>BSBN01000421.1:12906118-14359178 GCA_027924645.1 Cunninghamia lanceolata | reverse complement strand
TATTCTTCTCTTTACTAGGGCTTTTGTTTTCCATAAGCACTCAAATATCCATTATAAAACTTCCAAGAGGATTTTTCTTTTGTGAAATATGTGAAATCATCACTAATATATTTTTCTTTTTCCAAATACAAATGCAATAAGGGTTATTATTTTCCTTTTAAATACAACATACCTATCCTTTTTAGTAATGTAGTTTCTATGAACCTAGGAAAAATAAGGAAGAGTATTTGTTTCAAGACTATGCAAATCTTCTAAAACATAACATATATTTTGAAAACAAATATATGTACTTTGCTTTGAATCTTTTGTAAGAGAGAATATTTCTAATGCACCAAGATTATTATTTTTCTTTGCTTACTAAGATATGTATCCACTTAAGAATAAATGAGAGAGAACATTTAGAATATTGCTTCATAAATCAATTGATCCATAATACAACAAAAGGTAGTAAAAAGCATTCTTTCTTCATTGGTGTTACTTTGCAAGTAGATACATTTTTTAAAAAGTAAAATGATATACAATTAAATACAAGGAGAGACTTAAAACTCAAAACCTAACTATATCCATTTACAATCTCAATGAGCCAAGGCATATACATTTCCATACAAACCTACAACTTGTACAAAACAATAAATCTACATCAAGGAGGCTATTATCCTCTCCTTCCTTCATAGTGCCATGAAATCCTACAAAGACAATAAAACTTTTCCCATGGCTGAGGGAAGCTCACCTCCCAACCTTATGCTTGCTTGCAAGCCACCCCCAAGATAGGAGGCCTACAAGTACCCAGTTTCATGCATGTACACAAGAGGATTCACACACGCTCACAACAAACACAATAACACTCAACCCAAGGGATCTTAACATAATGAAATCCATGAATATGGATTCAAAAGGGGGAGAGAGTGGACATCTCTTACTCAAGGGGAAAGACTCAAGAACCACCATAATATCCAAAATCATATCTCAATACTACATAGCCTCTTGCTATCTCATATCACTTATAACTCCAATATACACAAGGGCACTCTTGTCAACCAAATGATAATCAAAATACCAAGGTAAAAAGGCACTCATGCCTATCCAAATTTACATTAAACAAAATACCTAGAACAAGACCAATGCCTTCCAAATCTCCTTAACAAGGAGTGACTTTCCCCGAGGAGGTTCACTCCTTTCTTAACCCCATACAAGGCAAGCTCCCTCATATGGATAGCTCATGCCAACAACCCATAAACCCCACACAACAACACAAAATACACAAAAATCCTTTCATAAATACATGAAGTCAAAATGCAATATAACAAGAGAGCTTGAAGCCTTGAGAGCCTACCTCTCAAGCTTCAAGTAGTGAAAATAGTTGAGGAAGCCTTCAAAGAGCTTACTTCAAGATCTCCTTAGCTCAAAAATCTCCTCTCCAAGCCAAATCCGTTCCAAAAATCCCAAAACCAAACCAAAAATAAGAACCCTTCTCACCTCAACAAGAGGGAGATAAATAGGTCTCAAAACATCCCAATGAATGAGGAGGTGACATTTGTCACCTTCTCATTCAATTTTTCAAACACATCTCCCCACATGTTCTCTCACACGTGTGAGATATTGATGAGTAGGGAGGTGACACTTGTTATCCTCTCATTCCTCCTCAAGAGTACACCTCCCCACAATTGTCCTCACACATGTGTGAGACATGGGGGAAAGGGGAGTACTTGGGGTTCTCTTCCCAAAGGCTCTTACAATATGTGCTCACACATGTGAGGCCTTTTGGATTCCCCTAGACCCTTACATGAACCTAGGGTAGTGGGATTGGGATGTGACAAGTCACCCAACCCTCATCCAAAAACCCTAATTCGTCGCTTAACTCCCATGGTCAAATAGAGTGGTCAAATATGAGTTAAAACTCATGGTTTGAGGTCTATAAGGTACCTAACCCATAGGTACTTGACCTAGGGCCCCAAAACACATGAAATAACATAATAAATCTTAGAAATCAACATTTAATTAGCCCCTAAAACCCATGAACGAAAATGGACACATGGATGACACTCATCATCCACCTCATCCTAAGTCAACCTTAGGAGACTCAAATAAAACCAAAACAAATCATTAACACAATACATTAATTTTAAAATAACATATAACCTTAGTCCACCCTAGGGACTAGGTAGGCTTCACAAGGGATTATTAACTGGGGTTACTTGTGAGACCCTCCGATTTCCATTGGCCATGGAATTAGCCTACACACTTACACACACACATCAATAGGTCAAATGTATGACATAGCTGAAGCAATTCAAATTACACACACATGAAGTCTCACAAGTTCATATATTTCAATTAGGTCAATTCCATAAGACATGGTATAATTTATTATATTTTCAAATCATATTACTTTCAAATCAACATAGTCCTGATCATGCAATCATAAATTAATATACTAATCCATAAACTCAAAATAGCTCATTCTTTAAATCAATTGAATTATGTAATTCAAGACATTCATTATCATAGAAAATCAAAACATCACCTAAGCATGTATAGATACATCATCAATAATATAACAACACAACTATCTACTCCAATCACAAATTATTGCCATCAAAAGTATAATGGATGGGATCAACATTCCCCTTGATAATATCTAATGTCACAATATAAATCCATAGATAACAAGTCTAATAAGTTGATTCAAGAGGTGTAAGAAGGGTGGGCCTCATAGGTGGCCTCACAACAATTCACTAAGGATCATTTCCAAGTACAAATGAGATATACAATCAATCTGAACAAAGGCATACATCTCCTTCACCTATTCAAATCATACACAACTACGTTATCACTAGAACCACAACAAATATAATATCATCTATTGCTCAAGGTCACAATACCGTATGCCATATCCTAAGTCTAGGTGTAGCAATACAATTAGGTCTGATAGTGCAACTAAACCTGTCGCACAAGGGTGGGCCTTACAAGAATAGACTTTAACACATTTGACTAGTTTTTTGAGGCCACTAGTAGGCACCACTTTCTTGCCCTTGGCTTGGAGTCTACTAGCTAGCATTATAAGGCTTCTCCAAACTATGCCTAAAGATCCTTAGAGGGAGGGTTAGTGATAGGGAAGGGACTTTGGGACCACCAAAAACTTTCCCCAAGGCTTGAGGCCTAGGAAATTAGAGTTAACAATTTGGAGACCCATGAAGGGTCTACTAGATTGGAAGAGGAGTAAAATGAGAGCCTAATCAATAGGCATATCAATCTTCCCATCTTGGTACTCAAAAATAGTGGATTCAAGAGACATTAATAAAAATAATGTAATGTTCTTTAACCTATTATGCCAAAAGTGGTTGAGCAAAGAGAAGTGGTAGGAGAAGAAATTCATGTATCTTCCTTCCAATGCAATGTATTTCATCATGGGAAGGCACACGTCATCCCATGGATGTGAAAGGGAGGCGCATAGAATCCCATCTTGGAGTTCTTGGATGTGTTCATTGCCCTTGTAAAAATCCTCTAGCTCCACCTTTTTATGTCTCCAATCCTTGAAGAGTTTCAAACCATTGGTAGGCATACATGTGATGGTAGCCACACTTTCCTTAGAAACTTTGATAAAGACATCTCTTATGAAGATAAATCATTCCTTCCACAGTAAGGTGAAATCAATTGGGAGGATAGAGTGACTCTTAATTTAATTTTATTCCTTGTATTGATTAGATAATTAAATTAGAAAAACTAAATAATACCATGCCTTGGAGGCCATGTGTTCACTTTGCATCATATAGAGAGAATGAGGGGTGGTATCCTCGTAGGACCATTCCCTTTAGGCATAATTTGAGACAACACCACTCATTTCTAGGTTGCCTCCATCATGTAGGTTATATGCAATGGACCATGCATCACCCACTTTTCCTTTCTTCCCTTCTTCCTCACATTAGTAGTGTGCTTTGCCATCACGTTGCTTTTGCATGTGTTTCAATATCAAATAGTGTTGCACGTGTGATGTCATTTGAGTGTGCATGATGCACTACTTAAAGTAGCAATGTTAAAGTAATTAAGGTTTTATACAAAAAATGTTGCAGTTTATGTGTATGTCCTATGTGTAGTAAAGGAATTACAACAATTTAAACCTTCTACATGATTTTTATTTTTAGGGTCCTTAAACCCTTCTCACCTAGATGGTCCAATCTTTAGTACCATAACATTGTTTTCTCTACAAGTATCTTGGTCTCTAAAGCAAGAACACCCTAAGTACCCAAAAATCATGACCATTAGAAGTAGATGCAACACTCCTCTTTGCTATTGGTTCTAATGGTGAGAATGTAGAATCTTAGATCTCTTCACTATAGGAATAGGGGAACTATTGCAGTAAACTATGCATGCATCTATTGAATGCACAAGACAATTGAGAGGGGGGTTGAATCAGTTGTAACTTATAATTCCAAAACCCTCAAACACATTTAGATCCACATAAATTCAATTAACCCTTAAACTGTTATGATGATTAAGCATGAAAGCAAATAATAGAAACTTAATCAACTCAACAACAAACACAAGAGAACACCAAATTTATGTGGTAAAACCAAGAAGGGAAAAACCATGGTGAGGATTAGCTCACAATATAAAGTAGTATCAACACCGAAAAACAATAGGCTCACTACCAGAAGGCTCATTTGCAAAGGGCTCACTACCCAAAAGAAAGGCTCACTGTTAGAATAGAGAAGAAGATAGAGAAGATTGTTACAAGGAGAAAACTATCTCAATGCAATAGGAAATTCCACCACAACACCATCAACACCTAAGCAATCATACTAAAGAATTGTAGACACCTATGCTCACTACATCCAGTAATCTAACAGATGAAAGCTTGTACTACACCACACATTCAACCACACTATTATTCACATGGCATTCATCTCGCACACCCTCAATAATGAACCCTTGACACTTATTTATACTATCTTCAACCTTGAGAACATTCTCTAAGGTTGGTAAATCACCTTAACCCAGGAAATTCAAATTAGGTCTGGACCTAAACATTCCCGCAGTGGAAAGGAATGAATGTGGACCACACCACACCTTATCTCAAACCTAAATCCACTCTTACACATTACTCCACACTTCCATATTCACCAAAGCACAACTGCAAGTAGTGTAAACAACCAAGTCAGCCAAACTTGTGTTAACACTATGAACTTTTAAGTACACACTTCCTCAACAATCAAAAGACAACTCGCAGACCATGCACCAAGATTGAACACAATCTAGAGGCATCCACAAGCACGTGAAAACTAACAAATCCTTTCAAAACAACTTTCACCTAACGAAAGTTCACACCGGAGCACTCAAACAACTTTGTCATACACTGCAACTCAAGAAATCAAATTATAGAGCACCAAACCATGAACAACTTGAACTGAAGTAATATATAAGAATTATAAGCACAAATCCAAAACTGCAAAGCTAGAAACAAATCTGCAGAGAAATACAGAGCAAAATAGTTCCTCCCAGACACCTTAGCAAAGCTTAGAAACACAATCCACATACTGGTGAACACAAATTCCTCTGCACAATTAACCAAACTGCCAAATTTGGAATATAACATCTCTGAACAACATATCCAAACTGCAAAGATAGATCTCCAACAAAAAGGAAATGCAGAGAAAAACTAGAACACTACTCTGTAAACCAAAATGCCACTTCAACACACTATTTCCTTTATTAATAATTGTTTCTCAAAAGCACTTGAAAAATAACTAACAGAAACATATTCTTAACATCTTCAGCACCTCTTCAAAGCAACCAAATCATCTTCAACAAAGTAACTCAAACAAATAGCTCATACCATTGCAACAACCTCATCTCTGCTCAACCAGTTGACACTAATGACAACACCAAGCTAACATGTTGACATCAATGACAACACTAATTGCACATACTTGCAACAATCTCCCCCTTTGTCATTAATGGCATCACATAATGTGAAAACCATCAACACAACAACATCCTCAATACTATGCTCCATACCAACTCATTTCCTTTCTCTTTCTCTGCCCCTCAGCTTCATACTCTTTTCCTGATAACTGACTCTCTCTTTTCTCTCCTTTTTCACATTGCTCTCTCTCCCCCTTTGACATCAATGGCAAAGGGCTTCATCTTTCTCTTTCTCATTCTCATACTGTACCTGTTCACCATTGCTTTATCATATCTTTTCTTTTACTGCTCTTCATACTCCCCCTTAGAAGCAACTAACATTAGAACTTACTCACCTTGACTGCCACAATCATCATGACCACTACCTGCTCCCCCTGAGAGGTAGCTTCCAATATCAGTCTAGAATAAGGAATGAATCTTGAAATCCAATGGATTGGTGCATCTCCTTATGCATCTAGTTCAAAGAAGGAGGGGCAATAACCCCTAACTTCTCCCGAAGATACTCAAAAGTATCCTTAGGAAGAGCCTTGGTGAATATATCAGCAATTTGATCCTTTGTAGGCACGTACTCAAGCTTCACTTCATTCTCTGCAACCTTCTCTCTTAGAAAGTGATACTGGATTGATATATGTTTTTTCCTTGAATGCATCATCGGACTCTTTGAGATGTTAATAGCACTTGTATTATCATAGAAGATAGGAATAGGTTCATCATATACAACTCTGATATCCTTCAAGGTTTGCGTCATCCACAACACTTGTGTGCAGCAAGATGTTGCATTAATGTATTTTGCCTCTATAGTAGACAAAGATATTGAGTCATGCTTCTTACTTAACCATGACACCACTCTACCTCCAAGAAAGAATGCACCACCTATCATCTACACAACCAACCCAATCTGCATCTGTGTAAGCACTTAGAGAAAAGTCCTTATCCTTTGGATATCACAAGCCATGATCCAAAATGCCCTTTAAATATCTGAATATCCTCTTCACTACTGTAACATGTGACTCTCTAGGATCTTCTTGAAATCTAGCCACAATACAAACTGCATGCATAATATCTAGTCTAGTAGCAGTTAAATATAACAATCCTCCAATCATTGACCTATACTTGCTCTGATCAGCCTTAGGAGATTCATCATTCTTTCTTAGCTTGCAACTAGTTGTCATAGGGGTACAACCTGGTTTAGAATCTTCCATTCCAAACTTTTTTAACATCTCCTTGACATACTTAGATTGTGAAATAAAAATACCTTTATCTGTCTTATTGATCTATAGCCCAAGGAAGAAGTTCATTTCCCCACACATTGACATTTCAAATTCTTTCTACATTTCATTTGTAAAACTTTTACACATACTTTCATTTACACAAAAGATTATATCATCTACATACACTTCCACAATTAGAATTTGATCTTCTCCTACTTTGATGTATAAATTGCTATTTGTGGTACCTTTATTGAATCCTTACTGTAATAAGTACATGTCTAACCTTGCATACCAAGATCTGGGGGCTTGCTTCAATCCATATAGTGCCTTCTTAAACCTACAAACCATATCTGGTTTATCTAATAACTGAAATCCATTCAGTTGTTCTATGTATACCTCTTCTTCCAATTCACCATTCAAGAAAGCACACTTCACATCCATTTGATATACTTTGAAATCCTTATGTATTGCAAAGGCCAAAAATATCCTAATGGCCTCCATTCTTACCACTCAAGCATAAGTTTTCTCATACTCTATTCCTTCTAATTGTGAGTAACCTTTACACACAAGCCTTGCCTTGTTTCTTACCACTTCTCCATTCTCATTCAATTTGTTCCAGAATACCCACTTAGTTCCAATCACATTTTTGCTTGCTGGTCAAGTGGGACAAGTTCCCATGTCTGATTCTTTTCAATCTGCATTAGTGCTTCTTCCATAGCCTTGATCCAATACTCATCCTTGCATGCTTCAATCACTGTTTTAGGTTCAACTTTAGAGAGTAAACATAGATTTACTTGTTCTTTAATAATTTTCCTTCTTGTCAGCACACCTTTATTCATATCACCAATGATTTGATCTTCATAATGATGCTTCTGCACATTGTGAGGCCGATTATTTTTTTTTCTTTATTTTGATCGTTTTACATTTCAGTTGATGACATTATCAGACTTTTAGAGACTTGTTCCATTATGCAGATTTGATTATATCTCTTGATTTTGATTTGACACTGATTAGACATATGGTGATTTGATTTGATCATATTTTGATACTATATTGAGACTAGACATGCGAGATATATTAGATGATGTTTATTGATGTGATTTCTAGTTCTTTATGTGATGATGATTATGTGACATTAGATAGAAAATACAGTTTAATCTTGAATTATGTTGTAGATGATTAATGTTGTATTCAATGGCATGAATTTAATTCTAGTTGCTTCGGTTATGATTATTCATGATATGATTGATACTTGATCTAGATGTGCACAAGTATATTCCCAGGCCACGGGAAATTAGAGGTAGTATTCACACATATGTTATTCCCTGGAAAACCGATCCATTCCCAAGAGGGATGAGGATCACGTTTGATTCGAATGTTGTTTAAGTACTTGTGGTTTTATTATTTTGGCCTAGTACCCTTTTGTTTAATTAAATTATATCATGTGTTGTATAATTTTTATTGTTTTATACCACTTGGTATTGTTTTTATTTTTGAGGCCATTTAAAGTGGATTTATGACTCCCTAGGTGAACCTTAGTGTCCCAAAACTTACTCTAGGTGGTTACCCATGGGTCTAGGGTCAATTTTGACTAACTTAACCTTGGGGTAACTCACTTTTGGTCACTCTAAACTGAGGATTAGTCAAAGTGACGAATTTTGAAATGGATAAGGGTGGGAGATGAATCATGCTTTGGGAAAGACTCATCTCCCTTCCCAAATTTTGGGGATCCCTTCACCAAGAAGACTTGGGAGGTCTCCAAGACTCCCAAGTGTGTGGGATCTCTCACACACATGTGAGAGCATCTTGGAGGGAGATGGCTCTCTTGGAGAATAAGAGGATGCCATATGGCATCCCTTATCCTCATGGAGGCTTGAAGGGGATTGCCACCTCACCACTTGTTCTCTCACACATGTGTGAGAGCACAAGTGGATAAGGTGAGGATTCGGATGGAATTGGAGGGTGACACTTGTCACCCTCACACTTCCTCTCCCTTGCAAGTGACATAGGATGAGGAAGGAGAAGTCATCTTCTCATTCCTCAAGGCCAAATTAGAAGGCCTATATTACCTCCTCTTGTTGAGGAGTGTAGGGTTCTTGCATTTTGGATTTTCTTTCTATTCTTGGAGTTTCTTTTGGGGAGTTAGAGAAAAATTTGGAGATTGGAAGATTTGGAGAATCTTGGAGCTCTTCACCAAATGTGCTTCCATTATTAGGGCTCTTGAAGGTAAGCTCCATGACTATGTTCATTTCCCTTGCATATTTCATTATGTTGTGTTTGTAGATTTTTTTGTTTGTTGTTTTCATTTTTATGTGGGTTGGGAGTTTGGTGAGAGCACCTCCATTTGGAGGTAAGGCTCAACTTGTTTGGGGTAGGGGAGAGTGAACCTACTCGAGGTCACCCCCATATTTGTGCTACTTATAGCCTTGAGGGATTTTTCTTGGTGTGGAGATCATTTTGATGGCAAGAGTGCCATGATAGTTCTCTTGAGTTATTTGGAGATATGTGTTTTGGAGGTTTTGTGGCTTTTGAGTAGAGGGGTCCATTCCCTACCCCCATCAAACTCATTTTCATGAGTTTTGTTATGTGTTTATCCTTGGGTTATTTTTGAGTTGTTGTTGTGTTGCTTGTTGTGGTGTGTGTGTGCAACCATGTGAATTCCTACCTCCCTAGCTCAGGGCTAACCCACTTACGGGTCTACAGTAGGGAGGAGGGCATTTCGTAGTGGCTTGTTTCCCCTTTTGTTGTGTTGTTTATTGTAGGTTTATTATGGATAAAAATGGAGCTTTGGAGAAGTCCATTCTTAGTGTTTTGGCATTATCTTGTTGGCTATTAAGAGCCATGGCCTTAGAGGCCTTATTGTTGTAATTGTTGTCAAATTTATTGGCCTTCAGTGTCTTTGTGGTTGTAAAGAATTTCAAAATGTGTAATATTCCTCATTCTGTCCTTAAAAAAATATATATGTAAATGTTCATTATGATTTGTTGTGGTGATTATGTGGTTTTGGGAACGTTTGACAAAAGGGATTTAGTGTAGTTTGTTGTCTTTCAAAAAAAAAGATATATATGCAAATGTTGTGGTTTGCTTTCTGTTGGATGGTTAAACAGCAAAGAAAATGAATTAGTTCTCTTGAAATTACATTTTAGGAGACAAAAAAAAAATAACATCCTCATGTATAATGCTAGTTGGTTTATGAAGGAAGAAACATAAGAAATCTGATTTAATTAAGTTGCTAATAAAAGAGAATGGTTTTGTCTGTTTTTAAATATATTTTTTATTTTCTAAAAGAAAGTAGAAGAAACAGAAAGTTGTATTGTTATTTTGCAAAAAAAAATTATGCAAGTTGATGTTTCACATAATTTTTTGTTGTCTTCGTGACATTAGAATATGCATTCAGAAGAAAATGGGCATCCTAGACTTATGTTATAATGTGAATAAAATGTCATTGGGTGTGCATGAAGTCTGTTGTGTAAGATTTGCTTCTGTCATGTTAATAAGAGTATATACATATAATATTATATATATATATTCTAAATTTTTAAATACTTTAAACATACTGTTGAAACTGTGCAAACCTGGTTATATATATACATGTATATATATTCTAAATTTTTAAATACTTTAAACATACTGTTGAAACTGTGCAACCCTAGTTATATATATATATATATAAACTGATTTAAGGAAACTTATAAACTTAACATCACTATTGTTATTGCTGTGATAAAAAGAAAAAAAAAAGATTGTATTTTTTTAGGGGCCGAACCCCCCATATCCCATGGTGGTGGGAAGACTTTACAAAGTTTTTTGTTAAAAAAAAGTAGAAGTTGGAGGGACTATGGGCGGCAGTGGCCACAGCCCTCCATTGTGTTAAGAAAGGTACGAGGAGGAGGCGGTGCCTCCACCCAGACCCGCGGGTGTGGGTGGAGGCATCGCCTCCTCCCCACACCCCAAACCCCTTTCCCCACCATCGTTACTCAATGACACCCCTCTCTCCTCTCCCCTCTGCGGCGCCACCCACGCCACACTCTCCGTCCCTCCACCATGCGGCCACACACACCCTTTACCTTTCACAAGACAGCAAACACCACCATCTAAGATCTACGGCCTGCACTTGGTGATTTCAGCGCCACCCCTGTGTATCCTCTTTCACCTGCAACATCTCTTTTGTTAATGCCATTTGGAATATATATATATATATATATATATATAACTCTCTCTCCCTCTAGTATTAACAAAAATATATATATATAATAAATAAATAAATAAATAAACCCTATTGTTCAAACAAAATGCAAACCTCCGTGAGGCATTCTCATGGTGGCCTCCTTTATCAAACCCTTAACCTGCATCAATGGAGGCAAACAAACAAGAAAAAGAGAGAGGTGAAACTATGAAGAAGAAGACCAAAACACAAGTTAGGGCAACCTCCTTAAGGAAGTGAATAGAATATTGTTAGGGCTTTCTTAGAAGAAACTAATTTTTTAATGGAATAGGGAGAGATGAGGAATGTGAGGATTTAGTTTTATGATTTAATTTAAATTCTCTATTTTTGCTTTTCCCTTGTGCATGGGAAATTATATTCCCTCTATTTTATCCTTGGGCCTTTTTGAATTTTTGACTTCTTTGTATTTCATTTGAGTGTTTTAATTATTAATTGGGGGTTTTGATTTTTAATGCCTTGTGGAAATGTATTTTAAGGAGAATGGGTTAAATTTGTTTTAAATGGAAAGTGTGTTCCCTTTTTTAATTTATTTAATCGGGATATTTATTCTATTTCCCTAGCGCGTTTTAGCTTTTTATTTCTATCAGATTTATGATTATTTTACGGGGAGAGGTATTTTAATCTTTCCCTTTTCTCTATTATTTTCAAGTTAGTTAATAAATATAATGTCAAAATTATATTTATTATCGGACTTAAGTTTGAAATTTATTTTTGGTGTCATTTAATTAATTTTGAATTTTAATATTTAATTGTAAGGTCGATTTAATTGGCCTTGGCAAAGTATTTAAATTTTTTTAACCTTTCCTTAAGTTTAATTATTATTTTTTTAAAATTTTGCTTGAATCCTTGTTGGAGTTTTTATTTAAAAATTTTTAATTCAATTTTTGAAAATGTGTTATGCTGTCGAATGTTTCCTACATTTTAGGGTTTTATTTTTACGTCATTTTATTGACTTTCATTTTATCACTCCACCTTATCATGCATCCATCATGCCATTTATTTTCATATTTTATTTATTCGATTTTCATCCTTGTATTAGATTTAGGAATTGGTTTCAAATTTGATGAAATCACCTTCTCTCCTAGGAAACTTAGGGTTCGGATTAAAACTGTTCTAACCCTAAAAGCAACACGCTTTGCATCGCATACCCCCTAGACGACTTTCATCACACAGGGGACGGTGTAGGACAACGCACTTCCCTAAATTATTTTTGACATGTTTACGCCTCATGCGTATTGCCACCGAGCACACAGATGTGTGCGAGCGGGTTCCTAGGGATAGGTAGAAAAGTTTTTCGTATTTCATGTCATGACCACATGTCAAATGTGGACATGACACGTGTGTTGTGTGTTGTGACCACATGGGGAATGTGGGCATGACATTTGGTATTAGAGCCCAAATTTAAACACTGGGCTTGTTTAGGGCACATTATTATTTCCACAACTTTGATTAATTTGTGGTTACCTCGTTTATAGGATGCCTCCCTGACGCGTTCGGTGAGCGCAATCTTGCCACACTACATCCGCTGAGGTGCACAGTGATTCTTCAGATGAGGGATAGGCACCGCCGGCCCCACAGGTACCGCAGCCACCACCGGCCCTACCTATACCAAATATTGGACCACAAATATTACAGGCACTACAGGTAGTGTTAGATAGGCTACCACTGGTCGTAGTTGAGCCGCACAGAGAGCCACGTGTTGAGCCCCGTGATGATCTGCGACAGGAGCCACGAGTAGAGTCATGTGTCGAGCCACGTGTCGAGCCCCGCATCAAGCCGTGAGAGGCACCACGTGTGGAGCCATATGTTGAGGTACCAGATACGATGGTAGAGGAGGTTGGATCAGCCGACAAGGCCTGTAGCAGGAGCCCTCCACATCATGCTAGACGTGAGGAGGCAGTGCAAGTGGAGCATATTGTTCACAAGCCTTTTGATTATTATGTAGATGAGCCTATTAGAGGGCACAAAGACCGAGGAGATCCCATCAGGGATTTGTTGAGGCTTAATCCTCCTACTTTCATCGGGACCACAGAGGGAGCTAAGGTAGAGGCCTAGCTCATCAACTTAGATAGATGCTTCGCATTGTCTCCTTACGAGGGCAACACAAAGGCACGTGTGGTAGTCCACCTGTTGCAAGATGCAGTAGCTACTTGGTGGTGCATTGAGGAGTGCAAGCGCCACCTATCATTGGACACACTCACATGGGAGACTTTCATTGAGCGCTTCAATGCGTGATACTTATCAGATCACTACAGGTAGTGTCGCATAGATTATTTTCATGACCTTCAGCAGAGAGGACTTACGGTTGCTCAGTATGAGGGTAGATTTACCGAGTTGTCTCAATATGCAAAGTATCTCCATGACGAGAAACTCCTGGTTCATAAGTTTATCAGAGGATTGAACCATAGCATAGCAGGGCCTATACGCATGGCAGACCCCCAGACATTGAGTGATGCTATTGAGAAGGCATACATAGCTGAGGAGATATAGGGACAAGGGTAGAGTTCACGCCCTTAGTTTCAGGATCGTGGGTAGCAGCAGCATCAACAGATTTACCGTAGACCACCACCGCCACCTCAGAGAGGAGGATTTAGTTCTGCATCCTTACCTCCTAGGCCCCCACAGCAGCAGCAGAGACCCAGGACACAGCAGAGGGCACATGGGGGCATAATCAAGGTTGGTAGTAGGAGGGCCTACGCAGAGATCAGAGGCAGTAGGGACCACCTGCAGGACTCGTGAGGTCGCAGTAGTCATATAAGGGTCCACAGGCAGATCTAGACATCGGCAGTCGAGTAGGATTCAGACTAGACATGTATAGGTTAGGGGGCCATGTTATGTATGTGGTGGAGTGGACATCTAACTAGAGAGTGCCCACAGGGCTTTATAGCAGGGGGACAGCCTCATTCAGGAGGATCAGAGCAGACAGTTGGAGATGTGGGTAGGTCCCACCGTATGTTCGTAGTGGTTGATAACTGCAAGGCTAATTTTTAGGCATCAATGATTGAGACATCAGGTATGATAGGAGGTGTCCCCATTTCTATTCTTTTGACTCTGGTGCTACTGACTCTTTCATATCTCCATCGTTAGTGGAGCATTGCAAGCTGGTGGCCTCTAGGTAGGCTGATAGTGGGTGGTTGAGTTGGCCTCAGGGGCCAAGATGATAGTAGATGCCTTAGTCCACGACTGTGAGATTTCTTTGGGACCCCTTTCCACAATTTGTGACCTTAGAGTTATGACATTAGGATCCTACGATGTGGTTTTGGGTATGGATTGGCTTGCGGCTCATCGAGCCAAGCTAGATTGTCGCCAAAAGCTGATTAGCTGCTTAGATGATCATGGTATGTCAGTGGAGATAATGGGCATGCAGAAGCCCACAGCAGTGTGTATGATATCCACTCAGTAGCTTAAGTGCTACATGCGGAAGGGATGCGAGATGTTTGCTATTACAGTGAGTGACAGATCAGATGACGAGCCTAAGGCATCTTTGGATGATCATCCCATCCTAAGAGAGTTTGCTGATGTGTTTCCTGTAGAGTTACCAGGGATGCCACCCCGTCGTGAGGTAGACTTTCATATTAACTTAATGCTGAGTGTCGATCTAGTGTCTCGTGCACCCTACAGGATGACCACTCATGAGCTCATAGAGCTCAAGTTACAGCTTGAGGACTTTCTCGAGAAGGTTACATCCGACCGAGTGTTTCACCTTGGGGTGCTCCTGTCATCTTTGTGAAGAAGAAGGATGGGTCTCTTCAATTATGCATGGATTATAGGCAGTTGAATAAGGTGATGGTGAAGAACTGTTATCCTCTACCCAGGATTGACGATCTTTTTGATTAGATGCAGGGAACCAAGGTGTTCTCTAAGATTGACCTGAAGTCTGGTTACCATCAGTTGCATATCACAGAGGCGAACATCCATAAGATTGCCTTCCGGACTTGATATGGCCACTATGAATTCACTATGGTCCCCTTCGGTTTGACAAACGCCCCTGCAATGTTCATGAGTCTCATGAACGAGGTGTTCCGTACCTACTTGGATCGGTTCATGATTATTTTCCTCAATGACATTTTGATCTATTCGCGGACTGAGGAGGAGCATGAGGAGCACCTACGTTAGGTTCTACAGTGTTTCAGGGAGTAGAATATTTATGGGAACTTGGCGAAGTGTGCATTTTTCAGGACAGAGGTACAATATTTGGGGCATATCCTATTTGGTGATGGAATCTCAGTAGATCCATCAAAGATCAAGGCTATCAGAGATTGGCCAGCACCCACCAGTGTGATAGAGGTCAGGATTTTTATGGGGTTAGCTAGTTATTACCATAGATTTGTTGAGGGTTTTTCTCAGATAGTGCACCCCATCACTTCCCTTCAGCGGAAAGGGAAGAGTTTTCTATGGACTGAGCAGTGTGAGAGGGCCTTTGGGGTCCTTAAGGAGCGTCTTACCAGCGCTCCCATTTTAGTAGTTCCTGATCCTACAGCAAATTTTATGGTTTGCACAGATGCATCACTTGAGGGTTTGGGAGCCGTACTTATGCAGGGTGGTAGAGCAATCGCGTACGAGTCACGAAAGTTCAAGACCCATGAGCTGAACTACCCCACTCACAATTTGGAGTTAGCAGAAGTGGTTCATTCTCTAGTTCATTGGAGACATTTCTTATTGGGTCGTCACTTTGAGCTTCATTCAGATCACCACAGTCTTCAGTATATATTTACACAACCGAACCTAAACGCCTGTCAGCGGTGTTGGATGGAGTTTCTTTGCGAGTACAAATTTGATGTCCACTACATCAAAGGGAAGGAGAATGTGGTTGCTGACACATTGAGTTAGAGGCACCATGATCTCTTGACCTTATCTCTGAGTGTGGACTTGAGAGGATGCATTATTCAGCATTTACCTGAGGATGAGTGGTTTTTTGAGGTGCTGCAGGAAATTCGTTCACAGAGGGCCCTTGTGGGCAAGTTTGTAGGGTATTCACTTGAGGCAGATGGGTTACTTTGTCATCGACAACGCATCTATGTACCCCATACAGGTGACCTACGTACTGTAGTGTTATCAGAGGCTCGTAGAGCACCATATGTAGCACATCTGGGGGTGAAGAAGATGCATGCCAACCTACAACAGTTGTACCATTAGACGGGTATGAGACGGGATATTGCAGAGTTTGTTACTTGATGCCTTGAGTGCCAGCGGGTCAAGGCCCATCATCAGCATCCAATGGGTCTTTTATACCCTCACGAGATACCTGAGTGAAAATAAGACACCATTTCCATGGATTTCATTATTGTTCTTCCTATGTCTTCGCATCGCCATGATGCCATCATGGTGACAGTCGACAAGTTGACCAAGGTGGCACATTTCTCACCTTTACGCATGACGTACAATGCACCAGCAATGGTGAGAGTATTCTTGGACAATATTGTGAGATTACATGGAGTACCTCACTACATCATTTTTGGTAGGGATTTAGTGTTCACTTTAGCCTTTTGGAGAGCTTTATAGTAGGCATTGGGCACACAACTCAACTTTAGCTTCGCATATCATCCTGAGACAGATGGGCAGACAGAGCGGGTGAATCAGGTGTTGGAGGACATGCTTCATATGTATGTTATGGACCATCAGTCTAGATGGGAGAAGTATCTGTATCTGGTTGAGTTTGCCTACAATAATGGGCATCACAGCTCATTGGGTATGCCTCCTTTTCAAGCTTTATATGGCAGACCATGCAGGGCACCATTGAGTTGGGATCAGATAGAGGACAGGGTTTCCATTGGTCCAGAGTTAGTACAGGATATGGAGCAGTAGGTCACACTGATTAGGCAGAGACTTTAGGAGGCAAAGGATAGACAGAAGAAGTATGCCAATGCTAAGAGAACTGATCAGAGCTTCTCAATGGGTGACAGGGTATTCCTTAGAGTGCGGCCACACAAGAGTCCAATCCATTATGGAAAGGTATCTAAGATCGCACCACAATTTGTAGGACCTTTTGAGATCTTGGAGGGGATAGGACATGTTGCCTATCATCTAGCATTGCCACCTAGCCTGTCACGTATCCACGATGTCTTTCATATTTCTGTATTGAGGCGATATATATCTGATTTATCTTTTGTATTGGACTGGAGTGCTCTACAGGTAGAGGCAGACGGGCAGTTGACTTTGGAGCCAATTTGCATATTGGCTCGTTGGACGCTGGGCCTTCAAGGTCAAGAGTTGGACTAGGTTAGGGTCTAGTGGGATCGTTATGATGAGGTCACAGCGACTTGGGAGGATGCAGTTAGTTTGAGGGCACTCTATCCTCACCTTTTTTATGACTTCCAGGAGGAAGTTTAGTCTTAGGGGGGAGGATGTGAGGCCGATTATTTTTCCTTCCTTATTTTGATCATTTTACATTTCAATTGGATCAGGTTAGGGTCTAGTTTTACTTTTAGAGACTTGTTCCATTATGCAGATTTGATTATATCTCCTGATTTTGATTTGACACTGATTAGACATATGGTGATTCGATTTGATCATATTTTGATACTATGTTGAGACTAGACATGCGAGATATATTAGATGATGTTTATTGATGTGATTTCTAGTTCTTTATGTAATGATGATTATGTGACATTAGATAGAAAATGCAATTTAATCTTGAATTATGTTGTAGATGATTAATGTTGTATTCAATGGCATGAATTTAATTCTAGTTGCTTCGGTTATGATTATTCATGATATGATTGATACTTGATCTAGATGTGTAGGAGTATATTCCTAGGCCATGGGAAATTAGAGGTAGTATTCACACATATGTTATTCCCAGTGAAACTGATCCATTCCAAAGAGGGATGAGGATCAGGTTTGATTCGAATGTTGTTTAAGTACTTGTGGTTTTATTATTTTGGCCTAGTACCCCTTTGTTTAATTAAATTATATCATATGTTGTATAATTTTTATTGTTTTATACCACTTGGTATTGTTTTTATTTTTGAGGCCATTTAAAGTGGATTTATGACTCCCTAGGTGAACCTTAGTGTCCCAAAACTTACTCTAGGTGGTTACCCATGGGTCTAGGGTCAATTTTGACTGACTAAACCTTGGGGTAACTCACTTTTGGTCACTCTAAACTGAGGTTTAGTCAAAGTGACGAATTTTGAAATGGATAAGGGTGAGAGATGAGTCATGCTTTGGGAAAGACTCATCTCCCTTCCCAAATTTTGGGGATCCCTTCACCAAGAAGACTTGGGAGGTCTCCAAGACTCCCAAGTGTGTGGGATCTCTCACACACGTGTGAGAGCATCTTGGTGGGAGATGGCTCTCTTAGAGAATAAGAGGATGCCATATGGCATCCCTTATCCTCATGGAGGCTTGAAGGGGATTGCCACCTCACCACTTGTTCTCTCACACATGTGTGAGAGCACAAGTGGATAAGGTGAGGATTGGGATGGAATTGGAGGGTAACACTTGTCACCCTCACACTTCCTCTCCTTTGCAAGTGGCATAGGATGAGGAAGGAGAAGGTGACAAGTGTCACCTTCTCATTCCTCAAGCCAAATTAGAAGGCCTATATTACCTCCTCTTGTTGAGGAGTGTGGGGTTCTTGCATTTTGGATTTTTTTTCTATTCTTGGAGTTTCTTTTGGGGAATTAGAGAAAAATTTGGAGATTGGAATATTTGGAGAAGCTTGGAGCTCTTCACCAAACGTGCTTCCATTATTAGGGCTCTTGAAGGTAAGCTCCATGACTATGTTCATTTCCCTTGCATATTTCATTATGTTGTGTTTGTTGATTGTTTTGTTTGTTGTTTTCATTTTTATGTGGGTTGGGAGTTTGGTGAGAGCACCTCCATTTGGAGGTAAGGCTCAACTTGTTTGGGGTAGGGGAGAATGAACCTCCTCGAGGTCACCCCCATATTTGTGCTACTTATAGCCTTGAGGGCTTTTTCTTGGTGTGGAGATCATTTTGATGGCAAGAGTGCCATGATAGTTCTCTTGAGTTATTTGGAGATATGTGTTTTGGAGGTTTTAGCTTGAGGCCTTGAGACTTGGTGTTTTGAGATCTTGGAGTGGCTTTTGAGTAGAGGGGTCCATTCCCTACCCCCATCAAACTCATTTTCATGAGTTTTGTTATGTGTTTATCCTTGGGTTATTTTTGAGTTGTTGTTGTGTTGCTTGTTGTGGTGTGTGTGTGTGCAACCGTGTGAATTCCTACCTCCCTAGCTCAGGGGTGACCCACTTGCAGGTCTATGGTAGGGAGGAGGGCATTTCATAGTGGCTTGGTTCCCCTTTTGTTGTGTTGTTTATTGCAGGTTTATTGTGGATGAAAATGGACCTTTGGAGAAGTCCATTCTTAATGTTTTGGCATTATCTTGTTGGCTGTTAAGAGCCATGGCCTTAGAGGCCTTATTGTTGTAATTGTTGTCAAATTTATTGGCCTTCAGTGTCTTTGTGGTTGTAAAGAATTTCAAAATGTGTAATATTCCTCATTATGTACTAAAAAAAATATATATGTAAATGTTCATTATGATTTGTTGTGGTGATTATGTGGTTTTGGGAAGGTTTGACAAAATGGATTTAGTGTAGTTTGTTGTCTTTCAAAAAAAAAGATATATATGCATATGTTGTGGTTTGCTTTCTGTTGGATGGTTAAACAGCAAAGGAAATGAATTAGTTCTCTTGAAATTGTATTTTAGGAGACAAAAAAAAACTAGCATCCTCATGTATAATGCTTGTTGGTTTATGAAGGAAGAAACATAAGAAATTTGATTTAATTAAGTTGCTGATAAAAGAGAATGGTTTTGTCTGTTTTTTAAAAAAAAATTATTTGCCAAAAGAATGTAGAAGAAACAAAAAGTTGTATTGTTATTTTGCAAAAAAAAAATTATGCAAGTTGTTGTTTCACATAATTTTATGTTGTCTTCATGAAATTAATATATACATTCAGAAGAAAATTGGCATCCTAGACTTATGTTATAATGTGAATAAAATGTCATTGGGTGTGCATGAAGTCTTGTTGGTAAACAGATTTGTCACCATGAAATAACCTTTAAAAACGACTCGTTGCCCTTTGAGCAGTGACTAAATTGTCCCAATAGTTGGAGAGATCGCGACAGAGCAACGATCTTCCTCTGCGTTTGAGAGGGGCAGCTCCCTCGTATGATGGGGGTATTTGTGGTTTTGTTGTACTTTTAACCTAGAAGTACAGAAAGGAAGAACAGAAAAATAACAAGAGAATTGAGCATATAGAAACCCTCGTGGTAGACGTACGAAAACCAACAGGAGTTTCACAATCTTATTGAAAAGTACGAGGGGGTTTCATCACAAAGCTAGAAACCACTTTCTTAAACTCCATGATGAATTTCATGACATATGTGCAACAACGATGAAGAAAGATGGTGTTGTGTCGTTACACAACACGCCCCATTTTGACTTGGCAAAACAGGGACCCAACTTTTCTTTTGGCTTGTGTTGTCTGCTTTCTGGCGGTTTGGTAAAATCAGTCATGTTCATCATCATGTGGAGTCAAGATGAGGTAAGCCCCAATATGAGGTCAGTCTGTCAAAATTTGTATTTCGTATATATGACCACATATTCTGAAAGAGCATTAAAATTCATGCAGGTTTGCTTTTTACATCACCCTGATATTCATCAGGATGTGAGAGTTATGAACAGTCAAAGTCTTGGTCAAACCTGATATTCGCAAAAAGAGGGTCATATTTTATAACCTCAGTTATGCTGTGTGAAGAACATCATCATCATATTTGAAATGTCCCCCCCCCCCCCGATAATATCCTGCGGTTCAAATATCTAGACGTCAACGTTAAGTGATAGTAAGTCTTCCCCGTCGAACGGTCTTTTGTATAGCGAGCATCATATTTTGAAAGTAACCCGATATTCGTTAATATCATCCTGATGCAAAATATCACCCTTAACAAACATCCTGATGACATCATCTGAATCCGATAAACAAAAAACAAACATCCTGATGACATCATCATCATATTTACATTTCAACAGGATATTTTGTAAACATGATCATGTTCACCCAATGTGGTGATGACGTCATGAGACATTTCCAATACAAAGAACAAATATCATGATGACGTCATCCTGATATTCAAAGAGGAGAATGAGTAAGTTTGAAGGTCATCATCATATTTTGGAATATCACCCGATAGACCGAAATATCCTCCTGATGTGCTAAAGTGTAAACAAAGGTGCGTTGTCACCCGAATTTTGTCGCGATAACAGTTCCAATGTTGGGGAGGATGATATCGAAACTCAACCCAATATTTGTGAAATGTCATCCTGCTCTCATGATATCATGTCATATGGATATTCCCTCGCTCCCTTTGCCGCCACTGCCATTAAATGCGCGCAGATATGGTAGGTGATATCCGCCGATCCCAGAACCCAATGAAACGTCTGGCGAGATCCTGAGTTTTCGCACGAATGATCAAAGATTACGATCTAACTTGTCAGATTTACCCTAAGTTTACCCTAACTGCGAGGTTAAAAGGTAATTCAACCGCCATTGTTACATTTACCTACGTTAAAATTGTTTTACAGAGCACTAGCCTCCATTTCTGCATAACAGCTACCGTTGCGCGACTGGAGCTCATAGACTGAGGGAGGAAGGTGATCAGCAGCTGAATCAAGAGTGTCTTAGAGACATACTGGTATAAAAAGGAAATCGGCATAACCAGGTAAGTGAAATGAAACCCTCATCATGTTGTTTTTAAATAATGTTGAAAGTTCTGGTTATGTATCCATGCAAGTAAGTAATGTAGAATTGATACAATAAGCATGATATTTGCAGTATGTATGCATGCATATCCCGTTGTGAGAAGAAATGTTGTTAATTGCAGGTACCCATGGCTGAAAAATGCTTAGTGAAGTGTCAGGAAGAATTCAGCAGGCCTATGTTCTCTTCTCAGAGAGGGGTCCTGTTTAAATTTGGGGCAATTACAGACACCCATCAGGGGAGTACCAACCTGGAGGCTTGGTCAGCCAAGCTGAATGATGGGCAGGATAAGAGTCCGGTGCTGGACGCTGTGTTTGTATCAGGTATGTGGAACGCTACTGGCTTCCCCTACTCCATGGAGTCTCCGGAGCTGGTTATTGAGTGCGCCCAGAAATACAACCCTCAGACGAGGCAGGTGGTGAAGCATAGGAGAATGTATGCAGACCTATCCATCAAAGGTCTATCCCAAACATTTGGACTGCCAATGGGCAGCAAGGTAAAGAGTGTAGACTTGAAGAAGTCTGAAAGAGAATATGAGGCCAACAAGAAGACGGCCAGAAAGAACATGTATGCTTGGCGGGCTGAGAATAGCACATATAATGCAGCGGCCAAGCTCCCTGTGCGCATGTTCAAATTTGATTTTAATGAAGAATATCAGTATGTGATTGCCCTACTGAACAGGGTGACTGGCCAGCCTGATACTGGAGAATTCAGAGACTAGATGTACGGCATAATAATGATGTGCCTATATGCAGACATCAAGCCACTGTGGGGCCAAATCATAAGTGATGCTCTGCATGAGCAGCTGCTGAACCTGGGAGGTTCAGATTGTGCCTTCTACATGACCTCCTATATTGTTTATTCCTGTGCTTATAGAGGCACTTTTGATGCCCTGGTCACAGATGGAAAACTGACGGGCATGAATGCAGCATATATATGGGATCATCATCCCCAGCTGTAAAGAACCAAATATATCAAGGAGTACAAATTGGTCAATGATGCATTTTCTATGCATCTGGTAAGGACCATGGAAGATGACAGAACTAAAAGACTGAACATGGAGGCTCAGGAGGCAGTATACAGGCATGGGGCATGGTACATCCAATTTGCCACCTTTTCCTACATCAGGATAGAAGGTTTTGAAGGGCATCCCCTGATGCTGCCAAGGTATTCTACAGATGCAGTAGTTTTAATGGAGTTTATCAGGTAGGGCTCCACCATCATACAGACGTATAAGGATGCCAAGAAGCTGCCACCAATTTTGTTCCCAGTTAGCATCGGCAACTACATGTGCCCTGACTCTGACAATATTAAGAAGGTGATGGTCACTCTGAACAAGATGAATTTACTACCCTTCCCAGTAACGAGACCATATGATCCTTACAGCTGAATACAGAAGATCCTAGGAAAGCCTATTCACCAGAGGCACCTAGAAGATTTTTGGGCTGACTGCGAAGATGAGGCAGAGGCCAGGAGGAGGAGGTATCAGAGGTTAACTCTGAACCAGATTAGAACGTTCGACTACATCTCCCTCCCTCAGCAGCTGAAGAGTGATGACGGCAGGATCATGGCAGATGAATACAAGCAGAAGAAGATCTACAATGATACCATTTCTGCCCCTGACCTCACCATGCAGGAGGATATGTCCTTGGACCATTCTTTGCCAGAACCATACACTTGACCCAAGCTTGGGTAGATGCAGAGGTAGAGGCATTGAAGAAAAAGGGTGTTGCCATCACAATAGATAGCAAGAAGAAGGGGCAGGACATCCCCACAGATGAATATGATGACTTCCTGCTGGAGAAGCGGAAGACTAAGGGAGAGAGGACCCCTCCACCACAGCAACCTAGCAAAAGGGCTACAAAGGGCAAGAAGGTGGAAAAGGGACCCAAAGGGGTCATAGTTGACAGGGCAGTATTCACAGCGGAGGAGGTAGCCAAATCAGGGTCAGAATCAGATTCTCCTCCAAAGCCCAAGAAAGCCAAGACAGCAGAGGCTGGAACCACAGAGACCCAAGAAGTGGGTCAATCATCCAGACAACCAGGCAAGGATATCCTCATGGAGGAAGAGCCTGAAGAAGAGGAGGAAGCTCCATTGATAATCAGAAGAAAGAGGAGAGCTCCGCAGGTGCTGGTTCCTACCACACCTAAGAAAACAAGAACCTCCATGAGAGGTGAGATGAGTCAACCCCCAGTGCAAGTACAAGGGGTAGGTAGTGAAGTGCAGAAGGAACTTCAGCACAATGTTCCACTTCCTACCATTGTCAAGTTCAAAACTGAACTGGCAGAAGAGCAACAAAAGGAAGCATCCCAAGCGCAAGCAGAAAAGCATGTCTCGCTAGACGAGACAATAAACTTGTCTGATGATGAGGTGGTGCAGGATGTAGCTGCACAAGAAATGGAAACACTTGCGGCTGCTGGCATCAGTGTGACTCCTCACAAGCCTCCAACGGTTCAAATAGTGCTTGAAGAGATGAAACAAGCAGAAGTGGAGCGAGAAAAGAGCCCAGAACTAGAGAAGAGCCCAGAGCAGGTAGCTCAGGACATAGGGCTGGATACATTGATCGCTGAGGTGACAAGTCCTGCAGTGGTAGACTTAACAGAGAAGCAGGATGCAAGTCCTAAATAGCTGGCAAGATCACCTGATAAGGGCCACTTAATAGAAGAGATAGAGATGGCAGAAACAGAAAGCCACGCTCTTGAATCAGGCCAACAAAGCCCACAAGATACATCAGCAGGACCTGCTATAGTAGAGGTTCAAGAAGCAAAGGCTGATGATGAGAAGAATGAAGCGATAGAGGATCCTGCTGATAAGGCACAAGAGGTGGATGCTGCAGGTACAGAACAGATAGCCGCTGCGGAACAGATGCCATCACCTCAGGTAGATCCAGTGATATCAGATACGGTGGACATGCCGCCAGAAATAGAGAAGCAAGAGGAGGATGATCAACCTCCACAGGGGGAAGAACTGGGGACAGGTGAAGAAAGGATGGAGAAAGATCATGATCATCATGATCCACATACAGGTACACCGCCAGGTTCCCCACACGGAGAAGATGCTCCCCCAGAAAAGGAAGTTCCTCAACAGGAGGAGGCACCACAGGATTTGCAGCAAGGTGAGCATCAAGAGCCAGAAAAAGAAAAGTCACCATCTCCACAACGCTTGTTGGTGGAAACGGGAGATAGAGGTGAACAGCATCATGATGCTGAAAAGCATGATCAGGTGCCTCCATGGTTAGAAAAGGAGGTAAATGTTGAGGAGGAGCTGGAGATTCAAGAGTTCGATGTCTCCACCCTGTTCGCCGCAGATATAATGAAACCCAGGATGAAGGCCAGAATGACTTCGGCCATCAAAAGAGATCCGGCGACAGGGAGAAGGACCGCACAAATTGCTGTACCTGCGGTAGAGAAAGAGAAAGGCAAAATCACTGTGGATGAATTCCAGATAAGCACAGTTGATTTGGGTTTTGCCAATGAAGAGCAGGAAGGTCAGGAGGGAAAGGATATCATTGACTCTCTGATTCAGAAAGTGAAAAGAGAGAAAGAGAAGAATAAGCAACATAAAGAGCACATTGCTCAGTTGCGTGCATATATTGAAGGCTTGACCAACCCTGAAGATACCACAAGCGAAGCTGCAGTCCCATTGACTGCCATTTCTCAGGAAGAAGTGAATAAACTGGACCTCATGAAACATGAGGTGTCCGTAATCAGAAAATGGGTGTCATCCACATTGGATGATGCCATTGAAATAATGAAAGGTTCTTTGAAGAGATGGAGCATATTGAGTGACTCCAAAACTAAGGTGGATAAATTGCAGATGCAGACCGGGAAAAGGTCTTATCAACTGGAGAAAGTCCTCAGCCTGTTGGGAGAAATAAGGAAAATAAACCCACAACTGCTTATTAGTAAGCAGGTATTAAATAATAATACTGCGCTATTAGTAGATATCTGGTACAAAGATGTACAATTTGAATGCGGAGTCCTCAAGAGATGCAATAATAAGCTGAGGGAGATCAGCATGAGGCTACGTAATTTAATGGGCATTGAAGCAGATATGCTAGAAACATTAGAGGGCAAAGTGGAAGGGAAGATAGAGAATCAAGATGAAGATTCTGCCCTTAAGGCTCTACGCAGTAACTTCCAGATGGAAGATGATGGTCCACTCATCCACTTGACAGAAGAGTTTATAAATAAGGTGATGAGGATCAAGGTCAAGATGGAGACCTATAATGAGACACTGCAGGACAGAGAAAATAAGCTGGATAACAACAAGGATAAGTATGAGGCACACAAGCACGCCATTATCAAGGCAAAGACTCAAGATGGCGAAGGAATAGATCAGGTTGTGCAGTCATACGAACAGATCCAAAGTAGCATGCAACCCCATATGCAACAGCGTCATCATCCGGATAGCGAAAGTTCAGAAAGCGATACACATGATGATGACCCGCATGCATCAGATGAAGAGCATGATGAAGATACATCATGAGGGGGGGAGTATTTTGCATATGCAGTATAGATAGTTGCCAGCTGGCAACTTGTGCCTTTTTGTAATATTGGTAAGTCATGAAATGATGACCGTTGATTTATATTGATAAATCAGATCCGTGGATCTTTTGTAACGGATTCCTCACCTTATTCTATAAAAGGTGGTGGAATGCCTTGTTATATTCATTCGAAACTTAATTGAAATTTGATTGCTGAAGTATTCAGGACTTATTTCAAAGCTGCTGTATATGTACATGTCTTTTGCATACTTAATGAAAGGGAAGAGTATTTTGATTACAAATCTTCATAAATCTTGAGTAATCTGTGTCTGAATTCTGGATATGTGCTTTGATTTGCTGCGTCCCTTGGAGTGCTCATCATGTTGCATGTATTGTTTTCATTCATTATCCTCTGAAGTTTGCATCAACTGTATCTAGCTGTGGAATGTCCTGGTGAACATATGGTTTGATTTCTTCTCCTCATGATAGTATCAAGCATGTATGTGGATCAAAAGCTAAAGGTTCAACTTAATTAGAAGCATTTCCTTTAATTTCTTTCAATTTCAGAGCATCTCACTATCACAATTGCAAATAAACTGATAATCTTAAGCAAACAACCCAAAATATGCAGACATCTCGTAGATAATCGTAAATATTTAGCATATTTGAACACGAAGCATGCATAATTGAAAATATCATGCAAAGATCTAGGTATTTTACCTCTTTTCATCAAATAACTGCATAATTTGACTTCTCTGTAAGGAATTTCTGCAGGAACTTCATGATGATGGTGCATTTTCACGTAAGGCCCCAAAATGGAAACAGCAACTCACATTAACCACTGAGTAACGTCAGTCGATTAAGACCTAATCACCGGAGACTTGGGATCATGAATTCTCTGAATTCACTGTATCTTTCAAGATGAATAAAGGTTAATGTGTACTTTTATTCTATGTTTGTTTGTGACTAACATCCTAACCAACATAAATTGGTGCTAGAAGGAGGGCACGTCCGGAAGATCACGCTCATCATCAGTATTTTCAGGTTTGATGACGCATAGAGTAAGGTACCCTCAGATCGTCTGTGAATTTCAGTAAATTACGTAAATATTTACTGTGAAAAGATTGTATATGCACATTCTATGTAAAGATTTCCAGATCTCACATAAATATTGCAAGCTTTACAGTAGATCTCTCTGAATTCACTAATATCGGCTAAAGATACGTAAATTTGTTCAAACTTTGAGACTTTTAGGCCTTAGGCACTCGAGATCTTGTGTTACGGGTCAGGATATCCCAATATCCTGTCACATTTGCAGTGTCTTAGCAAATATTTCGTAAATATCCAGTCTGATTTGCAATTTGACCTCAAATATCACCTCATCCAGTGAAATCTAACCAATATTTGCAAAGTTTCAGCCAATTTGCCTCCAAATCGAGAAATCCTGGCTTACAGGATAAATACCAGGTCTAGACCTAGTGAAGTTTTTGAAGAATTGCCTGTTAGAGGTTTCAGACCTAGGACTGTAGACATTCACCATACTCCAGGGTCTAGTGCGTCTAGAGCTTCACTGGGACCTCCTCCTGTAACTCCTGTTGGTTTGCAAATACCTTCTGGTATATCCGTGACACCTCCTGTTCAAACCCAGGGTATACCTTTAGTTCAACCTCAGGCAGCTGCACCACCAGTCCAGCCCCCTCAGGCTGCAATGTCTTTCTTTGCAGCGGAGTCACCCTTGACTTTTACTGCATATCATGAGTTACCAAAGAATCCAGACAAACTTTGTCCAAAGTATCATCCTTATCAAGATGCTGATGATCATATCAGGACATTTAAAGAAGCGTGCTGCAGAGCCAGAATAGAACATCAGGACGTGGTGTGCAGATTATTTCCTTTTTCCCTAGGGGAAGAGGCTTATAATTGGTTCATCAGTCTTGGCCAAGCTTCTGTCGGTTCGTGGGCTGTCTTAGAGAAAGCCTTTCTTGACAGGTTCAAGATCCCTATTGATCCATCCATGAATTACCACATGTTTGCCACAATCAAAAGATTTGAGAATGAGCCTATTGCCAATTTCAATGCTAGGTTCCAGAAAATGTTGTCCAAGCTAGTTGCCCCATATGTGGTGGCTGATGTTGCTGCCAGGAGTATCTATTATTCAGCCCTGGATCCATTAACTTCCATGTTCATCAGGAGAACACATCCTGAGATCACTACTTTGACAGGAGCTTTTCAAGAAGCTATCAAGGTAAATCAGCAGTTGATACCTGCTCCTACTCCAAATATAGTTTTCCCTACTTTGCCTGGCGTACAATCACAATATCCAACACCATATCCTGCAGCTTATCCTTCACAATATCCTGCACAATATCCAAATGGATTAGTGATACCCCCAGCAGTCATGCCTGCACCTTTGCAAGTACCTCCATTGAGTATTATGCCTCCTCCTAATGGAAATAGCCAATTGCCACAATATCCTGCGCATGCTCAGACACCTCAGGGTACCGATCTATCCAACAATAACCATGGATCTTCCTTTTTCAAGCCTCAGACTAAAAATGTAGTGGCCAAAGCTCAAGAGGAGAAGGAGGAAATCAAAGAAATTTCTGCTCAACTCAGAAAACTCACCACAGAAGTAACACATTTGAGAAATCAAGGGTTTTATTCGCAGTCAGGTCAGAATAGAAATTATTCCAATGACAGACCAAACTACCCTGACAGAAGATATAACAACAACTTCAACAATAATGGTGGAAACAATAATAATCCTCCTAGACAGCCCAGAGTGTGGAACTCCAGGCCAAATAATGGCTCATTACCATCACCCCTAGACAATCAGCCTCCTGGTGAAGCCAAACAGACTACCAGAGTCAATCTTGCTGAAGCAGCCCTTACCAATTGGTGTAGGATTCACAATACAAATGCACATGCAGAATTAGATTGTCCACAATTTAGGATTGCTGCCAGCATCTTTCAGACTGAAGTGTCTAACACTTCTGGAAATCCACCTCAGGTAGAAGGAAATGAGATAGTTCCTTGTGGATATGACTCAGCTTTTGTGCTAGAAACATACACTAATCAGCCTCATCCGAGTTATGATCAGACCTGTGAGGAATCTACCCTAACCTTTGAAACAAACTATGTTTTCCCCTTTGAAGATGAAAATGAACCTGCAAGAGAGCATGAGGAAGTACATGCATACCAGCAGCAATACCCTGGTAAGCACAATTATAACCTGAGAAGTAGTGCCAACAGACCTGCTGGTCCGTTGACATTATCTCTACCTCCAAACAATTTCAATACTCCTCCTGATCCCAAGGCGAGCAATAACCCTGGGTTCCCTAAGGTGAATGCTCAATACTTGTCTCCTCAAAACACAGTAACAAAAGTCATAAATGCACCTCAGGAGTCTGACAAGTTAGTCAGCTATTTGGTTGATGAAATGAAGAAAATCAAGATCAGCCTGTCCCTATCTGAGCTATTGAAAACTCCTGCCATCAAAAGGGCGTTCATGAAGTCACTAGATGATCCTGCTCCTAAAGAGGATAATCATCTTTCAAGTCAATCCAATGGCAAAGATCATGTTGCTAAAGATAATACTAGCAAGCCCAAAGTGTCAACTACAGTCCAAGCTGCTGAAACCTCCCACATGACCTTGTACAGAGATAAAACTGAATCACCTCCGTTTCTCCTCACCATAAGAATGTTCAGCAAGAACTTGCACAACTGTTTAGTTGACTTAGGAGCCTCAACGAATGTTATACCTTTGTCAATATGTAATGCATTGGGACTGCATCCTGCTAAATCCTTAAAGAAGGTCACTCAACTGGACAAGACAGAAGTAAGTGTAGTAGGAGAACTGACTCACATTCACATGCAGCTAGCATCTGATCCTAGGATCGAGTATTACATTGACATTCAGGTAGTTGACATACCTGATACATATGGGATGTTGCTTAGCCGAGACTGGTCTAAAACGCTTAACGGATATATGTCCACAGACTTCAGTCACATGTGGTTACCATGGAAAGGTATACCTAATCAGATCAGGATTGATGCTGAGCCTAGGATGAAACATATGATCACGGAATATAACAAAACAAATGAGATCATGTATGTAAACGTAGAATCTGGAGTTTATCACATCAGGCTGCAAACTGTTAAAATAGAAGAGATCCTGATGCTGGATGTTCATCATCATCATGATAATGATTATCTTGAGGACATGCTGAGTATGGAATTTGGTAACAATCCAGATAACGAGAACGAAATAGATCGCTTCAGAGATTTTGAGATGCATTTATCTACTCAGGTAAAACATTGCCAATTATTGAATATACCTGCTAATGACATTTTGATTGATGGATGGTGCAGATTACACGGCAAAGCACACTCAGAAAAGACTTGTGAACCATGCTTAGACATGATGATACTGGAGCAAACGTATAGTGAAGCATCATCATCATATTCTGAGGTGAGTGTTACATCTGATGATGATGATAATACTAATTCTTATTTGTCTCCTGCAGGAACAGAAGAGTCGACCGATCATGATGGAGAGCATATCCGGAGAGAAGAAGAGGTCCTGGTGTCGGATCCGATAAATGATGTGAGAAAAGAAAAGATCACTCCTGGTAGTGATTGCTTCATGGAATCAGATTATGAGTTGTCTGATGAAGATAAAGGCAGTGACCTGACGAAGTTCGAAGAATTTCTGGTAAAAGAAATAGAAAAGATGACACAACAGCGTAAATCTCCCCAGGAGGTTTTAATTAAAGGTTGGTGTAGGCTGCATGAGGCACTTCACTCAGAAACAACTTGCTCACTATGCTTACATATTTTGAAGAAGCATGCAACTGTATGTGTTGAACATCATCCTCCTGCTGAGATGGAAGAGAAAACAGAAAAGCCATCAGGCTCACCAAATAAAGGAAAGAAGAAACTTGAGGATGACATCCCCAAGTTAAAGTGGATATCAGGCGGAGCAGCAGCCAGAGCTGCAAAGAAGAAAGAAAGTTCAAGTAAATATCCTGCTGAAGACAAATGTCCTGCTGAAGATAAGCCTTGGATCTTAAGGTTTGATGGATCTAAATCCAAGCAAGGTGCTGGGGTAGGAATTGACCTTATTGATCCATCAGGGAAGTCCTACTTAGCAGCTTACAGACTACATTTCCCCTGCACCAATAATGTCGCAGAGTACGAGGCTCTGATTCATGGAATGTTGTTTGCCCATAAGAAGAAAGTGAAGATCTTGCATGTCTTTGGAGATTCAGGACTGGTTGTGAAACAAGTAAGAGGAATTTACTCTTGTAATTACAGAGAGCTATCAAATTACAGACATCGTGTGTGGGACCTGATTGAAGACTTTGATGCCTTTAATATCACTCACGTACCAAGAAAACAGAACCAGAGGGCAGATGCACTTGCCCAGGCCGCCAGTACGTTGGAACCGCTGTCTATATCTGGTCTGAAGAGATTTTCAGTAGAATTGGTGTCAGTACCTTCAGTACCTGACAATGTGACTAATCTCCAGGTGTTTGATGATGATCAGCACATCCTGGACTTCATATCAAACAGAGACATATTTGAAGCTCAGATTATAGATGAGAATGGTATGGAAGATCATGTCTGGGAAGAAGATGAGATATTAGAGTTGCCTAGCAACAGAGTTCCCAAAGGTATGATTGAATTAGAAAGAGCCTTTGATCTAGATAATATGCTTAAACATAAAGATCTGCCTAAGGCAGATGGAGGTCAATATTCACAGGTGAATATTGGACAAGCTGATGACAAGAGAAATGTCTTATTGGGTAAGGTTTGTACACCAGATGAGTTAGAAGGAATAACTCAGGCCCTTAAAGATTACATGCATGTAATTGCATGGACTTATGATGAGCTAAAGACATATGACACTTCTGTCATAACTCATACTATACCTCTCAAGCCAGATGCAAAACCTTTCAGACAGAAGCAGAGGCCAGTCAATGCTCTGCTTGAGCCAATCATCCTTGAAGAAGTCAAGAAATTGTTAAATGCCCGGATAATATTTCCTGTGAGGCACTCCACTTGGGTGGCGAATCTTGTACCAGTCAGAAAGAAGAATGGAGACATCAGATTATGTGTAGATTTCAGGAACCTGAACAGAGCATCAGAAAAGGATAATTATCCTTTGCCCTCTTTGGATGAAGTTCTACAGATTGTAAATGGAGCCAAAATGATGTCCTTCTTGGATGGTTTTTCAGGATACAACCAAGTAATGGTTGATAAAATTGACAGATTGAAAACTGCCTTCACCACAAAGTGGGGGATATTTGCATATAGACGTATGCCATTTGGACTTATAAATGCTAGAGCTACATTCTAGCGAGCAATGGACATAGCCTTCAGAGGCTTAATAGGAAAGTGTATAGTCATCTACATGGATGACCTGACGGTTTTCTCCAAGGAAAGGGGGAATCATGTTGCCGATCTCAGAAGTGTACTGAAGAAATGTGAAGAATATGGAATATCTTTGAATCCTAAGAAGTGCATATTCAGGGTCACAACAGGAAAGTTACTAGGCCACCTGATCACAGAAGATGGAATTATCATTGATCCTGACAGGGTGGAATCCATTATGAAGTTAAAACTTCCAGGAAGCAAAAAGGAACTTAAATCTTATTTTGGTAAGATAAATTTTGTGAGGAAGTTCATCACTGGCTTTGCTGAGATTGTCAGACCACTGAATGCCATGTTGAAAAAAGATGCACAAATTGAGTGGACACCAGAAGCCAAGGCTGCCTTTGAAGATATAAAGAAGGCCATTTCAGATGCTCCTATCCTCATTAGTCCAAATTATACAAAAGATTTCTACATCTACTCATTTGCCTCAGAACATACTTCTACAGCAGTGTTAACTCAAAGAAATGAAGAGAAAGAAGAGAAACCAATTGCTTTCATGAGCTGTCCTTTCAGAGATGCTGAATTGAAATATGTAGATGTTGAAAGACAGGCACTTGCATTAGTCAGAGCAGTAAAAAAGTTTAGACATTATATACTGAGAAGCAAAGTGATTGCTGTGGTACCAGATGCAGCAGTAAAGATGCTGCTGATGCAGAGTGAACCTGGTGAAAAAAGAGCCAAATGGATTACTGTATTACAAGAATATGACATGGAGATCACACCAATGAAGCTGGTAAGAGGACAAGCTCTGAGCCAGATGATATCTGAAACTGATCCAAACATCATCAGTCAGCAGTATGTGATCAATGAGAAAGACAATAGGGAATGGTATTCAGACATCAAGCACATCCTGATCACCAGAAGATGTCCTTCAAGAATGCAAGCCTCACAGAGAAGAGCCTTAAAGATAAGATCCCAGAAGTATATGATAAAGGGAGGAACCTTGTTTAAGAAGAATTATGAAGGAATATACCTGAGATGCTTAGAGAAACCAGAAGCAAATAAAGTTTTAACAGAGTTACATGACAAGTTTGGTACTGCACACGGATCAGCATTGGCCACAACACATGCAATCCTCAGAGCAGGATATTATTGGCCTACAATTTTTAAGGACACGGCTGATCATGTTAAATGTTGTCATGTTTGCCAGGTTGCTGCCAACAGAGAAAAATATGCTGCACAACCGTTGCAGCCAGTGATGGAAGAGCGCCCATTTGCACAGTGGGGCATGGATTTCATAGGACCGATCAATCCTCCGTCTTCCTCAGGCCATAGGTATGTCCTAACGATTACTGATTATTGTACCAGATGGACTGAGGCTATCAGCAGCAAAACTTGTACTGCGGATGATGTCATTAAATTTTTGGAAAGCAACATTGTCACCAGGTATGGAATTCCTTATGCATTGGTAAGTGATAATGGTTCTGCCTTCATTTCCACCAAATTGTCAAGTTGGGCTTTTGATCATGGGATCATACTTAAGTTCTCATCCAACTACTATCCCCAGGGAAATGGATTAGCAGAATCCACCAACAAGAATTTACTGAGTATCATAAGAAAATTGATAGAGAAAAATCTCAGGGAATGGAACTCATTTCTGAAATATGCCTTATGGGTAGACAGAACTAGAATGAAAATTGCATTAGGAAACTCACCCTTCCAATTAGTGTACGGGGTAGATCCTATCCTCCCTGTAAACTTAAAAATTCCTACACTGTAGTTTGCCCAAGAGTATCTGGCATAGATAATAAACAGGAAGTCAGGTTGCTTCAGTTGATGCACCTGGAAGAAAAATGAAGTCAAGCGATTGACCAATTTGCAAAACATCAGGCTGTTGTCAAACGCTGGTTTGACAAAAGAGCCAGAATTAAAGCTTTCAGGATATCAGATTTAGTCCTGATGTGGGATAAAGCCCATGAAAAGAAAGGTGACCATGGTAAGTTTGATAGATTATGGATAGGTCCCTTTCAGATTTCTGAGATTTTAGGAGATAGCACTTATAGGCTTAAGAACCTGACAGGTGAGGATGTCCCATTGCCAGTCAATGGACAATTCCTCAAACATTATTTCCAGGCCTGAATGACTTCATGACAGTCATATGTATCATAATGTATATTTGTATAGTTGTTTGTACAGTTCGTTTGTTGTGTGTTGTTGTTTTGTTGGTTGGGACCTTGTTCTGGTAAGTCAGGATGATGCACTTCATCACCCTAAGAAAATAATTAAATTGTTGAGATTCAGATGATGAGATCACATTTAAATATAGGTTATGATTCATTCTAAGAAATATTCATGATCAGGTTTGTGATGTCTTTTCATCAGGGTGCTTTTTCTTGGTCAAAGCGAATCCATCACAATGAAACACCTAACAGCCTTGGGTTTGTTGAACACACTAGTATAGGTGTTAAGTGAAAAATCTAAAGGGACTCCCTTGCTACCAGTACAATCTCCAACCTAAAGCTGCAAGTGACTATACCTTGTACAAATGAGCTGACATGATGATATCAAATATAAATTTTTAAAGAAAAATCAGAAAAGAAATAAAATTAGGCCATCTAAGTAACTCTACCGGGGCTATGGACGCCTACTGGCAGTGGGGCTCTACTTAGGGAGATTGTATAGATAACCTTGCCGGGGCTATAGACGCCTGCTGGCAGCAAGGCTCTATCCAGGTTGGCTATGAGGGATGATCCCCAACTATGTAGTTTAACACCAGTTACTTATGTTTTCAACTTACTTTCAAGATGAGGATAATTAATCATATGCACACACCTGATCCTTTGTTAGCTTTATCACCATGATGAAATTTTATCATTCAGAGGATTATGATGCTTACACTTAGACATAGATGAATGTGATCACATCACTTGAATCATTGGAATTTGTTTATTTTCTTTGGTGGCAAGTTGTTGTGTGGTTACACAACACACCCCATTTTGACTTGGCAAAACAGGGACCCAACTTTTCTTTTGGCTTGTGTTGTCTGCTTTCTGGCGGTTTGGTAAAATCAGTCATGTTCATCATCATGTGGAGTCAAGATGAGGTAAGCCCCAATATGAGGTCAGTCTGTCAAAATTTGTATTTCGTATATATGACCACATATTCTGAAAGAGCATTAAAATTCATGCAGGTTTGCTTTTTACATCACCCTGATATTCATCAGGATGTGAGAGTTATGAACAGTCAAAGTCTTGGTCAAACCTGATATTCGCAAAAAGAGGGTCATATTTTATAACCTCAGTTATGCTGTGTGAAGAACATCATCATCATATTTGAAACGTCCCCCCCCCCCCCCGATAATATCCTGCGGTTCAAATATCTGGACGTCAACATTAAGTGATAGTAAGTCTTCCCCGTCGAACGGTCTTTTGTATAGCGAGCATCATATTTTGAAAGTAACCCGATATTCGTTAATATCATCCTGATGCAAAATATCACCCTTAACAAACATCCTGATGACATCATCTAAATCCGATAAACAAAAAAAACAAACATCCTGATGACATCATCATCATATTTACATTTCGACAGGATATTTTGTAAACATGATCATGTTCACCGAATGTGGCGATGACGTCATGAGACATTTCCAATACAAAGAACAAATATCATGATGACGTCATCCCGATATTCAAAGAGGAGAATGAGTAAGTTTGAAGGTCATCATCATATTTTGGAATATCACCCGATAGACCGAAATATCCTCCTGATGTGCTAAAGTGTAAACAAAGGTGCGTTGTCACCCGAATTTTGTCGCGATAACAGTTCCAATGCTGGGGAGGATGATATCGAAACTCAACCCGATATTTGTGAAATGTCATCCTGCTCTCATGATATCATGTCATATGGATATTCCCCCGCTCCCTTTGCCGCCATTGCCATTAAATGCGCCCAGATATGGTAGGTGATTCCCGCCGATCCCGGAACCCAATGAAACGTCTGGCGAGATCCTGAGTTTTCGCACGAATGATCAAAGATTACGATCTAACTTGTCAGAGTTACCCTAAGTTTACCCTAACTGCGAGGTTAAAAGGTAATTCAACCGCCATTGTTACATTTACCTGCGTTAAAATTGTTTTACAGAGCACTAGCCTCCATTTCTGCATAACAGCTACCGTTGCGCGACTGGAGCTCATAGACTGAGGGAGGAAGGTGATCAGCAGCTAAATCAAGAGCGTCTTAGAGACATACTGGTATAAAAAGGAAATCGGCATAACCAGGTAAGTGAAATGAAACCCTCATCATGTTGTTTTTAAATAATGTTGAAAGTTCTGGTTATGTATCCATGCAAGTAAGTAATGTAGAATTGATACAATAAGCATGATATTTGCAGTATGTATGCATGCATATCCCGTTGTGAGAAGAAATGTTGTTAATTGCAGGTACCCATGGCTGAAAAATGCTTAGTGAAGTGTCAGGAAGAATTTAGCAGGCCTATGTTCTCTTCTCAGAGAGGGGTCCTGTTTAAATTTGGGGCAATTACAGACACCCATCAGGGGAGTACCAACCTGGAGGCTTGGTCAGCCAAGCTGAATGATGGGCAGGATAAGAGTCCGGTGCTGGACGCTGTGTTTGTATTAGGTATGTGGAACGCTGTTGGCTTCCCCTACTCCATGGAGTCTCCGGAGCTGGTTATTGAGTGCGCACGGAATTACAACCCTCAGACGAGGTAGGTGGTGAAGCATGGGAGAATGTATGCAGACCTATCCATCAAAGGTCTATCCCAAACATTTGGACTGCCAATGGGCAGCAAGGTAAAGAGTGTAGACTTGAAGAAGTCTGAAAGAGAATATGAGGCCAACAAGAAGACGGCCAGAAAGAACATGTATGCTTGGCGGGCCGAGAACAGCACATATAATGCAGCGGCCAAGCTCCCTGTGCGCATGTTCAAATTTGATTTTAATGAAGAATATCAGTATGTGATTGCCCTACTGAACAGGGTGACTGGCCAGCCTAATACTAGAGAATTCAGAGACTGGATGTACGGCATAATAATGATGTGCCTATATGCAGACATCAAGCCACTGTGGGGCCAAATCATAAGTGATGCTCTGCATGAGCAACTGCTGAACCTGGGAGGTTCAGATTGTGCCTTCTACATGACCTCCTATATTGTTTATTCCTGTGCTTATAGAGGCACTTTTGATGCCCTGGTCACAGATGGAAAACTGACGGGCACGAATGCAGCATATATATGGGATCATCATCCCCAGCTGCAAAGAACCAAATATATCAAGGACTACAAATTGGTCAATGATGCATTTTCTATGCATCTGGTAAGGACCATGGAAGATGACAGAACTAAAAGACTGAACATGGAGGCTCAGGAGGCAGTATACAGGCATGGGGCATGGTACATCCAATTTGCCACCTTTTCCTACATCAGGATAGAAGGTTTTGAAGGGCATCCCCTGATGCTGCCAAGGTATCCTACAGATGCAGTAGTTTTAATGGAGTTTATCAGGCAGGGCTCCACCATCATACAGACGTATAAGGATGCCAAGAAGCTGCCACCAATTTTGTTCCCAGTCAGCATCGGCAACTACATGTGCCCTGACTCTGACAATATTAAGAAGGTGGTGGTCACTCTGAACAAGATGAATTTACTGCCCTTCCCAGTAACGAGACCATATGATCCTTACGGCTGAATGCAGAAGATCCTAGGAAAGCCTATTCACCAGAGGCACCTAGAAGATTTTTGGGCTGACTGCGAAGATGAGGCAGAGGCCAGGAGGAGGAGGTATCAGAGATTAACTCTGAACCAGATTAGAACGTTCGACTGCATCTCCCTCCCTCAGCAGCTGAAGAGTGATGATGGCAGGATCATGGCAGATGAATACAAGCAGAAGAAGATCTACAATGATACCATTTCTGCCCCTGACCTCACCATGCAGGAGGATATGTCCTTGGACCCATTCTTTGCCAGAACCATACACTTGACCCAAGCTTGGGTAGATGCACAGGTAGAGGCATTGAAGAAAAAGGGTGTTGCCATCACAATAGATAGCAAGAAGAAGGGGCAGGACATCCCCACAGATGAATATGATGACTTCCTGCTGGAGAAGCGGAAGACTAAGGGAGAGAGGACCCCTCCACCACAGCAACCTAGCAAAAGGGCTACAAAGGGCAAGAAGGTGGAAAAGGGACCCAAAGGGGTCATAGTTGACAGGGCAGTATTCACAGCGGAGGAGGTAGCCAAATCAGGGTCAGAATCAGATTCTCCTCCAAAGCCCAAGAAAGCCAAGACAGCAGAGGCTGGAACCACAGAGACCCAAGAAGTGGGTCAATCATCCAGACAACCAGGCAAGGATATCCTCATGGAGGAATAGCCTGAAGAAGAGGAGGAGGCTCCATTGATAATCAGAAGAAAGAGGAGAGCTCCGCAGGTGCTGGTTCCTACCACACCTAAGAAAACAAGAACCTCCATGAGAGGTGAGATGAGTCAACCCCCAGTGCAAGTACAAGGGGTAGGTAGTGAAGTGCAGAAGGAACTTCAGCACAATGTTCCACTTCCTACCATTGTCAAGTTCAAAACTGAACTGGCAGAAGAGCAACAAAAGGAAGCATCCCAGGCGCAAGCAGAAAAGCATGTCTCCCTAGACGAGACAATAAACTTGTCTGATGATGAGGTGGTGCAGGATGTAGCTGCACAAGAAATGGAAACACTTGCGGCTGCTGGCATCAGTGTGACTCCTCACAAGCCTCCAACGGTTCAAATAGTGCTTGAAGAGATGAAACAAGCAGAAGCGGAGCGAGAAAAGAGCCCAGAACTAGAGAAGAGCCCAGAGCAGGTAGCTCAGGAATAGGGCTGGATACATTGATCGTTGAGGTGACAAGTCCTGCAGTGGTAGACTTAACAGAGAAGCAGGATGCAAGTCCTGAATAGCCAGCAGGATCACCTGATAAGGGCCACTTAATAGAAGAGATAGAGATGGCAGAAACAGAAAGCCACGCTCTTGAATCAGGCCAACAAAGCCCACAAGATACATCAGCAGGACCTGCTATAGTAGAGGTTCAAGAAGCAAAGGCTGATGATGAGAAGAATGAAGCGATAGAGGATCCTGCTGATAAGGCACAAGAGGTGGATGCTGCAGGTACAGAACAGATAGCCGCTGCGGAACAGATGCGATCACCTTGGGTAGATCCAGTGATATCAGATACGGTGGACATGCCGCCAGAAATAGAGAAGCAAGAGGAGGATGGTCAACCTCCACAGGGGGAAGAACTGGGGACAGGTGAAGAAAGGATGGAGAAAGATCATGATCATCATGATCCACATACAGGTACACCGCCAAGTTCCCCACACGGAGAAGATGCTCCCCCAGAAAAGGAAGTTCCTCAACAGGAGGAGGCACCACAGGATTCGTAGCAAGGTGAGCATCAAGAGCCAGAAAAAGAAAAGTCACCATCTCCACAACGCTTGTTGGTGGAAACGGGAGATAGAGGTGAACAGCATCATGATGCTGAAAAGCATGATCAGGTGCCTCCATGGTTAGAAAAGGAGGTAAATGTTGAGGAGGAGCTAGAGATTCAAGAGTTCGATGTCTCCACCCTGTTCGCCGCAGATATAATGAAACCCAGGAGGAAGGCCAGAATGACTTCGGCCATCAAAAGAGATTCGGCGACAGGGAGAAGGACCGCACAAATTGCTGTACCTGCGGTAGAGAAAGAGAAAGGCAAAATCACTGTGGATGAATTCCAGATAAGCACAGTTGATTTGGGTTTTGCCAATGAAGAGCAGGAAGGTCAGGAGGGAAAGGATATCATTGACTCTCTGATTCAGAAAGTGAAAAGAGAGAAAGAGAAGAATAAGCAACATAAAGAGCACATTGCTCAGTTGCGTGCATATATTGAAGGCTTGACCAACCCTGAAGATACCACAAGCGAAGCTGCAGTCCCATTGACTGCCATTTCTCAGGAAGAAGTGAATAAACTGGACCTCATGAAACATGAGGTGTCCGTAATCAGAAAATGGGTGTCATCCACATTGGATGATGCCATTGAAATAATGAAAGGTTCTTTGAAGAGATGGAGCATATTGAGTGACTCCAAAACTAAGGTGGATAAATTGCAGATGCAGACCGGGAAAAGGTCTTATCAACTGGAGAAAGTCCTCAGCCTATTGGGAGAAATAAGGAAAATAAACCCACAACTGCTTATCAGTAAGCAGGTATTAAATAATAATACTGCGCTATTAGTAGATATCTGGTACAAAGATGTACAATTTGAATGCGGAGTCCTTAAGAGATGCAATAATAAGCTGAGGGAGATTAGCATGAGGCTACGTAATTTAATGGGCATTGAAGCAGATATGCTAGAAACATTAGAGGGCAAAGTGGAAGGGAAGATAGAGAATCAAGATGAAGATTCTGCCCTTAAGGCTCTACGCAGTAACTTCCAGATGGAAGATTATGGTCCACTCATCCACTTGACAGAAGAGTTTATAAATAAGGTGATGAGGATCAAGGTCAAGATGGAGACCTACAATGAGACACTGCAGGACAGAGAAAATAAGCTGGATAACAGCAAGGATAAGTATGAGGCACACAAGCACGCCATTATCAAGGCAAAGACTCAAGATGGCGGAGGAATAGATCAGGTTGTGCAGTCATACGAACAGATCCAAAGCAGCATGCAACCCCATATGCAACAGCGTCATCATCCGGATAGTGAAAGTTCAGAAAGCGATACACATGATGATGACCCGCATGCATCAGATGAAGAGCATGATGAAGATACATCATGAGGGGGGGAGTATTTTGCATATGCAGTATAGATAGTTGCCAGCTGGCAACTTGTGCCTTTTTGTAATATTGGTAAGTCATGAAATGATGACCGTTGATTTATATTGATAAATCAGATCCGTGGATCTTTTGTAACGGATTCCTCACCTTATTCTATAAAAGGTGGTGGAATGCCTTATTATATTCATTCGAAACTTAATTGAAATTTGATTGCTGAAGTATTCAGGACTTATTTCAAAGTTGCTGTATATGTACATGTCTTTTGCATACTTAATGAAAGGGAAGAGTATTTTGATTACAAATCTTCGTAAATCTTGAGTAATCTGTGTCTGAATTCTAGATATGTGCTTTGATTTGCTGCGTCCCTTAGAGTGCTCATCATGTTGCATGTATTGTTTTCATTCATTATCCTCTGAAGTTTGCATCAACTGTATCTAGCTGTGGAATGTCCTGGTGAACATATGGTTTGATTTCTTCTCCTCATGACAGTATCAAGCATGTATGTGGATCAAAAGCTAAAGGTTCAACTTAATTAGAAGCATTTCCTTTAATTTCTTTCAATTTCAGAGCATCTCACTATCACAATTGCAAATAAACTGATAATCTTAAGCAAACAACCCAAAATATGCAGACATCTCGTAGATAATCGTAAATATTTAGCATATTTGAACACGAAGCATGCATAATTGAAAATATCATGCAAAGATCTAGGTATTTTACCTCTTTTCATCAAATAACCGCATAATTTGACTTCTCTGTAAGGAATTTCTGTAGGAACTTCATGATGATGGTGCATTTTCACGTAAGGCCCCAAAATGGAAACAGCAACTCACATTAACCACTGAGTAACGTCAGTCGATTAAGACCTAATCACCGGAGACTTGGGATCATGAATTCTCTGAATTCACTGTATCTTTCAAGATGAATAAAGGTTAATGTGTACTTTTATTCTATGTTTGTTTGTGACTAACATCCTAACCAACAGATGGCAAATCTCAACATACGAAGAGATAATTTATCTAAACACTTTCAAATCAGGATACCGAGACATGATTGTGCTTCATCACCCCAATTGCATGTTTCAATGGATAACTTTGATTTACAAAAATACATAGAAAGATCACCAATTTGACATACAAGAAACTAGTAATCATAACTCAGAAATACATCAAGAACATATGAACTAAAATGCATTCTTCATTATCTTTTCAAAATTATACAATTCCAAAGCAAACTATACAATGTGTAAGACCAAAAATATTCCAAGAAGTTTCTTCATAAGTTCCCCCTTAAAAGTTCTCTCTATTACATTTCAAATAGCCTCATATTTATAGGCTTTTTCTATAACCACCTAGTAACCAACTTGTAACTAACTGGTAACTACCTCAACTACCCTTTTTGAAATACAAAAATATAATGAACCTTATTTTTGGTTATATTTTACACCACTTTTTTCGGAAATAAAGTTCATTTTCTAACTTGTGAATTACAATAAGTGACAAAAGTCACTTTTACAAAAAGGTAAATAAAACTTGCAAGTTTTGGGTTGTGGATTTTGCTAAGTTACTCTGCTTCTCTGTCTGCTCCATTCAAGCAATCAAACCTTGACAGATCTTGACAACTCCTCCAAATACTTGAATCTTAGACTCTTGTGTTTGCGTATACAAAATATGAACCTATGAAAACTGAAAAATGCTGCACATTTTCCCGCTCTGAATACAGCTATTGTCATCATCTCCCAAGATAATTTATCCAACTTTGCATGCATGTCTATCAAATCATTTGCAACCTAATATCAGATAAGAACGAAAACAATCCTTCTTCTATTTAGGCTTTGGTGGATGATCATGCAATGTACATGACTAAAAATGTATCCTTGTTGGCATTGGAAGTAGATTGATAAGGTTTCATCACAATATCTCCTTGGAAATTTTGTGCAATGTTCATCATATCTATGTGCAATTCCTCCAAACCTTTGCATGTTGAGGCAACCACTTCAAATTCTTTGTCTTCTGTATAATACCCATGAGTGTTGCAGTTTGTAGCAATGGCCAATAACATTAATAATTTCCACACTTAGAATGATTGCATAACTCAAATTCGAACAGAGTGAGTAGAATGAAGGTAGATAGACATGTTCAACCTCCCAAAATCTTGATAAGCTTTGAATCCCGCTTGCAATTCTCAAAGGCATATTTAAGTTTAGCATATTGTTCATTCTATGGTTCTTAGAGGTATGCACATGTACCTAAATCCACTAGATGTAGGGCTCAAATCAGAAGCCGATGAAGTAGCTCCAATGGCATCAAGCGGTTCAATTTCAAACCCTTAAGTGAAGTATATCTTGCTATTAATCTCTCAGATGCTTCAAAGTTTACATCACTGCTAATACATGCAAAATTTATAGAAACCAATGGTGTGCAAGAATCTAGAAAGAAACTTAGCCAACGACCACCATGATCATTAATGTCATTCTACTACAAAACTAATTTTGTAAGATGCTTGCACTCATTGCATTCCCTAAGACCACATTTTCTTCAAGGCATTTTGTCAAGTAATTCACGAACATTGTCCATTCTTCCACAATCTGTTTACATGTCTACCAAGGCAATAACAACTAGAACATCTAGTAAAAATCCATTCCATTATTCTTTGGCATGTCATGGAATCTAGTTTTTACACCTTGCTAGTTGCATTTCTTTGAAAGTTTCTAAAGCCTTTCCAACAAATCCATTAGTGTAGAACTTCATAGTTTGCCAGACCACGTTTACGCTAGAGATTATGAACTGTGGAGATAACTTGTCTTTTACATAGATTGAATAATGTTGCATATTTCCTCACTCCTTTCAATTTGTTTATCCGACCATTTCCAGATGGGCAATCAGATGGACCTTTCACATGATAACTTCGTAAGTCATCTAAACTAGGTTTCTCCTCACTTTTCAAGGTAACCATGGAACAACACTGCCAATTATCAAATGAGTTGATTCCTCCTCAGCAGATTTACTTCCCATGTTAGGACTATTCATGTTGAAGATCCATGCACGAGCTTTATTATACTCCTCTTTCCTTTCCTCAACACTTTTATAATGATTCAGTTTTGAAGAATGCATACCAGCGTTGCCACTCCTATGAGAGTTTTTCTATGGCCTTTGTTTAATTGCAACCTTGACAGAAGTGTTCTTTTCATCCTGTGGTAGATTTACTGGAATATAGGCGGATACCTAGTCTCATTAGTTTTGAGTACAATTATCTTAGTCCCAGACATATCCAATGAAATACTGTCTGTAACCACCATTGACTGCAGACCATAGTGTTGAGCAAGACGATGAGCTGCAAGTCTAAGGTAGGAGGTAGGTAATTGTGAAAATTCAAACTACTGCTGCCGAGGATTTTGAATGAACCTTTCAACACTCTGTTCAATCTGTAGAACAGATAAACGCTCCCAGGGGTTCTAAATTGCTTCTCTGAGAAAAAGATCCACCTAATTTATGCACTCCTCGAGGTCAGAATCTTTTATGCCATTATTAGCATTATTGTTGATGTTGTTATCATTATTTTCCTCGGGCACTGTACACGCATTGGCCTGGTGGCTTGCACAAGTCTTGGAAATTGGTTTTACACCCACCAATTGCATTTCCTTGAAAGTTTAAAAACTCTTTTTAACAAATCCATTTTGTATAGGTCCTACAATTATTGAATTCGCTGAAATATTTATTTATTGAGGAATTATGTTGAATGGTTCATGTGTTGCGTCTAATGCTTCCACATTTTACATGCATTATTTGGGTAGTTCGAACTATAAAACTGATAAAAATCTGTGATTATGTTTAGCATATTCCATACCCGCGGTCTAGCTATACCTGCTTCGAAGGTTTCTAAAGCCAGTTCAACAAACTCATCTTGTTTATATTCTGCATTCTCTCCACTCCATGAGAGCGCAATTTCATTGTGCTAAATAATTCCTAAGTATTGTTTATGTCTTCACAATTTACTTACACATCTGCTAGAGAGTTTCCAACGGTAATATCTTACAAACATCTTTAATTTATACTCTGTTTGAATGCTCTCATTTATGCAGGCTAATGAGAGAGTGGAGTTTGGCATTTCATTTACTAGTTCATTTTTCTTGAAAGCTAATAAAGCCTTTTCAACGAACTCATTTTCTGTCTATCCCACAGTCATTGTATTCCATTGAGGTGTTCTGTCAAACATTTAACTTGTAATGTCTATCCCTTCACGCTTTGCATGTATCTCTACTGGAGCATTTGCATACGGGAGGAGGACATGGGTGCTTGCAGATGCTACATCTGATGGAAATCCATTTTTAGCTATGCTTTGATGGATGTCCATATGTTGATTCGAAAGCTATAACTGTTGTAGTTCATGAGACCATTTCCCTTTAAGGTATTTTGTCGAATAGTTCTTTAATGTTTTGCATGCATGTCTGCCAAGACGGTTGGATGTTGAACCCTGTTTCAGCGCTTTATTTTGGCATAGGCTGAGAGTACATTCACAGATGTCGTGGAGTCTGATTCTACACCTGCTAGAATGTATTTTTAGTGCCTCTTCAACAAAATTCATTATATGCATATCCGTTTTACTAGAGTAGCTGAAGCTGTAATGATTAACAACAAGAATTTTGCTGGGTGGGAGGATGCTGGTAAAGATTGTAAAACGTGGGTCTAGACCTGCAAATTTCATGAAGTTTAGTTTTATATCTTCCAATTGTATTCACTCCAAAGATTCTGCAGCCTTTACAATGAAATGTATCCTGCAACAATGGCATAAGGAGTTTGGTGCCTGTTGAAAGTAGTTCAAGTAGTTTATGCATCCTTTGGCATCATTCCTAACTGCCTCTATTTGTTTGTTTAAAACTCTACATTTCGGCCCATATTGTGTGCATGGCATGAGCTAAAGAGGATAAACCACTTTTCTAACAACAAAAACAACTTGTAAGTTGCCAATTAATATTGTATGTCGGCCAAGGAAAGTGATTTTGAAGTTGTTCCCTTGATTGTAGGAGATTTTAATGGATGTGGAGGTAGTGGGGTTCGGTTTCGCCCAACTTGAAAGTGACTCCTCCTTTTCACTTCTTTTTTTTTTTTGGGTGAAGACTTTACCATTTTCCATGTAGCGGATGATTTTATTTGTAACAAGTTCGGCAAAATTAAAAGTATCCTCCCACTTCGTCAAAATTGAAAATAGACCTCACTTTATGAAAACTGAAAGTGATTTTTTTTATTCGCACTTAGTGAAAAGTGAAAGTGCCTCCAACGCAGGTTTTCACTTAACCAAAAGTGAAAGTGAACATCAACTTAGGACAAATCAAAAGTAGACTCTCACTTAGTAAAAAAAATGAAAGTAGATGCAAACTTAGTGGAAAGAGAAAGTTGACGCAAGGTTTGCGAAATTCAAAAACTGACGCAAAGTTTGCGGAAAAAAAACTGATGTGAACTTTGTGAAAAATAAAAGTTGATGCAAAATAATATTACTAAGCCGTTTTTGACTTGGCGTAATGTTGCTATTCAAAGTTTCAATGAAGATAGAGAAAATGAACAAGACAATGTATGATATCTTGTTAACAAGTTATCGACATGATTGACACGAGAAGCACATCGGCAAATTATAACCGAAAAGAACAACTTGACGGAAGGTTTGATGTGTGAAAAGCTTGAATTTGGGTAGTAGAACGGGGCCAACAAGTCTACTGTGTAAGATTTGCTTCTGTCATGTTAATAAGAGTATATACATATAATATAATATATATATATATTCTAAATTTTTAAATGCTTTAAACATACTGTTGAAACTGTGCAAACCTAGTTTTATATATATATATATAAAAACCGATTTAAAGAAACTTATAAACTTAACATCACTATTGTTATTGCTGTGATAAAAAGAAAAAAAAAGAGTATTTTTTTGGGGCCGAACCCCCCATATCCCACACTGTTGGGAAGACTTTACAAAGTTTTTTGTTAAAAAAAAAAGGAGAGGTTGGAGGGATTGTGGGCGGCAACGCCCACAGCCCTCCGTTGTGTTAAGAAAGGTGTGGGGAGGAGGCGGTGCCTCCTGCCCACACCCCAAACCCCTTTTCCCACCGTCGTTACCCAACAGCACCCCTCTCTCCTCTCCCCTCTGCGGTGCCGCCCACGCCACACTCTCCATCCCTCTACTCTGCGGCCACACACACCCTTTACCTTTCACAAGACAACAAACGCCGCCATCCTTCCACTGAGATCTACGGCCTACGCCTGGTGATTTTGGAGCCACCCCTGTGTATCCTCTTTCACCTGCAGCGTCTCTTTTGTTAATGCCATTTGGAATATATATATATATAACTCTCTCTCTTGTATTAACAGCAAAAAAAATATAATAAATACAGAAACCCTATTGTTCAAACAAAATACAAACCTCCGTGAGGCATTCTCATGGTGGCCTCCATTATCAAACCCTTAACCTGCATCAATGGAGGCAAACAAACAAGAAAAAGAGAGAGGTGAAACTATGAAGAAGAAGACCAAAAGACAAGTTAGGGCAACCTCCTTAAGGAAATGAATAGAATATTGTTAGGGCTTTCTTAGTAGAAACTAATTTTTTAATGGAATAGGGAGAGATGAGGAATGTGAGGATTTAGTTTTATGATTTAATTTAAATTCTCTATTTCTGCTTTTCCCTTGTGCATGGGAAATTATATTCCCTCCATTTTATCCTTGGGCCTTTTTAAATTTTTGACTTCTTTGTATTTCATTTGAGTGTTTTAATTATTAATTGGGGGTTTTGATTTTTAATGCCTTGTGGAAATGTATTTTAAGGAGAATGGGTTAAATTCGTTTTAAATGGGAAGTGTGTTCCCTTTTTTAATTTATTTAATTGGGACATTTATTTTATTTCCCTAGCGCGTTTTAGCTTTTTATTTCTATCAAATTTATGATTATTTTACGAGGAGAGGTATTTTAATCTTTCCCTTTTCTCTATTATTTTTGAGTTAGTTAATAAATATAATGTCGAAATTATATTTATTATCGGACTTAAGTTTGAAATTTATTTTTGGTGTCATTTAATTAATTTTGAATTGTAATATTTAATTGTAAGGTTGATTTAATTGGCCATGGCAAAGTATTTAAATTTTTTTAACCTTTCCTTAAGTTTAATTATTATTTTTTAAAAATTTTGCTTGAATCCTTGTTGGAGTTTTTATTTAAAAAAATTTAATTCGATTTTTGAAAACGCGTTATGCTGTCGAATTTTTCCTAGATTTTAGGGTTTTATTTTTACATCATTTTATTGACTTCCATTTTATCACTTCACCTTATCATGCATCCATCATGCCATTTATTTTCATATTTTATTTATTTAATTTTCATCCTTGTATTAGATTTAGGAGTTGGTTTCGAATTCAATGAAATCGCCTTCTCTCCTAGGAAACTTAGGGTTCGGATTAAAACCATTCTAACCCTAAAAGCAGCACGCTTTACGTCGCATATCCCCTAGATGGATTTCATCACGCAGGAGATAGCATAGGACAACACAGTTCCCCGAATTATGTTTGACATGTTTACGCCTCATGTGTATTGCCACCACGCATGCAGACGCATGCGAGGGGGTTCCTAGGGATAGGTAGAAAAGTTTTTCATATTTCATGTCATGACCACATGTCAAATGTGGACATGACACGTGTGTTGTGTGTCGTGACCGCATGGGGAATGTGGGCATGACACACATACTTGAGAATTTTAGGAGTCTTTTTCGGAGCTTCTTCTTCTTCAATCTATACTTCCTTTTCATCAGCATTTTCTTCTTCTCTGCCAGAGGACTCATCTGATTCATATCCATTAACTTCTAGATTCTTTTGTAGATCTTTATCAACTTTGGCATTTGTACTCTCAACAATCCTTCTTAACCTCTTGTTGTAGCACTGGTAAGCTTTGTTTTTAGTAGAATACCCAAGGAAGACACCTTCATCAAACCTTGCATCAAACTTTCCAAAATTTTATTTATCCCTTCTAATATAACATTTGCTTCCAAACACTCTGAAGTACTTGGTAGTAGGAATCCTTCCATACCATAACTCATAAGGGGTCTTTGTACTATTTGCTCTCGCCTGCACTCTATTCAATATATAAACATCAGTATGAATTGCCTCTCTCCAGTAGACCTCCAATAGATTTGCTTTTTTTATCATTGTCCTTGTAGCTTCTTGAACAATCCTATTCTTTCTTTCAACCACTCCATTCTGCTAAGGAGTCCTAGAGGTAGATAAGTGCCTCTTTATTCCATAAACATGTTAAACTCATTGAAGGTGAACTCTCTGCCTCTGTCAGACCTTAAACATTTAATTATCATATCCATTTCATTCTCAACCATGACTTTCAATGCTTTGAACTTATCTAGGGCTTCACATTTTTCTTTGAGAAAAGTAACTCATGGTATCCTAGAATAATCATCAATCAGTAGCATGAAATACCAGTCACCTTGAAAACTCCTTACCTTGGTAGGGCCACAAAGATATGTATGCACCAATTCCAATAGACCAAAAGAAGATTGATCCTTGACTTTGAAACTTCTTCTTGCTTGATTTCCAATTTGACATTCCTTACAGACAACATTGATGGGCTTTGTAATCTTTGGCAAATCTCTCACAACTTGAACTAAACTTATCCTTACCAGGATATCAAAATTGATGTGACACAATCTTCTATGCCATAGCCAACTTTCACTAATCTGAGTCATGAAGCAATAACCATCACCACCTTTGAGCTGATAAACATTTCCATCTGTCCTCTTTCCAGCAACTATCACAGTTTTGAAATCTTTTCTGATCTCACAGCCACCATCCTGAAACACAAGATTGTATCCTTTGCTACACATTTGTCCAACACTCAAGAGGTTATGCTTTAAACCATTAACATAAATAACATCATCTGTATTATGCTTTCCATCAAAACTAATTAAGCCTCTTCCACATATCTTAGCAGTTGTATCATCACCAAATCTAACTAGTCCTCCATCATATTTCTCAAGTTTAACAAACTTACTTTTATCACCAGTCATATGATTTGAGCATCCACTGTCAATAACCCAATAGTTATTTTCCTACCTAGTATGAAAAGCAGATATCAAAGTACCTTCAGTATTAAGACTTACCTCCGGAGCCTTTTCCTTCACACATTTATTAGAGTTAGTAGAAACAGTAACATCTTTTAAAGCTATGAAAAAATATTTATTATCCTCATCATTTTCATAATCAGATTCATCATCAAATATACTTACATATTCTCTAACATAGTAGCTCTTTTTAGGCACTCTACTCTTGTTCTCCCTGTTCTTACTTCTCAAAATTCTTTCCAGACATTTTGAAGCATAATGACCAATCTTGCCACAACTGAAACAGTTGAAAGGCAACTTACCACTATACTTACCAGTACCCAATTTTATTTTTCTCACAAAGTTAGCTTCCACATCATCTAAATCCTTTTGATCTAATTCCACAGTCTTCTCAAATTTGCCTGCCTTGAAGGTAGTCTCATCCTTTGCACTACTTGTACCAAATTCTCTCATTTCAAAAGTAGTTAAGGTACCAAGCAACTAATCTTTGGTAAACTAATTCAGATTTTGTAATTCTTTAATAGCAGAAACTTTATGATTGTAAGCTTTAGGAAGAGTTGTGAGTACCTTCAATACCACTTCTTTTTCATCCAAGCAAATAACAGAAACTGAATCAACTCAACAACAAACACAAGAGAACACTAGATTTACGTGGAAAACCCAAGAAGGGAAAAACCACTGTGAGGATTAGATCACAATATAAAGTAGTATCAATGTACCAAAAAATAATAGGCTCACTGCCAGAATAGAGAAGAAGATAGAGAAGATTGTTACAAGGAGAAAACTATCTCAATGCAATAGGGAATTCCACCACAACATCATCAACACCTTTGCAGTCATACTGAAGAATTGTAGACACCTTCTGCGCACTGCATCCAGCAATCTAACACATGAAACCTTGTATTGCACCACACATTCAACCACATTGTTATTCACATCACATTCATCACGCACACCCTCGATCATGATCCCTTGCACTTATTTATATTGTCTTCAACCTTGAGAACATTCTCTAAGGTCGGCAAATCACCTTAACCCAGAAAATTCAAATTAGGTTTGGACCTAAACATTCCCACGGTGGAAAGGAATGAATGCGCACCACACCACACCTTAGCTCAAACCTAAATCCACTCTTACACATTACTCCATGCTTCCATAATCATTGAAGCACAACCGTAAGTAGTGTAAACAATCAAGTCAGCCAAACTTGTGTTAACACTATGAACTTTTAAGTACACACTTCCTCAATGATTAAAAGATAACTCGTGGACCATGTGCCAAGCTTGAACATGATCTAGAGGCATCCACAAGCACCTGAAAACTAACAAATCCTTTCACAACAACTTTCACCTGACGGAAGATCACACCGAAGCACTCAAACAACTCTATCATACAATATAACTCAAGAAATCAACTTGCAGAGCACCAAACGACGAACAACTTGAATTGAAGCAATATATAAGAATTATAAGCACAAATCCAAAACCGCAAAGCTAGAAACAAATCTCCAAAGAAATGCAAAGCAAAACAGTTTCTCCTAGACACCTCTACAAAGCTCAGAAACACAGTCCACACACTAGTGAACACAACTTCCTCTACACAATGAACCAGACTACTAAATTCAGAATATAACATCTCTTAACATCTCTAAACAACATATCCAAACTGCAAAGACAAATCTTCAACATAGAGGAAATGCGGAGCAAAACCAAAACACTACTCTATAAACCAAAATGCCACTTCAACACACTATTTCCTTTATTAATCAGATTTTCTCAAAAGCACTTGGAAACCAACTAACAGAAACATATTCTTAATGTCTTTAGCACCTCTCCAAAGAAACCAAATCATCTTTAGCAAAGAAACTCAACCAAACAACTCATACCATTGCAACAACCTCATCTCTGCTCAACCAGTTGACACTAATGACAACACCAAGCTAACATGTTGACATCAATGACAACACTAATTGCACATAGTTGCAATAGAATCTAGTTGAAACAAAGTATCCACATGAAAAACCTTGTAAAGCACCATAGTTCCTCGCACCATCTTACACCCTCCATTAGAGAAAACAACTTGCACGCCCACATCATTAAGCTTGCTAACTAAAATTAGGTTTCATACCAAACTATGGCTATGCGATACACCATTGATCCCCTTCACATGTCCATCAAAGAATCAAACCAAAACTCTTTCATGACTAAAAATCTTTAGGTGAGAGTCATCTCCAAGGTACACCTTCCCACCATCATATTATTCATACTTTAAAAACCAACCTTGATGTGAGGTCATGTGGAAGGAAGCTCTGGAGTCTACTAATCAGTCACCTTATAGTATATGTTTTTCCAAGGCTATGACAAAGGCATCACCATCATCTTGAGAAGACTTTTTGGACTCGTCATCTGAATCATTCTTCTTTTTCTTTTTCTCCCCCCTTGTAGTCTCTTTCAAAATGCTCAGGCTTGCCACAGTTCCAACATGTAATCTTGATCGTTCTAAGACATTTGGATCTCCCAAAAGATTTGGATCTAGATTTATGTCTTTTCTTGTCCTTCTTCCTATCTTTCTCTTTTAGTATTTCACAAAAAGCTAAGGCCTCCTTTACTAATTCAAAAATTTTTGTCTACATCTCCTACAAAAGTAATGATGCAACTACTAGGCATCCATTTTGAGTTTAGATGCAATACTCCAAATTGTCATCACCAAGTCATCCCACAAGTTTGGCAAAGAACAAAACTAAGTCATGAAATGATCTTCCTCCTCCATCTTCACTCCAACAGAGTGCAACTAGGTAATAATCATGTTGAAAGCATTTAGGTGCTCAACCACAAAACCGAAATCCTCCATCCTGAGGGTATACAATGCTTTCTCAAAAAAGTTTATTTAATAGGGATTTATCCTAATAAATCTCACTCAACTTCTTCTAAGAGTTGCAGCTATGGATTCTTCATGTGCATTCAACAATACAAAGTCTATTAAAAAGACCTAATGAGGCCCTTTCCTTTTCTATCCATTTTGTCCAATATTCTAATGACCTAGGAGTAGGTTTGGAAATGGATTTTTCATCCCATATATCTTTATCCACAAGCATATCCTCTATCTTGAGCTTCCAAAGCCCAAAATTTGTGTCCAAGAGCTCTTTCGTTTCTATCCTTGATGTGCTTGTCAGTTTTCTTGCAACAAGATCTATTTCTATTCAATTTGTCACTCAATCAAAGATTAGTACAAAAAATCCTATCTGTAACACCTAGAATTTGAGGTCATCAAGATATGATACTAAATGAAAGGATGGAAGAGGTGTAGAAATGTTTCCTACACTAATCTTTAAGGGAAGAATGTAGAGAAAATAAAATATATTTACAGTTCTAGAAAGAATACACTAAAAAATGTAACATAACACAAGTTTATGTGGGCTTGAACCCTTTCAAGAGAAAACCCAAACTCCAAAGTATGAACCAATTGTATTATTAGCAACAAATGCTACAATACAATCTTAGGGACATTCCCTTATAGGAATATCACCAACATGCAAACTTGGAGAAATTTTGACAACATAATAGTACTTGCAAATCAACTAAACAACCCGCTCCATCTCCAAGCACCAATAAATAGACAAATATCAAACCACAAACCAAAAGTGGTTTTCCAAAACCTGGGACAACAATGACTCAAAATGAGCACCATATTTGGCCCAAATTCTAACACCTAAGTTGGTCATGATCTTTTAGGCTATTTTTAGAATATGCTCTTACAATTGTCATAACCTATCATATAATCTCATAAATAACTCCTCAATTTGGGCACCTCATTTTAGCATATTCAACCCATTCAAAGATGCCTCTTAACTTGGCATAATGCTTGTCAAGATTCTAATGTAACCCCCCTCTTATATGCTCTTATGCATTATAAGAATCTCTCATAAGTAACTCCCATCTTAGAATGTCATAAGATGCTCTTACACATCATAATGACATTATATGCTCTTACAACCTCTTACACACTTCCCAAAGTATTCAACACATAACAAATAATGCCAACATAAACTGGGACATCCCATTTCCTAATATGAGGTTAAATTAATAAATGAAAATAAATAATTAATAACTATGAACATTGGGAATGTAAGATTGAAACACATTTTCCTAATATTATAAAGTATATGCATTTGATACTTTTATTAATAAAGACTAATACAAAAGTAAATAATTAGAAAGAAATAGTTAGGACTGGTCCTAATATTGAAACTCTCCTATTTAACTTCATGTATCCCTATTATGAAGGGTTCAAATAAATATTAAAATATAACTTGTAAAAGTTTGCTAGTTAAAAGTGATCTTATTTTTAGTATAAAAGTTGTGAACTAGAATTCGAAATAGTATCAAAAGTCCAAGGGTTTGAGCTTAACTGGTTAAAATGTTGGGTTTTAATTATGGAGACCCAAGTTCAAATCCCCATAGGGACATCTAATGTGGAATTCTAAGTTGTGACTCTTAGTCTTCCATAGGCGATTTCTAATATGTTTGCTTGTAAAGAGCTTGTATTGGTCTCATGTTGATGCTTGTATGAGCAGAATATTTGTAAATGATATGCAATATAAAAAAAATAGTATTGTGAATATTTTGTTTTAATCTAATTAAAATGAACTTTAAAAACTTTAACTATATGCATTTTAATCTACACAATACCCAAATTTTCTAGGTGTTATTTAAATGGTCCATAGAATCATGGTTGGAGTATTGTTTTCTTCAAATAGTATTGTGAATATTTTGTTTTAATCTAATTAAAATGAACTTTAAAAACTTTAACTACAATTTTTTTTTTTTAAAGTATTCCATATAAAAAGTGGGCATTCCACATTGATAATAAATGTGAAACAAAGGATGATTTTAGGAACATCTTTCATTTTCTTGCTGCTTCAATTTTGTTTTGAATGTATTACATCATTATGCACATTCAATGCTTGTCATGCTCACTATTTTCAAAAATTTCAATCCTATTTAATCTCGACTTTTTTCATTGTCTTGTTCGACCAGCCTCTCTTGACTTTATCGACCTTGTTGTTTGTTGATAAAATTTTGACTAACAGATTGTTTTGCAACGTGGTGTTTGTTTAAGGTTTACCTATTCGATAGAGATATACAAGACTTAATAATTGAACACCGTTGACACAAAGTTGACTAAGCACTCTATATTAAACAAACCAAATTTTTATTGTAAAGTTAAAAATGTTTAAATTTTTACATTTGTATTTTGAACATTTAAATTAGAGAAGATTATTTTTGTAAGGTATTTAAAGAAAATGTTTTAAATATAAATAAAATAAATTTAATATTAATTTATATATTGAACTTTTTATACACTTATATATTTCATAATATGTTTTTTTTTTCAAATTTATTGTAATAAGTAAATAATTTATAAGTTAATTTTGGCCAATAAAATAGGACAAATATTTACCATATTTTAATGTGGATGAAGTGTAAAATTACTATTAACTATTTGACCATTATACCTGATGGTATTTAAGTAGAGTGCCACACCACCACACAAAATTGTTTACGTAGAGTGCCACCACACCATGTAAAACTATCAATTCTACCTAACGTGCCCTGTTGGTGAAAAACTTGCCCTCTTGAAAGAGAGCTCACAAGTTGGAATCCTACACGGAGTAAGGTATGTATGCCTCATATTGAAGCACAGTTAGGTGCTTCCTTCAACACCAATGGGAGTCCCATATGTTATAAGCTGCCTATCAGTCAGTTTTCCATTAGGTGCCTCCTTCAACACTAGTGGGAGTCCCATATGTTATAAGCGGCCTATCAGTCAGTATTCCATTAGGTGCCTCCTTCAACACCAGTGGGAGTCCCATATGTTATAAGCGGCCTATCAATGAGTATTCCATTAGGTGCCTCCTTCAACACCAGTGGAAGTTCCATATGTTATAAGCGGCCTATCAATCAGTATTCCATTCCATTTCCATTTCCATTTCCATCGGCATCTCATCCACCTAACAGTGAGAGTCAACCTTCCCCATAATATAACTTACTAAAATATCAAGTCTCTCATAGTATAGTCAAGTATAGTCAAGGAAGACAATTGGATACTGGTGAGAGTGTCCTTGATTAATATTGACTGTAAACTTGACTGTTCCTTTAAACTGTAGCAAAAGCTAATAGCTGTCCAGCAATAACCTACATTATTCATTTATTACTGTGTATGATCTGATGACTGTCGTCTCAGTTTTGAGCTGTTCTCAGCATTAGTCACGTAATCCAAGTAAATTTAAAACTCTTTCCTCTTGACGAATGGTACCAATGGATATGGATATACATATATAAGCACGTGAAGAAACATGCAATGAAAATTAAAGGAATTGCAGAGAATGTTTTATGTTTATATCAATTCCAATGCAATAATGGTAAAGTGAGGCTCTTCCTTACATCAAATTTAAGGCACTATATTTATATTTCTGCACATCAATCAAACACAGCCATGTGAATTGGGAGTTTCCCACTGTCCTCTATCACATTTCTGCAAAAGCCAGTGGCAAGTGGGCACTGTCAAAAACACATCTGGCAATCAAACCAAGTACGGAGATATGTCATACTTAACTGCACTTAATTTCGAAACGTGATAGGTGCAGATTCAATATTCCAGAGGTTGCTCCAAGTGCATTTACAGTAGGTATTTGCTGACATGAAATTTGCGCAAGTTAAGGCAATTTTTGTGGGGACTTTTGAGCAGCATATGATATTTAAGGCTTCACAGTAGACGAGAGAGGAGCCGTACTACGGTTCGTCAGGTCTGCCGGTAGTTCTGTCTTTCTCGGCGGCCTCAAGTTTACAGACGAGCTTTTATCGGCGTGAAAGAAGGAAGCCACATGCCCCATATTATAAAGCAAGTACGAATTATACATGTGCCAACTAAAATGCATTATGTAATAATACCTATGGAGAATAGAATATCAGTGGTACTGGTAGCTTTGGGTCACCAAATTTCCAAACATGAAAGGTGCAGATTCAATCCACAGAGCAACTTGGGCAACTTTAGTAGACAATTCTTTCATTCATTATAACCTGCCGGACTCCCATCTGCCCCGGCCGTGAGGTCTGGACAATTCAAGTAATGTTGAAATTAACATACTCATGTTATTTTGTCATTAATTTTGTGCCCATTTTGATGAGATCTTAATGCAACAATATATTGACAAAGTGACATCTCTTGTGTTCCGTTTGGGTTTACATTTTATCTCTCTTTGCACTTTTTTCCCAGAGATTTATCATTTGTTTTGAAATCACCCCTTTATTAGCTGATAGGCTTTTATATGTGAGCATTATAGTGCTCCGAATTGTCTCACGCTGTAAAAAAAAATTACGTCGTAAAATTTTCTAAACTCTTCAGTTGTTCCTCTCGACGTATTCCTTGAACCTCCTATGTGTGCAAGTGCTAGTTTATGTAGGTTATGGGTTGATCTAGATCAATCTTGAGGAGTGTGAGACTTGTTGCTAAATTTGAACCCCAACTTTCTTGGATATTTTTGTTAGCTATTATGAGTCGACCTAGTACACGTTTCATATGACATGTTCCTATGTCATGGTATTTAGAGACATTTAATGTGCATTTAATTTCATATAAGGAGAGAGATCTTCTACTAAGAGGAGAATGATTAGAGCAAATGTCGACTTCTAAAGGGCAATAAAGGAATCAAATATGCATCATCATCACATAGACTCCCTGCATTTTTGTGAATATTGTCTTTGATATTTCTCATCACTATAAATTCGGTCCACCAAGGGGTTTCACCTAGAAGAATGCAGTCACCTATCAAGTTGACAAGCTCTTAAATGATGTCTCTAGAGACCACCTTGAGAAACACAGACATCTAGAAGATGAAGGTGAGGAGATATTCAAGCACACTTTTTTTAGATCATTTCAAATCAACCTCATCTGTCAAATTAAGTGTGTGAGAATCGAGATTGGCCTAGAAAGGCTTAGAATCGATCTACAAGGTTTTCTAGATATCAGTTTAGATTTTGAGACATTTATCAAATTGGGGCAAATAATTTCAAAGCAGTGACAAATTGACTTAGAGGAACATCAACTTCATTCTTCCATCATCTATCCAAGAGCTAAGTCCCTTTATCATTTTATTAAATTATCACATTTACTCAATCCTAACTCTTATATCTAGGGTGATTAGTGTTTAATTGATTGCATTTATTTATTTTACCTTGGATTTATGTAAAAAGGGGGATTTTATTCTCCCTCACATGTTATTGATGAACCTAACATTTTCTTACATGACCTATAGTTTCCTCTTAGGGTTTCTTCTTTCTTCATTAGGGCTTTAGATCTAATTTATTTATCACTTATCTTTCATATTAGCTCTGTGTAGGGTTTAATTATTCTTTTGTGTGATCATTCATTCCTCTACTTCTTCTGGGCTTTTCTGTGTCATTGCATGATCTTATTTTTTGCCACCTTACCAACCCTTGTTTTAGTCTTTAGGGTTGCATTTTACACTTGTTTTAGATCTAATTGTTGATTATTTTTTATGATTGTTATAATCACTTAGATCATTTCTATCTATCCCTTTATCCTTTAGGGTTTTGAGTGTCATTTGCATGCCAAAGTCTCATTTACCTCATTTCCCTTTATGAAGAGATGCATGTTTAAATCCTCAAATGGCTTGATCTACTAAAAATGTACTAATGTTCCCATAAGTACCATTATTCTTCCTATTGTTAAGCATGAAAATGAAGATTGTGTTCATGAGGCGCATTTGGCTCAACAAGATTTTGCATAAGAACTTGCTAATTTAGCTAATGTTGAAATTCCTACATAATTAGTTGATATGATTAGTAACATGTTCATTAACAAACCATATGAATTATAGAGCTTACAAATTATAGAGTTCTTTGAATAGTGCAACTACCATCACTCCTCGTTCCATGACCATGCCTTCATATTGGGGATTCACCTCTAAAGAAATACTTTATTGCGTGTCTGCATGCATATAGAGGCATTTTGAATAACCAAAATGTCACCCAATATATTGCTTTAGTATTAGGATGAAAGGGAATAGTTTAATAAATGTGATATGTGTAGGTATTGGGGGTTCCAAAAACCAATTATTGGATACCTTTTGGTAATGCCACCATTGTACCTAGAAGAATCACCATCTCTAAACCCCTTCCATTAAACTTTAGATCAATATGCATAATATAATTGAGATATTTGTTGTTAGGGGGATTCATTGTTAGAGTTGGTGTGGCAAGGGTTTGGGGATTGAGATGCATAAATGCTTTTAAACCAAAGCTTTCTACATGGTGGCATATTTGTCATAGCTCATCTAGGTTTGTTGTCAAGGCTTTAATGTATGGGATGGCAATAAAAACTAGTTTTGAGTCAAATATAGGTATGGATAGTGCTCTTGGTTTATATGGTAGAAGTGACAAGGGGATATTAAAATGTAACAAAAAAAGTACATAAGATACTTAATGAAAATAGGGGAGGTATTATAATTTTATTAGTGTATATAAAGGGGTATCAAAAACATAAATTTGAGGGGTAGAAATGAAATTAGGGGTGCTTATTAGTACCTTATGAATGCATGTTATATGCCATTGGTTTTTTAGTGAATCTCATAAGGCCTTCATCCACCATTATATTATCCTATGGTGTATACTCCTAACCTCCCACTAATTTTGTTCCTCAATATGGCATTACTTCCTAATTTTATTGCTTCTACCATACTTGCATATCATATGCAATTTTTCACATCCTCACCTCCCTCTCCTCAATCCACTACTACTTCACATCCCACTTCCATGGCTTCTACCATATCCATTGTTTCCACTATTAGGATTTTTCCTATTTGGTACTCTTAATCCATTCTAAGGAGCTCTTCACAAAACAACATCTAGAGTATGTCAATTAAGAACAACAAATACTAACTCCTATAATCAAATAAACTGGAAATAGACCCAACTAACAAGAGAGGGCTCGTCTCTCCTTATATGAGCTCTGCCAAGATTGAGGGGTATTCACTTTTACATCCCAAAAGTGGTATTCAATTTAAAACTTCTTCAAAAGAATAAGCAACAACAAAGATTAGTTAATTATCACCAATTCTTCTAAAACTATATGCTAAATAAGATAATCCTTTCAGACATAATTACAAACCCAATTTAACTATCACTAGTCTATATTGTGTTAGACATTAGCAAGATAACAAGGGGATTTCCAAATGTAAAAGGATAGATACACAAGTTCATGAGAAGAAGGTGAAAGATGTAGAGTGAAATATAAAAACCTTTTGAACCATTATGTTTAATGTGCAAAATAATCAAAATAATTTACTCTCACCATGCTTTTCATTTATAAAATAGAGTAGGTGGTTATAAAACACCTAGATCGATGCCTATTTCCATGCACAAAGTCAAATATCAAACAATAGAATAGAAACTACTCCAACAATAATTCCTTTGGCACTTGTGCCTTGTCATCTTTCATTGCCTTTTGTTTGGATACGCTATTGTTATTAGTGATGATGTTTTATTATGCCATCGAGGTATTTCTAATGGGCTTTTGTATTGGCATCTAGGTGATGTCTATGGATGTATATGTTGTGATTAGATATGTTGGACATTTCAGTGTTACCATTCCACTTCTTTGATATGTATGTGTGTGTGTTGTACATGGATTATTATCAGTTATTGCATCTTTAGGGTTATGGTTGATGATTCATGTTAGATGTGATGCATAGTTGATTTATATGATATAATACCATGTTGGATGTTTTAGCTTTGCTTTGGCTATTATATATGGTGCAAGTATCTTGATGTTTGACCTGAGTGTGTAGGTGCAAGGTTATTCTCCAACAATGGTTATAAATGGGACATTTGTATTAGGTTAAAAGTTGTGTGTTAACCTTTATCTCACTTTATTTGAGCGTGATATGGATCTTGTGTATCCTTGTGTGGACCTAGATTGCAATCGGTGGCAATTCTAGAATTCGTATATAGTGAAGACCTATAAAGTGTGTGAAAGTCCTTTGCATTTGTTTAATTTTATCTTAGCACTTTGCATTTAAAATCATCTCAGAATGTGTGCTTATAGTAGTTGTAGAAAAAATATTTAAATGTACTTGACAGGAAGAATATATGGAATTTTATTATTTCTTATGAAAATAAAAATATAATGAAATTAATTGCCTTAGGGAAATTAATTGCCTTAGGGAATTAAAATAAATTATGTGACGAAAATGGATTCATTTTATAAATGAGAAGTGTGTTAATTAAATGCTTTTGGGGAAATATTATATTGTGGTGATTTCAATTCATTAGTTTTATTTAAATAAAGGTTGGGTATTATTATTTAGAAAATATTGAATTTCAAAAAGGCATGTATCAAATAGCTTGTTAAGTGGGAAATGAAATAAAATAGTAAAGGGTTTTTAGGGAATTGTAGAAAAAGGAAAAGAAAAGGGGTTTTGTTTCTCATTCTTGCTTTTGCTAAAAAAATCTCATTTTCTAATTCTTCTCCATCTTGGAAAAGAAAATTCTTGCATTGGAAAGGAATGATAGATTGGTATATTGCTTGGTTACTGGAATTGCTTGGAAGAAGATTTCTTAGTGGTGTTCCTTGGATTCAAGAAAATAATTTGCTTCCTTGTGTGTGTTCTTCATTGAAAGGTAATTTTCTCTATTTTATGTTTTATTTAAATTTGAATTTTTAAATGGAATTCTTCCATTGCCATGCCCACAATAGGTGGAGCATATGGCTTGGTTGTAGGAATGAAACATAATCAAAGTTGTGGTTGTTTAGAATTTAAATGATATTATGTTTCCATTTTAAAATTTAGAAAATGTCAAAATAGAGCCATTACTAGGAAAACTTTTCCTAGAACTTCCTTCTCAAATTTTATCATGGAATAATGATGTTGAGTGTAATTAGAGAAAGAGGGTAATCTTAGTTTTTGAATTTTTACCTTAAATCCAAAGTAGGAAATTTCTTGAAGGTTGCATACACTCCATTAATGGAGGTGGGATAATTTTATGGTTTTGCATGTTTGGAAAAAAAATTATAAAAATTACATTTTAAGAGTTATTTGAGTAAGTTATTTTGTGGAATGAATGGTCTCCAATGGGATAATTTTATGATTTTTCATTGTGCATCTTTTGGTGTCATGTTGTGATGTTGCCAAATTGAATTACATGCCATGTCTAATTTGTGTAGTTAGAGTGATGAACTTTCCAAGATTGAAGTATAAGGTAGGGAGGAGTGGCTCTCACCATCTATTACAGTCTAAAGTGACCAACTAGATGAGGATGGTGGAGATTTTTAAATCAAGGGAAAACATAATATTATTGGGAACTTAAACTATAACAATTAAAGATTTTGACACCATGACTAAATGCCTTAACAAGGTTCAGTATCAATTGTGTGAGACATATCATAACTCTTTGGAGTTGGTGAATATCAGTGAGTATTGTTGAAATGTGAGGTCAGTTTGACTTATGGGTGCTGCCACAATAATGGGTTACACTTTCTGGGACATCTTATTTTTTGCCAAAATCACATATTTTTAGAAAATATAATGATTTAAGCCTTGAAAGGTTTCATTTAAATGATTTTAATTGAAGAGGGTTTGATCAAACCCCCTTAAATTCAAACCCCCTTGGATAGAACCCCGCTAATTTTAAACCATACCTATAATGGAGTCTCCTCTACACCTATCAAAATGTTGATAAAAAACCACTTTTGATTTACCTTTTGAGGGATCAAATGAATTCATTTAAAATTTATGTTTTGTAAGTATGTAGTCCTTATTATAAGCTTCCCAAAAAGTATAATTTTAAATATATTTAATTTGATTAGTATTTTTATTTTTATTTCTTGTGAATGTAGGTTTTCACCGAACATCAAGTTCTGTATTCTACACACATGGAAAATTAGTAAATTAGTGAAAAAATTTTCTAAAAAATATCTATGCACTAGTTATTAATGTTCTTGTTTCAACAAAAGAAAAAAAATTGAATTTCGATACATACAGAAAAAGTTATGTTTTACGGAATACTCCTATGTCTAAATTATAATTGGTTTGACTTCAAAACTTAATTAAAAAAATATTCAACAAAACATTATGAAACCAAATGCATACCCTATATATCAGTGTTACTAATCTAAATTCAAAAGAATCAGAATTTTATCCTTTGTAGAAAAAAATTATGTGCTACAGAACACACATCATTTTAAAAAAATGTTGTTTACTATTAAAAATTAGTTATCAAAGGAGATGCAAAAAAATTTACAATTTAACTCCAATTTTTTTTCAAACAATATATTTAGAATCTACAAATAAAATCTCACAAATCACTAGTTCACATCATCTTCAAATTCCTAATGGTTTAGCGGCTAGAGGTGTCAGAAAGTGAAGATTTAGTTCAAAATGTTGATTTCAATGTCAAGTTTGGCTAAAAAGTGTAACCCATTATTGTGGGATGACCCTTATTCTAGCAGTGATGAGAAGTTGACAATGAGAGTCTCATCTAGTGACCTAGGTACCCGCCCAGCAAGGCCGATGGCCAAGGAAAGAAAACCTGCAAGGTTGTTGGACATGGGTTGCAGGGGGGTTGGGTGTAGCCCTCCTACACGCCGAAGGCATTTTTCGACAAGGCCATTAAGCCAAGCCAAAAATATTTTTTGGCCATATTCCACGTGTACACCATGCAAAATTGCATGCAGAAGTGCCACTCACATTTTTATGCATGGAGATCTATCTTTAGATTTGATCCATTTTTTGCATATGCTTTTTCATGATTACTTAAGGTTGTCGAGCTTGAATGCCAAGGCATGAGAAAAAGTTTTGTAACTGCGAATTTTCTTCTGAGAATAAAATTGAGAGATATTTGCCTATGGTCTTTTCCTAGTACATTATTATGTTTTCCACATAAATCTGTGTTTTCTATTTTGTGCTTTTATTGCTAATTCACTGTTATTTCAATTATGCACTACTTATTTTTCTAACAAGTATCTTCATAGAGGAAGAACTACTCTCCATAACTCCACATAGATGTCATGCTACTATGTTGACACTCCTCGCCTAACTTCTAAGATCCTCATCCTTCTCCTTCTATCATATTCTACATTCAACATTGTTGTGATCATGTTGTCGATACTTATGTGATTATTACATGTAGTGTACTCATGTGATGTAGCACTAAATTATATATGTTGATTGGCATGTGTGTTTACATACTCCTTTGTATTACATGAGTGTGTTGGTACCCATGCAATTGTCTCTCAGTTCAGTGGGGTGGTCCTGATGGTACCACATGGTTGGGTGGTGCTATACCACCATTGGGGACTGCATGGACCTTCAAGTTACTTGGATTGCATGTTGAGAGCCTTCCCTTCTTGACAACATTAGTCGTTAGAAGTAGATGTATTTCCTTATTTTCCATTTTAGTTTTATATTACTTTCTTTAAGGTTTTGTAAGTGTAATGTACTTTCCACCTAGTTTATAGGGAACTATGTACTTCAAGAGGTTCTCATGTGGCCAAGTTAGATCCCACAACCCCTTTAGGGTAAGTGCAAGAACTTGGGTCCACTTTTTAGCCAAAAAGTGGAAGTCTTTTTCCTGAAAATCAAAGTTTTTCATAGTTGGAGTAAAAATTTGAAGTAAGTTTACACAGAATTTTAATATGATGTAAAAATATGAAATGGTATTTTGTTTCTAGTTTTCAAATATGTAATTTATTATAATACCCAAATGATAAAAATTGGTTTTTATAGGATGTACAAAAATTAGCTTTTTAAAAGTCGTATGTTTTGGGCCAAAACATGCATGTGTGTGACCATCATAATTTGATCTAAATAAAAGTACTTTTCTAATTCCTTTTGTAGAAATATGCATATGATGCTAAAGTTTGATTAGGATATTTTTTTGTAATTATTTGATAAATAACTTTTTTAATTATTTTTTTACTAACCCTAATTTGTGTTTCTTAAAACCCCTCGTGTACGACCAACATAATTTGAGCTAAAATAATTATAACATGATTTTTTTTCATTGTGTATAGAATGATATCTAGATTGATCAGACATAATTTTATTTTCAAAATCAAAAGTTATTTAATATATATATGTATGTATGTATGAAAACTAGACATTGTCATCTATAATGGGTTTTAATTTTATCTAAAAATTCTTTAAAATAAGTCACAGCCATATTGCCAAATTCCATTCCTTCCAAAAAATTTGAATCTTTTTGTTTAAAAAATAAAAAATAAATAGAAAAATGTGTTCAACACTAAAAAAATTACATGTTTTAAATCTAGACATTATCATCTAAAATAGGTTTTAATTTCATCCAAAAATTCTTTAAAAATAATTGTCAGCCATATTGCCCAAATCCATCCCTTCCGAAAAAAATTTGCCCTGAGTGTTCCACTAAAAGTGGACCCAACTTCTTGCACTTACCCTTTAACATATCCCCAATAATTTTTGTAAACAACTCAAAAAATGAGGAAATTATGCCTCGTAGAGTGAAGAAAATATGCTTGTTTTTCTTGCATTAGACCGTTTTTGCATTCTATTTCACAAATCAAAGATGAAGTCCAAACTGCATTACAAAATAGGGTTGCCAGTCCAAGTTGCTAGTTCTAGTCGGTCCCCAAACCATGAAGTGCAATAGTACCAAAGTTTAGAAACCTAATGCACATCAAGTAGTGCAAGTTGCATCTAGCTTCTATAGTTTGAAGTAGTAGATGGTTCAAAATTTAGAAGTTGATTGCACTTTGCATAGTGTAGGTTGTCAATGTATTTTGAAGTCTGAACTGTCATAAAGTCTAGAGTTTGGTGTCTATTTGCATTTTGTAGACGCACAAATTGCTAATGAGTTCTAAAGTCTGATGTGTTTCTAGTTTAGAGTCTTGAATTGCATTAGACCTACATGGTAGTTTGATGATGATGTGGCAGTTCTAGTTCATGAACCTCAAAGGTGTGATGACACTTCTCCAAGCAATTTCATGTCTTGATGACTCTGTCTTTAGTCCTTTGTCTTTTTTCCCTCCTTGTTTAACCTCCAAGTTAACCCTTCCAAGTGTTATGTTTTACCTAGCTGACCCTCTTGAACCTCCTCTATAGGGTCACCTCTTAGACTTCTTGGGTCACTTGGGTGATCTATCCTTGAGTTGTAGGGTCATCTAGGTGACCCTCCTTAGTAAAATAGGTGACCCTCCTTTGGAAAGGGGTGACCCTGTCATTTTTTAATGTGCGAAATAACTCTTCTTTTTAGCTTTTCTTCTTAATTTTTAGCCCCTTTTAGCTCATATTTTTTGTGCCATATCACACTCTTCTTTATTTCTTTCCATTGTGAACTCATGATAAAATCTAATCTCTTCTAAATTGTTTCCATTTTTTCTTTGAGTTCACTCTCATTTTCTTTTAGTTTTCTCTTGTTTTCTTTTAGTTTTCTTCTTATCTCTTCACTTATTCTTGGAAAAGTTTCCATTTCTTCTTCGGTTAACTACTTATTTTGATCTTATCTCTTCTTCCATTCCCTCTCATTTCTAGGGGGGGGGGGATGTAGTGCCCACCCATGTGCATCTCTTATCATGTCCTATTATTTCTATGGTTAGATTAAATGATATATTGAGTTGATTAAATTATATGATGTAATTGCAAGATGGATATGTGTCTTTCTAGATTATGCATCATCATTGGTCATTATATGTTGCTTTAGCTATGATCTCTATTGCTGGATTTGATGCTTTGCCTTGAGTGTACAGGATATATTTTTACAGGTGCTTGACCAATGAGTGGGATGTGGAGAAGTTGACATGGGACATTTAGTCATCTCTCCTTACCTAGTCCTAGTGGTTGAGTTGTTGACCTTGTGTTTCTTGTGGTAGGTTGGTTGCTTAACCCATCCTATTCAATTGTGAATTCAAGGATTTTTTTCATGTCTATGCAGTTTGCCTCTCATTTGAATCTGTTCTGATTCTGGATCCTTGTGTGGTGATTAAATCCGTAAAGTGTGAATGAGTCCTTTGCATGTATTTCTTCTAGCTTTTCACATTATATTTTAATTTATTTTAAAAAAGTGTTTTCCATGTTTTCAAAATATTTAAATGGTTAGAAATGAGAAAAGGGATTATCTAATTTGAGTTACTAGTTTTAATTGTGGAACATAAATTATATGTAATTATCGCACGTGCCTTGGGGAAGGCTTTCTATTTTATTTATTTATGTTTTGGAAATTATGTTTTCAAGTGAAATGCATTCTAATTTAATTATTAGAGTTATTTTCAGTAAGTTAGAAATATTACAATTGTGGAAAATACATTAATTTCATTATTATGTGCTTGAGAAATATATTAATTTCTATTTATTAGAATTATCTATTTCTAGACTTTTGTCTTACGTAGAATTGATTTATAAAGGAAATTTAATTTAATTATGTGAGTGTTTTGATTTTATGGAATGCGTTTAAATTATATTGTAATTACCTTGTAGAAATAATTGCATTAATTTAATTAGTTACTTTCCTATTATTTCAAATGTATTTTGGAATGGGAAATAAAGAAAATAAAATAAATAAGAAAATAAAAGGGTTTTGGAAGCATATAAGGAAAATAGAGTTTTATTTTCTTTTTATGTGTTTTTTTTGTATTTTCTCCCTCTCCTTCTTCTTCTCCTTTGAAAGAACAATTCACAGAGGTGGCTACAACTGGATTCTGCTTGTGGGTGGGAGTGCATTAGAATGGCCTTGGGATTGCTTCAGTGTATGAAGAAATTTATATTGGATTCATGCCTCTTAAGAAGAAATTTTTCCATTTGAAGACTTGCTTGGAAGGAGGTATTTTTCTTGTGTTTTGATTCTTTTTTAATTTAAGTTTTGCATTTACCATGCCGCAATAGGTGGATGTTTATGGTCTCTTCATTGTAGCAATGAATAGAGTTCAATGATGCAAATAAGAATTAGATTGAATTTGTTTTTGAATTGCATTCAAATTTTATTTTGAAAATGCATGAAAAGAGGCCAAGTTATGGAAAAAAATTCCTAGAATGGGTTGTGAGTAGGAAAGAATTTATTTGAGTTGAAAAGCATGTTGTGCATATTAGAACCATAAGGGCACTTTTAGATTTTTGAAATTTTATGTATATGGAAGTTAGAAATTTGGGTATTCTTGAGGGAGGTCTCCAAATGGTGAATTTGGGGTTTTATGGTCTTTTTCCCTCTTATTGAAAAATGCAAATTATGTTTTAAACCTTAGTTTTTAGTATTATTTTGTGAGACGAAAAGTGTCATGAGGGAAATAGGATTCCCTACTTATCAGGTATGAGTCACATTTTTTACCTCATTTTTCGTGCTGACTTTTTGATCAAAGTTGGCCTTTGATAGGCCTTATGTTTGAATTGTATACTTATGGCCAGATGGATAGGTTGTTATGTGTTTTGACCTCATTTCCCTATGTTTTGAACTTTTTTGTCACAGTTGATTTTTTGGTCAAAGTTGACCCTTGTATAGGCCTTATGTTGGAATTGTATAATTTTGGCCATGTGGATATGAGTGTTATGTGTTTTGACCTTTTGGGTCATAGTTGACTTTTTGGTCAAAGTTGACCTTTTATAGGCCTTATGTTAGAATTGTATACTTTTGGTTACGTGGATATGAGTGTTATGTGTTTTGACCTCATTTCCCCATGTTTTGTCTTTTTGGTCAAAGTTTGACTTTTGGTGAAAGTTGACTTTTTGGTCAAAGTTCACTTCGGTCAAAGTTGACTTTTGAACTTAGGAATGGATACTTAGTCTTCCTATGGATTGCTTGTAGAAGGCCATAATCCCCTTGCATCATTGTTGGATCTTGATGATTGTATGTATGTTTATTAATGTGATGATGTCATACCTTATTTTGCGTGCTATTTCCATTTTAAGAAAATGATATTTGGTATGCATTATTAGATGAATTGTATTATGGATTTGAAGTGTTTTCCCTTATCTTCTCCACTACAATTAAATGGTATGTTAGTGATGATGTATTAAAGAAGGATGTGTATGAATTTAAAAGTATTGATGCTCTTATGTTAAACTCTTTCCCTTCTATTGCTTGGTTGGGTCATGAGTAACCCTATGGTCAATCATGCATTGGACTGTGATATGTGTATATTCATGTGTGGGTGTGCATTGAATTCTACTAGTTATTTTATCCCCTTGGTGTTGTGTTGGGTGTGTGTGGAACCCATGTTCAACCTTGTGTATATTACCTTGAAGTCTTGTTGAGACCCTTGTTTGCTTGAGATGGCTTGATAGCGGTGTTGCCATGATCTTCTTCTCCATAGCTCAGGGGTTTCCTAGAGTGGCATAGACATCTATTGTGCCCGATGATGGTAATATGGTAGGGTGGTGGATAACATTTCCCTATTGGTCCTACAAGAAGATCTCTTGGGAGCTGGAAGAGTTCCTTGTCTATTTTTACTTTATGATCATGTTGTATCTCGTGCATATTGGAGCACTTTGGAGGTGATTTATTAATGTTGTAATATTATTATTTATGTAATTTAATTATTGGAGTGTGATCCTTCCATGTTTAGGAAGTAGCCTCCGTCATGCAATTGTATTATGATTTTATTTGGTTAGAAAATGAACCTTGTTTAGAAAGGAATTTATCATGCTCTAGCATAGTTTATTTTGATGGAAATGGTTAAATCAGGATGTTGGAGTCCTCTGTTAATTGTTGTAATTATATCTTTTACTATGTTTATGATTTGGGTTGTAATGTTCCCACATTATGGTTGAGATTCCTATTATTGTTTTTAGCCCATCTCGACATTGGTGTTGAATGAGCATGGCATTTTGTGTGATATTTCTCATATTTGGCATGTATGTTTGATTGAAAATTCTATGTTTACCTTTATTTGAATTGTTTTCATGCTTTGGGTTAGTTGGCATGTTGATTCATGATTGGTAATTGGATGCTTTGTGTTTGGATCCATGTTGGGCATTTTGTCATTGTGAAGCTTTGTGATCGATCCTCCTTTGGCTTGATGCTTTTTGTCGACATTGCTTGACTTATTGGCCATTTGTTGATGTCGGTTGTTCTTGTCAATTAGAGAAGTGCGTGTGTGTTCTTTTTTCCACCTTATCCTTGTGTCTTAGTGTTTTCATACTTGAGTGTGCAGTTGTGATAGGTGAGTGTTACAAGTGTATTGTGAAAAATTTGTTTGTCTTGTTTGTGTCCGTTAATGTCCTAGTGTAAAAGCTGGGGCATTACATTTGGAATCAGAGCCCATGTTGTAGCATTGGGAGATTTGGGGTATTTGTGTGTTTGTTGGGTTGTCATGGAATGGATTTGAGGTGGTTGTGACCCTCGTCCTACTCCATGTGGTTGCAAGAACGAGGTTGTGGAGTGACATCCAACCTTCATCTTGGAGGAAGCTCCATCCTCTCATCTAGTTATCATGGTGGCTTTATCACAAGATTATTGAAGTCTTCTGCTTGTGTTTTTGTTGTGGTTGTGTTCCTCCTTGTTGATTCTCCTCTTTAGTAGGTTGGTCTAAAAGTTTGAAGGTTGTGTTGGGCCTTTTTCTTGGCCTTGTGATTTTTTGTGAAGCGTGTTGTTGTTCCCTGGTATACTCTCCATGTGGTTGGGATTGGTGGTTATCATCATGGGAATAGTTAGGCATGTGTTGTGCCTTTTGTTATGATTATTTTTATGTGGTGAATTTTCTTGCTTCTTGGGGTTCTTGAGAAGGATCCTTGGCTGTGTGTTTTACATGATTGACCTTTGTATGGTCCTGAATGCTTGGGATGAGTTGCTATGCACTCTCTTGTGAATGATGTATTCTATTTGTTGAAAGAGATGATGTTTTATTCATATGTTTGGTATTTGGAATTAGTAATTGCCTCTTTTGTATGGTGACTAGGAATGCTTGCATGAAGTGCATCTTGCAATTTCCTTCTATGAATGCATATCTGTGTGTGCTTGGTGATACATCTATTTATTATTGTAAACACCCAAAATTGGCCCATTCTACAAATCTAGGTATTTTGTCGCATTCTTGCATTTGTCCGCATCACGTTGTCTAACACACTTGCAACACAAATCTCCTTTTCTCCTATGTCTTCTTAATTAATTAAATAACTTTATTTAATTAATTATTCTCATCTTCCCCATCTTTCATCAATAATTAGATAACCTTAAGTTATTTAATTATATTTTCATCTTTCTTCTATAAAATAAATAAAACCTAAGTTTTATTTATTTCCCTCCCACATGTGAATAAATTAAATAAATGCTAATTTATTTAATTTATCCCCCTCTCATCTTATCATTTAATTAAATTAAATAAATATTGTTATTTAATTTATTTATCCATTTGCAAATAAATAAATTAAATAAAAATGGTTATTTAATTTAATTTTCCCACCTTCTAATTTTTCTCAATGTGCACACAAGTTCTCAAATGGCAACAAATCAATAAATCAAAAAAGCAAATTTAAAAAAAATTAGAAAGCCAAGTTATCTCTACCAAAGAAATAGAAATATCCTATTTTCGAAAAAAAAAGCAACTTTATCCTCTCTTGGACACTTGGCGCATGAATACTTGTCTCTCTCCCTCACTCGCTCTCCACCGTTGATCTCGCCTTTCCATCTACATCATCGATCAATCGCCCTCTCAAATGTATAAATGCACTCTTGTGCTCTCATTTGGGTTTCTGCTTGAATCTTCTTCTTCAATCTTTTAAGCATTCATTTTTCTATTATCTACATTCTTATCACTTTGCATGGCACCTCTTAGCATTTTGATCACAATCATGGCAGCTCTCTTCCATTTGGTTGCATGGAGAAGCAATTCACAAAATGAAACAAGGAATCTACTAACCTAGGGGAAATTGTTTTGACTTGCATGTCTTCTTCATTTCATTTTTGGGTTTTGATTTCTTGAGTTTTGGGTTGAATCTGATCTCTTTTGTTTGATCTGGTTGAATTCCACCCAATACAAAATGGCACGCCCAGTGGGGCCAAACCCTAGCAGATTTGATCATTGTGTTTTCATGGATTGGTTGTAGATTTGCACTGTTGGTTTAATCTTTTGAACTATAGATTTGATGTTTTGGATCAAGTTTTAAAGCGTTTGTTATAGGTCTGAGTTCGGGTTGCAAATAAAATCATTATTCGTAGCATTTTAAATGTTTGTTGCTTGGGAATCTCCTGTCGACCATCATATATTTCTCTTGCTAGTTTTGTCGACACTCCCCATACCTTGCTCTCTGTCCAGTCGCTACTGATGACCTCGGTCATATTCCCTGCAGTTAATATTATCGCCCTGTCGACCTCCATCATATTTAATCTATCTTGGTTGGCGTGCATACGTAGTTCATCTCTGTCGGCGTTCACATAGAGCATATGGTTTTGTCGGCACCTACTTCAAGTCCCGTCGCCTTCAATCCTCATTTCCTGTCGCCGTTCTGTAGTTTAATGACAGAGAATACGATTTAATCCACACAGAGCATACGGTTTGGTTGACACCTCAGTTCACCTTGTCGCTATCTTAATACCCCGCCGACCCTTCTGCTTTAACACCCGTCGTTCTCACCTTTCTACCTTCGAGTTTCCTGCAACTTCCATTCGACCTTCGACCTCAACTCTTAACACTTCCAGCTGCTCTCATGTGCGTCGACCTCCCTATTTCGACCGCCATCCACTGTAGTGGTCGTCGTTTCCAAAGCCCACTGTCTTCAACCTCTGCTTTGTCGGCTTTGTGGACCTTTGTGGATTCTGTCGGCTTTGTCGGCTTTTGTAAGCTTTTTCTTTGATTGTTCACGAAGCTTCCAAGTTGCCTTTGTGAGCTTTTATAGACTTTGCTAACTCTCTCGGCTATTAAAACCCTAAGTCAGCTTCCAAACTACCAAGTCGACCCTAAAGAAAGAAAAATCTAATGTAATTCTCACTATAGTCAATTTCGACTTGTAACATTTGTCATTTAGGGTCGTGATTCTATAGTTAGTGTCTCAACATTAAATCTTTCAACTTTTGCTTGACATTTTGATCTTTGGAAATTTATGTTGAGTTTATAATTTTGGATCACACTATTGCTAGTCAAAAAGTCAAACCTTCAGTCAAATGAGTCAACTTGTTTTCTTCTAACATACCGAAGGGGGGGTTCTTTTTCTTTTTGCTATAACTTTGTCATACAGAGGCCAAATCACACAAATAAATACTCGTTGGAAAGGTAATTCCGCGAGCTTCACAACGGAGTAGGTTTGATCAGGTGATTTTAATGATTTATCAGTGCATCTTGTCAAACATGCATGTCAAAGAATGGAGAAAACAAACTACTAACATATCTTTCACAGATTCAAGTGGTCAAAGAATCTTTTTTATCACTAAATTAGGAACACTTCGAATTGGTGCTTAAAATGAACTATGTTTTCTCTGTGCCTGCTTTCTTTCTTTTTCTTTCTTTTGTTTGCCTGCTAAGATTGATTGTAACCTGACTTAGCAATGAGAGTATCCTCTCCCCCTGCCTAAGCAATGGATTTGGGGTGCAAGAGAAATCATTGCTAACTCTAGAGGGCCTGCCTTCCCATTGTGAGAAGGGGTACAACCCAAGTGGAAACAAGCTAAAGCCAAGCCCTTCCAAGCCGCTATATAAATAATGTGTTTGTGACAAAAGTCACAAACAACATGTGTTGTTCCACTATATTGACGAATGTTTCCCCCAAAACTTTGTAGAGTGTAACCTCTATAGGCTGAGAAGCCTCCTTATTGGAGTGAATCACTGCATGTATAGCCACCCAAATGGAAGCCCTTACTAGAAACCTCTGTGTAGCAGCCAAAAGCCCTCTATCTATTGGCACAGGAGGTCGGACCTCTGAAGCTGTCCCACACTTTCGCAACTTATAGTAGAGATGGTAAATTTCTGGAGGTCTTCAGATCTTTAGAAATTTGAAGTCTAGTATGCCTGAGAAGTGAGTGCACTGCACTATAAGGGGGAGCCAGTGCTACCAGACTTCTAGGCCATCCGCTATAAGTAGGTGTGGCTGGAGAAATCCAAGGGGGAACCCAGTGGATATTGTCCTTGCCTATCCTAAGGTGTACACATTGATCATTGTGTTTGGTGTGCGTGCATGTGAGAACTTGTGTTTGATAAACAATTGCCGCATCATCCTCAACCTACTTGTCATAACACATATCCCAATCCTTATATATCATCCAATCATTTCAAGCCAAACCATCCTAGTCATCCAATCAATCCCATCCTAATCAATCCAAGTCATCTTACCTCATCATTCTACATCATCCTCTCTCTAATAAAATCCACATAATTTTCCATCATGTCGACATTAGAGGACATGGCACAAGAGATCATTCACATACTTTACCAAGGTTAAACAAGCCAATCACCTCTAAGCCAACAAATGATTCAATCTATCCATAGCATGATCCAAAACCTTCAAGCAAGCCAATCCCTGCAAATGCAACACCTCATAGAAAAAATCCAACACCTCTTGGGCACTTGTCAATCACAAACCCAACAAGTATATCATCATCCCCTATCCATTCAACACCAAGCAATTCCACCTCATTCCTATGTAGCATCCCCCTTCTTTCCTTATCAATCTAATCCATCTACATTTCAAATCGCTTCCACATCACCTCATCCTAAATCTTTCTATAACAATTCCACATCACCTTATCCCACATCTTTCCATAACAATTCCATATCACCTTATCCTATACCTTCCCATAACAATGCCACATCACCATACCCTACTTATTCCAATATCAACCATTATCCACAACAACACATACCCCAAGATCTTTTACCTACACATCCTACCATTTCATCTCTTCATCAAAACCATTCACAAGACTATTAATGGCCCCCACAACACGAACATCCAAGTCCAAGTGTCCCTTTGTACATAAATCAAGTGAGCCCAAGTATTTTGCAAAAAGACCTAATAGACTTAAGTCCACCTATGCTACAAGACCTAATAACCTTTGACTCAAGTCTAAGTGACCCTTTGTACATAAATCAAGTATCCTTAAGTCCGCCTATGCTACAAGACTTAATATCCTTTGACAAGGGAGATTCCAATCTAGTCACTGCATCCTATGAACATCCTCCATCACCATCCGATCACATGCCAACACATGAGCCTACTAGTCCCATCTTGACACCATCCTATGATCCCATTCCTAGTCTATTGACCCACCAACCATCTAATCCATCTAGTCCTACTATCTCTCTATCCAATCCTAATTCCAATCCATCTAAGAACATTATCCCTTTATCCAATCCAAATCCCAATCCATCTAATCACATTATCCCTCCCTCCAATCCTATTCCTACTCCTAAGCCTCCAACACCATCCACCATTATCGCCCATCCACTATATTGTCCATCTACCCATGCACTAGCAAAGGATGTGATCCATTGGCTATTAGCGATGAATAAATCATTGTCATGTCAAGCACCCATTGATGAGCCTATCAAAAAATCTCCTAATACCTTTGCTTATTTCTCCAGTCCCATCATGCGATCCACAAGCCATCGAGCCTATCCAAGAGTCATCTCCTTCTATCCAAGCAACCCAAGAGCTATGATAAGAGTATAATCCAACGCATGTGGAAACACCAAGCCTTCATCTAAATCAAGGTCAAGCATCTCTAAGTTCAAACTATCCATGACCTATATACTTTCTACAATCAATATATTACTTATGATCATAACCTTATTCATGAGCAAATGTATCCCATTCATAGCCAAATTAATCTTTTTTATTCTCACATTTATGATCAAGATTCTATATATATTCATAAAAACCATGATGAGCACTCCACCTATCCCTACTTACATACCCATCCATGAGAAAGATATCCCAATTTCTCCTATCCATCCTCCACCTAGCCCTATCCATAATGAGCAAACATATATTTCCCTTGATAAGACACATGCCTCCCAAGAAGACATAAGCATAGAAGATCAAACAAGTATCTTGGATCATAATGAGCATAAGCAAGATCTTAATGATCCTTCCGCATCCATTACCAACCCCATTCCAAATCCATCACATCCTATTGGTCTTTCCACCCTCATTCAAGAATGTTCTTCCCTAGGAACACAATAGCTGTTGTCTACCATCTCACCTTCTCCATCTAATAAGGAACTCGTGTCTAGTGTTCCACATACACATAGTCCCATTGTCAATTGTATGATCCAAAACATGAACTACCAAGGTAAAGGCTAGGCCTTTATGAACAAGGTATTTTGGAGCCAATCCATGTCAAGGTCCCTTTGCGCTCACATGCCCTTTGATACACACCCCAAGGTCAACAATCTAATGATGTTGGTACTTCCACCATGCCTCCTAAGTCCACCACTTTCCATCACAAACCCTATCATATACCTAAATCCTATGTTGCCATTCCGCCTCCCTCATCCTATAAATGTCAAAAGCATGTGACTGTACACCTTCCACCATCCACTTTGCCTCCGTTGCTTCCAACTCCTAACATCCCTCCATCAAATCTACCTCCACTACTTCCAACACCTTATCCATCCATCCATAAATATTCTCAAAATCCCAATCATGGCCAACAAATGCACACATCATGTAAACATAAAGCTTCCACTCATTCCACCATGTCCATGGGATTCAAAAATAAGCATTTGGCTGCCTCTACCTATAAAGCCAAAAATCCTAAGGATCCTCATGCCTTAGGACACAAAAGCCAAGAATCAAAGAAACATCTATCTCAAAAGCTGCATACATCCACACACCTCAAAGAAAAAATGAAAAAGGTGTGGGTCTCCAAGCAACAAGTAATTACCTCAAAAGTTGTATAAAAGCTGCATATATCCAAACCCATACCTCCACAAGCAAAGTCAAAAACTAAAATGGTATGGGTCCCTAAGTAACAAGACCTCAAGTCAAATGAGGCATCCACCTCAGAAGCATCCCAACCATCCTCATCCATTCATAAATCCCATTCCATTCAAAAGTCTTAAAACCCTCCATCCCACAAGCAAAGTAAAAATCAGAAAAATACTAAATCTATGTGGGTCTCCAAATGCTTACGTCATCCATCTCCTAAGAAAACAACACCATTACTTCCTACACCACCATCCACCCAAAAGATTCAATGTTTATCATGGTGTGTGCAGCCGTTGGTCATGGTTCCCTTCCATCCCACAACACTTCCACATACCTCCATCTCCTGACCTTTCATACATTATCCTACATATCTACCTCATCACTTCCCTATGGTCCATGCTTTTGCATAAGCCTTCCATCCATAAGTCCTACATAATCCACATCATGATCCACTATCATATCTTTCATAATCCGCTATCTACCTACTCCATCTACCTCTTTCATGCAATCTCCCTTATTGGCATCTATGAGCGCACTTGACATGGTCCATACGACGACATCCATCTAGCAGGACTATCACTTTCGTGGAGCTAAACATTTGAGTCCCTCTCATCCACATCCACCTTCTCCTATCCAAACATTCAAAAAATTAAAAAATTAAAAAAAAAATAAAAAAAAAAGTAAAGAGAAATCCCTTCGTCCAACGGTGAAAACTTGGTAAATAGGCACCTTGGATAAGTACCATGATGAAAACCTGGCAAACAAGCATCATGTGTAAATTGATCTTCTATGTCACCTAAACTTGGGGGCACCTTATCTCATCCACTATCATTTCCTTCCCATTCAACCTACATACCATTTCCTAGCCTATAATCCTTATCCATTACATCCACATACATACACCTATCCCATTACATCCATTCATCCTCCTTTCCTCATTTTGATCTTGACAAAGATTTGGGGCAAAATGTTGAAACAAGCTTTGGAAAAACTCTTGATATACCTCATATGTTCTAATCCATCCTATCATCCTATCATCATCCCATTGTCATAAGCCTAATCCTATCATAAGTCTTATTGTCATAAGCGTTGTCATGAAAAATCCTAAGCATTACACCTAGAATGGGGCATATCATTCCTATGCAACATAGTCTTTGGAGATCACATCCTTGCTCTCTTACGCGTACATCCTTTCCATCCCTTATCACCCATCCTTTTATCTATCCTACCTACCTACATTCTGGCACCTAGACTTGGTTCTCCCCTTGTCATTGGTATCTAGCACAAAAGGCTACCCATATTGTAAATCCATTGACATCCCAAAACATATCAAAATCTAAAAAAAATCATAAAAAGCCCTGAAAAAATACAAAAAATCATAAAAAGTCTTGAAAAATCTAAAAAAAATCATAAAAAGCCCTGAAAAAATACAAAAAAATCATAAAAAAATCCATAAGAAATCCACAAAATCATAAACTGTCCTAAAAAATCCAAAAAATCATAAATTGTCCTAAAAAAATCCAAAAAATCATAAATTGTCCTAAAAAAATCCAAAAAAATCATAAAGAGCCTTGAAAAAATACAAAAGAAAATTCAAATATCCAACAAAAAATCCAAGCAATAAGATCAATAATCATCAAACAATTCCTCATCAAATTAATCATCAAACTCAAATCAATCCATCATCAAATCCAATCAAATCAGCAATCAAATCATCAAATCCAATCATCAAATCAAATCCAATCAAATCATCAAATCAAGCCAATCTTTCAACAATCAAAATCAATAACAAGCAGTCCATAACCCGACCAATCCCTCCACTTTCATCATCACCAAACAAATTAGAACTACATCTCATCTCTATCGTTAAGTGCCTTGATTCCGTGGACACGGGTATGTAGGCAGTCTGGAGTACGAAGGAAGTGCCCAGATTTAGGTACAGACGATATTCCTTTTTCATCCATCCCTCATCTTCTTCTATCATCTATCTACATCAATTCATCTATCTTTCAAAACAATTCTTCCAATCAATCACTCAAATCACATCAATCCAATCACATCATCAAAACAAATCCAATCAAACCTATCAAATCAAAGCAAGTCAATCCAATCAATCAATGAAAATCAAACCAATCACATCTATCAATTCTTCTAAGTCAAACCACTCAATCCAATCAAATCATTTCTTCTGATCCAATCAAATCATTCAAATCCAATCATTCCAATTCATCTAATCATCAAAACTGATCTATCAATCAATCAAAATCACATCAATCCACTCATCACTCATCCCATCATCACCATCAATAAAACACAATCAGAACTACATCTCATCTCTATTGTTAAGTGCCTTGATCCCGTGGATATAGGGTATGTAGGTAGTTTGGAGTATGAAGGAAGTGCCCAGATTTAGGCATAGGCGATATTCTTCTTCCTTCCATCTCTCATCTTCTTCTATGATCTATCTTCATCAATTCATCAATCTTTCAAAACAATTGTTCCAATAAATCTTCATCAATCAATTCTTTAATCACTTCTTCTATTCATCATTCAATCATCCATCCAATAAACTCAAATGCAAGTCATCCTTTATCCATACGAATCAAGTCAATCAAGCTTGTCAAATTATCCAATCGCAATCAATGGTCTTAATCCTAGCCTTGTTGAAAACCCAATCAATTAATCAACCAATCAATCATCAATCATCCTTGTGTTGGTCTAGGGATACATCGTTCCCTACCATGACAACACTATCATCAATCTATCTATCATCATCAATCAATCAACAATTAATCATTGGTTTACAACTTGACAAGGGCAATATCTTGTTTGTTTTTGTATCATTTGTGCATGCATGCTTGCTTGTGTGTGTTATCTTTTTATCTTGCATTTGTATCACATCAATATCTCTACAGCTAAATATTCATATCTTGTATCTTGACAAGATTGTATTAGTCTATAGCACATTAGATACTCGACACCTTGGTCTTTATACCTTGGTGCATAATATCTAGTGCTATATCAAACATAAGGATTGCAAATATCCAATTTTATATGCAATTATCTAAAGGTGCCTTTCACCAATCAATTCTTCACCTGATTGATCAATGGTTTCATCATCGTTCTTCTATTCATCAACCTCTTGCTCTTCATCATCATCATCTTCATCCTGCCAAACAAGTGTGTTAGACATACCTAACCCTAATTCTTCTATACCATCCCAACTTGACCCCACCCAATCCCTGTTTTCTTCCCATGAACCTTAGCCTCCCACCTTTCTATCATCTCATCACGAGTCAACCTAGCCTTTTTAGGTAGCCTGGTTTTCCTCTCGAGGGAGCATCATCCGCTAGTTTCACTGGGGCATACCCTGTTTATCCCAAGTATCATATCTTCTTTGAAACAACGCCCTAACGAACATTGTCTCAAAGGGGCAAAATGTAGACACCCAAAATTGGCCCATTTTGCATCTAGGTATTTTGTTACATTCTCGTATTTGTCCGCATCACGTTGTCTAACACACTTGTAACACAAATCTCCTTTTCTCCTATGTCTTCTTAATTAATTAAATAACTTTATTTAATTAATTATCCTCATCTTCCCCATCTTTCATCAATAATTAGATAACCTTAGGTTATTTAATTATATTTTCATCTTTCTTCTATAAAATAAATAAAACTTAAGTTTTATTTATTTCCCTCCCACATATGAATACATTAAATAAATGCTAATTTATTTAATTTATCCCCCTCTCATCTTATCATTTAATTAAATTAAATAAATATTGTTATTTAATTTATTTATCCATTTGCAAATAATTAAATTAAATAAAAATGGTTACTGAATTTAATTTTCCCACCTTCTAATTCTTCTCAATGTGCACACAAGTTCTCAAATGGCAACAAATCAATAAATCAAAAAAACAAATTTAAAAAAATTTGAAAGCCAAGTTATCTCTACCAAAGAAATAGAAATATCCTATTTTCGAAAAAAAAGCAACTTTATCCTCTCTTGGACACTTGACGTGTGCATGTTTGTCTCTCTCCCTCACTCGCTCTCCACCATTGATCTCGCCTTTCCATCTCCACCATCGATCAATCACCCTCTCAAATCTATAAATGCACTCTTGTGCTCTCATTTGGGTTTCTGATCGAATCTTCTTCTTCAATCTTTTAAGCATTCATTTTTCTATCATCTGCATTCTTATCACTTTGCATGGCATCCTCTTAGCATTTTGATCACAATCATGGCAGCTCTCTTCCATTTGGTTGCATGGAGAAGCAATCCACAAAATGAAACAAGGGATCTACTAACCCAGGTGAAATTGTTCTAACTTATATGTCTTCTTCATTTCATTTTTGGGTTTTTATTTCTTGAGTTTTGGGTTGAATCTGATCTCTCTCTTGTTTGATCTGGTTGAATTCCACCAAATACAATTATCATTTTTCATTGTGTGTATGTGGGTGCATGAAAATATTTTATTTCTAGGAGTTACTTTTGTGCTAGATTGGGAATTCCTAGTTGTATTTCTCCTTTTCTGAGGTTTGAATGTTTGTGTGTATGGTGTTGACCATTCACTTTTGTACTTCCATGATGTGAATTTTGTATTTTGTACTCTTGATCTTGCATGGATCTTATAGAAAATTATGTATTCCATCATGTGGAACAAATGTTTGACATTGTTATGGCAGAATGTTTGGGTAGAGACTTAAGTCCCCAATTGGAATTCTCCTTGTTGTGTGCCATTATTTAATGAATTTTATTGTTAAGTGAGTATGTTTACCGTACTTGGTGCATATTTAGTATGATGTTTGTCTATAGAGAACTCCTTGATGTGTGTTGTGTTCTGATGCACCACCTTGCGAGTTGAAATATTCTTGTTTTGATTCAATTATGGCCTAGTATGCAAATACTAGTATGTTGGTGTACTTGTTGGGATGCATTATGAGGCCTTCATATGTGAAATTATGGTTAGATTCTATTTATATCTTAGAAAGGTTAATTCTAATTGATGTTCGGGTAAATTTCTTAGAAAACCTTATGGCAATTATTGTGTAATTTTGTGTATGAAAGTTGTTCTTCTACACTAAGTAATGAATGGGAAAAAAAATTATGTTTTGTGTTCCCTTGTGAATGTGATTACCCTATTATGAGTGTACATGTGTGTTGTGAACATCCTGTACATGTTTGTGTATCCATGAGTTTGTGATACCGGGTATCTATCCATGGTTTGTGTGCATAGCCACAAGTATGGTGGAGTCATGCTTGTGTGGTTGCTTGTTTGTACACCTTGTTAAGAGCCAACCTTGGAGTTGATGACCTCAACTTGTGTGGAGTTAAGTATTGAGTAGAAAATTTTATGAAGCTATGGGGACATGTTGTGGCATTAGTTTGTGGCATTAGTTTGGGGTTACCCAGCTAACCATATCTTTCTATGTAGAGTACTTCTTACTTCTACTTATTGATTGGATTCATGAGTGTTTTATAAGTGTTGCCCTATCATGCTTTGTTTCCCTGATGGTACTATGGGCATCCGATTTGTGATCTTGGTTATAGTTTGGTATGGGCATGTGATTCGTCAGAGGCCATGATTCCTGACGCATGTTTTCTCTTACTTTTGGTATATTATATTTTGAGTTTGAATGTATTGTACTTTGGAGACATTAGCATTATGATAGAGTTAGCATTTTAAAAAAAGAGTTATTCATTTTCTAGCATATGAGTATATTAATTGTGTTACATTTGACTTATTCTATGTTATGGTATTTACCACATCTGCACATGTTCTAACATTATGCAACCATATTTGTACATGTTCCGACATGATGCGAATAGATGTGCTACCACAACGCACTGATGTTCTGACATAGTGTAGGTGTGATGACGTGTCACTATCATGAGGACACGATTCCACATACTTGTATGTGAAGGCGCATTTGATACCACTTCCTGCATGATGCTTGCATAGCATATGTAGTGGACTACCTTCTTGCATGATACTATTACAATGGTGCTAGCATATTATATGTAGTGGACTACCCTCCTGCATGATGCTATTGCATTGGTTGTGTTTTCTTAGCATATGTAGTCTACATGACGCTACTATGTTTACATACCATAAGTAGTGGACATGACTTCCCTCCTTCCTTATTGGTGACTTGATGTTAGTCACATAGTAATGTAATACGCACTTTCGTGAATTGTGATCATTTCTTTCGGTTATTGGTGACCTTTTTTATCTTGCTTGTGTGGACCAACAATGTTATTTTATCTTGTCTAAAAGTAGCTTAGCCACAAATCTTTGAGTTTTCCATTTTCACGTAACTCTTGTGGTTATGTTTGAGTTATTCTTGAAATTGCGTGCATTTATTTATTTTATTGTTGGATTTGGAAACTCCTTTCTTTTGGTATTTTTGATATTTATGGTGGCTAAGTTAGTGTAATACCCCAAGCTTTCACCTAGGACATTAGCTGAACAAACACTGAACCAACATTTTTTTGCATTTGCAAGTGTGACATTTACATGTTGCATTGCACTCACACACACACAAGGTGTTTCAACAAGCACAACAACACCAAAAGTGACATCACCATTGCACAATACAAGGAGGCACAAGCAGAAGACTTCACCCATCATGTGACAACTCACCATGATGACCAAGCGAGAAGTGGAGCTCACTCCATGATGAGGATCAATACATGTCCATGACCTCACTACCTCATGAACACATTGAGTAGGATGAGGTAACAGTCATCTCAATCTATTCCATGACTACACAAGACATCCCAAATACAAGGGTAATGCTCAACCACAGGATGGTCCAACTAGGAGGTATGATTCCTTAATCAACTAGAATGGTCACTAGTCAAACTCATGCAAAGGGATTCTTCCCAAAGAGAGGGAATAATCCAAGAGTGCATATCACATCATGGAAATGACACCATGGATACACTCAGGTGGTCAAATGAGCACCTTACGACAACAAACTTCACAAAAGGGTTGGAAAGGCAAACCAAGACAAAAGCGATACAAAAGGATATGCATGTTCGACACATGCCAAAAGCAAAGATAGGATCCTCACCACCTATGTGGGATGAATATGATTCAACAAAAACATATCTATAAACATCAAATACAACATCAAATAACTAAGTCTAAACATGCTAATATAGCTAGATTCTAACATGTAAAATCTATCAAAACATGCCAACGTCCTCACAAATCAAGGCATGGAAAAATACAAGATGATATCCAATAATTACAATATTTGAAGGGCTTCATCCTAATCATAGATGAATCATAGCCAACATCATAAATCAACTCATCATTAATTACATCTTATTACAAGGATCTCAAAAGACCTACATTACAAAGGTTACAATAATCAATAATGATAATATACAAGTGCATAAACCACCCAAAAACCAACACATTCTCCAAGGTGCAACAAGACATGAATCACAACATAATCAACTTGAAAGAAGATAAGGGAACTATCCAACACTTGAAGATCATTATGAAGGACCAATGGGGAAATGTTGCTTGCCTCCCAATCATATTTCCATCGTCAAGCGCAATAGTTGTCAACGTAACTCTAGGCAACCCCCGAGCTACGGAGAAAGTGATCATGGAAAACCCACTAGCATCATCTCACTCAATCTAGGGTATACATAGCAACATATGACATACATGCCAATCAATGCACACAACACACATGGTACAACTACCAATACAATGCATATAAACAACACATGGTACAACTACCATCCAATTGCATTCAAGTAACATATGGCACACTTGCCAAAGCATTATAGAATGACATCACAACATTCAAGAATAAGGAGAATAATCACACCTTAAATGCATGCCAAACGAGGCATACATCATAGTCCATCATAGGCACATACAAGCATGGATCAAGCATCGCAATGCACATGCAAACACATGGTAAACATCACATGCCGAGTCAAACTTTGACAGTGTGAGAAGAAGGAAGAGAGACCTAGGTAGTTAGGACAAGGAGTGTCAAATGAGGGCAATACTCACCTCACAGTAGAACATGAAGGCACAACCTCCTCATAGTAACCAGATACTACACCAAAGATTGCTCTTTACACCCAAACCCAAGCAAGCCGGACACCTCACCAAGACATGTAGTTTGGTGTAGATGATCTCATTATTAAATTTTATTACCCAATGTGTTTAAATGTTATTCTTGATTAAAACTTCCATTCGCTTAATTCCAACGACCTATTTGGGCCATTGTTTACAATATAATCCACTCCTTTCCTACCCCTAGACCTCTTCCTAAACACCCATTGCACCAATTTGACCAATTGGGTATGGCATGGATTTCGAGGTGACAAAATCCCAATATTTGACAAAACACTGTAACATAGTCTCAAAAAGATGCAGATTTACATTTTAATTGGGAGACAACTCATACCACAAACTAAAACATGAAGGAAATGCATACAAAGCAATTTTTAGGTTTTCAATAAAGGAGAAATAAGTGACATGGATTTCAATGTACCAAAATGTCCCAAAACATGACATAGTCTCACAAGATGCAGAATCACATAATATGAAGGAGTCAACTCATCCCTCAAAGAAAATCATAAAGGAAATGCATAAAATTTAGTTTTCATGTTTTCTAAAAATGCAAAATAACCATAAGTTCCTAAAAACTCCATTGGAGCTCTCTTTGGCACCTTGACCAAAGTTTGACCAATTTTCTAACTTTTATTTTTCAATAGCTATGGATGATCTGACAACTACCCATCATAGATAACATGCCTAACACCCACTATATGCAATAAAAATGCATTGGGGATTTCCAGAGAAATTTTTCTAGGGTTTTGTCTGTTTTTCTATGTTTCCAAAATGGAAAATATATGAAATAAATAACCAATTGAAATAAATTTTCTAATTTTCCTATAACTAAGCAAAGCCATATTCAACCATTCTAGATGGTGTGGCATGAAGGAAACAAAATAAAACAATTTAAATGAGAAGATTGGAGAAACTTACCTTCCAATACAAACAAAATCCAAGGAAAAGAATGAGGTTGAATGTCAATTTCGATCCACACACAACAAGAAAACACCAATCTCCTGAATCCAATCCAAACTCCAAGCAATTCCAAGCATAACTCCCTTCCAAGCAATCAGATATCCATCTTCAAGAAAGAGGGTTTCAAACAAAGGAGAGAGCAAATTTTGGAGAGAAAAAGAATAATGCAAAATACATGTATTTTTCCTTTTATGCCTCCAAAGACACTATTCCTTTTTTGATAACAAAATAATCATATATGTGATTTAATCAATCAATTCACAATTATAGAATTTGCACAATTAAACTATTTAATTCAACAATTAAATAATTGAATGTCTGGTGCAGAGGCACCTACCTAACAGCTGGCCTCCTTGAGGCAGTTAGTTTGTTATAGGTCCGCATGATGACGTACATGATCAGGATATAGGATAACATGATCAGGATATAGGTGAATTGTCCGCATGATGACAGGGCAGTAGGCTATTTTTAGTATGTTTGACTTTATCATGTAATAAGGTCCATTGGACCGATGCTATGTGTTAGATCAGCATAGGAGTATGTGTAGGCAGTTAGAGATCGGGATAAGGTTATCTGAGCTGTCCTCTCTCCCAGCCGCTTGGAAGCTCCCAGCCGCTGGGAAGTGAGTTGGTAGTACTCGAAGGATTTGTTATATATACCTTCGATCTGTTAGGGTTTAGATATAGTTTATATTTGAGTTTGATAGATGTTATGTTCAGGAGAGTAGTACTGGTGATACGCGGTACTGGTGATCAGTCCAGATATTGTGAAGCAGAATTGTAAAAGCAGGACATTTGAATCTCAATTGAATAAGATCTCATCTTTTGCAGTATTTGAGTTGATCAGTTGTATCTGTGTTGATTTCCTTTCCGTTTTGTAAGTTGATGGGTACTTTCAACCCTTCCACCGGTTGAACCTGCAAATCGGTGGAATGGTCCTGTATCATAGCTTAGGTTGCATTTGTGTTTTCTGTTTATGCATTGCATTGTTCAAGAGATCTGTTAGGAGCATGCTGTGAATCAGCCTAGCATCCTCATGTGCTAGGTATAGAAAGATAAACTGTTAGATTTTGGTTTGAAGGTGATCCGGCCCGGTCGTCACATTGTCTTTGTGAAATAGAGCGGATCAGAGTGTTTACATGCAGCGGACGGATACACAGGAGTCTGCATGTGCGTACCCAGCCGGAGCAAGTCGCATCATCATCTGCGAATGCATCGCCATCAGGATCGGGTCGTGAAACTATTGAAGTTTGCATGTTGCAAGTGCATCAGGATGTTTTGAGTTGGATATATACTCAGTGTATATATCGCAGTCAGGATCATCTCTCGGAGAAGCTCATCATCCGCGTATCGCTAGCAGATGCGGGTGTGAAAGTTCAGTTTTTGTCTAAGTATTGAAGAGTTCATCAGGATGATGTGTGACGTCATCGTCATCAGGATATGACATCATCGTCATCAGGATATTAAGAAATCCCTCTATGCGAGTTTATACTATTGTCCCTAAGTGGTTAAGTATCGGCGCAGGCAGGAAGTTGTGAAACATCATCAGGAGGTTTTGAGAGAACCGGATAAGTTAGATCATAACGCTGTTGCTTGTATCGTCGGGCAGTGGAGCATCGAAGGCAAGGTGTTAAGTTGTCGTCATCAGGATATTGGGAGCAACCGGATATTTGGATATCCTGCTGACGAAGGTGATATTGAATATCATGATGATGCCGTTAGTGTTTGGCACCCGATGAACAATGCAACCGGAGGATGTTTGCGCCCGTTGATTATCATGATGATGATGATAGGCGACAGGTGGAGGAGGTGAACAGTAGTCGGCAGGAGGATAATTGCGATCATCCGAAATATGATGATGCTGTTGAAATATGATGATGCAGTTGGTGTTTCTAGGAAATATGATGATGATGCTGAGCCGACAGACATTTTGATCATGCTGTTTGTGTTATTGGCTCTTCCTTCCTGTTAGTTAGCTTCCGTTGCGTTTCGCTCTGCATCATAGTGGTATCAGAGCAAAGGTTAGGATCTTCTGGAAAAGATAAGCAGGATGTCAGACGAAGAAGGAACATCTGAGGTTCCAGCAAGGATGACCAACGCTGAGTTGGCAGTTCTGGTGAAGAAACAGATTGCAGAAAGCAAGGCCGTGAAGGCTCAGAATCAGGAGTTGAAAGATGAATTAGCAAAGTTGAGGAGCAGAGTAGGTTCTGGTAGAGAAGATGATAGGGAAGAAGAAGAGATCCCTAATTGGAGCGAGGAGGTCGTTCCTGCAGACCAGAGGCCACTGTTGAACGCCCTCAAGGCCATGGAGAGGAGAACCATGGATGTGAAGCTGGATTTGCCAGTGTTTACAGGTAAGATGGACCCTGATTCAGTGATGGAATGGATAGACTGTTTGAACAATTTCTTTGTAACAGAGGAGATACCAGAACAACAGAGAGTGAAGATAGCACAGTCAAAGATGAAAGAAGCTGCCTTGACATGGTGGAACTTTGTTCAAGATGATAGAGTACAGGAGGGAAAACGTAGAGTTGCCACATGGAAGAAGATGATGGTATTGGTGAAGGAAGCTTATATTCCTTTGGATTACAGTATCCAGTTACACAAGAGGAAGCAAAACCTGAAGCAGAAGGAGCTAGATGTCAGCTCATATACAGAAGAGTTCATGAAACTCTATATGAAGACAAAGGTGAAAGAAAGTGAAGAAGAGAAGGTAGCCAGATACCTTAATGGATTGAGGTTTAATATTCAGGATGACTTAAGTCTGCATACTCCAGATACAGTCCAGAAGTGTTTCCAGTTGGCATTGAAAGTGGAAGAGAAGTTGAAGAGAAAACAAGAACAAAACAATAGAGGAAGAGGATCAGCCCATAGAACAAGGCAAACTAATGAGAGTCAAGAAGATACTGGTAAAGGACAGGGACAGTCTGATGTCAGAGGTGGATGGAAAGGTAATAAAGGAAGATTTGGAGGTGGTAGAGGTTCTACTACATTTTCAGGGAAATGTTACACCTGTGGTGAGTTTGGTCATCCATCCTTCAAATGTCCAGAAAACAAAGGTTCATCATCCAGAAATGATAGAACTAGTGACAAGAGAGTACAACTGGTACAAGAAGAGAAAGAAGAGAAAAGTGTGCAGAGTCCAAACATTTATCAAAAGGATCAGGAGGCTGATAATGTTGGATATCCAGAGAGTGGAGAATCATTGATGTTAAGGAGAATTAGTTTGCAGGCATCAAAGGATATGATGCAAAGAAGAGCTCTTTTCAAAACCACATGTAAGAGTAAAGGTAAAATATGTAAGGTTGTCATTGATACTGGTTCAACAGACAACATGGTATCTCAGGAGATGGTGGATAAACTGCATTTGGAAAGGATTCCACATCCACACCCTTACAAGGCATCTTGGGTGAGTGATAGTCATTCACTTTTTGTCTCTGAACAGGCATATGTGGATTTCCAGATTGGAGCATATCAGGATAGAATTTTGTGTGATATTTTGCCCATGGAATGTTGTCACCTACTGTTGGGTAGACCATGGCAATTTGATAGGAGGGTACTGTATGATGGGTATGCTAATACCTACACCATCCAGAAGGATGGAAAGACTATTAAGTTGATGCCATTGCAGGAAGCAGCTGCAGCACAGAAGGCAGCCAAAGTCATTTTAATGGGAAAGAAGGAATTGGTGCAGATGCCTAGAGGAGCAGGCATAAAGGCAGTTCAGGACACTGCAGGGAAAGGAGTTGTTAAAGACAACAAGCTGAAGACAGTTTCAGTTGTGACTGACAGAGGTCAGCAGCAGGTGCAGAAACAGGATGGCAAACAGCAACCAATTCAGAAGAATGACAGGGATGTTGTCATAGTTGGGACTATTGCTTGTCCTATAAAGATTGACAGGAAGATAGAGTTGAACATTGCAGCAGTTCAAGAGGCAGTTCAGAAAGAGGTTCTGGTCAGACAACCTGACAAACACAAGGTGTGTGAGAAAAAGGCCTACATCAATAGGCATGAGGATTTACTTGCCAGAAAGCAAGTTACAGTTCAGAAGTCTTGGGGCAGCCAAGAGACAGCAGCAGACAAAGCTGGAACAGGGCAGAACATTGCACAGGCAAAGTGTAAAGGTGGAGGACTTCCATATCCTAACTCATGGGACATGAGTTATTTTCTTTTGGGGAGTATGGTGCAGAGGCACCTACCTAACAGCTGGCCTCCTTGAGGCAGTTAGTTTGTTATAGGTCCGCATGATGACGTACATGATCAGGATATAGGATAACATGATCAGGATATAGGTGAATTGTCCGCATGATGACAGGGCAGTAGGCTATTTTTAGTATGTTTGACTTTATCATGTAATAAGGTCCATTGGACCGATGCTATGTGTTAGATCAGCATAGGAGTATGTGTAGGCAGTTAGAGATCGGGATAAGGTTATCTGAGCTGTCCTCTCTCCCAGCCGCTTGGAAGCTCCCAGCCGCTGGGAAGTGAGTTGGTAGTACTTGAAGGATTTGTTATATATACCTTCGATCTGTTAGGGTTTAGATATAGTTCATATTTGAGTTTGATAGATGTTATGTTCAGGAGAGTAGTACTGGTGATACGCGGTACTGGTGATCAGTCCAGATATTGTGAAGCAGAATTGTAAAAGCAGGACATTTGAATCTCAATTGAATAAGATCTCATCTTTTGCAGTATTTGAGTTGATCAGTTGTATCTGTGTTGATTTCCTTTCCGTTTTGTAAGTTGATGGGTACTTTCAACCCTTCCACCGGTTGAACCTGCAAATCGGTGGAATGGTCCTGTATCATAGCTTAGGTTGCATTTGTGTTTTCTGTTTATGCATTGCATTGTTCAAGAGATCTGTTAGGAGCATGCTGTGAATCAGCCTAGCATCCTCATGTGCTAGGTATAGAAAGATAAACTGTTAGATTTTGGTTTGAAGGTGATCCGGCCCGGTCGTCACATTGTCTTTGTGAAATAGAGCGGATCAGAGTGTTTACATGTAGTGGACGGATACACAGGAGTCTGCATGTGCGTACCCAGCCGGAGCAAGTCGCATCATCATCTGCGAATGCATCGCCATCAGGATCGGGTCGTGAAACTGTTGAAGTTTGCATGTTGCAAGTGCATCAGGATGTTTTGAGTTGGATATATACTCAGTGTATATATCGCAGTCAGGATCATCTCTCGGAGAAGCTCATCATCCGCGTATCGCTAGCAGATGCAGGTGTGAAAGTTTAGTTTTTGTCTAAGTATTGAAGAGTTCATCAGGATGATGTGTGACGTCATCGTCATCAGGATATGACGTCATCGTCATCAGGATATTAAGAAATCCCTCTATGCGAGTTTATACTGTTGTCGCTAAGTGGTTAAGTATCGGCGCAGGCAGGAAGTTGTGAAACATCATCAGGAGGTTTCGAGAGAACCGGATAAGTTAGATCATAACGCTGTTGCTTGTATCGTCGGGCAGTGGAGCATCGAAGGCAAGATGTTAAGTTGTCGTCATCAGGATATTGGGAGCAACCGGATATTTGGATATCCTGCTGACGAAGGTGATATTGAATATCATGATGATGCCGTTAGTGTTTGGCACCCGATGAACAGTGCAACCAGAGGATGTTTGTGCCCGTTGATTATCATGATGATGATGATAGGCGACAGGTGGAGGAGGTGAACAGTAGTCGGCAGGAGGATAATTGCGATCATCCGAAATATGATGATGCTGTTGAAATATGATGATGCAGTTGGTGTTTCTAGGAAATATGATGATGATGCTGAGCCGACAGACATTTTGATCATGCTGTTTGTGTTATTGGCTCTTCCTTCCTGTTAGTTAGCTTCCGTTGCGTTTCGCTCTGCATCAATGTCTCTTTTGCAAATCAAATATGCATTTAAAATAACACATTAATAATTCCATTTCACTAAAAACGTCTAATTAATTCACTCAAAGCAATTGGGAAATAGTTAGTCAAACAAACTAAACTATTCCAAATAGGTTATTGCCATATAACTCAATTGTTAGGAATTGCATGCAAAAGATATCAATTAAATGAAAATAAAGATTAAACAGAGGAATAAAAATACATAGAAATAATAACAATGAGAGACAATTTTTAATGTGGTTCACCCAAACTCAGGCTACATCCACCAAAAGAGAGTCCAAAATTATTATCTAGCAAATCAAACCGATTACAACCAGCAATCCTTGCAACTCAATACCGCTGCAAATGCTATAATACAATATCAATGGAAACCCTAACCCTTAGCTATTTTTATCAAGACTTATGTTAGTTACAAAATAGGGTTTTTTTTATGTCAGCCAATAGAAAAAATAACTCCCGATGCCTTTGTTACCATTTTTTGACCCCAGCTCAAAAATTAGCTAAGCAGATTTATCATTTATCATTTTTGAATGAGGTTTGATTTATTGTTGTTATCCCGTTAGAAGCTCCAGTTATGAAAATCCTTCATCAATCAAGAGAGACATAATACTTTAGTTGTAATGCATTGATCAAATGAGAGCATCCATATGCAGAAGGAACTGAAGTGAAGCAAATATATGAGCATCATTGTTTTATTATAATCTATTTGTTTCATGTGCAGGTATAGGACAAATCATGAAGCTGATTGAAAACATTCAGCATGTGGTATCAAATGTGCTCCCACAAGGGTTGAGCCTAGCATGCTGCTGCCCCTTGATCTCGGAGGGGATGAATAGGAGAAGAAGATCATTGATGACATTCACATGACAAGCTGAAAGAGCAACAAGACAATCATATGTATCAGTCCCATTTCAAGACATGACCATGATTTCACTTCAAAGTATGAAATACAACCAAGAACATGACCTGAACAGATGGAGGACAAAATTCAATGCATATAACAACTTATGCACTACTCCAACTGTTATGAAATGACATTCTCAGACATGATAATAATCAGGAGTACACAATGCACTTGTAATCATCAGACTGATAAAGGAGTAAGCATTCACAAGTATTGGCTATCTAAATATTGCCTTCTCATTCATGATCAATAGTCCAATTGGAGTGTTCAACATGTGGTATCAAATGTGCTCCCACAAGGGTTGAGCCTAGCATGTGGTATCAAATGTGCTCCCACAAGGGTTGAGCCTAGCATGTTGCTGCCCCTTGATCTCGGAGCGGATGAATAGGAGAAGAAGATCATTGATGACATTCACATGACAAGCTGAAAGAGTAACAAGACAATCATATGCATTAGTCCCATTTCAAGACATGACCATGACTTCACTTCAAAGTATGAAATGCAACCAAGAACATGACCTGAACAGATGGAGGACAAAATTCAATGCATATAACAAATTATGCACTACTCCAACTGTTATGAAATGACATTCTCAGGCATGATAATAATCAGGAGTACACAATGCACTTGTAATCATCAGATTGATAAAGGAGTAAGCGTTCGCAAGTATTGGCTATCTAAATATTGCCTTCTCATTCATGATCAATAGTCTAATTGGAGTGTTCATTATAAACCAATAAGCAAATTACAAAGACAAGTGAGTACCAAACTTCATACTTTCTCATTTAAGTGCAGTGGCAGAATCAGATTCAGATTTCAATTACATAAGTTGCATCTTAAATGATGAAATATATCCAATTATGCCTCACTTTTTGCTATTGATAGTTGAGCATCAAAACAATGTTATCACACGTTGCATTCATTGCACATCTATAAAAGAAGCATGATAAGTATTGCAGATCTATAGCAGAAGAATACAAGATAGCCAATCCAGATGGCTCATTTTGTCTTTGAAAAATACCAAGAGAATCAAAAGGAACATTTCATTACATGTGTGTAATAGAGTATCATTATCATGTGACAAGGAGTAGTTAAACAGGTATGATCATCATCCTTATGCTACAGGCTATCATTTTGTCTTGAAATGAAATGTATAAGTGTATGACTGCATCTAGTTATGAGTGAGTTCAAATGAAGTTTCATTATGAGAAGTGATCTACCAAAACTAGTGATAGCAGATTCAGTGGACCTGGTTGATGTCCTCCAGGATATCTTATTCAATGCATTTGATATGATAAAATACAGAAAGAGGAACAACAGAGGTTTATGTGTTACAGTTTATACAGAACAAGTAAGTGTTGCCTTCATTTATTACTATGCCACAATGTCATGACACAACCATGTTCATCATCATATATAAAGTGTCTAATTGCTACAATCCACTGAATGGACAAGTAAAGATACAAAAATGAAAGTATATTTGCTGCTACAGAAAGAAGAAGAGTTCCAAGCTGAAAAGCAATAGTATATCCTCCTTATGCAAAGTCCACCAAAAGAGTAAGTGAAGCTATAGAGATAGAAACAGTGTATACAATCATCACTTGTTTTGAACAATAATAGTGATTATCACTAAACAGTGACAGTATAAGGAAGAAAGTGATATCATATGCCAATGTATGCTATAGAAGGAAGCAATTTTGTGTTCAAAAGATAGAAACCCTTGTCCAGTTTTGGAGAATCTGAGTTTATACAGTGAAAGAAAAATGCAGAGATACATTCATAGTAAGGCCATGGCATATAGTGCCATTTACATTCTTTTTCTCAAATACCCATATTAACTTTTAGAATCTAATACATTTTTGCAGTGTTAAAGAGAAAGGAAAATGGTAAGTACACTATCCTGGCAGGTCGTAGATGAGTATATGGTTTACACAACAAAACATGAAACCCTTGTCGGGTAAAAAGGTTTTCTTTTTTTTCATAGTCGAACAAGGTCAAAGTGGAGTGTTATAGTCATGGCCGCCAAAGAAAATGAGGTTATGTGTAAGATAAATGAAACCCTCACTTCAAACACCAGAAACTTCACATTTTTTACATCGAAAGAAAAAAAAGGAAGCTACAGAATATGTATTACATGAAGTAGCCATGCCATATGAGAAGATATTTCACACACCCAGCTAACATGAAATGAAACCCTCTTCACAATTTCATATATGCAGAGATAAAAGAAACCACAGTGGAAGTAATGATAAAGAGGAACAGTGAACTCACTGTTTGATAATGCAGCATGAGAAGGAGATAATGGCCATGGCCAGTTGAACTGGACCTTGTCATTTTGTCATTTTTTCACAAGTTCAACACAGAGAAACCAAACAAATGCATATCAAAGTTAAGAAGACTGAAGAAACAGTTATATGGCCGTGGCTATTTAAAGAAATATAAGCCATCAAAACACAGTGAAATGCCATTTTAAAGCTCATATTCAAGCTTACCAGGAGTGGCCTGTCATTTTGGCCAAAGAAGTGCAGTGATTTCGACCACTGAAGACCATCAAATGGAGTAAGAAAACACACCGAGCATGAAACCCCAAGTCGGCGGCCATAGTTGCAAAGTCAACTCAATGCCAACAACAAAAAATGAAATGACCAATGTTTTAGGGTTTCACACTTGCTTTTGTTTTGACGTCCCTTTCATTTTGACCATGCAAAAAATATAATCATTTTTATCCAAATGAGATTGGGGTCAACACTTTGTGTTGATGGTGTCTAGTAATCATAAACAGAGGTGGATGACAGTTGAATAATATGGCCTATTTTATTAAGTCAAAGTGGACATTATCATCAAGTGGACAGAGACGTGCCTTTAGAATCTTGCAAGACCTTGACATCATATGTGGTTGACTCACATTAGAGTCCAATTATTATTTGACAAATGCATGTGGTTGAGTGTCTTTGACCTCCCACTTATGCATTATTTTTATTCCTTCACATTTTCATGTGTATGCATAAAGATCAAACAAGAACCTTATGAATGTGAAAAGTATGCAAGATGAAGACATGGTCAAAGGGGTCAATGCGACATGGTGGCACTATAGAGGCAGTGAGTTGGCATTTTTTTCAAGCCATATGGATTGGTGCAGGAGCACCAAGAGACTTATGTCTTATTTTTGATGTTCATTTTGTTTGTTGATTCAATAAGGTCCTGAAGACCATTTTCTCATGTTTTAATAAAGGCCATGATCCCATATTGTAATAGGCACTCATACATTGTATAGGAGGCAATCACAAAGTCTTAAGGGTAGTCATATGTTTTCCTCACATTGTAAGCCTTTCTAAGGCAAATAGGAGAATGTCATTGAGTTCTATGCCTTGTCAAAGGATAGTTATACTTGTAAGAACATGATACACTTCTCAAAATAGAGATAATACTTGTAATCATAATAACAAGTCACTAATGGGCAGTGATGGTGGAAAGACAGTTGTGGAAACTTCCCCATTGGTCCAAAAACTACCTCCAAGTAGTTGTCAAAGGTTGTGAAGGCTTAAAAGGCCTTGGAGATTGATCCTTGGTGTGTAGAAGAGGAACTTGAAGGAGTATAAGGAGTTTTCAAAGCAATAACATATCAATTCTCTGTCATTTCTGTTGTTTTTCTATATTTTCTATATAACAGTCCGTACCATTCTATTGTACGACACTGTCATGAAGCCTAGGTTGTTTGGGAATGGAGTATGATGAAGTAAATCTCAATTAAGACTAGTTTGGGGCTATGACATTGAAGATAAAGCAACCTACAAGCATTTGATTTTGGACTGCTCTTTGTGGGAACTCTATTTTTATGAGGAAATCGCACCTACAGGCCGCACACAATGAAGGTACAGAATTGTCCTCATCTTTTCATGCTTTGATTGATTAGTGCATTGAGTTACCTTGAATTTAAAAGCAATTTGGTTTCTTAAAAGTTGTATAGAGGGGAGATATAAGGGTTCTTTAAAAAATAGTCCCATTAAAACCTAAACAAGGGTTTTGGTTGCAATCTATGAATTCTCCTCTATTCCACTGATGTAAGACCTCATAGATTAGTGGGATGGATTGTTGTTGTGTTGTTTCAATGCATTTCATAAAGGGTTTGGGTAGAGAAGGTGATTTTCAGTTGTTTATGTGAAAGACCTAACAAAACCATGTGTTAGGTGATGTTTAGAGACACATTGAAGGAACCATAGAGATAATTCTGGGAACAACAGATTGTAGGAGTTAAAAACCCATAAAATTCATAGTTTTGGCATGAATACTAAGTGCTCAAGTCATTGGCTTAGTTCTGTGTGTGAATTTAAGGGGGCTCTCTTTGTAATTTAGGCCTAATTGGGGCTCTTGGTCATTGAGAGGGGCTATTGGTTGAGGTATTCCGTCCAAAACAAGCCATACCTAATTTGGGATATGTGATAGGGGGTCATAATGGGTATCTTCTAATTGTCTAAGAATTGCATTTGAAGTTCTACATCAAAAGTTATTAGGATTGTTCTCCTTTTTTAGGGCTACAAGCCATTTCTTGGGTTTGTGAAGGAAGTACCATTTCAGAGTTTGACCTGCTTTTTCCAATGGATGGGATGGGTCCCAATACATGTCTAAACACCTTTACCATGAAGAAATTAGAGCCCCTAACTACTGCTCCCACTTTTGCAAGCTGACTTTTGAATTTGGGCTTTTGGGTGTAGTAAGAACCTTGTCAACTTGTCTATCTTCTCCTATCCAAAGTGCCTCTACATCATAGTGGTATTAGAGCCATAAAAGGTTCTGTTGTTGGCTTGGTATATATCAGTAGAAGAGAGTGAAGGAGAGGCTAGAAATATGCCTCCAAAGGGGATGACCACTGAAGTGGTCAAGAAGTTCAAGGAGATGGAAGAGAAGATCAAAAGTGGAGTCAAGGAAGCACTCCAAGAAGAGTTGAAGGCATTGAGGATAGGGAAGAGGATAGATGAAGGTTCTGATGAAGAAGAAGAAAAAGAGGAGGAAGAAGAAGAACAAGAAGAGGTAGAGGTACCGGCTGATCAAAAGCATTTCCTTGAAGCCATCAAGGCAATTGGCAAGGATTCTTCAGAGGCTCGGATGGAGATTCCCATGTTTAGTGGGAAGATGAATGCTGATGAAGTCATGGAGTGGATTGAGGCTCTAAACAACTACTTTGAATACAAAGAAGTTCCTAAAAATAAGAGGGTGAAGTTTGCAAAAACTAAACTCAAAGGTGCTGCCCTTACATGGTGGAATTACACCCAAGGTGAGAGGGTGAAGAATGGGAAGAGTATGATCTCTTCATGGAGCAGAATGTTGGAGAGGATCAAGTCCCAATTCCTTCCATTATACTATGAGGTACAGATCTACAAGAAGATGCAAAATCTCAAGCAAAGAGATTTGGATGTGGCTACTTACACCGAGGAGTTTCACAAATACACTCTTCGTTGTGGGTACATGGAGGATGAAAAAGCTAAAGTGGCAAGGTATCTAAATGGTTTGAGGTTTAATATTCAAGATGAGATTAGTTTATTAACCCCTAAAACCATGGAAAAATGCTTTCAAGTGACATTAAGGGATGAAGAGAAGTTAAAGAGGAAAGGTGAGTGAGTAGCAAAATAGAGGAAGAGGTGGCAGAAATTTTAGAGGTAGGGGCAGTTTTGGAGGCAAAAATCAATTCCAAAGAAGTCAAGGGGAATCTAGTTCCCAAGAGCAAAGTGGAGAATCAGGTTCTAGAGGAGGCTTTAGAGGAAGAAGGCCTAATGGAAGAGGTAGATTTGGTGGACCAGAAGAGGTCCTAATGTCTTCACAAGAAGGTGCTACAATTGCAACCAAGTGGGACACCCAGCCTTCAAGTGTCCTGAAAAGCAAGCCTCAAGCTCTCATGGAGGAGAGAGAAGGAACCAATTGATCCAAGAGGAAGATTGCCAAAGTGTCAACTCTCCAATTGGAAGTGCAGCCCCGGTCCATGAAGGAGAAAGTTTGATGATGAGAAGAACCATGTTGAAGGTGCCTCAAACACAAGAACCCCCTCAAAGGAAGACATTGTTCAAGACAACATGCAAGGCCTATGGTAAGATTTGCAAGGTAATTGTTGATTCAGGCTCAACTAAAAATTTGGTTTCTATTGAAATGGTAAACAAGTTGAAATTGAAAAGGCTTCCTCATGTTAGTCCTTATAAAGTATCATGGTTGAATAAGGGGCAAGAAGTTTTGGTAGATGAACAATCATGGGTTGAATTTGAGATAGGAGAATCTAAGGAAAAAATTTTGTGTGATATAATTCCTATGGATGCTTGTCATTTGCTGTTAGGACGCCCATGGTAATATGATGTTCAATCACAACATGATGGTAAAACTAATTCTTTCATCATAACTAAGAATGGTAGGAAATATAGAATGGATCCATTGCCTGATGAGCATGTAGAGAAGAATGTTGGGTCAAGGGTCATGATTGTGAGTGGTAAAGAGTTTTTAGATTCCCTTAAGGAGGAAGGAACCCAAGGGTATTCTTTGATTTTGAAGCCTAAAAATAGTCCTAGTTTGCATGATCCTAGTAAGGAAGAAGTTCCTAATGAGGTGCAACAATTGCTAGAGAAGTATAAGGGGATTATGGTAGAAGAAATGCCTAATGAGTTGCCACCTATTAGGGACATAAGCCATCAAATTGACTTCATACCGGGGTCTACTTTGCCAAACAAAGCAACCTACAAGATGACACCTTCACAAAATGAAGAGATTGCTAAGCAAGTGCAAGAATTGTTGGATAAGGGATTGGTAAGAAAGAGCCTTAGCCCATGTGCTGTCCCAATAGTCCTAGCCCCTAAAAAGGATGGTAAATGGAGGTTGTACATGGATTCTAGAGCCATTAAAAAGATTACCATAAGATATAGGTTCCCTATGCCAAGAATTGAGGACCTAATGGACTGTTTGGGAGGGGCTAGATCCTTTTCTAAGATTGACCTTAAGAGTGGGTATCATCAAATTAGGATAAAGGAAGGGGATGAATGGAAGATAGCATTCAAAACAAATGAGGGTCTTTATGAGTGGTTGGTGATGCCATTTGGTCTATCTAATGCTCCAAGTACTTTTATGCATCTCATGAATGAAGTGTTGAAGGATTTCATTGGCAAATTTGTTGTGGTATATTTGGATGACATTCTTGTTTTTAGCAGGACTAAGGAAGAGCATTTGCAACATTTGGATCAGGTTTTGAAGAAGTTGCATGATGAACAATTGATGATCAACATGGAAAAGAGTGTCTTCATGAAGGAAGAACTCACCTATCTTGGTTTTGTGATTTCACAAGGTAGTTTGAAGATGGATCCAGCAAAGGTAGAAGCCATTTTGTCATGGCCAACTCCAAAAACAGTAGGTGATGTGAAATGTTTTCATGGTTTGGCAACATTTTATAGGAAATTCATAAGGGGTTTTAGTCATATTTGTGCACCAATTTTGGATACTATCAAAGGGGGGCAGAAATGTAAGTTTTTTTGGACCAAGGCAGCCAATGATTCTTTTGAAATTCTGAAACAAAAGGTAACACAACAGCCCATACTTGCTTTGCCTGACTTTAACAAGTTGTTTGTGGTGGAATGTGATGCTAGTAACCTTGCTATAGGGGCTATCCTAAGTCAAGAAGGCAGGGCTGTTGCTTTCTTTAGTGAAAAATTGAATGATGCTAAGAGAAAGTACTCTACTTATGACTTGGAATTGTATGCAATGGTACAAGCTTTGAAAAAATGGAGGCACTATCTTTTGCCTAAAGAATTTATTGTTTATACTGACAACCATGCACTTAGTTTTTTGAATTCATAGGAGAAACTCAATCATAGGCATATGAAATGGGTTGAGCAACTCCAAGCCTATACTTTTTCAATCAAGCACAAGAAGGGGAAGGCTAACAAAGTGGCAAATGCATTGAGTAGAAGGGTGTGTATGGTTCAAGAAATTTCATTGCAAAGTGTAGGGGTTGATGCTCTCAAACGTATGTATTAGGATGATGAAGATTTCAAGGAGGTATATGAAGTTTGTTCACAATTTTCAGACTCTTATGATTCTAATTTTTCTGAGTTTTTGTTACAGCAGGGGTTGTTGTTCAAAGGCAATCAACTATGTGTTCCTAGGTGTTCCATGAGGAAGAACATCATAAGGGAAAAACATTGTGGTGGACTAGGAGGTCACTTTGGGTTGGATAAAACATTGGATTAGGTGAAGAGGTTTTATTTTTGGCCAAAAATGCAATCAGATATCAGAAAATTTGTTGAATGTTGTAGTATTTGTCAAAGGGCAAAGGGCACTTAATCTAATGCTTGTCTATATCAACCACTTCCTATTCCTAATACGCCATGGGAAAGTATAAGCATGGATTTTGTCTTGGGTCTTACTAGGACTCAAAGAGTCTTTGATAGTATATTTGTTGTGATGGATAGATTCAGTAAGATGGTTCATTTCTTGCAATGTAAATGCACTAATGATGCTTCTCACATTGCTGGTTTGTTCTTCAAAGAAATTGTTAGAATCCATTGTTTGCCTCTTCACATTGTGACTGACAGGGATCCAAAGTTTGTAGGCCACTTTTGGCTCACTTTGTTGAAGAAGTTGGGCACTCAATTGTCCTTTACTTCAACCTATCACCCTCAAACTGATGGCCAAACTGAGGTGGTGAATAGGTCCTTGGGAAACCTTCTCAGGTGTTTTACCAAACAACATGGAGAGGCATGGGATATGATCATCCCTCAAGAAGGGTTTTCTTATAATGATTCCACCAATAGAAGCACAGGAAGGAGTCCATTTGAGATTGTTTATGGCATTCATCCAAGAGGTATTTTTGAGTTGAGAGATCTCCATGGATTGGAGAGGAAAAGTGCTCAAGGTGAAGACTATGCATTATCCATGAAGGACATCCATGATAATGTCAAAGAAACTCTTCAAAGGAACAATGACAAATACAAGGAGAAAGCCAATGAGAGAAGAAGAGATGTACAATACAAGGTTGGGGATTTGGTTATGGCACATTTGAAGAAGGAAAGACTTCCTAAGGGGTAGCCAACCAAACTCCTCATGAAGAGGATAGGACCATGCCGGATTGTGCTTAAATTTGGGCCCAATGCCTATGAGATTGAACTTCCTCAAGGCTTGGCCATATCTCCTATCTTTAATGTTTCAAACTTGTTCCCATTCAAAGGTGATTCTAATGTAGATTCAGAGGTAGATATGACAACAATAGGAGATGAAGATTGGGTTAAGGGTCTTCCACCCAACCAACCATTGAAGTTGGAATGCATTCTTGACACCAAGGTCTTGAAGAACACAAGAAAGAAGACATACAAACAATTCCTTGTCAAATGGAGTGGCTTACCCATTGAAGATGCCACTTGGATGAGTGAAGAAGACATCTTGAAGCATGGTGTCACAATTGTTGATCTACTTCCTCAATAGACTTGAGTTCTCTTGCCACTCAGGGAGTATGGTGCAGGAGCACCAAGAGACCTTTGTCTTGTTTTTGATGTTCATTTTGTTTGTTGATTCAATAAGGTCTTGAAGACCATTTTCTCATGTTGTAATAAAGGCCATGATGCCATGTTGTAATAGGCACTCATACATTGTATAGGAGGCAGTCACAAAGTCTTAAGGGCAGTCATATGTTTTCCTCACATTGTAAGACTTTCTAAGGAAAATAGGAGATGTCATTGAGTTCTATGCCTTGTCAAAGGATAGTTATCCTTGTAAGAACAAGATACACTTCTTAAAATAGAGATAATACTTGCAATCATAATAACAAGTCACTAATGGGCAGCGATGGTGGAAAGACAGTTGTGGAAACTTCCCCATCAGTCCAAAAACTACCTCCAAGTAGTTGTCAAAGGTTGTGCAGGATTAAAAGGCCTTGGAGATTGATCCTTGGTGTGTAGATGAGGAACTTGAAGAAGTATAAGGAGTTTTCAAAGCAATAACATATCAATTCTCTATCATTTCTGTTGTTTTTCTATATTTTCTGTATAACAGTCCGTACCATTCTGTTGTACAACACTGTCATGAAGCCTAGGTTGTTTGGGAATGGAGTATGATGAAGAAAATCTAAATTAAGACTAGTTTGGGGCTGACATTGAAGATAAAGCAACCTACAAGCATTTGATTTTGGACTGCTCTTTGTGGGAACTCTATTTTTATGAGGAAATCACACCTATAGGCTGTACATAGTGAAGGTACATAATTTTCCTCATCTTTTCATGATTTGATTGATTAGTGCATTGAGTTACCTTGCATTTAAAAGCAATTTGGTGTCTTAAAAGTTGTATAGAGGGGAGATATAAGGGTTCTTTCAAAAATAGTCCCATTAAAACCTAAATAAGGGTTTTGGTTGCAATCTATGAATTCTCCTCCATTCCACTGATGTAAGACCTCATAGATCAGTGGGATGGATTTTTGTTGTGTTGTTTCAATGCATTTCATAAAGGGTTTGGGCAAAGAAGGTGATTTTCTGTTGTTTATGTGAAAGACCTAACAAAACTATGTGTTAGGTGATGTTGAGAGACACATTGAAGGAACCATAGAGGTAATTCTGGGAACAACAGATTGTAGGAGTGCAAAAACCATAAAATTCATAGTTTTGGCATGAATACTAAGTTCTCAAGTCATTGGCTCAGTTCTGTGTGTGAATTTAAGGGGGGTCTCTTTGTAATTTAGGCCTAATTGGGGCTCTAGGTCATTGAGAGGGGCTATTGGTTGAGGTATTCCGTCCAAAACAAGCCATACCCAATTTGGGATATGTTATAGGGGGTCATAATGGGTATCTTATAATTGTCTAAGATTTGTATTTGAGGTTCTACATCAAAAATTATTAGGACTGTTCTCCTTTTTTAGGGCTATAAGCCATTTCTTGGGTTTGTGAAGGAAGTACCATTTCAAAGTTTGACTTGCCTTTGCCAATGGATGGGATGGATCCCAATACATGTATAAACACCTTTTCCATGAAGAAATTAGAGCCCCTAACTGCTGTTCCCACTTTTACAAACTAACCTTTGAATTTGGGCTTTTGGGTGTAGTAAGAACCTTGTCAACTTGTCTATCTTCTCCTATCCAAAGTGCCTCTACATCATGGATAATGATGAGGTGGTAGAATATCGACACATGGAGGCCATGGTGTCAATCCTTTTAAGGATTTTCTTTATTTTTTGCAAATGTGTGTAATAGTCATATTTTTTTATGATTTTTATAGAAAATCATTAGTGATATCTTGTAAATATCTTGGTGAAATTATAAACCAGATATCATTTTATTTTTGCAAAAAAATCATATCGATAGGATATTGATTAAAATAGCCATATCATTGTAAAGTTAACGTTAAAGCAATGAAATTATGAATTGCTTCTAAAGTTTGACTATTTTAGGCAGTTTGTAGGCTAATAAAGCAGATCAAATATTCCATTTTGATTTGTTTTATTTAGAGTCATATAGGATGAATTTTGTAGCTTGCATGAGCAGAGAAAAGTAGTTTTATGGTGGGACCACATGAAAGGGTAGTTTTGCAGCTTTATTTCACAGATTGCAGGCAGATTCAATGCTTTATTTTTGGCTTTCATGAGTAGCTTGAAAAATGGACTTAGGGTCTATTTTTGGGAGCTTTTTTAGCTTTCTTCGGGGGAGATCATTTGGAGACATTTATAGGAGAAAAACTTAGTTTTTTCTCAGTCAGTTAACATCAGTTTCTTCTCTCTTATAGAGTTGTATACAACAGTTGGCTCACACATTTTATTTTTCATGCATTGTATTCCTTTCTGTTTTTATAGCAAATCATCCTATTTCATATATCTTTTGCAGTCTTGATCTGATGTCATATTGTGACTATTTCAGTCCTTTATTATGTCTCAATACTGTTTAAAGATTAGTTCTTCCTAGTTGCAGTTTGTGTTTGACCTAAACCTTGTTGAAAATTACTTAAGGAGTAACTATCAATGTGCGAGGATTCGTGTTAGAGGATCTACTTGTAAGTGATAGAATTTCATCCACTTTAGATTCTAGAATTAGTTTGCATTTTTGTTACATCTTTCTATCCCTTTTCCCCTCAAGTCAGTAGTTTATAAGTTATAAGAGAACCGACTCATTCTAGAGATTCATTCTCATGAAAGGAGACCCACATTCGAGAATGATTCCATGTTTCAGCAAGTAGTTAAGTTTTCACAAAGCTTAACAAGGGTGCATACTTGAATTGACAATAGACTTTATAAAATAATAAAAGTCATTTGAGGTTTCGGGGGTGTTTCCCCTTGACCCTGCCCTGTATCGCAATAGGGAGCATGCTAGGGACACTACCTCTAGACCCTGCAATGGGTGCTGCCCCTTGACCCTGTCTTGGGGATGCTGCCCCCAAACCCCTGTTAAATAATTTGGAGGGAAACCACACTAATAAAAGTGGGGAAAATTTAACCTCTGAGTCTGATTAGGCTCCATATAACAACATCAATCTCATTCTGAAAAGTACAAACATGCCATACTAGGCATTCGATTTTTTCATTTAATGTAATTTCTACCTTTTTACAAAAAAATATCAAATTTCAGAATTAAACCGAAATCACCCAAATTTGTTCCACAAGCATATAATGATGCAACAAACATTTTCACTAAAGAAGAAATAGAAATTTCCAAATTAGAATCATTAATTTAATCTGAAAACACAAAAAAACATAGTTTTCAAACCATTTTAAAATAAAGTACAAGAATGCTAAGAAAACACACACAAATGATTCCAAACACACATCATGGGTTTCCACAACACAAGGATAAGGGTGAGATGGCTTAGTGTCCCATGTCAACCTTCTCCACATTTCCCACATTAGTTAACACCTGTAATTACCTGCACACTCAAGTCAACCATCAAGCATACCTGCCCCACATATAATAGCTGAAGCAAAATAATCCACTCCAACATGGTATAATCATACATGATATAAAATAATCACATCCACTATAATCATCTATGACTAGCATGATCCAGGAACATGATGCATAAATGGAAACATTTCATAATGTGGGAATAATACGACAATCACAACTATAACATGTATAGTGAAAATAGTGAAGCTAAAGCACTGGAATAATCTAACATGCACAATCACAACATATGCATCCCATAATGCATAGTTGGAAACCAATTAACAAAGAAAAACCCCATCAGAAACACCTTGATGGTCATGTAGAATACCCCTCAAAACCCATTGATGGCACCATAGACCTCATCGACAAGTTCGGTCCAATGTATCAAAGCATAATAATCACATAATACACTGATAAACACTCAAAACAACATATAACACATAATAAAAAAGCACACAAGGCACATACTAGGGTGGGCATTACATCCTCCCCCACTAGCATTAGGCTTACTCCTGGAAGCCTATAAAAACATAAGGATGAAGCACCCTTAGTACACAATCCTCTACAACACAACATATCTCAAAAGATTAGTCCTCCTAACCAACACTAGGTCAAGGTCTCAAAACAACAAAACAAATATCCAAAGGTGTACCAACTAGGTCAAAACCATAAGTTGTCCACCTCCAAAGAGGGGAATTTCACTTCCCCTAAGGGGAGTTTTCATCATTCGTTATTCTATGACTATCCAATTGGCCTTCTAAAGTTCCTCGTACCTCTTAACCACTTGTCTAAACCATTCTAGCTATGTTTCCCCTGTGTCCTATAAGATCTCCCTAGGTGACCCTGTAGCTAAAGTAGGGTCTCCAAGGGTGACCTTCCTTGCTAAAAGAGTTGACCCACTTTGCATGACTAATCTTCCTCATTTTAGGCCTCCAAAACCATTTTTAGCCCTGCAGGACCACTTTTCCATCTTCAAAGCACCTGTTCAAAACATCTAGCTTAGGTCACCCCTATTGCCTTCAAAATTTCCTTGGGAAACCCTACAACTTAACTAGGGTTTCCAGGGGTGACCTACCCTACTAAAAGGGGTGACCCACTTCCCAAAAGGGGCAACCTTGTTGTCTTTTCCATACATGATTTCTACTAGTTTTAACCCAATTTGACTCCATTTTTGGCTTCTAATTGCAAGCTCCTCCATGCATAACTAACTGTTCACTTCCCCTAACTATTTCTAGACTCCCAATCAATCTATATTCTTATCTCCTAATTAGTCTATTATTATCTTTCATTCATTCTTCAATGATATTCTCTCCAACCATTATTCACTTCCAATTAGAGATAAATCACTCTTCAACCAATTCTTCTTAACTCCCTAATCACCACCACCTTTGGTGTGGATTTCAAACCTATAGATACCCCTCACTTCATTATTTTTCAAGTTAGGAGTGTTCTCATATTCACAAGATTTTCCAAGCTTCTTCATAGGCCTTTGAGCCTCTTAGTTTATTTCCTTAGTTTTTTATTTTTGTAAAGCTTCAAATCTTTCCCTTAGAAGGAAAATTCATTATTGCATTCTTTCTTTGCTCATTATTTTGTAAATAGTTTCCTCCATAGCATTTTTATGCTCATTGCAGGACCTTGTGTGCCTTTTATTTTTAGCCATAGCTTCAAATCTCAAGCTAGTTTTTTCCATAGTATACATATGTTCAATTCAATTCCCTTTCAATTTCTATAGCTTCAAAGCTCATAGCCATTTTATTTTCATATCTTTGTTTTTTCCTTGTTACCAAGAGGAGGGCCCCGCTATTGTAGATGAAGAGACAGTTGCCATAAAGGACTTCTGAGGACTCATGGTAGGCACTACTACCTGATTCATATAGGTTTTTTCAGGCTTTAGTAGTAATAAAATAAAGTCTTACTCTTGAGGAGGTAAAACATTGTTTTCTTTTCTCTTGATAGGTAGTTTTAATTTTCTTTCTTAGAGTAATTTTGCATTTAAATTACTTAAATTTTGTTTGAATCACTTTCTTAGATTAATTTCATTTCATCTAGATTAATTATAATTTTTATTTCATTGGATTATATTTTCAAAATCGATCCATTAAAACATACAAAAAAAAATAGTTTAGATTGCATACAAAAATCATATGGTTTGCATACATTTTCCCTTTCTTGGTAATTAAATTATTTGAAATTCAGAAAAGGGAATCAAATTTTTTTTCATTCATATAGGATTGCATTCATAGAAAATACCAAAATCATTAGAAAACAAAAAAATAAAATTGAGAGATCAAGAAAACTCTCAATTTCATCACGAGGTTAACAAAGTCAACAAATTCAACAAAACAAATCAACGCAAGCAAGTTTTCCCCCTCTTGTCTAGCATTCTATGTGCCTAGGCATACGAGAAGATTGGGTAAAATCCATCTTAGATGAGATTAGGGAGAACATCCCAGAACTGATTATCATTTAACAAAACACAAAACAAAGAAGAGAAGTCGAAGGTCATCAACAAAGAATCTTTGATCAACAAATTCTCATACAACAACACACTCAAAATGAACAAAGGGGGATAAATTGCCTCCACATCATAAACGAGAAAAATAGTCTTCGAGCTAGACTTAGAACAAGTGACCCTTGGGGTCATATTATAATCACAACCACAATAGCCAATGGATTTTTTATCAACATCACAACATTCATAACAATTTCTACCAAGCACAGACAAACACACATCACATGATCAACCCAACTATGATTCATGATGTTCTACTTCCTCATGAATACAAAAACCCTCTAGTTATACCCTCACTTGATTGACTCTTGTCATGATTCATGGGAGTGACTAGGCAGTCACCCATAGCAAGGATACAATTCATATGTCATGTTGGAGTCTAACTTGCCCACATCATGTCTGAGTCAAATTCTAAGAAACACATATTTTGGTGAACCTGACGTGAATTTTTTTTTCAATAGGCTCTTTTGCATTTCCATGTGCTTCCTCCTTCCCCTTTCATCTTTCACTTCTATATTCATCTCATTTATTTTGTAATATTTCCTGCACCCCCAAACTAGGACAAAGTCACAAAAATCCCAAGAGAACTTCCCCTCCAATGATACTAGCACACCCTTAGATTCAATAGCTCTGATCTCAAATCAATTAGACTCTAAAAACTCAAATTTAAAGGGCATCCAACAAGAGCCCCACAAGTTAAACCAAATAAAAAAATGTCAAATGAGTTTTCAATCTAAGATCCATCAACAGGACAAACCCATAACAAGACATAAGAAACCAACCACCCCAATAGACAACAAGGTGAGTCATCAAGAGAAGAGATTACAAAAGCTTAAGAGGCACATGAATCCCTCTACATAGTACAACAAGCTAAAAGATCTATAACATTTCAAGTGCCATCAGAAAGAACATATGGGGCCACTCAAACCCAAATGTAAAGTAATCCATCGCAAGGTGGAAAAATGCAAAGAAAAAAGGAAGCCTCACTCATAGACCTTATAGAAACCTTGGTCTAACAGATCAAAACCCTGGAGGATAGAAGTGCTAAACAATATTACCAAAATAAAATTGAGGAAAGACGTAGGGTACAGGGAAATCCTTCCATTGACAAAATCAAATCAAACTAGGGGGCAACCCAAAACTCTGCCATCTAAGATTTCATTCCCATGACACAAGTAGTGAAGTATTCATGCCTCCCTTTCCCCCAATATATGACATGACAAGTTTCAATAATAAGCATTAGATTTCTACAATCCATGATATTATTCTTGAGAGCTTCAGGATTTAAATGTGTGTAAGTTTTTAACTCAATGTTTCGGATCACACTTTGTGATCCATCATCAGGAGAGCTGGAGAAGAGAATTAGAAATGAAAAGTTTGTAGACCTCTCAACATGATAAATAGAAAGAGGGGGGAATGGTTCAAGAACCAAGAACACAAGAAAAAAGATTAAAAAGAAATACCTAGAATAAAATAAAGAATATATAAAGCTACCTAAAAACCTCAATGAATGTGCATACATCAACATAAACTCAAGAGCAAAGAGAGGGAAAAGGAAAAATAGTACAATCAAGCAAATAAAGAAAAAGACAACGAATGAGTAAGGCACAAGAAGCAAAAATCACTATGAATAAATTAGTTAAAAACCTCAAAAAATATAAGAAACAAACCAAGAAAGGGATAAAAGATAAATAAAATAAGACTAAATAGGATGGGAAAACTGAGAAGAGAAATGAAAGTCTAAAGATAAAAATGACAACCAGGAAAATGAAACCTAAAGGAATAAAAAGGCAAACGGAAGAACAATACACAAAGAAATAAGAAGAGGCTAATAAAACAAACAATAATAGAATGAAAAAGAGGGTATGAAAGGTGCAAAACATTATAAAAAAACCACACAGAAACGAATGCACTAGAATCATGCAAGAAGAAGGAAATGAATTACGAAAGAAGGTGGATTAATATATATACAGACATATGTATCTATATTTATAAATATAAAAGAAATTATATCTATATATGTAACTACACCAATATATTTATATATTTAAATATATTTGTAACTATATATATATATATAAGAGGAAGTAAAATATGCAAAAATGTAAAATATAAAGGTATAAGAGAATACAAAATAAATAAAATAAAAACACATACAAGTAAATATATATGTATATACAAACCTGTTAGAGTTGATAATTAACTTGAAACACCAGAAAGATCACCTGCAAAACCTAAGATTTACCTTCCACAAGAGAAAAAAGCAAAGAGGAATAATTTGCACAATATTGGATGAATTAATGAAATGGATTACAAATTACATGTGACAACTTGCTTTTATATTTGCAAGTTAAATAAAAACCTAATATGACTTAATAATAACCTAAGACTAAAAATAAGCCATAAGTAAACTTATTAAAGTGTGATTAAATATTTAATTACACCAACACCCCCCCATAAGTGCAACTTAGGGAGAAATTAAAAACATGCAACTAATGCAAGAATGATGGGTCCTAGCTACAAGGCCATATTAGGTACCCATGAACAACAAGAATGTCTCATAAGGTGGAGAGAAGGGAGAAAAACCCAGTGGGAGAAAACTCCTCTCCAAAAGAGAGAAAATACAAGTACATGAACATGTGATGGAAGAAGTACTAACACTAAGACACCCCAAGAACTAAATCCATCACAAAAGTACAATCAAGAATGCCCCCATAAGAGAGGAAGCAGAGAGAAGGTCTGATGACCCCCCCAAAAGTGAGAAGGATGAAACCCCATGTGAGGAAATGCTCCCTCACAAAATAGAGATGAGAAGAGAGACCATGCAACCACTCCTCAAGATGGCTCTTGTAGTGCTAGAAGATGCTTGACATAGAATAAAGATGAAGACCCATGAACATTGAACAACATTTCTCCCCTTGGGAAGAAATAGAATTGCAGATGTGTGCATAATGTCTTCCCTTTCTGGATAGGAATATATAGGAAGAAGGATAAATGTCTCTAAACTCTGCACATGATCTAAAGACAACAATGATGCTCCTGAAAACTTCTCAAATGTCTCCAATCCACTATAAAACTGTGACTGAACAGGAGGATGAAGAACAATCTCTGAAGCAGATGATGGTGATGCAACTCCAACGAAGCTGTCATCAAATAGAAGACAAATGTCCTCAATGTGGTCCTCCAAATCTGTAAGATGGGATACTACAAACAACAATGATATATCTAGTAGATATGTGTCCCAATGAGCTATCTCTAGAAGACTAATAATGTCCTGCTGCAAAGAATCTGATGTAGCAATAGGTAATACAGATGTGATCTTGATAAGAGGAAAAGGAGAAGCACTTGAAGTCTTTGTGTCATCTGAACTAGCAAGACCTATCAAATATGTAAACTCCTCAACTATATCATCATCAAAAGGTATGCAATCTATATCATCAAGGGGTATGTGGTAATCCATAGCAAGATCATCTAGGAATGGAGAGATATGTGGGTCTCCATAGATCTCCCAAATGCTAGTCCAAAGAGTGCATGGGCACTCAATATGTGAGATAGAACACATAGTGTAATAATCAACACTAGAACCAATCAATCCTACAATATGATCAATATAATTTCCTCATGGAAATTTCCTCCTAGGTGTATCTGGTTCAGGTATGAGTCCATAAAGATAAGGCAAAAGATTAAGCCACCTGAGATGCGTCAAGATGCCCTTTTGTCAAGACTCATAATTATCCTTACCCAATGTTATCACAGAAGCGTGAATAGAAAAACCCATGATATCTCCTCAAATAAATTAGATCAGAGATCAACAATCTGAATATTTATTAATGCTGATAAATGAAGCCCAACAAAAGAAACATAACTTCTCCAGGTGCTAAAATGTCTAAAATATGAAACAGAAGCCATAAAACTGACAAACTAAATAAAGAATACATGGGGCTAAATCTAGAAAAAGTGCATGGATGGTTGTGTAAAGCTCCTCAATATCTTTCCAACACCACCAGAATCGCGAAAATTGGAGATCGTGGCAAAAAGATACAAGCTCAAAAGCTAAAAAAGGTATCTGGACTTCAAACAACAATAAATCTCATCAGCTACAAAAAATATAGAAAAACTACCTACACCACTGGATTGTGCTTGGAACCAGCTTTCTGACACCTATTTGTTTGTGAAAATCCGACTCTGTTTGCTCAAGATATAGCAAAAAGAAAACAACCCCCCTGAAGCACAAATTAGGGCAAAAAATGACCCGTCCTACTAAAATTGGTAGAACTACCGCTAGATTTGGAGAAACTGCTAAAAAAAGAGCCACTGCTAATAATAAGGTAGCACAAATCCCTAGGAGAGGCAGGTATAGTGGATAATATAATAGTTTTTTTTAAATTAAAAAAAACTATAAAGAAAAGAATTGATGCCTTTTTTTTAATATAAAAAAAGTTTAAAAAAAAATAGAAAAGGGGTCAAACCCCATTTTAAAACAGTCCACGCTTTATTTAAAGGGGCTGCAATTAAAACATGCAGCACGCGGTCAGCCTTAACATAGGCAGACTGCCCAAGGCATATCGCAGGGTACCCTGCACAGGTACTCGGTACGGGCCTGCACATGGATAAATCCCTTTAGATTTTTTTTGTTTTTCAAAAAAACTTTTCACAATTAAAAAACTGTGATTTTAATATTTTTTTTATGAAATTTTTAGCTTGCTTTTTTTTTGAAATTTCACCTCAGTTTGCGTGCTGGGTAGGCCGTATGACTTGCCTTGCAAAATGTTTTTGCCCCAGATGAGTCTGAGGTTGATTTTGATGATTTGATAGCTGATCTTAAGGTTTTTGGTCCTTCTAAGTGCGATGGTGAGTTCTGTTTGGGCCCAAAATGCTTCGAAAAATAGCTTTCCTCTAGATCCAAAAAAAGCACACACTAAAAACTTCACAGATCTGGTCTCCTGAGACCAAATTCAGCCAAACAAAAGACAAATATGCCTTTTCCAGCTGCTCTGAATACAATGGAATACTCTGTTTTACACAGAAACACACCCAGCAAATGGATCTTGCTTGAATTTTTCTCCAAATTTAAGAAGGGGCTTGCAGATCTGCTCTGATACCATGTTAGAGTTGATAATTAACTTGAAACACTAGAAAGATCACCTGCAAAACCTAAGATTTACCTTCCATAAGAGAAAAAAGCAAAGAAGAATAATTTGTACAATATTGGATGAATTAATGAAATGGATTAAGAATTACATGTGACAACTTGCTTTTATATTTGCAAGTTAAATAAAAACCTAATATGACTTAATAATAACCTAAGCCTAAAAATAAGCCCTAAGTAAACTTATTAAAGTGTAATTAAATATTTAATTACACCAACAAAACCTACCTACAAATATAAACATGTATGTACATACATCACAACATAAAAATATGTATAAACATCCATACATATGTAAATGTATGTCTGTAAACATATATATACATACATACATACATATATATGTATAAATATAATAAAACATAAATCTATATATGTGTATACACCTATTTAATAATTATAGATAATATATATATTGTAACAAAATGTTTTTGGCTTAAACTGTGTGCTAGTATTTTTCCCTCAATGTTTCGGATCACACTACATGATCCTTCATCAGGAGAAAGAAATAATCGACATTAGATTTCCACAGTCCATCTTAATGTAACAAAACGTTTCTGGATTAAATTGTGTGCTAGTATTTTTTCCTCAACGTTTCAGATCACACTACATGATCCTTCATCAGGAGAAAGAAATAATCAACATCAAATTTCCACAATCCATCTTAATGTAACAAAATGTTTCTAGATTAAATTGTGTGCTAGTATTTTTCCCTCAATGTTTCAGATCACACTACATGATCCTTCATTAGGAGAAAGAATAATCGACATCAGATTTCCACAGTCCATCTTAATGTAACAAAATGTTTCTAGATTAAACTGTGTGCTAGTATTTTTCCCTCAATGTTTCAGATCACACGACATGATCCTTCATTAGGAGAAAGAAATAATCGACATCAGATTTCCACAGTCCATCTTAATGTAACAAAATGTTTCTAGATTAAACTGTGTGCTAGTATTTTTCCCTCAACATTTTGGATCACACTACATGATCCTTCATCAGGAGAAACAAATAATCGACATCAGATTTCCACAGTCCATCTTAATGTAACAAAATGTTTCTGGATTAAACTGTGTGCTAGTATTTTTCCCTCAATGTTTCAGATCACACTACATGATCCTTTATCAGGAGAAGGAAATAATCGACATCAGATTTCCATAGTCCATCTTAATGTAACAAAATGTTTCTAGATTAAACTATGTGCTAGTATTTTTCCCTCAACATTTTAGATCACACTACATGATCATTCATCAGGAGAAAGAAATAATCAACATCAGATTTCCACAGTCCATCTTAATGTAACAATATATGCACACAGTTTAATCCAAAAACATTTTGTTACATTAAGATGGATTGTGGAAATCTAATGGAGATTATTTCTTTCTCCTGATGAAGGATCATGTACTGTTATCTGAAACATTGAGGGAAAAATACTAGCACACAGTTTAATCCATAAACATTTTGTTACATTAAGATGGACTGTGGAAATCTGATGTTGATTATTTCTTTCTCTTGATGAAGGATCGTGTAGTGTGATCCGAAATGTTGAGGGAAAAATACTAGCACACAGTTTAATCCAGAAACATTTTGTTACATTAAGATGGACTGTGGAAATCTAATGTCGATTATTTGTTTCTCCTGATGAAGGATCATGTAGTGTGATCCAAAACATTGAGGGAAAAATACTAGTACATAGTTTAATCTAGAAACATTTTGTTACATTAAGATGGACTATGGAAATCTGATGTCGATTATTTCTTTCTCCTTATAAAGGATCATGTAGTGTGATCCGAAACGTTGAGGGAAAAATACTAGCACACAGTTTAATCCAGAAACATTTTGTTACATTAAGATGGACTGTGGAAATTTGATGTCAATTATTTCTTTCTCTTGATGAAGGATCATGTAGTGTGATCTAAAACATTGAGGGAAAAATACTAGCACACAGTTTAATCCAAAAACATTTTGTTACATTAAGATGGATTGTGGAAATATGATGTCGATTATTTCTTTCTCCTGATGAAGGATCATGTAGTGTGATCCGAAACATTGAGGGAAAAATACTAGCACAAAGTTTAATCCAGAAACATTTTGTTACATTAAGATGGACTATGGAAATCTGATGTTGATTATTTCTTTCTCCTGATGAAGGATCATGTAGTGTGATCTGAAATGTTGAGGGAAAAATACTAGCACACAGTTTAATTTAGAAACATTTTGTTACATTAAGATGGACTATGGAAATCTGATGTCGATTATTTATTTCTCCTGATGAAGGATCATGTAGTGTGATCCAAAACATTGAGGGAAAAATACTAGCACACATTTTAATCTAGAAACATTTTGTTACATTAAGATGGACTGTGGAATCTGATGTTGATTATTTCTTTCTCCTAATGAAGGATCATGTAGTGTGATCCAAAACGTTGAGGGAAAAATACTAGCACATAGTTTAATCCAGAAACATTTTGTTACATTAAGATGGACTATGGAAATCTGATGTTGATTTATATATATATATATATATATATATAATGCAAATAAGTAGATATACAATATGTAAGTATATATTAAAGAAGGTAGATAGAAAAAAAATATAATTACAAATATATATACCAAATAGGGATACGTACAAACATAAATACGTACGTACATACATACATACATACATACATACATACATACATACATACATACATACATACATACATACATACATACATACATACATACATACATACATACATATATATATATATATATATATATATATATATATATATATATATATATATATATATATATATAAACAAGTATATATACCTACATATTTGAGTGTGTATGTATATATATGCGAGAGAGATAGAATGCAAGAAAATGATGAGAATAAGAGAAAGAATGAACAAAAAAAGAAAGAAAAAGGGGTCAAAGAATTGATAGGAAACACATGCAACAAATAAGAAGAACCAGGTAACCCAGGCTAAGCTAAACACTAACTAAACGAAGGAGGAGCTAAAAGAGACCTCGTCAAAAAAGAAGTACAAACCAAACCTGGAAACAACCAATGAATGACAATCAAAGAAAGGACAAACCCCACACATAAAAAAGGGGGGCAAGTAAGTGAGGAGCAACCAAAATGAGGAAGAGAGGAAGAGAATAGGTAGGAAGGTAGAAAATAAGGGGGGTCAAGGAAAGAGGAAGAAGGGAGACCAGGAGGAGCAATACTAAGAAGGATGCTAAGGAGAGGACAAGAGGAAAGGGAGGAAGAAACAAAAAGGCAGAGAGGAGAGGAATACGAGAGGAAGAGAGAGAAAAGGGATAAATGGGATGATAAAGAAATAGGCAAGAGGGAAGGAGAGAGGGGAACTCCAAAGGGGAAAGGAACAGGAGGGGTGAGGTGATGGATCAAGAAAAACTAAAACTCCAACCATCATCATGATTAAGGTTAGAAGGACGATTTCTAATTTTAATGGCCTCTTTGAGTTTCCTTTTGTAGTAGTTGTCTTCATTGACTAAGATTTGGGTATCTTCTAGGTGAATGTGGTGTTTGGTGATAGCTGAGTGCTCTACAAAGGAAAATTTTTGGACTCATTCAAACCTAATGTCAACACTATGTTCTTTAATCCTAGTGATAAAAGACCTTCCTGTCTCCCCTATGTAGGGGGTCTGCAAGAATGAACAATCTTGTAGACTCGTATGTAGGTGAGAGGTCTGCAAACTTTTCATTTCTAATTCTCTTCTCTAGTCCTCCTAATGATGGATCACAGAGTGTGATTTGAAACGTTGAGTTAAAAGATTAGACACAGTTAAATCCTGAAGCTCTCAAGATCAATGACAAGTTTCAATCAAATAGGTGAGATTCCTATGACACAAAATCAACTACAAACAATGCCACCCAATTTTCAAAACATAAATGTGATACCATTTGGTTATCCAACTTTCTCTAGATATCAACAATCTATCATCCCCTTCCAAATACAACAAGCACAACAAGATGCACCTGTAGGGCTAATGTTTATCTAGGAACAAAACCTTCTACACATAAATGGAACATACCTCGAGTATTTAAATGATCCTCTTAACTACAACATTCATCATGTCATACTACCACATCCTCTCCCTGAGATTTCAAAATTTAAAGGAGAGATTTATCCCAACTCTCATATCAAGGCCTACATTATAGTAGTGTGAGAAATCCTTCCTTGGGATGAGGTGGTAGTCAAAATTTTTTCCAAAGACTTTGGAGGGTATCACTTTGGATTGGTACTATCAACTTCTAGAAGCATCGATCAACTCATTTAAGCAGGTCATTAATCAATTTGTGGTTGCCTTTGACATAAACAAACTAGTCAAAACAAAAATACAATAATTTTTAATGATCAAACAAGAAGCCATCAAGTCAGTAGCATATTTTATCACATGATGGAGGCAAGTCCTCTAATCTTCAACTAGTGTATCAAACATGGATCATAGCGAACTTTGTGATTTGTTCTTACATGCTCTAAATAAGGGTATACAATAAGGAGTCAAAAAACTCCCTTATAAATCATATGAAGAAGCACTAGAAAGTGCCATTAGAATTGACTGGAAGCTTCTGTTGATAGTGGAAGAAAGGAGTATTATGCCAATGGAAGGTTGGTAAACCATGATAGCAATAACAAATCCTTAACAAATGGTCAAAACGTAGATGGGTCATTAAACACTTCACTATCCAAGAACAACAACAATGGTGATTACAATAGTTATACAAATTTGGGGAACCACATGTTAAAAACTATCCCTTGAACATCAACAAGCAGTCATACAAACCTTGTCAAAAACCTCAAAATTAAAATCATGATAAGTATTGCTTAGTTCACAAGAAAAGATGGCATGATATCAAGTCATGCCAGGAGTACCATTTCTTCGTATCAAACCTCCCAAATGATCAACCATTAATGAACATATTCCCACACTCACAAGATGAAGGAAGTAGTCCCAAAAGCCATCAAAACACCTTTGATTGAAACACCTTAGGCCTTGTTGAATTAGATAATATACATTTGCGTTACCCAAAGGACCAAAATGACTAGATGACACCCCTAGTGATTCAAATTTTTCTCACATGCTAGAACTTCTCAAGAGTTCTCCTATGCACAAGAATACTCTCCTCAATGCCTTAGATCTAGGACATCAAGTTCAAAACACTCCAAATGAAAATTTTTCTTCTTCCACATTTGATTTTGAAAAGTTACCCTTTTATGACAACATAGCTAAATAGAGTGATCTCCCCATCTACCTAATAGTCCATGTTAAAGAATATTCCATCAAACGTGTAATGATCAACAATGGGTTTGCAATCAATATAGTCTCTTTCTCTCTCCTCTAAAGAATGGGTTATCACAAAACTCATCACACTAGAAACTTCCTTCCTTAGAATTCATGTTAACCTAAACATCCAAACCATGGGTAAGGTCAATCTTCAAATCACATTGGTTCCCAGAACTCTCCCAACTAAATTTTACATCATTAATAGAGAAACCACCTATAACATGATCCTAGGAAGACCTTGGATTCATAGGATGAGGTCATTGCCTCCATTATTTAAAGAATTCCACTTTTCACACATGGGACAAATCCATGTCATCATGAGACCCTAATCTGTTCAGTCTTTATGGAGTTGAACAAACCACAAATAATGGAAATGCCATAAAAATCACCAATGACCCAAGAATAAAAAATTTTGGAAAAGGAGAGACATCCAAACAAATTGCAAACATAGATAAGATATCAAAATCTACAAGGGAGGGGGCAATAGGAGAATCTCCTTTGATCCTCACTCAATAAAGTCTTATGTGCCATTTAACTTATCATCCATTCTTATCAAGCCAATTATGAGCATCCGTACAGTCGAAACCATCACTAAGAAAAAAGGAGAACCAAAACCCACACAAAAACTAGGAGATTCATCACCAATTCCAATTGCCCCTCAAAAGTTTAAAACTAATGAAACTATACAAGAATAGGAAATGACAAGGCTAGAGGGGAAATCACCAAATGATGAAATATATGAGTGCACAAAAATTCTCACCAAATTCAAAGACATTTTTACACCAAACGTACGAATGACCTTGCAAATATTTCTGAATGATGGCTATCAAACAACCATGTCAATAGAAATAGAGAAACACTGTAATAAGAAGGTCATCCCAAAACCATTCAAAGTTAGAAACCTTGTACTCAAAATCTACAATCTAATCAACAAAGGATGAAAATTCAAACTAAATTGGATAGGTCCATATGTAGTTAAGGTAGATGTTAGAAATGATCCTTAACTCTTGTGCACTATTGAAGGAAAAGAGTATAGTATCTACAAACATCATAAAAATCACAAAAAAAGTTACAAAACATGAAAATTTAAAACCATGCATTCTCATTCTATTCACCATGCATCTATTAGTGATTTTCTCTTGTTTTATTTTTTTTATTAGGAAGGAGTCTAAAGTTGTCTAGTATAGAATTGACCCTCTAAGCCTTTGAGATTTCCAAGGTCATTTTCACCATCTATCATTCCCCTGTACATTCCTAACAAATTCAAAATAAATTCAAGCTCTTAGCTTTATATTGATCCGGGTCTTAATGAATCATGATGTCAAGTCTAAGAAAAGTAAGTATTCAAACATATTGTACTCAATAGAAGCTTGCAAGGAGACCTTCAGTAATCCTCCCTAGCAAAAGGGAAGTTTGACAGGAAAGTGAAATCTCTTGGTGGTGCCCATCCCATTATCTTTCTTAGCCAAAAACATCAAGGGGACCAAAATTCTACAAAACAATAAAAAAAGAGAGATCATAAAAAGAATCATCAAAAGAGCCAAAAAAAGAAATTAAAAAAAAAGAGAGAATCAAGAAAAATTATTGCAAAATACAAACAATAGAAAAGAAAAGAAAAAATGAAAAGAGAGGATTGTTGATGTCCATACTCTCAAGTGGAGATAAATATAAGCTCCAAGCTATGAGGGTAGTGTTGATGATGATTATTAGTCATAACAACACGTATAAAAATTTGCACAACAAACCTTTATTATCTTGTAAAGTATGATCAATTTGAGATAAATTGACGACTCCAAGGCTCCATTGATCAGGTCATGATCTTCTGATATTACTCAGAGGTTGATGTGACATGCTATTTTCCATTTCAAGGGGTCTTATGTTTGTCTAGATGATGTATGATGCAACTATATCCTGTAAATTCACTTCACAAAGAGGTTAATTCTACTCTATTCCAAGGATCATTGTGATATTTGTAAGTTTGATCAATTCTTCTGATCATTGATCATCATGAACTTACACATTCTTCTACATTGTGTATTTATTCAAATAATGTGTCTACAAGTGGATATTCATGTGTTTATCATGGATATTTATCTGTATTGGCATGATATTTATCAATTTGACATGCTTTCACTCAAAATATGCTCTGTATTTTCAATTATCTATGCGATATCTGCATATTTCAGGTTTATTTGCTATTGATTGTATGTTATTTGCAATTATGGAGATGATTTGTAATGAAATTCAAAGAAATTTAAAGAAACACTTCTAATTTTAGTGAACCTTTAGCCATTGAGTCACATACACACAAGATACAGTCATGAAGAGAAGAAATCAAACCATAATTCACCAAGTTGTTCCACAACTAGGTATAGTTGATGCTAACTTCAAAGGAACAAAGAATGAAAACAACATATGCAGACTGAAAAGCACTCCAAGGGACGCAACTAATCAATGCATATATCTAGATTCCACTCATAGATTACTCAGGATTTACAATGATTTGTAATCAAAACAGCTTCTCTTTCATTAAGTATGCAAAACATGTACATTTACAATAACTTTGAAATAAGTCCTGAATTCTTCAGCAATCAAATTTCAATTAAGTTTTGAATGAACAAAAGATTGCACTCCTTTACCCTTTTATAGAACAAGGAGAGGAGGTGGTTACAACTGACCAATGGTCAAGATTTATCAATTCAGATCAACAGCTAACAATTTTCCATTGACTTGGTCAACACCTTCATTCATGGCACAAGTTGCCAGCTGGCAACCATCTGTATGACTTACCACTTATAAGTTGCTCATGCATATGTTTACTTGGTGATGCATCTATACTTTCTCTTCATCTCCTTCTTCACTTTCTTCTTGCTCATTATTCTCTTCACTTTAAGCAATTTCACTATCACTATCACTTTGGTAAATATTCTCTCCTGTATGGACCTTTACTACTGTCTTGATTGATTCATATGCTTGCACTATTTTGGTAACCTCTCCCCCATATTGGACTTTAGCTTTTATTATTGCATGTTTATGGGAGTGGAATTTAGCCTTGAGGGCTTCCATATTACTTTCCTACTATTTAATGTCTCATTATATGTTTCCACTTTGACCTTATCCTCATGGTTCTATTCATCACTTCCTCTGTCAAGTGGTTCAGGGGGTCATCTGCTACAAGCTTGAAATTATCATGTAGAGCCTTAACAACAAAATCTACATCCTGATTCTCAGTTTTACCTTCTATTTTTCCTTCTAAAGCCTCTAGGGTCTTTGCCTCATATGCCATCATGCTATGTAGTTTGACACTGATGTACCTGACCTTGCCACTACATTTCTTTCATACATCACATTCGAATTTGATATCTTCATATCAGATCCCCATTAGCAGGGCAATGTTATTATCTAATACATTGTTACTTATCAAAATTTGTGAATCAATTCTTCTCATCTCACTCAAAATAGCCAGGTCCTTTTCCAATTTGAATGACCTTCTACCTGTTTCATTCTGCATCTTGTCTACCTTTCTCTTTAAGGCTCAAAGAATTCCATCTCTGCAGAGAGGTCTTTACCACATCTTCAGCTCCAACAAATGCTGATAACATCCATTTCTCCAACACCATCGCCTCATGTTTCATCAGGTCCAATTTGGTAACCTCATCTTGTGATATAATAGCCAATGGGATGGTCTAATCAGTAGGTGCATGATTAGGGTTAATTAACCCTTTTATAAAAGAATGCAATTGAGCAATGTGCTCTTTATGTACCTTATTCTTCTCCTTTTCCCTCTTTACCTTTTGGGTTAGAGAATCAATGATATCCTTTCCCTCTTGACCCTCTTAGTCCTCATTTGTAAAGCCTAGATCAACATTAGTGATCTAAAACTCTACTAGCTCATTTTGCCTTTCTCCTTCTCACCTATAGGGAGAGCTACTTGTGTGGTCTTCCTACCTATAGTAGGATCTCTTTTTATTTCAGATGTCAGCCTGGCCTTTCTCCTTGGCTTCATCATGCTTTCGGCAAACAGGGTAGACACATCAAAATCTTGGACCTCCACTTGTTGTACATGTATTTCCCATTGCAGCTAATGAGGTATATCACCTCCAGATTCTTGATGATGTCTTTCTATGTTATGGGTGTCCCGCCCTCCTGTATCAGCTTCTATCCTTGGTGGTGAAGGTACCTTCTTGATTTCTTCCTCATGCAATTCATCATGAGGGGGATCTCACTGGGGTTCCTCCTATTTAGGGGCTTCCTTTTGTAAAGGAGGATCTTGTGGAATATTCACATTTTGATCTTGTGCCTCCTTTGGTGAGCTTTCCTTTGGAATTCCATCATCTTTCTTATTTTGTTCATCCTATGATACATTAGCCTCCTGAGAAGCTTGTGCATTTTGACCTTGAAGATCACCCTGATCACCCTTGGTCATATCTTCTGTTTCCTTACCAGTACCCCGGTCATGGGTTATTTTTTGTTCTCCTTCTTTTGGTGTACTAATATTTTCTAAAATAGGCCCCGTTTGACCTAATTTTTCTTTAATCCCTAGTGCTTTTCCTGAATCTCCCTGCTCAGTATGTAGTGGAGATGTGTTCTGTTCTTGTTGAGCATCCTTGTGAAGCATCTCTTGATCATCCTTGGATTGAGGCAATGATGAACCACTTTGGGCCTGACCAACACTATTGTCTGGTATGTCCTGATCACCCCCACTCTCTTGTTGTGTTTCTGATGTTTTTGGTTCTGTGGGTGCCTTATTTTGTTCTTGACCCTGATCAGGCACAACATTATCTTTGTCTATATGTCCTGCCTCTTCAGCTCTCTTCGGATCCAGGGGTGGATTATTGTCTTTATTTGGAATTACATCACCCCTATATGTCAGGTCTATTGCTGCAGGGCTTGTAACCTCTTCAACCAAATTATCTAGCCCTATCTGTTGGGCTACCCTTTTATGACTATCCTATTTCATTTCTTCCATCTATTTTTCTTCTTGTAACATCCTCATCTAGGCTAATGGGGTCCCATGAGGAGTCATCCTGGTGTTAGCAACCAGGGTTTCCATACATTGAGCAGCCACATCCTAGACTATTTCACCATATGATAATTCTACAGTATCATCCAGAGGGAAAGGAGTCTCCTTACTACCCATGAGCACTTCTCTTGTCTGCTCCTCGGCCCTCTTAGTTTTAAACTTAATTATTTTAGGAATGGGGACTTCATGCTACAGTTCTTTTCTGAAAACCTCATTGCCCATTCCTCTCAACATGATGGGATCAATGCTGATATTCCCCCTCATGGCTATTCTCTACTTCTTGGGTGGTGACTTTTGTGGCATCCTCTTCCTCTTCTTGCTAGCTATCAGCAAGTCATCATCCTTGGGTTCTTTATTCAATTGTTCTTCTTCCAAGGGGCTATCTTCTTCTATATCATGCTGTAGGGCCTATCCTTCCACCTGCATCTCTGTGCTCTCAATAACAGGCCTCAAAATCCTCTTAGTCTTTGGTTTCTCTAGTGGAGGATGTGATGTGGATATATGAGGTGATGTAGATGCATGACCTGATGTAGATGCATCCTCGCCCTTAGTATGAACTCTTTCTATGATCACCTCCCTTGGTTCCTTTTCAACCTTCTTACCTTTGGAGGGTAGCTTCTTTTGTTTTTTGGTGGGTAATCTCTCCCCATTAGATTTTCTCTTCTCAATAAGGAAATCATCATATTCTTCATCAAATAATTCCTGTCTCTTTTTCTTATTGTCAATAGTAAGGGCCATGCCCTTCTTCTTTAGCTTGTTAATTTCTATATCCACCCACTTTTGGGTCAGTTTGATCACCCCTTGCATTATTTGATCCAAGGATATATCTTCTGGCTGTGTGAGATCAGGAGCTGATATGGTGTCATTATACACCTTCTTGTCTTCATATTCATCAGACATTATCTTCCATCATCCTTATGCAATTGTGCTGGCATTGGGATGTAGTCAAAGGTCCTGATTTGATTCAAGGTGAGCCTTTGATATTTCCTTCTTCTCACCTCAGCTTCATCATTATAATCAGTCCAAAAATTTTCTAGATGCTTTTGATGTATCTGTTTCCCTAGTAATTTATGCATCCTTCCATAAGGGTCATATGATCTGGTGAGATGAAATGGTTGTAGGTGCATTAGTTTTAGCCCCCTAATAGCATGTTTTATGCTCTCTGAATCTGGGCATAAATACCACCCCATATATACTGGAAATAAAACAGGAGGAAGCTTCTTCTATGCTTTATAGGCCTCAACCGCTGTAGACACTTGTCTAACAAACTCCATCAAGATGACCCTATCAGTAGGGTATCTTGGCAACATAAGAGGCTGTCCCTCAAATCCCTCAATCCTGATATATGAAAAGGTAGCAAATTGGATTAACTAGGCTCCATGTTTATAAATGACCTCTTGAGCTTCCATGCTTAGCCTCTTATTCCTATCCTCCTCCATGGTTCTTACTACATGCATTGGAAATGCATAATTTACCAATTTATAATCTTGGAGGTATACTTTTCTTTGTAATTGGGGATAATGATCCCATATATGCACATCATCTGTATCACTGTCAACCTTACCTACTATTCGTAGGGCATCAAATGTTCCTTTAAATGTGCGAGAGTATACCACATATGATTTAATGTAGAATAAGCATGCCTATCCTCCCAGCTTCTTCATCCCTTCATCCAATGAATCACTGATGATCTTGGCCCATAAGGGTTTGTTATCTTAGTATAACACCATCTGGATGACCCCAAACATCCAATTCTCAAAATTACCAGCATGAGGCCTACCAGTCATCATGCTTAGCAGGGCAATTATATATTGGTACTCATCATCAAAGTCAAACTTGTACAAGTATACTGGTAGCTTGGCCGAAGCTGTATAAGTGCTTCTTTTCAACCTCCATTGATACATCTTCTTCCTGGCCTCTTTCTTTTTATTTTTGTACTCTGTCTCTAGTTTATGGAGATCCACATTGACCACCTTATTTCCTATTGGCAAGTTGAAAGTGGTGGTGAGGCCCTTGACCGAGAAATCAACATATATCCTACCATGTTTCTCCACCCACCTGGTTTCTGGGTTATAATTCCTAGCACATTCAACTACCAATTCTAGGGCATCCATGGCATAAGGAAAACTAGCTGCGTGCCACATACCAGAGGTAAACACTCTATTCAGTATAGGATTGTCTGTATCATTATCCTATCTTGTTGACCATACTTCTAGGTTTGTACTCCCTTGATGTGTATCACTAATGACCCTATGTCTGAATCGCACCCCTTCTGGTTGGACAAACACAGGCTTCAAAAACTCAGCCTCAGACCTGTTTCTTCTGAAGTCGGCCATTGATTCCTACAATAGATATGATATATTTTACCCTATGGTACCCATATGTATTTTCAACAATATCATGTACCTTTTATCTAGTGCCCTTCATTTTACCCTTCTCTATGCATCGTCATGTGGATTTACCCTAGTATAGATAAACATTTTACCTAGATTTGCAGAAAACGACAACGGGGAGGTTTTTGAAGTTACTTACCTGATAACACTTTTCTTTGTTTTATATGAGTGATTATAGGAAAGACTATAACATGCAGGGTCACCCGTTCCATTCTGTTACACTGAAGGATCCAATCTGTTGGCAGGTAGTTGATAATGGTTTGACTTTTGGAGCTCTGGAATTTTCAATTTATCGCAAGGTAAATGAAAATGACCTTTGAATTTCTCTTTTAAATAGATCAAAAAGACAAATTAGGGTAAAGTGCGTTGTCTTGATTAAATTCGTTGATCATTTGCATGGAATTCGTAGATGCCGCCAAGTGTTCGATTTATATTTGTAAGGGGGTGATCTTTGAAAGATTAGGGATATTCAAAAATATGACCCCCCATCTTGCACGGGATAATCATGTACAAAAGATTAGGTGATATGGTCAACTTTTGACTATGAAGCATATCAGGTCATGGAATTAAGATCAGGGGTACTTCAAAATATGACCCCCCTGTGGGGAATAAATTGTGATGACATCATCATGTCATTGATGTTCTTTAGTTATCAAGTTTAGTGACGCATCGTCATATTAAGAAATATGATGGATATTGGATATATGACCTTCTGTAGGTCAGATGAGATGATGATGTCATCATCAGGGTGTTTTCTTTCATTCATTAGAATTGGATGACATCATTGTCATATTGGCATAGGGTGATATTTGTAGGATGACTGATATTAGGAAACATGACCCCCCTGGGATAATATGTGAGGTTCTTTGATGGGTAGATATTGACTCTTATTTAATTTTGATGTTCGCGTATCATGCACGTAGTGGTTATCAGGTGATGATTCTAAGTCTGGGTGATGTTATCGAATATGACTGATGTTAGAAATATGACCCCCCCAGAATATCAGGTTTGACCAAACTTTCACTCAACATAACTTTCTACCCTTAGACCATACTGGGGTGATCCAAAAGGCAAACCTGCTTAGGATTTTGAGTACTTTCCAACCATGAGGTTAATAATAGAAACTACTGACTTTGACAATTGACCTCATCTAGTGGTAAATCCACCCTCTCAAAGGTGACATATATGACTAATTTTACCAAACCACCCAAAGCAAGAAACAAGCAAGCAACAAGTAGAAAGCAAAAAAGTTGGGTCCCTATTTTTCTAAGGCAAAATAGGGCGTGTTGTATAACCACACAACTACTTGCCACCAAAGAAAATAACCAAATTCCAATGATTCAAGTGATGTGGTCACATTCTAACATAGCATTTTAACTCTTTCTAGGTATAAGTATTATGACCTTTCTGAATGATATGATGTTCATCATTGCAACAATGCTAGCAAGGGACCAAGTGTGTACAGATGATCAATTATCCTCATCTTGAAAGTAAGTTAAAAACATGACTAACTGGTGTTAAGCTACATATTTTGAGATCATCCCTCATAGCCGACTGGGATAGAGCCTTGTTGCCAGCGGGCACCCATAGCCCCAACAAGGTTATCTATACAATCCCCCTAAGCAAAGCCCCACTGCCAGCAGGCATCTATAGCCCTGGTAGAGTTACTTAGATGACCTAATTTTATTCTCTTGAATTTTGAATATTTATTTCTTTTGTTCATATGATGTCATCATGTAAGCTCAATATGCAAGGTGTGGTCACTTGATGACTTAGGTTGGATATTGTATTGGTAGCAAGGGAGTCCCTTTGGATTTTTCACTTAACACCTATACTTATGTGTTCTACAAACCCAAGGTTGTTAGGTGAGTCATTGTGAAAATCCCCTAGTTAAGAAAAGGTACCATGATGAAAAGGATATCACAAACCTAATCACCAATACTCCTCAAAATGAGTCATAACCTATATAGGAATTTGTTCTCATCACTTGAATCCTAACAATTTGGTTAGTTTCTCAAGACGATAAGGTGCATCACTTGGCTAGCCAAAACAAAAACTTAACAAACAAGCAAATAAACAAAACAAAGCTGTACAAAACAACTATACAATATACATTTGACTTACATGACCCTATTTCAAGCTTGGAAATAATGCTTGAGGAATTGTCCATTAACTGGTAATGGGACATCCTCACCGGTTAGAGTCTTAAGTTTGTAGGTACTATCTCCTAGGATTTTTGAAATTTGAAAAGGACCTATCCAAAGTTTATCAAATTTACCATGATCCCCTTTCTTTTCATGTGCTTTATCCCACATAAGGACTAGATCTGAAATTCTCAAAGCCGTAACTTTGGCTCTTTATCAAACCAACGTTTGACAATAGCCTGATGTTTAGCAAACTGATCAATTGCTCTATTTATTTTTTCTTCTAGGTGCATCAGCTGAAGTAACCTGACTTCTTGTTGCTATCTATGCCTAGATACTCTTGTGCAAACTACAATGTGGGGATCTTTAGATTAATAGGGAGGATAAGATCCACCCCATATACTAGTTGATAAGGAGAGTTTCCTAATGCAACCTTCATCCTGGTTCTATCTACCCACAAGGCATATTTTAATAGGGTGTTTCACTCTCTAGGATTTTTCTCTATCAATTTCTTTATGATATTCAACAAGTTCTTATTTGTAGACTCTGCTAGTCCATTCCCTTGAGGATAATAATTTGAAGAAAATTTCAAAATGATCCCATGATCAGAAGCTCAACTTGATAATTTTTTTAATGATGCAAAGGCAGGTCCATTGTCACATACTAAAGCATAAGGAACTCCATACCTGGTTACTATGTTGCTTTCCAAGAACTTGATCACATCCGCAACATTACATGTCTTACTACTGACAGCTTCAGTCCACCTAGTACAATAATCAGTGATAGTCAACACATACCTATGGCCTGAGGATGATGGAGGATTGATGGGTCCTATGAAATCCATGCCCCATTGAGCAAATGGGCGCATCTCCATCACTAGTTATAAAGGTTGAGTGACATATCTTTCTCTATTAGCCGCAACTTGACATATATGACAACATTTGATGTGTTCAGCAGTATCCTTAAAAATAGTGGGCCAGTAGTATCCTGCTCTGAGGATAACATGGGCAATAGCTAAGTGTGATCCATGTGTGGTTCCAAATTTGTCATGTAACTCTGCTAACACCTTATCTGCTTCTTACCGCTCTAGGCATCTAAGATATATTCCTTCATAGTTCCTTTTGAAGAGGATTCCTCCTTTTATCATGTACTTTTGTGATCTTATTTTCAAGGCTCTCCTTTGTGAGGCCTGCAATTTGGATGGGCATCTTCCTGTAATCAAGATGTGCCTGCTATCAGAATACCAATCTTTAATTTTCTTTGTATTTATCACATATTGTTGGCTCATGATGTTAAGATTAATTTCTGATATCATCTGGCTCAAGGCTTGTCCTCTTATTAACTTCATGGGCGTTATGTCCATATCATATTCTTGAAGAACTATTATCCATTTAGCTCTCTTCTCACCAGGCTCACTTTGCATTAGGAGCATCTTTACTACTGCATATGGTACTACAACAATTACCTTACTTCTCAAAATGTAATGTCTAAACTTCTTGACTGCATGAACTAAAGTAAGGGCTTGTCTTTCAACATCCATGTATTTGAGTTTTGCATCTTTGAATGGACAACTCATGAAAGCTATAGGCTTTTCTTCTTTATCCTCATTTCTTTGTGTTAATACTGCTGCAGATGTATGCTCTGAAGCAAATGAGTATATGTAAAAGTCTTTTGTATAGTCTGGACTAATCAGAATAGGGGCATCAGATATAGCTTTCTTGATGTCCTCAAAAGTTGTTCTGGCTTCAGGTGTCCACTCAATTTTAGCATCCTTCTTGAGCATTGCATTCAATGGTCTGACAATCTCTGTAAAACCAGTAATGAATTTTCTAACAAAGTTTATCTTACCAAAGTAGGATTTCAGTTCTTTCTTACTTCCAGGAAGCTGTATCTTCATGATTGATTCTACTCTTGTAGGGTCAATGATGATCCTATTTTCTATTATCAAATGACCTAGTAACTTTCCTGTAGTTACCCCGAATATGCATTTCTTGGGATTTAGGGATATTCCATACTGTTCACATTTTTTAAGCACTTTCCTGAGGTCTTCTATGTGGTCACCTCTTTGCTTGGAGAAAACTATCAAGTCATCCATGTATATGACTATGCATTTACCAATCAACCCCCTAAAGGCTATATCCATTGCTCACTGAAAAGTAGCTCCAACATTTATCAGTCCAAAAGGCATGTGCCTATAGGCAAATATGCCCCCACTTGGTGGTGAATGCAATTTTCAATCTATCTATTTTATCTACCATCACCTGATTGTAACTTGAAAAACCATCCAAAAATGACATCATCTTTGCACCATTTACTATTTGTAAGACCCCATCCAGTGAAGGTAAAGGATAATTATCATTTTTAGAAGCTCTATTTAAAATTTTGAAGTCTACACATAACCTGATGTCATCATTTTTCTTTCTCACAGGGACTAGGTTAGCTACCTAGGTGGAATGCCTCATAGGGAATATGATTCTAGCATTAAGCAATTTCTTTACTTCTTCAAAAATGATGGGCTCCAATAAGGCATTAACAGGTCTCTGTTTTTGTCTAAAGGGCTTGGCATTTGGCTTCAATGGTATAGTATGAGTGATGATTGAGGTATCATAAGTTTTCAACTCATCATAAGTCCAGGTGATCACATGAACATAATCTTTAAGTGCTTGGGTTATCCTTGTCATTTCTTCTTCCATACACACCTTACCAATTAGGACATTCCTTTTTTCTTCATTGTGTCCTATGTTGACTGGTGAATATTCTCCTCTATTTGCTTTAGGGAGATCTTTCTTCTTCAGCATATTATCTAAATCAAACACTCTTTCTAATTCTATCATCCCTTTGGGAATCTTGTTACTGGGCAAATCCATGATCTCTTCTTCCTCCCAGGTATGATCTTCCACATTTCTTTCATCTATGATTTGCGCATCAAACACATCTTTGTTTGATATAAAGTCTAAAACGTGCTGGTCATCATCAAACACTTGAATATTAATGACATTATCTGGTACAGAGGGCACTAATATTAATTCAACTAAAAACCTCTTCAAACTAGATATGGATAATGGTTACAAAGTACTTGCAGCTTGAGCCAAGGCATCTACTCTATGATTTTTTTCTCTAGGCACATGGGTGATGTTGAATGCATCAAAATCTTCTATTAAATCCCATACCCTGTGTCTGTAATTAGACAACCTTTTGTAATTACAGGAGTATATGTCTTTGACTTGTCTTACTACTAATTCTGAATCTCCATAGACATGCATAATCTTTACTTTCTTTTTGAGTGCAAACAATATCCCATGAATCAAAGCTTCATATTCTATCACATTATTTGTGCATGGGAATTGTAATCTATATAATGCTAAGTAGGATTTCCTAGCTGGGTCAATGAGATCTATTCCTACTCTAGCTCCTTGCTTCGATTTAGATCCATCAAACCTAAGGATCCATGGATTATCTTTAGTTAAAGGATTATATGGACCTTCTCTTTTCTTTTTAGCTCTGGTGGCTGCACCACCTGATATCCATTTCAATTTTGGCAACTCATTCTTCTCAAACTTCACCTTATCTGACTGATATAAAGTTGATATTTGTTTTTCTTCTTTATTATTTGAAGAATGATCTTTTGACCAAAGCATCATCTGCTTCTTCAAAATATGCAAACATAATGAGAAATTAGTCTCTGAATGTGGTGCTTCATGTAACCTACACCAACCTTCAATTAGAACATCATGTGGGGAAGTATGCTACAACAGCATCTTCTAAATTTGTTTTGATAAAAATTCTTCAAACTTGGTTAAATTACTATCTCTATCTTCATTAGATAGTTCATAATCTGATTCAATCAAACAATCAGTCCCTAGGGTGATATTCTTGTTACTCTTATAACCATTCTCAGTGCACACCAAGATCTCTTCTATCTTATGAACATAACTTTCATCATGGTATGTGCTTTCTTTTATACCTACAGATGATAAACAAGTGTCAGTATCATTGTAACTATCTGTATGTGTAAGGGTAAAATGTAGATCAATCAAATGAATTATATAAGACCCAAACATCAATAGAATAGAAGATAATAAGAAAGATTGAACGAAAATAGCAATGAATAACACAAAGCAAACCTTCCCTGAAATCGATGCTTCTATTGTTTGCCTATTACAACCGTCTTTTTGTAGATGAAGTGAGCCCTCAGAGAGTGCACTCTTTTAGCTATTTGTAGGAAGTCGATGGTAAATGGCTATGGTGATATGCAATGAAGATGAGCTCCAAGGCAAGTATGTGATCTCAAGCTTGTGGATGGTAAGAGGGTGCCAAAGGCACGCTGGTGATATTTCTGCAGAGTAACAATATCAAAAGCCTAGATGATTAGAATGGAGGGATGAAACTTCATTTATAGACTCAGAAGAATGAGAATCAATGGTTGAGAGGAGATATGAAGATCAATGGCTGAGAATGGTTGAGGAATGTGCAACTCGTAGAAATGTGACAAGTGTCCCAGCTCCATCATGAAAGAGGGGATGTGACAAAATTGATTGGAGAGTTAACTCCATTGACTGGTCAGTTAGCAAACTTGATTGATCAGTTAGAAGAGTGGATTATGGATCTGACTGAATTGATTGAGGGATTGACTCAATTGACAGGTTAGTTAACACTTTTAATTGATTAGTTAACTAACTTTTGATTTGAGAAGAAATAGGCCAGGTGGGTGAGGGAAAAATAGGTAATTAAATATTAAATATATTTAATTACATGTGCAACCTAATGAGGTGGACAAGGTGAGGTGGAAAAGGTGAGGTGTAAAGGTGAGGTGGATTTTTGAATTTAGAACTTAGGATAGAGGAATTTGGATTAATTAAATAATTTATGATTATTTAATTATGTAGGACATTTAGAAGAATTTTAATTAAATAAATTGGATTTATTTAATTATGGAATAGTGAATCGATTAAATAAGTTTAGAATATTTATTTAATTGATAGAAGAATGGAATAAATATTTAGAATATTTATTTAGGATGGTTTGTGTCATTTTTAGACGTATACATTTTGCCCCTCTTTGATGCAAGGCTGTTTACAGCGTTGCTTCAAAGAAGTCGATAGTCTGATAGTGATACATGCCCCAGTTTGCCCCTGGTACAGGCTTACTGATGATAGGATGCCCCCTCGGGAGATTGGATGGGAAAAGGGCAAAAGAATCAGAGACGGACAATCTCACGAAGACGAAGGGGTTAGGATAGGTTAGAGGAAAAGGGATGCATTTCAGGGAAATGGGAAGAAAACTAGAGGAAAAACGGGCACAGGAAGTAGTCACAGTCATCACCTAGCCAGAATTAGGGTTTGGAGGCTATAAATAGGAGCTGGGTCCACAAGAATAGTCATTTGTACACTTGTTTGATCTGGATTGGATAGAGAGAGCTTAGAGCAAACTTGGAGTAGCATGGCAGCTAGAGCAGCAGACATTCCACGTGAGGAGCATTGATTTGAGTGAGTGTCGATTCAGGCGGCCAGCAGAGGCAGAACCCCCGGTATGTGCTTCAAAAAATTTCTCCTAGGGTCAATTTAGGGTGTCATAAATACATGTAGAAAATAGGTCAAACATAAGCACCGAAATGCAGAACGGCGCATATGCTGCGCGAAGCGGCGCTTTTGTCATTTAGTGGCGCATATGCCGATTTCGGCAGCGCATATGTGAAAACGGCGCATACGCGCTTTGTAGCTGCGCTTTTGTAGTTAGGCTGTGCATGTGTAATGAAGCGGCACATATGTTTAATGTAGCGGCGCATACGTGAAAGCCGCGCATATGCTGAGTTGAGAGGCACTTCCATAATATGGTGGCGCATATGCCGAATGTTGCGGTGCATGTATTGAAAATGCGCATATATGGACTGTAGCGGCACTTTTGTAGTGAGGCGGCGCATACATTGATTCTAGCGGTGCATACACCAAGAAACGATGCTTTTACCATCTGTAGTGGTGCATTTGCCTTGGATAGCCAATTTACTTAGCCAAATTGATTCGATTAGCATCCTGTTTGATGCGGGAATCGATGAGCTATCTCTAAGATTGCAGGAATCTAGTCAAGAGATGTAGTGTGCTGTTTTGATCAATTTGAGATGCTAAGTTCAATTGATATAGTTCAGTAGGTATGTTGAGTATGGTATATGCCGCTTGAGACTGACGCGTTGCCTTGCTTACTTGCAGGAGGATATTTGAGACACACTGCAGTTGAGGGAGACGTTTCCCATGCCCCTATTGCAGAGGTACATGCTGACAGAGACTGACAGAGTGGCACTTGGTGCCATGGGTTTGGACTATGTTTTCTTCATGCCCGAGGTGCGGGTGAACCGGGGATTACTGACAGCTACCGTGGAGAGATTTCATAGTGAGGATGGGACCTTCCACTTTCCTACTGGAGAGATGACTGTGACATTAGAGGACGTCTACCGGATACTGCACTTACCCATGGTAGGTGAGTTAGTAGAGTACGACGCACAGTAGGATGCGGGACTCACCGAGTGCAAGCGAGTGTTCGACGATCCCGAGCTGGTTGGACAGGTCATCCCATGGCATGATATATACGATTGCTATGACTACTTCCTGAGGATTGTGGCTGGATTGATCGGGGGTGTTGTATGCCCCGATAGGAGATCACATGGGTTCCCCATTGGATGGGGCAGGATCATGGAGTGGATGCTGACTGAGGGCACCCGATATGCATGGGGAGTCTGCATACTGGCCCATTTGTACCACGACATGCATCAGGTAGTGTACCACCGCAGCATGAGTCTATCGGCGGGGGTACTGTTGCTACAGTTCTGGTTGTGGGAGCACTTAGCAGTGACTAGGCCGATATGTGTCTTTACAAGGCAGCGAGGAGAGCCATATAGTTATGGCTATGCAGGAGTGATTTCCTAGCATAGGCTGGGAAAGCTAGAGTATTGGAGGCACACCTTGGATGGAGTAGATGTGGTCGTCTGGTGACCATATCTGGATTGCGACCCCTGGGACGACGAGGGAGACGAGTTGCCGTATTGCTTTCAAACCAGGTGGTTGATAGGCCGTACATGGCATATACTGGAGAGGCAGATGGTGGGCTGAGTGTTGAGATAGTTTGGCATGAGGCAGGGCATGCCACAAGGATAGGTACTTTTTGCACGGACACATGCAGAGAGGGTTCGATGGGGGCCGATGGCTTCGTATGAGGAGGCCCTGGTAGAGTTTAGGCAGACTCCCTATGTGGCATGGGATATGAGGACAGAGATAGCAGATGCAAGGGTGACATAGAATTATGAGGATTGGATGACTGCACATCTGTTCTTGAGATATTCAGGACCCAACATGCTGGTGCCTCGTATTGACGAGGTAGAATCAGAGGAGGAGGGACAGGTTGGCCTAGGTCGGAGGGGAGCTAGAGGAGGACGAGGACGAGGAGGATGGGGTGGTAGAGCCAGAGAGAGGCCAAGATAGCAGAGGAGGTTACGTCAAGCTGAGCAGGCAGTGCCAGGACAGGAGGCACAACGGCAGTTACCTCAGCAGGCATAGATGCCGCCACCCCAGTAGGTACCACAGTAGCAGGTGCCCTAGCCACAGGAGCTAGGACAGGCAGAGGCAGCACAGGGGCTAGTACAAGCAGAGGTGCATGAGAGGGCCATAGCCGGCCTAAGGGGATAGGTACGAGAGTTGCAGGCACAGCTGAGGAGGGCTGATGGTAGGCGAGAGACAGATGCAGCAGTTATCGCTGGGTTGACTTGCGAGAGAGATATGCAAATGCACGGGTACGTATTATCCATGTAGAGCTGGACACTGCTGTGGCCGCCATGGGGATAGATGCAGCGAGTTCTTTTTTGGTTGGGCAGGTGCAGCAGGCACAGGAATAGTTAGGCCAGTTGCAGATGCAGTTGGCACAGGTACAGGCAGAGCTTGCCAGAGCACAGTCACAGGCCCAGTACTACCAAGGTTTATACCATGGTGCCATGGCATCGAGTCAGAGGGTGGGGAGCTTTAGGAGTCAGTCTGGGGCTACTCATAGAGTAGGTCCATCATAGTCAGGGGCTTCCGTGATGGGTCCCCAACAGTCAGGAGCTGGCAGTGGTGGCCCACAGCAGCAGGGATAAACACAGACCAGATTTTGTACATTTTGGGACATGTATCACCGTCCATTTGGATGTATATTGTATATGACACTTTGATTTTTGAGAGAGATGGTGATATTGTACATTTGGACCTCTTATATGATAGTATATATGATGATGCAACTCTGTATCTATTGCATATGTTATGAGATGATGATTTACTTCTATTGTATGGTGTGATGTATGTGTAGACTTAGATGGTCTATCTGATGCTATATGAGATGCTTTTTGATATGATGCTATATGATGTCTATATGATTTAGTGCCTCGAATGTATGCATATGTAACAGGATTTCTATGTGATGATGTAGCTTTGTGTATGATGTTATTGGATGTCTATATGATCTAATGTTTCAAATGAATGCAACTGTAATATGATTTCTATGTGATGACGCAGCTTTGTATGCGATGCACTTAGCTATGTTGTTTTTTTTTATTTTCTGTGCTTGAAGATGCGATGTAATGTTGATGTATTAATGACCTAATGCATTGGGTGATGTATTCCACTGACTTAATCATGTGCATGACTAGCCCTACATATGATGTGATATGCTCCTATATGCTTTGTTTTTGTGATGTCCAAATGTACTCTATCGACACAAGAATGACATGATAGATAGAAGAATGGTTGTGATAGAATGACTTAGAAACTTCATTTGATATTGTTACTCTGCATAGTTTGGGTAATGAGGATTGTATGGGATATGGATGCATGGATGTGTATATGGATATAGGATGGATGTTTTGCTTTTAGAGTGCTGTATTTCATCATTGGGCATTTTGTTTTTGGTACATTTTCTGAGATGTTGTAAGTGAATACAAGCATCTAGGTATAATTGAACCAAGATGACCTGAGTACCGCTTACATGGAGTGTGATTTAGCAAGTTAATACAAGCATCTAGTCAAACTTGAATCTAGATGACCTGAGTACTTGTGTTTCAACAAACAAGGATTGCCCCCGTTCATGTTATACCTTTGATGTCCTCGATGATCTTTTGCCGATCATGTCCTTAGACAAGGCTTCACATTACCAAAGTTTAATCCACAAATAGCAAACAAAGAAAATAATCATGCCCCCATCATAGCATCTCTAGCTTTTGGCATCCTTGAGTAGCATAGGAAGGTATGATAGCAAAAATTAGGACTCAAACTGTTAACCATGTTTCTGATCTACAAAGCATATTTGCGTTGATATGTGTTTAGTTCTTGCCTTAATTTGCATAAAATCATTTAGAAGACCTTGGGTATTTGTTTTGCATTGGATAGGTTAAGATGCTCACAGTCAAGATTTTTGCTTGAGGCGTGGGTTCTGCTTACATTTGCTTGCTTGGTGAGAAGATTGTACAATCCTTATTGGGGAGACAGACCCTAAGGGATTGACCTAGTGCCTCGGGGGCTCATTGCTAAATGGCCTTGCCTACGTGACGACGCAGAGGCAACGTAGTTCAGGGTAAACCCTAATGGACCATGGATGGACTAGAAGAAAGATGACAAGAATGAAGACAAGAAAAGGGATGAATGGGACCGTGGGAGAAATGGAAGCCTCGGGGGCGCATTAGAATAATGGCCTTGCCTATGTGACGGCGCAGAGGCAACGTAGTTCATGGACTTGGACCATGGACACAGACAAGAGACCCTATGCTAGGCTCACATTGAGGAGACGGTATGGGACAAAACCTTGGTTGACAAGGCCACAAGGAGAGTATCAAGCCATGATAGGTAATTGTCAAGTGTTTATTTGTGGGATAGATATGGGTTGAATGGGGCAAATGGAGAAAGAATGGACTTAAGGTGATTGGATTCCCAAAGATGGAGAAGGCAGTTTATCACAAGTAACGCCTGTTTACCAAGTTTTCACCACTTGCTTTTATTTGCACGAGAAGCTAGAAAGTAACATGACACTTGATTGCCAGGTTTTCATCATGATACCTATCCAAGGCGCCTGTTTGCCAGGTTTTCACCAAAGGACAATTTTTTTGTATGCTTTCTATTTTTTTCTAATTTTTTTGTATTTTCTCTTTTCAACTTTTTTTTTTGATTTTTTGATTTTTGACTTTACTGTGCTCCCTTGCATTGGGGTCCTCCTAGGTATAGAACCGGCGAAGGTGCATGCTGTTGATTGGATCATCGAACAACTCACCCTCTGAAGTGGCCAACTGATATGCCCCTGATCCGTAAGCAGCTACAATCACATAGGGTCCAAGCCAGTTAGGATCGAACTTACCTTTCTTTTCTCTGTCTTGTTGATTGCGAGGGTTCTCTTTTAGAACTAGGTCCCCAACCTTAAAGCATCTTGGGCGAACCTTGTGATTATAGCTTCTTGACATCATCTGTTGATATGCTTTAAGATGATCAAAGGCTTTCTGGCGCCTTTCTTCTAGCAGCTCTAGTTCTTGTAACCTGGAGACTCAGTATTCTTCGTCTGATATGAGACCTTTCAACGACACCCTGAGGGATGGTAGTTCAACCTCAATGGGGAGGATGGCTTCTGAACCATAGACAAGGGCATAGGGTGTAGCACCTGTGGGAGTGCGTATACTAGTTTTGTAGGCCCACAGAGCAAGATTGAGTTGGACATGCCAATCATGGCCAGCCTCATTGACAGTCTTCTTTAGGCTTTTTAGAATGGTTTTATTTGATGCCTCAGCTTGGCCGTTACCTTGGAGGTAGTATGGAGTGGAGAAACGATGTTGGATTTTGAAATGCTCATAGAGTTCCTGGACATCTTGATTTTTGAATGGTCCATTATCTGTTATGATGGATGAAGGGATGCCATATCGGCAGATAATGTAATTCAGAATGAAAGATGAAATTTGCTTTCCTATGACAGTGGTTAGGGGAACGGCTTCAATCCACTTTGTGAAATACTCAGTGGTGGTTATGATGAATTTGTGGCCATTGGAAGAGGGTGGATGAATCTTTCCCACAAGGTCAAGTCCCCACTGGCAAAAGGGCCAAGGTGTCGTTAAAGGTCTCAACTCTTGAGCAGGTGTGTGGATCAGGTTCCCGTGTATTTGGCATTGTTTGCACTTTGTGACAAACTGATATGAATCCATTTCCATGTTTGGCCAGTAATAACCCAAACACAAGTTTCTTGGCTAAGGAAGGACCACTAGAGTGTGTTCCGCAGATCCCTTCATGTACGTCTCGCAAGGCAGTTATGGATTCTTCTTGTTCCAAACAACGGAGCAAAGTACCATCCAGACCACATCGGTAAAGGGTATCAACAATGATGGTGTAGTGGGAGGTTTGTCAGATGAAGGTTCTTTTTTGGTTGGAAGAGAGGTCCGGTGGGAGAATATTGTCCTTGAGGTAAGTATAGGTCTTACCGTACCAAGGTGAATCAGATCCGACTAGGAGGCAAATGGAATGGGTTTCAAGGAGATCATAAGCCGGTTGCCGGATGGTTTCCACTAAGAACTCATACCGTGACTCATATTCAGGTATTTCTAGAAGAGAGGCTATGGTAGCCATTGCATCTGCTGCTTTGTTCTCTATCTTGGGTATTTGCTCAAAGGAGATGGTCCCAAAGTGTTCTTTGAAGTCGTCGACCATACGTTTGTATGGGATGAGCTTCTCATCTTTGGTTTGATACTCATCGTTGACCTGATTTATGATAAGCTAAGAATCACCGTAGACATATAGTGCTTGGATTTTCCACTCAGTGGCCATCTTGAGACCTATTACCAAGGCTTCATATTCCGCTATGTTGTTTGTGCATGGAAATAACAACCGGTAGGACTTCAGAATTGTGTCACCTTGGGGAGTGATAAATAGGATACCTGCCCCTGATCCATGGTTGGTGTAAGACCCGTCAAAGTAGAGTTTCCAAGGAGATGTTGATAGAGTGAATAAAGACTCATCGGGAAACTCAAACTGCATTGGTGAGGTGTCTTGTAATGGTGCATCGGCCAGTTGGTCAGCGATGATTTGTCCCTTGATGGATTTTCTGTCCACATATTCTATGTCATATTCACTGAGAAGCATTACCCACTTTGCTAGTCGACCTATGAGAGCTGCTTTGCTGAGGAGATACTTCAATGGGTCAATTTTTGCAATGAGTTTGATAGGATGTGCCAACATGTAATGTCAGAATTTTTGTGAAGCAAAAACCACCGCAAGGCATGATCTTTCTACTTGTGAGTATTGCAACTCGTAGCCCACTAAGGTTTGACTGATGTAGTATACAACTCTCTCCTTGTTCTCGTAATCTTGCTACACTAGGAGAGCTCCAAGAGCAGTGGGTGTAGCAGATATGTAGAGAATTAAAGGTTTTCCTTGGATCGGAGGAATGAGTATGGGTGGATTCATAAGGTACTCCTTTAGCTTGTTGAATGCCTCTTCACACCGCTCATCCCATTTAAATGGAATGTTCTTATGCAGGAGGTGGCTGAAAGGTTGGCACTTGTCTACCAGCTGTGAGATGAACTTGCGGATGGCCTGGAGCTTGCCCTGTAGGGATCTCAACTGAGTTAGAGTCTTGGGTGGTGGCATGTCCATTATAGCTTTGACCTTGGTCGGGTCTACCTCTATTCCATTTGCCGACACGATGAAGCCTAGCAGCTTGCCTGAAGTTACCCCAAACACACATTTCTTCAGGTTCAGTTTGACTTGGAATTGGTCCAACCGTTGAAAGACTTTTTCTAGGACATCCAGGTGTGAGTCCCTTGTGAGAGATTTTGCTAAGATATCGTCAACATAGTCCTCCATAGTTACATGCATCATGTCATGGAATATAGTTGTCATGGCTCACTGATATGTAGCACCTACGTTTTTCAGCCCAAAAGGCATGACATTCCAGCAAAATGTACCCCATGGGCAAGTAAAAGCTATTTTGTGTTGATCCTCTAGTGCTATTTTGATTTGATTATACCCTGAGAATCCGTCCATGAGTGATAGCATTGTATGTCCTGCAGTAAGGTCGACTATGATATCGATGTTTGGCAATGGAAAGTCATCCTTGCGGCATGCTTTGTTTAAGTCTCAAAAATCATTGCATAGTCAAACCTGGCCATCCGGTTTAGAAACTGGCACAATGTTGGATATCCATTCTGGGTAATCTATGGCTCTGATGAACCCCACATCTAACAATTTTTTGAGTTCTTCTTTGACCAAAAGTGCTATGTGAGGATGCATTTTTCTCAGCTTCTGCTTTACTGGTTTTACTCCTGGATCCAACAGTAAATGATGTAGAATTAGGTTTGGGTCCAAACCTGGCATGTCTGCATATGACCAAGCAAAGCTGCCTCTCTTCTTATTAAAGAATGGTACAAACCTGGTTTTCTCTAGTGGTGTGAGAGATTTGGCAAAGTGGATAATCTTGGGCTGCTCTTCGGTTCCAATATTCACGGGCTCTATCGGCTCCACCACAATTTGTGACCTTTCCTGGTACATATCACTAGGGAGAGTGTCAAGCATCCCATCGTTAGGTGCCACAGTTGGGTTTTCACCGTCAGATCCATCCTTTCTTTTTACTATTTTGTGATCTGACACTGCCGCAAGGCAGTTTTCACTGTCAGATCCATTTTTGATCTTGATGTTTTTGTGACTGGAAGGCTTGGCACCCTCCCCGAAGTAAGCCACAGTATTCAATTCGATAGCAAAACCAGCTTTATGATCTCCCTTTGGCAAGTGGTCCCTAAGTTCCATATAATCAATGTAAGCATCATTGTTCTAGAACATATCTAATTGGGGGGTTCCTTGCAAATCCCAGTCAATAAGCTTAGGGTGCAAGAGGGGAAGGGAGTCGGATGAGAGACCTAATTCATTGATGGTGTGAATGGAAATGTTAGGAGCATTGGTGGGGGTAGTGTTCCGGGTGGTACTTTCCTCCAAGTTGTTTATTGCAATGGAATTTGAACTTTCCTCGAAAGCCATAATCTCAGGGAGGGGCAAATCAAACTCCAGTGGTCTGTCCCATTGCATTTGTCCCTCATGGTAGGGGCTAAGAGTTTGGATGGTGTCAACTTCTTTGTCATCGTAGGAGTGCTCTGTTAGCTCGTCCCACTCATACTCATTTGAATCATCTGAATCTGTGTCGCTATTCACTTGGAGTGTTTGGATTGTTTCTACAAGACAGGCATTTTCCTTGGCTTTACCCTTGCCTTTGTATCCTAGGCCACTTGTGTTTCTAGCTGATGAAGATGAAGAAGGTTGAATAGGTTCAGTGATTCCTTCTTTTCTGAGGCCGATGGGGCCTTTTCCTTCATACCCCATTCTGTGTAGATTAGTCTCACCTCACCCATAGAGTTCTGTAGGGAGTCTATGTGGACCTTGGGGTGTGTTTTCTTCTTCAGCATAAAGCCATTGTAGGAGATCTCGCTCCTCTGTTTCATCAGATAAGGTCCCCCATTTTACAAAGGGATTTGTGAGAGCTACAGGAGGAGCAGATGGCTTTGGAAAATGTTTGGGTGGATGTTTGGGTTGGCCAAAGGAGCGAGGAGACAAAGGCATCGTGGAAAGGTTGAGGCTGTGCTCAATGGAGTATTCCCCCATGCCACTTTCTTTTATGGTAAGTTTCAGTGGTTTGGGTCTTGAGGAGGAAGCTTCAGCGGTATGGTCCTGTTGCGGGGTAGGGGAAATGTAGGCTCTATTGTTGGGTATGACACATTCGGGTTTTGCACGGAAAGAATTACAGTGCTGGTAGGGGTCGGGGTCACCTTGAATGGTGACCTACTTGCCATTGTGTGGGAACTTAATGCATTGATGATAGGTTGAGGGGACAGCCTTCATGGTGTGGATCCATGGTCTCCCTAGTAGGATATTATAAGCAAGTTCCTGATCAAGGACTTGGCACACCACATCTTTGATTACCGGTCCCACTTGAATGGGTAGGACAACCGTTCCCTTTGTGGTTCTTTCTTCCTCATCATATGCCTTTATGGTAATTTTCCTCCTTGGATCAACTGCTTGTTCAGAGAACCCCAGTGCAAGGACTAGCTTCAATGTGCAAATATTTAAACCGGCACCCCCATCAATGAGAACCCTCTTGATGCGGTGCTTGTGTATGAATGCGACAATGTGCAGAGGGGTGTTATGGGGTTGAGATACAGAAAGGTCATCTTGCTCAGTAAACGATATGGAATTGGAGGATGTCAGATTGCCTACCATGGTTTGGAACTTCTCTTGAGCCAAGTTAGTGGGGACAGTGGTTTCCACTAAGGCTTTCTCAAGAATCTCCTTATTAGAAGGAGATAGACGCAATAGCTCCAATATGGAAATGTGAGCCAGAGTTTTCTGTAACTGGTCAATGACATTGTACTGACGGAAGGTGGATGGAGATGGTGACGACCTCAGAGGAACGGTATTGAGTGTGACTTTACCACTGCGGGTTATTATACTACAACTAGTTCGGTTAGGTCCTAGTTGTTGGTTGGGTGAGATGGCATTGACCTGTGGAATATGTTTAGAAATGTAGTTTATGGTGTAGTCAAATGGAACACTTGCATAGTTAGCATTACTCGTCCCGCTGTTCTGATTTGGCCAGTTGTGATTATTGTTGTTGTCATTACTGTTGTTGCCATTGTTGTTGTGGCCATGGTTGTTGTTGTTGTGGTTGTTATATGGCCTGTTATGATTTAGAAGTGGATCCCCGTAGGCCACATGAGTTTCATTGGAGGTATGCTGTTGTGTCCCTCCCTGATTCTAATCCAGTATATCTTGTATGACATTTTTGAGGTGGATACAGTTGTTAGTTGTATGCCCCCTTCCTCGATGATATTCACAATAGTCTGTGTCCTTCCAGTAGGGAGGTTTGACTATAGGCTCGTAATCACTTGTTGGCGGGAGAAAAATTTCATTGTTAGCCAACAACTTCCTTAGTGCAGATTCTTGAGACTCACCTAACGGTGTGAATTTTCTCCTTGGGTTTGAATTGAACCAAGGTCTAGGCTCCCGAGAGGGTGGTTTGTTGAGTGCACCATTGTTTGTTTCTCCCTTAAGAGTGAATATGGGTTGTTGTTTAGGAGCCGTCGCCTTGGCGTCAACTACCCCATCGTTGACCACATTCTTATTCTTGGTCCAAAACTTGGATTTATCTATTGTGTAATTGGAATTAGGTGTGTCCTTGTATAGCTTGATAGCTCCTTTAGTGATCATAGCCTTTTCGATGAATAAGCCCATTTCGATGACTTTTGAGAATGATGTAGGGCATTGTATCTGAATTTGATAGCTAAGATTAGTATTCAAATTGTGGACAAACATTTCCAATAGTTGCTTCTCAGGTATATCATAAGAACACTTACTAGCTAGCTATCTCCATCGTTGTAAGAAGGTGGCGAATGACTCACCACTCTTTTGTTTGGTGTTGCATAGATCTAGAATAGATACCTCGTGTTCTATGTTGTAAGAGAAGTGCGTTATAAATTTATTGACAAGTTCATCAAAAGTTTTAATTTCTAGTGGGAGGCGCGAGAACCACTCCATAGCTTGACCACCTAAAGATCTTGGGAACAGTCTCATCAAGTAGGTCTCGTTGTGAGCTACTTCTAAACATGCAGCATTGAATTCCTGGATATGATCTCTAGGGTCCCCCTTCCCTTTGTACTTGTCAAACTTTGGGACTCCGAACTGATAAGGGAAGGGTTTCATGACCAAACTTTTGTCAAAAGGATACAGAGCTATATCTTCCAAAGAGTAGTGCTTGGAACTTGTACCGGTCTTAAGGTTGGATATTTCTTGCTTTAGACTTTCGATTTGTTGTCTCATGTCCTCCATAGGAGCATTTTGATCTATGGGATTCTTTCCTCTATCATTTGCATGCGGGACTGTGTCATTTGTGCCTCTCTCATGATCATTGTCTACATTTTCCATGATGGAGTTTATGTCAAAGTCTGCAGGGAGTTTGATTCCGAGACTAGCAAGATGATGGAAGTATTTATGGGGGTCTTCAAGGAGCACCTTCTCTACCAGGCATTGGAATTTTCTATCTTAGATGTGCGCTACTAATTCTTCATGAGAAATTTCTTCGTCATCGTCACGTGGTGGGACGAGGTGATTGGATGAGTCAGCCATTTCATTTTTGCTTGTTGTACTGGGATCGAGTAAGAACCATGCAAGGTGACGTGGGATGGAGGGGACTGGGACTAGAAATTTGGGCAAGGTGTCAACTGAGACTATTGTGAATGGGATATCTAGGACAAGACTTGGACAAAGGATTTTCTTGCTCAATGACTTCAAGTAAGATGGTTGACACAAGATGCTAGCCACTAGTAAGGGTAGTCGATATCAGTCTTACTGTGTAGGGCTTAGTCGTTCAACAAGACTACTAGCAAAGGTACTGTGACCTACTAGGCTTACGTGAATTCACTAATGAAACAAAGGACTTATTTCGAACCGGTATGGGATAGATTGACTTCGGGATAAGAGGTGCTTGGACAGAAAGTGAATGGGATGATGGATGAAAGAGAGACTTGGGTGAAATGGATGAAGACTAATTGCAAGGTTGAATTTGATCTCAAAAAGTGAAACAAGGCTGAAATGGGTGCTCCAATCAAGTGAAAATATTCTCTCAAAAATAGGGCAAGTGCTCACTATCGTATATGCGCCGAAACAAATGCGCAACAGGAATAAACAAATGCGACATAAGTCGCAGTATATACGTAGCTCTGGTGAAATATAAATGCATAGCAATAGTATGTATATGTGCAACAACAGTGTATATGCGCAGCAAGTTGTTACGAAGGCGTAGCAAGTCGCTACAAATGCGTAGCAGAAAGGAGTATATGCACAGCTCTGATATTTTTTGGCAAAATTTTTAGATTTTTCTTCTATTTTTGGTATTTTTTGGCTGGAAAAGGTCTCCCTGATCTGATATTATGAATTAACAGCAAGAAAACACAGCAAGCACAAAGAATATTTTGTAGTTTTTCATTGTTTTTGTAGTTTTTTCGACTCTATTTTGGACTAAACTAAACAAAAAGCAAGCACAAAAATCCTAGGCGAGAAATGGATTATAAGGGATTTGGGCCACTAGAACAAGAGGTATTTAATGCGGGCAACCATTCAAGTGGTTACACGTGCGGTGGCACTACTCTCCGTTATGGAGTCTCCCAGCCTCAAAGGGTTGCGCCTGAGAGGGTTTTGGGGGAGGTTGGCCATCGGTGTAACATAACGGCACTCGTTGTAGGAAGTTTTCACCTCAAGTACAATTTATTTTAAGTGGCTTGGTAGGGCTTGGCGTTAGCCTATTACCACTTAGGGTCGTTCCCACTTGGACAAGCATGCATCCAAGGGCAGGCCCCTCCTAAAGGTTAAACAAATAGAATAAGTCTGGTACTCTGATTACCCAGAAGAGGGGAGAACATAAACCTATTGTCATTCGTCAAGCATAGAATACACTGATTAATCCAACCTAGTTAAAAGTGAAAAATTAAATGGGCTAATCTACTCAAACACAGAACTTTGAAGTGATTTTAGCAAGATAGCATTGGTTGAGTTTTAAACCACGTAGCACGAGATAGTTAACTTTGAAGTTTTGGTCTCACAATATAGCAATAGTTCATTTTAACCTCAAGATCAATGGTGAGTTCAGTTTTAAACCACGTAGCACGAGATAGTTAACTTTGAAGTTTTGGTCTCATGACATAGCAATAGTTCATTTTAACCTCAAGATCATTGATGAGTTCAATTTTAATCTTAGATAGCAATAACCTGGAAGGTGTTGCAATGCAAGCAAGAAATAATCCAGTTACTTTCTCCCTAATTAGAGCTAGATGAGGATTTGAATGAACATCAATTTTACTATCCCTTAGAAAGTGAAATGTGAACTATTTAGATGCAACTACATGGAACTAAACCCGAACCTATCCTGCAAAATAGCTCCAGCAAACATCTGCGAAAAGGTTAGCGTTAGGAAATTCCCCTAGAAAAGTACTAAAACCTCAGTCTATTACAGAAACGCAGCTTCAGTGATTAGATGCGCAGAAATAATCAATAGAAGCACAGCAACTACGAAAGCGTCGTAATATTGCACGTATGTGCTGTGAAAAAGAATAAATGCGCAGTAATAATGAATGTGCAGTAACAGTCTTCAAAAGCGCAGTACAAATGAATATATGCACAATAATGATAGAAGCACCATAACAGTGCGCAAAAGCGTAGTAAGAATACACAGAAGCACAGAAAGAATAAAAGCGCTGCAGAAAAGGATATATGCGCCGTAGAAATGTTCAGATGTGCTGAAATAACCTGTGCATGTCTGTGCGTGATCAGTACGGAACCTGCCTTCAAAAAAGCTTAGATTTTGATGAGATAAAGGGGCAAAGGCCCCACGGTGGGCGCCAAAAATGTAAGGGTAAAATGTAGATCAATCAAATGAATTATATAAGACCCAAACATCAACAGAATAGAAGATAACAAGAAAGATTGAACGAAAATAGCAATGAATAACACAAAGCAAACCTTCCCTGAAATCGATGCTTCTGTTGTTTGCCTATTACAACCGTCCTTTTGCAGATGAAGTGAGCCCTCAGAGAGTGCACTCTTTTAGCTGTTTGTAGGAAGTCAATGGTAAATGGCTATGGTGATATGCAATGAAGATGAGCTCCAAGGCAAGTATGTGATCTCAAGCTTGTGGATGGTAAGAGGGTGCCAAAGGCGCGCTGGTGATATTTCTGTAGAGTAACAGTATCAAAAGCCTAGATGATTAGAATGGAGGGATGAAACTTCATTTATAGACTCATAAGAATGAGAATCAACGGTTGAGAGGAGATATGAAGATCAATGGTTGAGAATGGTTGAGGAATGTGCAACCCGTAGAAATGTGACAAGTGTCCCAGCTCCGTCATGAAAGAGGGGATGTGACAAAATTGATTGGAGAGTTAACTCCATTGACTGGTCAGTTAACAAACTTGATTGATCAGTTAGAAGAGTGGATTATGGAATTGATTGAATTGATTGAGGGATTGACTCAATTGACAGGTTAGTTAACACTTTTGATTGATTAGTTAACTAACTTCTGATTTGAGAAGAAATAGGCCATGTGGGTGAGGGAAAAATAGGTAATTAAATATTAAATATATTTAATTACATGTGCAACCTGATGAGGTGGACAAGGTGAGGTGGAAAAGGTGAGGTGGATTTTTGAATTTAGAACTTAGGATAGAGGAATTTGGATTAATTAAATAATTTATGATTATTTAATTGTGTAGGACATTTAGAAGAATTTTAATTAAATAAATTGAATTTATTTAATTATGGAACAGTGAATCGATTAAATAAGTTTAGAATATTTATTTAATTGATAGAAGAATGGAATAAATATTTAGAATATTTATTTAGGATGGTTTGTGTCATTTTTAGACGTATACAGTATGACTTACCATGGATGATGATGATCCCCTCTCACTGCATGCTTGTTCTAGTTCCATCATGTCTAAACAAGCATCACAAGTCTTTTCAGAATGTGATTCATCATGTAACCTGCACCATCCTTCAATTAAAACATCTTCATTAGATATTTTTAACATTTGGCAATGTTGCATCTCTCTGGACAAGTACATATCAAAGTTCTTAAAATGATCTACTTCCTTATTATCATCTGAACTTTGATCAGATTCTATAATTATTCTATCATCTTGAAGATTATCATTATGAACATGAACATCATACATGAGGATCTCCTCTATCTTGATGGTTTGGGGCCTGATGGTGTAAACTCTAGGTTCAACATCTACATACATGATCTCATTCGTTTTGTTATACTCAATGATCATATGTTTCATCTGAGGTTTAGCATCTATCCTAATTTGATTGGGAATCCCTTTCCAAGGTAGCCACATGTGATTGAAATTAGTGGACATGTATCCATTAAGTGTTTTTGACCAATCCCTGCTAAGCAACATTCCATATGTGTCAGGGATATCTACTACCTAGATATCAATGTAGTATTGAATTCTTGGATCTGATGCTAATTGCATATGGATGTGAGTTAATTCTCCTACAACACTTACTTTAGTTTTATCTAACTGTGTTACCTTCTTTAGTGACTTTGCAGGATGCAACCCTAAAGCATTGCATATGGACAATGGCATTACATTAGTAGATGCACCCGAATCTACTAAGTAATTATGCAAATTCTTACTAAACATCCTTATGGTAAGGAGAAATGGAGGTGACTTAGTCTTATCCCTATAAAGGGTCATGTGTGAAGTTTAGCAGCTTGGACCGTACCTGAAGTTTTGGATTTGACATTAGTATCCTTAGCTGCATGGTCTTTATTCAAAGACTGGTTTTGGGGATGACTGTCTTCTTTTGGAGTAGGGTCATCTAAAGATTTCATGAATTCCCTCTTAATAGCTGGGGTTTTAAGCAATTCTGACAATGACAGACTGATTTTAATCTTTTTCATTTCATCTACTAAGTATGTGACCAATTTGTCAGATTCAGGAGATTGATTACTAGTTCTTGACACTACATTTTGTGGTGCTAAGTATTGAGCATTAACTTTGGGAAAACTAGGGTTATTACTAGCGTTAGGATCAGGAGGAGTGTTAAAATTATTTGGAGGCAAGGATGTAGTCAAAGGACTAGTAGGTCTATTTGAGTTATTCCTCAGGTTATAGTTATGTCTACCCTGATATTGCTGCTAATAAGCATGCACTTCCTCATGTTCAGCTGATGGCTCATTCTCATCTTCAAAAGGAAAAACATAGTTTGTTTCAAAAGCCATAGCTATTTCTTCACATGCTAAGGTGTAGTTCTCATAGGATGATGACATCTGCTGGTGAGGATGATTGGTGAAACTTTCTGATACAAAAGCAGAGTCATATCCACATGGGACAATTTCATTTCCTTCAACAGAAGGTGGATTACCTACAGTATTTGATACTTCTGTTTGAAATATACTGGCTGCTATCCTAAATTGAGGGTAATCTAGCTCCACATGAGCATTGGTGTTGTGGATCCTACACCAATTGGTAAGAGATGCTTCTGCCAGGTTCACCCTAGTAGTCTACTTAGGTTCACTAGGAGGCTGATTATCTAAGGGTGATGGAAAAGAATCATTGTTTGGCCTAGTGTTCCACACTCTAGGCTATCTAGGGGCATTGTTGTTACCACTATTGTTATTGTTATTGTTGTTATATCCCCTATCAAGATATCCAGATCTGTCATTATTATATCCTCTATTCTGATTTGGTTGGGAATACAAATTCTGACTTCTCAAATGAGTGATTTTAGTTGTCAGTTTCCTTAGTTGTGCTAATATCTCTTTAATTTCTTCCTTTTCTTCCTAAACTTTGGCCACCACGTTCTCTATTTAAGGTTTGAAAAAGGAAGAACCGTTGTTATTACTATTTTGTCCTATATCTTGAGGCACCTGTATATGTCCTGGATATTGCACCATCTGGCCATTTCCATTTGGAGGTGGCATGATGCTAAGTAGAGGTACTTGTAGAGGACTTGGCATTATAGCTGGAGGCATCATAGCTCCATTAGTCTGTTGTTGAGATGGATATGCAAGATATACATGATGTGTAGGAAATGCAATATTAGGCATTGGAGCAGGGATCAACTGTTGATTGACTTTTATAGCTTCTTCAAAAGCTCCTGCCAAAGTTGTGACACTAGGATGTGTTCTCCTAATAAACATAGAAGTTAGGGGATCTAATGCTGAGTAATATATACTCCTAGTAGCTTCATCTACTATAGTATAAGGAGCAACTAGCTTTGAAAGCATCTTTTGGAATCTAGCATTGAAATTAGCAATAGGTTCTCCTTCAAATCTCTTGATTGTGGCAAATAGGTGATAATTCATTGAAGGATCTATAGATATCTTAAATCTATCCTTAAAAGCTTTCTCCAAGGCAGCCCATGAACCAATTGAACCTTGACCAAGACTGATATACCAATTATATGCCTCTTCCCCTAAGGAAAATGGAAATAATCTACATACCACATCCTAATGTTCAATTCTCGCTCTACAACAAGCTTCCTTGAATGTTCTGATGTGATCATCAACATCCTGATATGGATGATACTTTGGACAAATCTTGTCAAGATTTTTAGGTAAAGGATGATATGCAGTGAAGGTCAGAGGTGACTCTACAACAAAGAATGACGTTGTGACTGGTGGAGGTTGGACTAGAGGTGTTACAGGTGGTCCCATAGGTGTTTACAGTTTGACATGGGTTATTGGAGTATGTTCTGGTGAAGCCTCTGATGTATTAGAACCAGGAGTGTGATGAATATCTACTATTCTAGGTCTGAGTCCCTGAATAGGCAACTCCTCAAAGAGTCCACTAGATCTAGACCTGGTATTTGGCCTAAAAGCCAAGATTTCTACAATTTATGGAAATTTGGCTTGATTTGTTGTAAAGATTAGCTGAAATACTCCTGTAAAGGATATATTTACGACTAGAATCTAAAACTGACTAGATATTTATGCAATATTTGTAGAAATGGTACAAATATGAACTGATATGAGACTTCCACACATAGATATCAGGATATCAGGTATCACAAACAAATTACCTTGAAGATTCAATAAGACAACCTAAATGACAACTTATATTTCAAGAACCACAGGAATTGACTGTAAAGCTTAAGATATTTATGCTTGATTTTGAAATATTTGTGGTGAACAAGCATGAAAAGACTCAAAAATAGCAAATCTTTGCAAAATATTTTAAGTAATGAGCTGTGAGAACATTACCTCACTTTTGACATGGGAAAATACACATGCGTTACTGAATCACCTACTAGGTAATGAAGATAGGCCCTCCTTCTAGTGCCAATTTATGTTGATGATGATTGTTAGTCATAACAACATGCATAAAAATTTGCACAACAAACCTTTATTATCTTGTAAAGTATGATCAATTTGAGATAAATTGATGACTCCAAGGCTCTGTTGATTAGGTCATGATCTTCTGACGTTACTTAGAGGTTGATGTGACATGCTGTTTTCCATTTCAAGGGGTCTTATGTTTGTCTAGATGATGTATGATGCAACTATATCCTATAAATTCACTTCACAAAGAGGTTAATTCTACTCTATTCCAAGGATCATTGTGATATTTGTAAGTTTGATTAATTCTTCTGATCATTGACCGTTATGAACTTACACATTCTTCTACATTATGTATTTATTCAAATAATGTGTCTGCAAGTGGATATTCATGTGTTTATCATGGATATTTATCTATATTGGCATGATATTTATCAATTTGACATGCTTTCACTCAAAATATGCTCTATATTTTCAATTATCTATGCAATATCTGCATATTTCAGGTTTATTTGCTATTGATTGTATGTTATTTGCAATTATGGAGATGATTTGTAATGAAATTCAAAGAAATTTAAAGAAATACTTCTAATTTTAGTGAACATTTAGCCATTGAGTCACATACACAAAAGATACAGTCATGAAGAGAAGAAATCAAACCATAATTCACTAGGTTGTTCCACAGCTAGGTATAGTTGATGCTAACTTCAAAGGAACAAAGAATGAAAACAACATATGTAGACTGAAAAGCACTCTAAGGGACACAGCTAATCAATGCATATATCCAGATTCCACTCATAGATTACTTAGGATTTACAATGATATGTAATCAAACCAGCTTCTCTTTCATTAAGTATGCAAAACATGTACATTTACAATAACTTTGAAATAAGTCCTGAATTCTTTAGCAATCAAATTTCAATTAAGTTTTGAATGACCAAAAGATTGTACTCCTTCACCCTTTTATAGAATAAGGAGAGGAGGTGGTTACAAATGACCAATGGTCAAGATTTATCAATTTAGATCAATGGATAACAATTTTCCATTGACTGAGTCAACATCTTAATTCATGGCACAAGTTACCACCTGGCAACCATCTGTATGACTTACCACTTATAAGTTGCTCATGCATATGTTTACTTGGTGATGCATCTATAATTTCTCTTCATCTCCTTCTTCTTCACTTTCTTCTTGCTCATTATTCTCTTCACTTTTAGCACTTTCGCTATCACTATCACTTTGGTAAACATTCTCTCCTATATGGACCTTTACTGCTGTCCTGATTGATTCATATGCTTGCACTATTTTGTCAACCTCTCCCCCATCTTGGACTTTAGCTTTTGTTATTGCATGTTTATGGGAGTGGAATTTAGCCTTGAGGGCTTCCATCTTGCCTTTCCTGCTATTGAATGTCTCATTATATGTTTCCACTTTGACCATTATCCTCATGATTCTATTGGGGTCATTTTCTATAGGCTTGAAATTATCATGTAGACCCTTAATAGCAAAATCTGCATCATGATTTTCAATTTTACCTTCTATTTTTCCTTCTAAAGCCTCCAAGGTGTCTACCTCATATGCCATCATGCTATGCAATTTGACACTGATGACCCTAAGCCTGCCACTGCATTTCCTTAATACATCGCATTCAAACCTGATATCTTCATACCAAATCCTCATTAGTAGGGCAGTGTTATTAGCTAATACATTATTACTTATCAAAATTTGTGAATCAATTCTACTCATCTCACTCAAAACATCGAGGGCCTTTTCCAATTTGAATGACCTTCTACCTGGTTTAATCTACATCTTGTCCACCTTTCTCTTTAAGGCTCAAATAATTCCATCTCTGCAGAGAGGTCTTTACCACATCTTCAGCTCCAACAAATGCTGATTACATCCATTTCTCCATCACCATCACCTCATGCTTCATCAGGTCCAATTTGGTAACCTCATCTTGTGATATAATAGCCAATGGGATGGTCAGATTAGTAGATGCATGATCAGGGTTAATTAACCCTTTTATAAAAGAATGCAATTGAGCAATGTGCTCTTTATGTACCTTATTCTTTTCCTTTTCACTCTTTACCCTTTGGGTTAGACAATCAATGATATCCTTTCCCTCTTGACCCTCTTGGTCCTCATTTGTAAAGCCTAGATCAACATTAGTGATCTAAAACTCTCCTAGGCTTATTTTGCCTTTCTCCTTTTCAACTATAGGGAGAGATACTTGTATGGTCCTCCTACCTATAGTAGGATCTCTTTTTATTGTGGATGTTAGCCTGGCCTTTCTCCTTGGCTTCATCATGCTTTCAGCAAATAGGGTAGACACATCAAAATCTTGGACCTCCTCCACTTGTTGCACATGTATTTCCCGTCACAGCAAATGAGGTATATCACCTCCAGATTCTTGATGATGTATTCCTATGTCATGGGTGTCCTGCCCTCCTGTATCAGATTCTATCCTTGGTGGTGAAGGCACCTTCTTGATTTCTTCCTCATGTAGTTCATCATGAGGGGGATCTCTCTAGGGTTCCTCCTGTTGAGGGGCTTCCTTTTGTAAAGGAGGATCTTGTGGAATATTCACATTTTGATCTTGTGCCTCCTTTGGTGAGCTTTCCTTTGGAATTCCATCATCTTTCTTATTTTGTTCATCCTATGATACATTAGCCTCCTGAGAGGCTTGTCCATTTTGACCTTGGAGATCACCCTGATCACCCTTGGTCATATCTTCTGTTTCCTTAACAGCACCCCGGTCATGGGTTATTTTTTATTCTCTTTCTTTTGGTGTATTGATATTTTCTAAACTAGGCCCCGTTTGACCTAATTTTTCTTTAATCCCTGGTGCTTTTCCTAAATCTCCCTACTCAGTATGTGGTGGAGATGTGTTCTGTTCCTACTGAGCATCCTTGTGAAGCATCTCTTGATCATCCTTGGCTTAACGCAATGATGAATCACTTTGGGCCTAACTAGCACTATTGTCTAGTATGTCTTGATCACCCCCACTCTGTTATTGTGTTTTTGATGTTTTTGGTTCCATGGGTGGCTTATTTTGTTCTTGACCTTGATCAGGTGCAACATTATCTTTCTCTTTATGCCCTGCCTCTTCAACCCTCTTAGGATCTAGGGGTGGATTATTGTATTTATTTGGCCTTACATCACCTCTATATGTCAGGTCTATTGCTGTAGGGCTTGTAACCTATTCAACCAAATTATCTAGCCCTATCTGTTTGGCTACCCTTTCAGGACTATCCTATTTCATTTCTTCCATTTGTTTTTCTTCTTGTAACACCCTCTTCTAGGCTAATGGGGTCCCATGAGGAGTCATCCTGGTTTTAGCAACCAGGGTTTCCATATGTTGAGTGGCCACATCATAGACTATTTCATCATCTGATAATTCTATAGTATCATCCAGAGGGAAAGGAGTCTCCTTACTAGCCATGAGCTCTTCTCTTGTCTACTCCTCGACCCTCTCAGTTTTAAACTTAATTATTTTAGGAATGGGGACTTCATGCTGTAGTTCTTTTTTGAAAACCTCACTGCCCATTCCTCTCAACATGATGGGATTAGTGCTGATAATCCCCCTCATGGCTGTTCTCTGCTTCTTGGGTGGTAACATTTATGGCATCCTCTTCCTCTTCTTGCTGGCTATCAGCAATTCATCATCCTTGGGTTCTTTATTCAATTGTTCTTCTTCCAAGGGGCTATCTTCTTCTAATTCATGTTGTAGGTCCTGTCCTTCCACCTGCATCTCTGTGCTCTCAGTAACATGCCTCAAAATCCTCTTAGTCTTTGGTTTCTCTAGTGGAGGCTGTGATGTGGATCTATGAGACGATGTAGATGCATGAGTTGATGTAGGTGTACCCTCACCCTTAGTAGTAACTCTTTCTATGATCACCCCCCTTGGTTCATTTTCAACCTTCTTACCTTTGGAGGCTATCTTCTTTTGTTTTTCAGTGGGTAATCTCTCCCCATTAGATTTTCTCTTCTCAATAAGGAAATCATCATATTCTTCATCAGATAGTTCCCGTCTCTTTTTATTATTGTCAATAGTAAGGGCCATGCCCTTCTTCTTTAGCTTGGTAATTTCTGTATCCACTCACTTTTGGGTCAGTTTGATCACCCCTTGCATTATTTGATCCAAGGATATAGCTTCTGGCTGCGTGAGATCATGAGCTGATATGGTGTCATTATACACCTTCTTGTCTTCATATTCATCAGACATTATCTTTCCATCATCCTTATGCAGTTGTGTTAGCACTGAGATGTAGTCAAAGGTCCTAATTTGATTCAAGGTGAGCCTTTGATATTTCTTTCTTCTCACCTCAGCTTCATCATCAGAATCAGTCAAAAAATCCTCTAGATGGTTTTGATGTATCTATTTCCCTAGTAATTTTTGCATCCTGCCATAAGGGTCATATGATCTGGCAAGAGGAAATTGTTGTAGGTACATTAGTTTCAACCCCCCAATATCATGTTTTATGGTCTTTGAATCTAGGCATAAATACTACCCCATATATACTAGAAATAAAACTAGAGGAAGCTTCTTCTATGCTTTATAGGCCTCAACTGCTATAGACACCTATCTAACAACTCCATCAAGATTACCCTATCAGTAGGGTATCTTGGCAACATAAGAGGCTATCCCTCAAATCTCTCAATCTTGATATATGAAAAGGTAGCAAATTGGATAAACCAGGCTCCATGTTTATAAATGACCTCTTGAGATTCCATGCTCAGCCTCTTAGTCCTATGATCCTCCATGGTTTTTACCAGATGCATTGAAAATGCATCATTTACTAATTTATAATCTTGGAGGTATACTTTTCTTTGTAATTAGGGATAATGGTCCCATATATGCACATCATCTGCATCACTACCAACCTTACCTACTATTCATAGGGCATCAAACATTCCTCTGAATGCGCATGAGTATACTACAGATGAGGTCATGTAAAATAAGCATGCCTATCCTCCCAGCTTCTTTATCCCTTCATCCAATGAATCACTAATGATCTTAGCCCATAAGGGTTTGTTATTTGAGTATAACACCATTTGGATGATCCGAAACATCCAATTCTCAAAATTACCAGCATGAGGCCTGCTAGTCATCCTGCTCAGCAGGGCAATTATATATTGGTACTCATCATCAAAGTCTAACTTGTACAAGTATACTGGTAGCTTGGCAGAAGCTGTATAAGTGCTACTCTTCAACCTCCATTGATACATCTTCTTCCTGGCCTCTTTCTTTCTATTGTTGTACTCGGTCTCTAGTTTATGGAGATCCACATTGACCACCTTATTTCCTACTGGCAAGTTGAAAGTGGCAGTGAGTCCCTTGATCAAGAAATCAGCATATATCCTACCATGTTTCTCCACCCACCTGGTTTCTGGGTTATAGTTCCTAGCACATTCAACTACCAATTCTAGGGCATCTGTGGCATAAGGAAAACCAGCTGTGTGCCACATACCAGAGGTAAACACTCTATCTAGAATAGGATTGTCTGTATCATTATCCAACCTTGTTGACCATACTTTTAGGTTTGTAATCCCTTGATGTGTATCAGTAATGACCCCATATCTGAATTGCACCCCTTCTGGTTACACAAACATGGGCTTCAAAAACTCAGCCTCAGACTTGTTTCTTCTGACATCGGCCATTGATTCCTCCAATAGACTTGATATATTTTACCCTATGGTACCCATATGTATTTTCAGCAATATCATGTACCTTTTATCTAGTACCCTTCATTTTACCCTTCTCTATGCATCGTCATGTGGATTTACCCTAGTATAGATAAACATTTTACCTAGATTTGCAGAAAATGACAATGGGGAGGTTTGTGAATTACTTACCTGATAATTCTTTCCTTTGGATTATATGAGTGATTATGGGAAATACTATAATGTGCAGGGCCACCCGTTCCATTCCGTTATGCTGAAGGATCCAATCCGTTGGTAGGTAGTTGATAAGGGTTTAACTTTTGGAGCTCTGTAATTTTTGATTTATCACAAGGTAAATGAAAATGACCTTTAAATTTCACTTTTAAATAGATCAATAAGACAAATTTAGGGTAAAGTGTGTTGTCTTGATTAAATCCGTCAATCATTTGCATGGAATTCGTAGATGCCTCCAAGTGTTCGATTTGTATTTGTAATCAACAGTATTTCATCTACCACTTTAATTACATTTAATGTTATGGGGTGATCTTTGAAAGATTAGGGATATTCAGAAATATGACCCCCCATCTTGCGCGGGATAATCATGTACAAAAGATTGGGTGATGTGGTCAAGTTTTGACTATGAAGCATATCAGGTCATGGAATTAAGATCAGGTGTATGTCAAAATATGAACCCCCGTGGGGAATAAATCATGATAACATCATCATGTCATCAATGTTCTTTAGTTATTAGGTTTTAGTGACGTCATATATGACCTTCCGCAGGTTAGATGAGATGATGATGTCATCATCGGGGTGTTTTCTTTCATTCATTGGAATTGGATGATGTCATTGTCATATTGGCGTAGGGTGATATCTGCGAAGGGGCTATATTTGTAGGATGACTGATATTAGGAAACATGACCCCCCCGCCCCCCTGGGGATAATATGTGAGGTTTTTTGACCGGTAGATACCGGCTCTTATTTAATTTTGACGTTCGCGTATCGTGCACCTAGTGGTTATTGGGTGATGATTCTAAGTTTGGGTGATGTTTGATGTTAGAAATATGACCCCCCTAGAAATATCAGGTTTGACCAAACTTTGACTCAACATAACTTTCTACCCTTAGACCATACTGGGGTGATCCAAAAGGCAAACCTGTTTAGGATTTTGAGTACTTTCCAACCATGAGGTTAATAATTACAACTGCTGACTTTGAAAACTGACCTCATCTAGTGGTAAATTGACCCTCTCAAAGGTGACATATATGACTGATTTTACCAAACCGCCCAAAGCAAGAAACAAGCAAGCAACAAGCAAAAAGCAAAAAAGTTGGGTCCCTGTTTTTCTAAGGCAAAATGGGGCATGTTGTGTAACCACATAACAAGTAGCATCTATCGAAGAAAATAAAAAGAGAGGCACAAAGCACACACATGCATTATCTAGATAAAGCCAAGAGTATAGCTATCTTTAGGGCCATCTTTTGCTTTGGAGCTTTTCCTTTACCCTAGGTCTATCTTGTTGGTCATGTTTGATCTAAGTCTAGAAGGTACTAATAAAATTTGTTACTTATCTAAGTTGAAAATGGGTCAAATTATTTCATATAGATAAGGATTAGTATTTAGCCTTTTTCAAGCTAAGTTTATAAATCATTATATCTCATTCCCATTCCCTCTAATTCCCTAATAAATTCCATCTCAAATTCTAGTAGGTCATCTTATACTAGATCAACTTGCAATCCACTAGGTCAAAAATCCTACTAAAGAGTAGTCACACTATTTGTCTCATTTGTATACATATACCAGAAATAAAACATGTGATTTCACTATGGCATTCATAGCACTTAGAACACAGTATTTACATTTCATATTTGTGAATCATATCCATACATGCTACATCTCATTCATATAAAAAAAAAATAAAAACAAACTACATCATCCATGTGTGATTATCATAGGTATGCATCTTAACAACATAAATAAAAAATCTAGCCAAATATTTGCACAAGAGGGGAAGTGAATTACAAGATGTTAACTAAAGCTACATATACGTCTCAACCAATCAAGTCTCACAACAATAGGTGAATAGCAATGTTTGAGTACAAGTCACTCCTCCAATAGAGTCAAAAGAGCAAAACTGTGCACTCAAGTGTGCAAGTCTCCCCATGCAAGGGGGAAAGTGAAAATATTTTCAATAAACATACGTCTCTCAAAGATCTCAAGGTGTCAAGTCAAATCTTCACAAAATCTTCAAAAAAATCATAAAAATTATAAAGTCAAAAAACCTAAAAATTGTAAAACTTTCCAAAATCCCTAAAAACCAAAATACTTCCTTCAAAATATATAATGAGAGAATTTATTCTTCTTCTCCCTAGATTTGCACGTGTTTGTAATCTTTTATCTCATTATTCTAGGATTTTGTCCTTGTATGGCATGTATTTATCATCATTACAGGTTGTTACAGAAAGGTGAGGTGACTCGGGTATACTCCAAACTTACATGTTGATGGTATGTTTCCTCATCCTCCTTTTATTGCTTACTATAAATTCATCTTAAAAGAAAGATAATACTTAAAATTTTAGGTCTAGATGCAAGACAATGATGAAGGTAAACACCAAGTTCAGGAATGGTACCTACCTTTCATGTAGATTGTCATCCTCGAGGGGGCAATATTGTAAGTATGAAAATTTGGCACACATGCCTACATGGTAGTCCAATGATGAGCTAGATTCCTAATCATGTATATGTAAGCATGAATTATATACCTCTTAGAAATTTTTCTCTTGGTGACATGTTTTCGATTGATTTTCTCTTTTTTTGTGCCTCCCTAACCTTCAAGCTAACTTTCTAAGGTCTTACACACTTTCTTGTTATCCACCTAACCCATTTTTAACAAACCACTTCTATTGCTTGACATCCTTGATGACATAGGCAGTCCACCTCCCAAGAGTGGAAATTTACTTCCCCCAAGGGGATTTTTCATCATCATTCATTCTTCCATGACTATCCAATTAACTTTCCAAGGTCCCCTATACCTCTTAACTACTTGTTTAAACCATTCTGGTTGGGTCACCCCTATGTCTTGTAAGATCTCCCTAGGTGACCCTTACAACTAAAGTAGGGTCTCCAAGGTGACATGCCCTAATAAAAGGGGTGACTTACTTTGCATGATTGTTCTTATTTGTTTTAGGCCTCCAAAACCATTTTCAACCCTTCAGGACCACTTTTCCACTTTCAAACCACTTGTCTAAACCATTTGTCCTAGGTCACCCAGGCTATTGCCTTTAAAATCTCCCTAGTTGACCCTACAACAAGTAACCAAGGTCTCTAGGGATGGTCTACCTTGCTAAAAAGGATGACCCACTTCCCAAAAGGGGCAACCCTATTGTCTTTTCCATGTGTGATTTATTCTATTTTTAGCCCAGTTTGACTCCATTTTTAGCTTTTGATTGCAAGCTCCTCCATACATAACTAATTGTTCACTTCCCCTGACTATTTTTGGACTCCCAATCAATCTATTCTTATCTCCCATCAATCTAATATTATTATCTTTCAATTATTATTTAGTGATCTTCTCTCCAACCATTGTTCACTTCATATTAGAGCTAGATCACTCTTTAATCAATTCATGTTAACTCCCCAATCAAAACCACCTTTGGTGTGGATTTCAAACCTATAAATACCCCTCACTTCATTATTTTTCATGCCGGAATGCTCTTCTTATCTTCACAAGATTTTTCAAGATTCTTCACAGGCCTTTGAGCCTCTTAGTTTATTTCCTTAGTTTTTATTTTTATAAATCTTCAAAGCTTTCCCTTAAGAGGAAAATTCATTATTGGATTCTTTCTTTGCTGAAGTTTTTACAATTAGTTGCCCCCATAGTATTTTTATTCTCATTGCAAGACCTTGGGTCATCCCACAATAATGGGTTACACTTTTTGGCCAAACTTGACATTGAAATCAACATTTTGAACTAAATCTTCACTTTCTAACACCTATAGACGCGAAACCGTTAGGAATTTGAAGATGATGTGAACTAGTGATTTGTGAGATTTTGTCTGTAGATTCTAAATATATTTTTTTAAAAAAAAAATTGGAGTTAAATTGTAAATTTTTTTGCATCTCCTTTGATAACTAGTTTTTAATAGTAAACAACATTTTTCTAAAGTAATGCATATTCTGTCGCACATAACTTTTTTTCTACAAAGGAAAATTTTTTGATTCTTTTGAATTTAGATTGACCTAACATCGATATCTAGATGATGCATTTCGTTTCATAATGTTTTGTTGAATGTTTGTTTTAATTAAGTTTTGAAGTCAAACCGATTATAATTTAGACATAGGCGTATTCTGTCCAACATAACATTTTTTGTATGTATCAGAATTTAAATTTTTTTTTTGGAATAAGGGCATCAATACTTAGAGGACATGTATTTTTTAGAATTTTTTCTCTATTTTCCTATTTTTTCGTATGTGTGAAACAAAGACCTTCATGTTCATTTAAAAACCTACATTTGCAATAAATAAAAAAAAATAATAATCAAATTAAATATATTTAAAGTTATACTTTTTGGGAAGCTTATAATAAGGACTACATACAAAACATAAATTTTAAATGAATTCATTTGATCCTCCAAAAGGTAAATCAAAAGTGGTTTTTTATCAGCATTTTGATAGGTGTAGAGGAGACTCCATTATAGGTATGGTTTAAAACTAGTGGGGTTCTATCCAAGGGGGTTTGAATCTAAGGGGGTTTGATCAAACCCTCTTCAATAAAAATCCTTTAAATGGAACCTTTCAAGGCTTAAATCATTATATTTTCTAAAAATATGTGATTTCAACAAAAATCAGGATGTCCCAGAAAGTGTAACCCTTTATTGTGGCAACACCCCCTTGTATGCCTTTTATTTTTAGCCATAGATTCAAAGCTCAAGCCATTTATTTTTCCATAGCATACATATTCTCAATTCAATTCCCTTTCAATTTCCATAGCTTCAAAGCTCATAGCCATTTTATTTTCATATCTCCACTTTTGTCCAAGTGTTGCTAAGAGGAGGACCCCACTACTATAGATGAAGAGATAGTTGCTAGAAAGGACCTTAGAGGACGCATGCCAAGCACTATTGGCTAATTCAAATAGGTTTTTTCAAGTTTTAGTAGTAATTAAATCAAATCTTTATCTTAAGGAAGTAAAACATTGTTTGATTTTCTCTAAGTGATAGGTAGTTTTAATTTGCTAAATCTTAGAGTAATTTTGCACTTAAATTGCTTAAATTAGTTTGAATCACTTTCTTAGATTAATTTCATTTCATTCCATCTAGATTAATTGTAATTTTTAATTCATTAGATTACATTTTCAAAATCGATCCATGAAAACATACAAAAATAATAGTTTAGATTGCATAAAAAAATCATATAGTTTGCATACATTTTCCCTTAGTAATTAAATCATTTGAAATTCAAAAAAGGAAATCAAAATTTGTTTTACATTCATAGAAAATACTAAAAACATTAGAAAAACACAAAAAATAAAATAAAGAGATCAAGAAAACCCTCAATTTCATCATGAGGTCAACAAATTCAACAAAACAAATCAACACAAGCAAGTTTTCCCCCTCTTTTCTAGCATTTAATGTGCCTAGGCATAAGGGAATATTGGGTAAAATCCATCTTAGAAAAGATTAGGGAGAACATCTCTCAACTAATTCTCATTTAAAAAACACAGAATAAAGAAGAGAAGCTAAAGAACATCAACAAATAATCATTGATCAACAAAGGATCATACAACAATGCATTCAAAATGAACAAAGGAGGCTAGATCACCTCTTTCTCATAAATGAGAAAAATATTCTTCGAGCTAGACTTAGAAAAAATGGCCCTTTGGGTCATATTGTAATCACAACCACAATAGTCATTAGGTCATCAACATTACAACATTCATAATAATTTTTACCAAACATACACAAACACACATCACACAATCAACCCAACTCTGATTCATGATGTTCTACTTTGTCACAAATAAAACAACCCCCTAGTTATGCCTCCACTCAACTAGCTCTTTTGGTGCAGTCATGATAGGAGGGTTCAAAGAATAAACTATCCAAACCATGCAGCTAGAGTAAACATAGCAGAAACAACACAAATACAGAATGCAATGGAAGATTCAAATGCTCAATATATTAGATAATCACAATTTTCATATGCTGGCAACATGCAGGCTACAATCAAAGGGCTCACAGGCCTGCTTTCAGGTTACAACAGAAATGAAAGATATGGCAGTGAAGTGCCTTCCCGAAACAAAAGATCTTAACTAAAATATCATAATTGCTAACTGACTTCCTAATGCATATAATAGATCTATATATATCATCTTCAAGCTCATAAAATCCTCCACATTGGCCACAAGAGGTTACAAACTCCAATGAATGATGTAGTGTGTAGAAACATGTAGGTCGGCCTACAACATATAATATTGCTCTGCAAATGAATGAAACTTGGTGTGGACCTCAATAAAGGTCTATCTAGTCCTCATGTGCCATGTATGATGTCCCATTCAGCTCCACAAGTCACAAAAGTGCTCTGCAAACGTTCTCCTCTCAACTGTCTACCTAAATGCTCTGCTCTGTGAAAGTTGATGATCTTCTAATAGCGATAGGAAACAAATCCAAATCACTTGAAATCTTGATATGATGTAGCTGACATGGAATAGAAGATAAATCTTGCTCCATGAACTCTAATATGAAAATGTGGTAAAATGCAGTGCAAAATGATGAAATACAAATCACTGAATTGCAACTAAAAAGAAAGAAAAAAAAATGCAAATGTTTTTGGTTGATGCAAGATTGCTCTACAACCTAGTGCTCTTGCATCAGACACCCGAGGTTGATGAAAAAGTGAGTCCCTCACTTTGCTAGGGCTAGAGGAAAATCAAGGTGGTCTACCTCAACTTGAGATATCTATGATGAATCTTCTTCTAGTCTTCATTTCCACTTAACCAAATATTCTTTGTATTGCTTACCTCTAGTACTGCGTCCAACTTTGCTATCCAAGATCTTCTCTATTTGCTCTGGTTGTTGTTGTGGTAATTGATTCTTCAAACCATCTTCAATGTTGTCACTAGACTCTCCTTCATGATATTGATTTAGGTCTGCAATGTTGAATATAGGTGATTTACCAAATGTCTTTAGTAGCTCCACTTCATATGCATTCCCTGAATCAAACTTCCTAAGAATCTTACATGTTCCAAACTTCTTCATCTTTAGCTTGTTGTATGTCCCCACTGGAAATCTCTCCTTTCTTAGATATAACATTACTTCATCTCCAACTGAAAATTATTTATGTCTCCTCTTCTCATCTGTTTTCTCCTTATACTTACTATTCATCTCCTTCAAATGCTTCATGACCTGATTATGTATTGTCTCCATGTATCCTACAAATTATTCTACCTTTGTACTTCTCTTATTCTCCACACTAATGTCTCTCATCTCTGCTACTCCTCTACGTTGCACTCCTATCACAATCTCAAATGGTGTCTTCCCTGTACTCCTATTCATTGAATTATTGTATGCAAACTCTTCTTGAGGTAGAATTAGATCCCAATTTCCTGCTTTATCTCCTACTAGACATCTCAACAAGTTACCCAAAGTACTATTTACCACTTCTGTTTGACCATCTATTTGTGGGTGAAATGTCGAAATAAACTTTAGGTCTGTCTTTGTCTTCTTACATAATGTCCTCCAAAAATATCCAATGAATCTTGTATCCCTGTTTGAAACTATACTCTTAGGTAATCCATGCAATCTCACAATCTCCTTGAAAAATAGGTCAACAACATGTATTGCATCATTTGTCTTCTTATAATGAATTAAATGTGACATCTTTGAAAATTTGTCCACTACTACAAATATAGAATCATATCCCTTCTATGTTCTTGGAAAACCTAATATGAAATCCATGCTTATATCTTCCCAAGGTCTCTCTGGTACTATCAAAGATTTGTACAATCTAGTATCCTGACTACTTCCATTTGCAACTTGACAAATTCTACAACTCTGAACAAATTTCCTTACATATTTATATATTTGAGGCCAAAAGTAATGTTCACTTACCAAAGCTACTATCTTGTCAATCCCAAAATTTCCTGCCAATCCACCACTATGTTTCTCCTTGAACAAATTATCTCTCATTGAACTCCTAGGTATACACAACTAATTTCCTTTGAACAACATATCCTCCTGAATGAAATAATCTAACCACATACTTCTATCTATCACAATAGGTTCCTTACATACTTTCCATGGTTCTACAAAATCAAGATCTTCTTCATACATATGCTTAAGTTCTTCAAATCCCAACACTTCTACCTTCATCTATGTCAGTAAATTCCTTCCTTGGCTCAATGAATCTGTAACTTTGCTTGACTTCTCACTCCTATGTTTCAATACAAATGTGTAACTTTACATGAACTCTTTCCATCTCATATGTCTCTGATTCAACTTTCTTTGATTGTTCAAATACTAGAATAACTGATGATCAGTGTACAATGCAAATTCCTTAGGCAACAAGTAATGTCTCCACTTCTTCAAGGCTTGAATTATGGTATAGAACTCTTGATCATAAACTAAATATCTTCTCCTTGCATCATTCAACTTCTCATTGAAATATACTATTGGTCTCCCTTCTTAACTTAACACTACTCCTATTGCATTTCCACTGGCATCACAATCTACTTGAAATACTTTGTCAAAATCTGGTAATGCTAACATTGGTTGATCTGTCACTTTCTACTTCAACAATTCAAAACTCTTATTTACTCTTGATGTCCACTTGAAATCCTTTATATCACCTCTCATTGTCTCTGTCATTGGTGTGCATGCTGTATTGAAATTTCTGATGACTTTCTAGTAGAAACTTGCTAATCCATGAAATGATCTTACCTCTCCAATGTTCACAGGTGTTGGCCACTCAATAATTGCTCTTTCTTAGGGTCCATCTTCAATCCTTTTGTAGAAATCACAAATCCCAAATATACAAATTCTTCCTTCATGAAACTACATTTCTTGATGTTTATCAACAATTTCTCTTCTCTCAGCCTCTACAATACTTGTCTAATATGTCATAAATGTTCCTTTTTTGTCTTACTAAAAATTAGAATATCATCCAAGTATACAATAACAGACTTACCCAAGAATTTTTTCAAAACATCATTCATCAATCTCATGAAAGTACTCAGTGCATTAGTCAATCCAAAAGGCATCACTAACCATTCATACAATCCGTCATTTGTCTTAAATGCAATTTTCCACTCATCTCCTTCTCTGATCTTGATCTGATGGTATCCACTCTTCAAGTCTATCTTTGTGAAATATCTTGCTCCACTTAAATAGTCCATGACATCATCCATCCTTGGCAATGGAAATCTATACTTAACTGTGATCTTATTGATTTCTCTAGAGTCTATACACATCCTTCATTCTCCATATTTTCTTAGTGCTAGTACTGCAGGTACCGCACATGGGCTTAAACTTTCTCTAATAAATCCTATCCTCAACAGCTCTTGTATTTGTCTATTCAGCTCCACATTCTCTGCTGGTGTCATCCAGTATGTTGCTTTGTTAGGCAAACTAGGTCTAGGTATAAGGTCCATATGATGGCTGATACTTCAGATTGGTGGAAATCCTTCAGGCACATTATCTGATATGATATCTTGGTACTCTGTCAACAATTTAGTTATCTCCTTTGGAGGTGGTTCTTCTTCTTTTCTATGGTGTTCTCTGCACTTAGGTCTCTGCACTTCTTAGGAATAAAAGAAAAACACATATTCTCATGTCTGAATCCATCCAAAAATTTCTTTCCATCAACCAAATAGATTCTAGCAAATCCACATACTTCACTCTTAGGTTCATCTTCCAAAGGTATAAAGATATGTTTCTACCCATTTGATGTTATTGTATAAGTATTCTTTCTCCCATCATGTATAGCCTTTCTATCATATTGCAATGGTCTTCCCAACAATATATGACACACATCCATCGAAATAATATCACACAATACCTGATCATTATAAGATCCTATATGAAATTTCACCAAACATTGTTCACTCATTAGTACCTTGTGTTCATCTTGAATCCAAGCTATCTTGTAGGGATTAGGTTGTTTCAATCTTTCCAGATTTAGGTTTTTCACCATCTCTTCTGAAACCAAATTATCTGTACTTCCACTATAAATGATTACTTTACAACATTTACCTCTTGATTTGCATCTTGTCCAAAACAAAGTTTTCCTTTGCGGTGGTTCCTCAGTTGCCTCTTATTGGAATAATGCTCTCCTCATGACTAATGACTCTCCTTTCTCTAGTTTTCCAATTGAACTAGGTGATCCAATAGGATCTTCCTCTGCATACATTGCTCTTCCACTATTCTCTATCCTCTTGTTTGTACTTCCCTAATGACATTCAAATGCTTTGTGTCCTCCTCCACACTTAAAACAAGTTCCTCTAAAAGATCTTTTATCAAACCTTCTTTCATCTCTCCCGTGTCCTTCATTGCAGTAAGAATTATGATTCCTTCTGCTGTTGCAGTAGAAATTTCTGTCATCTCTCTGGTATGAATTGTTATCTCTATCTTCCTTCTTGTATGGGCTACTTTCCTTGTTTTGATTTGCATAAGGTCTTTCTCCTCCAAAATATGTTCTACCTCTTTGAAATTTACCTCCTCTACCTCTCTGTCTTTCCTCATGCTTTTTATTCAACTTGTCTTCAACTTTCAATGCAAACAGGTATGCTTCCTCTATTGTTGTCATCCTCACCAAACTTAGTTCTTCTTGAATGTTCATCCTCAATCCATTTATGTATCTTGCCACTTTCTCCTTGTTTTCTTCACTATGTTTAGACCTTATGATCATATTATGAAATTCTTCAATATACTCCTTCACAAATTTCTCCTTTTCCCTTAGGTTTTGTAATCTCTTCAACAATTCCAACTCATAGTCAGCAGGTATGAATTGATTCTTCAATGTTGTCACCATCCTATCCCATTTTATGATCTTCTCTTTTCCTCTCCTATTCCTATCCAATTGAACTTCTTTCCACCAAATAGAAGCATGTCCTTTCAACTTAGTTTTTGCAAATCTTACTCTCTCCGGATCTTCAATTTCCTCATATACAAAATATTCCTCTAGGTCATTTATCTAGTCAATCAATTTGTCCACATTCAAATTTTTAGTATAGTTCTGTACTTCCACTCTAGGTCTCTTTCCCATCTTAGAAATAGATTTCAACATCTTCACCTGATCTGATTCTTCTTCTTCTAGGGCTTCTTCATTTTGGTTAGCGGCTTGAAATTCATCATCATCACTTTCATCTACATGTCTAGGGTTTAGTCCTCTTCTTTTGTCTTCTTCTACATCATCTAATCTAACCTTCATTGTCCTCATCATTTCAATCATTTATTCCATTCTTTCAGCAACATTGGCCATAGCAGGCATCCTCCTTGGTAGCATCTCTTCCTAGAATCTAGTGCAACAACCTCAATTCAGTGATCTGACTACAAGGTAGAAATGCCTCACAATCGGTGCTCTGTTGACAAACACAAGTAAACTGCCTCAAGTCAGCATTCTATTCACCACAAGATCTTCTGGAATGCCTTCACTTCCCAAAGGATTCAAAAATTTTCTCTAATACCACTTGGTGTAGTCATGGTAGGAGGGTTCAAAGAATGGATTATCCAAACCATGCAGCTAGAGTAAACACAATGGAAATAACACAAATATAGAATGCAACAAAAGATTCTGTATATCGAAAATTTTGGATTTATAAATGGAAATGATCAAACAATTGAAATGCATAACCCAAACCCAATAATTCAATACCTCGAAGATGCAAGATGAGCTTGATTGATTGATCGCTTTGTTGTGTTGATTGCTCAATTCCGCAGCATAACGTTGATAGAGAGATAGGTGATGGTGATGGTTGATGGTTGATAGATGCAAGCTAGATGGATTGAAGATGATGGATAATGGCTTGAGATGAAAATTCAGCAGAGTGAGGTTGCATGAAGAAGAATCATCCCTTCTCCCTTAATCTCTTCTCTAATGTCTTCTCTAATGTCTCTAATCTCCTCTCTAATGTCTTCTCTAATGTCCCAAATGGCTCAAAAGAGGCTTGCTTTATAGGATTGGCTTGGTTCCAATGGATGGCTAGGATCAATTAGGGCTTTAGATGAAATAGATGGATAGGATTAAGTTAGGTTTCCTTTCACATTAAGAAATTGTAGTCATGTGACTTGTGGCAAGGGAAGATAAGGCTTAGGTGTGCTTGTGTAGATAAATACTAAAATTAGGTTCCATTAGTTGTGCATGTGAAAGATATGAATGAAAGTTGTATTACAACACATGATTGACTGGACAAGTGTTGGAATGCGATAAAAGATGAGTAGTTAATTCAAATAAAATATTTGAATTAGTTGGGATATAGTTGGAAATTAATTAAATAAATAAAATTTATTTAATTAATTGGCTAAGTAGGATGAGGATGGGATTGAACGGGATTTTAATTAAATAAATAAAATTTATTTAATTAATTGGCTTATGATGTCTAGGATAATGGTTTAACAAGGTGTTGCTAGAGATGGACAAAGTTGGGATAGTTTTGGGTGTCTACATTTTGCCCCTCTTTGAGATGATGTTCGAGATGATGAGATTTATGTCGAGTAACATCATTTCAAAGAAGTTAAGGTATGGATAGAGGAAAATGATATGTGATGATGATAGAAAGATATGATGAGGATGGAGAGATAGGATGATGATGCCCCCTCGAGAGGTTAGGCAGGTTGGACAAACACGGGTAGGCTCTTGAAAAGAAATGGCTTGGCTGCAAAAGAAAGATAAGGGGATAGATAGAAGAAATGAATGATGCGTTATGCTGCAATGGAAAGTGAGCAACCGTGATGTTTGATATAGCACTAGATGTTATGCACCAAGGTATAAGGACCAGGGTGATGATGTGTCTTGTGCCCCAGCCTAATACAACCTTGTCTAATGTATGAGAAAGGAAACTTAGAGCATTGAAGTCCTAATGCACAAAAGGTATAATATGACCTTAGATGCAAAGGATAGTGCAAAAAGCTATTCCAACATACACAAGATATGAATATTAGCTAGAAATGATAAGGATTCGATACTAATGCAAGATAAAATGATAACACACACAAGCAAGCAAGCAAGCATGCACAAATGATTCAAAAACAAACAAGGTATTGCCCCTGTCAAGCTGTAAACCAATGATTGATTGTTTGATTGTTTTGTTGATAGTGTTGTCATGGTGGGGAAAGCTATATCCCTAGATCAACACAAGGTTGTTTGTTGAGTTTGTTCGCTGGTTGGCTGATTGATTTGGCTTACAACAAGGCTAGGATCAAGACCATGGATTGTGTTTGGATAACTTGGCTAGATTGATTAGCTTGATTGGTATAGCTTTAAGGCTGGGCTTGCATTTGGATCATTGTTTTGAATGATTTGATTGAAGGAAATGGATTGATTTGACGGTTGGATTGAGCTACTTTTGATTTGCTGAAGTGATTGTTTTGATGGCTAGCTTGATGTGCTTTGGTTGTGATTTTTACTATTGCTGAGTTGATTATTTTGATGATTGGATTATTTTGATTGATGATAGTGATGGTGTGATGATTAGAGTGTCCACTCAATCTAAGCATATGCAAGTGTTCTTAGTGTGCTCAAAGGATGTAAAACAAACAAGGTATTACCCTTGTCAAGTCATAAACTAATGATTGATTGTTTGATTAATGATGATAGTGTTGTCATTGTGGAGAAAGCTATATCCCTAGAGCAACACAAGGATGATGTGGGAATGCTATATCCCATTGATGATGATTGATTAGGCTCATGACAAGGTTAGGATCAAAACCTGTTGATTTGATTGGATAATGTTCCTTGATTGATTGGCTTGCTTGATATGGATTAATTTGACTTGGATTTAAGATCATTGCTTAGATTGATTTGATTGATATGATTGGAAAAAGTGATTGATTGAAATGGATAAATGAATGTTATTGATAGGAAGAATTGATGATGATTGTGATTTGATTTTGATTGATGTTGTTGATAAAGTGGATTGATTTGGATGATGTGATTGGTTTTATTGCTTGGATTTTTCGTTGGATATTTTATTTTTTTGATTTTTGAGAATATTTTGATTTTTTTGGAATTTTTGAGAATATTTTGATTTTTTGTGTTTTTGAATATTTTGATTTTTTTGAAAGTTTTGGGATGTCAATGGATTTACAATTGAGTAGCCTTTCTGTTAGATACCAATGACAAGGGAAAAAACCAAGTCTAGGTGCAAAGGTTAGATAAAAGGATGGATGATAGTGGATAAGATGAAAGGCTGATGAGAGTTGGATGGATAGAAGAGAGGATAGGCCATATAAGGGATGGATGCTTGCCTCATGATAAACGGATAGGTAGGCTATAGTGGAAAGCTCATGATAAACAGATGGGGATAAGCTATAAGATGGAAAGCTCATGATAAGGATATGCCATAGTGGATGGATCATAAGGGAACTAGGATGTGATCTTCAAAGGCTATGTCGCATAGGAAGAATAACTTGCCCCATTCTAGGTGGTAATGCTTAGGATTTTTACATGATAAAATTCATGACCAAGGGATGACATGATGGATTTTACATGGAACTTATGATGATAGGATGACATGATGGATTGGTTTGAATGGGATGGATGAATGGTCAATGGATAGGACTTGGTTTGGAAAGAAGGTATGTCAAGATATATCCAAACATGTTTCAACATTTTGCCCCTATGTCTTCTTCAAAATCAAAAGGTGGAAGGATGGATAAATGGATTCAACAGGATAGGCATGTTTATGTAATGGCTAAGGATGGTAGGATGGTATGGTATGGAAATGTTATGATAGATAGTTTGGAAATGGATAGGTTGGATGAGACAATGTGCCTCCAAGTGTAAGTGACATAGAAGATCAACCTACACATGATGCCTGTTTGCCAGGTTTTCATCATGGTACTTATCCAAGGCGCCTGTTTACCAGGTTTTCACCATTGGACAAAGGGATTTCTCTTTACTTTCTTTTCTTTTTCTTTTTTTTTTGTTTTTTTCTCTTTTTTTTGGCTTTTAGATGGGTTGACAATTACACATGGCGCCTGTTTGCTAGATTTTCACCATGGTAATGGATAGGAGGGACTCAAGTGTTTAGTGCTATGAAAGGTGATAGTGTCCCAATAGAGAGGGATGTTGTCGCATGGACCATGTTGTTATGCTCATAGATGTTGGTAAAGGGATTACATGAGAGGGAGATGGATTAGGTGGATAGTGGATTATGATGTGGAATTATGGTAGGGTAGGCTAGTGGCTTATGGTGTGGATTTATAAAGGCTTATGGAATGAAGATGGATGAAAAGTTTATGCCAAAGCATGGACCATAGGGATAGCATGGGGGAGATATGTAGGATAATGGATGGAAGATGGGGAGATGTAGGCATGTGTGAATGTTTTGGAATGGAAGGGAATCATGACCAACTGTTGCACACACCATGTTAAACATTGAAACTTTTGATGAGAAGGTGGTGTAGGAAGCAATGGAGATGTTTGCTTAGGAGATGGTTGATGAAGTGATTTAGGAACCCACATACATTTAGTATTTTTAGTGTTTTTGTTTTGCTTGTGGGATTTTTGAAGGGAATGGAAGTTTTGGATGGAAGTAGGCTCTTGGATGGATATATGTGGTTGGGATTCTTGAGATGTGGATGAGGATGCCTCATTTGACTTGCTAGCTATTTGCTTAGGAACCCAAACCATTTTGCTTTTGGGCTTTGCTTTTGGAGGTGTGGGCTTGGATATCTTTGTGAATGTTCTTTGCTTAGAAGATGGATGATTTAGAGACTTTTCACATCGATGCCCTAAGGCATGAGGGTCCTTAGGAGTTTTAGTTGGATTTTTAGCTTTATAGATAAAGGCATCCAAACTTTTGCTTTTGAATCCCATGGGGTGGGTGGAGTGGATGGAATGATTGGAAGCTTTATGCTTAAATGATGTGTGCTTTTATTGGCCATGATTAGGGGTGTAAGGATACATATGAGTGATAGGTATGTTAGGTGTTGGAAGCAATGGTGGCAAGGTGGATGGAGGGATATTAGGAGTTGGTAAAAGTGGAGGCAAAGTGGATGGTGGAAGGTGTACGGTCACATGCTTTTGACTTTTATAGGGTGATGGAGCTAGAATGGCAACATATGTTTTGGGTGGATGATGGTGGGTGCGATGAAAAGTGGTAGGTTTAGGATGCATGAAGTGATTACCAACATCTTGGCCTTGTTTACCTTGGGGTGTGTATCCAAGGCCATATGAGCTTGGAGGAACCTTGACATGGTTTGGCTCCAAAATACCTTGTTCATAAAGGCTTAGACCTTTGCCTTGGTAGTTCATGTTTTGGAGTATGCGATGGACAATGGGACTAGGTGTGTTTTGGGAACTAGACTTGAGTTCCTTATTAGATGAAGGTGAAGTGGATAAAGGTCGTTGTTGTCCTAAGGAAGAACACTCATGTATAAGGGTGGTAAGACCAAGGGGATATGATGGTGGATTTGAAGTGGAATCGATGGTGGATGTGGAAGGAGGATCATTAAGATCTTGATTAGCATTGTGTTCACTAAGATCCAAGTTATTTGTTTGATCTTTTATGCTTACTTGGGGGACAAGTGTCTCATCATTGCAAGTGGATGTTTGCTCCTTACGTATAGGGCTAGATGGAGGATGGATAAGAGCAATGTGGATATCTTGTTCATGGATAGATATAGGATTATGGATAGGATCAAGGTGCTCATGGATAGCTTCTTTATAGGTATCATCTTGATCATAAAGAAGGTAAATGTTATGGATGGGTTCCATGAAAGTGTATTGATCTTGAGTTGGACTAGGGCTTAATGTTTCCACATGCTTAAGATTATGCTCTTGACATAGCTCGTGACTTTGGATGAAAGTGGAAGGTTCTTGAGTGGACTTGATAGGCTCTTGATAGTTATCAACATGAGGGAATGATGGCTTATGACTTAGGCTTGTGGTTGGAGACTCTTGAATAGATTTGTTGGCTTGTAGGTCACATGATGGGCTTGAAGAGCTAAGAATGTTAATTGAGGGCTCTTGGATAGGCTCAAGGATAGGTGGACCACATGATGGAATTATAGGATTGGACATGACCTTTGGAAGTTCTTTGGTAGGTTCATGAATGGGTGTTTGACATGGAGATAGTTTATTCCTAGCTAGTAGCCAATGGATCACATCATGTGCAAGGGTATGAGTGGATGGGCAATATAATGGATGAATGATAATAGTAGATGGTGTTGTAGGCTTATGATTAGGATTAGGTTGAGGGCTAATTGGATTGGGTGGATTAGGATTTGGACTAGATGGGGGTGACACATGGGATTGGGATGATGTGGCATGATTTCTTATTGTAGGTAGGTACACCTTGTAAACAACTGAGACAAATATTGGGCATTGATTTGTATTATGGCCTTTGGTCCTATGGTATGCACAATAATCATGTTCATCATATGGACGTTCTTCACATGGTTTGACTTCAGGAAGTTCAATGAGTTTTTGTTCAAGCATTCGTTGTAAAACTATCTCAGCCGCATCCTTTGGTGAGGGATTAGAATGACATGGTGATGAAGGTAATGAAGGGCTTAGTGGTTTGGAAGGTAGAGGAATTAATGGACTAGGAATGGGATCACATGGTGGTGTTGGGATAGAACTAATTGGCTCATGCATTGGCATGTGATTGGATGGTGGTGGCCACTCTAGATTGGTATCTCCCTTGTCAAAGGTAATTAAGTCTTGCATAGGATAACTTGGACTCATTTGATTTATGTACAAGGGGCCACTTGGATTTGGATATGATTCTTGTTGGAAAGGTGGACTTAGGTCTATCAATGGTGCTTGGTGGTCTTGTTGAAAAGGTGTACTTGGACCTGCTTGATTTATGTACAAAGGGATATTTGGACTTGCATGTTGTTCTTGTGAGGACACTTGGTTGCCTTGTGGATGGGCTTGATAGTGCATTGGAACAATGGCATGAGGGATTGGATAAGCTTGAGGTGGATGTTCATAGGTTGATGTGGCATTGACTTGGTGGATAGGTGGATTAAGTTGATAGGAAGTGGATGGATATGACATGTGGCTATGAGGTGGATTAGGTTGGTATGGATTGGCTAAGGATTGATGTACTTGTCGAGCTTGACTAGTGGCTAAAAGGTGTTGAACTTGGGCTACGAAGTGTTGCAGTTGAGGTGATTGGATTACGTGGGGTTGAGCTTTTTGGATGAAGAATTGTAATATTTCAATGGCGTCTTGGTTTAGGGGTTGTGATCCTTGATAAAGATTTTGGAGGAATCTTTGGAATTTGATTTCTAGGTCCTCTAGTGTAGACATGTTGTCACTAAGTGTTTGTCTTAAGTCCTTTTAGCAAGTGCTTGTTTAGGGATTTGGATGATGATGTGGATTGTTTGGATGATTTGGCTATGTTTGGGATGAAAGTGATTGGGTTTGAATGTTATTGGAAGAATGTGTAGGATGACTTGTCTTTATGTGTTTGGGTGTTTAGAGCTTGATGTGGCAATATTCAAACAAATGATTATACATATACACACATGAATCACTCATGCAAGACACAAGCAAGTTTTAGTTTGGAAGAATGTGATGATGGTTAAGCAAGCACGTGAAGACACTTCAACAAGTCCTAGTTAAGGCAAGTCCACTATCACAAGGAGGTTCTAGTGAAAATTCAGGGGACCAGCACCCCACGAGCATCCAGCAAGCCACTTAAGACTTTAACTAACCCTACTAGGAGTTTTAATATACACAAAGGTACACCTCCTTTCAAGTTAGCACTGTATGGTGAGCGCTAATACTGGTTAGACTTGGCTTTCACCTTATCCTCTGATTTTTATAGCGGACCAGATGAAAGTACCGCTTGAGGTCGTTCCCTTGGGGTGGATACCAAGACAAGCCTCTCTAAGGCTAAACAAAAGCAACACAAGTAATGTTTTTGATCTCCAAGTTCGTGTTGGGACGCGAGGAGAGAGCATACACATTTACTTGGTCACACTCGCATGGGGTTCATTAACCTTAGAAGTTCAATGTGTGGAAGACAATGCAAGCACTTGTTTGTTTTAAAGCCCAAATCTAAATGTGATAAAAGACAATGGTTTGTTTTAGCCCAATTTTTTGATGTGAATTTGCAAACAATTGTTCATTTTATGCCCAAAATCTAAATGTGTTTCAAACAATGATTAGAAGATGAGAAATGAAATGATTGCACCTGGTTAATTCACTATCCAAATTGCTATAGATGTTGATGTCAATGTTGCTCCAGCTCCTTATGATCACCTACAACATAAAAAAAATGATATTATAATGCAGGCATAAAAAAAATAGGCTCATCAGCCAAGAAAAATTATAATTTTAGATGCATAGCTGAATTAGATTTGATTATTTTGATATATTTTTGGTTCAAAAATTAAAAAATCAAAGAAGAGACCCCTATTAATTTGTAGAGAGATTTCTGAAAATGTAAAGAAATCAGAAAAATTCCCTGTTTTGCGCCCAAAAATGTGGATTTATGAAAATAGTACAGTTGGCAAAGATCTAATTTTTTTGTAGTGTAAACAACCTCCAAATTAAATATATAAAACATAGACCCACATTAGAATTTTAAGAGCTTTTCAGAAATGTAAAAATTTCCAAAAAATTTGTTGATTTGCGCCCAGAATTGTGATTTTATGAAAAAATATAAAAATGTGATAAATCCCGCAAAAATCATGATAAACCCAAAACTTTTCTGCAGTAGCTTTCTTATATCATGGACAAACTTCTGCTAAAATCGTGTAGAAAAATTCTTAGCCGTTTGGAAGATATGATGAAATCTTTAAAACCTAGGGTTTTGTCCAAAAAGTAGCAGATCTGCAACAAAAAGTTAATTAAACCTGCAAAACTCAACAATGGGGGTTAGATGAATGCAAATTTTTACTACAAAAATCTGCAAAAAAGATCAAGCGAAGTGAGTCCCACCAGACGTGCCAGAATGTATTATCAAAAAATTTGGATTTGTAAATTAAAATGATCAAACAATTGAAATGCATAACCCAAACCCAAATAATTCAATACCTCGAAGATGTAAGATGAGCTTGATTGATTGATTGCTTTGTTGTGTTGATTGCTCGATTCTGCAGCATAACGTTGATAGAGAGATAGGTGATGGTGATGGTTGATGGTTGATAGATGCAAAGCTAGATGGATTGAAGATGATGGATAATGGCTTGAGATGAAAATTCAACAGAGTGAGGTTGCATGAAGAAGAATCATCCCTTCTCCCTTAATCTCTTCTCTAATATCTTCTCTAATGTCTCTAATCTCCTCTCTAATGTCTTCTCTAATGTCCCAAATGGCTCAAAAGAGGCTTGCTTTATAGGATTGGCTTGGTTCCAATGGATGGCTAGGATCAATTAGGGCTTTAGATGAAATGGATGGATAGGATTAAGTTAGGTTTCCTTTCACATTAAGAAATTGTAGTCATGTGACATGTGGCAAGGGAAGATAAGGCTTACATGTGCTTGTGTAGATAAATACTAAAATTAGGTCCCATTAGTTGTGCATGTGAAAGATATGAATGAAAGTTGTATTACAACACATGATTGACTGTACAAGTGTTGGAATGTGATAAAAGATGAGTAGTTAATTCAAATAAAATATTTGAATTAGTTGGGATATAGTTGGAAATTAATTAAATAAATAAATTTTATTTAATTAATTGGAAAGTGGGATTATGCATGTGAAATTAATTAAATAAATAAAATTTATTTAATTAATTGGCTAAGTAGGATGAGGATGGGATTGAATGGGATTTTAATTAAATAAATGAAATTTTTTTTAATTAATTGGCTTATGATGTCTAGGATAATGGTTTAACAAGGTGTTGCTAGAGATGGACAAAGTTGGGACAATTTTGGGTGTCTACAGATTCAAATGCTCAATATATCATATAATCACAATGTTCATATGCTGGCAACATGCGGGCTACAATCAAAGGGCTCACATGCATGCTTTTTGGGTTACAATAGAAATAAAAGATATGGTAGTGAAGTGCTTTCCCAGAACAAAAGATCTTATCTAAACTATCATAATTGCTAATTGGCTTCCTAACGCATCTAAGAGATCTATATTTATCATCTTCAAGCTCATAAAATCTTCCACATTGGCCATAAGAGGTTACAAACTCCAATGAATGATGTAGCATGTAGAAACATGTAGGTTGGCCTACAACATATGGTATTGCTCTAAAAATGAATGAAACTTGGTGCGAACCTCAAGGAAGGTCTATCTGGTTGTTATGTGTCATGTATGATGTTCCATTTGGCTCCACATGTCACGAAAGTACTCCACAAACCTTCTCCTCTAAACTATCTACCTGAATGCTCTGCTCCGTGAGAGTTGATGATGTTCTGATAGGGATAGGAAACAAATCCATATCATTTTAAATCTTGATATGATGTCGCTGACATGGAATAGAAGCTAAATCCTACTCCATGAGCTCTTCTATGTAAATGTGGTACAGAATGATGAACTACAAATCACTGAACTACAACTAAAAAGAAAGAAAAGAAAAGAATGCAAATGTTTTTGGTTGATGCAAGATTGCTCTACAAACTAGGATTCTCTTGCATCATCTTTCCACAAGAGTAGGAGTGACTAGGTAGTCACTGATAGAAAGGATATGGTTCATGTGTTGCATTGAAGTTTGACTCACCTGCATCATGTCTAAGTTAATTTATAAACAACATAGGATCATGATCTAAAACATATGTTATGATTTTCAAGGTGATTATGGCCCTACAGTTAGCATGGAATTATAATGGTATTGGAAAAATTGGTCCTTAGACAGTGAAATTTTAATGCTATTAGAAAATATGTTAGTTAATCATAGCATACCTTTGAAATTCCAAGTGGTTCCGCATTATAAATGTGTAGTATACTGTGGTAAAAATATTACTTATAAATGCCTCATAAATAAATTAGTGACAATTTAACATGCATTTGAACAATAAGTTATAAAATTTAGGTGATTTGGGCCCTTGTCAATTGCATTATATTTGCCAACATCAAATTGGCCGATACAAACTATTCTCCAATTAGTGAATATTTTCCACTAAAAAATCAATGATGTTGTAGTGTAGAAAATCTATTTAAATAAGAATGTTCTTTATTTTCTAAGTTAATTATTTTCAAGCCACCACTAGGATAAAACTAGCTCTTTGGAAGAAAATATTTTGCTACTTTTCTATACCAAAAAGAATAAAATCAAACTAGAATATCCTAATATGTTTTAAAGTTGCAAAATAATGTTGTTTGTTAAGCTAAAACATCATGTTGAATAAGAAAATGCTAATTTACATAAAAATGAAATACATAATTGATAAATTAGGTTCAGAATTGTAAATGATAGAGAGAGAGGAACTTGGAGATGAAAGTTGGAGTCCTCTATCAAGGATGTTTGTGTGATGCCTAGATGTTCATGCATTGTGCTATTGCCCATGCCATGTGCTATGGTGTAAAAATAGTGCAGTCTAATTTTTCATATAGCCTTTAGGGTTTTCTACACACATAAGTTAACAAGGCATAAAAGAATATATAATAATGTTTCAAAGCAAAGCTCTATTGACAAGGAAATGAAAGAACAAGAGGAAAGAAGAAGAACAACAAAACTTCTATGTAGTTGTGATCTTCCAAGCACTTGTAGCTAGAATAAGAAGGGTTGGGTCTACTTAGGATCTTGACACAAATGGTCAATCCCTTATTTTGACCTTTCAACCTCCACAAGAAACCAATATAGAAAATAGATTTAAGAAGTGTGTGTTCTTATCCTATGTGCATCTAGGAATTAAGAATTGTGGAAAAGTGCTATGAATATCAAATCATAGGTCTACAAGGATTGATAAACTAGTGTGTATGAGATTAGATAAAAGAAATTGAAAACACATTAGGTATCAATAATGCAACAATGGATTTTACAAGTGAAACAAAAATAAAAGAGAAGGCTAGAACAATATCACCTCATGCAAGATAAAGAGATGAAAATATACAAAACCCAAGAGCAAGATCTTCTCAACAAGGTAGATATTGCAAGAAGACCCCATTTAGATGTAGAGGTCTTAAAACCTTTGAAGGGTGTTGGTAAAATGCTATTGTTCAGATTCACATGAGAACTTTTCAATGCATAAATCAAGTGTATGTAATGTATTTTAAGATAGAAAAGGGGAGAAGGTGATGGATCTTTAGGAAACATATATGAATTGATATGTTCCTAAGTCACCAATGTGAATGAGATGCCACCAAGAAGAGGCACAAAGATGATGTTGCAAGCATGATACACCTAAAATTATGCTCATGGAATGACATCAAGAAGAGAGGCAATGCCAGATGGAAATAAGAAATATTGCACAAAGGCACATAGAGTGATCTACATGATTGGGGTTGGTATATGTATATAGGAATGATAATGAGGGGATAAAGATAGAATTGTCATCATCCCCCAAGCATGTATAACTTCAAGTACAAAGGAGGAATTGCACATAGAAAAAAAACCAATAAAAGTTTTGTGTCAATATGGAAGAGACCTAAATGTCATAATTCTTTGAATCGTCCCCAAAATGTGTAAGGGAAAAGTAGACAAAAAAGGATAGAATCAAGATACAAATCGATAAAATTGATAATATGGTGTTCCTCATGTATCCATGTACATACAAGGGTATCATGGCTCCTCTAAGGGGAAGTAACAAATAATCAAATGATGAATACACGGGAGTATAAAGACAACCAAAGTAGTCTACAAAATTGTACATATGAAATAAAGGTGCTAGTCTCAAGAACCTCAATCCATAAATTCATCATCTTCCAAGTCTAAATCAAATGGGGAGAAAGGACAACTAGATAGTGAGGCCACCACAGGATGGGCAGAAGCAAAAACTATGATATTAATAAGATGCAGTGGAGTAGTAGGAGGAGAAACATCCTCCCCATCATCCATCTATGGGGCAAGTATAAAGGATCTTGTATAGATTGATGGTAATTTTGGAATATCTGATATCAACTCAAACATACACCCATATGAAGAATGAGTGGGTGAGTCAGTATCAGGATATGGAACTGATGGCTAGTCTGCACTACTAGCAAAAAGAATGTGAGTAGTAGGAGTAGTATAATGGAGTGAAGGGCCCTCCACACTAGGAAAAATTGATGCAAAAGGACTTAGAGGTGGAGAGATAGGGTTGGGCTTTGGTTTTTAGAAAGCTAGGGTAGGATAACATTCTAGTTAGCATTTTGGAGGGGGATGGGGAATGTCAATGTCTAAGGTGGAAAGATGGAGTTTAGGGAATGTTTTGTGGTGGGTTTGAATAATTGGAACAAGAGAGGACAAGGTAGTGTTGGATATGACACATTAAGAAGATCTAAAGGTTGAGAAAAAGGTGGTCAATTAGAGATTTATGGAATCAAGGGAGGGTCAATGGAAGGAGCCAAGACTAGTTGGATTATTTTAGGTTTCTTTTCATCAATCTCCTAGAAAGCACTAGAAGGTGGAGGATTAGGAGTGAGAGGATTAGGGGGAGGTTGGTCAATGAAAGTTCTAGCAATAATATAATGTCAAAACTTTTGTAATCTAGCTAATTGGTTCCACCTAATTCATGCTTGAGCCCCAGAAGAAGAGGGAGGAGGATCCTTTGGTATGGTTTTCTTTCCTCTACCTATCAAAAGGATAGGTGGATGAACTAGAGAATCTTATCGAGGTTAAGGAACCATGGGTAGGGTAGGTAAAGAATAGGAAAGGATGGATGAAGGAATCTAACTCACCTTAAATTTTTGGTAAAGTCTAAAGAGAAAATCAATATGAGGTCAAAGAGGGATGGAAGGGGTAGGCCAAAAGTAGTCGAGGGAAAAGTTATCCCGATTGGCGAGTGGCCAAAATCTACTATGAGAAATAGTGTGTATTGCAACACATTGGTGAAACTTTAGACATTTTTGTGTGATGGAAGTAATGGCTTGCATTGCAATGAACCATGGATGGCCCAAAAAAACATGAAAATGATCTAAGGTAGGAGTGATATTAATAATGAGAACTAGAGTTTTTGGTCCCACCTAGATGGGAAGGGTGATGCAACCTAAGGTAGGTATAGAGAGGCCATCATGTGTGCACATAGACATCTCAAAAGGACCATAAACATCTCTATGCAGTTGGTGAATGCATAAGAAATACTCTATAACTACATTAGCCATGCTAATGAGATTGACCAAAGTACCATGAATGGTCTTTTGGTTAAGCTGAGCATGAATGTGTAGAGGTCCATCGTACTCACCCACTAGTAGGTTGGAAAGGGAGAAATAAATTATGGGCTCAAGAATAGTTTCAACTCAAGGTGTTCGATGTCAAATGTCCACCATCCCCACCATAACAATATATGATGAGGAAGGGAGAGAGTTAATAGCTAACACAAAAGGGTTGGAAGTGAGGTTTATGGAATTAGTGGATGCATGATGCAAAAATAGGTTTATGTATATTTGGAGGTTTTGGTTTGGTTTAGTAATGTATTTATTCCTCTATTATTCACTCTTTCTACCTATATGATATTGGAATCAATGAGATCTTGACTTATGTTTTTCAAGCACATACATTTTTCTGTGTCAAGGCTCAGTACATGGTGGAATTGGAAAAAGGCTTTATAATCATAGTTAGGTGGGAGAGGTTTATTTGTGTCAAGAGGTTAGATAGGTGACAATATTTGAATCAAATTGTTTGAAAGGATCTACTAAAGGATAAAATGTGAAGATTAAGATAGTGGTGTAAAATGATAGTTTCTTTGTGACCAACTAAAAAGCCTTTTCGAAGGAGAAGGTTATGGTCTTGGTGATTGTTATGTTATGTTTGTTGAAATTAAGGAACACTAGAGGGGAATCAGTATTCTGCAAAACTTATTACTTTGTTCCTTTATTAATTTACCACATACATCCAAAAGAAAGAAGCATGAACACAAGAACAAAAACAACAAGATCACAACACACAAACACCAAGATTTTTATGTGGAAACCCGGTTAAGGGAAAAACCACGGTGGGGGTTAACCCACAAGAATTTATACTCTATTAAAAGTATTACAAATGGGGAAGGCACATGCCTTTGGGCACACTGCCCAGAGCTCACTGCTCAAAGAGGCTCACTACCTACAAAATTAATTACAAGAGTTCACTGGAATGATTGAACTAAGAAATAACATCTAACAATGTAGAATTATAGTTCCAGTTATGCACAATATACTGACTTTACACACTTCATCTCTTTCTTCTCTGCTTCATTGCACTACCATGATTCAGAGCTTAGATCTCTTCCCTTTACACTTGATTCTATTATACTTCACACTTATCCTTCATATTCACACACTAACCCTCTCAAATGATCGAATCCATTGATCATATATATCCGCTACATGAAATAATATCAACTGCAGTCAGCTTTGAGAAAAACTTAAAGTCTTTTTAAGAACACTATTCTGTCAGATGAATCCATGCCCAAATACTAATGCTGACCAAAACCCATACATTCAAGTCATCACACATGTCAGCCAATACTACTGGATCTTATAAATTATTTGACAAACCACTTCTCTTCATCCGCACAAGGATCAAACACCAAGTTGGCCTGTTCTTCACTGGACTGAGCTATTTATCCAGAACCCTATACTCAGATGCATGTAACTTTCAATCCTTTCATCACCAGAGGCTAAAATCTTGGATTTAGGTAGCCCTGACATCCTTTAACATTCCCTTAGATCCCCAGCATAATGTGATTACTTGTGGAGAAATGCGGACTAATATGCTGAACCTTGTCAAATGCTCTGTTCCTGTCTATCCAGACTTAGATAAATCTACACTCTGACTTCCAGTATGATCAAATGATGTAATTTAGATGTGTAAGATAGATTTAGTTTCCATCAATGACAACACCTGTCATGCGTAGTAGTGTCTCTTTCCAACAATCTCCCCCTTTGACATTGATGGCAACACTTAGTGAAAAATGACTAAGTGTTAGAACATCTCCCCCTTACTTTATACACTTATGATTTCCAATGCTCCCCCTTAGATTAGTTCTTTATCTTTCACTACTTTTCCTCTCCCCCTTTGACATCAATGGAAAAGGTTGGGATTCGCATACCAAAATTCATGCAAAAATTTTATGTACAAGGATCAAAACTCTACATACTTCTACATATGAACATACAGTTCTTAGGCTTTGTTCATCAACAAAAGGATATCACCAAAAATATTTTTCAACTTTGTCAATTCATTGTCCTAGTTCATTTTAATACTACCCAACATAGATATGCGCCCACTGAACAAAAATACCAGTGATTCTGCCTTTTGAAGGTTAGTAGGATCACTAGTAGCAGTTGTTGCTTGGGACTTTGCCAATATATCATACATAGTTTCTAACTTAGGGAAGATCAATCCCTAGAGCTCATCCAATCTGCCCATAATTTTGGCCTTTTCCTTCTCCAAATCACTCAATTCATTCCGCAGAATCACTACTTGGCATTCTTTGGTAATTATAGACTCAGTTAAAGGACTATATGATTGAGAAATATTAGACAGTTTGAGCTCTATGTCCTTAATCTTTTTCTCAATATCTTCAATAGCTTTAGATCTATTTAGACAAAACTTATAGATCTATGCACCTTCATATAGGGCATTTTGAATACTCTTTACATTGGTATCAAGCCTAGATCTATCATAGCTAATTACTTTCTTTATTTCAGCAAACCTCTTCTCATTAAATTCATTTTTTACTTTAACTTCTGCTGACTTCTCTAAGGTTTCAAAATGAGAACTTACAGAGTTTATCAAGCTTTTCATCTAACCGGAGGGAGATGCTAAAGAATCCTTCTAAAATGTGGGCATGATTTTCTCCAAAATCCTAGATGCAAGGCCAAGCAGCTTGCTATCTTCTAAATGGGACTTCAAAATTTCCTCTCTAGCCTTAGCTTATGTAATAGAGGCCAAACTTATCTTCTGCACTAGTGATAAAGTATCAAAATTGATTGGTCCTTGTATTATGTCCCGATCTTCTGCAATCTGTTTATCTCTTTCCAAAATTTATTTTACTACATCTGTAGTGTCTCTTGCCCAAAATGATGTTTCAGACTTGTGCTCTTTAGTGCCTCCATCTTCTCCCTTTTCAGAGTCAACCACAATGTTCTGCTCATCACTTTCATTATTTTTCTTTGTTTCTTCCTTCTCTGCATCATCATCAAAAGCATCCTTGTTTTTAACTAACTTAGAAATATCTTCTACATTCTCTTCTGGAGGATTTGGTGTATCCTCAATGGCAGTATTATCAAATTCCTCAGCATCTAGAGTGGAGGAATCAATTCCATGATCATTTTCTTTTTCTTGATCTTCCTTCATCATTTCTTCATATTCTTTATTCAATGTTTCTTCTTCCATAATGGAGTCATCACCTACTCCAGTTTGTTGCTCATGTTTCTATAGCTCTTCATCATTCAGAATTGATGCATCCTCAGTATCAACTGGTTCTTCTGTAACCATATAAAACTTATTCTTGTCCAATGCTTTCTTTAGAATTTGTTCTATTTCTTTAACAACTTCATAAATGTCTCCAATCATCAGCTTATTCATCCTTTTCTTGCTTCTGAATTCATTCTTGACTTCTTTGAGAATCTTATCTGCTTCTTTTTTGGAGATCACTAGACATAGACTGGACATTACATGTTCCCTCAGCTCCATATCTTTTGCTTTGGCAGTTTCTTTTCTCATCTCTAAGATGTCTCTTAGACTCTTAGGAATCTCTAACAAAATCTCTACAAGTGCTTTGTTGAATATGTTCAGGTACTTAACAATAGCATCCTTCAAGATTTTCTTATTAGCATTATCAAAACTATCATAATATTTTTCTATGGGCTTTAAATTCCCATGAACAATTGCTACATTCACAATGTCTTCAGTTGACAAGTTAGATTTTTCAACATGTGCTTTAGTCCTTTACCTTTTTCTCACCCTTATACTTCTGGAGGGCTTGTCTTGGGTAGCCCTTGATGTTTCTGGTTTCTTTAATTTTAAGCTTCTGGAGGGCTTTTCCTTAGATACTTTAGATGGCTTAGTGCCTAAGGCTTCAACTCTTTGACCTCATCATCCGAGTCAGTTTCTTCTTCATCCACTTTCTCCACACTAACATATGTTCTTTTTCTTTTTACCTTTGTCCTTTTTCCTTCCTTACTAGAGGGTTTTTCTGCAGCAGGAGAAGGTGACACACCAGAGGTTATACCTGTACTCCTTGTAGTTCTTGGCTTAGAAGAGGATTCCATCAGAACACTTTCCTGTTCTCTTTCCTACTTCTTCTCAACTTTCTCTATTCTTTCTCTGTTGTCTCACAGCTTCTCTTGTTATGCCAATGCTTTCTGCATACATTTCAACTTGCCTTTGAATCTTTCTCTTAGATTCAGGCTTCCAAAGCTCAACATGTAGTTTCACACTGAGTTCACTATATGTCCTAAATCTTTCAACTGTGGTGTCCTTTGGTTTACTCAAAAGGTGTTGAGCATTCATATCCAATACTTTCTCATCAACTTCATACCCCATGGGCATGATCTACATAGTTCTTGGTTCAACTGCTTCCATTAAACACCGATCTGTATCCACCATAAAACAGACTATATCCTTGTATTTTTCAACCATAGATGTAGTGATTCTTTCCATTGATTGCATCATTTTCTAAAAATTCTTGAAAAATCCCCAAAGAGTAGTCCTTTGGGTATTGGAGTCACCAATATTGTTTAAGTGCTCTCTTATTTGTACCGTAATAGGCTTATCGCTGGTCCAACACATGCTTTTCTTGTCGGGTGACTCATTCATGAAATAGAAGAACAAACACAGGACCAATGTACCATATTTGAAAGTGTTCTTCTTAATCTTCTTAAACTTATTCAAATTTTCCATCAATTGGTTTTGCAGTAACTCACACAAGTCATAATCAACATTCTCTCTCAACATCTGATAAGCTGCATAGATAGCCATACCGGATATAGAATTCTCCCTGCTGGAATGATATATCTTGTATCCAATCACCATTGATGCAAACTTGACATCCAGATCAGTGATGTCATTTATTGTCATTGCCCTTTTGTCAAACCTTGAACTGGTAGCATCAATTACAGTTTGATTTTTTACTGACTTCAACATTGGTAGTCCACTGGATGAGTTTAATCTTGTCACGACCTTGATGGTACCCTTGGTGATCTTGAAGGGTTTCATCAACCACATGAATTCAACATGCATCTGGCTCAGAACATACCGGACCCATTCATCTTCTCTGAAGGATGAGAATACAATAACCTAAATGAAATGTTTGACTTGCAGCTCCTTATACTCAAGTTTAAGACCATGAATCTCATGCCTTAGATGATTTTTGAACAAATCTACTAACTTTGAATCCCCAAACTCCTCTATGTTAGCATGAATATATGCCCTAATATCTTCAACGTGCAACACTCCATGCGAAACACTAGAAAATGCACCTAATATATCAACCTCTATAGATTTATGTGGATGCTTTTTGAATTTAAGTCAGGGCCTTTCAATGATGTCAACAACCAATGGAGTAGCCATATCAAACATTGCAAATTCAGAGAGCTCTACAGAAGATACCTTGTTTTGTCAGTTGGGGTTAGTTGTTGAATTTGTTCTCCACACTTCAAATCTCTGAAATTTCAGCCCAGGCACTCTTCTCCTTGTTCTCTTGAATGCAAAGTGATTCAAGTGATTGAATGAATGACCTTTTATCCTCCGCAAAACCTAATTCATCATTGTAATAAATAATTTTTCCTAATACATCCGGTTAGACTATTTCTGCATATGGTTGATCTTCAATCGCTCCGCAATCAATTGCATTAGCTTCTTTTCTTCCAGAATTTGCTTCAACAGATTTGAAATAGATTTCTTCAACTTCATTCATCAAGCTAGATTCAGGCACCCACTTACTGGCCGGGGGAATTAGATTTTCAATGTAGCTCCCCCTGAGCTAGAGCTCTTGATTCAATTCCCAGAGGAATTATTAGCACTAGATTCTGGTGTGGACCCATTGTCAACTTTCATTTCACCTTTCTTCACCCATGTTTTGTTCATTTCATTCTAGATCTCATTCAAATCAACTTTTCCCTTTCCTTTGTCCAACTTCTGTTCTATTTTTCTTTTACCAGCCTGTGGGTTCTCCTTTTTGCTTCTACAAAATTTAGCAATGTGTCTGGATTTGTTGCAGTTAAAACACACAATCTTATTTTTCTAACAATTACATGTTGGAGCAGGTTTAGATCTGCATTTTATTGCAATATGTTAAAACTTATTGCAAGTAAAACATCTTCCATTGAACATTTGTTTGTTCTTAGGAGGATTCCTTGATCCACTTCTGCATTCCTCAGCCTTATGACCTATCCTTTTGCAATTAAAGAATTGATCAGAGAAAGATGATGCATTTTGATTCACTTGACTTCTACATTGATTAGCTCTATGACCATACTTATTGCATTTGAAACAATTACCATTGAAAGATGAATACCTTTGAGCATTAGGTTGTCTTACCGAAGGTCTTCTAGTATTCCTTCTTTGATTTCTTGCATCAGGATTTCTTTGACTGGATCCAGAGCCTTCACCTGTCTCAAATCCCAGACCATGCTTATCATCTACCTTCTTTTGACTATCAATCAATGCCTCAAGTTTAGCTAATCTTATCTTGAATTTCTCTTTATATTCATTTATGAATTCTAGGTCATGTTTAAGAATGACAATTTGCCTTTCAAGTTCTTCCTCATTGTCCTTGCTTTCTTGTAGATCAGACTCTAGATGGCCAATTATTCTGTCCAATCTGCAACATTCTTCTATTCTTTCTTTCAGAGATTGATTCAATTTTTCTTCAGACTTCTTTTTTTCCTCAATTTCCTTGGTTAGCCTCATCACCCTGGACTCCATCTCATGTCTTAGGACAACAACTTCTTTTTCTAGCTTCTCATATTCCTTTGACTTCTCCTTCAGGGCCTCATCCATGTTATTGTCTTCATTCTGATTTGCTAGGTGATGAAGTAGCTCCTTTCTATTTTCATTAGATTTGCTTAATTTTTCTTTTAGGGTCTCAATAAAATCTTCAACATCTTTAAGGTTCTCTTGCAGATCTTTGATTTCTACTCTGGACAGGTCAAGATCATTTAAGGCTACTTGTAGTTGGTGAATGATACCATCAGAATGCTTGAATTAACCTATTGAAAACACCTTCCCAGATCTTCCTCAAGCTTTTAAACTTCTTCTGAGGAACCAAGCTCTGATACCAATTGTTGAAATTAAGGAACACTGAGAGGGGGGGTGAATCAGTGTTCTACAAAACTTATTACTTTGTTCCTTTATTAATTTACCACATACATCCAAAAGAAAGAAGCATGAACATAAGAATAGAAACAACAAGATCATAACACATGAACACTAAGATTTTTATGTGGAAACCCAGTTAAGGGAAAAACCATGGTGGGGGTTAACCCACAAGAATTTATACGCTATTAAAAGTATTACAAATGGGGAAGGCACATGCCTTCGGACACTTGCCCAGAGCTCACTGCTCAAAGAGGGTCACTGCCTACAAAATCATTTACAAGAGTTCACTAAAATGATTGAACTAAGAAATAGCATCTAACAATGTAGAATTATAGTTCCGGTTATGCACAATATACTGACTTTACGAACTTTATCTCTTTCTACTCTACTTCACTACTCTACCATGATCCGAAGCTTAGATCTCTTCCCTTCACACTTGATTCTATTATAATTTGCACTTATCCTTTATATTCACACACTAACCCTCTCAAATGATTGAAACCATTGATCATATATATCCGCTACATGAAATAATATCAACTGCAGTCAGCTTTGAGAAAAACTTAAAGTCTTTTTAAGAACACTATTCTGTCAGCTGAATCCATGCCCAAATACCAATGTGGACCAAAACCCATACATTAAAGTCATCACACATGTTGGCCAATATCACTGGATCTCATAAATTATTCAACCAACCACTTCTCTTCATCCGCACAAGGATCAAACACCAAGTCAGCTTGTTCTTCACTGGATTGAGCTGTTTATCCAGAACCTGATACTCAGATGCATGTAACTTTCAATCCTTTCATCACTGAAGGCTAAAATCTTGGATTTAGGTAGCGCTAACATCCTTTAACATTCCCTCAGATCTACAACACAATGTGATTGCCTGTGGAGAAATGTGGACTAATATGTGGAACCTTGTCAAATGATGTATTCCTGTCTATCTGAACTTAGATAAATCTACACCTTGACTTCCGGTATGATCAAATGATGTAATGTGGGTGTGTAAGCTAGATTAATTTTCCATCAATGACAACACCTGTCATGCCTAGTAGTGTCTCTTACCAACAATGTTTTGCAAGAAAGCATCGGGAATCAGTTGTGAAGAGAGCTCAGAAGGAGAGCTACAGAAGAGATAACATTTGACTATTGTGAGCTATGAGGAGAACAAGCTATAGATGCCTCGACTGGTCATAACATATACACTATTTTGTGTTGAGGTAAGACTATTATCACAATCATATTATTTGTTTTGTGGAATACTGTAGCATTCAATTGTTATCGTTAGATTAATACAATTGTCATAGGTCAACCATGTATTCATTTAGATGGTGATAATAATTGTATAACCACATTACGGCCTTCGAGGCCAAAGGTTTACAAAGAATGTGTTTCAGTCTATTTAAAGATTGTATTCATTAGTTAATATGTTGAGGCTAAAAGACTGATAAGATATAATTACTAATACAACAGTCTCATGTCTTGAAGCTGTTAAGGCTGAGACTAAGTAATATTTGTTTATTAGTATTATGTTAAGATTGTATTCGGGGTTAGCCAAATGCCACAATCACAGATGAATATCACTAAGCAGGCTATAAGCCTTGTAATACCAAACCTTGACCCTAACATTTAGCTGATAGCTGGTGCCTTGAGGATAGGTAACACCATTTATAAGAAGGTCGATGGCCATCCACTTAAACATTGAAATATTCTCTTGACCTTGTCTTTAATAGTATGTAAACTACAAGACAGTCGGGACACTTATAAAGTAAAAGATACACCTTATGTCTATGAAAAATAATTCTATACCATTGGGTGTAAGCTATGGTGATATAAAAGAGTAACAAGATTGATCTTGTCATGATATAAAACTAGTATAATATTAAAAAACCTTGCTTAAGGCTGCATGGAGTGCATTCTGGATTATGCATGTCATTGAGTAAACCCCGATCATTATTACTATTACTTCCATGAAGGAAAGACTTGAAAATGAGGGTGATAACTTTGTAATAGAGTATTTATTATGTATATGTCTCTTTTGTTATAGCAAGATTCATGGATGAAGCTAAGGGTTTCAAGAACCCATTTGAATTATTTTGACAATGGACGATTAATTGCCTATATCGACAAGTCATATAGTCATTTTGAAAACAATGAAAACCTTGAACACAAGTAACCATAGAAAAACTTAGATTGAGAATGGTCTCTTGAAATTGTAAACTATGGTCATGAAATTAAAAGTAAAGAAAAATGGGAATAGGGTGACATGGAGTCATAGGTTCCCTATTTCATGGATAACAAATAATCATTAGATGTACTCCTGGAGACCGGAGTCAAAAGTCCAAGAAGGATGGACTAAGGGTGAAATTAACCCAACTTTTCTATTATGACCTAGGAGGGTCAAAATTGAACACGGTAGGATGAGACAGCTTCTAAGTCAAGTCGAGGTGTGTGAATATACGACTATGTTCATTGCAAAATGTCATGTATATAAATCTTTGGCCAAAGTAATGCATCCGTCTCTGCATGCATTAGTTGGTTCACAGTGCTCTAGATTGCACAATGCTTCTAGTAGTGTCATACATAGTTAGAGTGGATCTATAGTTGTATGACCGTGAAGTATTGTGAATGACACAACATGAGATACTCTAATGGAAAACCAATCGGTTCCTTATATCTAATCCCTTCGTGAAGGGTAGAGCTTCTTCTAGGTAGGAAGTTGTGCAGGAGACCGCCAGTCTATGGTTGGAGGAATAGCTCTTGGGTGATGCTCTCCTTTCCAAGTAGAAGACTAGCCAAGGCGTAAGAAGATAGATGTCAAAGTTCCAGATATAGTAGATTGTCTTATATGACTTGATAGTCATCATTATGTATAATTTATCTTTGATGCTATGAGTAAAACATTGTAAATGTATAGTGAAAGTAAATCACTAATATGATATCTTTGGGAATGTTGTAAATTTCAGTTTTAAAATGTTCAGAAAAGATATGCATATCAATTGAAATTATTTAATTGATTATTTTTGTTTCACTTTGATTAACCTGATCATGTTTATAGACTTAATGAAGATTAAGTTGGTTAATTTTGGATTAACAAAAGGTGGCTTGTTACATATGGTATCAGAGCTACTAGGTTCAATACATGGACCTATGAGCTCACTAAATTATATTAATTATTTTCTCTCCAACATTAACGGTTGCTAATGTTTGGATGTTCTTATGCCAGAATAGTAAGAATAAGAACAACACCCAGAAACAAGGTAACGAGAAATGGACATTATATTAAGGCTATGAGTGAGAGAGCCTCAAGAATGAAATACCTTAAACAAACTAGTTGCTTGGTAAGCACATGGTTGGTTGATGATGAAACCTTCGCTGATGCTATTAAACGCATCAAGTAGGAGATGAGGAAAGTAGTTAGGATTACTGCTTCTATCTCTGAAAATGAATCAGTGAAACCCTTTGCACCTAAAGAACCAATCTTGGAAAGTGATCTCAAGAATCCTAATGTTACTTAGAAGGTTGTGGATGAGTACCTGCAAGTACATCCACCTCCTAAAACTGATTTGATAGATTTCAAGGATGAGAAATGAACATGGGAAGGTATCCCAATCTGATAATGACTTGGAGTAGCAAGATGTAAACAAAATTTTGTAACTATGGATGGATTATATGTAATCCATGGAAAAATATAATGCATTTTGAAAATTTTGGCAAATCTTTCCTTTCTTGTTAAAGATTTACATGAATGAGAATGGATTTACATTTATGAATGGGTTAATTGGTATGAAAAACTTATTGAATGATTAATCTGCAAACTTTAGGAGAAGTAGATTGCAGCATGGTTCACATAAGAACCAATATGGGAGATAGCTAGGAAAAAAAGGCAACCTTCAAGCCACTCCAAATCTAAGCTTGACTAGATCCTTTCTATGCTCCAATAGACGAGAGTGTGAATTGGATCTCTTGAGTAGGAGGTCAGGGGTCAGCATGGACCCAAGTGGGAAGCCTATTATGGGGGTGATGGTGAGGCACATCATGATGACACCACCCAAAGTGAATGCAAAGAGAATAACTCTAGGACCAGACATGAAGAGGATAGAAGAAGCCACATGGCTTTGGAATTATCCTGAGATATGAAAAAAGTTATGCCTCCCAAGTTCGAAGGGTATGTAAGTGGAGATCTTGTGGAGGCATGGCTTATGGAGATGGAAAAATACTTTGAAATAAGGAGTTATACTAAAATCACCAAAGCAGTATGGGGAGCATACTAGTTGGTGGATGAGCATCCACATGGTGGATGAATAAGAAAATGGAGTTAGGCTTGAGGTCTACGAGTTTAACCTGGGACAGGTTTGTGGAACTCTTTAGGCAAAGATGGTTGCCTCGACTGTATTATGATCAAAAGCTTATAGATTTTTAAAATATGAAATAGGGTAATTTAACTGTGAACGAATATTGGGAAAAGTTCACTCACTTACTTAAGTATGTTCCGCAATATCAATAGGATGAAAGGTTTCACATCCGAAAGTTTATTATGGGATTGAACACCTAGATTGGGGGAGAAGTTGATGTGCATGGTCCCATCTCAATGGACTAGGTTTATGAAAAATCCATCAAACAAGAACAAAAATTGAAAGCTATGTCTGCTTATAGGGAAAGGAACTGAAAAATATATAACTAGTCTCAAACCTCCCAACCCTCTAAGAAAAAGGGGAAAAAGTAGGATTTTTCTGAGAAAAATGATAAAGGGTCCAAGAATAAGCAAAATGAGTCCAGAGGGGAAAATAAGGGCAATACTAACTCCAAGAAAAATTGAGATAATTTTGGGAAGCCTCATGAGAGGCAAGGACCCATGGGAGGATGTTATACATGTGGCGGTGATCATTATGGCAACCAGTGTCCTAACAAGGCATAGGGAACGCAGCCACGATGAAATCCTTTACCTTCTTAGTAGGTGACATTTCAATAATGCATACATGCAGCCTTGGATAATAGGCAAGTTGACTATCAAATTACCCCCATTGAAACTACATGTATTTTGTTTTGTCTTCCAATTTCAGTTTTAATATATACTAGTGCTACAAAATGTTTTGTTTCCCTAAAAGTGTTAAATAAAATTTCTAGAAAAGATAGATACATGGCAAACACTTGGTCAATTGAATATGCAAATTAGACCAAAGCTCAGGTAGAGAAACGATTGTTTGAGGTTGAACTTCCAAGTTTCTCCACTGAGGTGAACTTTTACATAGCCCCATTAGGCTCATATGAGTTTATCCTTGGGATAAATTGGTTATGGAGAGACTGAGCTAAGGTGGACTATTATGCCAAAATAATAGAATGTCTAGATGACCTAGGGAGCAAAGGTTTTCTGAAAGGGAACCCTAGTAAGGTGATGCAGAGGTAGGGGAGGCTAGAAACACAATCCAAAAGGTTGCATATGGTTTGCTTTGATGACTGTCCCCTAAATTGGCATGCTCAACAAGAGAGGTAAAATGCCCAAATGAAGGATAGATGGAAACCCCAACTTGTAGACCACCCTAACCACCTTGGATCACTTTCTCTTGGAAATCTAGAACCACTCAAGGCCATCAAAGATCATGGCTAAACACCCACCTATCCTTTTACTCACAACTAGCCCTATGTGCTTGTAGCCCCTGGAAAGAGGTTTTTGGGCATAACTCACAAACTACTGATCAAACCACTAAACAAATTATTTTTTTGAGTACCCATTAAGCTCCTACACAACATATCTAACATGAGGAGGTGGTTTGTTTGGACCAAATGCCCCTAAAATTGACTGTACCTGCTGTTCTAGGCCTAATTAAGATAGTTGAAGTAGTAATTTTGACATAACTTACTGAAAACAACTCAAACCCACAAAAGAAATAGTTTTTTAGATACCCATTTGGTGCTTACACAACATATCTCAAAACAAGGTGGGTTACTTTGGCATGTGTGGGCCTAAAATTGACTGTTCCTTTTCTCACTAGGCCTAATTACGCCACCTTTACAAGGCATCTATAGGTTAACTTCACCTTTACAATGCAACTATAGGTTAACTTCACTCCAACTTCCTAAATCCTTCTCCAAGGTGTCAAATAGATTTCAAATGATCTTAATATGCTGGTTTTTGGGATCTAAGGTGATTCCACATCGCCTTTTCATCAACTCACTCCTCATTTAATGCAATATGGCCTAAAACATAGGGATTTTAGGCATGTTTGGATCCAAAATGTCCTTTACTCCAGCTCCTTGCTCCTACATGCAAACAAACAATGTTGTATATCCTAACCCAATCCAATCCATCCATTTTTGGAGCCTCGAAATGTGGAAATTGCTCAAAACCTCATCGTTTTCGTTAAACCCTCAAAACCCTAGGTTTTAGGACCAGTTTTAAAAAATAGGCTACAAAATGCTTCAAACCTGATGAAAAATTTCCCAACTAGATGCAAATGAATATACCTCACCTCCCCTCACATTTTTATGCACTTAAGGTCATGACAGTATTGTATGGTCATGTACCAGTGCTGGAAAAATAGAAAAAATAGTCAAAATTGCAAAAAAAATTGGAAATTTCTTTATTCTCCTCACTTCAAAACATTTTCTTTGATTTTCCTCAAATATTTTTGGCCTCCAAATCATGTTTACATATATACACCACATTCCACTACTCCATCATCATGGAAAAATAAAAAAGAAGGCTTAAAAATAGCCTTTCCACTAAGCTGTCCTAAAATAACAGTGTTAACTTTAGGCAAAAATCAATTTCTAAATCCTCCACTACAAGAAGATGCCTCTAGTGGGATTTATTACAACATTTAATAAGAAAACTCCACCTATGTTTCTAAATAGAGACCAAAAAATTCAAAAATTGCCTAGGGAAATTCAAAATTTGCCTTGAAGTCTAGGTGCTCCTGCACCATAAGGTCAAACTAAGATAAATTTCTGCTCTACAAATGAAAAGAGCTCAAAGAAAAGGATGCCAACTTTTTGTTGTCAAAATGGAGAAACTAAATAGTTTTGAGGAAACTAATTTTCAAGATGATTTAATGTTTTATGAATCTTAGAAACTCAAAGGAGTTGAGAAGAGGGAGTCCCTAGGTCAAGAGAGATTAGATATGGACAGGTACCCTTTGCTTGAAGATTTTGAGGATGTATTTCTAGATGAGCTACTGGTATTACCTCCTAAAAGAGATTTTAACTTCTCTCTATATATATCTAGGATCAGAACCTATATCTAAAGCTCCATACAGAATGACCACAACTGAGTTAATGGAGCTAAAGGCTCAATTGCAGGAATTGTTGGATAAAGGATTGATAAGGCCTAGTGTGTTGCCCTAGGGAGCAACAGTAATATTTTTGAAAAATAAAGATGGTACATTGTGGTTATGCATATATTACCGTATGTTAAATAAGGCAACAATAAAGAACAAATACTCTTTGCCTCGCATTGATGATCTCTTCGATCAAAAGAGGAGCCACTATGTTTTCTACGATCGATCTTTGATCAAGGTTCCGTCAATTGTGATTAAAGGATGAGGATATCCACAAAATAACCTTCAGAACAAGGTATGGGCATTACAAATTCACTGTCTTACCCTTTGGATTAACAAATGCACCTTCAGTGTTTATGAACTTAATGAACAGTGTATTTAGAGACTATTTGGACAAGTTTGTCCTAGTTTTTCTTGATGAGATCCTAATCCACTCTAAGAGTGAGGAAGAACACCTTTAGCATTTAAGGATTATTCTTCAGAGGTTGGGAGAGCATAAACTATATGGCAAGCTCTCCAAGTGTACTTTATTTCAAAAGGAAGTGTAATATTTGGGCCATATCATTTCAGCCAAGGGAATAGCTATGGACCTAGCTAAGATTAAAGCCATACTGGAATGGCCAGTACCAAGGAATGTACATGAGGTCCGAAGTTTCATGGGCCTAGTAGGGTACTACAGGAAATTTATGAAAAGCTTTTCAAAACTTGCTTATCCTATTACTTATTTGCAGAGAAAAGGCAAGAGGTTTGAGTGGTCATACAAGTGCCACAAGGCATTTGACCAATTGAAAGAAAGGTTGACTTCAACACCCATCTTGAAAGCACCTGACCTGGAAGGTCAATTTGTAGTCATTACAGATGCCTTAGGGGAAGGCTTAGGTGGTGTACTAGTCTAGGATGGACAAGTTATTGCATATGAATCCAAGAAACTAAAAACTTATGAACAAAACTATACTCCACATGATCTGGAATTAGAAGTAGTAATACATGCTCTGTAAATGTGGAGACATTATTTTCTTGGGAAACCCTTTAAACTCAAAACAGACCACCAAGGGCTTAAATATCTATTCACTCAACCACATTTAAATGCTTGCCAAAGAAGGTGGTTAGAGTTAATCTCAAATTATGATTTTGAGATTAAATATATTCAAGGCAAGGAAACCCAAGAGGTAGATGCCTTAAGAAAGAGAAGACATATCTCCTTAATGACCTCCAAACATTTTGATTTTAAGAATTAGGTGTTACAAAAGTCTAAGGGAGATGAGTTTTACGAGCAAGTAAAATAGGCCCTTTTGGAGAACCCCTAGAATTTGAAATATGACAGATTTTACCTTGAACCCGCTGGGTTATTGAGGTATAAAGGAAGGATGTATGTTCCAAACCCCAAGGAGTTAAGGAATATGGTGTGGAAAGAGGTTCATTCTGCACCTTATTCTGGACATCCTAGAGTAACAAAGTTACTAGCTAATGTGAAACCCTTATACTTATGGAAGGGAATGAAAAGGGATGTTGCAAGATTTGTAGCTGCATGTCTAGAATGCAAGAGGGTGAAGGCAGAACACCATCACCCGACATGACTATTATACCATCACGAAATTCTAGAATGGAAGTGGTAAATCATTAGCATGGATTTTGTGCAAGGACTTCCTATGTCAAGGAACATGCACAATGCTATTCTGGTTGTGGTGGATAGACTCACCAAAGTGACACATTTTATTCCTAGGAATTTAACAGATGGGGCACCCATCATAGCCTACAAATTTGTGCAAGAGATTTTCATATTGCATGGTATTCTTGAGAAGATTATCTCAGATAGGGATGCCTATATGACATCAAGGTTTTGGAAAACCTTGTTTTCCTCACTTGGAATTGTTGTTTGGTTACACAACATACCCCATTTTGCCTTAGCAAAATAGGGACCCAACTTTTTCTTCTGCTTGTTTTTGCTTTCTTGCTTTGGGTGGTTTGGCAAAAGTCAGTTAAGTGTATCACCCTTGCTTAGACATGTGCTCTAAAGAATAGGTCAATTGTCAAAGTTAGAATCTACTATCACAAACCTCATAATCTGGAAGAATACAAAATTATAAGCAAGTTTGCTTTTTGGATCACCCTAATATTGTTTAAGGATAGAAAGTTATGCTAAGTCAAAGTTTGATCAACCTAGCTATTTCCCATAGGGTCATATTTCTAATTGTCAGTCATATTCATTAAGATGACCTTGATGTAAGAAGATCACCCAATATCCATATGTTCCCTGATATGCGAACATCAAACATAAGTATGATAGTGTAATTTCCCGTTAAAACCTACATGCATATTAGTAGAGGGTTACATTTCTAAATATCAGTCATGTTACCAAATATCACCCTCCACGAAACATGACCATGACATCATCCAATTTTGATATATAAAAAAACTCATCCTGATGATGATGCCATCAATTTGCTTGACACTCAGAGGGTCACATTTCTAAACATCTGTCATATTCGTCAACATGACGATGACGTCATCTTAATTTGGTAACAACAAAGACATGATAAGATGATGACATCATCACAATCCAAACTTGAGAGGGTCACATTTTGAAATATCCCTGACCATAACCAATATGACCGTGACGTCATTTTCTGGAACAATTTCAAAGGCTCATAAAATGCTGACATCACCCTCGCATTCTCAAGTGGGGTGATATTTCCTAAATATTAAAAGACCTGGATATTTTCGAATATCCCTCATATTGACCTTGATGACCCGATATGCCTGGTTTCATAGTGACCAATCTAATCATGCCATGTGGCAAACCCCATGGGTCATATGAACATGATATATTATCATGATTTATTAACAAAGATAATGTGACTTGATCTCGATTATTGGTCAAAGGTTGACCATATCCATGGTGATGTCATCCTCATATGCTCGGTAGAGGGTCATATTTTCAAATATCCCTGATCTTCTAAGAGATCACCCTCTATATTAAATGCAAACCCAACGGTAGATCACGCTCTCAAATTTCTAATGTAAGCCCGCCACTTGTCAAACATCCATGGTATGTTATGTGTTGATCAATGGACTTGAACGGAAGACATTAACCACACCCTAATTTGTTGTATTGATCAGTTAAAAGGTAAATTTTGGGGTTTATTCACATTTACCCTATGTTTAAGCAAAAATTACAGAGCTTTGAAGGTCAAAGCATCACAGTAACCTGCAAACGGAATGGGACCCACATCTCGACGGAACGGAACAACAAATATAGCGCAGTCACATTCATATAGTAAAAGAGGAAAGCTATTACCAAGAAAGTAAATTCAAAACCCTCTCTTTTGTCATTTACGGTAAATCATGAGGTAAAATTAGTTTTACTAGGTTAATCATTATGGTGATGCATAGAGATGAGTTAGAATAATAAAATTGCTATTATGAAATAAATGTGGTCCTTGAACCCTGCTACATACAAACATGTTAGGGTAAGAAATGCATGGTGCTATCGTAAGAATTAATGAAAATCAAAAGGAATAGGTCTGATATAGAGTTCTTGAAGCCCATGTTCTTACAACCCGAAGTGGTAGGATTCAGGTATGGGATGATAAATGACACACATCAGGGAAATATAGACCTAGATGCATGGACGAGAAGGTTAGATAACGGAAGTGGAAACCCTTTACTTAAAAGAATATACTCCTCAGGGATATGGCACACTGGGGGATTTCCATACGCCATGGAAGCTACTGAGTTAGTGGTTGAGTGTGCGTAGAACTATAATTCAGAAACTAGAAGAGTGGAGAAGCATGGCAGGTTGTATGCAGATTTCTCAATTAAAGGCATCACCTCTGCATTTAATTTTCCTATAGGACCAAACGTGGTCAGATTGAGCCTGAGCAAGTTGGAAAAGGAATACTATAGTAATAAGAAAGAGGCTAGTGGAGATCCAAGAGAAGTGCATACAAGGTCTCCGCTAAATTGCCAGTACACTTGTTTAAATTTGATTTTGCTGAAGAGTATCAGTGCATGATGGTAATGCTTAGCAAAACGACAGAGAGACAACATGATGGAAAATTCAAAAATTAGATGTATGGAATTATCCAGATGGTGGAATATTTAGATGACAAGCCTCTCTAGGCTAAGATCATAAGTGATAGTCTAGATGAGAGAATGAGAAGGCTGGGTGGCAAGATGTGCATGTTTCATATGACTTCTTATGTCGTATATGCCTGTGCTTTTAGAGGAGCATTTAATGGGTTACAAATAAAAGGTAGGGTTGGAAATAACCCTCATGATGTAAACATATGGGAACACTACTCGTAGCTAAGTAGGAGAGAATCCCTCCAGAATTATAAGATAGTGAATGACTCCTTTTCTATGCATTTGGTCAGAACCATGGAGGAAGATAGAACAAAAAGATTCATTATGGAAGCCCAAGATGTTATTTACAAATATGGGGCTTGGTTTATCCAGTTCCCTAAATTTTCATACATGAGAATAGAAGGATTTGAAGGGCAACCTCTCATGCTGCCTAGATACCATAATGACAGGGCCATTCTGATGGAATTTGCTAGACACATTTTGACATCAGTAGAGGCTCACATTGAGAAGAGAAAGATTCCACCTGTGTTGTTTCTAGTATTCATTAGCTGGTATCTATACCCCGACAGACAGTATCAAGGATGCAATCGAAGGATTAAAGTTAATGCACTTGCAACCATTTTCAATAGCTAGATCATATGATCCATATGGTAGGATGCATGCATTATTGGGAAAGCAAACACATTAAAGGCACCTTGAGGATTATTGGTCTGATTGTGACGATGAAGTAGAGGTTAGGAGAAGGACTTACCAGAGGCTCACTCTCAATCAAATTCACACCTTTTATTACATACCAGTGCCTATCCAGTTGCACAAGGATGATGGAAAGATTATGTCCAGTGAGTATGAGGACAAGAAAGTGTATAATGAAACCATATTAGCTCCTAATTTGACTCAGCCTAAGGTAACTTCATTCGATCAAATAATGAAGAAGGTTATTGAACTGACCCTGAGTTGGGTAAGTACTAAAGTCACTAAGTTGAAGAAGAAGGGTGTGGCCCTTATTGTAGATAACAAGAAGAAAAGACAAGAATTATCTGAAGAAGAATATGATGACTTTCTCATTGAGAAGAGGAAATCCAATGGAGAAAGGTAGCCAATGTTGGAGGAAAAGTAGCAGGGTAGAAACAAGAAGCCAGCTCATGTACAAGGAGTAATAGTTAGGAGAATCCAACCAAAGGGAGATGATGCATCTACATCTGCGGCCGCATCACCTCAGACCCCTACCAAACAAAAGAAAAAGGTCACAAAGCTTGCCCCTATAACTATAGAGGAGGAGGAATCATTGGAGGAGGAACTGTTGGAGGAGGAACCATTGAATGAGGAACCTTTAGATGATGATTTGTTGATAACAAAGAAGAGGAAGAAGGTGCAACAGACACCACCCCAAAAGAAACAGAAAACTGCAATGAGAGGAAGTGTGAATGTTGATCATATTTTATTAAAGGGTGCAGGTCATTTAGGTATCATGAAGAACTTACAACATGAAGTTCCCATCCTAGATATTATTCAATTTAAAGCTAAAAAGGTAGAAAAAAAGAGAAGAGGGACATAGAACAAGGAAAGACCCACCTCTTCCCCTCGATGATACTGTATATTCGTCAGATGATGAGATAGTTAGAGATGTTGCTGCTCAAAGAATGGAGACCTTAGTGGCTAATACAAAGATGACTTCTCATGGGACTCCTATGGTTCAAAAAGAAACTCATCAGGAGCAAGTTGAGATAGAGGAAATTGAAGAAGATGATCCCGAGGATGTAACCCAATAGATAGGATTGATTAGTTTGGTTGATCAGGTCACTAGCCCTGCAGTAATAGACTTGGCTTACAAAGGTGATGGAGATCAAAATAGAGATAATGATCCACCTTTGGAGCTTGAGAAGGTAGAAATCAGTGTGCATGAAGAGATTGATAAAGAAATGCTTGATAAGGATAAGGGCCAGAGTAGTGCATCATCACTTGCTAAGGATGATAATCAGAAAGATAATAACCCAGCATTAGAAGGGAAAAAAGATGAAAAGGAATTGGGGAAAGACTTGGGCCTTGAAGAAATAAGTGCATAAAAAGGTGAAGAATAGAGTTTCTTGCAAGATGGTGATTAGGAAAAGGAACCCGAGAATGTGGCTAGGGGTGATCAAGGTGATCCCCAAGATCAAAATGCACAACCTTCTCATGAAGACCAAGTGCCACAAAATACACAAGATTAAAATATTTAGAAACCACATGAGGATAAATTGCAAGAAGAGGAACATGATCTAAGTGTAAATACACCACAAGAACCTCCCCCTCAGCAGGAGACCCCTCAATAGGAGAACCCTTAGCAAGAGACACCTAAGAAAGAGATCCCTCATGAGAATGTGCATGAGGAAGAACCAAGGAAAGAAAATTCACCACTGAGGGTAGAGCATAATACAGAGTCTCGGGATGATCAAAATAACCAAACTGACCAACAAGGGCCCAGAGGTGATGTTCCATACTGGCTAGAACAAGAAATAAATTTGCAATAGATATATGAGGCACCTGAGTTTGATGTTTCCACACTGTTTTCAACAAGTATGATGAAGCCAAAAAGGAAGGCAATACCAACCTTTGCAATAGGGAGAGATCCTACCACTAGTAGGAGGATAGATCAGGTAGCATTACCAATGGTAGATAAGGAGAAAGGGAAAACAAGTATTGATGACTTTCAAATAATTGATATTGATCTTGGCTTCTCCACTAAGGAGTAGGAGGGACAAGAGGCCAACGATAGCATTGATTTCCTGTTGAAAAGTGTAAAGAAAGAGAAGGATAAGAACAGGCAACATAAGGAGCACATTGTTTAATTACATTCATTTATAAAAGGCTTAATTGACCCTAAGCATACACCACTTAGCACAGCCACCCCATTGACTATCATATTTCAAGATGAGATAATGAGGTTGGATCTCATGAAACATAAGGCTCAAATAGTGGATAATTGGTTTGTCTCTTTGTTTTTGAAGTAGAGAAAGTAGTTAAAACCTCCCTCTCGAATTGGAATTTTCTTGGTGCTCTAAGGAGAAAAGTAGATAAACTACAAAATGAGGTGGGGAGAAGGTCCTTCAAGTTAGAAAAACATCTAGATGCCTTAGGTGAAATAAGGAGGATTGACATGAAAATACTTATGGATAATAAAGTACTAGATAATAACACTGCATAGTTGCTAGGCATTTGGTGTGAAGATACCAGATTTGAATGTGATATCTTGAGGAGATGTAGTAGCAAGCTTAGAGATATAAGTGTTAAATTACATCATCTCATGGCAGAAGAAATAAATACCCTGGAGGCTTTGGAGGACAAAGTAGAAAGGAAAATAGAAAATTAGGATATAGATTTTGCTGTCTAAGCCTTCCATAATAATTTTAAGCAAGCAGCAGAAGACCTCTTCATCACCTGACAGAGTATGTGATAAATAAGGCCATGAGAATGAAAGATAAAGTGGAGATATACAATGAGACATTAAGTAGTAGGAAGAGAAAATGGAATGCCCTTCAGACATAGTTTCATTCTCACAAGCATGATGTAGTAAAGGCTAGAGTTCAAGATGGAGGGTAAATTGAGGAAATAGTACATGCCTATGAATCTGTTAGAGGAATAATCAGCGTACATATAAGGCATGACCCTGGAGCTGATGAAGATGATAGTGATGAAGAAGAAGATGAAGATGAAGAAGAGGATGCAAATGAAGAAGGAGAAGTGTCACACCCACATCTCCCATGCAGACGCGACACACAAACGCCCGTGTCACGACCACATTCACCATGTAGTCATGACACGGGCTGCAAAAAATTTTTCTCCCTAACCCTAGGAAGCCCCTCACATGTGTCTGCGTGTTCGGTGGTAGTACTCTAGGGCATAGACTTATCAATGTGACCATGATGGTGAAGGTCTTTTTGGGGGAATGCATGCAACACAAAGTGTGTCGCTTCTAGGGTTAGGTCGACTCCAACCTGTTCCCTGAGTTACCTAGGTGAAGCTGGATTCAACAACAAACCCTAACTAACTCCGGTCAAAAAGTGAATAATTATGATGACTTGATGGTGCACGATTGAAGTGGAAGGATGGAAAAGAAATTAATAAAATGACATAAATTCAACCCTAGGAATCTAGGGAAAAATCGATAGCATAACGCGTTATCAAAAACACAAAAATAAATAAATTTTTTTAAATAAAAGGCTAATGGAAAAGAAAAGAAATAAATCAATCAAAATATTTAAATAATTAAAAATAATTAAGAAAAAATAAAATGATTGATTATTAAATTAGTTGAGAACAAATCAACGATAAGGGTAAATAATAAAATTAATTAAGATGTCAAGATGTCAGTTGAAATCAACCTAAAAGCCGAATTTGTTATTAAACATAATTTGACATTACGTTTAATAATTTCACTCAAAAACTAATGGACGAGGGTGGAGGGTTTTAATAACCTTCCTCGTAGGAATAATAGTAAGGAATCAATTATAATTAGCAATGTAAAAATTAACGATAAAATAACTCAATAATTTTAAAAGGTAAAAAAAAAAGAATTCGCTCCCCAACGAAATAAATAATTCCCGAATTAAAATAAATATCCAAGGCAATTAATTTAAATGCAAATCCCATTGAAAGTTAAAACAAGGTTAAATAAACATCCCTAAGGTGAAATGAATTAAGGCAAATAGGCAAAACAAAAAAAAAGAAAAAGAAGAAATAAAACCTCTCCTCACAAATCCCTCTCAAAATAAAATAAAATAACAAAAAAAAGAAATTGTTTTCTAAAATAGAAAACCCTAATTGCTTAAAACTCTAAGTGTTTAATACGAAACCTAAAACAATCTCTAATATTCCCTCTTCTCTAATTGCCCTAATCTCTATTTTCCATTGTCTTGTTGTCTTGTTTTCTCTTTGGGTTGCCCTAAATCTTTTCTAGCATTCTCATTTTCTCTAAGTCTTGTTTTCTTCCTTTGTGCAGGTCTAGGGTTTGAGGAGCCATGGAGTAAGCATTCAAACCCAGAGGGTTAACATAGACTAGATTATGCTGGTAATAACTAGGGTTTCTTTTTTTTTTTTTGTTTTAAGGGGGAGGGTAAAGATGTATATGAGAAGATATGTGATAAAACATATTTTTTTTTGTTAAACCGCAGGTTTAAAGAGAGATGGAGGCTGACGAAAGGGGAGGGTACTATCGGCGGTGGTGAGGAATGCAGGCGACGAAAATTGGGTGCTGTTGGAGGGGAGTTTGGAGAGGTGTGGGCGCGGGAGAGAGAAAGGCCATGGTGGGGAACTAGTGTACAGGGGGCGAGGTGTTGGAGCTGGGGAGTGTGGGTGCAAGGGGCCATGGAGGGTGGCGAGACAGCGGCGGAACTGCACGCGGGGAGGAGGAGGTGCGGAGTGTAGTTTGCGGAGCACGGGGTTTATGGGGGGTGTAGGGGAGGAGACCGTGGGTGTGGGTGGAGGCTAAGCCTCCTCCCCCACACCCATACTCACTGTAATACTATGGGCAGTGCCGCCGCCCACAGACATATTTTTTTAATATAAAGTATTCATATATATATTTATATATATAAATATATATTTATATATATATATATTATTATATACATATATATATATATATATGTATTATATATATAATATATGTATAATGTTGTATATACAGTTTAATATACAGCAGCTTAATTTTTTCTTTTTTTTTTATATATTTAATAAACCTCATTTCAACTCACAACTAATTTGTATATATATATATATATTTGACATGTTATCTCCAGTTTGATTTAAATATTAGTGTATATATTTCCTTTTTCCTAATGCAGAAAGAAATAAAAAAGAAAATATAAGTATTCAGCCAAAACATACAGTCTAAAATTTTCTTCTGTAATTCTTGTAAGTACACAGTGGCAAGGAAGAAATCTAAACAGCATTGTAGATGTATAAATCTCTTGGTCTCTTTTTTTTTGAGAGATGAAATAATAGAAATGTGTTTATATAAATACATTTTTTTTTTCCCTGGTTGGAACTACATGGCAAATGGGCATCCTCATATGACCCTTCTAACAGCAACTAGTAACATAATCTTTCAGACAAACAAAATAGACAACTCGGTTTAAACTTCTCACTTTTATTTTTTTACAAATTCTAGAATTCCTCTAACTCACTCTAACACATTTTTTTTTGAAAGTAATATGCAAAAACAAAGAATACATTTCTTTTCTTTCGTCTACAATAAAATCCAAACAACAACATTACAACACATACATATTTTCTGTTTGAGTGAACAATGACAGGAATCCATTTATAGCCTCACATGCAATTTACAACTCCACAACTCCACAATAAAGGAAGTGAGCAATAACAAATTAACTACTGGGTATTTATATTGCATCTTTTTTTTGCAGCCAACTCTATGGCAAGGGAATTTAACAATCTATCACAATAACAAAATGCAAAGAGGCCACAATGGGCATGGCTAAAACAACCACTTCAATACTACAAGGGCCACACCAAAAAGGGGCTCCATAACAACTTCATTTCTCTTCTCACAACCTGCAAGGAAACTCAACAACAAGACAACAAAAACCAGCCACTTCAAAAGGAAAATCTCTCCTCCCTATCGTAGACCCGCAAGAGGGTCACCCTCGAGCTAGGGAGATAGAGAATTCACATAGGGTTTCATTCTACAACAAAAGCAATTTCCAAACACAAAAACAGAACAACCCCATAGGTTTAACACATAACTTAACTCATAAAGATGAGTTTGGTGAGGGTAGGGAATGGACCCCTCAACTTCAAAGGGCTCCCAAATGATAAAAATTTCATCTCATGGCCTCAAGCCAAATTTCTCAAAACACCACAATCCACAAGCTTCACAAATAAACCACATGGCACTCTTGCCATCCAATTAATCCACTCCTCAAATAAGAGCCCTCAAGGCACAAATACAACTGTGGGAGAGGCCTCAAGGAGGTTCCTTTCCCCTACCCATACAAGTTGAGCATTACCTCCATTAGAGGTGCTCTCACCATAACACCCAACCCAACATCACAATGCAAACATCATAATGCAAACAACACACAACCAAATTCTAAAATATTGAACATCATATAAGCAAGGTAAGAAGCAGGTTAAGAGGCCTACCTTCAAGGCCCTGACAATGGAAGTAGAATTGGTGAAGAGCTCCAAGCCTTCCAACTTTCAGAATTTCTCCAACCTTCCCTAACTCCTCCAAACTAGCAAGGAAAACTAAAATTTTCAAGAACTCTCCAAATTGCAAGGAAAAAGACTAGAAAAAGAGAATCCCCACTACTCTACAAGAGGAGCTATTATAGGCCATCAACTTGGCCATGAGGGATGAGAAGGTGACACTTGTCACCTCCTCCTTCCCCTTCCTATGCCACTTGCAAAGGAGAGGAAGTATGAGGATGACAAATGTCATCCCCTCATTCCACCTCCATCTCCACCTTACCCACTTGTGCTTCCACACAAGTGGGAGGAGGACAAATGGTGAGTTGGATTCCCACTCACACGCCCAAGAAGACAAGGGTCTTGAATGGTGCTCCCACTCACTTGGGAGTTTTGGAGGACTCTTGGAGACCTCCCAAGTCTACCTTGGGAATGATTCCAAGACTTTGGGATGGGAGATGGGTTCTTCCCAAGGCAAGGCCCATCCCCCATCTTCTCTCTTTTCTAAATTCGTCACTTTTACTCAACCATGGTTTAGGGTGACCTAAGGTGAGTCAAAACTAGGGTTAGATAGTCCAAGTTGACCCTAGACTCATGGTTGACCACCTAGGGTAACTTTTGGGACCCTAGGGTTCATGAAAGGGGTTAAAAATCCACATTTAAATGGCCTAAAAAAATAATATTTATACCAAGTGGCATAAATCAAATAAAATTTTACAACACTTATTATTAATCAATTTAAATAAAAAAGGGTACTAAGGCTAAAATAAAATAAATAAAATTAAATCAAGCACAATCAATCCACACTCAAATTCAGACGTGATCCTTATCCCTCTTGGGAATGGATCGGCTTAACAGGGGATAACATAGTGTGAATTCTACCTCTGATTTCTCGTGACTAGGGAATGTAAAACCTGCACATCTCGATCAAGTGTCAGTCTTGTCATGGAAAGTCATAGCCGAAGCAACTAAAAATTAAATTCATGCAAACGAATGCAATCAACAAACTCAATACATAAATCTAAATTACATTACATTATCCAATCACATGTCAATTAATCCATATCACATAAACAACTAGAATCTCATCACAACACATCATCAAATATAAACTCGTAAATCTATTTTCCACAAATAGCATTACTGTGATAAAAATGAATCGCATATGTCAAATCAAAGTCCTAGCATAATTAGTGGATCAAATCATGTCTACAAAATGAAGCATAGTCACTAAGGTCTGATAGTGTCATCTACTGGATAGTATAACGATCAAAATATGGAAGGTAAAATAATCGGCCTCACAAGAAGAAGAAGAAGAAGATGATGAAGAAGAAGAGGATAAAGAGTAAGTAGATATGCATGATGACAGAGTCATATGCATAATTAGGTAATAGAAATGATCAAGTTCTATCAGATGGTTTCCAGCTGGCAACTTGTGCCACGTCTACAGATGTTGACTCAGTTAAAGAATGGATATTGACCATTGATCTAGATAGGCAAATCTTGAGCATTGATCACTTGTAACCGCCTCCTCTCCTTATTCTATAAAAGGAGATGGAGAACACATTGTAGATTATTGGAAACTTAATTGAAGTTAGATTGCCAAAGTTGCTTAGGACTAATTTCAAAGCTGATTGCAAATGTACATGTCTTTGTTTACTTAATGAATGTGAAGATCTAATTACATATCATCGTAAATTCTGAGTAATCTTGTGAATGTCATCTGGATATCTCACTGTGATGTGCTGCCTCCCTTGGAGTCTATGTCAGTTTGTGGATATTGTTGTCATTCTTTACCTTGAAGTTTGCATCAACTATAGCTAGCTCTGGAACATCCTGGTGAGCCTATGGTCTGATTCTCTTCCTTTCATGAAAGTATCTGGAATATATGTGAACCAATAGCTAAAGATTCATTAAATTTAGTTAAGATTAGAAAGCATTTATCTCAATTTGTTTAAATTCATTACAAATCACCTTCACAATTGCAAATACATAGATAATTCTAAGCAAATACATAAAATATGTAGACGTCCTGAAGGAAATTGAACATCCATAGCATATTTGAATAAAATCTGGATGTAAAATTGATAATCTCATGCAAATATACCTAAATAACAATAGTAATCTTACAAATAATAGATTAAAGGCACATTATTTACATAAATTCATAAGTGCAAAAGTATAATCAGTTCATGATAGTTGATGTTCAGAAGAATTGATCAAACTTATAAATATGATCATCATCTATTGAATATAGTGGAAATAACCTTGTTTGTGAAGTAAATTTACAGGAAGCAGGTATATAACTAGATGTTTAGACATCAATTCATAGTACAGGACAGTGTAAACCCCCTTGAATGGAAAACAACATAGCACATCAACCTTTGAATAACATCAGATGATCATGATATGATCAATGGAGCCTTGGAGTCATCAATTCATTCCAAATTGATTGTACTTTACAAGATAATAAAGGTTTGTTGTGTGAACTTTTATGCATGTTGTTATGACTAACAATCATCATCAACATAAATTGGCACTAGAAGGAGGGTCTTGTCTCTTGTCTGGTAAGTGAATTGGTTGCATACATGTTATCCTGCATCTGAACAAGGTAATCTTTTCAAAGCTCATCATAATTGCTAATGCTTTGAGTGTTTACGCAAAGATTTGCTTGTTTTGTGTTATTTCAAGTCTATTCATCATAAATATTTCAGAATTGAGCATAAATATTTTAGGCTTTGCAGTCAATTCCTTGAAATCTTTGAAGGTTGAGTAGTTGTTTGAGGTTTTCCTGCGAGTTCCATGTGCCGATTTGCTTATATAGTTAAATATTCTGATATCCACATCTAGAAGCTTGATCTTCACACATATTTGTATGGCTGATGCAAATATTGTATAAATATCCAGTAGTTACTGAGTCTTGTATAGAGATATCACCTTTTCTCAGTCAGTTCTTTTGATCTTTATAGAAATCAGGTCAAATTTCCATATTCTATCATAAGTTGTTAGAATCCTAGCTCTTAGGCCTAATACCAGGTCTAGATCCGTTGGACTCTTTAAGGAATTGCCCATTCATGGACTGAGACCTTGTACGATAGGTATCCATCATACTCCTAAATCAGGTGCCACAATATCTTCATCAAGACGTATTATAACACCCCCAGGGTCACCAGTTACACCTCCAGTCCAGTAAGCACCAGTTATAATGTCATTCTTTGCTACTGACTCCCCCTAAACCTTCACTGCATATCAACCTTTACCTAAAAACCCTGATAAAATTTGCCCTAAATATCATCCATATTAGGATGCAGAAGATCATATCAAAACATTTAAAGAAGCTTTCTGCAGAGCAAGGATTGAGCATCAGGATGTGGTATGCAGGTTATTTCCATACTCCTTGGGAGAGGAGGTATACAATTGGTATATTAGTCTTGGTCAAGCCTCAATTGTTTCATGGGCTGCCTTAGAGAAAGGTTTTAAGGATAGATTTAAGACACCTATAGATCCTTCAATGAATTATCATCTTTTTGCCACAATCAAAAGATTTGAAGGAGAACCTATTTCAAACTTCAATGCTAGATTCCAAAAAATGTATTCCAAGCTAGTAGATCCATATAATGTAGCAGATGAGGCAGCTAGAAGTATATATTACTCAGCCTTAGACCCCCTGACTTCTATGTTCATAAGAACACATCTTAGTGTCACAACTTTAACAGGAGCTTTTGAAGAAGTAATAAAAGTTAATCAACAACTGATCCCTGCTCCAACACCAAACATAGCATTCCCTTCATATCCTGCTCAACAAAAGACCAACGGAGCTATGATGGCTCCTATTGCAATGCTCAGTCCTTTATAGGTACCTCCGCTTAGCATCATGCCTCCTCGAAATGGAAATGGTCAAATAGTGCAATATCCAGGACAGGCTCAAACAACTCAAGATGTAGGACAAAATAATAATAATGGTTCTTCTTTCTTTAAGCCTCAACAATAGAACGTAGTAGCCAAAGTTTAGGAAGAGAAAGAAGATATCAAGGAGATGTCTACACAACTGAGGAAATTAACAACAGAAATTACACATCTGAGAGGTCAGAAATTTTATTCTCAGTCAAATCAAAACAGAGGATATAACAATGATAGATCAGGATATCCTGACAGAGGATATAATAATGATAGGAACTATAACAGTAATAATGGCAATAACAATAGCGCACCTAGGCATCCTAGAGTGTGGAATACTAGGCCAAACAATGGTTCTTTGCCATCACCCTTAGATAATCAGCCTCCTAGTGAACCAAAACAGACCACTAGTGTGAACCTAGTAGAGGTAGCCCTTACAAATTGGTGTAGAATACATAACACCAATGCACATGCTGAGCTAGACTATCCTCAGTTCAAAATACCAGCTACCATTTTTCAGGCTGAAGTGTCCAATACTATAGGTAATCCTCCTTTCATTGAAGGAAATGAGATTGTCCCTTGTGGATATGATTATGCTCTTGTGTTAGAAAGTTATGTAAATCACCCTCAACACCAAACAACCTTACCTCATGGGAATTACACATTAGCATGTGAGGAATCTGCCTTGGCATTTGAAACAAACTATGTGTTCCCATTCAAGGATGAAAATGAACCAGAAATGGAGCATGAAGAAGTTCATGCCTATCAACAACAGTACCAAGGTAGACACAATTACAACCTTAGGAATAATCCTAACAGGCCTTCTGGTGCCTTGACTACATCATTACCTCCTAACAGCTCAACACTCCTCCAGATCCAAAAGCCAGCAACGGGTTAATGCCCAATACTTTACACCTCATAACACCATGTTAAAAGCTAATAATCAATCTTCTGAGTCTGATAAGTTAGTCACATATTTAGCAGAAGAGATGAAAAGAGTTAAGATCAACCTATCATTGTCTGAACTACTAAAAACCCCAACCATCAAGAAGGCTTTCATGAGATCCTTAGATGAGCCTATACCAAAAGAAGATAGTCATGCTCATAATCTTGGTCAAGTTGCAAATAAAGATTATGTTGCTAAGGACAACAATGTCAAACACAAAGCCCCAGCTATTGTCTAGACTACTAAAACTTCTCATATGACCCTGTATAGAGATAAAACTGAGTCACCTCCTTCCTACTCACATTGAGGATGTTTGGAAAGAACCTACATAATTGCCTAGTAGATTCCGGTGCATCAACTAATGTGATGCCATTGTCCATCTGTAATGCCTTAGGGTTACATCCAGCTAAATCACTCAAGAAGGTGACATAGTTAGACAAATCTGAAGTAAGTGTAGTGGGAGAGTTAACACATATCCACATGTAGTTAGCATCAGATCCAAGGATACAATATTATATTGACATCCAAGTGGTGGATATCCCTGACACCTATGGAATGTTGCTTAGTGGGAATTGGTTAAAGACACTCAATAATTATATGTCTATCGATTTTATTCATATGTGGTTACCGTGGAAAGGGATTCCTAATCAAATTAGGATAGAGGCTGAACCTCGCATGAAACACATGATCACTGCGTATAATAACACAAATGAGGTATTGTACGTAGATGTTGAACTAGGGGTTTATTCCATCATGCCCTAAATAGTCAGGATAGAAGAGATCCTCATGTATGATGCTCATAGCCCTGAGCATGTTCATCACAAGAATAGGGTGGTCCTTGAGTCTGATTATAGTTTAGATGATGGTGATGAAGTTGATCATTTAAAAAACTTTGAATTACACTTGACTAGGGAAATGCATCATTGCCAAACATTGAATATATCTAATGAAGACATTTTGATTGAGGGTTGGTGCAGGTTTCAAGTTGAAGCACATTCAAAGAAAACTTGTGATGCTTTCTTAGACATGATAGAGCTAGAATGAATGTGTAGTGAGAGAGGATTATCATCAGTCGAGGTAAGCAATGCAGATAATTATAGTGATGTTGATTCTTGTTCATCATTTGCAGGTACAAAAGAAAATACATATCAGGATGAAAGCTACACTCATAACTTAGAAGAGATCCTGGTGTATGCTAAGAAAATTTCTAGGGATGAAGATAACATCACCCCAAGGACTAACTATTTGATTGAGTCAGATTATGAAGTATCTGATGAAGATAAAGGGAGTAATTTGACCAAGTTTGAAGATTTTTTGTCAAAGTAGATTCAAAGGCTTATGTTGTAAAAGATTCTTCCACATTAGATTTTAATTAAGGGATGGTGTAGATTGTATGAAGCATCACATTCAGAAACTACATGCTCATTATGCTTACACATATTGAATAAATAGAAGATGCTTTATTCAAAGGATCAGTCATTTGATAGTAAAGACATGCTTAAGTATAAAGAGAAAGAGATGGGAGTATAATTAATTAAAGATAATGATGATACCACAGATGTCAAAAAGGTAAAGGTATCGGATACAAGTCACTCATTAAAAGTGACAAAGAATGAGTCACTGAAATTGAGGTGGATATCAAGTGGTGCAACTGCTAGAGCTAAAAAGAAAAGAGAGGGTGCTGACAAGCCTCTAATAGAAGATAAACCATGGATCCTTAGGTTTTGTGATCAATGAGGACAAAATGAAGATTAAAACATAAATCAAATGCAAAAATATACAATTATACCTTCATAATGAACTCACAAATCCAAGAGGGAAGGAGTTGCACCCAATATAGCTCCTTAGATATTACCCATGACTAGTGTGTAGATGTCAATTGCTCTATTCTTTTCAACACAATGTAGATGAGAGATAAGTGGATTCAGATAGATTAGATGGAGATGAGGCAAGATTTTGACATTATGGTGGTATGATAAGGAGATTGTGAAGTGATTTTGGCAGAGGTTTGGTGCATGAAGAAGTTCCTCTCAATGGCTTAGGTGAGGGTCTCATTTATAGAGTTTTGGAAATAAGGATGGAGGGTGAGGATTAGAAGATGAGATCAAGGGCTAGGAATAAAAGTAAATCTTTTATTCATTTTGGAAAAAGAGGTGATAAATGAGGTATGGGTGTGAAAGAATGGGAAATGAATTAATAATTCATTTGGGGAATGGGAAATGAATTAAGAATTCATTTGGGGATAAGAGGTAATGAATGAAGATGGGTGAGGTAAGGGGTTTGTAAGAGAAGTAAATGTGATGTGTGATTTATTTCAATTTTTAATTTGGGGGATGTGGGGAAGGGTGTTAAACCAGGTTTGACCACCCAAATGAAAGGTTAGGACTAATTAAACAGAGGTTTTGCTTAATTGATCCTAGGGCTAGGATGAGGTAGGCTAGGCTAGGTTAGGGTAGGTCAATCAGTAGGCTAGATCAATTAGATAACCATGATTTATCTAATTAATGAGGATTAGGGAAAAGGAGAATTGAACCAAATAAATATTGGGAATATTTATTTGATTAATGAGGGATAGTGTTGTAAGGTCTTAGTGATAAATTAAGTAAGTTAATTGATCACAAGGGATAGACAGATGGTTAGGGATAAAATGATTTTATTCCATTAATAGGAGGGATAAATTGGTTTGCAAAAGCAATTCAATTTTAGGTGTCTACATTTGCCCCTCTTTGAGATGGTGTTGCGGCTAAGTAACATCATTTCAAAGAAGTTAAAACATAGAGTTGGATTGGATAGAAAAAAGATTTTGGCTTAGAAGAATAGGGTAAGGTTTGGGGATAATTGGTAAGGGTGATGCCCCCTCGAGAGGATAGGTGGGTTGCAAGAGCACGGTTGTGCTCTCGAAATGGATGGAATAGATTGGTAGAAGTGGTTGGAGGATAAGGGGCAATATGAAAGTGATGATGATGGTGGGAGATTGATTGGTGGATGATCATTGTGCTGAAAAAAGATTTAAAGCAATCCTAGGTTTGATATAGCAAAGTGGATATGTTTTCACCAAGGTATAGAAGACCAGGGTGATGATGTTTATCCAACATTTGCATGGACTAGACACGCAAACAAAGGGATGATCCCATGCATGCCCAAGATAGTACAACCTTGTCCTGACGAGGGAAGGGGACTCATAGCATAAGTCAGTACACAAAAGGTATGATGAACCTTAGATGCATAAGGGGATCCATATTCCAGAACTGACCCTATGATCAACAAGATATGAATACTAGCTTGGAGTAATGAAAGCAACCCACAAGCACAGCATACAAAAGCAAGACTATGCCCCATTCTAGATGTTTTCGCCACATACCATGATATAGTGAAATCAAGGTAGCTTTGATGTGATCTTCGAATAGGACAAAAGATAAAAATACAAAACAAAAAGATCAACAAACCAAAACAAATAGTCATTATCTCTCTTGCCAAAATGGATAATGATTTGATAGATTCTGCCTATTGTAGGAAAGATATATCCTAAGGCAAGAATCGGTTGATGATTGGATCATGTTTTGTTAATGTTGTAAGATTGGCTTAAGATATGATGGTGACAAGTTGTGGTTGATGCTGATTTGATAGTAGATGATTTTTGATTATGGGACAATGCTTTCATAGGTGATGCAATGCTTAGATCTAGTGTAAGCTCAGCAGGTTGGATGGGTGCATCTTATGCACCTGAGTACTGGAAACGTCCTTCGTATCCCAGACTGCCTACATACCCTATATCCACGGGATCAAGGCACATTAAGATGTAGGTGATTATGATATGTAGTTCTGATTTGTGATGATGATGTGGGATGATGATGTGTTGGATGATTTGGGTGATTTTGAGGATGTTGGAAGATGATGAGATGTTGATGGAGTAGTGTTGATTTTGTGATGGACAAATTATTTTTGGAATTTTGTGTGTTTTCTATTGTTTTGATATTTTTTGATTTTGTGATGTTTTTGGATTTTTTGATTTTGGAAAAGGAATGGTTTATTATGAGATGGTTGCATTGGATTTCATGTGGATAACCTTTGCACTAGATACTGTTGTGTGGTTACACAACACGCCCCATTTTGACTTGGCAAAACAGGGACCCAGCTTTTGTTTTGGCTTGTGTTGTCTGTTTCTGGCGGTTTGGTAAAAATAAGTCAGGTGCATCATCATCATGAAGGTCAGGATGAGGTAGGTCATCATCATGAGGTTAGTTTGTCAAAGTTCATATTTTGTTTCTATGACTTCATGGTTAGAAAGAGTTTGAAATTCCATGCAGGTTTGCCTTTTGCATCACTTGAAAATTTGTCCATATGAGGGAGTTGTGAGCAGTCAAAGTTTTGGTCAAACCTGATAATTGCTGTGTGAACATCATCATCATGATATTTGGAAAGCCCCCCGATAATATCCTGAGGTCGAAACATCCGGACGTCAAGTTTAAGTCGTAGTAGGTTCTCCCCGTCTGGCGGTCTTTTGTATCGCCAAAGGTCATCATCATGATATTACTCTATCACCCGGTGAATATCATGCAGTCCCGAAACATCCGGACGTCAATCTTAAATGCTAGTGTGTTTTGCCCGTCAAGCGAGCATCATGATATTCTAACATCATCAGCATCATGATATTCCAACATCGCGAGCATATTATAATATCATGCTGATATTATAATATCACCTTACTTAGAGAAATCTGCCATCTGCATAATTTGCGCGCATGACAGTCTTGGTGATCAGCATCATCATGATATTTCGAGACCCGACATTTCCTAATATCCTCCTGACCTCCTTTTGCGTGATCATGATGATCACCTTATCTTTCGAAGCGGAGGGTGATTTTCATTTCTTAAGTCATGTTGAACAAGATCATCATGATCTTGTTCGTCTCTCCCAACAGTTCGTAATATCATCCTGCCGACGAGTATAACCTTTTGCAAATATGATGATGGCGATGACGTCATCATCACCTTCTCCTTCGGCAGGATATTTTCCAAGGCGTGATCCATTTCGCCAATATGATGATGACGATGACGTCATGTGCGAAGATTAACGAAGGCCCCGGATATCCTGATGACGTCATCAGGACTTTCAGCAGGATCATGTTTTAGATCGCCCAGTGCGAATATGATGATGATGATCATCATCATCTTGATCTTTCGAGGATCGCCTTAGCCGAAAAAGGGGTCATACTGCTTTCATGACCTGATCATCTTCCTTAGAGGGAACCCGATATTCCATTTACCTCCTGATCTTAACGAAACATGACGGTGACGTCATCCCTTTGCATTTTAGCCAAGCCTGATGATGACGATGACGTCATCATGATTTTCCTCAGCGGCAGGATCATTTTCCAAGTCCTCCTGTTTGTCTTCATCATGATGATGATGACGATGTCTTTCTTTCCCGAATGTGCAAGAGCAAAACATCCTGATGTGCTTTTCATCAGAGTATTAGGAAAGGAGGATCATCATATTTTGTGATATCCTGCGGCCACTTTGAAGATATGTAGTTGGTCATCATCATGATTTTTGGCATCGGTATAACTGTTGCCGTCGGCCTAAGGTAAAATTGTCACCCTGATCATATGTAGTCACGCCGATGCAAATATGATGATGATGCAAGGCCGGATTCTAAGGATGGTTGAAAGGCGATTATTTCCTTGTATAATCTGAGATCATCATCATCATATTTTGAACCCGCTATACAAGAAAATGGGCAAAAACATGAAGCGATAGAAATTTGAAAGCCTGACTGCCTGATTTTGGTCAACGGGGGTTGACCTGGTTGTTTTCATGCTATTTATGCATTTAGTGCATATTTTTCACAGGTAGAGCTTGATTGCCTGTAGCTGCACATGGGGAGGTATGTTTAATAAAGTGTTTACTTCCTGTTGTTTATCATGATGATGATGAACCTAATGTTTGTTTGTTTATTTGCAGGAGATCATCATGATGCTGCTGAAGCTGAACATTGAAGTCATGATGCTGCTGAAGCTGAACGTTGAAATTATGATGATGCTGCTGAAGCTGAGCATTACAAAGTTGCGCATGGAGTCAACATGGACCAGACATGAAGAGGATATTGTCAAATATGCTGTTTGCCAGCTGGAGACCGAATCAAGTTGAAGATGCTGGAATATTCTGTGCCAGCTGTACATTTGCTAACTGACGAAGCATGTGCTTTTCATCTGGGCCGTTGTTTGTTATGAGAGGATCCTGATCCTTGGATCATTGTAACCGTTTTCTGGCAGTTGTTCTATATAACATCCAGAGCTTGTCATTTTAGAAGAAGGAGAAATACATTAGAATACACAGACGCATCTGGCGCAAAGAGTCAATTACTGTAGAATAAGTTAGGAGATCGGATTACTGAGACTAATGAGGATAGAATTGTTGAAATGTCAAGGTTCTTTCTTCAGATCACTGTAAATGTACCTGTTCTTGAGCATACTGAATGAATATGAAGTTCCAGATTACATCCTGATTGTAAATTTTACGTAATCTTCTGTTGATTTCTGGATATGTACTGGTGAATGCTGTGTTCAACTGGAAGCGCTTTCATTTCATTACATGTTGTTGTCAACTTTCCTTTGAAGCTTTGCACTAGATCATGCGGATTTGTGGAATGTCCTGGTGAAGTATGATTTCTAGTTTTCCTTCTTTTCATTGCAAGTATGGGAGCTTGTATGTGAATCAGTGATCTAAGTCCAGTAATTTTAGGAATCTCACTCTCTAACCCTTTTCCTTTTTTCAATTTCATTAATTCATCACCATAACTGCAAATCATGATAAATAACAAGCAGAAACAGTGAAATATGCTGAAATCTCGTAGGTAACTGAAGATCCTTAGCATATTTGGTTAAATGCATGTAGTATTGAAAATATCATGCAAAGAATCATAAATAATGGTGGAAATCATGTAAATATCAGCCTGTATGCACATTATTTGACTAAATTTACAGTGCAGAGGTAGAATTGTTGGAGACTTATGCAGAGCGAACATCCAGAGCAGGATATTTGAAGATGATGATGATGAACAGTGCAGAAACACGTAAGGCCCCTGAATGGAAAACAGCAACACACATCAACCACTGAGTAACGTCAGTAGATTAAGACCTAATCAACGGAGACTTGGGATCATGAATTCTTTGAATTCATCGTATCTTTCAAGATGAGTAAAGGTTGTTGTGTAACTTTTATTCTATGTTGGAAAATGATCCTGCCGCTGAGGAAAATCATGATGACGTCATCGTCATCATCAGGCTTGGCTAAAATGCAAAGGGATGACGTCACCGTCATGTTTCGTTAAGATCAGGAGGTAAATGGAATATCAGGTTCCCTCTAAGGAAGATGATCAGGTCATGAAAGCAGTATGACCCCTTTTTCGGCTAAGGCGATCCTCGAAAGATCAAGATGATGATGATCATCATCATCATATTCGCACTGGGCGATCTAAAACATGATCCTGCTGAAAGTCCTGATGACGTCATCAGGATATCCGGGGCCTTCGTTAATCTTCGCACATGACGTCATCGTCATCATCATATTGGCGAAATGGATCACGCCTTGGAAAATATCCTGCCGAAGGAGAAGGTGATGATGACGTCATCGCCATCATCATATTTGCAAAAGGTTATACTCGTCGGCAGGATGATATTACGAACTGTTGGGAGAGACGAACAAGATCATGATGATCTTGTTCAACATGACTTAAGAAATGAAAATCACCCTCCGCTTCGAAAGATAAGGTGATCATCATGATCACGCAAAAGGAGGTCAGGAGGATATTAGGAAATGTCGGGTCTCGAAATATCATGATGATGCTGATCACCAAGACTGTCGTGCGCGCAAATTATGTAGATGGCAGATTTCTCTAAGTAAGGTGATATTATAATATCAGCATGATATTATAATATGCTCGCGATGTTGGAATATCATGATGCTGATGATGTTAGAATATCATGATGCTCGCTTGACGGGCAAAACACACTAGCATTTAAGATTGACGTCCGGATGTTTCGGGACTGCATGATATTCACCGGGTGATAGAGTAATATCATGATGATGACCTTTGGCGATACAAAAGACCGCCAGACGGGGAGAACCTACTACGACTTAAACTTGACGTCCGGATGTTTCGACCTCAGGATATTATCGGGGGGCTTTCCAAATATCATGATGATGATGTTCACACAGCAATTATCAGGTTTGACCAAAACTTTGACTGCTCACAACTCCCTCATATGGACGAATTTTCAAGTGATGCAAAAGGCAAACCTGCATGGAATTTCAAACTCTTTCTAACCATGAAGTCATAGAAACAAAATATGAACTTTGACAAACTAACCTCATGATGATGACCTACCTCATCCTGACCTTCATGATGATGATGCACCTGACTTATTTTTACCAAACCGCCAGAAACAGACAACACAAGCCAAAACAAAAGCTGGGTCCCTGTTTTGCCAAGTCAAAATGGGGCGTGTTGTGTAACCACACAACAACTTGCCACCAAAGAAAACAACAAAATTCAAATGATTCAAGTGATGTGATCATATTCATCTATAGTGTTCTAATTCTGTCTAAGTAAATCATCATGATCTTTGAATGATAAAATTTCATTATGGTAACAGTGCTAACAAAGGATCATGTGTGTGCAGATGATTAATTATCCTCATCTTGAAAGCAAGTTGAAAACATAAGTAACTGGTGTTAAACTACATAGTTGGAGATCATCCCTCATAGCCAACCTGGATAGAGCCTTGCTGCCAGCAGGTGTCTATAACCCCGGCAAGGTTATCTATACAATCTCCCTAAGTAGAGCCCCACTGCCAGCAGGCATCCATAGCCCCGGTAGAGTTACTTAGATGGCCTAATTTTATTTTGTTTCTGATTTTCCTTTAAAAATTTAAATTTGATATCATCATGTCTGCTCATTTGTACAAGGTGTAGTCACTTGCAGCTTTAGGTTGGAGATTGTATTGGTAGCAAGGGAGTCCCTTTAGATTTTTCACTTAACACCTATACTCATATCTTCAACAAACCCAAGGCTATTAGGTGTTTCATTGTGTTTGATTCACTTTGGACAAGAAAAAGTACCCTGATGAAAAGACATCATAAACCTGATCATGAGTATTTATCAGAATGAATTACAATCTATATCTAAATCTGATCTCATCACTTGAATCCTAACAATTTAGTTATTTTCTTAGGTGATGAAGTGCATCATCCTGACTTACCAGAACAAGGTCCCAACCAACAAACAACAACAACAACAAGCAAACACTGTACAAACAACCATACAAATATACAATATGATACACAAGACTGCCATGAAGTCACTCAGGCCTGGAAATAATGTTTGAGGAATTGTCCATTGACTGGCAACGGGACATCCTCACCTGTCAGGTTCTTAAGCCTATAAGTGCTGTCTCCTAAAATTTCAGAAATCTGAAAGGGACCTATCCATAGTCTATCGAACTTACCATGATCACCTTTCCTTTCATGGGCTTTATCCCACATCAGGACTAAATCTGATATCCTGAAAGCTTTAATTCTGGCTCTCTTGTCAAACCAGCGTTTGACAACAGCCCGATGTTTTGCAAATTGGTCAATTGCTTGGCTTCGTTTTTCTTCCAGATGCATCAACTGAAGCAACCTGACTTCCTGTTTATTATCTATGCCTAGATAGTCTTGGGCAAACTGCAGAGTAGGAATTTTCAAGTTTACAGGGAGGATAGGATCTACCCCATATACTAGCTGGAAAGGTGAGTTTCCTAATGCAATTTTCATTCTAGTTCTGTCTACCCATAAGGCATACTTCAGAAATGAGTTCCATTCCCTGGGATTTTTCTCTATCAATTTTCTTATGATACTCAGTAAATTCTTATTGGTGGATTCTGCTAATCCATTTCCCTGGGGATAGTAATTGGATGAGAACTTAAGTATAATCCCATGATCAAAAGCCCAACTTGACAATTTAGTGGAAATGAAGGCAGAACCATTATCACTTACCAATGCATAAGGAGTTCCATACCTGGTGACAATGTTGCTTTCCAGAAATTTAATGACATCATCAGCAGTACAAGTTTTGCTGCTGATAGCTTCAGTCCATCTGGTACAATAATCAGTAATCGTTAGGACATACCTCTGGCCTGAAGAAGATGGAGGATTGATTGGTCCTATGAAATCCATGCCCCATTGTGCAAATGGGCGCTCTTCCATCACTGGCTGCAATGGTTGTGCAGCATATTTTTCTCTGTTGGCAGCAACCTGGCAAACATGACAACATTTAACATGATCAGCTGTGTCTTTAAAAATTGTAGGCCAGTAATATCCTGCTCTGAGGATTGCATGTGTTGTGGCCAACGCTGATCCGTGGGCAGTTCCAAACTTGTCATGTAGCTCTGTCAAGACTTTATTAGCTTCTGGTTTCTCTAAGCATCTCAGGTATATCCCTTCATAATTCTTTTTAAACAGGGCTCCTCCCTTCATCATATATTTCTGGGATCTCATCTTTAAGGCTCTTCTCTGTGAAGCCTGCATCCTCAAAGGACATCTTCCAGTGATCAGGATGTGCCTGATGTCTGAATACCATTCTTTATTGTCTTTCTCATCTATCACATACTGCTGACTGATGATGTTTGGATCAGTTTCAGATATCATCTGGCTCAGAGCCTGTCCTCTTACTAGCTTCATGGGTGTGATCTCCATGTCATATTCTTGTAGTACCGTAATCCATTTGGCCCTTTTTTCACCAGGTTCACTCTGCATCAGCAGCATCTTTACTGCTGCATCTGGTACCACAGCAATCACTTTGCTCCTCAGTATATAATGTCTGAACTTTTTTACTGCTCTGACTAATGCAAGTGCCTGTCTTTCAACATCTACATATCTCAACTCAGCATCCCTGAAAGGACAGCTCATGAAGGCAATTGGTTTCTCTTCTTTATCTTCATTTCTTTGAGTTAACACTGCTGTAGAAGTATGTTCTGAAGCAAATGAGTAGATGTAGAAATCTTTTGTATAATCTGGACTAATGAGGACAGGAGCATCTGAAATGGCCTTCTTTATATCTTCAAAAGCAGCTCTGGCTTCTGGTGTCCAGTTGAGTTGTGCATCTTTTTTCAACATGGCATTCAGTGGTCTGACAATCTCAGCAAAGCCAGTGATGAACTTCCTCACAAAATTTATCTTACCAAAATAAGATTTAAGCTCCTTTTTGCTTCCTGGAAGTGGTAATTTCATAATAGATTCCACCCTATCAGGATCAATGATAATCCCATCTTCTGTGATCAGGTGGCCTAGTAACTTTCCTGTTGTGACCCCGAATATGCACTTCTTGGGATTCAAAGATATTCCATATTCTTCACACTTCTTTAGCACACTTCTGAGATCAGCAACATGATTTCCCCTTTCTTTGGAGAACACTGTCAGGTCATCCATGTAGATGACTATACATTTTCCTATTAAGCCTCTGAAGGCTATGTCCATTGCTCGCTGGAATGTAGCTCCAGCATTTATCAATCCAAACGGCATACGTCTATATGCAAATATCCCCCATTTTGTGGTGAAGGCAGTCTTTAATCTGTCAATTTTATCGACCATCACTTGGTTGTATCCTGAAAAACCGTCCAAGAAGGACATCATCTTGGCTCCATTTACCATCTGCAGAACCTCATCCAAAGAGGGCAAAGGATAATTATCCTTTTCTGATGCTCTGTTCAGGTTCCTGAAATCCACACACAATCTGATGTCTCCATTCTTCTTCCTGACTGGGACCAGATTTGCCACCCAAGTGGAGTGCCTTACCGGAAATATTATCCAGGCATTTAACAATTTCTTGACCTCCTCAAGGATGATGGGCTCAAGCAGAGCATTGACTGGCCTCTGCTTCTGTCTGAAAGGTTTTGCATCTGGCTTGAGGGGTATAGTATGAGTTATGACAGAAGTGTCATACGTCTTCAGCTCGTCATAAGTCCATGCAATTACATGTATATAATCCTTAAGGGCTTGAGTTATTCCATCTAACTCTTCAGGTGAACAAACCTTACCCAACAAGACATTCTTCTTGTCATCAGCTTGTCCAATATTCACCTGTGAATATTGACCTCCATCTGCCTTAGGCAGATCCTTATGTTTGAGCATATTATCCAGATCAAAGGCTCTTTCTAATTCAATCATACCTTTGGGAATTGTGTTGCCAGGCAACTCTAAAATCTCATCTTCTTCCCAGACATGATCTTCCATACCATTTTCATCTATGATCTGAGCTTCAAATACATCTCTGTTTGATATGAAGTCCAGGATATGCTGATCATCATCAAACACTTGGAGATTAGTCACATTGTCAGGTACCGAAGGTACTGACACCAATTCTACTGCAAATCTCTTCAGACCAGATATAGACAGTGGTTCCAGCGTACTGGCGGCCTGAGCAAGTGCATCTGCCCTTTGGTTCTGTTCTCTTGGCACGTGAACGATGTTGAAGGCATCAAAGTCTTCAATCAGGTCCCACACACGATGTCTGTAATTTGACAGCTTTCTGTAGTTACAAGAGTAAATTCCTCGTACTTGCCTCACAACTAGTTCTGAATCTCCGAAGACATGCAGGATCTTCACCTTCTTCTTATGTGCAAACAACAGTCCATGAATCAGAGCTTCATACTCCGTGACATTATTAGTGCAGGGGAACTGTAATCTGTAAGCTGCTAAATGGGATTTCCCTGATGGATCAGTAAGGTCAATCCCTACTCCAGAACCTTGCTTAGATTTGGATCCATCAAACCTCAGGATCCAAGGCTTATCTTCAGCGGGACATTTATTTGAACTTTCCTTTTTCTTTGCAGCTCTGGCTGCTGCTCCGCCTGATATCCACCTTAACTTAGGTGTGTCATCTTCAAGCTTCTTCTTTCCTTTATCTGATGAGCCTGATGGCTTTTCTGTTTTCTCTTCAATCCTAGCAGGAGGATGATGTTCAGCACATACAACTGCATGCTTCTTCAAAATGTGCAAGCACAGTGAGCAAGTGGTTTCTGAGTGAGGCGCCTCATGCAGCCTACACCAACTTTTGATTAAAACCTCCTGGGGAGATCTACACTGTTGTGTCATTTTTTTTATTTCTTTGACCAGAAATTCTTCGAACTTCGTCAGGTCACTGCCTTTATCCTCATCAGACAACTCGTAATCTGGTTCCATGAAGCAATCACTACCAGGAGTGATCTTTTCCTTTCTCGCATCAATTGTCTGATTGGACACTAGGATCTCTTCTATTTTTCGGATATGATCCTCATCAGGATCCGTTGACTCTTCTGTTCCTGCAGAAGACAAATAAAAATTAGTATCATCATCATCATCAGATGTAGCACTCACCTCAGAATATGATGATGATGCTTCACTATACGTCTGCTCTAGCATGATCATGTCCAAGCATGGTTCGCAAGTCTTTTCCGAGTGTGCTTCTCCATGCAATCTGCACCATCCGTCCATCAAAATATCATTAGCAGGTATATTTAATAATTGACAACATTTTATCTGAGTAGATAAATGCATCTGAAAATCCCTGAAGCGATCTATTTCATTCTCATTATCAGGATCATTATTAAGTTCTACGACTGGCATATCCTCATTATAATCATCATCATGATGATGATGAACATCAAGCATCAGGACCTCTTCTATTTGGACAGTTTGCGGCCTGATGTGATAAACTCCAGGTTCTACGTTTACATACATGATCTCATTTGTTCTGTTATATTCGGTGATCATATGTTTCATCCTAGGCTCAGCATCAATCCTGATCTGATTAGGTATACCTTTCCATGGCAACCACATGTGACTGAAGTCTGTGGACATGTATCCGTTAAGCGTTTTAGACCAGTCTCGGCTAAGCAACATCCCATATGTATCAGGTATGTCAACTACCTGAATGTCAATGTAATACTGGATCCTAGGATCAGACGCTAGCTGCATGTGAATATGAGTGAGTTCTCCTACGACACTTACTTCTATCTTGTCCAGTTGAGTGACCTTCTTTAATGATTTAGCAGGATGCAGTCCTAATGCGTTGCATATTGACAAAGGCATAACATTAGTTGAGGCTCCTGAATCAACTAAGCAGTTGTGCAAATTCTTACTGAACATTCTTATGGTGAGGAGAAACGGTGGTGATTCAGTTTTATCTCTGTACAAGGTCATGTGAGAGGTTTCAGCAGCTTGGACTGTGGCTGACACTTTGGGCTTGACAGTGCTATCTTTAGCAGTATGATCTCTGCTATTGGATTGACTCAAAAGGTGATTATCCTCTTTAGAAGCAGGATCATCCAGCGACTTCATGAATGCCCTTTTGATGGCAGGAGTTTTCAGTAACTCAGATAGGGACAGGCTGATCTTGATTTTCTTCATTTCATCAGCCAAATAGCTGACTAACCTGTCAGATTCATGAGGTGTACCTGCGACTTTTGTTACTGTGTTTTGAGGAGACAAGTACTGAGCATTCACCTTAGGGAACCCAGGGTTATTGCTAGCCTTAGGATCAGGAGGTGTGTTGAAGTTATTTGGAGGTAGAGATGATGTCAATGGACCAGCAGGTCTGTTGGCATTACTCCTCAGGTTATAATTGTGCTTACCAGGGTATTGCTGCTGGTATGCATGTACTTCCTCATGCTCTCTTGTAGGTTCATTTTCATCCTCAAAAGGGAAGACATAATTTGCTTCAAAGGTTAAGGCAGATTCTTCACAGGTCTGATTATAATCCTGATGAGGCTGATTAGTGTATGTTTCCAACACAAAAGCTGAGTCATATCCACAAGGAACTATTTCATTTCCTTCTGCCTAAGGTGGATTTCCAGAAGTATTAGACACTTCAGTCTGAAAGATGCTGGCAGCAATCCTAAATTGTGGACAATCTAATTCTGCATGTGCATTGGTATTGTGAATCCTGCACCAATTGGTAAGGGCTGCTTCAGCAAGATTGACTCTAGTAGTTTGTTTGGCTTCACCAGGAGGCTGATTGTCTAGGGGTGATGGTAATGAACCATTATTTGGCCTGGAGTTCCACACTCTGGGCTGCCTAGGAGGATTATTGTTATTTGCAGCACTACTGTTGAAGTTATTGTTGTATCCTCTGTCAGGGTAATTTGGTCTGTCATTGGAATAACTCCTATTCTGACCTGACTGTGAATAAAACCCTTGATTTCTCAAGTGTGTTACTTCTGTGGTGAGCTTTCTCAACTGAGCAGCAATTTCTTTGATTTCCTCTTTCTCCTCTTGAGCTTTGGCCACTACATTTTCAGGCTGAGGCTGGAAAAAGGAAGATCCATGGTTATTGTGGGATAGATCTGTACCCTGAGGTGTCTGAGTATGTGCAGGATATTGTGGCAATTGGCCATTTCCATTAGGAGGAGGCATGATACTCAATGGAGGTACTTGCAAAGGTGCAGGCATGATTGCTGGGGGCATCACTGCTCCATTTGGATATTGTGCAGGATATTGTGAAGGATAAGCTGCAGGATACTGTGCTGGATATTGTGACTGCATGCCAGGCAAAGCAGGGAATGCTATATTTGGAGTAGGAGCAGGTATCAGCTGTTGATTTACCTTGATAGCTTCTTGAAAAGCTCCTGTCAATGTGGTGATCGCAGGATGTGTTCTCCTGATGAACATGGCAGTTAATGGATCCAGGGCTGAATAATAAATACTTCTAGCAGCATCATCAGCTACCACATATGGGGTAACTAGCTTGGACAACATTTTCTGGAACCTAGCATTGAAATTTGCAATAGGTTCATGCTCAAATCTCTTGATTGTGGCAAACAGGTGGTAATTCATGGATGGATCAATAGGGACCTTGAATCTGTCAAGAAAGGCCTTCTCTAAGACAGCCCACGAACCTACAGAAGATTGACCAAGACTGATGAACCAATTATAAGCCTCTTCCCCTAAGGAAAAAGGGAATAATCTGCACACCACATCCTGATGCTCTATTCTGGCTCTGCAGCAAGCTTCTTTAAACGTCCTGATATGATCATCCGCATCCTGGTAAGGATGGTATTTTGGACAAAGCTTGTCCGGATACTTTGGTAACTCATGATACGTAGTAAAGGTCAATGGTGATTCTGCTGCAAAGAACGACATTGCAACCTGAGGGGGCTGAACTGGTGGTGCAGTTGGCTGAGGTTGGACTAAAGGTATACCCTGAGGTTGAACAGGAGGTGTCACTGGTATACCTGAAGGTATTTGCAAACCAACAGGAGTTACAGGAGGAGGTCCTGGTGAAGCTCTGGACGTACTAGACTCTGGAGTATGGTGGACGTCTACAGTCCTAGGTCTAAAACCTCTAACAGGCAATTCTTCAAAAATTTCACTATGTCTAGACCTGGTATTTATCCTGTGAGCCAGGATTTCTCGATTTGGAGGCCAATTAGCTGAAACTTTGCAAATATTGGCTGGATTCCACCGGACGAGGTGATATTTGCGGTCAACTTGCAAATCAGACTGAATATTTACGCGATATTTGCGAAGACACTGCAAATATGACAGGATATTGGGATATTTCGACCAGTAGCACCAGATCTCACGTGTCTAAGGCTCAAATTCTCAAAGCTTGAACAAATTTATGCATCTTTGGCCAATATTTAGTGAATTTAAAGAAATCTACTGTAAAGCTTGCAATATTTATGTGAAATTTGGAAATCTTTACACAGAATGTGCAAATACAAACTTGTCGCAGCAAATATTTACGCAATTTGATTAAATTCACAAATGATCTGAAGTTACCTTACTCTGAGCGTCATCAAACCTGAAAGTAATGATGATGAATGTGATCTTCCAGACTCAGGCCCTCCTTCTAGCGCCAATTTATGTTGGTCACGATGTTAGTCATTCACAAACATAGAATAAAAGTTACACAACAACCTTTACTCATCTTGAAAGATACGATGAATTCAAAGAATTCATGATCCCAAGTCTCCGTTGATTAGGTCTTAATCTACTGACGTTACTCAGTGGTTGATGTGTGTTGCTGTTTTCCATTCAGGGGCCTTACGTGTTTCTGCACTGTTCATCATCATCATCTTCAAATATCCTGCTCTGGATGTTCGCTCTGCATAAGTCTCCAACAATTCTACCTCTGCACTGTAAATTTAGTCAAATAATGTGCATACAGGCTGATATTTGCATGATTTCTACCATTATTTATGATTCTTTGCATGATATTTTCAATACTACATGCATTTAACTCAAATATGCTAAGGATCTTCAGTTACCTACGGGATTTCAGCATATTTCACTGTTTCTGCTTGTTATTTATCATGATTTGCAGTTATGGTGATGAATTAATGAAATTGAAAAAAGGAAAAGGGTTAGAGAGTGAGATTCCTAAAATTACTGGACTTAGATCACTGATTCACATACAAGCTCCCATACTTGCAATGAAAAGAAGGAAAACTAGAAATCATACTTCACCAGGACATTCCACAAATCCGCATGATCTAGTGCAAAGCTTCAAAGGAAAGTTGACAACAACATGTAATGAAATGAAAGCGCTTCCAGTTGAACACAGCATTCACCAGTACATATCCAGAAATCAACAGAAGATTACGTAAAATTTACAATCAGGATGTAATCTGGAACTTCATATTCATTCAGTATGCTCAAGAACAGGTACATTTACAGTGATCTGAAGAAAGAACCTTGACATTTCAACAATTCTATCCTCATTAGTCTCAGTAATCCGATCTCCTAACTTATTCTACAGTAATGGACTCTTTGCGCCAGATGCGTCTGTGTATTCTAATGTATTTCTCCTTCTTCTAAAATGACAAGCTCTGGATGTTATATAGAACAACTGCCAGAAAACGGTTACAATGATCCAAGGATCAGGATCCTCTCATAACAAACAACGGCCCAGATGAAAAGCACATGCTTCGTCAGTTAGCAAATATGGTGTTTGCCAGCTGGAGACCGAATCAAGTTGAAGATGCTGGAATATTTTGTGCCAGCTGTACATTTGCTAACTGACGAAGCATGTGCTTTTCATCTGGGCCGTTGTTTGTTATGAGAGGATCCTGATCCTTGGATCATTGTAACCGTTTTCTGGCAGTTGTTCTATATAACATCCAGAGCTTGTCATTTTAGAAGAAGGAGAAATACATTAGAATACACAGACGCATCTGGCGCAAAGAGTCCATTACTGTAGAATAAGTTAGGAGATCGGATTACTGAGACTAATGAGGATAGAATTGTTGAAATGTCAAGGTTCTTTCTTCAGATCACTGTAAATGTACCTGTTCTTGAGCATACTGAATGAATATGAAGTTCCAGATTACATCCTGATTGTAAATTTTACGTAATCTTCTGTTGATTTCTGGATATGTACTGGTGAATGCTGTGTTCAACTGGAAGCGCTTTCATTTCATTACATGTTGTTGTCAACTTTCCTTTGAAGCTTTGCACTAGATCATGCGGATTTGTGGAATGTCCTGGTGAAGTATGATTTCTAGTTTTCCTTCTTTTCATTGCAAGTATGGGAGCTTGTATGTGAATCAGTGATCTAAGTCCAGTAATTTTAGGAATCTCACTCTCTAACCCTTTTCCTTTTTTCAATTTCATTAATTCATCACCATAACTGCAAATCATGATAAATAACAAGCAGAAACAGTGAAATATGCTGAAATCCCGTAGGTAACTGAAGATCCTTAGCATATTTGAGTTAAATGCATGTAGTATTGAAAATATCATGCAAAGAATCATAAATAATGGTAGAAATCATGCAAATATCAGCCTGTATGCACATTATTTGACTAAATTTACAGTGCAGAGGTAGAATTGTTGGAGACTTATGCAGAGCGAACATCCAGAGCAGGATATTTGAAGATGATGATGATGAACAGTGCAGAAACACGTAAGGCCCCTGAATGGAAAACAGCAACACACATCAACCACTGAGTAACGTCAGTAGATTAAGACCTAATCAATGGAGACTTGGGATCATGAATTCTTTGAATTCATCGTATCTTTCAAGATGAGTAAAGGTTGTTGTGTAACTTTTATTCTATGTTTGTGAATGACTAACATCGTGACCAATAGATACCAATGACAAGGGAACACCAAGTCTAGAGGTGAAAGTGATAGGGTTGGATAGGGGGATTGGATAGCTGATTCATGATAGATGAATTTAGGATTTTCTCCAAGGGCTTGGTTGCAAGGAATCATATGCCCCAATGCTTAGAATTTTGCATGATGGGTTCATGTTTGAATGGATGGACTTTGCAGTAGATGGATGGAGGATATACCTACAAAGGGAGTATGCCAAGAGGTCTCCAAAGCATGTTGTTGATATTTTGCCCCTTGTCTTTATCAAGATCTAAGGTGGGAGATAGTAAAAGCAAGATATAATGGATGGGGAATGATAGGATGAATAGGGGATGGTAGATAGGAATATGATAAGATAAATAGGGGATAGTGGATAGGATATGCAAAAGGATGCTATGGATGTGGATGATTGGATGGTTTTGCCCCCAAGTGTAGGGATACATAATGGATGGAGAAGGGATTATGCATGATGCCCACAAGGGGTTTTCATCATGGTACTTGCCCAAGGTGCCACAAGGAGTGGTTTTCACCATTGGACGGATTTTTCTCTTTACTATTTTCTTAATTTTTTGATTTTTTTGCTTTTTTACTTTTTTGATGGAAGGGGGACTCTAGCGTCTGTTTCCATAGCAAGGAGAAGATGGTGCCATGTTGGATAGCATTATGGATGATGATTACATGGATGTTGGTAGATAGGAGAAGATGGACTGTATGGTGGATACTGGATTGTGTGGATTATGCAAAAGCATGGACCATAGGAATGTGATGGGGAAGATATGTAGGATAATGAATGAAAGATGGAGAGATGGGGGTGTGTGGGAATGTTAAGTGGTGGAGGGGAACCAAGACCAATGGTCACACACACCGTGATGTATTTGGAAGCTTGTACTTTGGATGTGGAGTTGGGAGTAATGATCGGGATGGGGGATTTTTGTATGATCGATTTGGGGTTTTAGGGACCCAATTAGACTTAGGATTTATGGGATTTTTAGATGTGGAGAAAGATGTTTGGGAGTTTGGAATGGATTGGGATGTGGATGCCTCATTAGAGTTTGGTGCTTTTTGTTTAGGGACCCACACCATTTTTGTTTTTTCTTCTTCTTGTGATGGTGTGGGCTTTGATAGCCTTTTGGATTTTTCATTTTGATTGGAAGGGATAATATCTTTAGGCTTTTGTGCTTTATGCATTGAGGCATTCAAATTATTACTTTTGAATCCCATGGATTTGGGGGAAGCTTCATGTTTGAAAGATGTACGCTTTTGTTGGTCTTGATTGGGAATTTTAGGGGATTCATGGATAAATGGATGAGGAGATTTGAGGATGGGGATATTAGGAGTTGGTAGGATAGGAGGTAAAGTGGATTTAATAGGAATATTTGGAGTTGGAAGTAGTGGAGGTAATTTTGTAGGTTTTGTTGTCAAAAGCTTCATTTTCTAACCCTCATTTTATGAAGTTTTGCAAGTTTTGGGACTAAACTATTACAGGTTGCGTCTTGGGCAAAAACGGACTACATTATGGTGATCAGGACACTGTTTCTATGAATTTTGACAGTAAATTTTCCTAGGTTATGTGAAGAAATTTTTTGAAAAAATTTGAAATTTTTTTAGGGTACAGTCCGTACAGTACGGATTTGTACCGTACGGATCCATACCGTACGTAATCATATCCCTGCCATACTAATCTGTGCCTGGTCTATTTTCTGTCATTGTTGGTTGTCTTGTATTGTAGGTTTATTCTTCTTTGGGCGTTGCTGGTTTTTTTGTCGACCTCCGCTATTTTCAAACTATCCCTGCACTTGTGGTTTAGTTGCCCACCAAGCCCTAACTCCTCCTTGCCGCCTGCACAAACCTTTGTCACCACCATTGGCAAGGTTGAAGATTCTGTCGCCACTATCAAATGCTGTCGACTCCCTTCTACCACTCATCAAAACCACGCCATCCGCCCACATCTCTCCTGTCACCGCCATCGAGTCTCCCCGTCCTCCATCGCTCCTGCTTCCCTGTTGGTGCCCTTTCTGCAGTCGAAACCCCCGCCACTCGGTTGACACCCGCAAACCTTCAGTCGCCGCCACTCAAGACCGCCTTTCCACCATGAATCCTTTATCGCCACCCCTGCCACTATCAAAACCTACCCAAAACCCCCTGTCGCCACCCCTGCTAACCCCAAATCTCCCGGTTGTCGCCTTCTAAACCCTAACCACCACTAATTATCCCTGTCCCCCGCAGTTCTACCTATCTCCTGTCGGCCACTCATCCCCTGTCGCCACCATCGACAATTGAGATCTCTGCCAGTCAGCCTCACAACTCCCAACTATCACAACTGTTGGTCCGCTCATTAGGCACTAACCTTCCACCGTACCTCCACTGCTCACCTCTGCATTGATGACCTCTGCCATTTGAGATCTGCCACTTGTGGTAAGATCCCTTCGCATCCAATACTTTTGGCCTAAATCCCTAACGAGCTACTATGACCTCATGCCCTAATAAACCTGCTATGGTTTAATACTCAGCCGTCCTCATTTGTATAGGCCGCAGGTGGTCACGTAGGGGTTAGTGGGTAAGACAACCCCTTTGGCATTGCCATTTTTTTTTTCTAATGCCCTTTTTAATTTTTTTTAGTCTCTTTGGCCCCTGGTCATATTAATGACCAGGGGCGGCTTCTAACACAAACCATTAGCATAAAAGCTTTAATCTAACTGCCGGTGCTAGTGGCACATGTGACCACAGTGTACCAAACAGCTAACGGTTAGCAACCTGTCAAACCATACCTAGTCCTTGCAAACCCTAAAGGAGGCTATTTTTTTCCTTTTGCTATAACTTTCGCATATGGAGGTGAAATTGAGAAAACAAACACTCATCGGAAAGAGGACTCAGCGAACTATGCAATTGTGAAGAAATTTTTAGGTGACTATACATTTTTCTAGCCTTTTCTCGCAGTCAAAGTCAAACCTACTTGCAAACTTCAAATGCTCATATCTTTTGCATTTTTGATTGAGTTTTCGATATATTTTTTTTGAAATCGCATAGAATTTCCTAAAGAATCTGTTCATGCACTTAATTTTTCTATATTAGTTCTTTTTTCATCAGAATTTATCAGATTATCAATTTTCACATAACAATCTCCTATGCTAGTCTACTTGCTTCATTTTTGATTTTGTGACTTGCAGGTGATCATTCGAGGCTGGAATAACATCAGAATTAGAAAAACATAGTAGCTTGGATAGCGAAAACAATCCAGGTACATCCATTCTAATCTTTCATCAGTTTGCAAACATACTTTGATTTGGGCCTCTAAAATGAACATTGTTTGATCATCACATATTGAAATTGGGCTTAAAATCAACCAATGTCTTCAATCACATCTTCAAATTGGGCTAAAAAGAATCATTATTTGACGTGTCTTCCTCACGTTTCAATTTTCTAAGGGTCAATTAATCAAGTGCGAGTGTGAATCAAGTGGCATGTGTATGCTCTCTCCTCGCACTGCAAGGTGACCTTGGAGATCAAAAACACCTCACTTGATTTGCTTTTGTTTACCCTTTCCTAGGAGGCCTGCTAGGGGATTTCATCACCCCTAGGGACAACCTCATCCAAGGCTGAATCGAAAGACACCCTCATTGAAATTAGAATCTTGTCACTCTTGGCTAAGCCCCAAAGAACTTTCTACCTTTGGGAAGTGAAGGTGAAGGGTGGGTTACCCCCTTCTCCCAGCTGTGTGACAAGATTTCACTTTCAATTCATTAGTCAACCTCGTGTAAACATTGCCCAAACCTAAATGGCCATACCCCATCAAACAAGACATTAGGGCATGTTGATGTGTCTTGCATGTGTGCTTATTTAATCACCATCATATTCTTCCAATTCAAATTTCAAAATTGCTTTGTCTTGTGTGAGTGATTCATGATTGTACATGTGTGATCATTTCATTGAACATTGCCAAATCAAGATAAACATCAAACACATAAGACAAGTCATTCAACTCAATCTTCCAGCACATTCAAATCCAATCACATTCATCCTAACCACTCATTCTTTGCCACTTCATTCCTAATCACATCCAAATCATCCTAAATAAATCCTAATCATATCCTTGTCACTCTCCATCATCAAATCATCATCATTCTATCCAAATCATTGTCCAATCATCATCATCATCTCCATTCTTGTCAAATCAACCTCAATCCCAATCATCCCTAAACACATCCTAGTTACATCTCCATCCTTCATCCTCATCTTATCAACATCATCCTAATCATTATCCTAATCATCCCTAATCATTCCATATCAAACCCTAATCCTATACAAGTCATCATCCTAGACATTACATATAATCCATAATCTTCCAAACCATAATCCAAAATCCAAAATCAAATCCAACATCAATCACCCCTTCTCCATTATCCATTCCAATCAAACATTCCAATTCCTAATCCTTAATCAACAAATCATCCTTGGCACATCAAACTTTGGTTAAGGACCCACTCCCCTTCATCCTCCATCAATCCCCTCATCCAAAAGCCCAACCAAAACTATCCACATCATTATCATCCCAATCCAAAATCCAAATCAACCCAATCAAAAAAATCAAGACCTTAGTCAAACACATCAACCCTCTTAAGATCATTAGTCTATCAAAAGCATAGAGAACCATCCAACAAAAAACAAATCAAATCAAATCATCTTAAGGTCTTGAAATTTTGATTCCCAACATCACAATCATCCATCATCCCCCATCATCCCATACTATCTCCCACAAAATGGATCTTTATGAAGCAATACAACAATTACAAAGATGTAGAAAAGTCTATGAGAACATGGATCCTAATGCTAAGGAACAATTCAAAAATGACATTAAAGATATACCCTTAGCACACCTCATTATTGGAGAATCCCAAGCCCCTACCCAACCTCCATCATATCAACAAACACCCTACACATCATCCCCATCCACAGCATATCAATCGTCATTCTTTCAACCTTCATACCAACCTACATCTTACATATCCACACCATCAACCTCCCATCAACCTTCATCATATCAACTTCCATCATATCAACCTTCAACATCTTGCATATCCACACCATCAACCTCATATCAACCTTCATCATATCAACCTTTACCCTCATATCATTCACCATCCCCTTACACATCCATGCTATCATACTTATCCAACCAACAAATACCTCCAACTTATCCATCCCCCAACCTTTGTCATGCTAACTTTGATCAAGGGAAAACCAATCTAGCACACCTTATATCCAAAATCCAAACCTTATATCAACAACCAAATCCCCCATCTCCTAATCCCCATCCTCCAATCCTCCCATCACAATATCCCTCCAACATTATCAACCTTAATCCATCACCTTATGTATCTCCCAATCCACCAACCCCTATCACCCATCCACCATCAAATCTTCCAAGTCCCAACACTATCACATCCAAAGAATCCTTGTGGGATTTCCTCCAAATAACATCACCTAAAAATGAAAGCAAAGCAAAGGAATCCCCCCAATCCCCCACCCCTCCAACACCACTATCTAATCCAACACCTATCCTTGAACCTACCCACGAACCATCATTACTTAATCCCATCACCCCCCTATCCAATCCCAATCCTAATCCTACACCATCCACTGTCATTATCCATCCATTACATTTTTCTTCAACCCATAAACTCATGAAGTATACCATCCATTGGCTATTAGCAAGGAATCAAACACCCTCATGCAATCCAACATCCACCAAATCTCTTGAACAAGCCCCTATCATAAGTCAAGAACCATCATGCAGCCATGTTCAAGAACCCATAAGTCAAACACCCATCACATCCAACCAAGTACCTATCACATCCATCCAAGCACCCACCACATCTATCCAAGTCACTCCCACTTCTATCCAAACCCATGAGCCATGTCAAGAATCAAATCCAAAGCATGTTGAAACATCAACCCCTTCTCCTAATCAAGATCTAACCATCCCATCTAATCCCATCCACGATCCCCTCCCATCTATCGATCAACTTATTGATCTCACACCATCTTCTACTACCCCTTTACCATCCCACATGAATCCTTCACCTCCATCTACCAATCCCATCCTAAATCCATCCCCTTATCCACTTGGCACAAGCACTTTCATCTGTGGTGACTCCCTTGTAGGAGGTGAACAACTTCCATCCACCACCTATATTTCTCCAACAAATAGTGGACTCGCGTCTTGTTTCCAAAGCACTAAACATCCCATAACATGTCACATACTCCAACATATGAACTATCAAGGCAAAGGCTTAGGCTTTCACGAACAAGGCATCTTGGAGCCCATCCACACCACATTCCATCCATCCTCACATGGCCTTGGCTATACAACCCAAGACAAATAAAATGAACATGTTGATACCACCCACGCATCCTCCAAAATCCATTCAGCATTTCCCAAATATGGTGCATTTCATCGCACTCCCAAAACATATGTCGCCATCCCTCCTCCATCATCCTATCATTTACAAAAGCATGTGACCATCCATCTTCCCCCATCAAAATTACCTCCACTACTTCCAACTCCAAATATTCCTATTAAATCCACTTTACCTCCTATCCTACCAACTCCTAATATCCCCATCCTCAAATCTCCTCATCCAGTTATCCATAAATCCACTTTTTACCCCTCCACCCATAAATCCCCTAAAATTCCCAATCAAGATCAACAAGAGCACACATCTTTCAAACATGAAGCTTCCCCCAAATCCATGGGATTCAAAAGTAATAATTTGAATGCCTCAATGCATAAAGCACAAAAGCCTAAAGATATTATCCCTTCCAATCAAACTGAAAAATGCAAAAGGCTATCAAAGCCCACACCATCACAAGAAAAAGAAAAAACAAAAATGGTGTGGGTCCCTAAACAAAAAGCACCAAACTCTAATGAGGCATCCACATCCCAATCCATTCCAAACTCCTAACCATCTTGCTCCACATCTAAAAATCCCATAAATCCTAAGTCTATTTGGGTCCCTAAAACCCCAAATCGATCATACAAAAATCCCCCATCCCGATCCCCATTACTCCCAACTCCACATCCAAAGTACAAGCTTCCAAATACATCACGGTGTGTGCGACCATTGGTCTTGGTTCCCCTCCATCACTTAACATTCCCACACACCCCCATCTCTCCATCTTTCGTTCATTATCCTACATATCTTCCCCATCACATTCCTATGGTCCATGCTTTTGCATAATCCACACAATCTAGTATCCACCATATAGTCCATCTTCTCCTATCTACCAACATCCATGCAATCATCATCCATAATGCTATCCAACATGGCACCATCTTCTCCTTGCTATGGAAACAGACGCTAGAGTCCCCCTTCCATCAAAAAAGCAAAAAAACAAAAAAATCAAAAAATTAAGAAAATAGTAAAGAGAAAAATCCATCCAATGGTGAAAACCACTCCTTGTGGCGCCTTGGGCAAGTACCATGATGAAAACCCCTTGTGGGTGTCATGCGTAATCCCTTCTCCATCCATTTTGTATCCCTACACTTGGGGGCAAATCCATCCAATCATCCACATCCATAGCATTCTTTTGCATATCCTATCCACTATCCCCTATTTATCTTATCATATTCCTATCTACCATCCCCTATTCATCCTATCATTCCCCATCCATTATATCTTGCTTTTACTATCTCTCACCTTAGAACTTGATAAAGACAAGGGGCAAAATATCAACAACATGCTTTGGAGACCTCTTGGCATACTCCCTTTGTAGGTATATCCTCCATCCATCTACTACAAAGTCCATCCATTCAAACATGAACCCATCATGCAAAATTCTAAGCATTGGGGCATATGATTCCTTGCAACCTAGCCCTTAGAGAAAATCTTAAATTCATCTATCATGAATCAGCTATCCAATCCCCCTATCCAACCCTATCACTTTCACCTCTAGACTTGGTGTTCCCTTGTCATTGGTATCTAGCGCAAAGGTTATCCACATGAAATCCAATGCAAGCATCTCATAATAAACCATTCCTTTTCCAAAATCAAAAAATCAAAAAATATCACAAAATCAAAAAATCCAAAAACATCACAAAATCAAAAAATATCAAAACAATTGAAAACACACAAAATTCCAAAAATAATTTATCCATCACAAAATCAACACTGCTCCATCAACATCTCATCATCTTCCAACATCCTCAAAATCACCCAAATCATCCAACATATCATCATCCCACATCATCATCACAAATTAGGACTACATATCATAATCACCTGCATCTTAATGTGCCTTGATCCCGTGGATACAGGGTATGTAGGCAGTCTGGGATACGAAGGGCATTTCCAATACTCAGGTGCATAAGATGCACCCATCCAACCTGCTGAGTTTACACTAGATCCAAGCATCGCATCACCTATGAAAGCATTGTCCCTTAATAAAAAATAATCAACTATCAAATCAGCATCAACCACAACTTGTCACCATCATATCTTGAGCCAATCTTACAACATCAACAAAACATGATTCAATCATCAACCGATTCTTGCCTTAGGATATATCTTTCCTACAATAGGTAGAATCTATCAAATCATTATTTATTTTGGCAAGAGAGACAATGGATATTTGTTTTGGTTCGTTGATCTTTTTGTTTTTGATTTTTATCTTTTGTCCTATTCGAAGATCACATCAAAGCTACCTTGATTTCCCTATATCATGGTATGTGGCAAAAACATCTAGAATGGGGCATAGTCTTGCTTTTGTATGCTGTGCTTGTGGGTTGCTTTCATTACTCCAAGCTAGTATTCATATCTTGTTGATCATAGGGTCGGTTCTAGCATATGGATCCCCTTATGCATCTAAGGTTCATCATACCTTTTGTGTACTAAGGACTTATGCTATGAGTCCCATTCCCTCGTCAGGACAAGGTTGTACTATCTTGGGCATGCATGGGATCATCCCTTTGTTTGCATGTCTAGTCCATGCAAATGTTGGATAAACATCATCACCCTGGTCTTCTATACCTTGGTGAAAACATATCCACTTTGCTATATCAAACCTAGGATTGCTCCAAATCATTTTTCAGCACAATGATCATCCACCAATCAATCTCCCACCATCATCATCACTTTCATATCGCCCCTTATCCTCCAACCACTTCTATCAATCTATTCCATCCATTTCGAGAGCACAACTGTGCTCTTGCAACCCGCCTATCCTCTGGAGGGGGCATCACCCTTACCAATTATCCCCAAACCTTACCCTATTCTTCTAAGTGAAAATCTTTTTTCTATCCAATCCAACTCTATGTTTTAACTTCTTTGAAATGATGTTACTTAGCCGCAACACCATCTCAAAGAGGGGAAAATGTAGACACCTAAAATTGATTTGCTTTTGCAAACCAATTTATCCCTCCTATTAATGGAATAAAATCATTTTATCCCTAACCATCTGTCTATCCCTTGTGATCAATTAAGTTACTTAATTTATCACTAAGACCTTACAACACTATCCCTCATTAATCAAATAAATATTCCCAATATTTATTTGGTTCAATTCTCCTTTTCCCTAATCCTCATTAATTAGATAAATCATGGTAATCTAATTGATCTAGCCTACTAATTGCCCTACCCTAACCTACCCTAGCCTACCTCATCCTAGCCCTAGGATCAATTAAGCAAAACCTCTGTTTAATTAGTCCTAACCTTTCATTTGGGTGGTCAAACCTGGTTTAACACCCTTCCCCACATCCCCCAAATTAAAAATTGAAATAAATCACACATCACATTTACTTCTCTTACAAACCCCTTACCTCACCCATCCTCATTCATTACCTCTTATCCCAAAATGAATTCTTAATTCATTTCCCATTCTTTCACACCCATACCTCATTTATCACCCCTTTTCCCAAAATGAATAAAAGATTTACTTTTATTCCTAGCCCTTGATCTCATCTTCTAATCCTCACCCTCCATCCTCATTTCCAAAACTCTATAAATGAGACCCTCACCTAAGCCATTGATAGGAACTTCTTCATGCATCAAACCTCTGCCAAAATCACTCCACAAACTCCTCATCATACCACCATAATGTCAAAATCTTGCTTCATCTCCATCTAATCTATCTAAATCCACTTATCTCTCATCTACATTGTGTTGAAAAGAATAGAACAATCCACATCTACACACTAGCCATGGGTAATATCTGAGGAGCTATATCGGGTGCAACTCCTTCCCTCTTAGATTTGTGAGTTCATTATGAAGGTATAAAAATGTATTTTTGCATTTGATTTATGTTTTAATCTTCATTTTGTCCTCATTGATCACAGGTTTGATGGATCCAAGTCAAAATAAGGAGCTAGAGTATGGATAGACCTTATTGATCCAATAGGAAAATCCTACTTAGCAGAATATAGACTACAATTCCCATGTACCAACAACGTGACGGAATATGAAGCTTTAATTCATGGGTTATTATTTTCTCTCAAGATAAGAGTGAAGATTCTGCATGTCTATGGAGACTCAAAATTGGTGGTAAGTCAAGTAAGAGGCATATACTCTTGCAATTACAAGAAGTTGTCTAACTATAGACATAGGGTGTGGGACTTAATAGAAGAATTTGATGCATTCAACATCACCCATGTGCCTAGAGAATAGAATCATAGAGCATATGCCTTGGCACATGTTGCAAGTACTTTGGAACCATTGTCTATTTCTAGTTTGAAGATATTCTCAGTTGAGTTGGTATCAATGCCTTCCATACCATATAATGTCACCAATCTCTAAGTATTTGATGATGACCAACATATTTTAGACTTCATATCAAACAGAGATATATTTGATGCTTAGATCATAGATGAAAGGAATGTAGAAGATCATACATGGGAAGAAGAAATCATGGAATTACCTACCAACAGGATTCGCAAGGGTATGATAGAGTTAGAAAAGGCTTTTGATTTACACTATAAGATGGAACAAAAAGATCTCCTAAAGACTGATGGAGGAGAATACTCACCAATTAATATAGGACAAAATGAAGAAGTGAAGAATGTCCTGATTGACAAAGTCTATACAGAGGAAGAAATGGCAGGGATAACTCAAGCACTGAAGGATTATATCCATGTTATCGCTTGGACTTATGATGACCTGAAGACTTATGATACCTTAATCATCACCCACACTATACCATTGAAGCCGGAGCAAAGACCTATTAATGCCTTGTTAGAACCCATCATCTTTGAAGAAGTGAAGAAGTTGCTCAATGCCAGAATCATATTTCCTATGAGGCATTCAACTTGGGTGGCAAATTTGGTTCTTGTAAGAAAGAAAAATGGTGATATTCAGCTATGTGTAGACTTCAAAAATTTGAACAGGGCTTCTGAAAAGGACAACTATCCTTTACCTTCATTGGATGAGGTCTTACAAATAGTAAATGGTACTCAGATGATGTCATTCCTAGATGGTTTCTCAAGGTATAACCAGGTGATGGTAGATAAAATAGATAGGTTAAAAATTGCATTCACCACCAAGTGGGGAATATTTGCATATAGGCGCATGCCTTTTGGATTGATAAATTCTAGAGCCACCTTTCAGCATGCAATGGATATAGCTTTTAGAGGCTTGATTGGCAAATGCATTGTCATTTACATGGATGACTTGACAGTCTTTTCCAAGAACATGGACGATCACATAGAAGACCTAAGGAAGGTGCTCAAGAAGTGTGAACAATATGGCATCTCACTCAATCCCAAGAAGTGCATATTTAGAGTGACAACAGGTAAACTACTTGGTCACTTGATAACAAAGAATGGAATCATCATTGACCCTTCTAGGGTAGAATCTATCATGAAGCTGCAACTACCTAGAAGTAAGAAAGAGCTTAAATCTTATTTTGGTAAGATAAACTTTGTTAGGAAGTTTATTACTGGATTCACAAAGATTATCAGACCACTTAATGCAATGCTCAATAAAGATGCTAAAATTGAATGGACTCTTGAAGAAAGAGCAACATTTGAGGACATCAAGAAAGCCATATCTGATGCTCATATTCTGATCAATCCCAATTATACAAGAGATTTCTACATTTATTCATTTGCTTTAGATCATACATCTACAGAAGTACTGACACAAAGAAATGAAATCAAGGAAGAAAAGCCTATAGCCTTTATGAGCTGCCCATTTAAGAATGTAGAGCTTAGATACATGGATGTTGAGAGACAAGCTCTTGCTCTAGTTTGAGCAGTTAATAAATTTAGACATTACATATTAAGAAGTAAGATCATTGTTGTAGTACCAGATGCAGCAGTAAAGATGCTCCTGATGCAAAGCAAGCCAGGATAAAAGAGGACCAAATGGATAACAGTGCTCCAGAAATATGATATGGATATAACACCCATGAAGTTATTAAGGGGACAAGCTTTAAGCCAGATGATTTTTGAAATTGACCCTAACCTTATGAGTCAACAATATGTAGTTAATTCCAAAGAAGATAAAGATTGGTATTCTGATATCAGGCATGTCCTGATTACTGGAAGATGCCCATCAAAATTACAAGCTTCACAGAGGAGAACCTTGAAAATAAGATCATAGAAGCATATGATAAAAGGAGGAGTCCTTTTCAAAAGAAGCTATGAAGGAATATATCTTATATGTTTGAATAGACAAGAGGTTGACAAGGTTTTGGCTGAGTTACATGATAAGTTTGGAACTGCACATGGATCTCACTTAGCTACTGCCCATGCTATACTGAGAGCTGGATATTATTGGCCTATTATCTTTAAGGATGCTACAAAACATATTAAATGTTGCCATACTTGTCAGGTTGTTGCTAACCAAGAAAGATATGCTACTCAACCCTTGCAGCTAGTGATGGAGATGCACCCATTTGCTCAATGGGGCATGGACTTCATAGGACCCATCAATCCTCCATCATCTTCAGGCCATAGGTATGTCCTAACAATCACTGATTATTACACTAGATGGACTAAAGTAGTCGGCAGCAAGACATGCAATGTAGAATATGTGATCAAGTTCTTGGAAAGAAACATAGTGACCAGGTATGGAGTTCCATATGCTCTAGTATGTGATAATGGACCTGCCTTTTCATAATTAAAACTGTCTAGTTGGGCTTTTGATCATGGAATTATCTTGAAATTTTCCTCAAATTATTATCCCCAAGGAAATGGCTTGGCAGAGTCAACAAATAAGAACTTACTAAATATCATAAAGAAATTGATAGAGAAGAACCCTAGAGAGTGGAATACCCTATTGAAGTATGCCTTGTGGGTAGATAGAACTAGGATGAAGGTTGCATTAGGAAACTCCCCTTATCAATTAGTATATGGTGCGGATCCTATCCTCCCTATCAACTTGAAGATCCTCACATTACAGTTTGCACAAGAATACCTAGGTATATATAACAAACAAAAAGTTAGATTGCTTTAACTCATGCACCTAGAGGGAAAAAAGAGATATAGCAATTGATCAGTTTGCTAAACATCAAGCCACTGTCAAACGCTAGTTTGATAAGAGAGCCAGAATAAAATCTTTTAGGATTTCAAATTTAGTCCTCGCATGGGATAAAGCACATGAAAACAAAGGTGACCATGGGAAATTTGACAAACTTTGGATGGGTCCATTTCAAATTTTAGAGATCCTAGGAGATAGTACCTACAGACTTAAGACTTTAACCGGTGAGGATGTCCCATTACCAGTAAATGGGCAGTTCCTCAAACATTACTTTCAAGCTTAAATTGGGTCATGTAATTCATTTGTATTATAGTGTATATATGTTGTATAGATATTTGTATAGTTGTGTTTTGTGTGTTTGCTTGTTTGCTTGTTGTTGTTGAGTTGTGTTTTGGTTAGTCAAGATGATGGACCTTATCACCCTAAGAAATCAACAAAATTGTTAGGATTCAAGTAATGAGAACAAATTTCTACATAGGTTGTGACTCATTTTAAGAAGTATCCCTGATTAGGTTTGTGATATCCTTTTCATCAGTGACACCTTTTCTTGATCAAGGAGATTTTCATGATGACTCACCTAACAACCTTAGGTTTGTTGAATACATCAGTATAGGCATTAAGTAAAAAATTTGAAGGGTCACCCTTGCTACCATTGCAATTCCCAACCTAAATCAACAAGTGATCACACCTTGCATATTGAGCTTACATGATGATATCATATGAATATAAAAGAAAAAAGATGAATATTGAAAATTCAAATAGGATAAAAAATTAGGCCATCTAAGTAACTCTACCAGGGCTATAGATGCCTACTGGTAGTGGGGCTCTACTTAGGGGGATTATAAAGATAACCTTGTCGGGGCTATGGACGCCTACTGGCAACAAGGCTCTATCCCAATTGGCTATGAAGGATGAACCTAAAATATGTAGTTTAACACTAGTTACTATTGTTTTCAACTTACTTTCAAGATGAGAATTATTAATCATATGCACAAACTTGATCCCTTATCAACATTGTTGCACTTATGAACATGATGTCATTCACAAGGTCATGATACTTATACCTAGAGAAAGTCAGAATGCTATGTTCTAATGTGACCTCATCACTTGAATCGTTTGAATTTGGTTGATTTCTTTGGTGGCAAGTTGTTGTGTAGTTACACAACACGCCCCATTTTGCCTTAGCAAAATAGGGACCCAACTTTTGCTTCTGCTTGTTTTTGCTTTTTTGCTTTGGGAGGTTTGGCAAAAGTCAGTTAAGTGTATTACCCTTGCTTAGGCATGTGCTCTAAAGAATAGGTCAATTGTCAAAGTTAGAATCTATTGTTACAAACCTCATAATCTAGAAGAATACAAAATTATAAGCAGGTTTGCTTTTTGTTTCACCCTGATATTGTTTAAGGATAGAAAGTTATGCTATGTCAAAGTTCAGTCAACCCAGATATTTCCCATAGGGTCATATTTCTAATTGTCAATCATATTCGTTAAGATGACCCAACATAAGAAGATCACCCAATATCTGTATGTTCCCCGATATGTGAATGTCAAACATAAGTGCGATAGTGTAATTGCCTGTCAAAACCCACATGCATAGTAGCAGAGGATCACATTTCTAAATATCAGTCATGTTACCAAATATCACCCTTCACAAAACATGACCATGACATTATCTGATTTCGATATATAAAAGAACTCATCCTGATGATGATGTCATCAATTTGCTTAACACTCGAAGGGTCACATTTCCAAACATCTATCATATTCGTTAACATGATGATGACATCATCTTAATCCGGTAACAACGAAGACATGATAAGATGATGTCATCACGATCTAGACCTGAAAGGGTCACATTTTGAAATATCTCTAACCATAACCAATATGACCGTGATGTCATTTTCTGGAACAATTTCAAAGGCTCATAAAATGCTGACATCAACCTCGCATTCTCAAGCGGTGTGATATTTCATAAACATTAAAAGACCTAGATATTTTCAAATATCCCTCATATTGACCTTGATGACCCGATATGCCTAGTTTCATAGTGACCAATCCAATCATGCCATGTGGCAAACCCCGCAGGTCATATGAACACAATATATTATCACGATTTATTAACAAAGATAATGTGACCTGATCTTGATTATTGGTCAAAGGTTGACCATATCCATGGTGATGTCATCCTCAAATGCTCGGTAGAGGGTCATATTTTCAAATATCCCTGATCTTCTAAGAGATCACCCTCTGCATTAAATGCGAACCCAACGGTAGATCGCGCTCTCAAATTTCAAATGTAAGCCCACCACTTGTCAAACATCCATGGTATGTTATGTGTTGATCAATGGAATTGAATGGAAGACATTAACCATGCCCTAATTTATCGTATTGATCAGTTAAAAGGTAAATTTTGGGGTTTATTCACATTTACCCTATGTTTAAGAAAAAATTACAGAGCTCTAAAGGTCAAGGCATCACAATCACCTGCAAACAGAACAGGACCCACCTCTCAACGGAACGAAACGATAAATACAACGTAGTCACATTCATATCGTTATCATTCATATAGTAAAAGAGGAAAGCGATTATCAGGTAAGTAATTTCAAAACCCTCTCTTTTATTGTTTATGGTAAATCATGAGGTAAAAATAGTTTTACTAGATTAATCAACATGGTGATGCATTGAGATGAGTTAGAATAATAAAATTGATGTTACTGCTGCATACAAACATGTTAGGGTAAGAAATGCATGGTGTTATCACAAGAATTAATGGCAATTAGAAGGAATAGGTCTGACACAGAGTTCTTGAAGCCCATGTTCTTACTGCCCAAAGGGGTGGGATTCAGGTATGGGATGATAAATGACACACGTTAGGGAAATACAGACATAGATGCATGGATGAGAAGGTTGGATAACAGAAGTTGAAACCCTTTACTTCAAAGAATATACTCCTCAAGGATGTGGCATGCTGGGGGATTTCCATATGCCATGGAAGCTACTGAGTTAGTGGTTGAGTGTGCGTAGAACTATAATTTAGAAACTAAAAGAGTGGAGAAGCATGGCAGGGTGTATGCAGATTTCTTAATTAAAGGCATCACCTCTACATTTAATTTGCCTATAGGACCAAATGTGGTCAGATTGAGCCTGAGAAGGTTGGAAAAGGAATACCGTAGTAATCAAAAAGAGGCTAGGAGGGTGATGAAGGGGGTAAATCATAAAACACAACAAAAAAAAATTGTACATAGAAAATAGAACTTTTTTATTGATTTGGACCACTTGTTATATTACAGAAGCTCAAATACAATTAGAGGAATCAACCCTCCACAAGCTGCAACACATTACAACTTCCTGTCACAAGACTCTAGAATCACCTATCTTCTGTAACCCCAAATCAGATAGGGTTTCTATTTTCCCACCTATTCTTGACTCTACACTTCCCCCCTTAACTCTACTATCACCCAGGGTTCCCAAAAATGGTTATTAATAGCCTTTTTGGTAGCCAACAACCTAATTTCAAAATTTGAATCTCCCTCCAAAAATAGGTCAACTTTCAGGAGCCATAACTTTTGATCCAGGTGTCCGATTGACAAATTGTTTTATGCGTCGGAAAGCTTGCGGAGTGCTCTACACGCTAAGAATTGGATCTACCAGTTCTAACCATTTTTAGGCCCATACAGGGCCGGTTAGTGCCTCAAACCTAAATTTGAATAATTTTTAAGCTTTTTTTTGAAACGAAAACTTTAATATCTTTCAGCTCGCAAGTGATCTTTACGTGATTCCTTCGCCAAAGGTCTTATATTTCTGTTATGTAACTTCTTGTAAATTTTCACTTCAATATGTACCCAAATGCAAACTTTCTAAAAATAGCAGGTTACTATTTTTAGCAGTTTGGAAAAATTGAAAGTTCTACATCATTATTCAAGCGATTATGGAACCAGGGCCACAAATTTTGAAAAGAAATGGAAAGAACATCAACAATTTTGAAACACGTCTTTTTTTTTTGGTGATGCAAGATTGCCCTTACACCACTGGATGCTCCTGCATTAGACACCCAGGGTAATTTGAGAAGTGACCCTGTCATGTCTCAAGTGTTTGTGTGAGGAAAACCCAAATGGTCAACCTTTGCCTTAGACAACCAAGAAGAATCTTCAATAGGTCTTCCTTTCCATTTCACCAGATATTCTTCATATTGCCTGTTCTGAGTACTTCTTCCCACACAGCTATCCAAGATCTCTTCTATCTCCTCTATTGAAGTAGATGCCGGAATACTCCACTGTTCTTCTGTTGTTCCATCCTCTGTGCCACCCTCATGATATTCTGTTAAATCAACAATGTTGAACACATGGGAAATATTAATCCCATTCAGCAGCTCTACCTCATATGTATTTCCTAAATCATGCTTCTTCAGGATTTTGCGTAGTCCAAATTTCTTCATTTTTAGCTTATTCTATGTTCCAATTGGGAACCTTTCTTTTTTCAAGTGAACCATGACTTCATCTCCTTCCTAGAACTCCTTATATCTCCTCTTTTGATCTACCTTAGCCTTGTACTGAATATTCATCTTATTAATGTGCCTTCTCACCTCTTCATGCAAATTCTTCACGTGTTCTGCAAAGTCTTCAGCTTCAGCACTTGTCTTTTCTCCTTTGTCCAGCTTCCTTAACTCTGAAGCATTTCTTGGACTATTCCCATATACAATCTGGAATGGTGATTTACTAGTACTCCTATTGACAGAATTGTTGTAAGCAAATTTTTCTTGTGGTAAAATCAAATCCCATCCCTTGGGCTTATCTCCTACTAAGCATCATAGAAGGTTACCCAAACTCCTATTCACCACTTCAGTCTATCCATTAGTCTGTGGATGGTGTGCAGAACTAAAATTCAAATCTATCTTCAACTTCTTCCACAATGTCCTCCAGAAATAACCAACAAATTTGGTATCTCGATATGAAACTATGCTCTTTGGTAGACCATGTAATCTCACCTCTCTGAAAAATAATTCAGTAATATGGACATCATTAGTCTTCTTGTAAGGAATGAAATGTGCCATCTTCGAAAATCTATCCACTACCACAAAAAATGGAAGCATGTCCTCTCTGTGTCCTTGGTAAACCAAGAACAAAATCCATACTAGTATCATCCCACGGCTTCTCTGGTACAGGTAGTGGCTCATATAGACCTGTATCCTGAATTGCTCCTTTCGCCATCTGACATACTCTGCAACTTTGTACAAATTTCCTCACATCCTACTACAACTATGGCCAATAATAATTTTCACCAACAATGGTAATGGTCTTATCTCGACCAAAGTGTCCAGCCAATCCTCCACTATGCTTCTCCTTAATTAGGTTCTCTCTCATGGAGCTCCTTGGAATGCACAACTGGCTTCCTCTAAACAACATGCCATCTTGGATTATGAAATCCAACCATTTTGTCCTGTCCAAAGTAACAGGTTCCAAACAAGCTTTCCAGGCCTCTGCAAAATCTGGATCTTCAGGATACAAACTTTTGATCTCATCTAACGCAACAACCTCTATCTTCATTTATGTCAACAAATTTTGCCTTCTGCTCAAAGCATCAGCAACTTTGTTGGACTTCCCACTCCTGTGCTTCAAAACAAAAGTATAGCTCTGTAGAAACTCAACCCATTTTAAATGCCTTTGGTTCAACTTTCCTTGGCTATTAAGATACTGCAAAGTCTGATGATTAGTATATAAAACAAACTCTTTTGGCAACAAATAATGTCTCCATTTCTTCAAAGCCTGAACTATTGCATAAAATTCATGATCATAAACATAATACTTTTTCTTGGCATCATTAATCTTCTCACTAAAATAGGCAATGGGCTTACCTTCTTGGCTCAAAATAGCTCTTATACCACTACCACTAGCATCATAATCTACCTAAAATACCTTATTGAAATCTAGAATTGCCAAAATAGGTTGTTCTACGACTTTCTGCTTCAATGTATCAAAGCTCTTGTCTACTCCTTTAGTCTATCTAAACTCTTTTCTATCCCCTCTCATTGTCTTAGTTAGGGGTACACAAATGCTACTAAAATTCTTGATAAACTTTCTGTAAAAACTTGCCAAACCTTGAAAAGATCTTACCTCTATTGCACTCCTTGGCGTAGGCCATTCAATGATAGCCCTTACTTTTTCTGGGTCCATCTCAAGACCTTCCTCTGAGACAACAAATCCTAGGTATACCAACTCCTTTGCAAAACTACATTTCTTTAGATTAATTAGCAACTTCTCCTCCCTCAGCTTCTCTAGAACTCTTCTGATATGCATTAGATGCTCATCCCAAGTCTTACTGAAAATCAAAATATCATCCAAATAAACAATAACAAAACTTCCCAAAAATTCTTTTAGTACCTCGTTCATGAGCCGCATGAATGTGCTCAGTGCATTGGTTAGCCCAAATGGCATGACTAACCACTCATACAGACCTTCCTTTGTCTTGAAGGCTATCTTCCATTCATCCCCTTCTCTAATACGAATTTAGTGATACCCACTCTTTAGGTCAATCTTTGTGAAGTACTTGGCTCCACTCAAACAATCCATGATGTCATCCATTCTTGGCAATGGAAATCTATACTTGATCATTATCTTATTGATGGCTTGAGAGTCTATACACATCCTCCATTCTCCATCCTTCTTTGGTGCTAGTACTGCAGGTACCACACATGGACTTAGGCTCTCCCTTATCATCCCTTCCTCAGCAACTCCTGAACTTGTCTGTTCAGCTCTTCATTCTCTGCAGGGGTCATTCTGTGGGCTACCTTATTCAGCAAACTGGCTCCTGGTATCAAATCCATTTGATGACTTATTTTCCTTACTGGTGATAAACCTTCTGGTTCATTATTAGAGACAATATCTTGAAATTCTTCCAACATCTCTAAGACTTCAGCTGGTACATCTTCACATTTCTCTTGACTAATCTTAGGAATCAATGCATAGCAATGACGCTCATGCTTCATACCCTACAAAAATTTCCTACCATCTACCAAGCAAATTCTGGCAGTACTACATACATTTTCTTCCACCTCCTTCAAGGGCTTCAACTTATGATGAACTCCATCCTTTGTTAAGGAATATGTGTTTGCACAACCATCATGGATAACACTCCTATCATACTGCCACAGCCTCCCCAATAGCATATGACATGCATCCATCGGTATGATATCACACAACACCTCATCATGGTAATCCCCAATCTTGAACTTCACTAAACATTTCTCATTGACCAAAGCTCAGTGGTCCTTCTGCAACCATGCAATCTGATATGGATGTGGATGCTTTCTTCTTGTCAACTTCAACTTGTCACCCTCAACTTGTCAACCATCTCCTCTGAAATAAGATTGTCATTACTTCCACTATTAATAATGATGTCACAACACTTACCTTCACATTTGCACCTTGTGTGGAATAAAATCTTCCTCTGATTTGGTTCTTTCTCCTCATTCAGCAAGGTTCTTCTGACAACTAGGGTTTCTCCCCTTTCAGCATCTTCAGAATGCTCAGAATGTGCATCTTCATCTACATGTGCAATTCGTGCATTACCATTAGGTCTTCTGTTTGTCCTTCCTTGATGTTGTGGACACTCGTATGCTCGATGCCCTTCTTCTCCACATTGGAAATAGGTTCCTCTGAAACCTCCTCTTCCAGGTCCTTGCCTAGGTTTGTCTCTTCCTCTTCCTCTTTGCTCACCATTGTTCTGGTCACAAGGGCGGTAGGTATTATCTCCCCTCTAATTTTGACTGGTGCCAGCTTCTTCACTATTCTTTGGATCTTCATTTTGGCCTCCATAGGGTCTTCCACCAGTCCTTTCGCCTTGACCTCTTCCCCTTTGCTTGTTGTCAAATCTTTTATTCAGCTTCTCTTCCACCTTTAGGGAAAACTGATACGCATCTTCTATGGTGGTCATTCTGACTAGGCTCAACTCTTCTTGGATACTTGGCCTCAACCCATTAATGTAATAGGCTACCTTCTCCTTATTGGCCTCTGCATGACCAGTTCTGATAGTAATCTTATAAAACTCTTCTATATACTCCTTAACAGACTTGTTACCTTGCTTCAGTCCTTGTAGCTTCTTCAACAACTCCATCTCATAGTCCATAGGAATGAACTACTTCTTCAATTTCTCCACCATCCGATCCCATCTGGTGATCTTTCCTTTTCCTCTTCTATTCCTCTCTAATTGGACCTCCTTCCACCAAATACTGGTGTGGCCCTTTAACTTTGTTTTTGCAAACTTTACCCAATCTGGGTCCTCCACATCTTCATACTCGAAATACTCCATGTCATTGATCCAATCAATAAGCTGTTCTAGATTCAAATCTCAAGAATATGTAGAAACTTCGATCCTAGGCCTCTTTTCGATCTTTGAAATGGCCCTCAACAACCTAACTTCTACAGGATCTCCTCCAGCTTCTTCTTCTTCCTCGGATAGCTCTTCTTCAGCTTCATCCTCACTTTCTTCTCTTGTTCTCAGATCAAATCCTCTTCACAGCTCCTCTTGCAACGCATCAATTTGCCTTTGCAGGGCTCTAAAACCCTCTTCTGTCAAAGCATTCCTCCCAATACAATTTCTTCATGGAGGCATCTTGATCTCTGCAGCAAACCCACAACCTCAGGTCCTGGTGCAAACTGCCTCACGGTCGGTGATCTGTCTACACACTCAGGATCCCTAGCTCTGATACCACTTGATGAAGGGGGTAAATCATAAAACACACAACAATAGAAATTGCATACAGAAAATAGAACTTTTTTTATTGATTTGGACCACTTGTTACATTATAGAAGCTCAAATACAATCAGAGGAATCAACCCTCCACAGGCTGCAACACATTACAGCTTCCTGTCAGAAGACTCTAGAATCACCTACCTTCTGTAACCCCAAATCAGCTAGGGTTTATGTTTTTCCCGCCTATTATTGACTCTACACTTACCCCCTCAACTCTACTACCACCCAGGGTTCCCAAAAATGGTTATTAATACCCTTTTTGGCGGCCAACAACCTAATTTCGAAATTTGCATCTCCCTCCAAAAATAGGTCAACTTCTGGGAGCCATAACTTTTGATTCGGGTGTCCGATTGACGAACCGTTTTATGTGTCGGAAAGCTCGCGGAGTGTTGTATGCGCTAAGAACCAGCTTTACTGGTTCTAGCCATTTTTGGGCCCATACAAGGCCATTTAGTGCCTCAAACCTGAGTTTGAATAATTTTTAGGCATTTTTTGGGAAACTAAAACTTTAATATCTTTCAGCTCGCAAGTGATCTTTGCGTGATTCCTTTGCCAAAAGTCTTATATTTCTATTATGTAACTTCCTGTAAATTTTCACTTCAATCCATGCCCAAATGCAAACTTTCTAAAAATAACAGGTTACTATTTTTAGCAGCTTGGAAAAGCTGAAAGTTCTACATCATTATTCAAGCGATTTTGGAACTAGAACCACAAATTTTGAAAAGAAATGGAAAGAACATCAACAATTTTGAAACACATCTTTTTTTTTGGGTGATGCAAGATTACCTTTACACCACTAGATGCTCCTGCATCAGAGGGTCATGTACCAGTGGAGATCCAAGTGCAGTACATACAAGGCCTTCACTAAATTGCCAATATACTTGTTTAAATTTGATTTTGCTGAAGAGTATCAGTACATGATGGTCATGCTTAGCAGAATGACAGGGAGACAACATGTTGGAAACTTCAAAAATTGGATGTATGGGATTATCTAGAAGGTGGAATATTAAGATGACAAGCCTCTCTGGGATAAGATCATAAGTGATAATTTAGATGAGGGAATGAGAAGGCTGGGTGGCAAGATGTGCATGTTTCATATGACTTCTTATGTCATATATGTCTATGCTTTTAAAGGAATATTTAATGGGTTACAAACAATAGGTAGGGTTGGAAATAACCCTGGTGATGTAAACATATGGGAAGCAGGAGGGAATCCCTCTAGAATTATAAGATAGTGAATGACTCCTTTTCTATGTATCTGGTCAAAACCATGGAGGAAGATAAAACAAAAAGATTAAGTATGGAAGCCCAATCTATTATTTAAAAATATGGGGCTTGGTTTATCCAGTTCCCTACATTTTCATACATGAGAATAGAAGGCTTTGAAGGGCAACCTCTCATGCTGCCTAGATACCCTAACGACAGGGTCATTCTGATGGAATTTGCTACAGAAATTTTGACCTCAGTAGAGGCTCACATTCAGAAGAGAAATATTCCACCTGTGTTGTTTCTAGTATTCATTAGCTGGTATCTATGCCCCGACAGATAAAGTATCAAGGATACAATCAGAGGATTAAAGTTAATGCACTTGCAGCCATTTTCAATAGCTAGGTCATATGATCCATATGGCAAGATGCAGGCATTATTGGGAAAGTAAATACATCAAAGGCACCTTGAGGATTATTGGTCTGATTGTGATGATGAAGCAGAGGTTAGGACTTACTAGAGGCTCACTCTCAATCAAATTCACACCTTTGATTGCATACCAGTGCTTGTCTAGTTGCACAAGAATGATGGAAAGATTATGTCTAGTGAGTATGAGGATAAGAAAGTGTATAATGAAACCATATCAGCTCCTGATTTGATGTAGCCTGAGGTAACTTCATTCGATCAAATAATGCAAAACATTATTCAACTAACCTAGAGTTGGGTAAGTGCTAAAGTCACTAAGTTGAAGAAGGGTGTGGCCCTTACTGTGGATAACAAGAAGAAAAGATAAGAATTGTCTGAAGAAGAATATGATGAATTTATCATTGAGAAGAGGAAATCCATTGGAGAAAGGCAACCAGCATTGGTGGAAAAGCAGCAGGGTAGAAACAAGAAGCTAGCTCATGTATAAGGAATAATAGTTAGGATAATCCAACCAAAGGGAGATGTTGCATCTACATCTACGACTACATCACCTCATACCCCTGCCAAACAAAAGAAAAAGGTCACAAAGTCTGCCCCTATAACTATAGAGGAGGAATCATTGGAGGAGGAACCATTGGAGGAGGAACCATTGAATGAGGAACCTTTAGATGATGATTTGTTGATAACAAAGAAGATGAAGAAGGTGCAACAGACATGACCCCAAAAGAAACAAAAAATTATAATGAGTGGAAATGTGAATGTTGATCCTATTTTATTAAGGGGTGTAGGTGGTTTAGGTATCATGAAGAACCTACAACATGAGGTTCCCATCCCAGATATTATTCAATTTAAAACTGAAAAGGTAGAAGAACAAAGAGAAGAGAGACATAGAACAAGGAAAGAACCACCTCTTCTCCTCGACGATATTGTATATTTGTCAGATGATGAGATAGTTAGAGATGTTGCTACTCAAATAATGGAGACCTTAGTGGCTAATACAAAGATGAATCCTCATGGGACTCCTATGATTCAAAAAGAAACTCATCAGGAGCAAGTCAAGATAGAGGAAATTAAAGAAGATGATCCCGAGGATGTAGCCCAACAGATAGGATTGACTAGTTTGGTTGATCAGCTCACTAGCCCTGCAGTAATAGACTTGGCTTACCAAGGTGATGGAGATCAAAACAAAGATAATGATCTACCTCTGGAGCCTGAGAAGGTAGAAATTAGTGTGCATGAAGAGACTGATAAAGAAATGCTTGATAAGAATAAGGGCTAGAGTAATGCATCACCACTTTCTAAGGATGATAATTAGAAAGATAATAACCCAGCATCAGAAGGGAAAATAGATGAAAAGGAATTGGAGAAAGACTTGGGCCTTGAAGAAATAAGTGCATCGAAAGGTGAAGAACAAAGTTTGTCACAAGATGGTGATCAAGAAAAGGAACCAGAGAATGTGGCCAGGGGTGATCAAGGTGATCCCCAAGATTAAAATGCACAACCTTCTCATGAAGACAAAGTGCCACAAAATACAAAAGATCAAAATATTCAGAAACCACATGAGATAAATTGCAAGAAGAGGTATATGATCAAAGTGTAAATACACTACAAGAACCTCCCCCTTAGTAGGAGACCCCTCAGTAGGAGACACCTCAGCAAGAGATCCCTCATGAGAATGTCCATGAGGAAGAACCAAGGAAAGAAAATTCACCACTGAGGGTAGAGAATAATACAGAGTATCAGGATGATTAAAATAAGCAGACTAACCAACAAGGGCCCATGGGTGATGTTTGATACTGACTACAACAAGAAATAAATTTGCAACAGATAAATGAGGCACATGAGTTTGATGTTTCCACACTATTTTCAGCAAGTATGATGAAGTCAAAAAGGAAGGCAAGACCAACCTCTGCAATAAGGACAGTTTAGGTAGCATTACCTATGGTAGATAAGGAGAAAGGGAAAATAAGTATTGATGACTTTCAAATAACTGATATTGATCTTGGCTTCACTACTGAGGAGCAGGAGGGCCAAGAGGCCAAGGATAGCATTGATTTCCTATTGAAAAGTGTAAGGAAAGAGAAGGATAAGAATAGGCAACATAAGGAGCACATTGCTCAATTACATTTATTTATAAAAGGGTTAATTGAGCCTAAGCATACAGCACTTAGCACAACCACCCCATTGACTATCATATCTCAAGATGAGATAATAGCGTTGGACCTCATGAAACATAAGGCTTAGCTAGTGGATAATTGTTTTGTCTCTTTTGTTTTTGAATCAGAGAAATTAAATAAAACCTCCCTCTCAAATTGGAATTCTCTTGGTGCTCTGAGGAGCAAATTAGATAAACTACAAAATGAGGTGGGGAGAAGGTCCTTCAAGTTAGAAAAACATCTGGATGCCTGAGGTGAAATAAGGAGGATTGACATGAAAATACTTATGGATAATAAAGTAATAGATAATAACACTACACAATTACTGGGCATTTGGGGTGAAGCTACCATATTTGAATGTGATATCTTAAGGAGATGTAGCAGCAAGCTTAGAGATATAAGTGTTAAATTACATCATCTCATGGCAGAAGAAATAAATACCCTAGAGGCTCTGGAAGACAAAGTAGAAGGGAAAATAGAAAATTAGGATACTAATTTTGCTGTCCAAGCCTTCCATAATAATTTTAAGCAAGCAGTAGAAGACCCTCTTCATCACCTGACAGAGGAATATATAAATAAGGCCAAGAGAATGAAAGCTAAAGTGGAGATATAAAATGAGACATTAAATAGCAAGAAGAGAAAATGGAATGCTCTTCAGGCACAGTTTCATTCTCACAAGCATGCTGTAGTAAAGGCCAGAGTTTAAGATAGAGGGCAAATTGAGGAAATAGGACATGCCTATGAATCTATTAGAGGAATAATCATTGTTCATATAAGGCATGAGCCTAGAGCTGATGAAGATGATAGTGATGAAGAAGAAGATGAAGATGAAGAAGAGGATGCAAATGAAGAAGAAGGAGAAGAAAATGAAGAAGATGAAGAAGAAGAGGATAAAGAGTAAGTAGAGATGCATGATGACAGAGTCATATGCATAATCAGATAACAGAAATGACTGAGTTCTACCAGATGGTTGCCAACTGGCAACTTGTGCCATGTCTACAGATGTTGACTCAGTCAAAGAATGGATATTGATCATTGATCTAGATAGGCAAATCTTGAGCATTGATCACTTGTAACTACCTCCTCTCCTTATTCTATAAAAGGAGATGGAGTGCACATTATAGATTATTGGAAACTTAATTGAAGTTAGATTGCTGAAGTTGCTCAGGACTAATTTCAAAGTTGATTGTAAATGTACATGTCTTTTATTTACTTAATGAAAGTAAAGATCTTATTACATATCATCATAAATTTTGAGTAATCTTGTGAATGTCATCTGGATATCTCACTGTGATGTGTTGTGTCCCTTGGAGTGTATGTCAATTTGTGGATATTGTTGTCATTCTTTACTTTGAAGTTTAAATAAACTATATCTTGCTATGGAACATCTTGGTGAACCTATGGTCTGATTCTCTTCCTTTCATGAAAGTATCTGGAATGTATGTGAACCAATAGCTGAAGATTCATTAAATTTAGTTAAGATTAGAAAGCATTTATCTCAATTTGTTTAAATTCATTACAAATCACCTTCACAGTTTCAAATGCATAGATAATTCTGAGCAAATACATAAAATATGTAGACATCATGAAGGAAATTGAACATCTATAGCATATTTGAATAAAATCTGCATGTAAAATTGATAATCTCATGCAAATATACCTAAATAACAATAGTAATCTTACACATAACAACTTAAAGGTGCATTATTTACATAAATTCATAAGTGCAGAAGTATAATGTGTTCATGATAGTTGATGTTCAGAAGAATTGATCAAACTTATAAATATGATCATCATCTGTTGAATACAGTGGAAATAACCTTGTTTGTGAAGTAAATTTATAGGAAGCAAGTATATAACTAGATGTTTAGACATCAATTCATAGTACAGGATAGTGTAAGCCCCCTTGAATGAAAAACAACATAGCACATCAACCTCTGACTAACGTCAAATGATCATGACCATATCAATAGAGCCTTGGAGTCATCAATTCAGTCCAAATTGATCGTACTTTACAAGATAATAACGGTTTGTTGTGTGAACTTTTATGCATGTTGTTATGAGTAACAATCATCATCAACAGGAATGCAGTTGAATATAAGCTCTTCTTATCATCTTGAGATGGATGGCCAAATTGAAAGGGTAAACCAAGTGCTAGAAGATTTATTGAGAATGTATTGCATGGATTAGCAATACAAATGGGAAGATTATCTTCCTTTAGTGGAATTTGCCTATAATAATTCCTATCATTCTACAATCAATATGGCTCCATTTGAAGCATTATATGGAAGAAAGTGTCGAACCCCTATAAGATAGGATAAGCTAGAAGATAGGGTTAGCCTTGGTCTAGAAATGCTGTCAGAAATGGAAGAGCAAGTCCATTTGATTAAGAAAAGGCTAACAGAAGCCAATGATAGGAAGAAAAGTTATGCATATGTTAAATTCATTGCAAGGCATTTCTCAGTGGGAGAAAAAGTCCTTCTAAGCGTCAAGCCCCAAAAAAGCTCTATTAAGTTTGGAAAGACATCCAAATTGGCTCCTAGATATGTGGGTCCTTTCAAAGTTCTCAAAGAGGTCAACCCAGTTGCATATAGGATTTCTCTGCCACTAGCTCTTTCCATGTTGCATAATGTTTTCCATGTTTCCTATTTGAAAATGTTTATTGCAAGAGATAATCATATCCCTATTCTTGATTGGAATGCTATATAGGTGAAGGACCTAGGGGTGGTACTGATCAAGCCCGTCAACGTGCTTGAAACACATAAGATACGCTTACGTAACAAAGAGGTAACTCAATGCAAGATCCAGTGGGAACAATATACTGAAGAAAATGCCACCTGGGAGAACTATAAGGACATTTATGCAAGATTTCCCTATCTCTTTTGAAACCTTTAACTATGTTGAGTAAACCATATTTCATTATGTTAGTTTAACTTTCGAAGACATTAAATCATCAAGGACGATGATTCGTATGGAGGAGATATGTTACATCCCCAACTTACAATTAGACTTAATCTCACTTTTATGTGGTAAATAGGACAATTAATCTTAGATTAATGATTTGATGTTTGTGGAAAATATCAAGTGAAAGCATTGATTACATAGATGTTAATTTATGTTTATGTTAATAATGAGATTACTTATTTCTAAGATTATTTTATCATAATGGTTTATGAATTAAATGATGATACACTAATCATGATTATCTAGTTGCACATGTAACCAAGAAAATAATCTTCCTTCAATGATGGAAGGAGAGTATGACCGAGGAAGAAGGAACTAGATGTTCAGAATAGATCAAAATGTCATTTAAGTATCGATTTTGATTATTCATGAACCAAGTAAGTTGGGGTGAGTATAAGTTTTTTATCCTTGCAAGTCGATATCAATTTGACTAGAGTCAGTAAGTCATGTTTGGGTCTCTCAACGTTATTTGTGTTAGATCGACTAAGCGATGTTCTTAGAACATCCTTGTAGTCGATAGTAAGATTGTGTGATGTCGACTTTACCTTTGTTTACGTAACTTTCCTTTATTAAACCTTGTGTTTATCATTTAAATATCTTATCAAGGTCTCGTATAGTGAATCAAGGGAGTAAGACTTGACCCCATAATGGCTTGGTTATGTTACCAACTTTACGATGATAACATAGCTAGGTAATACCCTAGATTATTTGATATTCCTATAGTATTATTTCTTTATGAATAATAGTATGTGAGAAATGTTTATGTCTTTAGGTGGTCAAACACCTTGGTGATGTAATCTTCTTATCATTTCACCAACCATACCACTATCCATGATGAGTGGAGGAAGTGGTAATGGTGGAAAATCTTGCCATAAGCTTGAATTATGGTCTTAACTTTCGATGGGAAGTAATTCTGGTTAATTTGAAGTCTTTTCTCGTGGGTGACAAGAAGCCACTGGGGATCAACCCACACCCCACTTCAAAGGTGATGGACTTCATGGGGTGGTGGAATCCTTGCATACAAAGAAAAAGCCTTTTCGAATGAGAAGGCTATGGTCATGGTGATTGTTATGTTATGTTTTGCAAGAAAGCATTAGGGATCAGTTGTGAAGAGAGCTCGAAAGGAGAGCTACATAGGAGAAAGAATTTGACTATTGTGAGCTATGAGGAGAATGAGCTACAATTGCCTCAGCTAGTCATAATGTATACATTATTCTGTGTTGAGGTAAGACTTTTATCATAGTCAAATTATTTGTTTTGTAGAATGTTGTAGCATTCAACTGTTATCGTTACATTAACACAATGGTCATAGGCTAACCGTGTATTCATTTTGATGTTAATAATAGTTGTATAACCATAGTACGACCTTCAAGGCTGAAGGTTTAAAAAGAATGTGTTTTAGTCTATTTAAAGATAGTATTCTTTAGTTAATATGTTGATGCTGAAAGGCCGATAAGATATAATTTATGTTACAATAGTCTCATGTGTCGAAGCCATTAAGGATGAGACTAAGTAATATTTGTTTATTAATACTATGTTATGATTGCATTTGGGGTTGGTGGAATGCCATAATCATAGATGATTATCACTAAGCAAGCTGTAAGCCTTGTAATACCAAACCCTAACCCTAACATTTTGCCAATAGCTGGTGCATCGAGGAGAGGTAAAACCTTTTATAAGAAGGCCGATGGCCATACACTTGAACATTGAAATATTCTCTTGACCTTGTCTGTGACGGTATGTAAACTACAAGATAGTCAGGACACTTGTAAAGTAAAAGATACACCTTATGTCTATGAAAGATAATTCTATACCATCGAGTGTAAGCTATGGTGATATAAAAGAGTAACAATATTGATCTTGTCATGATATATAACTAGTATAATACTAAAAAACCTTGCTTAAGGCTAAATGGAGTGCATTCTGGATTATGCATGTCATTGAGTAAACCTTGATCATTATTACTATTACTTCCATGTATATGTCTCTTTTGTTATAGAAAGCTTCATGGATGAAGCTAAGGGTTTTAAGAACCCATTTGAATTATTTTGACAATGGAAGACTATTGGCCTACATCGGCAAGTCATATAGTCATTTTGAAAATGATGAAAACCTTGAACACAAGTAACCATAGAAAAACTTAGAGCGAGAATGGTCTCTTGAAATTGTAAACTATGGTCATGAAATTGAAAGTAATGAAAAATAGGAATAGAGTGACGTGGAGTCATAGGTTCCTTATTTCATGGATAACAAATAATCATTAGATGTACTCCTAGAGACCAAAGTCAAAAGTCCAAGAAGGATGGACTGAGGGTGAAATTAACCCAACTTTTCTATTATGACCTAGGAGGGTTGAAATTGAACACGGTAGGATGAGACAACTTCTAAGTCGAGTTGAGGTGTGTGAACATATGACTACGATCATTGTGAAATGTCATGTATATAAATATTTGGCCAAAGTAATGCATCCATCTCTGCATGCATTAGTCAGTTCACAGTGCTCCAGATGGCACAATGCTTCCAGTAGTGTAATACATAGTTAGAGTGGATCTATAGTTGTATGACTGTGAAGTATTGTGAAGGACACAACACTAGATACTCAGATGGAAAACCAATTGATTCCTTATATCTAATCCCTTCGTGAAGGGTAGGGTCACTTCCAGGTAGGAAGTTGTGCGAGCGACTGTCGGTACGTGGTTGGAGGAAAAGCTCTCAGGTGATGCTCTCCTTTCCAAGTAGAAGACTAGCCAAGGCTTGAGAAGATAGATGTCAAAGTTCCAGATACAATACATTATCTTATATGACTTGATATTCATCATTATAATGTATAATTTATATTTGATGCTATAAGAAAAACATTGTAAATGTATAGTGAAAGTAAATCACTAATATGATATCTTTGGGAATGTTGTAAATTTCAGTTTTGAAATGTTTAGAAAAGATATGCATATCAATTTAAATTATTTAATCAAAATTATTTAACTGATTATTTCTATTTCACTTTGATTATCCTAATCATGTTTATAGACTTAATGATGATTAAGTTGGTTAATTTTTTATTAACAAGAGGTGGCTTGTTACAACCACTGTTTCAAGAGTTGATTGGGTTTATTTGTTCAATTCAACCTCACAAAAGAAATTTATTACTATTATACTGTATGTCTCACTGACAAGGATCTCGTTGATTACACTTCTAAGAGGAACACCAATTCCTTACTCAATCAAGAGCACCAACTCCAATCAAATCAGCAACACCAACTCCAATCACAAAAGAAGATAAATGTATAGAGTACTACTCTATTTACAATGGAATCAAAAACATGTACACCTCTTGAAACATACAGTCACTAAACCCAAAACACATTTACATAAAAAATCCCCTTCAATTACATCCCTTGCAACACTCCTTGTATGTTCATCTTATTACACTTGCAATTTCATCCATACACACTATAAAGATACAACATTCAAAAATCTATATCAAAAATAATAATATCATCATCGAATGACCATTTTTTCATCGCACCAACTCCCTTCTTCATTGCTTCAAAAATAGTTAACAGAGACTAGTTAAAAAACTACCTATTTGCAGTTATGAGGAACTGCCCATCAAAATAAACCTTTGAGTAGTGACCATTGAATGATTTAAATACATCCATTGATCTTTTTCCATTGTACCACAAAAATATTAAAAGAGAGCCATTGATTTGAGTCTTCACACATTTACATAGAACAGTGAAGGGAGGAGCCAGCTTTGTAAGCACCAAAATCATGTACAGCCTCCACAAGGACCCCTATGATGAGTTATAATCCTTGTCACATACATGTAAGCATGAAATAACATCCTCTCAGTAGAAATTCTCTTGGTGACATGTCTTTTCTTTCATCTTGTTTTGTTTCCCCTTTGTCGTTTTCTCTTTCTCTCTCTTTGTTGTTAAAGCTTTTCGACACTTGTTGATTTGCATTTTTGAGCTTGCAACCCTGTCCTAAGCCTTGTATGTGTCTTGTAGGTGAGTTTTCACCTCTCCCTAGTGTTTTTCATCTTCTCCACCCTCTAGAATCCTTCTAGAGGTCCCCCTAGCCATCTCCCACTTTTAGTTTTTAGTTTCACTCAACCAATCCAAATATCCTCCTTGGAGATCCTACTTTGCAAGTGGAGATTTGGATTTTCACACATGACTGACTTGTTTCCGGAGGCAGATCCTCTTATTTTCTCGCCTTCTTCAATCTCCCATCATGGACTTTAACCCAAGTGCCCTCCTCTAAGGGTCACCAATGGGTTGCCCCTGGGTGACCTGACTGGTGAAAGGGGCAACCTCTGGGTGACCCTGTCATGTTTCCAGCCACAGAAAAACTCAAGTTTCTAACTCAAAAAAGCTCCATTTTCAATTGTTTTTCTTCCTATTTGCATGGATTTTTGTGCCAAATATAGAGTTAATTATTTCAGGCACCTACACATGCATAATTATCTCTATTTTATCTTTAATTAACAACTCATGCATTCTCATGCATTCCCATGCACTCCTTCTTCACTTCTTCTTGAGTGATAAGCTCTTACTAGGTAGATCACTCCAATTTTAGCCTAGATCACTCTTGAATCCTTTGTGTTAACTCTCCAATCAAATTGAGTTAACTCACCTTCTTCCTCACTCCCCATCCCTTCTTCTAACCTAAAAATACCCCCTTCCTCAAGCACAAAGAGAGGCACTTTATTTGTGCACACAACTCTTGCGAGTTATTGCTCTCCACAACAAGCATTCTCATGCTCATATAAGACATAGGAGCCTTTTGTTTTGTTTATTTCTTCATCTAGCTTTCATACAAAGCTCATTACATGTCCATACGTTACTCATATCAAGCCATAGTGCTTGTCGAAGCTCTCATTGAGCTCATTTCAAAGCTTCAAAGCTTCTTTTGCTTCCATTGTCATCTTGTCACTAAGAGGATTCCCTGTTGCTACAAGAGGATATGATTTTACCATCACAAAGATTTCTAAGGGTAGTGGAGGCTTGCGCATCTCCAGGTTCCTTTATGCTTTATTTCAGTTTGTAGTAATTAGGTAACCAAAATTGCTCTTGGAATTAGTAATCTTGTTGCTTTTTCCTTGATAGGATAGATAGATCTTGCATTCTTAGAGTAATTTGCTTTCAAAGTTCATAGATTAATTCATTTAAATGTAATTTCCCTTTTTTCAGATTAATTTGTTCCAAATATTCAGAAAACCCCTAAAACATAGTTTACATTGCTTTAGGTAAATTCATCATAGCTTACATACATTTTTCAATTCCTAGATTAGAAAAATGCATCATCAATTCCAAAAAACATAAAAAAGCACAAAAATAAGTTTTGCATTCATGTAGATTTGCATTTATAAAATCCAAAAAGAACAAAAACATTAGAGATGTATAAAGTTCTCAAACTCTTGATTCCATCACAGGGTCAACTACAGTCAAACATTGGTCAAAAACCTTGATTCCATCACAAGGTCAAACAAAGTCAATGCATAGTCAAACCTTAGGTCAATCAAACCCTAAGTCAAACCCTAGGTCAAGTCAAGGTTAGCTCATAATCGCTTATCTCTTGTCTCGATTCACGAATGTGCCCTGGATTAAGAGGTGAGTGGGTGAGGGCAATCCTCAATGAGATAGAGGAAATCCACCCAAGACAGCAACAAAACCCACCAATCATTCAACAACAAGAAGTGTTTAGACAACTCTTAGTAGAACAAGTATCCATCAAATAGTTTGAAAGATAATACCAACCTGATCAAGCAATCAACAAGAAAAATAGCTTACCCACACAAAGATGGAATATCAGAAATCCAAATAGGAGAATAGTGACTAGTGACCCTTCGAGTGATATAGTTATCTTTACAACCATGATCATTGAACAACACATCTACATGAGTTCACAACAACATAGGCCTAAGGACATGCCGATCCCTCTCCACAAAGTCCAGCTCTCCAACGAGGAAGACCACCCCCGTGTCTTGCCTCCTCTCAATTGACTACTTCCATGAGAGTGAGAGTGACATGGCGGTCACCCCGTGGCAAGGAGGGAAGGGTCTGTGTGCGTGCCAAAATCTGACTCAGCAGTCCCAGGCCATTGATGTCACAATTTTGACCTTACATATTTTGGTGAACCTGACGTGAAGAGAAAAAACTTTTGTCTATTCTTTTTGCATTCCAAACGCTTAGATCACATCAAAAACTTAAACATTTGACACTTCAAAACAACAATATTCAAGCATTTTTACTTTATTCTTCACAGTCGCTTCTACTGCTTCAACCTTTGTCACCTTTACCATCATCCATTCCATTTATTCTGTGGTGTCTACGACACCCTTGAATATGATGGAACTTGATCTAAACTTAGCAAATGTTCCCTCTAGAGAACCAAAAACTCCTTTCGATAGGTATGTTCCACCTCACCTGGGTGCACCAATCACAAATTGCTACAATTACGAAGACTCTGAATATGAACAAAACTAAAGAGAACCTAGGCGTTCTTTATCTTTAAACAACCTAGCTTGGGAACACAAGCCTGCCATACCAAATGTGCCTAAAAAAGCTAGGAGAGTTCAACTAAGGTCAGAAATACGTCAGCTAGATCAATCATCCACAAGTACCTCAAGTACTCATCTCGATGAGGAAGTAAAAAGTTGGAAAGACACTTGCAAGAGGAAAGAAGAAGCACATCATCATGACAACACTCAAAGAGAAAACCCTAGAAATGAGGAGGCACCTAGAAGTGCCACACCTACAGATTTGATTGCGACTCTAGTTCAGAGAATTAGAACCATAGAAGTAGAACTACCTACTCCTAAAAGAAGACATAAGTCATATGACAACATCCAAAGTGAACAAGAATAGGGGGCATCTCAGAATCCCCCTATCTCAACTATTATTCAAGAAACACAAGTAACAACACATGTCTGAATGGGAACCCTCCTATTCATAATAATCAAGCAATGCTAGGAAACCAAGCAAATCAGACAATGGGTTACCAAAACCCTCCTATGGGGTTGATGTTATCAACTCCCCAATTGCAAAGTGTCTTTCTTGGGACATATCTGGAGTACTTAAAAGAACCACATGACTTAAACATAAGAAGTGTTCAGTTGCCTCGACTATTACTCAATCTCTAAAAATTCAAAGGAGAGGGTGATCCAAATTCCCATATCAAAGCTTATACTACTACAATAAGAAAACTCCTCCTTTGGGATGGGGTTGTCGCCAAGATTTTTCCAAAGACCCTTAAAGGAATAAATTTAGATTGGTACTGTCATCTATGAGAGGCTTCAATCCACTCATTTAGATAATTGATTGGAGAGTTTGTCATGGCATTTGACATGAACAAACTCATCAAAATAGGGATCAGAGAATTCCTAACCATGAAACAAGAGCTGAACAAATCTATAGCCCACTTTGTTACCATTTGGAAACAAGTCCTCTATTCCTCAACTAGTGCCCCAAACATGGACCATAACAAGTTATGCAACCTTTTCTGACATGCCTTGGACAAAGATATGAGAGAATATGTTTAGAAGTTACCATACAAATCCTACGAAGAAGCATTGGAAAGCACTTTGAGGATCAATCAAGATGCCATTAATAGTAGCCAGAAAACTTACGATACTAATGGAAGACTCAAAATATAGAAAGGAATTAAAAATGTTATGTCAAATGTCTCCCCAGACAAAGATATCAATGTCATGAAGAGCACTCCCAATAATGACAGGTGGTGACAAAAAGGAAACCAAGGATCAAGTCATTACTCTTACAATCCCAATACATATTGTTGGTTCCATGGGACAAAAGGTCATGAAACAAAAACCTATTATGGATACAACAAAGCTATCTCAAAACTTACTCTAGACCAACAACACAACTTCCTCATGCTCCTTCAATCCCAAAAGAAAGAGAAGGAACCTCAAAATGAAAAATGGAAGGCCAACCAAAAAAGCTCCAATCACGTGGAGTTGAACCAAGAAGTGTTTGTAATCCAAGAGGAAGAACAAGTAGAGCAAATAGAAAACGTCTTCTCACAAATAAAAACTTGTTGAGAGCCTCCCCCTTACACTGAAAAACATTCTTGGAAGTATTAGAATTGGGATGTTAAACACAAGAGGAGGCAACTCCCCTCACGTTTGATATCTCAAAAATCCCTAAAAATGAAGTAAACAAAGGGATTCACCATTATACATACAAGTTCTAGTTGAAGAGTTCATCATAAAAAGAATAGTGGTGGATGAAGGGTCGGAAATCAATCTCTTGCCAATGTCATTCCTATGAAGGATGGGATATAGCAAAACATGCATAAAACAATAGGCTACCACCTTAAGGATATATGATAGACATGACATACAAATGGTCAGGAAGATTAGTCTACTGATCACTCTCACATCCAAAACCATCTCCATAGATTTCTATGTCATCAACAAAGAAACCAATTACAATATGATCCTCAGAAGACCTTGGATTCATGCCATGAAATTTGTGGCCTCTACATTATTTCAAGAAATACATTTCCATCACTTGGGAAAAATATATGTTGTCAAAGTAGATCATGATCCTTTTGGTATTTTCAGGAAGGAACAGGAAGAGAAGAATAAGAAGCTAAAAATGAAAGAGAAAGTAAAAGAAGAAACTCCAAATCTTCACCCAAACACAAGTACTCTCAACATATCATATCAAAGCATGGACGAACTCAGAGAGTTCCCCTTCGATCCTCACCCCACTAAGTCTCATTCTCTATTCACCCTAGTAGCCATCCCCTGCATAAATGAGTATGATGTTAAGAATATTTCAATTGGAACAATCAAAATCATCAAAGAAGGGGAAGAAAAAGAGCAAAATCAAAAATCAACTTACAAGTTTGGAGAAACATCCCAATCACAAAGCAATCAAGACAAATGGACTTTGCATTTTGATGGAGCTAGTTGTAAAACGGGGGCAGGAACAGGAGTAATCCTTACTTCCCCTGAAGGAAAAGTTATCCCTTTTGCATTTAGTTTGGATTTCTTTTGTACGAACAACATCACTAAATATGAAGCGCTGTCCCTAGGAGTCATGTTAGCCATGAGAATGGGAATCAAGAGGATCTCTGCCTTTTGAGACTCCCAATTGGTGATCAACCAAGTTGCACAAAATTATGGAACAAAATCAGGACGACTATAACCTTATAAGGAAACCATCAAGAAATTGGTTCAATTCTTTGACTTTTTTCCATAAAAGCCATACCTAGAGAAAAGAACCAAGTAGAAGACTCAATGGCTATGTCGGCCACACTATTTTCACCGCATGCTCAACTTCAAAACTTGAAATACATTGTGTCAGTTCATGGAGAGCCATTGTTGGAAAGTGAAGAATTAACAAGCATTCTAAATTACGCCACTGATCAAATGGAGAAACCAACTCGAGAGTACGCTGAGAACGATGAAACCATCTTAGAATATCTACATACTTATGATGGTCTCCTCAGAGTATACCACAAGAAAGAATACATGCTCCTTCCACATCTAGAGGATTATTTTGGAAGTGAAAAAGAAATCCTCTATATTGAAGCAAATTCAGATTTACCACATGCCCCTCAGAAATTTGAGCGACATCCATCACTAACTGGAGATACCATTGATATCAATGTAGGAATTCTTGAGAAACCAAAGATGTTAATATTGGGAGGAGAGTTAAATGACAAAGAATTGGAAGAGTACACTGAGTTCCTTATCAAATATTTTGATGTCTTTGCCTGGACATACTTAGACATGCTAGGGTTAGACCCAAAAATCATGGTACACAACTTAGTAACAAAACTTGATGCAAAACCCATAAAACAAAAATTGAGACCCATAAAGCCTCAAGTAACTGAAATGGTAAAAGAAGAATTGAAGAAACTGTTGAATGTTGGCTTTATCAAACTAGTGGATTATTCAAGTTGGATATCAAACATCATGCTAGTTTTAAAGAAGAATGTAAAAATTTGGATATGCCTCAATTTTAGGGATATCAATCAAGCTTACCCAAAAGATGACTTCCCCTTACCATCCATAGATCAAATTATTGATTCAACTGTAGGGTATGAAGTACTCTCACTTATGGATGGGTTCTCAGGATATAATCAGATTAGAATATTAGAAGTAGACCAAAACAAAATGGCATTCACCACCCCTTGGGGAACCTTCTCTTACGTAGTCATGCCATTCAGGATGAAAAATGTAGGATCTACCTATCAAAGGGCAATGACACACATTTTCCATGATTACATTCACAAGATAGTAGAGACATATGTTGATGATCTTTTGGCTAAGTCAGAGCAAAGATCAACACATGTGGAGGATCTTCACAAAATATTCAATTGGCTTTGAGAATATAATGTAAGGCTAAATCCTTAGAAGTGTGTTTTCAGAGTCATGATAGGTAAGTTGTTGGGTTTCATTGTTTCATGAAGAGGGATTGATGTAGACCCATCAAAAGTTAAATTAGTCTTAAATGCAACCCCACCAACAAGTGAGATAATGGTAAGGACTTTCTTGGGACAACTAGGTGCCATTAGGCATTTTATACCATATATTACTTTCAAAATTCACCCAATTAATCAATTGCTGAAGAAGCAAGTAGGCATAACTTGGACTATGGATTGTCAAAATGCATATGAGCAAGTAAATAAATTCTTGTTAACTCCACCTACGCTAATACCACCAAAACATGACAAACCTTTCATCTTATATTTCAAAGCAACTGACATCTCCATAGCTTGCATGCTGGCTCAGGACGATGAAGGTGGAAGGGAAAGAGATATATATTTCATAAGTCAAACTTTGCTAGAATATGAAAAGAACTACACTCAAGCCGAAAAAGAATGTTTGGCCATAGTCTTCGCAACTTTGAGACTATGACATTACATGTTGAACTAGGAAACTAGAGTCATGATACGATCTGAACAATTAAGGACATTCTTAAACCAACCAATGTTGTCAAGAAGAGCTGGCTGGTTTGTAACGTTACTAAGTGAGTTTGAATTAACTTACGTCAATCAAAAGTTAGTTAAAAGACAAGTGATAGCAGATTGGCTAGTAGACAATCTAGTTCCTCAAGAGGAACCCATAAATGAAGAATTCCCTGACGAAGAAATTTGTGTAATTGATCTAGAGAAATTTGATGCTTCATATTGGTACAGAGATATTGTGAACTACCTTGCAAATAAAAATTACCCTGAAAACATGACTCCCTTAGGAAAAATATGATTATGTGTCCTCATTGCAAGATATGTCTTGATCAATGATGTGTTATATCAAAGAGATTTGGATGGGATGTTGCTTCAATGTGTTGACAAAAAAGAGGCACATAAAATCCTAGAAGAATGTCATAGTGGAATCTATGGAGGACATTTTGGTGGTCACATTACAATAAGAAAAATACATTGGTTGGGTTATTTATAGACATGTTTATAGGGGGATGCAATCAAACTTGTAAAAAGATGCCCAAAATGTCAAGCCTATGCACATGTCCATCATACACCAACAAGAGACTTGCAACCCATAGTTACCCCTTGGCCCTTTTCCATGTGGGGCTTGAATTTGGTGGGAAAGATATCTCCCCCATCAATGGATGGACATTTGTTCATCATCACCACAACAGAGTATTTTACCAAATGGGTAGAGGCCATGCCTCTCACTATAGTTTCAGGGACTGTAATCACCAAGTTCATATTAAATCAAATTATATGCCGGTTCAGGATTCCCCACATCATAGTGATAGACAACACATCATCATTCAAAAATCCACAAGTGAGAGAGTTGTGTGTGAGATTCCACATCAATCATAACTCTCCTTTAGTTTACTATCCTCAAGGGAATGGACAAGCAAAAGCCACAAACAAAACATTGAAATCGATATTGGTCAAAATTGTGAAGGACTCCAAAAGAGACTAGCACTTGCAGTTATAGCTAGCTCTTTGGGCTTACAAAACAAGCGTAGGAACTCTGATTGGAACCACCCCTTATACCATCACCTTTGAGTCAGAAGTAGTATTTCCATTGGAAGTAGAATTTCCCAGCTTAAGAGTGTCGTTACAAGGCCTGTTGGATAATGAGGAATATCGAGCAGTAAGATTAGCTGAGCTACAGATGATGGACAAACTATTATTAAGAGCTATTCAAAGACATGATTTCTATCTTGTAAGGATGAAGAAACAATATAACAAGAAGGTGGTCCCAAGACCTTTTCAGGTGGGAGACTTAGTACTCAAAATTGACAACCTAATCGATAAAAGAGTTGGTGAAGGACACAAGTTCAAACCTAACTAGATAGGTCCTTACATGGTTAAAGAAGACGTCAGAAATGGTGCCTGTCTCTTGTTCACAATAGAGGGAGAGGAATTTGGTGAAATAGTCAATGCCCTTCACCTCAAGGAATACTATGTCAAAATCATAAAAATCATAAATCATAAAAAATAACAAAAAAATTCAAATATCCCAAAAATACGAAAAAATTACAAAAATAAAAAATATCAAAAAGAATTTTGTTTCTTGCATTTCAATATCTTTCTAGTCATCTTTCATTACAGTGAATGACTTGCTCTTCTATTATTTTCATTTTAGTAAGGAGTTTAAGGTTGCCTAGGTATACGTGATCCTTTCAGGTCCTAGAGATTCCCCATTTTCACAATCACCTTGTCCTTTTTCATTCCCAGTGATTCTAATCAAAGCCTAGCTCTTAGATTTACACTGATCTCAGTCTTAATAAGCCATAATGTTAGGTCTAAGAAAAGTCAGTACTCAAACCTATAGTGTTCAAAGGAAGCTTGCAAGTAGACCTTCCCAGTTCTTCCCTAGTAGAAGAGAAGTCTAAGATCAAAACTCTGAAGGATGCAATCTAAAATCTGAGTGAATAAAAAATGAGTGATCAAAATAAGAGTGTTGAGAAGAGTGAGTATTGAGAGATCAAATTACCACATATCAAAAGTTCCAAAAGTATTCATTTTTTAAAAAGTCAAAAATCCAAAAAATGAGAAAATCAAGTGAGGCATCTTGGAAAATACAAAAAAAAAAGGAAAAAAGTAAAAAAAAAGAGAGATACAAAAAAGGGTAAAAGAGAGAAGATTGTTGAATGTCCATACTCTTGGGTGGAGATCAGTTTAAGCTCAAAGCTTCAAGGGTGACATTCTAATAGAGGAAATAAAAGAGAAAGGTACAAAGCACACACACACACACACTAGTTGAGTATAGCCAAGAGTCTAGTAGTCTTTAGGATCATTTTCTATCTAGGGACCCTAGTTCTTTCCCATTTATCCTTTACCCTAGGTCTATCTTGATTTTCATCTATTATCTAAGTCTAGCGAACATCAATAAAATTTGTTACTTGTCTAAGTTGAAAGCTTGTTAGATTGTCTTATCTAGATAAGGACTAGTGTTTGGCCTTTAGCAAAGCCAAAATTCAGAAGCACTCCATTTCAGTCCCTCTCCCCACTTGAGTTGTAAATCCCTATCTCATAGCCTTGAATAGGTCTCTCATATTAGGAAAACTTGCAATCCCCTGGATTGAAAATCGTATTAAAGAGCAGTCATATTGTTTATTCCACATTGTATTCATATCAAAATAAAAAAATGAGTCCCAAAGCAATAAATTCCATAGAAGTAAAAGTTTCATTTTAAGCATCCCTTGTGTTCTTGCATCTACATATCATAAACTGCATTTCATATATATGCCAAAAATTACAAAAACATGTCATCGTTATCATACTTGCATGGTTAGAGTTGAAGGTCAAAACATAATCAAAGAGTTCTTAAACTTCCAAAATGCACAAGAGATGAGTAACCATACGATAGCTAAAACCATAAAAAGACAAACTTTCATTGATACATCAGAAGTTTACATGTATAAGAGCACAAGAGCTAAGAAAAAATGCTCTCGAGGAAAGTAAAGGCTCGCTATGCAAGGGGGTACGATTTCAAAGAAGAACAAGATAAACTCAAGGATGGTTCCTTCCAACAAAACCCTTAGGACTCCTACTCCTCTGCCTATGTGTACCACTAGTCTCTCAATGAGAGGTCTATGGGAGAGAGGTACCTTGCTATGAGTGTGTGATTGCAAAGGCCTCGCAACATTAAGATCTCACTGTCCAAACCCAAGGTGAGCCATCTCACGAAGAACCTAATTCTCACCCTTAAGGATGAGATTCTCGACCTTCAAATCAACACTCACCTAACATCCATGATAGGTAGGAGTGAAAATGTTAGTGTCTTGCCCAGTAGAAGGGGGCACACCAAGATCAATCAAAAGAATATCTCAAGTCATCCTAGTGAAGGGGGAAACCAAGCTAATATTTACCTCATGAAAAAAAGCCCTCCACTCGTCAACATTACCTGTAGAGTGAACTAAAAGATGAAAAGTGTGTTTGTTCATGACGAAAAGTAAAGTAAAGGAAGGACAAAATTCAAAAATAGTAAACCAAACATAGACTTACGCGGGTCACTAGGCTGCCAAGTAGGGTCAAGTTGTTGCATCACCTCATCAGAGTGAGGGGGTCTAGGAACTACAAACGGACCCTCAAGAGCATCATCGACATCATTGGCACCATCAGAACCATTATCCTGTGCATCCTCTATCGGCCCCTCATTTTATGAATCATCAGGCCATCAGGAATGTAGTCCTCATCAATAGAGTCTGAGTCATTAACCACAATCAATGCTCAGGAAGGATTCTCTCTCCCTCCCCTCTGTCCTCCTCTCGAAGTTCTATAAGCTCTAGTAATAAAAACTCCGAGAGTCAAGTGGTCCAAGTAACAACCCTCTGGCCAATCTCACCCATCTCTTGGACAAATCTATAACAAGTAGGCAATGGGGGCAACTTAGGGAAGTCCTCGCCAAACTTTCTTGGGACACGGTCAACACAATGAGCCTCAACTAGACCATTATGGTCTAAAAGCTCTGATACACCAAGGCAGTACTCCCTAATCTTAGCGTCATGTGACCATGTCCCCTCCATATCTAAGTAAGGATTAGAAATCATATTTGCATCTATAAGAGTAGCCATAGTGCGTAAAGAAGTATCAAAGTGGCCCATATGAGCCCACCTAGCTGCTCTCGGTAGTCGTCTGTCAGGAAGAGGAACCCCTTTTTGATAAGGCCTGATGTGCTCAAAGATCCAAGTCATGATCAAGGAAGAATGGCTGAAAGAAAGAGCCCATTGTCATGTGATACGATAGAAATCCTTGTATACCATGGCCAAAATGTCTAGCCCCCAAGCGTATACTTTTCCCTACTCAAGACCTTGTATAATTGGTGCCCAACAGCATCTCAAAGCAACCTGAGACCTTATCTCTAGATAGCCTCGATGCAATCATACTGATCAGAAACTTCCTCAAGTGAGGAATGTGAAGTCGTGGCACAAAGGTAAGTTGAACACCTGTCTGATCCTCAGGATGACTCACCCCCATGAACTGTGCCCAAGAAGCCTTGTCCTTGAAGGACACGCTAGATAGTGTTGGAGTAGGTGTGTTGTACACCTTTTATTATGTAAAATAAATATTTAATTGTGGTGCATCATGTGATGTGTTTAGCCACATTTGATATTTATTTAGATGCCACTTGTAATCATTATATGTAACATTGGGTTAATTACTTTATTTGTAATTATTTGATTAATTTGGAAAACTTAGCACCAATAATCAAATGTGGGGTCAATGGTTTTGTAGAGACATGGTTTTGGGGAAAATGGTATTACAATACCACATGTATTTGTGTGAGCTTATGTCTATAAAAGCAAACACAAGGGTAGTTGTAGAGTAGAGTTAGCTATTTGGCTTGTTGGATGGATTGTAGCTTCTCTTGCAGGTTGGTTGTGTGAGGGTTTGAAGCATGGCGTGGGATGTATGGTTACATGCTTGTTCACATGGATTGCAGGTAGAGAGAGCTTGATGTTTTAGAGGCTATCTCTGCATATGTAATGCTGATTATTGTTGAATACTACATGAGAGATGCATGCTTTTGGAGGCTGGGTTTTTCCCTCTATGAGGGTTTTCGCAAGGTATATCTTGTGTCACTATTGATGGTATGATTGTATATTTCTTTTGCATGTAGATTTTTGGTTTATTACACATTGAATCTCTTATTGGGTTATGAAGAATTTGTCTCTATGGCTGCATATTTCCAACATTTAGTATCAGAGCTTGGCTGCCATGATTTGGGTTAAAAACCCTATTTGATAACCCTAACTATGAGTTGATTTTTTGTGTATAGTGGAATCCATGGATTTGCAAGAAAGAATGAAGACATTGCAAGATATGAGGTTTTGTGTAGATTTTTTGTTTGTAGATCCATGGTTTTGGGTGTTGTGGATTTGTGGGGAAAATTGCAGATTTGTGTGTTAAAAATTTGTTGCAGGAAAGGGTTTCTTGGATCAGGTTCAATGAGGGTTTTGAGGAGGGATTTTTCACATATGACCTCCTGTACAAAAATGGACCTCATTGTTGGATTCAAAAGGTTCTGTAGGTGAAGAAAAACATATAATTTGCTATATTTTGGCCACAGGAGGAAAATGCAAAATTTTTTAGGACCTAGGTATGTCGTACGAATTTGCATAATTTTTTTATTAAAAAAATTAATCAAAAATTTTTCCCTGCACAATGTAAAATTTTTAATATAGTTTTTTTGAGAAAAAAAAAATTTAAAACTACATTGAAATTGTTTTAAAGATTTGAAAAATAATAATAATATAGTTTGCAGGGGGTATGACCCCCTACACAGGCGGCCTGCGCTAGCCGTACCGTTGGCAACCCTGTCGGCATGGCTAGCAAGGCCGGCCAGTAGGATTCCTAGGCTGGTCGGCTCTCGACTGGTGGCCTAGGATAGTAAGGGCCTTGGCCCCCAATCCCGACGCCGGTCCGGTGAGGCCGTGACCTATGCCCAATGCCAACCCTTTAAGGGCTTTAAAACTTTAAATTTTTATTAATAAATTTCAAACCTTACAAAATAAAAAATTTAAACCAATTTTAATACAAATTTCAAATCCACTACTAGCACACCACCAGGGCACCACTGGCTGGCTACCTCCCCTGGCGGGCTGCTAACGAGCCACCTACTAGCCACTAGGGCTTGGTTTTATAGCATAACTGGGCTGATTTATTCCAAGGGGCGTAACTTTTGCCCAGCAAATCAGATTTTCAACTTCTTATAGTTGATGGAAAGCTCTTCTCATGTACTATGTAGTGGTGATAGATTTTTTCTATATTTTTCCATTTTGACTAGTTTTTGCCAGTTGGAAGCCAGATATTTCTTTTGAGGTTTGATCAGGCATAACAGCTGCATACGTAGTCAGATTTTAGACTTCTTATAGGCATTGGAAAGGTATATCTGAGAACTACGCAATGGAGTAGCTTTTGGAGATGATATTTTGAGGTTTGTTCAAATTATATCATTTTGAACTACTTTTCGTTCCTTTAATTTTTTGATGATTTTGTGAGTCGATGGCAAATCGAATCTAGGATGATTTGGTGTTTGAGTCATAACAGACTTACATCTTTATCTCTGATTATCCTTGGTTGATAGTATTATACATGTATTTTTGAGTTTGCATGTTGCATTGTGAGATCTACAGGTTGTGTAGTTTTGTAGGTTGTCTATGCCTACAGGTTGCATTTATGACTTGGATGTGGGTTGTCTATGCCCATAGATGTTTCAATGTTGATGTAGATTTTGATTTGTGGCTTGGGTTAGTCACATGTTGCATTGGTTTTCTTGTCATTTGCGATATAGAGATGGTATTGCCTGATACAGTCATGATATGGGACCTATGTTTGTTGACTATATGGTACAATTGTGTGAGACTTGATGGGAGTTTGGTGTAGGTACATTGGGTGTTGATCATGGTGTCATGGATGTTCCTTGTTTGGTTGGGAAATTGGCATGACATGATTGTTTTATAGGTACAGTTTTGGTGGTGTTGGATTGATGTTTAGTTTTACAGGTTTTTCTCATCTTGTTGGTTTTGGAGATTATGGTTTACTTGACCTTTTGGGAGCTGTGTCATTTATAGTGGATTCATTGATTGTGTTGAGGCCATGGATGATCTTCATGTAGGAGATGGTTATCATGATGTCATGGATAGCTTGGTTACATGTTTCAGTGGGAGCTTTTGATAGTGATGAGTTTGATGGTTTGATGTTTATGATGTTGCCATGTATAGCTTGGTACTACACTTCAATGGGAGCTTCGGCAGGATATGGTATCTTCATGTGATTTGGAGATGTTGACATCTTGGTACCATTGAGGACTCTCAGAGTCTTTGGTTGAGGTGTTGGTTCTGGTTTGTCAATTTTTGATAAGTGATCCTTACTTACAGGATGGTTGGTATTGTGTCTTGGTTTACTCTTGATTCTGAATTAGAGTGTTGACATGATACAGGTTCTCTTGAGATAGGATGTGTGCATTAGTGCATGTGATCTTCCTTTGAGGAGATAATTAGATCATGATGTCATGATATGTTCCTAGGTTATGCATACGTACAATGGGAGCTTTGACTATGATCTTGATGGTTCTCTTGGTATTGAGTACATTGGTCATGTGCTTGGGAGCTTCATCATGATGTTGTTTTTCATTTGGAGTTTAGCATGGATTAATCATGGAGGTACTCATGGATACTTGGAGACTTAGGTGATGCTTGATTTCTCTTGGATTAGAGACATGTGTTGATATGGTTACTCTTTGATGAGGATTTTAGCAGCAAGACTGAGGACCCTACACCTTGGTTGGATGTGAGTTCAATATGGAGATGTTGAGGATATTATTCTTGGAGAGAGCCTATGAGGCTTGGTGCATTTTGAAGGAACAATCTCATCCCCACTCTTGGTCCACTTGATGGTGAATGATTTGATAGGTATGCTTATTGCAAATATGTGCCTAATCGGTGTTGTCATTGATGTCAACATATCCTTGTTATCATTGGTGTCAACTATATCCCATTCTAGAAGACTTGTATGTTGAGGATATTGAGAAAATTAGCCTCTCTGGAAGAAACAAGTGAGTTACACCTCTCTGTAAGAGGTAGTGAAGACAGTGTAGTTCAGTGAAGTAGATTGCTCTGCATTCCCAGTAAGATGAAGATTAGAGTCTGCAGACCAAAGGGTGTTGTAAAAGATTGTCTGAAGTTTCTCCAGTTAAGATTTGAGGGATCTGCATGAAGAATTTGTGAAGTTATGGCCATCTGTGTAGAACTAGGTTTTATAGTTGTTCAGAGGTGATAGAGTGACAGAAAATTGGTCTGGATTGATCTGCATAGTGTTTGGGATGTCGATGTGTATCCTCAATTCAAGAGGTTTGTGGTTTGGAGGTTTGCAAGCAATCTTTCTAGTGTGACAGTCATGACATTTAGAGTCCTTAAGTTCCCAGATGAAGATGCAAGTGTTTCTGGTGAAGTGAGGTGGTATAGTTGTTCTTGTTGATTTCATTATGCTTGTGGTGGTCTCTGGATCGTGTGCCTACTAAGTTGGTGGTCCACATTAAGGATTGAGCTTGTGGTTGAAGATATGTCCTTGAGTGTTGTTCTTTCTAGTCTTGGCTGACTGAATGCTTTGTGCATGTTGCAGATGATCTAAGAGAGGTTCTATGGAGTGTGGTGTATTATTCGAGGAAGGTTTGGGTCCCAGCTATGTTTGGCCAATAGTATAGTCATTCACATTAAGCTAGATATTTGTAGTACCAACCTTGATGTTTATTCCAAGGTTGATGAAGCATATAAATATGTGTGGTTGAGTTTTGGAAATGCATCCTTGTGCAAAAATGATAAGATCCTAAGAAAGGCATAGCAGAGAAGAAGAAGAACAGAAGAGGAAGAGTAGTAAAGAATGAGGAGATACTGAAGAAGTGTTTGGAGGCAGAGAAGAAGTATTGTGTGCTTCAATGGAACTAAACTTTGCATGAAGTAGATGATGTTTCTCAGTTTAATCTTTCTGTGTTAATCATATAAACATTTTGTAGACAGTGAGCTCTGGGGGGTGCACTCGAAGGAAAGTGCCTTCCCATTTTCTATTCTTTTAACAGAGAATAAATCTTGTGGGTTAACCCCCACCATGGTTTTTCCCTTAATCGGGTTTCCACATAAAAGTCTTGGTGTTATGTGTGTTGATTTTGCTTTTGTTCATGTGATGTTGATTCATGCTTTCATGGTTATATCATTCATCTGTTAATAAGTGGTAAAGAAGTTTAATTGTAGAAAAGAATAAAAGTTTTTGAGACAACTGATTCACCCCCCCCTCTCAGTTGTTTAGCCACATTGGATATTTATTTGGATGCCACTTGTAATCATTGTCAGTAACATTAGGTTAATTACTTTAATTGTAATTATTTGATTAATTGGGAAAACTTAGCACCAATAATCAAATGTGGGGTCAATGGTTTTGTAGACACATGGTTTTGGGTAAAATGATATTATGATACCACATGTACTTGTGTGAGCTTATGTCTATAAAAGCAAACACAAGGGTAGTTGTAGAGTGGAGTTACCCATTTGGCTTGTTGGCTAGGTTGGTTGTGTGAGGGTTTGAAGCATGGCATGGGATGTATGGTTACATGTTTGTTCACATGGATTGTAGGTAAAGAGAGACCTTGATGTTTTAGATGTTATCTCTGCATATGTATTGTTGATTATTACTGAATAATACATGAGAGATACATGCTTTTGGAGGCTGGGTTTTTCCCTCTATGAGGGATTTCCCAGGGTATATCTTGTGTAACCATTGATGGTATGATTGTCTATTTATTTTGCATGTGGATTTCTAGTTTATTGCACATTGAATCTCTTATTGGGTTATGATGATTTTGTCTTTATGGCTGCATATTTCTAACAACTAGTAGAACAAGTGGGTGCCCTCTCACAGGAACCCCTTGAATGCGGTAAACATCAAATAGAGTGATGGTCCACTCTCTTAAAACCTATAGGAACTTGAAAGTGTTCCTATCTGCATCTCAATATGTCAGGATATCACAACAAATACATGCCACGAGATGTACGACTCGCACGTGGCAAACTCTAGCTAAGCTCGCTCACCTCAAGACGGCATGCTCATCATTGTTCAATGAAGCATACATCTCTAAGAGTCACAATTTCTCTCAGTAAGCATTCCATCGAATGTGCATACCTTGCCAAGCAGAAAATAACTTTAGATTAGATCTCGTCAACTCGCAAAATCAAAAAAATCGTAAAACTTGCAGAAAATCATACATAAAAAAGAGTATAAACCATCAAAATTGCAATAAACATACAAATATTGTAGGCAAATTAGATCAAAACAGAGTGAAGTAAATGTTAGAAAACATCAAATTTTATTCAGAAATGATTTGTTAGGGTCACCCCTTTCATCAATCCAGATCTCCCCCAGGCGACCCTGTTGCTCGATACGATCTCCCCTGGGGAAACCTACTTAGCAAAAGGGGCGACCCCATGTGGCTATCCCCCAAACTAAAAATGCTCTAAAAACTTCATTTCTCAGCTAATTTCAGTAAACGATAAACCAATCTTACTCTAAATGACGAAACAAAGACAATGTAACAAAGAAAATCATCAAAAATGGACAATTTCAAGAGATTTTTCACAAAATTCAACCTAGGGTTTAGAGAATTTTTTTTCACTATTTGCATACATGATTCTTAGTGGCAGAAGAAGCGGTGGCTATCTTATCTCCTCAATGATATCTACCCAACGACTACTTACACGATCAATTTTGTCGCTAATTCACTTGAATTTCACTAGTTTGCTTGCTTTTTCCTCTTCCATAGTTAGTTTCCTTTATACATTCTTAGATTATTTTGTGCTTTTATGTATCTCTCATGCATTTGTTTTGCATGCATTCATTCCTGCAGGTCTCACCAATGAAGGTAAACAACTAGTCGAACTCACAAGATCTATGGTATGTTCATTGTTTTAGTTTTAATGATTCATTTTGATATATTCAAATGTCAGACTAATACTAGTTATTGTAGGTACAATTGTAGGAAAATCAACAACAAGTAAGGCCTAGTTTGGGAATGGTACCTACCTTTCATGTAGACTACCATCCCTGAGGGGGCAAATATGTAAACACCAAAATCATGCACAACCTCCACGAGGACCCCTATGATGAGTTATAATCCTTGTCACGTATAGTAAGCATGAAATAACATCCTTTCAGTAGCAATTCTCTTGGTGACATGTCTTTTATTTCATCTTTTGTTGTTTCCTCTTTGTCATTTTCTCTCTCTCTTTATTGTCGATACTTTTTGACACTTTTTGACACTTGTTGATTTGCATTTTCTGAGCTTGTAACCCTACTCCTACTCCTTGTATGCATCTTGTAGGTGAGTTTTCACCTCTCCCTAATGTTTTTATTCTTCTCCACATGCTAGAAGCCTTCTAGAGGCCCCCCTAGCCATCTCCCACTTTTGGTTTTTAGTTTTACTCAACCAATCCAAATCTCCCCTAGGAGATCCTACTTTGCAAGTGGAGATTTAGATTTTCACACATGACTGACCTATTTCTAGAGGCAGATCCTCTTCTTTTCTCCCCTTCTTCCATCTCCCATCATGCACTTCAACATAGGTGCCCTCCTCTGAGGATCGCCCATGGGTCACCCCTAGGTGACTTGACTAGTGAAAGAGGTGACCCCTGGGTGGTGACCCTATCATGTTTCTAGCCATGGAAAAACTTGAGTTTGTAACTCAAAAAAGCTCCATTTTCACCCATTTTTCTTCCTATTTTCATTGATTTTCGTGTCAAATATAGAGTTAACTATTTCATCCACCTACACATGCATAATTAGCTCTATTTTATCTTTAATTAACAACTCATGCATTCCCATGCACTCCTTCTTCACTTTTTTTTGAGTGATAAGCTTTTACTGGGTAGATCACTCCAATTTTAGCCCAGATCACTTTTGAATCCTCTATGTTGACTCTCCAATCAAATTGAGTTAACTCTCCTTCTTCCTCACTCCTCATCCCTTCTTTTAGCCTACAAATACCCCCTCCCTCAAGCACAAAGAGAGGGAAATTCATTTGTGCACACAACTCTTGCAAGTTATTGCTCTCCACATCAAGCATTCTCATGCTCATAAAGGACATAGGAGCTTTTTGTTTTGTTCATTGCTTCATCTAGATTTCATACAAATCTCATTATGCATCCATATGTTACTCATATCAAGCCATAGTGCTTGTCAAAGCTCTCATTGAGCTCATTTCAAAGCTTCAAAGCTTCTTTTGCTTCCATTGTCATCTTGTCACTAAGAGGATCCTTGTTACTACAAGAGGATACGTGAGGTTATCATCACAAATATTTCTGAGGGTAGTGGAGGCTCACGTATCTCCAGGTTGCTTTATGCTTTATTTTAGTTTGTAGTAATCAGATAACAAAAATTACTCTTGGAATCAGTAATCTTGTTTCTTTTTCCTTGATAGGATAGATAGATCTTGTATTCTTAAAGTAATTTTCTTTCAAAGTTCATAGATTAATTCATTTAAAAGCAATTTCCCTTTTCTTAGATTAATTTGTTCCAAATATTGAGAAAACCCCAAAAACATAGTTTACATTGCTTTAGGCAAATTCGTCATAGCTTGCATACATTTTTCAATTCCTAGATTAGAAAAAAGAATCTTCAATTCCAAAAAACATAAAAAAGCACAAAAATAAGTTTTGCATTCATAACATCCAAAAAGAAAAAAGCATTAGAGACTTAGAAAGTTCATAAACCCTTGATTCCATCACAAGGTCAACTACAGTCAAACATTGGTCAAAACCCTTGATTCCATCACAACGTTAAACAAAGTCAATTCATATTCAAACCTTAGGTCAATCAAACCCTAAGTCAAACCCTATGTTATGTCAGGGTTATCTCACAATCTCTTATCTCTTGTCTCGCCTCACGAATGTGCCCTAGATCAAGAGGTGAGTGGGTGAGGGCAATCCTCAACGAGATAGAGGAAATCCACACAAGACCGCAACAAGACCCACTAGTCATCCAACAACAAGAAGGATTTATACAACTCTTAGTACAACAAGCATCCATCCAACAGTTTGAAAGGAAACGCCAACATGAACAGGATGTTGTTAGAGACACTGTTGCTATGCTGATGAGTATGATATTCAAGCAGTGTTGCCATTGATGGCAATAAAGTTCAAAAATTAAAATTGAGTTGTGAGGTTATAGTAATGTCCCTCACATGAGGTTCCTATCCTCATAAAGTTATCTATACAAAAAGTTTTGATCCAGAAGAAGATTTGGTGAAAATTGGCTGTGTTAGAATGTTATAGTCAGTATATAGAACTACAAGTTTTTGGTTCACATTTGTCAGATGTTAAAGATCTTGTTCTATGGATTTGATAGTTTGTTATGGATCATTAGAGACACCTAAATCTAGAAGTTCATCATCTTATGTCTTCCAGAGTGATAGATAAGTTTGTCAAAATATCACTACATGGATAAACAATGTTTGACTATGAATGAGACCAAGTTCTAGTACTCCACATTTCACTGCATGGAAACATTTTGTTGTGCAGATCTAGGAATGTGATTGCCGATGTCTAAAGATTTTTTGTTCCAAATTTGAGATGATTTGGAGGTTCGGATGTTGAGTTATGGTATGATAGTCAATATGCACTTATGCTACCCTACTTATGAAGCTGACTTGAAGAAGTACACGTACCTTGTGTGGAGCAATCCAAAGATTGAAGTGTTGTCTTAAGAGGTTCTATAAGTCATGCTGACCTAGGAGAGTGTGTTTCAAGTTCTAGTTTACTCCATAATGCATTTTGGTTAACAGGTTGAGGCCGATTAATGTTGTCTACACATTACACTTAAGCTGGCCGACCTAATTGATGACATGAGTAAACCGGATGTTGGTAAACATGTTTTATGAAGTTAAGTGGGAGCTAATTTAGGTCCACCCCGACCTATTTCAAGTTGTTTCAAAGTTTAAATCTTGGCGCGAAGTGAGTATGTAAAGTTTGGAGACATGTTTTGTTTGGCATGTTTTGCATGCTACATCCATCCAGGATGACCTAGTTGATGTTGTAAAAGAACCAGATATATATAGAGGTTTGTTTTTGATAATTTGAGGATGGATGAGGAGAATATGATATGTATATGTAATCAGAATGGTGCGATAAGTGCCTACAAATGCGAATTGAGCAGACAATGTGATTGCAGAGCAGAGCAGAAATTCAGATCAAAGGAAGAAGATTTTGATTGTGCTTCATTGGAACTGTATTCCATGCATTTGTAGATGCAATTGTAATAGGGGTCATCCCACAATAATAGGTTACACTTTTTGGCCAAATTTGACATTGAAAGCAACATTTTGAACTAAATCTTCACTTTTTGACACCTATAGCCGCTAAACCGTTAGGAATTTGTAGATGATGTGAACTAGTGATTTGTGAGATTTTGTTTGTAGATTCTAAATATATTTTTAAAAAAAAATTGGAGTTAAATTGTAAAAATTTTTGTGTCTCCTTTGATAACTAGTTTTTAATAGTAAACAATTTTTTTTAAAGTGATGCGTATTCCGTAGGACATAACTTTTTTTCTATAAAGGATAAAATTTTGATTCTTTTGAATTTAGATTGGTAACACCAATATATAGGGCATGCATTTGTTTTCATAATGTTTTGTTGAATATATATTTTTTAATTAAGTTTTGAAGTCAAACCAATTATAATTTAGACATAGGTGTATTCCATAAAACATAACTTTTTCTGTATGTATCGAAATTCTTTTTTTTTTTGGTTGAAACAAGGACATCAATACCTAGGGCATAGATATTTTTCAGAATTTTTTTTACTAATTTACTAATTTTCCATTTGTTTAGAACAACGAACTTGATGTTCGGTGAAAGACCTACATTCACAAGAAATAAAAAATAAATATAATAATCAAATTAAATATATTTAAAATTATACTTTTTGGGAAGATTATAACAAGGACTACATACTTACAAAACATAAATTTTAAATGAATTCATTTGATCCCCCAAAAGGTAAATCAAATGTGGTTTTTTATCAGCATTTTGATAGCTGTAGAGGAGACTCCATTATAGGTATGGTTTAAAACTAGCGGGGTTCTATCCAAGGGGTTTGAATCTAAGGGGGTTTGATCAAACCCTCTTCAATTAAAATCCTTTAAATGGAACCTTTCAAGGCTTAAATCATTATATTTTCTAAAAATATGTGATTTCAACAAAAATCAGGATGTCCCAGAAAGTGTAACCCATTATTATGGCAGCACCCTAGTTCATCATTGGTAGTGAGCCATTTCTTTCTTTCTTTTCTCTCTTTCTTTCTCAGTGGGTAGTGAGTCCACTTGGATAGAGAGTCCACTTGCAACGAGCACTTCTATAATACCTTAACCAATTATAATATATTGTGAGCAAATCCTCACTGTGGTTTTCCTTTTTTTGGTTTTCCACATAAAAATCCTAGTGTCTATGTGTTATGGTTTATGGTTTCATGTTTCTTGCATAACTTACTTTGCGGCAACTGAATATGCTAAATGGGTTGAAATATTTTATGCTTAATTGGTTTAAGAGAATACTAATTCACTCCCCCTCTTAGTATTCTGGGAGTTCAACAATTGGTATCAGAGCAAGGTCCTTTGGAAGAAGCCTAACTACTCAAGGAAGATCTTGGAGATTGAACACATGGGAGTTAGAAAGTTTCATACTCCTCTGGAAGAGATTCCTGTTGTTGAATTTTCAGAGGATGAATGCATGTCTGTTAGTAGTGAAGAAATCAAGGTTACTCTTGAAGAGCTAGAGAGAACTGAAGAAGAAATCAAAGATCTAAAGGAGAATGTCAAAGAAGTAGATGGATGTATCATAAAATTGAGAGAGCAAGTCAAGAAGTTCAAAGAAAAGAATAAGGAGGTCAGTGAATAATTCAGGCTGGCAAATGAATCCATGAATAGTCTGAAAGTGCAAGTTCAAGAAAAAGCAATAATTGAGGAATATCTAAATTCAATGGTGAAAGTCAAATTTGAAGAATGCATAAGGCTTGAACAAGAAGTTGTGAAATTGAAATCAGATCTGGAGAAGGCAAAGAGTTATGAAGAAAAATTTAAGATAAGTTCTGTAAGGCTTGATGAGATTATTGTAAATCAGAAAGACCCCAATGACAAAGAAGGCTTAGGGTTTGAAAAAGGTGAAAATTCAAAATCAGGTCAAGCATCAAAAGCTAAAAACAAGAAGAACAATGGAAAGTAGATCTAGAATCAAAAGAAAGGAGGTAGAAGACCACTAGTCAGACAACCTAATGCTCAAAGGTACCCATCTTTTAATGGTTATTGTCTTTCTTACAATAAATTTAGACATAAGGCTACACAATGTAGGAGCAAAAGGGATCAAAATGTTCCATCTTTCTTTGGTCAATGTTCTACTTGCAAGAAGGTTGGTCACAAAGCTAATGAGTGCAGAAGTCAATGGATGAATGGGTATAACAATGGTAGAATGACTCAATCCTTCAATGGCTACTATTATACATGCAATATATTTGGGCACAAAGCTAACCAATGTAGATCCAGAATGAATGGAAGGAATACTAGTCAGAGGGATGTTGAATGTTATTATTGTAATAAACATGGACACATTTCAAAGTTTTGCAAAAGTAGAAGAACAAACCAGTACAAAAGGTTCATCAGACAGAGACTAAGAAGGAGATGAATAAGATTTAGATAAAGAAGGAAATAATAGAGGTTAATGATGAACCTGTACTGGCATTTGGTGTAGACATTTCCTCTAAAAACTGAGATGAGAGCTTTAGCTTAGGGGAGATTTAATGGAAATCTTTCACCCCCTACCAAAGGATTGGTGCAGATGTCTCAACACGAAGACACAAGCTAAAGATCAACACGCCTGATCCACTAAAGAAAATCTCTTATTGTGGAAGACTGCAGAGAAATTTAAATTGATTGTGTGATCAGAAGAAGTATTAAACACTTTATTGAATAGAGCATTTATGAGAAATTAGGTCATGAAGGAAAAAGGGTTACAAAAGTAGATTTTACTTCACAAAATCATTCATAAAACTTTTGAAGAGGGAATTTGAGAGTGCATTTGAGCAGAAGAAGAATTCAAGGCAAATCAGAGATCAGTGCATCAAAATCCTAATTGGAAGCATTTAAAAAGGTATTTACAATTTTTTATCCTACCCTAGAAAGCTCTCTGTTGAATATTGAAAATGTATACTCCACAAGTGATAGATGTTGTAGATAGACCTTGTCCTAAATACAAGAAACACCCTTTTGAGTCAATGGTAACTTATCTGGATGGTGCATTTTTGGATGTACCCTATGGAATTTTGCACACTGAGGATATAAGGATTCACATTCATGCAAAATTGGAAGAATATAACCATGCCAAACTAGGGCAAGTATGGGTGGATGAGTTGACTGATGATAACTTTGGTTTGAAGATGGAATTTAGTGCCCTAGCAAAGAAAAAGTTGGATGTATGGAATAATTTTCCCATTTTATGTTCTGAAAATGCTTGGATGAGATATGTGCCAAGCAGAATTCATGACAAGTTCATGTGGTTGGATGTTCCTCATATGATTAGTAAAGAGTCCATCAAGGCCATGACAGGTCTATATTCCATCAATATTGTACCAGCACTAAAATCTATGAAGAACGACATGGTGATGAAACTCACAGGAGCTAAGTTTGACAAGAGATCTTTGACAGTGAATGGCATAGAGGATTTGGTAGTCAAGTATGCCTCTATGATGATTGGATGCAAAATTTATTTCACCAACAAAGAAAACTTTGTATCAGCTACAAGCATCTATACTGCATATCAGATGGTGAAAGAAAATGTGGACTATGATCTTTGTGAGTTTATCTAGAAAGAACTTTTGGAGAACTTGAAGAAAACCAAGGATTCCAAGTACCCATTCAAATATGGTACTCTCATTATTTGTTTACTATTTTACTATTTAAAAGAGCTACCTGGAGTGTAGAATGTTATGTGGTTGAGAGATATTCTAGTTGCTACACAAATCAGAGATCACATGTAAAGGACTGGCAATGATGATGTACAAAATGTAGCTCTATGGGGTTACTTCAAGGTATTTCAAGAAAATATGCAAGCTAGGGAAAGAATCCCTAGAAAAGTTGTTGAAAAATACAAAGATGACATCACTTTCATGGTGACAAAAGATGAATTTTTGATGGAAGCGGTTGAGCCTAGAATAGTGTGGATCTCAGAGATGGGATATGAAGTTTCAGAAGATACTCTTGTAGGTTTGGTAGAACTAATGCTTAGCAAACCTCGTGATACCACATAAGAGAGGTTTGGTACTTATGAGGAAAATGTTGGCAACAGACACTATATGGATTCATGATTGTTGTCATTGATGGCAACAAAGTTCATCCCACACATCCGTAGGACATGGTGTGGTCTCTACCGGAAGTTAGAGTGAAGAATGTTGTGGTCCAGTAAATAAGAATAGAGCATGTGGCAAGGTCCGACAGACAGGTCTGGATCTCTCAGAGGAAGTATCTTGGTGTAGTGCAGATTTGGGAAAGTCAAGAGGACTACCTTGAGTGGTATATTCCAAGGATTTAGCCTCCAGTGATAGATGAGGAAAAAGATATGAATAGTTGAGTACCGGATTCCTGAGTGACAGTGTGAACAGAGAAAGAACTGACTGACAGAACATCAGACTACTTTCCAGATGTGTTACTAATGGTGTTAAAGGTTATGAAGGCATGAATCATGTTTGGCCGACATGATTAATGATTTCTAAAAGCATATACTTGATCCACATTACTTGATGTGTAAGGATTCAGCCGACAGAACAGAGTTTGTGAGAAGATTGACTATTCCGGGTGCCGACTAGAAAGATAATGAAATCACTTGTGCAGATAAATATAGGATGGATTTAGTTGTGAGAAGTGTTGTGGTGATATGTGATATGCGAATAAAAGCAGAGCAAAGTAGAAGCAGTAAGGAAGGTCTGGTATGTGAAAGGAAAGCAGCATAATAGAAGAGGAAAGATGAAGTGTAGTAGATCACTGTACTGAGCCTAACCAGAACTGAACTCCAGCATATGTGGATGCTTCCAATCAGTTCAAGTATTATATAACATTCTTTTGTAGACAGTGTGTCTCCTTGTAGGCAGTGTGCCTCCTTTGTGAGTAGTGTGCTCGGGCAGTGAGCCCTAATTGGCAAGTGCCATTTTGTAATTCCTTATTCTTCTAACAGAGAATAATCTTTGGGTTAATCACCCCGTGGTTTTCTCCCTTAACAGGATTTCCACGTCAAAAATACTATGTCATGTGTTTTTCCATTTCATGGTAATGTTTACTTGTTTGAATTAATGTTGCATTGATTAGTAAGAAAGTTCAGAAAGAAGAAATAATTAGGATAACTGATTCACCCCCCCTCTCAGTTATCAACAATTGGTATCAGAGCTAAGTTCCTCCCAATAGAGCCTAACAGCTTGAGGAAGATCTGGGAGTCCAAATGGATGCATATGGTTTAAGGGAGCAACTCAAGACTACCCTTGATGATCTTGAATAGTCAAACTCTGAAGTCAATGAATTAAAGGAAAGACTCAAATAGGCTAATAATTTCATGAGAGAACTAAAAGATAAATTAAGTCTCTCTATGAAAAAGAGAAAGGAGCTGCTTCAGCAATTGGCAAGATAAGGTGAAGAAAATAATGCAAATGAAGAACTGACTGAGAAAACCAAGTTATGTGAAAAGTTATCAAAAGAAATCATTATGTAAGACATGAAATGGAATCAGGAGTTATAAAGTTTACCCAAGAAGTTGAAGAGAAAAGAAAAACTGAAGATAATCTAAGACAATCTCTCAAGGAGAAATCAGAAGATTGCCACCAGATGGATAGAATTATTAGACATCTTGAATCTAATCTTGAAGATGCTAAAGATAATGAAGAAAAACTTGAGGATCAAATTGTCTCTCTAAAAAGGGATCTTCAAGCAGCAAATGAGTATAAAGAGAAATTCAAGATAAGTTCTGCTCAACTTGAAGTTCTTCTTGGAAGTCAAAAGAAGGTAGATGACAAATGTGGTTTGGGATATGAGAAAGGAGAAAGCTCCGGATCTGGTCAGAAGAATTTTGGATCAGAAAATCCAAGGAACAAGCCTAGAAGACCTCCGGTAAGACAGCCCAATGCTCAAAGATATCCATCCTTCAATGGATACTGCCACAGTTGCAATCACTTTGGTCACAAAGCTAATCAGTGCAGAAAGAGAATGAATCAGACTAATTCATCCTTCTCCGGACAATGTTTTAACTGCAAAAGGTATGGTCACAAGTCTCATGAATGCAGAAATATGCAAATGAACAAATTATTCAATGGTAGATGCTTTGCAATAGAGTAGGTCATATGGCTAATCAATGCAGATCAAGAGGATATCAGTCAAATATGTAAAGAAATGTTGTGTGCCAAATCTATAATAGGTCCAGTCATAATGCAAAAGTCTGCAGAAGCAAGAATCAGGACAAAAGAGGTCCGGTATATTATCAGAATCAAGATAAGGGTAAACAAAAGATGAATGCGAATGAAGTTAAAAATGAGATGAGCAAGATTTCAGTGAAGAAAAGTACTGAGAATGTAGAGGTTGGATCCGCACCAGACTCTGGTGCTGATATTCCTTTCGAAAACTGAAAAGTGAGCTCTGGCTCAGGGGGAGACACAAAGAAAACCTTGTTCCCCGAGCCAGTCAATTGGTGCCAAAACTAGCACAAGAAGAGTTGCGGATTGAAGGAGTCATAAGGGATATATTCAAACAAACTGTGGTTAAGATTTGGAAGATCCGCAAGATGTTTAAAGATCAGGGTTGATCCGGTTCTTCAAATCACCTGAATAAGGCAAACCAGAATAATGTAGGTCGAGCATTTATTACAGTCTGATATTAGGGCTTACAGAGCAATATAAGGGTTTTTCATTAATCACTCGTTCATTCTGCACTCAAGAGGAAACGAAAAGCGGAGCTCTGCAACAAAATTCCTCAAGTTCATCGAAGATCACTTGTGGAAGTCATTGCTTCTAGAGATCCATCCAACCAACTCCGTGAAACCGATAGGCGCAAAAGGTATTTTCCATTTTCAAATATCTCACTGCAAATCTCTTGCTAATGGGTACTCTGAATATTGTAAAGATTTCTGATAGACCTCACCCTACATTTAAGAAACATCCATATAAATCCTTGGAGGTAGACCCCCTAAGTGCATTTTCTAGTGTTCTGCATGGCGTTTTACACACATAAGACATTAGGGTTTACATACATGCCAATATTGAAGAGTTTGGGGAATTCAAACTAAGAGACATCTATCACAAACAATTGATAGATGATGCTTTTGAGCTTAAACCAGAATATAAGGGCATCCAGGAAAAGCATTTTGATCAGTTCATTCATTTCCCCTGCTGTGAAGAAGATGAATGGGTCCGGTATGTTTTAAGTAGGGTGCATGATAACTTCCTATGGCTGAATAGACCTTGCAAGATCACCAAGGAAGCAATTAGGGCAATAACTGGTTTACATTCCTCCGGAGGAATTCCTGTCCTCAAATCTGTCAAAAACAACATTGTCATAGAGGCCACCGAATCAAAATTTGATAAGAGGGAAATGACCATTGAAGATATTACTGACCCAGATATAAAGTATGCATCTATGATAATAGGATACAAGATATATCATTCCAGTAGGGAGAATTTAGTATATGAAACTGCAGTATACATGGCCTATGAGATGCTGAGAAAGAATGCAGATTATGATCTCTGTGAACTCCTCTTGAGCCAATTAATGGAAAACATACAGAAGATCAAGAAGGACAAAAAGAACTCCTTTAAATATGGAGGACTGATACTATGTTTGTTCTTCTACTTCATGAATGAGCTTCTCGGATCAAATGGATGGGTATGGGAAAATGACAAACCGGTAGCTATACAGATCAGAGATTACTTGCATGAACTTGGAGATGCAAAGGCAAGAAATACAGCTATGTGGGGTTACTTCAAGCAATTCCAAAATACAATGCAAATCAGAGAAAGGATCCCCAAATCAGTAGTTGAAAAATACAAGGATACAGTGTGCTTCATGGTAGACACTGATCAATGTCTTATGGAGGCAGCAGAGCCAAGGATAGTCTGGATCATGCCCATGGGGTATAAAGTTGATAAACAGATTGTGGAGCTGCATGTTCAACACATGCTAAGCCAGCCTAAAGATCCAAAGATAGAAAGGTTTGGAACCTTTGAGGAGCTGAGTATAAAAATCCATGTTGAACTCAGAGAACCAGAGATCAAAAGGAAGGTGAGAAAAGAAGTAGAAAATATTGCTTAAGGCCTTGGCATCTCAAAGGAGGCACTTGATGCCCACAAGAAAAGGATGGAAAGAGCTAAGGAAGAGAAGAAAGAGGCAGAAAAGAAAAGCAAGGAAAGTGCTCTGGTAGAAACCTCCACCCGGACCAGATCATCAAAAAGATCTGCACCTGTCACAGCCAAAAGCTCAAAACTGGAAGTCCAGACATCCAGTAAAAGAGAGAAAAGATCAAAAACAAAAGCCACAAGGGCTTATGCAAGTCAAAAGGATGAAGAGGAAACTGAATCAGATGAGGAGATCAGGAAACTAAAGAAGAAGAAGAAATCATCTGGTCAAGGAGAAGAAGAGAAGGAATAGGAATTTATTGAAAAACCTACTCTCTCCTTAGATGATGTAGTAAAAGTAGTTACTGTGGATGGCAACCTACAAACCTTAACAGAATTCTATGATTATTATAATGAAGCAGATAAAAAGATTCTGGAGGAAGCCACAGTTAAGTTTTTGAACATTTACAATAAAGCTTTCATTGAAATTATCTCTCTAATTCCTAAGAGTCTAGAGAAGGAGTTGGAAATGAGAAAGACCAATGCCATGGCAAAAGACCTTGAGATCCAGGAACAGATAGCTATTCAGCTATATCCTTCAATTGATCCCAAGACAATGAACATGGTATTCAAAGACTGCAAGGATGAATCAGCTTATGCTTGGTGAGACTGACAAGGTAACCAAGGACACTGAAGAGATTCTCTGGAAAACCTTCAAAAGATTTAATATTTCTATCATAGAGGACTTGGGTACTGATCCTTCCACTACAAATGTTGCAAAAGAAACTCTTGAGAAAATGTCAAAAGAGGTGGGCCCTAAACAGACTAACATTTCCCCTCTGGTTTCCCCTACAGTCTCCAGATCTAAAGGAGAAGAAAAATCATAGGAGAAAGAAGTAGAGGTGAAGGAAAAAGAAGCTGACAGTACCAAGGCTACAGAAGAAAAGAAAAATCTATCTCCGGCAAGAGACACTGCACAAACTATCCAAGAATTCTTGAACAAAGAAACAATGGAGATTGATGAACTGGAGCTTCTATAAGGTCCATTCAATTTTGATTCTCTTTCTCTGGTACAGATAATGAAGATAGCTTCATTTACAAATGCTAAGGCTAATGAAAAACTCCTAAAGTCTCATATGGAAGACCGTGAGTTGATAGAAGCTACTTCCAGAGTGCTTGAAAAGATTATGCCATTGGTTCAGAAAGATCCCACAACCTCCACTTCCGGTAATCTCAAAACTCTAGTCAGCAGTGTCAATAGACATTTTGATTCACTAGAGAAGTCAGCAGAAGATAAGGTCTGGAAGGAATTTCTTGCAAAAAGATTATCAGAGGTACAAGGTTTGATAAGTAATGATAGGAGAAATATGAGTATAGGGATAAAGAGCTTAGAAAATGCTCTTATAGATGGCAGAAAAATATACAAATTTTGTATTTCATGGTCCAAAGTAACAGTAGAGATTGAGAAGAAAATAAAAGAGCAAGAGGATAAACTACTAAGTTTGTCTCAAAGTTTTGATTCTCTCTCTTCCTCCATAGTCAATCAAGACTGTTAGACTATTGCAATCACAACTGCAATAAAGAATTTTGAGAAGGAAAGGAAGAACATGATCAGCCGGATGGGTGAACTTAGGAGGATCATTGTCCCTAAGTTAGAGGCCATGCATGAGGCCATATGTGAAGCTCAAATCATAGCCCAGACAAATGATCCAACAGATCTAAAAAGGGCAGATGCATTTGCATTCTTGTTGAGCGGTCATATCTCAATTTTGGATAGAATGAAGCAAAGTTGGGCTACAGAATTTATTCAATTGAAGACAACTTTTGCAGACATACTTAAGAATATGTAAGTATGCCATATGTATATATTTATGCGGCTAAGTATAGTAAAATTTTTGAAAATTTTGGTGTGTGGACCCTACCCTTTGCCATTGATGTCAAAGGGGGAGTGAAGGGAAGTGAAAAATGAGGAATCCAACTAAGGGGGAGCTCTGGAAAATATATATAAAGATAGAGCATCAGCCAAGGGGGAGCATAGTGTATACACTTAGTCATTTTTCACTAAGTGTTGCCATCAATGCCAAAGGGGGAGATTGTTGGGAAGAGACACTATATGGATTCATGATTGTTGTCATTGATGGCAACAAAGTTCATCCCACACATTCGTAGGACATGGTGTGTCTCTACCGGAAGTCAGAGTGAAGAATGTTGTGGTCCAGTAAATAAGAATAGAGCATGTGGCAAGGTCTGACAGATAGGTCTAGATCTCTCAGAGGAAGTATCTTGGTGCAGTACAGATTTGGGAAAGTCAAGAGGACTACCTTGAGTGGTACATTCCAAGGATTTAGCCTACGATGATAGATGAGGAAAAAGATATGAATAGTTGAGTACCGGATTCCTGAGTGACAGTGTGAACAGAGGAAGAACTGACTGACAGAACATTAGACTACTTTTCGGATGTGTTACTGATGGTGTTAAAGGTTATGAAGGCATGAATCATGTTTGGCCGACATGATTAATGATTTCTAAAAGCATATACTTGATCCGCATTACTTGATGTGTAAGGATTCAGCCGACAAAACAGAGTTTGTGAGAAGATTGACTGTTCCAGGTGCCGACTAGAAAGATAATAAAATCACTTGTGCGGATATATATATAGGATGGATTTAGTTGTGAGAAGTGTTGTGGTGATATGTGATATGCGAATAAAAGTAGAGCAGAGCAGAAGCAGTAAGGAAGGTCCGGTATGTGAAAGGAAAGCAGCATAAGAGAAGAGGAAAGATGAAGTGCAGTAGATTAGTGTATTGAGCCTAACCGGAACTGAACTCCAGCATATGTGGATGCTTCCAATCAGTTCAAGTATTGTATAACATTCTTTTGTAGACAATGTGTCTCCTTGTAGGCAATGTGCCTCTTTTGTGAGCAATGTGCTCGGGTAGTGAGCCCTAATTGGCAAGTGTCATTTTGTAATTCCTTATTCTTCTAACAGAGAATAATCTTTGGGTTAATCACCCCATGGTTTTCTCCCTTAACAGGGTTTCCACATCAAAAATACTGTGTCATGTGTTTTTCCATTTCATGGTAATGTTTGCTTGTTTGAATTAATGCTGCATTGATTAATAAGAAAGTTTAGAAAGAAGAAATAATTAGGATAACTGATTCACCCCCCCCTCTCAGTTATCAATAGAAAAGTCCATGAAAATCCATCTTGAGCGAACCAAGCCATAATCTTAGAGGAAATTGCAAAGAGAAAAGCTGCTGGAGAGGTTGATACTACAGGGAAACCAGAAGAGAAAACTGAAGGAAAGAAGCCTGCACCTAGCACTAGAAGGACAAAAAAGACCACATCCTCCCCTGCTGGTGCATCCAAGGCCTCTAGAGCCCCTATTGTTGACATTGCAAAGAAGAATGTTGAGGCTAGTGCCTCTGAACTGGTAAAGAGGAAAAGAGTCAAGAGAAAAGGCCATAGAGGTGTATATGTCAGCCATGGTGGTGGTGAAGAAGAAAAGGAAGAACAAGAAAAAGAAGAAGCTAAATTGGTCTAGAAAGGAAAAGACTCTATTGTTCTTAGAGAACAGGCAAAATAAAAAGAAGAAATTTGTAAAAAAGTGAAAGAAGGCTAGTCCTCAAAAGCCTAGCAGAAGAACAGAAAAGGAGCTACTTATGATGAAAAAGGAAAATGAAGGAAAAAGAAGAAGGACAAGAATGATGATACTTCTCTGACATTTGAAGCTACAATTAATGCCATAGTTGAGTATGGCAATCTAAAGCAAGTGACAGACTTATATGATGAAAGATCAGACAAAGACAAATCAACTATTGAAGTAGCTATTATTAGGTACTTGGATATATTCAATAAGGCTTTAATTGAAATAACTAATGACTTACCTAATAGCTTAGCCAATATTTTAACTGCTAAAAGAGATGAGACTATGGCTAAAGATGTGGAAATGAAGAAAAAAAATTTGAAGAAAATTTGTCCAAGCCTTTCTAGGCAAGATAGAATCAAAGCCATTCAGAGGCTCAACAAAGAGTTCAGAACCAAAAGAAGAGTAAATACTCTTATGGCTAGTGATAAGAAAGAAATTGAGAGGTTGGAGAAGGAAACTCTGGAGATAACCATGAGTGTGCTTGATGAACTTCAAATTCCAACTATTGTAGAAACAAATGAAGGAGAGTAGATGAAATTTGATGTTGGCACCTCAATACAGTTCCTGATGTGGTAAGTAAACAAAAAAGTACCATCTCCATTGGCTCCCACAAATACAATGGATCAAGGTGTGATCCCCCTCCGGTAAGCTCAGAAAACATTGAAGAAATAAGGGAATTAGCTGAGGAGAAGACTATTGAAGAAAAATAAAAGAAGAAAGAGGAAGCTATAGAACATGTGGATGAAACTTTTGTTCCAGAGAACACAATAGACCAACAAGCACCTGTTGGAGAAATTCCTCCAAAGACTCTAGCTACAAAAGTGACTTCTGGAAATGAGAGAAGAGACATTGCTGGTGAGAGCTCAGAATCATCACCTCTAGACTCTTTAAGAGAATTTTTGGCCAAACAAAGAGAGTAACAAAATGTGTCTACCCTTGAGTTGTTGCAAGTTCCATCATTAGATGGACAAATAAATGTGGCTAGTATATCTCCCTTACAGAAGCTAAAATTAGGGACAATTTTCCAAGCCACTACTCAAGAGGAGATTTTGAAGTCACATATTGAAGACAATGAGCTTGTAGAGGATGTAGTGACAATTTTTGAAAAGATTATGCCAAAGTTAAGAGAGATACATCTTTGACTCCCACTCTGCAAATGAAGAAGCTTATGGATTCATTGAGAAGTCATTTTAAATCATTTGAACAAGCAGAAGAAAAGAAATTCAGAGAAGAGATTGACAATAAGAGGTTAGTAGAGATGACTGACAAATGGTTTAAGGTACAAATTCTGTTAGATAATAGCATTAAGTATGTTGAAACAACAATCAATGATGCAAATGCTATGTACAAGTTTTGTTTATCCTGGCCAATAACATCTAAGGATATAAAGGATAAAATTGATGGTCTGGAGAATCAACTTGTTAAAATTTCTGCTACCTATGACTCAATGAAATATCCTAAAGGAGAGTTACGAGTTGGAAGAAAGAAAACTCATATAATAATCAAGAATCTGCAGAGTCAGAAGGAGACAGTTAAAGATCAGATGAGCCAATTAAGAGAAATTGTAAGCTTTAAGATGGCTTCTATGATGGGCCTGATCAATGAAGTAGATAAAGTAAGGAAGATGATAGAGGCCACTACCATAGTAGATAAGGCAGGAGATCTACTATCTCAGATTAATGGGCATGTATTGTTTTTGAGCTATGCAAGGCACAATTGGATTCATATGTTGCACAACTGAAGAATATCTATAGTGCTATATTTCCTAAGAATCAATAAGTTTTTGATTTCTTGTATATATGCGGAAGGTTAGAGAAAACGATTTTGATATCTTGATGTACATGGAAATCAATTACTTAGGGGGAAAAAACTTTAGTCTGTATATACTCATGTATTCTAGACAAAGAGAGATCTGGTAAAAAGTTCATATCCTTTGCCATTGATGTCAAAGGGGGAGAGAAGTGGATGTTAAAAATTTATTTATGAAGGAGAGATGTAGATGTGGAAAATACTAGTCTCAGGGGGGGAATATTTAGAGATTTGGTTTTGATGGTTTTCACATCATGTGTTGCCATCAATGCCAAAGGGGGAGATTGTTGTTAGAGACACTGTTGGTATGCTGATGAGTATGATATTCAAGAAATGTTGTCGTTGATGGAAACAAAGTTCAAAGATTAAAATTGAGTTGTGAGGTTATAGTAATGTCCCTCATAGGAGGTTCCTATCCTCATAAAGTTATCTATACAAAAAGGTTTGATACGGAAGAAGATTTGGTGAAAATTGGCTAAGTGTCAGAATTTTATAGTGAGTATACAAAACTATAGGTTTTTGGTCTACATGTTGGAATTAGAATGGACAACTAAGAGGGGGGTGAATTAGTTGTCACATAAAATAAACTTTTTCTGCTTTTAACCTTTTTTGTTAACTTACTTATCAAATTAATGATATAAACATTAGAGTATAGATCAACAACATATGAGAAGAAACATAATCAACACACTTGACACCAAGATTTTGACGTGGAAACCTGGTTAAGGGAAAAACCACGGTGGGGGTTAACCCACAAAGATTTGTACCCTGTTAAAAGTACTTTTGAAAAATAGAAGGCACATGCCTTCAGGCGCACTACCTAGAGCTCACTAATCAAAAGAGAGGCTCACTGCCTACAGAATTTATTTAGAACAAAAAGAATTAACTAAGAAATAGCATCTACTTCATCCCTGGTTCTATTTCAATGAATGCTCACAAAACGTTTGCTTTGCCCCAAATTCTTCTTCACTAACTTCTCACTCTACACTCCTCTTGCTCCTTTTCTTCTCTGCTCTGCTTCTGATCCTTTATTTGGATTTAATCTATTTTTCTCAAGGATAATTTTTAACAACTCTTCAACAAATATTTATACACTTCATCAACCTTGGAATGATCAACAAGGTCAGCCAAACTTAACGTAGATCTTTACACTATCGGCCAAACATAGTTGAGACTTGAATCTTCCTCTACTAACATGCCATGCTTCATAAAATGATCTTTAGATCATCTGCAACATGCTAGTAACATTTGGTCGGCCAAGACTGGGAAGAACATCAAGTTCAAAGAGGAAATCTTCAATAGCAAGCTCAAACTTCAATGCAGACCTCCAACATAGTAGCCACACGATCCAGAGACTTCCACAAGCACATTGAACTCACCAATAACATCCACTCTAAACCAAATTACCAGAATCATTTGTTTCTTCTTTTGGAACCTCAAGAACATTGTCTTCCATGACTGTCAAACTAGAAGGATGGCTTGCGGACCTCCAAACCACAAACCATAGGAGTTGATGATACACACTGACTTCCCAAACATGCCTTCAAATCCGTAGATCATAATATTTCATTGTGGAGCAATCCGGACCAACTTACTGTCACTCTGTCTCTTCTAAATACTGCAAGATCTGGTTCTTTTCAGATGGCCATAACTTCTTCAAATCTTCATGCAGACTTCTCAATTCTTGACTGGAACAACCTCTAACAATCCTCTACACAGCCATAAGGTCTGTGAACATTGAGTCTTCATTAATTTTCTCAATATCCTCAACACTCCAGTATCCTAAACATGCAACAAAATAAGACATAGTTGACACCAATGACAACACCTCTTAGACACAAATTTGCAACAATCTCCCCCTTTGTCATTGATGGCAACAAATGTTGTGAAAAATTGACTCAACCATCATGACAAATACTTCTCCCCCTGACTTATGCAACCACTTCCTTCATTACTCCCCCTGTCATCAACAATTAGTTTTTCACATGTCTTCTCTCCCCCTTTGACATTAATGACAAAGGGCACATATTTGCAATCTTTACTCCCCCTTTTTATTCCAAACTGATCTCCAACATTTGTATACTGACTACTCCTTAGAGAAGTATTTTCTCAACATCAATCTGGATCTCAAGATATGATTAGGAATTCCACTGGACTGATGCACCTCATGTTGGATCTAGGGCATACAACTGAGAGGGGGGGGGGTGAATCAGTTGTATAGAACTTGTTCTATTTCAAACACTTTATTCTCTGTTGTTAGTTAGCAGCATATCAAATAATCATTCATGGAAGCACAATACATAAACACAAGAGTAGATAAGCATCAACACATTGAACACCAAGATTTTGACGTGGAAAACCCGGTTAAGGGAAAAACCACGGGGTGATTAACCCAAGAATTATTCTCTGTTAGAAGAATAAGAAAAAATGAATGGCACATGCCAATAAGGGCTCACTGCCCGAGCACACTGCTCACAAAGAGGCCCACTGCCTACAAGGAGACACACTGTCTACAGAGTGATAAAAATCATAGTCTTGAACTGGAGAATGACATCTCTACCATGTCCGGATCAGTTCCAATTAAGCCCAACAATCTCTGCTCTGCCTTTCGCACCTTTCTTCGCTACACCATGCTCATCCACATGCCACACTCTGAAATGAATTCACAAATCATTATTTATACAAGACATCGACTTAGGAACAAGCATCTAAGTCGGCAAACAACCATAGGAGTATCCGCAAGATGAATAACACATCCGGTCGGCTATCACAAGAACATTCGCAGGATGAACAACTCATCCGGTCGGCTAAACAGAGCAATAACTTCATCCGGAAGAGTAACTTCAGTTCCGGGCTCTACCATCAATGCGGACCAACAACACAACCTAAACATGATTCAAGAACCTTCACAAGTCTGTCTGAATGTCCGGATACATCCGCACTTTCTCTGCTTACTGGGATCTCTTGTCTTCCTCATCCGGAACTTCAAGAACACAGTCTGTCGCCACTGTCATAATGCAGGAGGTACTTCCGGACCTCCAAATCACACACAAATCAGGATGACACATCACAAGGACATCTCAAACACTCCTTCCAATCCGCAGATTATGATAATACAATTCCGGACCTCACCGGACCTTTTTGTGATCCTCTGTTACCTCCGGATACTTGCCGGACCCGGTTCTATACCGGCAGCCATAACTCCTTCAGATCTTCATGCGGACCTCTGAAATCTTAACTGTAGCATCTCAAGATTCATATCTACTAACCCTTTAATCCGCATCCTCCGGTTCTCATCCTATACAGTATATTTACCTTCTTCTCATCACTGTTCTTCACTGTTCCTGACTGAGGCTAATTTTCTCAATATCCTCAGCATAAAGCTCATCAAATCCTTCTTGTCAGTGCAGTATGAGTATGTTGACATCAATGACAACACTGGCTCACCTCATACTTGCCAACAATCTCCCCCTTTGTCATTGATGGCAACATATGATGTGAAAAACCATCAAGACAAGAACTTCTCTTTTCTGTCACAGCTCCCCCTATCAACAACAACTCTTCACATGTCTTCCTTTGCTGCTCCCCCTTTGATCATCAACCACTTGTTTTTCACATGTCTTCTCTCCCCCTTTGACATCAATGGCAAAGGGCTCATACTTGCAACTCTCATGCATCAGAATAATACCAGCTGCTCCCCCTTAGTTGCAGCTCCCCATTAGTCCGGATCACAAGATATGACTGTGATAGCCACCGGACTGATGCACATCAGTGCATCTTAGTTCATCACCGGAGGGGCCATGACCCCTAACTTCTCCCGGAGATATTCAAAAGAGTCCTTGGGAAGAGGTTTTGTAAAGATATCTGCAATCTGATCCTTGGAGGGAACATACTCCAATCTGACTTCTTCCTTGTTTACTTGTTCTCTCAAAAAGTGAAATTTGATAGATATGTGCTTAGTCTTAGAATGCAATACCGGATTCTTGGAAATATTAATTGCACTTGAATTATCACAGAAAATTGTAATAGGCTCCTCATATTCAACTTTGATGTCTCTTAGCATCTGCTTCATCCACAAGATTTGAGTGCAACTACCTGCTGCTGCAATGTATTCTGCTTCAGTTGTAGACAGAGATATTGCATCTTGTTTCTTGCTTAGCCAAGAAACCAATCTCTTCCCCAAAAAGAATGCTCCACCACTAGTGCTCTTCCGGTCATCCACATCTCCTGCCCAATCTGCATCTGTGTAAGCATGAAGAGAGAAATCCGGATCTCTAGGATACCATAGACCATACTCAACTGTCCCTTTCAAGTATCTAAAAATTCTTTTGATTGCCATAACATGAGATTCTCTAGGATCAGCCTGGAATCTTGCCACAAGACCAACAGCTTGCATTATATCTGGTCTAGTTTGAGTGAGATACAACAATCCACCAATCATTGATCTATACTTTGTCTGATCTGCCTTTGGAGAATCATCATCTTTGCTTAACTTACATCCGGTTGCCATAGGAGTGTTCATAGGCTTTGAGTCTTCCATACCAAATTTCTTTAACAATTCTTTCACATATTTGGTCTGAGAAATGAAGATCCCTTCTTTTGTTTGAGTAATTTGCAGACCCAAGAAGAAATTCATTTCACCAAGCATAGACATTTCAAACTCACTTTTCATCTGATTTGCAAAAGTTTTACACATACTATCTCTTCCTCCAAAAATGATATCATCCACAAACACTTCAACAATCAGAATGTTTTCATGATCAATTTTGAAATATAAGTTGCTGTCAGTAGTACCTTTGTTGAATCCAATCTGCACAAGATGCTTATCCAACCTTTCGTACCATGCTCTTGGGGCTTGCTTCAATCCATACAAAGCTTTCTTCAACTTGCAGACCATATCATTATTATCAGACAATTGAAATCCATCCGGTTGTTCAATGTAGACTTCTTCTTCCAGATCACCATTTAAGAAGGCAGACTTGACATCCATCTGATATACCTTGAAATCTTTGAAGGCAGCAAATGCAAGAAGTAATCTGACTGCTTCAATTCTTGCTACCGGAGCAAAAGTCTCTTCAAAGTCAATTCCTTCTATTTGAGAGTAGCCTTTGCAGACCAATCTAGCTTTGTTTCTGATTACTTCACCAGCTTCATTTAGTTTGTTCCGGAAGACCCACTTGGTTCCAATTACATTCCTGTCTCTAGGTCTGGGAACAAGATCCCAAGTATGATTTTTCTCAATTTGCATCAGTTCATCTTCCATTGCTTTGGTCCAATTTTCATCATTGCAGGCTTCATTTATTGTTTTAGGTTCAATCCTTGAAATCAGACAACATTCATTCTGATCTTGAGCAATATTCCTTCTAGTTTGTACACCTTTGCTTCTGTCACCTATGATCTGATCTTCAGAGTGATTCAGTTTTACATACCTTGGAATTTTGGGAGTATCCAGTACTGCTGTTTCTTGATCAGGCTCATTTAAACCTAACTCTTCTTCCTGATTTACCGGATCAGGCTGACTCTGTTTCACCGGAGAGGATTGAGTTCCTTGAACACTATCTTGGTCATCTTCATCAAATTCATAAAATCTTGAAGGCTTCTCAATTCCTTCATCAACCTTTACATTGGTGCTTTCTATCATCTTCCTCAATCTCTTATTGTAACACCGATATGCTTTGCTTTGAGTGGAGTAGCCCAAGAAAATTCCTTCATCACTTCTAGCATCAAACTTTCCTAGATCTTCATCTCTTTTAATATAACACTTGCTACCAAATACCCTGAAATATTTCACAGTAGGAGTGATGCCAAACCAAAGTTCATAGGGGGTCTTACCGGTGTTGTTTCTGATTTGAACTCGATTGAGAGTGTAGACTGCAGTGCTGATAGCTTCTTTCCAAAACATTTGAGGAACATTTGCTTCCAACATCATTGTCCTAGCAGCTTCCTGGATGGTCCGGTTCTTTCTCTCAACTACTCCATTCTGCTGTGGAGTCTTAGGAGCAGACAACTGTCTCCTTATACCCTGTTTCTCACAAAAGTCAATGAATTCACCAGATGTAAATTCACCACCTCTATCAGACCTTAGACACTTTAGTTTCAATCCGGTTTGATTCTCCACCATAGCTTTGAAGATTTTGAACTTCTCAAAAGCTTCTGATTTTTCTTTTAGAAAGGTAACCCACATCATCCGGGAATGATCATCAATTAACAACATGAAATATCTATCACCTTGCAGACTCTTGATTCTTGTCGGACCACATAGATCAGTATGTACTAATTCCAGCAATCCGGTAGAAGACTGATCTTTGCTTTTAAAAGAGACTCTGCTTTGTTTGCCTAACTGACATTCTTTACACACACTGTTTGTAGGTTTTATCAACTTTGGAAGATCTCTCACAGCCTGAGTATTGCTTATTTTGATGATGTTATCAAAATTTACATGACACATTCTTCTATGCCATAACCAACTCTGATCAATTTGAACAAACAAACAACTTTTATTTGAACCAACCAGATGAAAGATGTTACCTCTTGTCTGAGTACCGGATGCAATTTCAGTTCCGGAGCTTGTAAAGATTCTGCATTTTCCATTCTTGAACCGGAGATCATAGCCTTTGTCCACTAACTGACCAACACTGAGAAGATTGTGCTTCAATCCTTCAACATATAGTACATTACCTGTTTTGCTCTTACCATCAAAGGAAATAGTTCCCCTACCTCTGATTCTGCCAGCAGAATTGTCACCAAACTTTACCATTCCTCCTTCATATCTTTCCAAGTCTAAGAACTTATTCTTGTCACCAGTCATATGGTGAGAGCATCCACTGTCAATAACCCAATCAACCTTTTCTTCCACTTGAGCAGCCAAGGCTTTTTCAACAACTTTGTGATTGACAGATTCAGAGAGCAAGGAATCTTCTTCCTTGATGGCTATAAACACCCACTCATTTCCGGATTTGCTTCCTGGATCTGATTCATCATCTGTTACTCCTTCATTGTCATCTTTTTCATGAACATAATAGCAATTCTTTTGAAACCTTTGTCTGTGAGTATTAGATCTTGCAGATCTCTCCGGACATCTTGAGGCAAAATGACCAATCTTATTGCAGTTAAAACACTTAAAGGGTAGTTTTCCTTCATACTTACCGGATCCTCTTGGCAGTCTCTTTGCAATGAGGGCTTCAAGTTGAGCTGTTTCTGCTTCTTCTTCTTCCATGTCTCTTCTTGCTTGATCATACCATGACATTTTCCTTGATGAGTTTTCACCCGGATCAAATCTCTGTTTGCCTTTCACATAGGCACTGGCTTTAAAAGCAGACTCAGTCTTGGGTGGATCATTTCCAAACTCGGTCATTTCAAATGCAGCTAGTTTGCCAGCCAATTGTTCTCTTGTGACAGTTGTGTGGGCTCTGAATTCATCAATGGCAGCAACTTTGATTTTGTAGGCAGCAGGAAGGGATCTTAGGATTTTGCAGACAATCTCATTTTCATCTAGAGTTCCACCAGCATTTCTGATTCCACATACCAGCTCATTTACTCTTGGCATAAAGGTAGTAATGTTTTCATCATCTCTCATTTTCAATCTTTCAAATTTCCCTTTCAGACTTTGCAACCTTGCACTTTTGACAAACTCATCTCCTTCATACAGAAGTTCCAGTTTAGTTAGGATCTCATATGTAGTTGGTAGGTCAATGACATTCGAGAGATCTGAGTCATTCAATGCGCTTAGAAGAGCTTCCTTGGTCCGCAGATTGTTTTCAGCTTCTGTGGTTTCATCAGGAGTTGTCGGACCACCTTGTGGGGGTATATATGGTTTTGAAATCATAGCCAAGTATGCTTTTCCCATACATTCCAAATGACACTTCATGCGACCTTTCCAGAGAGTGAAGTTGGTTCCATCGAACTTCGGACTATCCTTCTTGTATGACGACATCCTGGATCACCTCAAGCGGTTAAGCTCCTATCAGAGGAACTTGGCTCTGATACCAATTGTTGGATCTAGGGCATACAACTGAGAGGGGGGGGGTGAATCAGTTGTATAGAACTTGTTCTATTTCAAACACTTTATTCTCTGTTGTTAGTTAGCAGCATATCAAATAATCATTCATGGAAGCACAATACATAAACACAAGAGTAGATAAGCATCAACACATTGAACACCAAGATTTTGACGTGGAAAACCCGGTTAAGGGAAAAACCACGGGGTGATTAACCCAAGAATTATTCTCTGTTAGAAGAATAAGAAAAAATGAATGGCACATGCCAATAAGGGCTCACTGCCCGAGCACACTGCTCACAAAGAGGCCCACTGCCTACAAGGAGACACACTGTCTACAGAGTGATAAAAATCACAGTCTTGAACTGGAGAATGACATCTCTACCATGTCCGGATCAGTTCCAATTAAGCCCAACAATCTCTGCTCTGCCTTTCGCACCTTTCTTCGCTACACCATGCTCATCCACATGCCACACTCTGAAATGAATTCACAAATCATTATTTATACAAGACATCGACTTAGGAACAAGCATCTAAGTCGGCAAACAACCATAGGAGTATCCGCAAGATGAATAACACATCCGGTCGGCTATCACAAGAACATTCGCAGGATGAACAACTCATCCGGTCGGCTAAACAGAGCAATAACTTCATCCGGAAGAGTAACTTCAGTTCCGGGCTCTACCATCAATGCGGACCAACAACACAACCTAAACATGATTCAAGAACCTTCACAAGTCTGTCTGAATGTCCAGATACATCCGCACTTTCTCTGCTTACTGGGATCTCTTGTCTTCCTCATCCGGAACTTCAAGAACACAGTCTGTCGCCACTGTCATAATGCAGGAGGTACTTCCGGACCTCCAAATCACACACAAATCAGGATGACACATCACAAGGACATCTCAAACACTCCTTCCAATCCGCAGATTATGATAATACAATTCCGGACCTCACCGGACCTTTTTGTGATCCTCTGTTACCTCCGGATACTTGCCGGACCCGGTTCTATACCGGCAGCCATAACTCCTTCAGATCTTCATGCGGACCTCTGAAATCTTAACTGTAGCATCTCAAGATTCATATCTACTAACCCTTTAATCCGCATCCTCCGGTTCTCATCCTATACAGTATATTTACCTTCTTCTCATCACTGTTCTTCACTGTTCCTGACTGAGGCTAATTTTCTCAATATCCTCAGCATAAAGCTCATCAAATCCTTCTTGTCAGTGCAGTATGAGTATGTTGACATCAATGACAACACTGGCTCACCTCATACTTGCCAACAATCTCCCCCTTTGTCATTGATGGCAACATATGATGTGAAAAACCATCAAGACAAGAACTTCTCTTTTCTGTCACAGCTCCCCCTATCAACAACAACTCTTCACATGTCTTCCTTTGCTGCTCCCCCTTTGATCATCAACCACTTGTTTTTCACATGTCTTCTCTCCCCCTTTGACATCAATGGCAAAGGGCTCATACTTGCAACTCTCATGCATCAGAATAATACCAGCTGCTCCCCCTTAGTTGCAGCTCCCCATTAGTCCGGATCACAAGATATGACTGTGATAGCCACCGGACTGATGCACATCAGTGCATCTTAGTTCATCACCGGAGGGGCCATGACCCCTAACTTCTCCCGGAGATATTCAAAAGAGTCCTTGGGAAGAGGTTTTGTAAAGATATCTGCAATCTGATCCTTGGAGGGAACATACTCCAATCTGACTTCTTCCTTGTTTACTTGTTCTCTCAAAAAGTGAAATTTGATAGATATGTGCTTAGTCTTAGAATGCAATACCGGATTCTTGGAAATATTAATTGCACTTGAATTATCACAGAAAATTGTAATAGGCTCCTCATATTCAACTTTGATGTCTCTTAGCATCTGCTTCATCCACAAGATTTGAGTGCAACTACCTGCTGCTGCAATGTATTCTGCTTCAGTTGTAGACAGAGATATTGCATCTTGTTTCTTGCTTAGCCAAGAAACCAATCTCTTCCCCAAAAAGAATGCTCCACCACTAGTGCTCTTCCGGTCATCCACATCTCCTGCCCAATCTGCATCTGTGTAAGCATGAAGAGAGAAATCCGGATCTCTAGGATACCATAGACCATACTCAACTGTCCCTTTCAAGTATCTAAAAATTCTTTTGATTGCCATAACATGAGATTCTCTAGGATCAGCCTGGAATCTTGCCACAAGACCAACAGCTTGCATTATATCTGGTCTAGTTTGAGTGAGATACAACAATCCACCAATCATTGATCTATACTTTGTCTGATCTGCCTTTGGAGAATCATCATCTTTGCTTAACTTACATCCGGTTGCCATAGGAGTGTTCATAGGCTTTGAGTCTTCCATACCAAATTTCTTTAACAATTCTTTCACATATTTGGTCTGAGAAATGAAGATCCCTTCTTTTGTTTGAGTAATTTGCAGACCCAAGAAGAAATTCATTTCACCAAGCATAGACATTTCAAACTCACTTTTCATCTGATTTGCAAAAGTTTTACACATACTATCTCTTCCTCCAAAAATGATATCATCCACAAACACTTCAACAATCAGAATGTTTTCATGATCAATTTTGAAATATAAGTTGCTGTCAGTAGTACCTTTGTTGAATCCAATCTGCACAAGATGCTTATCCAACCTTTCGTACCATGCTCTTGGGGCTTGCTTCAATCCATACAAAGCTTTCTTCAACTTGCAGACCATATCATTATTATCAGACAATTGAAATCCATCCGGTTGTTCAATGTAGACTTCTTCTTCCAGATCACCATTTAAGAAGGCAGACTTGACATCCATCTGATATACCTTGAAATCTTTGAAGGCAGCAAATGCAAGAAGTAATCTGACTGCTTCAATTCTTGCTACCGGAGCAAAAGTCTCTTCAAAGTCAATTCCTTCTATTTGAGAGTAGCCTTTGCAGACCAATCTAGCTTTGTTTCTGATTACTTCACCAGCTTCATTTAGTTTGTTCCGGAAGACCCACTTGGTTCCAATTACATTCCTGTCTCTAGGTCTGGGAACAAGATCCCAAGTATGATTTTTCTCAATTTGCATCAGTTCATCTTCCATTGCTTTGGTCCAATTTTCATCATTGCAGGCTTCATTTATTGTTTTAGGTTCAATCCTCGAAATCAGACAACATTCATTCTGATCTTGAGCAATATTCCTTCTAGTTTGTACACCTTTGCTTCTGTCACCTATGATCTGATCTTCAGAGTGATTCAGTTTTACATACCTTGGAATTTTGGGAGTATCCAGTACTGCTGTTTCTTGATCAGGCTCATTTAAACCTAACTCTTCTTCCTGATTTACCGGATCAGGCTGACTCTGTTTCACCGGAGAGGATTGAGTTCCTTGAACACTATCTTGGTCATCTTCATCAAATTCATAAAATCTTGAAGGCTTCTCAATTCCTTCATCAACCTTTACATTGGTGCTTTCTATCATCTTCCTCAATCTCTTATTGTAACACCGATATGCTTTGCTTTGAGTGGAGTAGCCCAAGAAAATTCCTTCATCACTTCTAGCATCAAACTTTCCTAGATCTTCATCTCTTTTAATATAACACTTGCTACCAAATACCCTGAAATATTTCACAGTAGGAGTGATGCCAAACCAAAGTTCATAGGGGGTCTTACCGGTGTTGTTTCTGATTTGAACTCGATTGAGAGTGTAGACTGCAGTGCTGATAGCTTCTTTCCAAAACATTTGAGGAACATTTGCTTCCAACATCATTGTCCTAGCAGCTTCCTGGATGGTCCGGTTCTTTCTCTCAACTACTCCATTCTGCTGTGGAGTCTTAGGAGCAGACAACTGTCTCCTTATACCCTGTTTCTCACAAAAGTCAATGAATTCACCAGATGTAAATTCACCACCTCTATCAGACCTTAGACACTTTAGTTTCAATCCGGTTTGATTCTCCACCATAGCTTTGAAGATTTTGAACTTCTCAAAAGCTTCTGATTTTTCTTTTAGAAAGGTAACCCACATCATCCGGGAATGATCATCAATTAACAACATGAAATATCTATCACCTTGCAGACTCTTGATTCTTGTCGGACCACATAGATCAGTATGTACTAATTCCAGCAATCCGGTAGAAGACTGATCTTTGCTTTTAAAAGAGACTCTGCTTTGTTTGCCTAACTGACATTCTTTACACACACTGTTTGTAGGTTTTATCAACTTTGGAAGATCTCTCACAGCCTGAGTATTGCTTATTTTGATGATGTTATCAAAATTTACATGACACATTCTTCTATGCCATAACCAACTCTGATCAATTTGAACAAACAAACAACTTTTATTTGAACCAACCAGATGAAAGATGTTACCTCTTGTCTGAGTACCGGATGCAATTTCAGTTCCGGAGCTTGTAAAGATTCTGCATTTTCCATTCTTGAACCGGAGATCATAGCCTTTGTCCACTAACTGACCAACACTGAGAAGATTGTGCTTCAATCCTTCAACATATAGTACATTACCTGTTTTGCTCTTACCATCAAAGGAAATAGTTCCCCTACCTCTGATTCTGCCAGCAGAATTGTCACCAAACTTTACCATTCCTCCTTCATATCTTTCCAAGTCTAAGAACTTATTCTTGTCACCAGTCATATGGTGAGAGCATCCACTGTCAATAACCCAATCAACCTTTTCTTCCACTTGAGCAGCCAAGGCTTTTTCAACAACTTTGTGATTGACAGATTCAGAGAGCAAGGAATCTTCTTCCTTGATGGCTATAAACACCCACTCATTTCCGGATTTGCTTCCTGGATCTGATTCATCATCTGTTACTCCTTCATTGTCATCTTTTTCATGAACATAATAGCAATTCTTTTGAAACCTTTGTCTGTGAGTATTAGATCTTGCAGATCTCTCTGGACATCTTGAGGCAAAATGACCAATCTTATTGCAGTTAAAACACTTAAAGGGTAGTTTTCCTTCATACTTACCGGATCCTCTTGGCAGTCTCTTTGCAATGAGGGCTTCAAGTTGAGCTGTTTCTGCTTCTTCTTCTTCCATGTCTCTTCTTGCTTGATCATACCATGACATTTTCCTTGATGAGTTTTCACCCGGATCAAATCTCTGTTTGCCTTTCACATAGGCACTGGCTTTAAAAGCAGACTCAGTCTTGGGTGGATCATTTCCAAACTCGGTCATTTCAAATGCAGCTAGTTTGCCAGCCAATTGTTCTCTTGTGACAGTTGTGTGGGCTCTGAATTCATCAATGGCAGCAACTTTGATTTTGTAGGCAGCAGGAAGGGATCTTAGGATTTTGCAGACAATCTCATTTTCATCTAGAGTTCCACCAGCATTTCTGATTCCACATACCAGCTCATTTACTCTTGGCATAAAGGTAGTAATGTTTTCATCATCTCTCATTTTCAATCTTTCAAATTTCCCTTTCAGACTTTGCAACCTTGCACTTTTGACAAACTCATCTCCTTCATACAGAAGTTCCAGTTTAGTTAGGATCTCATATGTAGTTGGTAGGTCAATGACATTCGAGAGATCTGAGTCATTCAATGCGCTTAGAAGAGCTTCCTTGGTCCGCAGATTGTTTTCAGCTTCTGTGGTTTCATCAGGAGTTGTCGGACCACCTTGTGGGGGTATATATGGTTTTGAAATCATAGCCAAGTATGCTTTTCCCATACATTCCAAATGACACTTCATGCGACCTTTCCAGAGAGTGAAGTTGGTTCCATCGAACTTCGGACTATCCTTCTTGTATGACGACATCCTGGATCACCTCAAGCGGTTAAGCTCCTATCAGAGGAACTTGGCTCTGATACCAATTGTTGGATCTAGGGCATACAACTGAGAGGGGGGGGGTGAATCAGTTGTATAGAACTTGTTCTATTTCAAACACTTTATTCTCTGTTGTTAGTTAGCAGCATATCAAATAATCATTCATGGAAGCACAATACATAAACACAAGAGTAGATAAGCATCAACACATTGAACACCAAGATTTTGACGTGGAAAACCCGGTTAAGGGAAAAACCACGGGGTGATTAACCCAAGAATTATTCTCTGTTAGAAGAATAAGAAAAAATGAATGGCACATGCCAATAAGGGCTCACTGCCCGAGCACACTGCTCACAAAGAGGCCCACTGCCTACAAGGAGACACACTGTCTACAGAGTGATAAAAATCACAGTCTTGAACTGGAGAATGACATCTCTACCATGTCCGGATCAGTTCCAATTAAGCCCAACAATCTCTGCTCTGCCTTTCGCACCTTTCTTCGCTACACCATGCTCATCCACATGCCACACTCTGAAATGAATTCACAAATCATTATTTATACAAGACATCGACTTAGGAACAAGCATCTAAGTCGGCAAACAACCATAGGAGTATCCGCAAGATGAATAACACATCCGGTCGGCTATCACAAGAACATTCGCAGGATGAACAACTCATCCGGTCGGCTAAACAGAGCAATAACTTCATCCGGAAGAGTAACTTCAGTTCCGGGCTCTACCATCAATGCGGACCAACAACACAACCTAAACATGATTCAAGAACCTTCACAAGTCTGTCTGAATGTCCGGATACATCCGCACTTTCTCTGCTTACTGGGATCTCTTGTCTTCCTCATCTGGAACTTCAAGAACACAGTCTGTCGCCACTGTCATAATGCAGGAGGTACTTCCGGACCTCCAAATCACACACAAATCAGGATGACACATCACAAGGACATCTCAAACACTCCTTCCAATCCGCAGATTATGATAATACAATTCCGGACCTCACCGGACCTTTTTGTGATCCTCTGTTACCTCCGGATACTTGCCGGACCCGGTTCTATACCGGCAGCCATAACTCCTTCAGATCTTCATGCGGACCTCTGAAATCTTAACTGTAGCATCTCAAGATTCATATCTACTAACCCTTTAATCCGCATCCTCCGGTTCTCATCCTATACAGTATATTTACCTTCTTCTCATCACTGTTCTTCACTGTTCCTGACTGAGGCTAATTTTCTCAATATCCTCAGCATAAAGCTCATCAAATCCTTCTTGTCAGTGCAGTATGAGTATGTTGACATCAATGACAACACTGGCTCACCTCATACTTGCCAACACCTCAGTGTATCTTAGTTCTGATTCGGAGGGGTAATAACCCCTAACTTCTCTCTGAGATACTCAAAGGTATCCTTGGAAAGAGGCTTAGTGAAGATATCTACAATCTGATCTTTGGAAGACACAAACTCCAACTTGACTTCATTCTCATTTACCTTCTCTCTCAAGAAATGAAACTTGATAGATATATGCTTTGTCTTTGAATGCAACACTGGATTCTTTGAGATGCTTATTGCACTAGAATTATTACAAAAGATTGTGACTAGCTCTTCAAACACAACTCTGATGTCCTTGAACATTTGCTTCATCCACAAAACCTAAGTACAATTATTTGCTGCTGCTATATATTCTGCTTTTGTAGTAGACAAAGATATTGTCTCTTGCTTTTTCCTCATCTAAGAGACCAATCTTCTTCCCAAGAAAAATGCACCACCACTAGTACTTTTTATGTCATCCACATCTCCTACCCAATCAGCATTTGTATATGCATGAAGAGTGAAATCATTGTCCTTTGAATACGACAATGCATAATCAATTGTCCCCTTGAGATATCTAAATTTTTTTGACTGCCACAATATGGGATTCTTTTGGATCATCTTGAAATCTAGCAACAAGTCCAATGACATTCATGATGTTAGGTCTGGTCTAAGTCAGATAGAGCAATCCTCCAATAATTGATCTATACCTTTTCTGATTTACCTTGGGGGAATCATCATCTTTACTTAACTTGCATCTAGTTATCTTAGGTGTACCTACTATCTTTGAATCTTCATATCCAAACTTCTTCAACAATTCTTTCACATACTTGGACTGAGATATAAAGATACCTTTATCTGACTAAACAATTTGTAGACCTAGGAAGAAATTCATCTCTCCAAACATTGACATCTCAAATTCACTTTTCATCTGATCAGCAAATGTTTTGCACATACATTCATTTCCACCAAAAATGATATTATCAACAAAGACCTCAACAATCAGGATGTCCTCATGATTAATCTTGAAGTAAAGATTAGTATCAGTAGTATGTTTGCTAAAACCTATCTTAAGAAAATATTTATCCAATCTTGCATACCAGGCTCTTGGAGCTTGCATGAGTCCATACAAGGCTTTTCTCAGTCTACAAACCATATCTCCCCAATCAGACAACTGAAATGCTTCCAGTTGCTTAATGTAGACTTCTTCCTCCAAATCTCCATTTAGGAATGCTAATTTGACATCCATCTAATACACTTTAAAATATCTGAAAGCAACAAATGCAAGAAAAAATCTAACTGCCTCTATTCTTGCCACCAGAGCAAAATTTTCTTCAAAATCAATTCCTTTTACTTGAGAATAGCCTTTGCATACCAACCTTGATTTGTTTCTTACAACTTCATCTTCATTTAGTTATTCCAGAAGACCCATTTGGTTCCAATCACATTTTTATCCTTAGGTCTAGGAACAAGATCCCAAGTGTGGTTCTTTTCAATTTGCATTAATTCTTCTTCCATTGCTTTTACCCAATTTTCATCATTGCGGGCTTCACTTACTGATTTAGGTTCAATCCTTAAAATCAAACAAATCTCTTCTTGATTTTCAGCAATTCTTCTCCTAGTTTGAACACCTTTATTTCTATCTCCTATGATTTGATCTTCAGGATGATTCATTCTTACATACCTGGGGGTTTTGGGAATTGCTTGAACTTCTATTTCTTGAGTTCTTGGAGTTTCTAGATCAATCTGAATCTAAGTCAGAGTTTGAACTAACCTTCCTTGACTTTGACTTTCATCTCAATCATCTAAATCATATCTATAGAACTTGGAATGTACTTCCTTGCTCTCATCAACTCTAACATTAGCACTTTCAACAATGTTTTTCAACCTCTTGTTAAAGCACCGGTAAGCCTTACTTTGAGTAGAGTACCCCAAAAATATTCCCTCATCACTTCTTGTATCAAACTTGCCTAAATCCTCATCTCTTTTGATATAGCATTTAGTACCAAAAACTCTGAAATATCTCACAGTAGGAGGATGACCAAACCATAGTTCATAAGGGGTCTTACCAGAATTGCGTTTGATCTACACCCGGTTAAGAGTGTAGACATTAGTACTTACAGCTTCTCTCCATTAAACTTGAGGAACATTTTTTCCATCATCATGGTCCTGGTAGCTTCTTGAATGGTCCGGTTCTTTCTTTCCACAACTCCATTTTGTTGGGGAGTCCTAGGAGCAGATAACTATCTTTTTATGCCATGCTTTTCATAGAAAGTATCAATGAGTAAATTCTCCACCTCTATCAGATCGCAGACATTTCAATTTTTCAAAAATCTCATTTTCCACCATCACTTTGAACACCTTAAATTTGTCAAGAGCTTCTAATTTTTCTTTTAGGAAAGTTACCCACATCATCCTCAAGTAATCATCAATCAGTAACATGAAGTATCTACCTCCTTGCACACTCCTAATTCTAGCAAGACCACAGAGATTAGTATGTACCAGTTCCAATCATCCACTTGAAGCTTGTTCCTTACTTTTGAATGAAATTTTGCTCTGTTTCCCCAATTAACATTCTCTACACATGCAATTAGGTTTCACAAGTTTTGGAAGATCTCTTACAGCCTGAGTGGTACTTATTTTGACAATGTTATCAAAATTCACATGACACATCCTCCTATGCCATAACCAACTTTGATCTATCTAAGCAATCAAACAACTTTTGCCAGAATTACTTAAATGAAAAATGTTACCTCTAGTTTGAGTACTGGATGCAATTTTAGTTCTGAAACTCTCCAAGATTCTACATTTTCCATCCTTGAATCTAAGATCATAACCTTTATCAACCAATTGTCCAACACTAAGAAGATTATGTTTCAGTACTTCCACATACAGAACATCATTGGTCCTATTCTTACCATCAAAAGAGATGGATCCTCTACCACGGATTCTGCCAACTGAGTTATCTCCAAATTTCACAAGCCCTCCTTCATAGTTTTCAAAATTTACAAACATACTTTTATCTCCAGTCATATGATGAGAATATCCACTATCAATCACCCATTCATCTTTCTCAACAACCTGAGCAGCCAAGATACTTTCCATATTTACATAGCTAGAAGATCCGGTAGACACCGGATCTTCTTCTTTGATGGCAATGAACACCCAATCATTTTCAGAGGAATCTCCATGATCAGATTCATCATCTGTGACTCCTTCTTCTCTAGCTTCTTGGACATAGTAACATTTTTTTCTAATTTTTGTATCTATTAGGGTTTAGTTTTGAAAACCTCTCCAGACATCTTAAGGAAAAATGACCAATCTTATTACAAGCAAAACATTTGAGTGGCAATTTTCCTTCATACTTACCGGATCCTCTTGGCAATCTTTTGGCAAGAAGATCTTCAAGATCTGCAGTTTCAATTTCAACATCTTCAAGATCCTTCCTTGTCTTCACGAATCTGTTTGATCTTACAGAAGAGCTTTCACCTGGATCATATCTTTGTTTTCCATATATACTAACCTTAAATGCAGATTTAGACTTGGGAAGAGAATCACCAAACTCACTTAATTCAAAAGCTAAAATTTTGCCAACCAGTTGATCTCTTGTAACTTCTGAGATAGTCCTTATCTTCTCTATAGCAGCAACCTTATGTTTGTATGAATCAGGTAAAGATCTGAACACTTTTGATACAATCTCTGATTCTTCCAAAGTTCCACCATCACACCTGATACCACACACAAGTTCATTTATCTTTTGCATGTAGATTGTGATGTTTCCATCTTCACACATCCTCAAAGTTTCAAATTTTCCTCTCAGACTTTGCAGCTTGGCACATTCGACAAATTTATCACCTTCATACAGATTCTCCAACTTTTTCTAGATTTCATAAGTAGTTTTTAGACCAAAGACATTTTTTCATTTCTGAATCAGTCAGGGTAGTGCTCAACAAGGCTTCTTTAGCTCAAAGGTTATTTTCAACATCTTTGATTTGATTTGGAGTTGAAGGACCTTTCTCCAGAGATTTATAATCAACATTGGTTATCACCCAATAGGCATCTCCCACGCATTGCAAATGGCACTCCATGTGATTCTTCCAAACAGAATAATTTGTTCCATCAAATCTTAGACTATTCTTCTTGTAGGTTGACATCCTGGATCTCCTCAAGTAGTTAATCTTTTATAAGAGGATCTGGCTCTGATACCAATTGTTGGAATTAGACTAGACAACTAAGAGGGGGGGTGAATCAGTTGTCACACAAAATAAACTTTTTCTGCTCTTAACCTTCTTTGTTAACTTACTTATCAGATTAATGATATAAACATTAGAGCATATATCAACAACATATGAGCAAAAACATAATCAACACACTTGACAGCAAGATTTTGACGTGGAAACTTGGTTAAGGGAAAAACCATGGTTGGGGTTAACCCATAAAGATTTGTACCCTATTAGAAGTACTTTTGAAAAATAGAAGGCACATGCCTTCGGGTGCACTGTCCAGAGCTCACTGCTCAAAAGAGAGGCCCACTGCCTACAAAATTTATTTAGAATAGAAAGAATTAATTGAGAAATAGCATCTACTTCATGCCTAGTTCAGTTTCAATGAATGCTCACAAAAAATTTGCTTTTCCCCAAATTCTTCTTCACTAACTTCTCACTCTACACTACTCTCGCTCCTTTTCTTCTCTGCTCTACTTCTGATCTTTTATTCGGATTTAATCTATTTTGCTCAAGGATGATTTTTAACAACTCTTCAACAAGTATTTATACACTTCATCAACCTTAGAATGATCAACAAGGTTGGCCAAACTTAATGTGGATCTTTACACTATTAGCCAAACATAGTTGAGACTTGAATCTTCCTCTACTAACACACCACGCTCCATAAAATGATCTTTAGATCATCCACAACACGCTAGAAACATCCAGTTGGCCAAGACTAGGAATAACATCAAGTTCAAAGAGGAAATCTTCAATAACAAGCTCAAACTTCAATGCGGACCTCCAACATAGTAGCCACAGATCCAAAGACTTCTACAAGCACATTAAACTCACCAGTAACATCCACTCTAAACCAAATTACTAGAATCATTTGTTTCTTCGTCCAGAACCTTAAGAACACTGTCTTCCATGACTGTCAAACTAGAAGGATGGCTTGCAGACCTCCAAACCACAAACCACAAGAGTTGATGATACACGCTAACTTCCCAAACATGCTTTCAGATCCGCAGATCATAATATTTCATTGTGGAACAATCCGGACCAACTTACTATCACTCTATCTCTTCTGAATATTGCAAGATCTGGTTCTATTCAGATGGCCATAACTTCTTCAAATCTTCATGCAGACTTCTCAATTCTTAACTAGAAGAACCTTTGACAATCCTCTACACAACCATAAGGTCTGTGAACATTGAGTCTTCATTAATTTTCTCAATATCCTCAACATTCTAGTCTCCTGAACAGGCAACAAAATAAGGCATAGTTGACACCAATGACAACCAGAATATGTTGACATCAATGACAACACCACTTAGATACATATTTGCAACACCACATTTGTCAAATATTAAATATCTTCTTCTATGGATTTGATAATTTGTTATGGATCACTAGAGACACCTAAATCTAGAAGTTAATCCTCTTATGTCTTCTGGAGTGATAGATAAGTTTGTCAAAATATTGCTACATGGACAAACAATGTTTGACTGTGACAGAGACCAAGTTCGAGTACTCCGCATTTCACCACATGGAAACATTTTGTTGTGTAGATCTGGGGATGTGATTGTAGATGTCTAAATATTTTTTGTTCAAAATTTGAGATTATTTGGAGGTCTGGATGTTGAGTTATGGTATGACAGTTAGAATGCACTTATGCTACCCTGCTTATGAAGCCAACCTAAAGAAGTGTACCTTGTGCGGAGCAATCCAAAGATTGAAGTGTTGTCTTAAGAGGTTCTATAAGCCATGCTGACCTAGGAGGGTGTGTTTCAAGTTCTAGTTTACTCCACAATGCATTTTGGTTAGCAGGTTGGGAACGACTAATGTTGTCTACACGTTACACTTAAGCTGGCTGACCTAATTGATGATATGAGTAAAGAAGATGTTGGTAAACATGTTTTATGAAGTTAAGTGGGAGCTAATTTACGTCCACTTTGACCTATTTCAAGTTGTTTCAAAGTTTAAATCTTGGCGCGAAGTGAGTATGTAAAGTTTGGATATGACAAGTTTTGTTTGGCATGTTTTGCATGCTACATCCATCCAAGCCGACCTAGTTGATGTTGTAAAAGAAACAGATATATATAGAGGTTTGTTTTTGATACTTTGAGGATGGATGAGGATAATATGATATGTATATGTAATTAGAATGATGCGACAAGTGCCTACAGATGTGAACTAAGTAGACAATGTGATTGTAGAGCAGAGTGGCAATTCAGATCAAGGGAAGAAGATTTTGATTATGCTTCATTGGAACTGTATTCCATGCATTTGTAGATGTAATTGTAATAGTTCATCATTGGCAGTGAGCCATTGCTTTCTTTCTTTTCTCTCTTTCTTTCTTAGTGGGTAGTGAGTCCACTTGGACAGTGAGTCCACCTGTAGTGAGCACTTCTGTAATACCTTAACCGGTTATAATATATTGTGAGCTAATCCTCACAGTGGGTTTTCTCTTTTTGGGTTTTCCACATAAAAATCTTAGTGCCTATGTGTTATGGTTTATGGTTTCATGTTTCTTGCATAACTTACTTTGCTACAATTGAATATGATAAATGGGTTGAAATATTTTATGCTTAATTGGTTTAAGAGAACACTGATTCACCCCCCTCTTAGTATTTTGAGTGTTCAACATAGGAAATCAATGAGAACAATAGCTTACCCACACAAAAGTGGAATATCAGGAATCTAAATAGGAGAACAGTGACTAGTGACTCTTTAGGTCATATAGTTATCTTTACAACCATGATCATTGACCAACACATCTACACAAGCACACACCAACACAGGCCCCAGGATGTAATGACCCCTCTCTATGATGTCCAGCTCTCCAACGGGCCAGACCACCCTCATGTCTCACCTCCTCTCGACTAGCTACTTCTATGAGAGCAAGAGTGATGTTGTGGTTCACCCCATGGCAAGGAGGGAAGGGTCCATGTGCACGCCAAATTCTGACTCAACAACACCAGGCCACTGATGCCACGATTTTGAGCGTACAGGTTTCAACTAGGTCGAGGGGCCGATTATCCAATGGTGTCAAAGGCTCAAGTTGTCACTTAAGTGACAAGCGACTAGTGATAACAAGTCACTAACAAATTAGAAATAAAGCACAACCTGTCTAATAAAGTCAATTCTTTATCCCTTGAAGGATTTAGGTCATTTTATGGTTTAGGTCGTTTTAGGGTTTAGGTCTGTTTAAGGATAAAAAGAAGGAATTTTCAATTTCAATGGATGTGTGGGTCAAATCCTCCTTTCACACCTTACATTCAAGGACATAAACTGAGTCAAGCCACAACTCTTGTAAGACAGATCTGCTAAAGATTTAGTGTCACTTAGAATGAAGAGGAAACTTAGAATTTGTTGATTAATTGATTAATTAAAGCCCAATTATGCTTAAAATCCTAATTTCATAAAATCGTAAATAAATGGACAAATCTCAACAAATGTTTGTAAACAAAGATGTAATATTTAGAGTAAATACATACCAGACTTTGAGATTGTGGATGCAGAAAAGTTAGGGGCTGAAAAGCAAACACCCAAGCCCAAGGTGGCAGTTTCTTCAGAGACTTCTAGAATTTGTCTGCAACTAATCACCACTGTCATGGAGGTTTTTTCCTTCAGGGATCCGGAGGGCTTCAAAGTGGGCACCCAAGTCCAGGCCCTATTTTTTCCTTTAGATACATGATCTCCAAACTCTATCACATCCTCTTGCAACTCCACTCCCTTCTGCTTCAACATATGTTACCTGCAATTACAAAAATAGAGGTTGGGGGTTGTGGTGTCTAGGAGCTTTCCTTAGTCAAGCCCCAGAAGGACATTCAAGTCTTCCAAACACCATTATCAGATAGAGATTGTGTATCCCTATGGGATAGAGGCAAAAAACCAATTGATAAATGATTGAAAACACAAATAGATGTCACCTCAGAGGTGTAGCTCACATATAGATGAAAATCCTTCACATCATGAGAAGATGAAGCCAAATCTGCATAACAAACACAATAACAAGACAAGTCTGCTCTGTAATAATGAATACTTTAAATGCTCTAAAATCATAAGTGTGCCAAAAGTTCATAATCATATTCTAATTTTCAAATGAATCCCTAAACATGCTTATATATGCAACAAAACACATTCTCGCTTTAATTTCATAATTCAAACTTGAGATGTTAGCAACGAACACTTCTAACGGTCACATAACTGAGATTTAAAATTTGGGACCCCACTAAATAGGGCAAGACTAGGGCATAGCTGCCCAAGCTCTGGACCCTATTTTTAAGGCAAGGTCAAGTTCATCACTATCCCTTAGGTCCATTTTGACACGGGCTTTTAGGGATTTCCATCGGGAGTTAAAATATTTATATGCATGATTACACTAAAAGGACCCAAGAGCTAAACTTAGGAGGGAAAAATTCCTTGGGAGTCATTTTCTGACGTAACATTTAGCCCCCACTTTAATGTATGCATGAACCCAAGGCCCATACATGCATTAAAGTACAGACAACAACACTTAGAGTGAATGTATACACAAAGATTGAGGAACTATTTCTAGTCCCCAGTCTTAGGTAGACATTAGAGAAGACACATCATAGACATGCCAAACACAATGAAGACAGTAACAGGCACACAAAACATGAAGAAGACAGTAATAGTCACGCAAAACACAGAGAAGACAATATTGAAGACATGTAAAACACGATGAATACAGTGAATGAAGTGATTATTTCTTTTTCATTTTCATATATATAAATGAATAAATATATAGATGCATGGAAAGTAAAAATGTAACAAACCACCCAAAATGTAGGAGGGGCATTTTTCCACACTCTTTAGACTACATATGGGGCAATAGACACGCAATATAAATATCAAAATGTAGGAGGGGCATTTCACCATGCTCTTTCGACTACACTTGAGAACAAACATGCCATACAAATCCCAAAGCATAGGAGGGGCATTTCACCATGCTCTTTGGACTATACTTGGGAACAAACATGTCATTCAAATCCCAAAGCATAGAAGGGGCATTTCACCATGCTCTTTGGACTATACTTGGGAACAAACACGCCATATAAATCCCAAAGCATAGAAGGGGCATTTTGCCATGCTTTTTAGACTATACTTGGAAACAAACACATGGAAGATACTGTTACATCAGAAAATGTCCCCTTGGGGGCTTTTCCCTCTTAAGGTTTAGCTCCCAGGTCCTGTTTATGTATTTAGAGCATTTTTCATGTTAATTTGACATCCCGATGAGAAAACCCTAAAGTTTCATGGAAAATGAGACTTAGGGGGTACACTTGACATGATTCCTACCTGAAATAGGGGGGAGGACTTGGGCGCCTATGCCCTAGTTCTACCTTATTTTAGGTCAAGACCAATTTTGGAGTGCTGGTTTATGACCGTTATTTAGGTCCTATGTAGACACGGTAAGTTTCAATTACGAAATTCTTGGCGGGAATGTTTGTAGTTGCATATATAAGTATGTTTAGGCATCCATTTGTAAACTAGATGGTAGTTTGGATTCATGAGCTTATGTGAAAGTGAATCAAGGCATTCATTGTGTGTAGTAGAGCAGAATTTGTGTTGTTCTTATGTTTGTATTCGCAAATTTGGCAGCCATCTCCTCATGGCATGAAGAGCTTCTTCCTTCCATGAGATCTTCACTACAATGTGATATCAATTATGTTTTCAATCATTTATCATTTAGATTTTTCCTCCATCCTATAGGGATACACACTCTTTATCTAACAACGGTGTTCAGAAGACTTGAATGTCTCTCTGGGGCTTGATTGAGGTAAGCCTCTAAACACCACAACCCCCAACCCATTTTTTCGTGATTGCAGGTTATAGGTTGCAGGAATAGAAAAAGTAGAGTTGCAGGAGAGTAGTACAGACTATTAGAATTGCAAATTAGAAAAGAAAATAGGGACCTAGACTTAGGCGCCTGATCATTAGTCCTCTAGATTCCGCAACGGAAAAATCTTCAAAACAACAAGAACAGGTTGCAGACAAGATTCCCAAATCCCAACAAAAAGTATGGCACTGAACTAGGGCACCCCCTCATTAGTCCCTAACTTTTCCATTTTCTAAACTTCAAAATCTGGTATGCATTTGATTATCATTTGATATCTCTTTGTGCAAGCATTTTTTGTAATTTGTCTGTTTGCTTCCGAATTTACATAATTAGGGTTTTAAGCATAATTGGGCTTAATTGAACAACTAAATCCTACAATTCCAATTTTTCTCTATATTTTGAGTGACCAAAGGCCTATAGTGGACTTCCTACTCGGTTGAAGTCCTTGAATGTTTAGAGGTGAAAGGAGGATTCATACAAACTACCAAAATCAACACTAAACACAAACAAATCCTCTTGCATCAAATTTCACCTTAAACATTTTGGTGAACCCATGTTTTTAATAAATTTTGAACCTTTCTTGTGCTTTAGATTTACATTCATTTCATTCATTCATTTCATTGTTCATCCTATTGCATTTGAAAAATTACAAAAAAATTGAAAAATTTGAAAAAAATGGCATTTTTAGCTTACACTTTCATGTAATTTGAATTGATTGGAATTTAATTTCAATAATTTTCTGTTATTATCATCCTATCTGATTTAAAATACAGAAATTTTCCATTCAACATTAATTTAGATTGCATTTTCAGGATTAAATTGATAAAAATTGCTTGAAATTGTGCATTTTTTCATATAACCTAGTTTTGCATTAGCCAGGGTTTGTAGTCAAAATCTTGTTTCATATTTTACTACTATTTTAAAACACTCATTAGGGATTATTTATAACTATAGTGTTTCATCATAGTGGTTTGCTTGCAAAATTTCATGCCTAGGGTTTGAAAACCTTGATTTTTCACTAGATTTGGCCTTATCGTCTCTCTAGATTTGCACCGTAAGCATGTTGTAAAGGATTTTTCTGCACTAATTGGATGTTATCATTGTTATTATCTCCTTCCACTCATAAAATTATTTACAACACCATTTTATTGGCCTCTTATAGTGGAAATTTGGTGAAAAATTACATATTTTAGCTATATTTTCCCTAGGGTTTGACCTTGAGTTGCACTATAATCGTGTTGTGATGGATTTTTTGGAATTAGGAGGCTTTTATTACTTTTATAATTTACTTTCCATCATAATTTTCCTCACAAAACCCTTTTTCATACTTTTTACATTGAAATTTGGTGAAAAAATTGCATATTTTGGCTATATTTGCCCTAGGGTTTGACCTAGATTTGCACTCCAAGCATGTTGTGAAAGATTTTATGGATTTATGTGGCTGATATTACTGACATAATCTGATACACCTCCTAAAATTCTTTACAACACCCCTTTTAGTGGGTCTTTGCATTCAAAAGTTGTGGAAAATTGCATATTTTAGTGTATTTTCACTAGGTTTTGACTTGTCATCATCCTAGGTTTGCATAAAAAGTGTGTTGTGAAGGATATTATGGATTTATTGGATTGATATCAGACATATTATTTTCTTCCCCTGTTTAATTTTCTTACAACACCCTTTCTTTTCACTTATTTGCATTGAAAAATTTGAAAAAATAAAGCATTTTAGGTCATTTTCATACATAGTGTTGTACTTGTCTTTTGCATAACTTTTGAAAAGATTTTAAAATATTATCTCACATTTATTTGAATACATATACACGTGGCTTCTAATTGCAACAATAACAATAGGTTCCCTCTTAGGCCTTACATGAAAAGAAAGGTCCCCAAACCTGAACTTGTGTTTACACCTCATGATAGAACAATTGGAGAAACTAAAGGACCTCTTTATATCACTGTGAAAATAATGGAAAATCCTATGGATGTAACCCTTATTGATCCTAATTGAATGACTAATGTCACCTCAGAAGAGTTCCTCTTTTCACAACAATTAATGCAAGGCTCTTATGTCCCTTCGGATATGATGATTAAGACACATAAGGGAACCTTTATAAACACCTCTAGGAAGACATCTTTATTGGTCACTATATTTGAGAAACATGTAGAACAATGGTTTGATGTTGTCCCCGTTTCTGACCTCTTTCGCATAAAACTCAGACATCCATTGTTAAAGGCTATGAAAGTTATCCCTTCAACAATTCATAATTGTGTAAAATTTCCTTTGAATGGACAAGTGATTACTATCCCTCACAATAAATATAAACCTTTGGTTACAAGACAACATTGTACACTGGATTACTTTTGGGAAAGATCTAAGGTGGAACCAGAGCCATGAACATACTTTAACTTCTTGGGCTATAGAAACTACAAAACAAAGCTATTACATCAAGTGGCCAGTCCTTCTATGCAAGAAACAACAAGAGAAAAACAACCCAAATTTGAAGAGAATCCTAGACCGAAAGGAAATGGACCCTATGCTGAGGATCCTCCCCTGCCATCCTTATAAGAATCAGGAGGTAGTCATCGACAACAAAATATTCCAACTAGACAAATGAGATTTGATCCTTGTGCTTTCTCCTCTAAAACACCAAAACCTATAGAAGAGAAAAACACTATCTTACAAGAGATAAGTGGTAGGACAAAAAGAAATAGACAAGAAAAAGAAAGGAGGAGACAACAAGCTTATGCCCAATGATTTGCATCTCAACAAGAAAACATCTGACCAAACATTGACTCAAACCAAGAAGATCTTAAGAATGTACAACTTAAAAATGAGAACAAGAGTTGGGCTATGGTACCTTATGTCCCATTTTCCTCTAACATTCAAGAGTGGGAAGATGACGATGATTTGCTTGATGAAAACATTTAGTTCAATGGCACTACCAAGTATTTCTAACCCTTTATCTCTCGTGATGTGTTTCCCCCGTTATGTGTTATGTGCTGTTTATGCCTCCTGGGATGACCCTTGATTCTCTCGTAAGGTCCAAGATGCCAGGAGACCACCTCTGTTGTGACTCTTCTTCTATTTTTATAATCATTCTTCTATATTACTTCTCCTCTATTTTTAACTATTGTGTGTTGTGTCTTATAGACATAGCATTGCAGTTGGTGACTTGGGGACACCCTCCTACATGACTGTCCCTAAGGCACTTGTTTCTCCTCTCTTGATTTATTGTTTCCCTTCCTCTAGTGATTCAACCTAGTGGGTGGATGACAAAAAACATATTATACTAATGCAGACCTAATGTCCCTTTAGCAAGAAATAAAAAATTGGACTTAGTTCCTATATGATGATGGGGTTGTTATATATTATCTGATGATTGGCTAGTAGAATCACTCCATACACTTTGTCATGTGATCTTGATGGTGTCTTATTGCACTTACAAAACATAACAATATTGTTGCTCCATGCACTTTGTCTATCTTGAATCTTGCATTCCTCAATTCTTAATGTGGTTAATCATATGCATTGATGTTGTTGTTTATCATGATTATATGGACACTAACACTTTTCTTGCAGGAATGTGTTTGTGGGAACATTTGGCAATCGTAAAGTACATGTCACCTCCAGGGGGCATGGGCTTTGTGAGAGCTCATGTTACCTTGTGTGTTTTCTTCCTACCTTAACGTGCTTGATATTGGTACATGATATCAACCACCTTAAGGTGGGCGCATATATAAGGTAAGTTGTCTATTGTAGATGTTAGCAATGTGCTTGTTCTCAGGTGCAATCTTAAAGACTGGTGGTGATGAGTCCCTCCTATACTCTGAGATTTGTTTGCAATCATTTAAGTCCTCATTGCGAGGTAGGGATATCATATCCCTTTTCTATCTTAAGCCCTCATTGTGAGGTGGGGATGGTGTATTTCTCGAAGAGAGTGCACATCCTATCATTTTCAAAAGTCCTCATCACGAGGCGGGGAGCTGTTCTGTGACAAACTCAACCCTTAAGCGTGTCTTTAGTGATTATTGTGGTGAAGCCCAATCATTGATGTGTGCCTATAATGTGCCTAAGATGGTGATGAACCTAGAAATAGGAACACTCCATCAATCATCTGTCGTGTTTTCTCCATGTCTTCCAAGTGTGTGTATTGCATGTTTGTTCCCAAGCATAGTCTTAAAGACTGGTGGCGATGAGTCCCTCCTATGCTTTGGGATATGTATGGCATGCTTGATTTGTATGACGTACTTGATTTGTTTGGCATGTTTGTTGCCCCATATGCAGTCTTAAAGACTGCTGGTGATGAGTCCCTCTTGCATTATGGGTAGTGTGTTTACTTTCCTTGTATTTGCATTTGCATCTGATATATATGAAAATGAAAAAGAAAAGAAAATCATCATTGTCTTCATTGCATTCACTGTGTTTTTATGGGTCTTCAATGCTGTATTCTCCATGTTTTGCGTGACTATAACTGTCTTCTCTGTGTTTTGTGTGCCTATTACTATCTTCATTGTGATTGGTGTGTCTTCTCTGTGCTTGGCGTGTTTGTTGTGTTTGTTTACCATACGTTAATGCATGTATTGGCCTTTCATTTATACATACATTAAAGTGAGTGCTAAATATTATGTCAGAAAATGTCCCCTTGGGGGCTTTTCCCTCTTAAGGTTTAGCTCCTAGGTCCTATTTATGCATTTAGAGCATTTTTCATGTTAATTTGACATCCCGATGAGAAACCCTGAAGTTTCATGGCAAATGGGACTTAGGGGGTGCACTTGACATGATTCCTGCCTAAAATAGGGGGAGGACTTGGGTGCTTGTGCCCTAGTCCTATCCTATTTTAGGTCAGGACCAATTTTGGAGTGTCAGTTTATGACCATTATTTAGGTCCTATGTCGACACGGTAAGTTTCAATTATGAAATTCTTGGAGGGAATGTTTGTAGTTGCATATATAAGCATGTTTAGGCATTCATTTGTAAACTAGATGACATTTTAGATTCATGAACTTATGTGAAATGGATTCAAGGCATTCATTGTGTGTAGCAGAGCAGAATTTGTGTTGTTCTTGTGTTTGTATTTGTAGATTTGGTAACCATCTCCTCATGGCATGAATAGCTTCTTCCTTCTATGAGATCTTCACTACAAGGTGATATCAATTGTGTTTTCAATCATTTATCATTTGGATTTTACCTCTATCCCATAGGGATACGTACTCTTTATCTAACAACGGCGTTCATAAGACTTGAATGTCTCTTTGGGGATTGACTGAAGCAAGCCTCTAAACACAACAACCCCCAACCCATTTTTTCATGATTGCAAGTTACAAGTTGCAGGAACAGAAAAAGTGGAGTTACAGGAGAGTAGTGCAGACTGTCAGAATTTTAGATCAGAGAAGAAAATAAAGACCTGGACTCAGGTGCCCACTCATTAGTCCTCTGGATCCTACAACAGAAAAATATTTGGAACATCAGGAATAGGTTGTGTTGGTAATCATTTATGTTTAGGGTTTTAGGCCAGAGCCACTAGTGGTGCCTACATAAGCAATCAGGTTTTAAGCATTTAAATATGCAGGCCCCTTCCCAAAAAATCCAAAAATTCTAACACTTTCAGCCTCTACAGTGGTAAAATTGTGAAAAATCAGCTAAGTGCAAGTGTCTTTGTATATACAAAGGGGTTTGTATGTACATACAGATCAAAATATGCATTGGCGGGTCAAAAATCCCAATTGGCCTTTGAAAAAGTGAGTTGTATGCATTTTACATGCATATCGGGCTTGAAATGATGCATATACAAAGGGGGAATCTTTCACAGATTCCTGGGAATATTCTTGCTTTGTATATCAGGTTGCATGTGGAGGTACATTAAAAAATATACAAAGGTGCAAAGATGCATTTGCTACAGTGCAGCGGGGAAGATACATGTGGTAGGGCCCGCGGGTATATACAAACGAGTTTGTATATTCAGCATACAAAGGAAATATACATTTGATGAGATACAAGTCGGATTTGAAAGGTTCTCCAATCTGGCTGATAAATGAGTTAGAATCCGTGACTTGTATATTTTCTTTTGTATGTGCAACATACAAAATGGAGGTACAAAGGAAGACATACAATCCGGACCCAATGAAGATTTCAAGTTGCTTCATAAACATTTGGGGTCCGTGGCATGCATGTATATGGTGTTTGTATGTGCACATATACAAGCTAATATGCAGTGAAAGAGATACAAGCCAGACTTCAAAGGGAGGTACATTTCGATGCATAATGGTTTGAAGTCCGCGGCGTGCATGTATGTGGTGTTTGTACATGCCGATATACAAAGGGTTAAGATACAAGCCAGATCTGAACCGGTACTCAAATTGTTCTAATAAAGTTTGGGGTCTGACTTGTATATAAGGTGCTTGTATATGCTTTTGCATGTACAGGGTGAAAAGGCAAAATGGTGAAGGTGGAAAAGTCAATGATAGGAGCATGAAGTGCCTACGTGGCATGTTTTCACTGGTAGGTGACTTTTTAGGGTGTTTTGAGCTGTTTATCACAATGATGGATTTTGGATCGATGGTCGGGTTTTGAACCTTCAGCGATGGTTTTTTCTAGGTGAGTGCGGCCATTTTTGAGCAGGAAAATCCCCAAATGCATCTGCTATTGCATCCTACGAGTAGATGAAGCATTGATGGCAGATTGTGCAGTGGTATGGGTCGATGAATGACAGGTCAACCACCTGATTGAAGATGAATGTCTCTGAGTGGTAGCTCAGATCCCAATTCCACCTACTCTCTTCCTTTGCTTCCTAGCTGCATTCTATTTTGAGCGCCAATCTGATCATGCATTGTATCTGGCAGATTTTTGACTTGCCATGTAATTAATTTGATGAGTACACAGTCTTGGTATAAAAGCCAAACTGTGTTACTCATTGTTGGTTGAAGACTTGGGCATTTTTTTGTGTGAATAATGAAATACAGAGTATTTCCTATTTGTTGTATCTCTGTGGAGTTTATGTGTTGAATCTAAGTTGTATCTTGCACATATATTCAGTTTCTTGTCATTGTATATGAAAAATGCATTATTGCATGTGTTTATCTGTCTGTCTCCACTTGTTGTATGCATTTTCTTCTTCTGAATATGGTTGCTAAGGGTTTCTCAGATTCTAGGGTATAGTTTTGTTGTACCACATGTCTAATCTATAACTTCCATTCAAGGAGTGGATTAAATTGTTTTAGGTTAAGGTATGGAGAAGAATGTATGTCAACTGGGATATCTGTAAGTATGGGTAGTTAAATACTTATCCTTGGGTGGTGTTTGTAAGGTAAATACCAGTCCTAACCCCTTGAAACTTGAATGCTAGTTGTAAGCCATTCTTATGTATATGTCTAGTTGACTCCTTGCCCTGAGATAGGCACCGGTCTATTCTTGTGAAGTAGTTATGATCCAAAGCCCCTGTCTTGCATCCAAACCATCAAATTTAAACCATCCAAAACCCATTAGTTGTAGGAATAGGATTAGGAACCCCTGCATACTCTCATCCTTAACTAGACACATATGTCCAAGAACATTGCCAACCTTGTGATTTGTCACACAAATCTTGGTCCTAAAATGAGAGTATTCTGCCTGTTATCACAAAGCTAAATCTTTCTGTCATAGGGTAAGTCAATGTTACATCTTTAGCAAATAGGGATACCCCCTTGGTGTGGCAGAACTAGAAGTGAAGGGGAGGCAGCTCATGCAACCTCCCGTGTCTATTGGCCGAATCTGCCCATGCATATGAACTGGCAAACCCTCTGCCGATTCAGAGAAAATAACCAACAGATATTGGTGACTCTGTTGGGGATGATTTGATAAAACCATAATTTATTTTTATCCATCCGAGTAACCAATAGAATTGGCAACTCTACTGGGGAAGAATTGATGAAAAAAGAATAGTATCTATGTGCCCATCCAAGTCACCAACAGAATTGGTGACTCCACTGGGGAGAGAGAGAGTCAAGCGATTTGAAGGCTGGAAAATCTAGTTTCTAGTGAAGTTGTTGCAGCAGGATCCAAAAATGACCATGTGGTGCTCTGCTGGTGTGGTGAATCTAGAAAACATAAGTGCCTTGTTGATTTTCTGTCCTCTCTGTGAGAGGTGGCGACTCTATTGATTGAACCTATCAAACCTACAACATATTTCCAGGTATTCCATCCTTTTAAAAATGATGAGTTTAGAACAACAATCCTGGTTGTGTCCTAAAAGAAGACTATTTTCTATTGAGAGATATAAAGCTCTAGATTTCACAGGGATATGTGGTTACCCAAATGCTATTCCAAATAAAATTAGAAAATGTTTGCCAAAATATAGTGGATCAGATTCTGAATCGGCAAACAAACATCTACAAAAATTTTGTAATTTGATAGAAGACTATGAGGTAGAAGATGAAGATGTTGTAATGAGACTCTTTGTTCAGTCATTAGAAGATGATGCTAGGGTTTGGTTTTTAGACCTGTCTGTACTTTCAGTTTCTTCATGGATAGATTTAGAAATTGCACTCCTAGAGCAGTTTGGTGAAAGATTTGATGTGGCCTCATTGATCATACACTTCATGAATATTCAAAAGGAAGATGAGGAGCTGGTTCCAATCTTTAACCTTAGATTTATTAAGTTGCTCAAGCAGATCCTTGAATATATGAGACCTAATAATGCATTGTGCTTGACAATTTATTTGGCTGCATTTGATGAAGAAATGAGTTATCTATTAAGAGATAAATAACCAGTCACACTTCACCAAGCTTTCCAATTTGCTATGGATATTGAAAACAATGAGAAATATGGAATGTCGATAGGTTTCATAGCTGCAAGCCTTCAGAATAGTTATCAAAGTGAATATATTTCTGTTGTCCCGGTATGTTCATTGATAAATGATTGTGTAGAGGGAAATATATTTCAGAATAATGTGTGCAGCCATGATGTGATGCATGAAGAAAATGTTATAGAAAATGTAGGCACATCTTGTAATAATGAAAACAAAGATTGTTATCAGCCTCTAGAAGACAAGCCTGTAGACACAAGATGCCCTGCAATTGATCAAATGAAAGATATACATGAGGTTGTGTCCTACAGTAGTATGCATATCCCAGTTATGCCTGATTATTTGTATAAAATGGATATGCAAAGCTTCACTTTGAATGTAAAAGATGCTGCTTCAAGGAATGACAGTGAATATGATAATGATTGTCAGCATTTAGATGCATATGTGAGCCTTTCAGATGATGAAATATATATGGATGCTCAATATGAGTGTTTCCTTGAAGATTCTGACCACCTTCACAGTGCAGAGGTTGAAAAATTCGATTTTGATTATCAAGGCATTGGTGAAGAGGAAAAACAGGGTCACTATTCAGAGGTGAATGGACAGGTTGCAGATGTGTGTGCTCATACAGTTGGGGATAGTGTTGGTTGCAGGGGTGACTATGAAGTTTTTAATGTAGGGCTGCATTCTGAGTTATTTCTACCTTCTTTCGAGACATTCCAAGTGGACATAAATGATAAGATTGCTGAGCACACTAATGATGGATATCTAAGTGTTTATAAAAATGAATATGATTATGAGATGTTGCTTGTGCCTGAATATTACATGTTCGATATAGAGGAGCTCTTATTTTTTGAAGAAGGGCAAAATTTTGATGTGGATTCATTTGTTTCACGTGAGTCTGTCATTTTCCCAAGCAACATCAATGACTCATATGATGATGACATTCTACAACTCATGATAATGTACGTTGATGAGGCTCGTTGTAAATTTGTCAATGAAAAAGAAAGGAGCAGCAACACAAACAATTGCAATGCTAAGTGTTACAAGTGGTTAAATGCTTTCAGGCTTCATTTGAAGAAATCAAATCAGAATCAAGTGTTTGACAAAGGAAAACTCTGGTTTTTCCTTTTTGGTGGCCTTGGGCCGCCAAGTAAATTTTAAATAAATGTGTTTTGTGATGCAGATCTTTGTGACTTCATGACTCTATTGCCCAATGGATAAGGGACTGGTCTGCATCCTAGAGATCTGAGGTTCTCGCCATGCCTGCAAGAGGCATGCGTCACCAGACAGAGCCTATGTTGGTAATCATTTATGTTTAGGGTTTTAGGCCAGAGCCATTGGTGGTGCTTGCGTAAGCAATCAGGTTTTAAGCATTTAAATATGTAGGCCCCTTCCCAAAAAATCCAAAAATTGTAACACTTTCAGCCTCTACAATGGTAAAATTGTGAAAAATCAGCTAAGTACAGGTGTCTTTGTATATACAAAGGGATTTGTATGTACATACAGGTCAGAATATGCATTGGCGGGTCAAAAATCCCAATTGGCCTTTGAAAAAGTGAGTTGTATGCATTTTACATGCATATCGGGCTTGAAATGATGCATATACAAAGGGGGAATCTTTTGCAGATTCTTGGGAATATTCCCGCTTTGTATATCGGGTTTCATGTGGAGGTGCATTGAAAAATATACAAAGGTGCAAAGATGCATTTGCTACAGTGCAGTGGGGAAGATACATGTGGTAGGGCCCGCAGGTATATACAAATGAGTTTGTATATTTGGCATACAAAGGAAATATACATTTGATGAGATACAAGTTGGATTCGAAAGGTTCTCCAATTTGGCTGATAAATGAGTTAGAATCCGTGACTTGTATATTTGCTTTTGTATGTGCAACATACAAAATGGAGGTACAAAGGAAGACATACAATCTGGACCCGATGAAGATTTCAAGTTGCTTCATAAACATTTGGGGTCCATGGCATGCATGTATATGGTGTTTGTATGTGCACATATACAAGCCGATATGCAGTGAAAGAGATAGAAGCTGGACTTCAAAGGGAGGTACATTCTGATGCATAATGGTTTGAAGTCCGTGGCGTGCATGTATGTGGTGTTTGTACATGCTGATATACAAAGGGTTAAGATACAAGTCGGATCTGAACTAGTTCTCAAATTGTTCTAATAAAGTTTGGGGTCTAACTTGTATATAAGGTGCTTATATATGCTTTTGCATGTACAAGGCAAAAAGGCAAAATGGTGAAGGTGGAAAAGTCAGTGATAGGAGCATGAAGTACCTACATGGCATGTTTTCACTGGTAAGCAACTTTTCAGGTTGTTTTGAGCCATTTATCACAGCGATAGATTTTGGATCGACGGTCGGGTTTTGAACCTTCAGCGATGGTTTTTTTAGGTGAGTACGGCCATTTTTGAGCGGGAAAATCCCCAAATACATCTGCTATTGCATCCCACGGGTAGATGGAGCCTTGATAGTAGATTGTGTAGCGGTATGGGTCGATGAATGATAGGTCAACCACCCGATTGAAGATGAATGTCTCTGAGTGGCGGCTCAGATACCGATTCCACCTGCTCTCTTCCTTTGCTTCCCGGCTACATTCTATTTTGAGCACCAATCTGATCATGCATTGTATCTGGCAGATTTTTGACTTGCCATGTAATTAATTTGATGAGTACACAGTCTTGGTATAAAAGCCAAACTGTGTTACTCATTGTTGGTTGAAGACTTGGGCAATTTTTTGTGTGAATAACGAAATACAGAGCATTTCCTATTTATTGTATCTCTATGGAGTTTATGTGTTGCATCTGAGTTGTATCTTGCACATATATTTAGTTTCTTGTCATTGTATATGAAAAATGTGTTATTGCATGTGTTTATCTGTCTATCTCCACTTGTTGTATGCATTTTCTTCTTCTGAATCTAGTTGCTAAGGGTTTCTCAGATTCTAGGGTATAGTTTTGCTGTACCACATGCCTAATCTGTAACTTCCATTCAATGAGTGGATTAAATTGTTTTAGGTTAAGGTATGGAGAAGAATGTATGTCAACTGGGATATTTGTAAGTATGGGCAGTTACATACTTATCCTTGGGTGGTGTTTGTAAGGCAAATACCAGTCCTAACCTCTTGAAACTCAAATGCCAGTTGCAAGCCATTCTTATGTATACGTCTAGTTGACTTCTTGCCCTGAGATAGGCACTGGTCTGTTCTTGTGAAGTAGTTATGATCCAAAGCCCCTGTCTTGCATCCAAACCATCAAATTTAAACCATCCAAAACCCATTAGTTGTAGGAATAGGATTAGGAACCCCTGCATACTCTCATCCTTAACCAAACACATATGTCCAAGAACGTTGCCAACCTTGTGATTTGTCACATAAATCTTGGTCCTAAAATGAGAGTATTCTGCCTGTTATCACAAAGCTAAATCTTTCTATCATAGGGTAAGTCAATGTTACATCTTTAGAAAATAGGGACACCTGCCTTGGTGCGGCAGAACCAGAAGTGAAGGGGAGGCAGCTCACGCAACCTCTCGTGTCTGTTGGTCGAATTTGCTCGTGCATAGGAACTGGCAAACCCTCTGCCGATTTGGAGAAAATAACCAATAGGTTGTAGACAAGATTCCCAAATCCTAACAAAAAGTAAGGCACTGAACTAGGGCGCCTGCTCATTAGTCCCCGACTTTTTTGTTTTCTAAACTTCGAAATCTAGTATGCATTTGATTATCATTTGATATCTCTGTGTGCAAGCATTTTCTATAATTTGTCCATTTGCTTCCAAATTTACATAATTATGGTTTTGAGCATAATTGGGCTTAATTGAACAACTAAATCCTACAATTCCAATTTTCCCCTATATTCTGAGTGACCGAAGGCCTGTAGTAGACTTCCTACTCAGTTGAAGTCCTTGAATTTTTAGAGGTGAAAGGAGGATTCATACAAACTAACAAAATCAACCCTAAACACAAACAAATCCTCTTGCATCAAATTTCACTTTAAACAGATACATGGAAAGCATGTGCATCGTATAGCATGCCAAAGACATACTATACGTCTAAAACATGACAAACAAGGTGATGGAAGGAACTTATTGCTAATCCCCCACCATCTCAAGAACATTATAGGCATACCTGATGGTTGGGCTTATGCCACAACAACTACCAAAGACACACTTAAGGGAGGATACACCAACTCTGCCTACTCAGAGAACTTTTGAAATAAAAAGTATGTGCACTAGCTCAAGAGATACACCATCCCTGCCTCCACAGAGGGATTAACATAAAAGGATATGCATGATATCCCACCTCCACAAAGGGCTTAATATAAAGGGATATGCATGATATCTCGCCTCTGTAGAGGGATTTCTCATTGCAATATAAAATAAAGATGTGCACTCGCATGGAGATACAACATCTCTTCTCTGCAGAGGGCTTTTAAACACACTTTGTTAGTACCAAAATCATCAGACAACTTACCTTTATATGTCCCCACCTTAAGGTGGTTGGTATCATGTACCAATATCAAGCAGTTTAAGGTAGAGAGAAAACACACAAGGGAACAATAGCTTTCGCAAAGCCCATGCCACCAAAGGTGACATGTGCTTCACGATCGTCGAATGTTCCCACAAACACACAATTTCCTGCAAGAAGAGAGGTTAAAAATCTTTCTCTAAGATAATAACCACATCACATGATAAAAGCAATGCATGTAATCATTCACACGAAGAGCTGAAGCTATATTGCAAATTCAAGATCCAAGTATAACCATGGGGCTTTACTACAGAGTTCTTTAAACCAGGTGTATTCAAGGTGAGATTCAAGATAAACAAAGTACATGGAATAGATATATTGTTATGGTTTGTTAGTATAATAAGACAACATCAAAATATCACACAGATTGATTCTACTAACCAAGCATTGGATAATATATATCAACCCCTTAGTCATGTATGGACTAGGTCTAGTTTTGCTTACTGGCTAAAGGGACACTTGGTCCGTATTAGTATTATTTGTTTTTCATCATCCACTAGCTAGATAGAACCACTAGAAGAAGGTAAACAATAAATCAAGAGAGGAGAAACATGGGCCTTAGGGTCATCACATAGGAAGGTTCCTCTAGGTCACCAACCGCAATGTTGTGCCCCTAAGACACAACACACAACAATAAAAATAGAGAGGATCAATAGAAGAATGATGATACAAATAGAAGAAGGGTCACAACAGAGGCAGTCTCCCAATATCCTTGACCTTACAAGAGTATCAAGGGTCATCCAAGGAGGCCTAAACAACACATAACACATCATGGTGGAAACACAACATAGAGATAAAGGCTTAGAAATACTCACCTATAGGTGCAATTGAACTAGACTTTTTGACTTGTGAGCATCTTAGAAAGATGCTCCATCAAGTTTTGTGTGAAGCTTGAATGGTTCATATTAGATTGTTCGTTGTTTTCAGAAAGTTCATGCAGTGCTTGTTTCCCAAATCCTTGTAAATTTAAAGTCTTTTGCTGCTTACGATGTGTAGAACCACTGTTATTTCCTACTAATGATAACCATCTTATTCTTTTCCAAACCTTTGACTTCTTATTTTGTTTAATTTGTCTATCCTAGTGAGAAGGACTATCTTGTACCGTACTATTGATCATGATGTTAGTCATAAGCAAACATAGAATAAAAGTTACACATCAACCTTTACTCATCTTGAAAGATACGATGAATTCAAAGAATTCATGATCCCAAGTCTCCGTGGATTAGTTCTTAATCAACTGACATTACTCAGTGGTTGATGTGCATTGCTGTTTTCCATTCAGGGGCCTTACGTTTGCTCATCAGTAGGATTCTATTTCTGTAAGGATGCTACACAGAAAGGTTATTCCACATGGGATATTTCTATAAATTATGTGTCTATGCTCAAATCTTTGCATGATATTTATCAATTGTACATGCTTTAACTTCAAATATGCTATAAATTTCCAGTTATCTATGAGATGTCTACATATTTCATGTAATTTGCTTCTGATTATCTATTATTTGCAATTATGATGGTGAATTGTTCTGAAATTAAAATAAATGTAAAAGAATACTTTAAATTATGATGAATCTTCAGCTATTGAGCCACATACACACTTGATACTATCATTAGAAGAAGAAATCAAACCATATTTTCACCAGGATGTTCCACAGCTAGATACAAATGATGCAAACTTCAAAGGATGATGAATGAAGACAATACATACAGACTAATGAGCACTCCAAGGGACGCAGCAAATCAAAGCATGTATCAAGAATTCAAACATAGACGACTCAAGATTTACGATGATTTTTAATCAAAATGGTCTTCTCTTTCATTAAGTATGCAAAAACATGTATGTTTACAATAACTTTGAAATAGGCCTTGATATTTCAGCAAACAAATTTCAATTAAGCTTCGAATGCTTATAACAAGGCATCCCTGCACCTTTTATAGAATAAGGTGAGGAAGCGGTTACAAATGATCTATAATCAAGATTTATCAATTAGAATCAACGGTACATATCCCTTTTGACTTGGTCAACTATCTCTCGTGGCACAGGTTGCCAACTGGCAACCATCTGGGTAACTTATTTTCTTCTAAGTACCTAATGCAGATGTTTCATTGGTAGTGCATCTTCATCTACTCTTCTAGGTCTGCTTCTTCATCATCATGATCATCATGATCATTGCTTTCTATGCCTTCATCATCCTGATGGATATCGCCTTGTATATGGACCTGCATTATTGTCCTAATATTTTCATATGCTTCTACTACTCTTTCAACTTCCCTGCCATCTTGAGTTTTGGCTTTGCTGATGGCATGCTTATGTGCTTGGAATTTATCTCTAAGGGTCTCCAATTTATTCTTCCTGCTGCTCAATGTTTCATTATAGTTCTCCACCCTGACCTTGATCCTCATGATCTTATTCATTGCTTCTTCCATCAGGTGGGTAAGAGGATCATCAGCCATCGGCTGGAATATATTATGCAGAGCTTTTATGGAAAAATCTACGTCTTGGTTCTCAAATTTTCCCTCTACTTTCCCTTCTAAAGCCTCCAAGACTTCTGCTTCAAATGACATCATGTTGTGTAGCTTCATACTAATATCTCTTAATTTACTGTTGCACTTCTTCAATACATCACATTCAAACCTGATGTCTTTATACCAAATATCTACCAGCATGGTAGTGTTATTATCTAGCACCTAATTGTTTATTAGGACTTGAGGATTAATCCTCTTTATTTCACTCAAAGCACTCAAGGCTTTTTCTAACTGAAATGACCTTCCAGTCTCAGTCTGCAATTTATCAACTTTTCTCCTTGAGATACTTAAAGAATTCCACCTCTGCAAAGAGGCTCTCACTAATTCCTCAGCTCCTGTTAGTGCTGATGACATCCATTTCCTCATGATCATTGACTCATGCTTCATAAGGTCTAATTTATTAACTTCCTCTTGAGAAATTGCAGTCAATGGGACTGCCTGATCTAATGATGTATTGTCAAGGTTAATTAACCCTTTTATGTATGAACGCAACTGAGCAATGTGCTCTTTATGCTGCTTATTCTTCTCCTTTTCTTTCTTCACCCTTTGGGTCAAGGAATCTATTATATCTTTCCCTTCCTGACCTTCTTGGTCTTCATTGGCAAACCCCAAATCAACTGTGCTAATCTGGAATTCTTCCAAGGTGATCTTGCCTTTTTCCTTTTCAACAATGGGAAGTGCTACCTGGGTAGTCCTTCTGCCTATAGTAGGATCTCTTCTTATTGCAGATGTTAATCTGGCCTTCCTCTTAGGCTTCACGATGGTTTCTTAGAATAATGTTCAAACATCAAATTCTTGAATCTCAAAACCTAATTCTGTACCTATTTCTTTCTCAAGCCACTGAGGTATTTGATCTCCAGATCCTTGATGTCCGTCATCATCATGTCTTTCATGATCATGTCCACCCTGATCTCTTGTATCTGTCTCTATTCTCGATGGAGAGGGTGATTTCCTTATTTCTTCCTCATGATACTCTTCATGGGGGGGATCCTATTGTGTTTCTTCTTCTGGAGGATCTTCCTCTTACGGTGGAGGATCATGATGTGTATCTACATGTTGATTTTGTACTTGATCCTATACTACCTCCTTTTGTGTTTCATCCACTTTGGGAATTTCCCCATCCTGAGGCACATTTGTATCCGTGGATATCATTGTATTTGAACTAGGTGCATCTACCTGATCTTGGATCACATTCTGATCTGCACCTGATGTATCTACCTCCTGGGTCTTAAGGGCTTCATGACCTGATGTTTCTTTATCACCTGAGCTTTCTTGAGTCTGAGGGGCATCATCACTTGATGTATCTTTGTCCTCCCCACCCTTTTGCTAGACTTCTACTATTTTGGGCTCAGTAGGTATTTCTTGTTGTTGCTAACCCATATCTAGAGCGTTACTCTCCACTTCTGTCTGTTTGAGTTCCTCAATTTTTTTTGTTCTCTCAAGCGCACCTGCTTGATGCTCAGGACTTACATCCTCTCTGTAGGTTAGGTCTATCACCGCAGGGCTAGTCACCTGATCAACTAATTTATCAAGCCCGATTTGCTGGGCTACCCTCTCTGGGTTGTTCTCTTTCTCTTGCTCTGCTTGCTTTTACTCTTCTAATACCACCATCTATGCTGATGGGGTTCCTTGTGGGGTCATGCGAGTGCTAGAAGAAAGGGTCTCCATTTGCTAAGAGGCTACGTTCTCTACCACCTCATCATCAGATAAGTCCACAGTCTCCTCTAGTGAGAAATGACTGCTTTGACCTACTATAGTGGTTTCTTTTGCTTGCTCTTTAGCCCTCTCAGTCTTAAACTGAATGATGGTAGGAAGTGGTACATCATATTGCAATTCTTTCTTGAACACTTCACTACTTGCTCCCCTTAACACTATGGGGTCATGTCTTATTTCACCCCTCATAGATGTTCTCTGTCTCTTAGGTGGTGATGCCACCAGGGGTGCTTTCCTCTTTCTTGTGACCCTCATGGAGTCATCTTCTACAGGCTCTTTATTCAATGGCTCTTCCTCAATAAGGATATCCTCTTCTTGATTCTGCTGTGAGGTTTGGCCCTTATCTGGCACTCATGCAGTCTCCATAGCTGGCCTTAGGATTCTTTTTGTTCTTGGTTTATCTACCAAAGCCTGTGCAAATGAGGCTGATGCCTATCCTGATGCAGATGCACCTTTAGCTGGTATGTCAACTCTTTCAACTATCACCCCCTTAGGACTATCATCAGTTTTCTTCTTTCCTCTGGGGGGTCCTTTGCTTTGTTTTTGAGGTGGCATCCTTTCTCCATTAGATTTTCTCTTTTCAATGAGAAAGTCATCATATTCTTCATTAGGAATCTCCTGCCTTTTCCTCTTGTTGTCTACTTTGATAGCCACACCTTTCTTCTTAAGTATATTGATTTGTTCATTTACCCATGCTTGGGTCAACTGCAGTACCCCTCCTGTAAACTGATCTAATGAAATGTCTTCAAGTTGCGTCAGGTCAGGGGCTGAAATGGTGTCATATACACCTTTTTCTCTTCATACTCATTTGACAATAACTTGCCATCATCCTTCTTCAATTGCACAGGCACTGGAATGCAATCAAATGTCCTAACCTGATTGAGGGTGAGCCTTTGATATTTTCTTCTTCTAACTTCAGCCTCATCCTCACAATCAGCCCAGAAATTCTCTAAGTTCTTATGTATAGGTTGGCCTATGATCTTTTGTATCCTCCCATAGGGGTCATATGATCTGGCCAATGGAAATGGCTGTAAATTCATCATGTTCAGACCCACCATGCCTTCTTTATATTTTCAGAATCAGGGCATATATACCACCCTATAGTTACTGGAAACAAAACTGGAGGTATCTTATTGTTTTCTTTATATGTATTTAGTATTGTTGATACCTGTCTCAAGAATTCCATCAGGACTACCCCATCAGTAGGGTACCTAGGTAGCATCAATGGCTGTCCTTCAAATCCTTCTATTCTAATGTAAGAAAATGTGGCAAACTAGATAAACCAGGCACCATGTCTGTATATAACTTCCTGAGCTTCCATACTCAGTCTTTTGGTTCTATCCTCCTCCATTGTTCTAACCAGATGTATGGAGAATGCATCATTCACTAATTTGTAATCAGGGAGATAATTTGTTCTCTACAACTTAGGGTAATGGTCCCATATGTGGGCATCATTTAAACTGCCACCAATCTTTCCAACTGTGGTGAGTGCATCAAATGTACCCTTGTAAGCACATGAATATACAACATATGAAGTCATATAAACTGAACACTCCAGGCCTCCTAGGTTCATCATCTATTCATCTAGGCCATCACTGATGATTTTAACCCATAATGGCTTATTGTCTATGTAAATGCACATCATGATGACCCCATACATCCAATCCTTGAAACTTCCAGCAGTAGGCTGAGTAGGGCAATCATTTATTGATATTCATCATCAAAGTCAAATTTGTACAGGTGCACTGGTAATTTGGCAAAGGTAGTGTAAGGGTTGTTCTTTGACCTCCACTGATATATCCTCTTTCTTGCGGTCTTCTTATTATTTTCATATTCAGTTTCCAGTTTCTTCGGATCCATACTGACTACTTTTATTCCAAGTGGGAGATTGAAAGTAGTTGCAATCCCTTTGATGGACAAATCTGCATAAACCCTGCCATGTTTTTCTACTCTCCTCATCTGTGGGTTGTAGTTTCTGGCACATTCTATTACCAACTCTGGAGCTTCCATGGAATAAGGAAATCCAGCCACATACTACATTCCTGATGTAAAAACAACATCTACTAAGGTGCTTTCCTTATCATTATGCATTTTGGATGACCATGCTACCAAATCTGTATTCCCCTGGTGAGTATCTCCAATGACACCATATTTGAACTGTACTCCCTCAGGCTGAGCAAACATAGGTTTAAGAAATTCAGACTCGAACTTGTTTCTCCTGACATCTGCCATGGATTTCTGCAATGAACATGACTGGTCTTACCATTTGATTCACATGCATGGATACAACACCACACTTTTACGGCATCATGTATACTATACTTGTTAATCACTATTTCATCATGATATGCATAATCTACAGTTTCAAACCACATGAAAAATATACTACCTAGACATGCAGAAAACAACAATAGGAGGATTTTTAATTACTTACCTGATAACGCTTATCTCCTGGGTTAGGCTGATGATTACAAAAAAGGGGCTCAGATACCGGTGATAAACACGTGTTCTGTTCTACTGCAAGCTGTATGTGTCCGAAGGTAGCTCATACGAGGGTTTGAAGGTCTGCAACTGTAAATCTTTGTTTCTCCACAAGGTAAATGCATAATGACCTTGGAAATTCACTTTTAAACTCATTTATTGGGTCAATTAGGGCAAAACCAGATTAAATTGATCATAACCATTGATCTTCTGGCTAAAATCCATAGATGTTGCTAGGTGTACTCATCACATTTGCAATTGGTGAGAACCACCTACTGCATTTATGTGCATTAAATGTTACGAGGCAGGAGAAGGGGGGTGATCTTCAGAAGATCAGGTGATATTCAAAATATGACCCCCTCTGTGTAATATGACCACCCGCCTTGAGCAGGAAAACTGATGTTACGGGATCGGTTGATATTGAGACCATTGGGTCATGTTTTGAAAGTCAAGGGATGTTCAAAATGTCGGGTGATGTTTTTATTATGACCCCCCTTTCGAAAGATCAGGATGACGTCACCGTCATGTTATTGAAAAAAGGGTGATCGTTGGAAATATACCTCCGCGAGGTAAAAAGGATGATGACGTCATCATCAAGGTGATTTTCTTTGTTCATCAGGATTGGATGACATCATCAAGATATTAGCTCTGGGGTGATATTTTGTGATAGGGTGATATTTGAAAGATCAGGTGATATTCAGAATATCAGGTGATATTCGAAATATGACCCCCGCAAAATATATGAAGCTATTTGACGGGTAAATGTCACTACCACGTAAAATTGACATCTAAAGCATCAGACCAAATGATTATTGGGTGATAAAATTGGATCAGGGTGATCTTACTTAAGATGACTGATGTTAAGGAATATGACCTCCCCTCAGAATATCAAGTTTGACCAGAACTTTGACTCACCATAACTTTCACTCCCTAAGGAATATTAGGGTGATCCAAAAGGCAAACCTGCATGAAATTTTATACTCTTTTCAACCATGAGGTTATTGATATGAAATATTAACTTTGACAAATTGACCTCATCATGATGACTTACCCACTTCCCTTATGCAGGGTCATCCTGCATGACTTACTTTTACCAGATCGCCGAAGCACAGAAAAAAAACACAAGCCAAAGCAGCAAAAAATTGGGTCCCTATTTTGTCAAGTCAAAATGGGGCATGTCGTGTAACCACACAACACGTACCAATCTTTTCCTTTGTCATAATCTCTTGTTTTAGTTGTTCTATTTGTCTTTCCAATGCATTTTGGTTATCTTCTGATCCTTGAAGGGATAACAGAGGAGGAACCTCAGTATAAATACCATTTCTTCATGGACAAGGTAATACTTTAGTATTTTCCTTATCCATCTCTATTATAGTAATTATCTCATCATAGTTCAAATAGTCATGTTCTACTTCTACTACATTTTGTTCCATCATGTTGTTATCAGTATGCTCTGGGAAGGGATTAGTAAATATCTATAAATTCTAATTCAAAGGAGAAACTGATTTATTTCCATTATCATTCACACTAGATACCTATAAAATATTCAATTCGATGAGGTCTTGTATTTCATGTTTAAGACACATGCATCGTTCAGTATCATGCCCTTATTGCCGATGATAATGACAAAAAACATTAGCACCGAAATAAGGTCCATGCATCTTACTTGGATCCAATGGTCTAATTGGAGGAAGCTTCAAGAGGTTGTTACTCACAGCTTGATTCATGATAGAATGTAAGGAGTCAGATATCGAATTGAATTGTCTTTGTTGTTGTCGATTATGAAACAATGTCCTCTTTAGATTAGTGATAGAGGACACTTGTGAAAAGTTATTTGAATTTTGTCCATTAACCTTGATGAAACTCTTATTATTTCTCTTAAAATTGTTTTGTGAAGGTCTACCTGTGGATTGACCAAATTGAGCTGATGAGTTTTGGTTTTCATACTGACTAGACAAGAGTTGGTAATCACGAAGGGTTGTGCATAAATATTGAAAAGAGTTATACTTCGTCAATGGATCTTATCATGGATGTTAGGTTGTAGATTTGTAATAAATACCTTATGAACATCTTCATCCTTCATCTAATATTGAATTTGTGCATGAAGATCTTGATACCGACTGATAAATTTAGTTAACTTCTCTTTCAGACCTTGTTTACAATGAACTAAATCAATCAAAGAGACTTGAGGTCCAATGTTTTCTTGAAAATGTTGTAAGAATTGATCAACTAGCTGCGAAAAACAGTGTATTGAAATTAGAGGTAAAGTGAAAAACTATTCTAAAGTAGTATCTTTAAGAGATCGCAGGAAAAGTTTTGCTAACAAGTCCTTTTCAAAGTAAAAATCACTACACATAGTTATGAATGCTGCCACATGAGTATTAGGATCACCTTTTCCACCATATTTTTCAAAGCAAGGAGTTTCAAATTTTTCGGGCATAGGAGGTCTCAATATTGCATAATATAAAGGATTACGAGCATGATGAGTTGGTATATTAGGTTGGGATGAATTAGTCAAGCTCATCACCTTTTGTTGTAGAGAGGTCATGCCTTGCAAGAGTTGGTTTAAGAGGGCATCATTAGGAGATGTGGTTTGAGAATTTGAAGCTATGTGCATGATATTTTGAGGAGATTGGTTGTGAGTGGAAATGAAAGGTGGTTGAGAGTAACTATGAATGGTAGGTGGTTGTGAATAGTTGTATGTAAGAGGTGGTTGAGAGTAAGTATTCATAAAAGAAGTCACCTTAGGTGCTAAGTTTTGATAGTTAAATCCCAAAGCTTTGTAATTTTGTGAATTAGTTCCATTAGATACTCCAATACCAGTGGTAGCATTACTACAAGCATTTGTATTAGTAGTTAAAATTGTAGATGTAAATGTAGACATTCCAGTAGTCAGTATATGTGTCGATACTTGCGTATGAGATGGTGATGATATGTTATTAATAACATTCGCACATTCAGTCACTGGAATAACATTATGATGCACTATATGCATTAATCCTCAAATTGAATTAACACCATCTTGTCCTTCTTTTAGAAACTCTCTTATGTTATGAATCACAGGTATAGCTTCATCCGCTATCCTTTCATTTTCCATAAATGCTTGATAATCGGCTAGTTCCTTATCAAGATTTTTTGCTTTCTCATTATGTACATGTGTTATCACATCAATAGGGTCCTCAACATCATGAAATATTTTCTCTTCCATTGTAGTTGTAGGAGATATAGTATCTTGCAAAATTTGTGTCTCTCCTTTTGTAAATAATATGTTCAATGGATTTTCAGAGATAGGAATACCGTTGCTTTTAGGGGAACTAGAACCCATTAATCTAATACTTCTCCTTAAAGGGATATTTCTATTATGGAAGCAAGTTATAAGACTCATGCAAAAGAATACAACACTCAATGCACAAACTAATAAAACAATCCCAAGGAACAAGATATGTTTAAGATCTAAAATGTTTGGTTTTTCACCTTTTTCAATGCAAATGCCTAAAAGAAAATGTGTTGTGAGGAAATTTATGAGGGTAAGTGAATAATAGGCTATATATCAGTCCAATAATGCAGAAATATTATTCACAACATGCCTATAATGCCAATCTATATGCAAAATAAGTCAAAATCTAGTGAAAATGCAAGTTTTTCAAACCCTAGTTGTGAAATTAAGGCATCAATATGAGAAAAATGATATGTAAATGAATTCTAATCAGATTTATGATGCAAAATAACCTAGCTCAGATCTGAAAATGATTTTAAAATTCTATAATGCTCCATGCAAGTGCAATTTTTAATGATGATTGATGAAAAATGCTAGTTTTTGTTGAAATTATCTAAGTGTAAATGCAAATTTTTTAAATATGAATGTAAAAATACACAAAAATGCAAAAATACAAACAAAATCAGATTTGAATGAGTGCCTAAGATGAGTAGTAAAATCTGAAACAAGATTTTAACTACAAACCCTAGTTTTTAAAATCACTAGGTTATAAGAAAAATTTAAAATTTCAAGAAAACCCTAGTAATTTTAATATGAAAAATGCAATGCAAAGGATTATAATATGATGAATTTATGTAATTTATATCAGATCTAATTAAAAAATTAGAAATTAAATGAATTTAAATGAAAATTATTTCAAATTATTTCAAAATGCAAGCCTACAATGCTACTTTTTTTGAAATTTTTCAAAATTTTCAATTTTTTTTTTTGTAAATTTTCAAATGCAATATGAAAATAATGAATGAAATGAATGAAAATCTGAAGTACAACACTCAACAAGGTGCAAAATTCAAATAAAACATGGGTTCACCAAAATGTTTAAGGATAAAAAGAAGGGATTTTCAATTTCAATGGATGTCTGGGTTAAATCCTCCTTTCACACCTTACATTCAAGGACATAAACCGAGTCAAGCCACAAATCTTGCAAGAGGGCTCTCCTATAGATTTAGTGTCACTTGGAATGAAGATGAAACTTGGAATTTTCTACTTAATTGATTAATTAAATCTTGACTATGCTTAAACCCTAATTTCGTAAAATTATAAATAAGCAGATGAATCTTGACAAATGCTCGCAAACAGAGATGTAATATTCAGAGCAAATACATACCCGACTTCAAGATTCTGGATGCAAAAAATTTGGAGGCTAAAGAATAGGCACCCAAGCCTAAGGTGGCAGTTTCTTCAGAGACTTCCAGAATTTGTCTGCAACTAATCACTATTATCATAGAGGTTTTCTGCTTCGGGGATCTGGAGGGCTTCAGAGCGGGAGCCCAAGTCCAGGTCTTGCTTTTTCCTTTAGATACGAGATCTCCAAACTCTGTCATAGCCTCCTGCAACTACACTTCCTTCTACTTCAACACTTGTTACCTGCAATTATAGAAAACAGAGTTAGGGGTTGTGGTGTCTAGGATCTTGCCTCAATCAAGCCCCGGAAGGACATTCAAGTCTTCCAAACACCGTTGTTAGATAGAGAGTGCATATCCCTGCAGGATAGAGGTAAAAAACCAATTGATAAATGATTGAAAACACAAATAGATGTCACCTTGGAGGTGTAGCTCACATATAGATGAAAATCCTTCACATCATGAGAAGATGAAGTGAAATCTACATAACAAACACAATAACAAGACAAGTCTACTCTATAACAATGAATACTTTGAATGTTCTAAGATCATAAGTGCGCCAAAAGTTCATAATTATCTTCTAGTTTTCAAATGAATCCCTAAACATGCTTATATATGCAACAAAACACATTCCTGCTTTAATTTCATAATTCAAACTTGAGATGTCGGTAATAGACACTTCTAATAGTCACACAACCAACATTTAAAATTTGGGACCCCACTAAATAGGGTAGGACTAGGGCGTGAGCACCCAAGCCTTGGACCCCATTTTTTAAGGCAGGGTCAAGTTCATCATTGTCCCTTAGGTCCATTTTGACATGGGCTTTTAGGTATTTCCATTGGGAGTTAAAATATTTATGTGCATGATTACACTAAAAGGACACAGGAGCTAAACTTAGAAGGGAAAAAGTCCTAGGGAGACATTTTCTGACATAACAAGGTCTTCAAACTTTGTCAAACCCTAATATGCCATCAAGGATCATTGACTTGAAATTTGATCCTTAGCTTCTGCAAACAACCTCTGTTGTAGAGGATAACTAGATGATGTCATGATATTGAAATGATATAGGGATTCCTTTGATCTTGAAACAAACAAGAACTTTGCTCTTGGAGAGAATCAAGTCCTTAGGGTTTTAGGACTACAAACAAAAATGTTAAACACTTGCTGGTAGAGAAAACTTATACAAATGTGTGAACAAAAGAAACACTTGTAAAGATGAAACTTGAATCCCTGATATTGAAGAAGAACCTTTAAACTCCTGTTGCAGATGTGACATGATTGAAAGGCACAATGACATCCTAGTTTTCTATATCCACCAACCATTTACCATGATTTAAATGAAACAAATTTAGTCTTGATCTTGTGAGTGACTATTGGTCAAAGAAACATTACCAAGACTATTGTTGACATCAATGACAAAACAATGCCAACAAACTCCCCCTTTAGCATTAATGTCAACACTTATAACAATTGCACCTATTTTGCAACATATACTCTTATCAAGCTCCCCCTACGGGACACTGTCACTTTGCTAGGCAAACTAACTTGTCACCTGACACTAATCACTGCCACAGATGATTGATCCTCTTGACTGTCCTATCATCCTAGATGCCCTGAGCACTTTATGTCACTGAAGTTGATTATGAATCATACATACCATATACTGATAATATCATATGCCATGTTAATAGTGTATCTCCTCAAAGTCCAAGGTGTATCATTGTTACTCAAAACTATATCACTATGCAAAAGGATGCAAAATGTATACTCTAATACAAACATTGTCAAGTTGCAACATACATGTGATACAAACAACTCTGATATACTCTGATGCAAATAGCTCTAATATGCTCTGATACAAACATTGTCAAACTTTGATACAAATACTATCAAACACTGATACAAGCAACTATAATTGATGACTGAACTTTACTCCCCCTTTGATATCAATGACAAAGGGTGGGCTGATAGAGAGACTTATATTGTTCTAGGTTCAGAGATGTAGAATACAAGTCATAAACATCCTTTGAAACTATAGCAGAACCATTGAGCTATTGGATAGAAGAAAGAGATTAAACACCCCACCACTATCTCAAATACTCAAAAACATCCTTGGGTAAAGGTTTGGTAAAAATATCTGTCACTTGGTCCTTAGAAGCAACATAGTCCATTGCAACCTCATTTGGTATTACTTTCTCTCTCAAGAAGTGATATTTAATAGCAATATCCTTAGTTCTTGAGTGCATAATAGGATTGTCAGATATGTTAATAGCACTAGTGTTATCACACAGAATGGAGATAGGTTTAGGAACTTTTACCTTGGTGTCTTGAAAAGTTTGCACCATCCAAGAAACCTGTGTACAACATGAAACAACAACAATATATTATGCCTCTGTAGTTGACAAGAATACTGACTCCTGCTTCTTTCTATGCCATGACACTAATTTTCCACCTAAGAAAAAAGCTCCACCACTAGTACTCTTCCTGTCATCAATGCACCCTGCCCAATCGGCATCAATATAGGCAACTAATGTGAAGTTATCAGTTCTAGGATACCATAAACCATAGTTTAATGTGCCTTTGAGGTATCTAAAGATTCTCTTCACTGCATTCACATGATATTTTTTGGGAGATGCTTGAAATATTTCTAATAAACATATTGTTTGCATGATGTCAGGCCTAGATGTTGTTAAATATAATAGACTACCTATCATAGATTTGTACATAGTTTGGTCTGCATCAGGTGAATCATCAACTTTGCTCAACTTGCAACTTGTTGTCATGGGAGTACTCACTGGTTTGAATTCATCCATCTGAAACCTCTTAACCATCTCCTTTGCATACTTAGTTTGGGAAATGAAGATACCTTTGTCAAGTTGTGAAACCTATAATCCAAGGAAGAAGGACAACTCTCCAAGCATAGACATTTCAAACTCTGGTTTCATGAGGTCAGGAAAAGCTTTACACATATCATCATCACTACTACCAAATATGATGTCATCCACATAAACTACAACAACTAGTAAGTCCACACCTTTTGATTTAAAATATAGATTTCTATCTACTCCACCTCTAGAGAATCCTTTCTCTTACAAATACTTGTCCAATCAAGAGTACCATGCTCTAGGGGCCTATTTCAAACCATACAAGGCCTTTTTTAATCTATAAACATAATGATGTCCTCCTTCACACTAAAAACCTTTAGGTTGCTCCATATAGACTTCTTCCATGTTCCCATTCAGAAAAGTTGATTTCACATCCATCTAGTACACTTTGAAGTTCTTATAGATAGAGATGGCTAAAATCATTCTTATGGCCTCAAGTCTAGCCACAGGTATAAATGTCTCTTCAAAGTAAATACCCTCAATCTGAGAGTATCCTTTACAAACAAGTTTTTCTTTGTTTCTAACAACTTTACCATTTTCATCTAATTTGTTCCTGAATACCCATTTGGCTTCAATGATATTCTTGTCTTCAGGCCTGGGAACAAATTCCCAAGTTTTGTTCTTTTCAATTTGACTTAGTTCTTCTTCCATGGCCTTGATTCAACACTCATATTTGCTAGCCTCAGTGTAATTTTTTGGCTCTATTGCAGATAACAAGAAAACATTAGCTTGGTCATTTGATTTTGCAAGTCTTCTTCTAGTTTGTACTCTTGCATCTTTGTTCCCAATAATTTGCTCTTCAAGATGATCTCTTTTTATAGTTCTTGAGGGAGTCTTTACCATAGTTTCAATAGATTGTTCTGTTGCAAGTATGAGGTTAACTAGTGTTGTCATTGATGTCAACATACTCATATTGCATTAGTAAGAATGATTGGATGAGCTGTGTGCTAAGGATATTGAGAAAATTAGTCTCAATCAGGAACAGTGAAGAACAGTGATGAGAAGAAGGCAAATGTACTCAATAGGTTGAGGATCAGAGGATGTGGATTAAAGGGTTTGTAGATATGAGTCTTGAGTTGATCCAGTTAAGATTTCAGAGGTCCGCATGAAGATATGAAAAAGTTGTGATCGGTCAAGTAGAACCGGTTCTGGGAGATGCTCCGGAGTGACAGAGTGTTGCAAAAAGGTCCGGTGAGATCCAGAAGTGCATTGTCCTATTCCGCGGATTGGACAGAGTGTTTGGGATGTCTTTTTAATGTGTCATCTTGATTGGTACGTGGTTTGGAGGTCCAGAAGCACCTTCTTTAGTATGACAGTGGTGACAGACTGTGTTCTTGAAGTTCTGGATGAAGAGGAGAAGAGATTCCAATGAGTAGAGAAAGTGCGGATGTACCTGGTCAATCAGGTAAGCTTGTGAAGGTTCTTGGATCATGTTGAGGTCATGTTGTCAGTCCGTATTGGTGGTAGAGCCCAGAATTAAAGATATTCTTCTGGATGAAGTTCTTGTTCAGACTAGCCGATCGGATGAGTTGTTCATCTTGCAAATGCTCTTGTGGTGGCCGACCGGATGTGTTATTCATCTTGTGAATGTTCTTATGGTTGAGTGCTGACTTAGATGATCATTCCTAAGTCGATGTCTTGAATAAATAAAGGTTTGAGAATTCATTTCAAGGTATGTGGTGAAGCAGATGAGTGTGGCATAGCGAAAGAGTGAAAGGCAGAGCAGGTGTGACTCGGGCTTAAATGGAACTGATCCAGACATTGTAAAGACGTCATTCTCCAGTTCAAGGTTGTGATCCTTATGATCTTGTAGATAGTGTGTCTCTTTGTAGGCAGTGTGCCTCCTTGTGAGCAATGTGCTCGGGCAGTGAGCCCTAATTGGCATGTGCCATTCATTTTTTCTTATTCTTCTAACAAAGAATAATTCTTGGGTTAATCACCTCATGGTTTTTCCCTTAACTAGGTTTTCCACGTCAAAAATCTTGGTGTCAAATGTGTTGATGTTTATCTTCTCCGGTGTTTATGCTTTGTGCTTTCATGATTGATTAATTGATATGCTATTAACTAACAAGAAGAATCAAATATTTGAAGTAGAAGCAAAGTTTTTGTACAACTGATTTACCCCCCCTCTCAGTTGTGTGCCCTAGATCTAACAATTGGTATCAGAGACACATTCCTCTAAAAGGAGCTTAACTGCTTGAGGAGATCCAGGATGTCGTCATACAAGAAGGATAGTCTGAAGTTCGATGGAACCAACTTCACTCTCTGGAAAGGTCGCATGAAATGTCATTTGGAGTGTATGGGAAAAGCATACTTGACCATGGTCTCAAAACCATATGTTCCTCCACAGGGTGGTCCGACAACTCTGAATGAAATCACAGATGCTGAAAACAATCTGTGGACCAAGGAAGCTCTTCTAAGTGCATTGAATGACTTAGATCTCTCAAATGTTATTGACCTACCAACTGCATCTGAGATCTGGACTAAACTAGAACTTCTGTATGAAGGAGATGAGTTTGTCAAGAGTGCAAGGTTGCAAAGTCCGAAAGGGAAATTTGAAAGATTGAAGATGAGAGATGATGAAAATATCACTACCTTTATGCCAAGAGTGAATGAGCTAGTGTGTGGAATCAGGAATGCTGGTGGAGTTCTGGATGAAAATGAAATTGTTTGCAAAATTCTCAGATCCCTTCCTGCTGCCTACAAAATCAAGGTTGCTGCCATTGATGAATTCAGAGCCCATACAACTGTCACAAGAGAGTAACTGGCTGGCAAACTAGCTGTATTTGAAATGACTGAGTTTGGAGATGATCCCTCCAAGACTAAATCTACATTCAAAGCCAGTGCCTATGTGAAAGGCAAACAAAGATTTGATCCGGGAGAGAACTCTTCAAGGAAGCTATCATGGTATGATCAAGCAAGGAAAGACATGGAAGAGGAAGAAGCAAAAATAGCTCAACTTGAAGCCCTCATTGCAAAGAGACTGCCAAGAGGGTCCAGTAAGTATGAAGGAAAACTACCCTTTAAGTGCTTCAACTGCAATAAGATTGGTCATTTTGCTTCAAGATGTCCGGAAAGATCTGCAAGGTCTAATACTAACAGATAAAGGTTTCAAAAGAACTTCTATTATGTTCATGAAGAAGATGACAATGAAGGAGTAACAGATGATGAATCAGAAATAGGAAGCAAATCCAGAAATGAATGGGTGTTTATTGCCATCAAGGAAGAAGAGTCAATACCCTCTGAATCTATCAATCATAAGGTTGTAGAAAGAGCTTTGGCTGCCCAAGTTGAAGAAAAGGATGATTGGGTTATTGACAGTGGATTCTCTCACCATATGACTGGTGACAAGAACAAGTTCTTAGATTTGGAAAGGTATGAAGGAGGAATGGTAAAGTTTGGTGACAATTCTGCTGGCAGAATCAGAGGTAGGGGAACTATTTCCTTTGATGGAAAGAGCAAAATAGGTAATGTACTATATGTTGAAGGATTGAAGCACAATCTTCTTAGTGTTGGTTAGTTAGTGGACAAAGGCTATGATCTCCAGTTCAAGAATGGAAAATGCAGAATCTTTAGAAGCTCCGGAACTAAAATTGCATCCGGTACTCAAACAAAAGGTAATATCTTCCATCTAGTCGGTTCTAATAAAAGTTGTCTGTTTGTTCAAGTTGATCAGAGTTGGTTATGGCATAGAAGGATGTGCCATGTGAATTTTGATAACATCATCAAGATAAGCAATACTCAAGCTGTAAGAGATCTTCCTAAATTGGTGAAACCTACAAATAGTTTATGCAAAGAATGTTAGCTAGGTAAACAAAGCAGAGTCTCTTTCAAAAGCAAAGATCAGTCCACTACCAGATTGTTGGAATTAGTACATACTGATCTCTATGGTCTGACAAGAATCAAGAGTATGCAAGGTGATAGATATTTCATTTTGCTAATTGATGACCATTCTCGGATGATGTGGGTTACCTTCCTAAGAGAGAAATCAGAAGCCCTTGAGAAGTTCAAAATCTTCAAAGCTATGGTAGAGAATCAAACCAGATTGAAACTGAAATGTCTAATGTCTGATAGAGGTGGTGAATTCACATCTGGTGAATTCATAGACTTTTGTGAGAAGCATGGTATAAAGAGACAGCTGTCTGCTCCTAGGACTCCACAGTAGAATGGAGTAGTTGAGAGAAAGAACCGGACCATCTAGGAAGCAGCCAGGACAATGATGATTGAAACAAATATTCCTCAGATATTTTGGAGAGAAGCTGTCAGCACTGTAGTCTATACTCTTAACCGAGTTCAAATTAGAAGCAATACTGGTAAGACTCCTTATGAACTTTGGTTTGGTATAACTCCCACTGTGAGATATTTCAGAGTATTTGGTAGCAAGTGTTGCATCAAAAGAGATGAAGACTTAGGAAAGTTTGATGCTAGAAGTGATGAAGGAATTTTCTTGGGTTACTCCACTCAAAGCAAAGCATACCAGTGTTACAATAAGAGATTGAGAAAGATGATAAAAAGTACAAATGTGAAGGTTGATGAAGGAATTGAGAAGCCCTCAAGATTCTATGAATGTGATGAAGATGATCAGAATGATCCTCTGGTGTAATGAGCTCCATCCTCCTCTGAAATTCAGATCCAGACTGATCCGGTAAATCAGGAAGAAGAAGTTTGTTTGAATGAGCCTGATCAAGAATTAGTAGTGCAAGAAACTCCCAAAGTTCCAAGGTATGTAACTCTAAATCACTCTGAAGATCAGATCATAGGTGACAAAAGTAAAGGGGTATAAACAAGGAGAAGAATTGCTCAAGATTCAAATGAATATTGTCTGATTTCAAAGATTGAACCTAAGATAGTTAATGAAGCTTGCAATGATGAAAACTGGACCAAAGCAATGAAGGAAGAGTTGATGCAAATTGAGAAAAATCATACTTGGGATCTTGTTCCCAGACCTAGAGACAAGAATGTGATTGGAACCAAATGGGTCTTCTGGAACAAACTGAATGAAGTTGGTGAAGTAATCAATAACAAAGATAGATTGGTCTACAAAGGCTACTCTCAAATAGAAGGAATTGATTTTGAAGAGACCTTTGCTCTGGTGGCAAGAATTGAAGTAGTCAGATTATTTCTTGCATTTGCTGCCTTCAAAGACTTCAAGGTATATCAGATGGATGTCAAGTCTGCTTTCCTAAATGGTGACTTGGAAGAAGAAGTATACATTGAACAATCGGATGGATTTCAATTGTCTGATCATGATAATATGGTCTGCAAGTTGAAGAAAGCACTATATGGTTTGAAGCAAGCCCCAAGAGCATGGTATGAAAGGTTGGATAAACATCTTGTGCAGATTGGTTTCAACAAAGGTACTGTTGATAGTAATCTATATTTCCAAATAGATAAGGAAAACATCTTGATTGTTGAAGTATTTGTTGATGATATCATCTTTGGAGGAAAAGATAGTATGTGTAAAACTTTTGCAAATCAAATGAAAAGTGAGTTTGAAATATCAATGCTTGGTGAAATGAATTTCTTCTTGGGTCTACAAATTACTTAGACAAAGAAAGGCATCTTTATCTGTCAGACCAAATATGCAAAAGAATTGTTGAGGAAATTCAGAATGGAAGATTCAAAGCCAATGAACACCCCTATGGCAACTGGATGTAAGTTGAGCAAAGATGATGACTCTCCTAAGACAGATCAGACCAAGTACAGATCAATGATTGGAGGACTATTGTATCTCACTCAGACTAGACCAGATATAATGCAGGTTGTTGGTCTTGTGGCAAGATTTCAGGCTGATCCCAGAGAATCTCATGTCATGGCAATCAAAAGAATTTTTAGATACTTGAAAGGAACGGTTGAGTATGGTCTATGGTACCCTAGAGATTAAGATTTCTCTCTTCATGCATACACAGATGCAGATTGGGCAGGAGATGTGGATGACCAGAAAGGTACAAGTGGAGGAGCATTCTTTTTAGGAAAAAGGTTGGTTTCTTGGCTAAGCAAGAAATAAGAGGCAATATCTCTATCTACAACTGAAGCAGAATACATTGCAGCAGCAGGTAGTTGCACTCAGATTTTATGGATGAAGCAGATGCTAAAAGACATTAAAGTTGAATATGAGGAGCCTATCACAATTTTCTATGATAATTCAAGTGCAATTAATATTTCTAAGAACCCAGTATTACACTCTAAGACTAAGCACATATCTATCAAGTTTCACTTTCTAAGAGAACAAGTGAACAAGGAAGAAGTCAGATTGGAGTATGTACCCTCCAAGGATCAGATTGCAGATATTTTTACTAAACCTCTTCCCAAGGACTCTTTTGAGTATCTCCAAGAGAAGTTAGGGGTCATGGCCCCTCCGGTGATGAACTAGGATGCACTGATGTGCATCAGTCTGGTGGATATCACAGTCATATCTTGTGATCTGGATTGATGATGGGGAGCTGCTACTAAGGGGGAGCAGTTGGTATGATTATGATGTGTTACAAGTGCAAGTATGAGCCCTTTGCCATTGATGTCAAAGGGGGAGAGAAGACATGTGAAAAACAAGTGGTTGATGATCAAAGGGGGAGCAGTAAAGGAAGAGAAAACATGTGAAGAGTTGTTGCTGATAGGGGGAGCTGTGACAGAAAGGAGAAGTTCTTGTCTTGATGGTTTTTCACATCATATTTTGCCATCAATGACAAAGGGGGAGATTGTTGCAAGTATGAGGTTAACCAGTGTTGTCATTGATGTCAACATACTCATATTTGCATTAGTAAGAATGATTGGATGAGCTGTGTGCTGAGGATATTGAGAAAATTAGTCTCAATCAAGAATAGTGAAGAACAGTGATGAGAAGAAGGCAAATGTACTCAATAGGTTGAGGATCAGAGGATGCAGATTAAAGGGTTAGTAGATATGAGTCTTGAGTTGATCCAGTTAAGATTTCAGAGGTCCACATGAAGATATGAAAAAGTTGTGATCAGTCAAGTAGAACCGGTTCCAGGAGATGCTCCGAAGTGACAGAGTGTTGCAAAAAGGTTCGGTGAGATCCGAAAGTGCATTGTCCTATTCCGTGGATTGGACAGAGTGTTTGGGATGTCTTTGTAATGTGTCATCTTGATTGGTACATGGTTTGGAGGTCCAAAAGCACCTTCTTCAGTATGACAGTGGCAACAGACTATGTTCTTGAAGTTCCGGATGAAGAGGAGAAGAGATTCCAGTGAGTAGAGAAAGTGCGGATGTACCTAGTCAATTAGGCAATCTTGTGAAGGTTCTTGGATCATGTTGAGGTTATGTTGTCAGTCGGCATTGGTGGTAGAGCCCGGAATTGAAGATATTCTTCCAGATGAAGTTCTTGTTTAGACTAACTGACCGAATGAGTTGTTCATCTTGCAAACGCTCTTGTGGTGGCCGACTAGATGTGTTATTCATCTTATGAATGTTCTTATGGTTGAGTGCCAACTTAGATGATCATTCCTAAGTTCATGTCGTGTATATATTAAAGGTTTGAGAATTCATTTCAAGGTATGTGGTGAAGCGGATGAGTGTGGCATAGTGAAAGAGCAAAAGGCAGAGCAGGTGTGACTCGGGCTTAAATGGAACTGATCCAGACATGGTAAAGATGTCATTCTCTAGTTCAAGGTTGTGATCCTTGTGATCTTGTAGACAGTGTGTCTCTTTGTAGGTAGTGTGCCTCCTTGTGAGTAGTGTGCTCGGGCAGTGAGCCCTAATTGGCATGTGCCATTCATTTTTTCTTATTCTTCTAACAGAGAATAATTCTTGGGTTAATCACCCCATGGTTTTTCCCTTAACCAGGTTTTCCACATCAAAAATCTTGGTGTCAAATGTGTTGATGTTTATCTGCTCCAGTGTTTATGCTTTGTGCTTTCATGATTGATTAATTGATATGTTGTTAACTAACAATAAGAATCAAATATTTGAAGTAGAAGCAAAGTTTTTGTACAATTGATTCACCCCCCCTCTCAGTTGTGTGCCCTAGATCTAACATGTTCAAGTGTCAACTCTTCTTTTGGAACTTCTACTTCTTTTTCTAATTTATATACCTCTTCAATATCTTCTAATTGTTGTCTGTCAATCTGCCATTGTTCATCAAATTTGACATTAGTACTTTCAACAATTATTTTTAGCCTCTTATTGAAACAATTGTATGCTTTGCTATGAGTTGAATATCCAAGGAATATTCCTTCATCACTCATAGACTCAAAGCTACCTAAACCTTCTTCATCCTTCTTAATATAGCATTTACTGCCAAATATTTTAAAATATCTAACAGAAGTTGATTGACCATACCATAGCTCATAAGGGCTATACTGGGAATTGACTCTTAATTGAACTCTGTCCAGGGAGTATATAGCTATATGGACAACTTCTTTCCAGTATATATTAGATAAATTGGCTTCACTAAGCATTGTCCTAGCCATCTCCTTGACTGTCCTATTTTTCTTTCTGCCACACCATTTTGTTGAGGTGTCCTTGAGGCAGAATACTATCTTTTGATGTCATATTGCTCAAAATAATATTCAAACTCCCTTGAACTATATTCTCCACCTTTATCAGACCTCAAGCATTTAATTTTTTAGTTTGATTCCTTTTCAACCACCTTTCTAAAAATCTTGAATCTTTCAAATGCCTCTAATTTGTGTTTTAGAAATGTCACCCAAGTCATTCTTGAGTAGTTATCAATGAATAACATGAAATATATTTCTTCACTTAGAGCTTTTGTGCTTGTAGGACCACACAAGTTTGTATGTACTAACTGCAATAGTCTTGTGGATGAATGCTCTTTTGACTTGAAAGTAATTTTGGTCTATTTTCCATGTTGACAAGTTTGGTGATGTGAGGCATGTCTCTAACATTCTAATTTTTACTAACTTTGACTAGATTATCAAAGTTTAGGTTCCCATGTCTTCTATTCCATAACCAACTCTCCTCCACCTATCCCATAAGGTAGATTCTTCCATGTCCATCTCTGTTTTAGTCCCTTTGAGACTGTATACATTACTTTTGTTCTCATACCTTCTGCCACTATTTTTTCTGATTTTTTCTTTATCTCATAGTCTTGAGCATTAAATAAAATGTTGTGACCACTATCACAAAGCTGACTAACACTTAATATATTGTGTTTTAGACCTTCTACATAGTAGACATCATGTAAAGGTGTTGTGTCATCTAAGAATAGAGTTTCCTTGCCTTTGATTTGAATGGAAAAATTATTTCCAAATTTAACAGAGCCTCCAGTATAATCTTCAAGTTTGGTGAATTTTCTCTTATCACCAGTCATGTGATTAGAGCATCCACTATCTATGACCCATAGATCTTTCTTTTTAGCATGCAGGGTAGTTTGAACCAACATTGATTTTTCAACTTTCATGTCTTTTGCTTTTTGCTTCCATATTGTTTTTTCTTTGTTCTTCTTCTTATCAAGATTTGTAAGTTTCATATTCTCCTTAGGATGAGCATTATCACTCTTTTATTGCCCATCAAGATTAGGTTTAAAATACTTGACTATATGACCAAAATTATTATAGTTATAGCATCTTAGATTGTTCAAGATATCAAAAGGATTTATGCTAACAAAGTTGGATCTTTTTCTAGAAACAATCCTACAATCACTAGATTTATGGCCATATTGATTATGTAGATACCCAAAATTGATCCTTCCTATCATTTGTCAATTTGTTGCATTATTCACCATTGCATATGTCGATTTTGTCTAGTACACTTGTATCAGTTATCAATTTTCTTCTAAATAATCTATTTCTATCATTAATTAAATAAATTATATTTATTTAATTAATTTTATCTATTTTCATTATCCATATTCTTCTATTTTCTATCTATAATTAAATAATATTTAATTATTTAATTATCCCATTATTCTTCTAAAATTAAATAAATTAAATAATTTTTCTAAATTTATTTGATTTGCCCCTTCTAAATAAATAATATTGATATTTTATTTATTTATCTTCTCATTGTGCATATAAATTAAATAAATTTATTTATTTAATTTATATTGATTCTTCCAATTTTCTAAATTTAGCTTTTCCTCTATCATTTAAAAATAAATTAAATGAATTTATTTGTTTAATTTGTTTTTATCTTATCATTTTCCTCTTTTATCACTTTCTTCTATGTGTACAAGTCAGCCTTGTTCATAGTTTGTTGAAAATAAAATATAAAAAATGATTTAATTGGTTTAAAAATCAATTATCCTTGTCATCCAACTCTTAAAATAGAAAAGCATCCTATTTTAAGAAAATCAATCTTATCTCCACCAACAAAGCAAACTAAATAATTTAATAAAAGCTATCTCTATGGACACATGTCTTGTACAGATTTATCAAAGCCTCTTGAATAATCTCAACCATTCATATAGCCACCTTTTCTCCACCATTGATCAATCTTTGTTGAGAGCTATATATACACCCTCTATTGAATCCATTGAGCATCCATCAAGCACTTTGAGCATATCATCTATCATCATGGAAACTATGGTTGTTCACATTTGAGAAGTATTCCACATTCCAACCAAGGAATCAATACAATCTAGGTGACATTGTTCTTTGATTTGCTTTGGTTTTGCGTCATTTAGATAGATTTCTTGAAGGTGGTATGATTGGGTTTTGATTGTAATGCTTGATCTTATTAACCTAATTTTTCCTGCTCACACATTTTGACATGTCCGGTGGGACTTAGGTCCTTGATTAATTTTCATTGAAAGTCATTTTTAAAGTTTACGTATGGAGTATCACAATTGATCGGCAGAAAATCACATTTGGTTTGCGCAAAATCACCTTTGAACAGTCTTCAGTCACCTCTAGTCCATAGCTAATTGCCTTTGATCGGCAGGGAGTCTCCTATGGTTGATTAGGGTTTTTGACGATAAATTTGTCTGTTGTAGGGTTTTCTCTGATTTTAATTGTTTGATTTAGGTTGCAAGATGGTTTATTTGCTAACCCTAGCTATCTATTTCAATCCTCAACTTGGTTTATTTGGGGTTTGATTTATCTTTGATCTAATCACATCATATCAATTGGATCTTTGTGTTTGATTTGCAGGATACATATTTGATTCAATTTATCCATCTTTCTGGGTCATCAAGGTTCTATATATTCATTTTATGATCATTTGTTTAGCCCTGTTATTTAAGTTTTGCAAATTTTAGGTATTCGAACACCTTTGTAGAATAGAAAATCACCTTTGCATGACAAAAAATCACTTTTGGTAAAAACATAGTTGCTTTTGATTTGTAGATAATCGCCTTTGCACTCTGCTTTGTCACTTTTGGTTTATACTGTTACAATCTTGATTTCTTGGAATCTAACATCTATTGGTATAGCCTCTTATCATTTGTCCAAGAAAGGTGGATCTGAAACTACTAATAAATCTGTTGCAAGATCGATTGGTCAAAGATTTATATCATTTTCACTAATCTAGGAACATTTCATTTAGTGTTTAAAAAGAACTTGTTTGTTGGTTTTCTTGTTGACTTTATTTGCTTTGTGTGCTTGTTTGTTGTGTTTGCTATAGATATTTTGTGTTGTTAGATCTCTAAGCTAATAACAAAAGTATCCTCTCCCCTTGCCTATCATATGGATCTTGGGTGCAAGAGAACTTGTTATTATCTTTAGAGAGGCTTGCCTTGGTGGGAAAAGAGGTACTCACCTCAAGGGAACGACCTCAAGCGATAATTTCATTCAGTTCACTATATAAAAAAGGATAAGGCAAAAGCCAAGTCTAACCGGTATTAGCGCTTACCATATAGTGCTAGTTTGAAAGGAGGCGTACCTTGTGTATATGAGACTCCTAGTAGGACTGGTTAAAGCTTTAAGTAGCTTGTTGGATGCTGCTAATGTTTTGGTCCACTAAATCATCACTAGAAACCACTTGTTATAGAGGCCAAAGTCCTTTTTGCTTGCTGGTGTAGGAGGTCAGACCTCTGAAGCCGCCCTATACGTACTATTCATTATAGAGAGAAAATTCCTCAGTTCATAAGGTCTCCGAATCTTTGGGGTAAGAGATTTGGTGTGCCTGTGCTATGGTGGGGGAGCCAGTGTCACCAATATCTCTAGCTATCCACTTTGTCTTAGTATATGGAGAAATCCAAGTAGGGAATTAGTAAGTAATATCCATTGTCCAACCTAGGTTGTACATGCTTACAAGTGTTTTCAAATTTGTTCAGACCCATGCAAAAGTTTGGGCTAATCTAAGCCCTCATTTAGACATTCCTCTAATTTTGTATCAGAGTCATCCCAAAACATCAGCCATTGTGTCTTTGTTGTGTGTTCTCTTGTCAAAAACTCATCAAAAACAAGACACTGTCATAGAAACTTGCCTTTGCACAGCTCATCCACGCCTTTGAATCACAGCCAGTGACCTTTGATCAATAGAAACTTGCCTCTGAGCCATCTTGAAAATTACCTCTAATCATCTACAATCACCTTTGAACTATCCTGAGTCACTTTTGCATTATATCCAATCGCTTCTAAACTGTAGAAAATCACCTTTGATCAACATAATTTTTCCTTTGGGTTATTTTGAGTCACCTTTGAGCTATCCCAACTCACCTCTGGTTAATAAGTCTCACCTCTAGAAATCTATAGACTTTTTCCAGTTTATCCATTCTAAAATTCCATTTTAATCATGTCAAGCCAAGTCATCCTAGTCACCTTCATCCTAATCATCCTCTTTCTAATCCAATCAATGTCATCCTAATCACATCTTATCTATTCTAATGCATTCCATATCATCATCTAATTCTTAGTCAAGCACTCATCAAAAGGGTCTTAATCCTTAGACACATGTGTGACATCATGCCAACATTAGAAGACCTAGCCCAAGACCTCATCCATACACTTTACCAAATTCCACAACTTCTAAACCAACAAACCATTCAAAAGGTCCATTTCATGATTCAACGACTTCAATAAAGCTAATCACCTCAAATACAACACCTCATAGCCCAAGACCAGCACTTCATAGCCACTTGTCAATCACAAGCCCAACAAACATATCCCCTATCCATTCAACATCAACCAATTCCACCTCATTCCTATGTGTCATCCCCCTTCATTTCATACCAATCTAATCTACCCACCTATCAAGTTAATGCTACATCAACTTATCCCACTTCATAGCAATATAATCCATCCACACATCAATTTAATGCCACATCAACTTATCCCACATCTTTCCATGTCAACGCCACATCAACATAACCACCCACATCACAACAAGAACATATGAGCCCAAGTCCACCTTGGCAACAAGATCAAATGCCCTCAACTTCATACCAACCCCAAGATCTTTTGTCTACATATCCCACCATTTCACCTAACCACCAAGACTATCAATGGCCTTCACAACAAGAACATGCAAGCCTAATTTATCCTATGCATCAAGACCTAATATATTTTGACAAGGGAGATACCAATATAGATTATGTATCCTATGAGTACCCTCCATCACCATCCACCCAAATGCCAATCCATGGGCCTACTAGTCCTATCTCGACACCACCATGTGATCCCATTCCTAGTCCATTGATCCACCAACATTCTAATCCATCAATCCCTTCATTACCTTCATCAACATGTTACTCTAATCCTCCACCAAGAGATAATATTGAGATGATTTTAAAATGGATGCTTGAAGCAAAACTCATTGAACTTCCTGAAATCAAACCATGTGAGGAAAGTGTATTTAGTTTCCTTGGGTACAATGAAAATGACCATTGTGCATACCATAGGATCAAAGGTCATAATACAAATGAATGCCCCATATTTATCCCAATCCTCTATAAGATGTACAAACAGAGCATCCTTAAGCATGCCAAACCATCTCAATCCCATGTGTCACCCCCATCTAGCCAAGTCTTCATCCATCCAACCCTGCTATCCCTCCATCTAGTTCAAATCCTAATATGTCAAATACCACTATCCCTCCACTAAATCCTAATCCTAAGCCTAAAATACCACCTACCCTTATTATCCATTCATTATATTGTTCATCCACACATACACTTATGAAGGATGTGATCCAATGGCTATTAGCAAGGAATTAACTATGTCATCAAACACCTATCCTTGAGCCTATTCAAGAACCTTCAAACAACATGTCTAGTCCTTCAATCCCATCATATAGTCCACAACCCCTTAAGTTTATTGAAGAGTCTCCCACCATTAGTCCAAGTCAAGAGCCATTGTACCCTTATGTGGGTGATTGGAAAGAACCCATCGAGCCCATCCAAGAGTCTCCCACTTCCACTTCCATTCAAGCAAACCAAGAGGTATGTCAAGAACATAATCTAAAGCATGCAGAAACATCAAGCCCTAGTTCTAATCAAGATCAAATCCCTTCCATTCCACCCATCCACAACCTATACCTTCTTTATGATCAATATATTACCTATGAAGAAGCTATCCATGAGCAAGAAATCCAAATCCAACCCATCCATAACATATATCTTTTCCATGATCAAGATATTACCTATGATGAGCCTATCCATGAGAACCTTGATCCTATCCATAAACTCATAACTATCCATGAGAAAGATATTCAAATTGCTCCAATCCATCCTCCATCTATCTCTTGATAGTAAGGAATACTGAGAGGGGGGGAGGGTGAATCAATAATCCTCAAAACCACTTCTTAACAAGTTTATTAATCAAATTTCCAAAATTAATAATATGAATACAGAATAAGCATAGGAATAGCAACCATAAAGACATAACACATGAACACCAGGATTTTTATGTGGAAAACTCAAAAGGGAAAATCCACGATGAATATTAGCTCACAATATATTATTATAGCACAATATTAGATTACAAGAAGGCTCGCTACCTTAGGGCTCATTGCCTAAAGAAATGCTCACTGCAAGAAAGGCTCACTGCCAAAACAGGCACACTTCCTAGATAAAGAAAGAAGAAAGAAGAATGGCTCACTCCAAGTTGAACTACTCAAATTGCATCTACACATCTTTGGTTACAGCTCCAATGAAGCGCAGAAATACTGTCTCAAAACTCATCTCTGAATGCTCTGTTTCTCTGCTATGTTTTTACATAAGAATAAGATCTCTCTTCTTCTACTCTTATTTCTTCCACAAAATCACCTTACTTTTCATGTCACACATTCACATTCACACAACACCCATCAAACACCAAGTTCAATCCCATATATATATCCGCAACACTTAAAAACTTCAAGTTAGGTTGGCCTGCTATGATGAAACGTGTAGTTATACAATGAGTAGCTTTTTGGCCTACATCATTTACCAAAATACTTTGTGGACAAAAACAATAATTTGAAATACATTCTCCTATGTTGGCTCATACTATGAGATCACTTAGGATGTGATTCCAATCACTGGATTCTTCTGCACACAGATCCCAGTATTTGGTCGGCTTCACAAACTGATTGTCACAAACTCAGATCAATTGTCAAATCATAACTTTCAATGCAGACCACAAGACTTCTTCAAATTCACAATTAAGACTCTTTAGACATCCCCAAGCTTATCCTTAGAACTGCAGAGCACAATATCTATTACCAAAGAAATGTGGATCAAATTAAACTGACATTTTGTCTTATTTAAGAATGTTCTTTGCTAAGCCAGACATATGCTTTTTGAAACTATATTTCTGGAGATGATCAGAAGATGAAACTTTGGATTTGAGATCATTTAAGGATTAGTAACTATTGTGATGCTCACAACATGCCCCATTCTACCCTTTAGCAAAATGAGGACCCTTGCTCTGGCTTTTGCTTTTTCCTTGTGTGGTTCTGTTTGCTTGGTGGTATAGGCAAAATGAAATGGATGCTTGAAATTTGAGTTATATAGTGTTTGGGTATAAGTGGTTCTTACCAATAGAATCTACATGAAAAATCAGCTAGGGTTACCTTTTGAACCATTTGAAAATTCTGCATATTTTGAGAGTTATGCTTGTTTTAAGAAAAGTCAATGCCGAATGGATGGTGGTCAACATGTATCAAATATACATTGTTATTTGCATGTATATTTTATGCTTTTGCTTTGTCAGGTTACTTTATTCATCATATAATTCATATTTCATGCATTAAAACATTCAAGTCTAGACCTGACAGAGTTTCATGGCGAATTGTATAAAATGTTAAAATCTGCAGTTGTATTTTGTATATTATAATGCATGTATTAGAAATACAAATACAATATATACGTGGGCGGATGTCAAAATAAGTTCAAAGTGGAGCATAAGGTGATAGGCATTTCATTGGTATGCTATATACATGGTTTTTGTATGCTTTTGGTACAAATATACAAGGCCGGATCCGAAAGTAAAATTCAATTGAGCTTAGAAATGAAAGTGAATGCACATGTTTGTATGTATTTTTGTATGTATAACTACATGTATCTTATATACAGATACAAAACTAGACGTGATCAGATAAGTCAAACAAAATGATCTGGAAATGAGGTCCGTGTTTGTATATTTGGATGCGTGTATTATATATACAAAAAGTGAAAGATGCATTTCTGGATTTGAACTAAGTATTAAATATGGAATAAAGTGCATTTTTAACAGACAAAGAATTCATATCGCAGATTTTGATTTATTTCGATGCATGTACATGTTATACATGAGGATATACAAAGGAAATTATATACAAGACCCAACATAATTAAAAGTTTGAACATTATATACATCGGGTGGGGACCACATATGTATGTTGGAGATACATGAATGTGAAATACAAAGAGTGATACAAAAACTTAGATACAAGGCCGGATTCGAAAATAATTGCAAATTGTTTTATAAATCCACTAGAACCTGAGTTGGTATATTTTGATGATGTTTAAGATATACATAGAGATATACAAAATTAAATATACAAAAAGTAAAAGAGAAAAGTGCATGTATATGAGATACAAAATTCAAAAGTGCAGGGAATTAACGTATACAAGATTCAAAATATGAATTGAACAGAAAGTTAAACTCAAATTGAATTGTACACCTTAATTACAACATTTAATGCATAGCTACCACGGGAAACCTAAAATTTGAAAGAAATAAAAGGAAATTTGATTATGTTAATTCTCACAATTGCATTCAAGAGTTAAAATTGTAGAGCATTTTATAGAGCTGAGGTAAAGGCGATTTGAAATTTGGGAATGGTGGCTATGTGGAATTTGAATAGTAAATTTCTTGTCAACATTCTTAAAGTCAACAGATTGTGAAATACAGGTATGTTTCTAAACCCTCACTGGTATTTTACAAAATGCAATTACAGAATTATATACAGTGATTACAATTGAATAACAGAATGGGATTAAATTAGTTAATTACTATAATCTAAGGTGATAAGATAGTAAATTCAAACACAATAGGGAAATGCGTATCATTCAAATGAAAGGAAAGCTTAGGGTAAAAGCTAAATGGTAAATATGTCTGTGTAATCAATGAAATCAAAACGAACGTTATAATGTAAATCTAATGCAAATAACATGATTTTACCTTCCTTCTGACTCACGGATCTAGGAGGGAAGGAGTTGCACCCAAGAGAGCTCATCAGATGTTACCCATGATAACTGAAATGTATGTGGATTGCTCAAGGCTCTTCAACACAATGTAGATGAATGATTAGGGATTAGATGATAGATTTGAGAGACTAGATGGAAATGAGAGATGATTTAGAGTGATTTGGACATTATGGTGGCATGATAAGGGGATTGTGAAATGATTTTGGCAAAGGTCTGATGCATGAAGAGGTCTCTCTCCAATGGCTTAGAGAGGGGTCCAATTTATAGAATTTTGGAGATGAGGATGGAGGGTGAGGATTCAGTTGATGAGATCAAGGGCTAGGAATAAAAGTGAATCTTTTATTCCTAGTGGATGAATTAATAATTCACATTTTGGGAAGAGTGGAGGATAGTGGATGAATTAATAATTTATTTTTGGGAAGAGTGGAGGATAGTGGGGGACAACTGAATTTTAAATTCAATGAGTGGAGGATAGTGGGGGACAACTGAATTTTAAATTCAGTTTAGTGGAGGATAGTGGGAGACAACTGAATTTTAAATTCAGTGAGTGGATGATGAGGTAAGCAGGGTTAATTAAGTGTTATCTTAATTAACTTAAGTCTAGGTTAATCAGATAAGCAAGATTTATCTAATTAACAGGGATTAGGGAAATGGATAAATCATCTAAATAAATATTAGCAATATTCATTTAATTGATAGGATAGGGTTATAAGGTTAAATGGATTAATTAGGTGAATTAATTGATCACCAGGGATATGCAGATGGGGAGAGTGGATTAGTGTAGAGGTACGAGAAATTGGTTTGCAGAGCAATCCAATTTTAGGTGTCTACATTTGCCCCTCTTTGAGATGGTGTTGCGGCTAAGTAACATCATTTCAAAGAAGTTAGAACATAGAGTTGGATTGGATAGAAAAAAGATTTTGGTTTGGAAGAATAGGGAAAGGTTTGGGGATAATTGGTAAGGGTGATGCCCCCTCGAGAGGATAGGCGGGTTGCGAGAACACGGTTGTGCTCTTGAAATGGATGGAACAGATTGGTAGATGTGGTCAGAGGATAAGTGGTGAAAGGATGATGATGTTCAGAGATGATTGGTGGATGATCATTGTGCTGAAATTGATTTAGAGCAATCCTAGGTTTGATATAGCAAAGTGGATATGTTCACCAAGGTATAGAAGACCAGGGTGATGATGTTTATCCAATGTTTGTATGGACTAGACACATAGACAAAGGGATGATCCCATGCATACCTAAGATAGTACAACCTTGTCTAGACGAGGGAAGGGGACTCATAGCATAAGCCCTTAGTACACAAAAGGTATGATGAACCTTAGATGCATAAGGAGATCAATATGCTAGAACCGACCCTATGATCAATCAAGATATGAATACTAGCTTGGAGTAATGAGACCAACCCACAAGCACAGCATACAAAAGCAAGACTATGCCCAATTATAGATGTTTTCACCACATACCATGATATAATAAGATCAAGGTAGCTTTGATGTGATCTTCGAATAGGACAAAAGATAAAAATCAAAAACAAAAAGACCAACGAACCAAAACAAATAGCCATTGTCTCTCTTGCCAAAATGGATAATGATTGGATAGATTTTGCCTATCGTAGGAAAGATATATCCTAAGGCAGGAATCAAATGATGATTGGATCATGATTAGTTGATGTTGTGATGATTGGATAGATTCTGCCTATCGTAGGAACGACATATCCTAAGGCAAGAATCGATTGATGATTGGATCATGTTTTGTTGATGTAAGATTGGCTCAAGATATGATGGTGAAAAGTTATGGTTGATGCTGATTTGATAGTTGATGATTTTTTGATAAGGGATGATGCTTTGATAAGTGATGCAATGTTTGGATCTAGTGTAAGCTTATTGAGGATAGATGTGATGATGATGTGGGATGATGATAAATGTGATGATGATGAGAGTGTGATGGAGCAAGTTTGATGTTTTGTGATGGATAGATTATTTTGGTATTTTGTGTGTTTTCTATTGTTTTTGTATTTTTTGATTTTTTGTGATGTTTTTGTATTTTTTGATTTTGTGATGTTTTTGTATTTTTTGATTTTGTGATGTTTTTGAATTTTTTGATTTTGTGATTTTTTTTGATGTTTTGATTTTTTTGGAAAGGGCATGATTTATTATGATGGTTGCCTCGGATTTCGTGTGGATAACATTTGTGCTAAATACCAATGACAAAGGAACACCAAGTCTAGAGGTGAAGGTGATGGGGTTGGATAAGGGGATTGGCAATGAATGGATAATGGATAGATAAATGCAGATAAGGTGTAGGATGGGGGATGAAGGATCTAGTAGGGAGACATGATAAGTAGGTGGAGGGATTGTTAGTGGAAGGGGATAGAGAGGAGATTCATGATAGATGGATTGCAAGATAGATGGATGGGAGATGGGGATAAGGATTTTTTCCAAGGGCTAGGTTGCAAGGAATCATATGCCCCAATGCTTAGGATTTTGCATGATGGGTTGATGTTTGAATGGATGGATTTTGTAGTAGGTGGATGGAGGATATACTAATGAAGGGAGTATGCCAAGAGGTCTCCAACGCATGTTGTTGATATGTTGCCCCTTGTCTTTATCAAGATCTAGGGTGAGAAATGGTTAAAACAAGATATAATGGATATGATGGATGGGAAATGATAGGATACATAGGGGATGGTGGATAGGAATATGATAGGATAAAGATAAGACAGTGGATAAGATGTACAAGGATATTATGGATGTGGATGAAGGATATGGTTTTGCCCCCAAGTGTAGGGATACAAAATGGATGGAGAAGGGACTACGCATGATGCCCACAAGGGGTTTTCATCAAGGTACTTGCCCAAGGCACCACGAGGAGTGGTTTTCACCATTGGACGGATTTTTTCTCTTTACTATTTTCTTGATTTTTTTGCTTTTTTGCTTTTTTGATGGGATGGGGACTCTAGCGTCTGTTTCCATAGCAAGGAGAAGATGGTTCCATGTTGGATAGCATTATGGATGATGATTGTATGGATTGTTGGAAGATAGGAGAAGGAATGGATGGTGGATAATGGATTATACAAAAGCATGGACCATAGGAATGTGATGGGGAAGATATGTAGGATAGTGAACGAAAGATGGAGATATGGGGGTATGTGGGAATGTTAAGTGGTGGAGGGGAACCAAGACCAACAGTTGCACACACTGTGATGTATTTGGAAGCTTGTACTTTGGATGTGGAGTTGGGAGTAATGGGGATCAGGATGGGGGATTTTTGTATGATCGATTTGGGGTTTTAGGGACCCAAATGGACTTAGGTGTTGGGGGATTCTTAGATGGGGAGTGGGATGTTTGGGATTTTGCGGTAGATTGGGAGGTAGATGCCTCATTAGATTTGAGTGATCTTTGTTTGGGGACCCACACCAGTTTTGTTTTTGCTTTTTCTTGTGAGGCATTCAAAATTTTACTTTTGAATCCCATGGATTTGGGGGAAGTTTCATATTTGAAAGATGTGTGCTTTTGTTGGTCTTGATTGGGAATTTTAGGGGATTTATGGGTGGAGTAAAAAGTGGTTTTTTTGATAAATGGATAATGAGATTTGAGGATAGGGATATTAGGAGTTGATAGGATAAGAGGTAAAGTGGATTTGTGGATAGGGATGTTGGGAGTTGGTAGGATAGGAGGTAGAGTGGATTTGATAGGGATCTTTGGAGTTGGAAGTAGTGGCGGTAAATTGGATGGAGGGAGATGGATGGTCACATGCTTTTGCAAATGGTAGGATGATGGAGGAGGGATGGCGACATATGATTTGGGAGTGCAATGAGATGCACCATGCTTGGGATTGGATGAATGGAATTTGGAAGGTGGGTGGATGGTATCAACTAGTGTAGATTGATTTTCTTGGGATGCATAGCCAAGGCCATGCGAGGATGGACGGAATGTGGTGTGAATGGGCTCCAAGATGCCTTGTTCATGAAGGCCTAAGCCTTTGCCTTGATAGTTCATAAGTTGGAGCATGCAACATGAAATGGGATGTTTGTTGCTTTGGAAACAAAACGCGAGTCCATTATTTGTTGGAGAAGAATATATGGTGGATGGATGTTGTTCACCTCCTACAAGGGAGTCACCACGGATGAAAGTGCTTGTTCCAAGTGAATAGGAGAATGGATTTGGGATGGGATTGGTAGATGGAGGTAAAGGATTCATGGGGGATGGTAAAGGGGTGGTAGAGGTTGATGTGGGATGAATAAGGTGATCAATAGATGGTAGGGGATCGGGGATGGGATTAGATGGGATGATTAGATCTTGATTAGGAGAAGGGCTTGATGTTTCAACATGCTTTGGATTTGATTCTTTGCATAGCTCATGTGGTTGGGTAGAAGTGGGATTGACTTGGATAGATGTGGTGGGTGCTTGGATGGATGTGATAGGTGTTTGACTTAGGTGTTCTTGAACATGGCTACATGGTGGTTCTTGACTTATGATAGGGGGTTGTTCAAGAGGTTTGGGGGATGTTGGATTGCATGAGGGTGTTTGATTCCTTGCTAATAGCCAATGGATGGCATCCTTCATGAGTGTATGGGTTGAAGAGCAATATAATGGATGGATAATGATGGTGGATGGTGTAGAATTGGGATGGGGATTAGATAGGTGGGTGATGGCTTTAGGTAGTGATGGTTCTTGGATGGGTTCAAGGATAGGTGTGGGACTAGATGGTGGTGTGGGAGGGGTGGGGGATTCCATTGCTTTGCTTGGTGATGTTCTTTGGAGGAAATCCCACAAGGATTCACTGGATGTTGTGGTGGTAGGATTTGGAAGATTTGATGGTGGATTAGATGGTGTATGGGTGAAAGGGGTTGGTGGATTGGGATATTCATAGGGTGATGGATTAAGATTGGAGGAACATTGTGTTGGGGGGGTTGGGATTGACGGATTGTAAGGTAGGTAGGGTGATGGATTAAGGTTGATAGGATGGGGATTAAAGGATGGAGGATTTGTATGGGGAAATGGTTGTTGATATAAGGTTTGGATTTTGGGGATAAGGTGTGCTAGATTGGTGTTCCCTTGATCAAAGTTAGCATGACAAAGGTTGGGGGATGGATAAGGTGGAGGTATTGATTGGTTGGATAGGTATGATGGCATGGATGTGTAAGGGGATGGTGATTGATATGAGGGTAAAGGTTGATATGATGAAGTTTGATATGATGGAAGTTGGTATGAGGTTGAAGGTTGATATGAGGATGATGGAGGTTGATATGAGGATGATGGAGGTTGATATGATGGAAGTTGATATGATGAAGGTTGATGGGAGGTTGATGGTGTGGATATGTAAGATATAGATTGGTATGAAGGTTGAAAGAATGATGGTTGATATGATGTGGATGGGGATGATGTGTAGGATGTTTGTTGATATGGTGGAGGTTGGTATGAGGTCCATGGTGTGGATATGTAAGATGTTGAAGGTTGATATGATGAGGGTTGATATGATGAAGATGGGGGAGGGATTTGGGATTCACCAATGATGAGGTCTGCTAAGGGATTATCTTTAATGTCATTTTTGAATTGTTCCTTAGCATTAGGATCCATGTTCGCATAGACTTTTCTAATTCTTTGTATTTGTTGTATTGATTCATAAAGATCCATTTTGTGGGAGATAGTATGGGATGATGGGGTTGTGATGTTGAGGATCAAATTTCAAGACCTTAGGATGATTTGATTTGATTTGATTTGTTTTGATGAATGGTTCTCTATGCTTTTGATAGACTAATGATCTTAAGCAAGAGGGTTGATTGGGTTGATTTGATTAGGTGATCAATTAAGGTCTTGATTTTTTATTGGGTTGATTTGGATTTGGATAATGATTGGGATCAATGTTGATGTGATGTGATGATGACTGGGATATGGTTAGGATTTGGTATGGAGTGATTAGGGATGATTAGGATAATGGTTAGGAGGATGTTGATAGAATGAGGATGAATGATGGAGATGTTACTAAGATGTGCTTAGGGATGATTGGGATTGAAGTTGATCTGATAAAAATGGAGATAATGATGATGTGTAATGGTTAGAATGATGTTGTTGGGATAATGATTTAGATAGAATGATGATGATTGATGATGTAGAGTGACAAGGATGTGAGTAGGATTGATTATGGATGACTTGGATGTGATTAGGACTAAGGTGGTTAAGAATGCGTAATTAGGATGAGTGTGATTGGATTTGAATGTGATGAATGACTTGTCTTATGTGTTTGATGTTTAGTTTGATTTGGCAATGTTTAGCAAATGATCACATGTACAAACAAGAATCACTACACAAGACACAAGCAAATTTGAATTTTAAATTTTGAAGAATATGATAATGATTAGACAAACACACATGCAAGACACATCAACATGCCCTAATGTCTAGTTTGATGGGGTATGGCCAATTAGGTTTGGGCAATGTTTAGACGAGGTTGACTAGTGATTTGAAAGTGAAATCTTGTCACACAATCGGGAGAAGGGGGTAACCCACCCTTCACCTTCACTTCCCAAAGGTAGAAAGTTCTTTGGGGCTTAGCCAAGAGTGACAAGATTCTAATTTCAAAGAGGGTGTCTTTCGATTCAGCCTCGGATGAGGTCATCCCTAGGGGTGATGAAATCCCCTAGTAGGCCTCCTAGGAAGGGTAAACAAAAGCAAATCGAAGTGAGGTGTTTTTGATCTCCAAGGTCACCTTGCAGTGCGAGGAGAGAGCATACACACACCCACTTGACTCACACTCTCACTTGTAAATTATCCCTTAGAAAAATGAAATGTGATAAAGACACGTCAAGCAGTGATTCTTTTTAAATCCCAATTTCAAGATGTGATTGAAGACATTGATTTGTTTTAAGCCCGATTTCAATGTGTGATGATCAAACAATGTCCATTTTAGAAACCCAAACCGAAGTGTGTTTGTAAGCAAGATTGAGAGATAAAGGATGAAACGAATGCACCTGATTAACTTGCCATCCAAATTGATGTAGATGTTGCACCTAATGTTGTTCTAGCCCCGTATGATCACCTGCAAGTCAGAAGAACGAAAACAGAGCAAGTAGACTAGCCAAAGAGATTGTTATGCAAAAATTGATAATCTGATAAAATATACTGAAAAATGAACTGATACAGCAAAATGGATTGCATGAACAGAAAATTCAAGAAATTCTATGTGATTTGAAAAAAAAAATTCATTGAAAAACGATCAAATTTGCACAAGTTATGATGAGTTGAAGATTTTAAGCATGTTTGACTTTGACTGATGAAAAAGGTGGGAAAAAGGTATAGTTTCCTAAAAATTTCCTCACAACTGTGTAGTTGGCCAAGTGCTCTTTCTGATGAGTGTTTATTTTCTCAATTTCACCTCCATATGCGAAAGTTGTACCAGTTTGAAAAAAATAGCCTATTTCGACATGTTGGAGGTAATTGAGGTTAACTGACTGTTTAATATTAACCACAGGCTGTTTGGAAATTTTGGTCACATGCATCAGTTTAAAGAAAATGGTTAAGGCCTGCGGTCTATTTGAAGGTTAAGTTTAGGAGAAGCCCTTGGTCATTCATATGACCAAGGGCTAGTCGCATGCAAAAATTAAAAATCAATTTCAAAGCAACGGGGGGGAGGGGGTCAATAATAGAAATAATACCCTAAGTCACCAAAGGGACCACCCCCAATGCTCATGACCCCCAGCATTGGTCGGGTGATTTAGACTTAGGGCAGTTGGATGGGAGTGAGTCGACCGGTATGTGGGCGGAGCTAGGGTTTTTGTTTTAGTGGCGGCCAAGTGCTGTGGTTAGAGGGCAGAGGGCGGTCGGCGGGTGGATGAGGGATGCGTAGGTGAAGGCGGCTGTAGGAGGTAGAGAGGGTGGAGGGTACAACATGGGAGACGGGGAGGAGGGAGCGGCATAGGATAGTTTGGGAGAAGGGGAGGTTTGGAGTCTAAGGGGAACGGGGGGGTGCTAGTAGAGGAAGGGGATGGGGAGCGAGAAGTTGTGGCGGCAGGAGCAGCGGAGGTTGCAGGGTGGTGAGAAGGGAGGTCGGCGGGGGATACTGCGGGGAGCAAAGAGGGGGTGTGGGTGGCCACGAGGGGGGGAGCAAGGAGGAAGGGGCGGTCGGGGGGTAAGGGGTTTGTTAGTGCAGAGCGGTGGCGCGGCGGGATGTTAGGGCAGAACAGCGGGTGGTGACTGAGGTGTTGGAAGCGGTGGTTTGAACTTAGAACCTGCACACAACAATATTAAACCTACAAAACCAAATATCCTGCTACACACAAAGCCAGTGAGCCAAAGCATAGATTAGTATGGCGGGGGTATGGTTCCATACGATACGAACTGTACCCTAAAAAATTTTCAAAAATTTTCAAAAAAAATTTCACAGAACCTAGGCAACTTTACTGTCAAAATTCACAGAAATAGTGACCTGATCGCAATGGTGAGGTTAGTTTCTGCATAGGACACAACCTATGATAGTTTATCACCAAAACAAAGATTTTGACACCAAAACCTTCACAAATTGACAATGAGATCTGAGACTGGGCATACCAATGTAATCAATGAAATCAAAAAGAAGGTTATAATGTAAATCTAATGCAAATAACATGATTTTACCTTCCTTCTGACTCACAGATCCAAGAGGGAAGGAGTTGCACCCAAGAGAGCTCCTCAGATGTTACCCATGATAACTAAAATATATGTGGATTGCTCAAGGCTCTTCAACACAATGTAGATGAATGATTAGGTATTAGATAATAGATTTGAGAGACTAGATGGAAATGAGAGATGATTTAGAGTGATTTGGACATTATGGTGGCATGATAAGGGGATTGTGAAATGATTTTGGCAGAGGTCTGATGCATGAAGAGGTCTCTCTCCAATGACTTAGAGAGGGGTCCAATTTATAGAATTTTGGAGATGAGGATGGAGGGTGAGGATTTAGTTGATGAGATCAAGGGCTAGGAATAAAAGTGAATCTTTTATTCCTAGTGGATGAATTAATAATTTACATTTTGGGAAGAGTGGAGGATAGTGGATGAATTAATAATTCATTTTTGGGAAGAGTGGAGGGTAGTGGGGGACAACTAAATTTTAAATTCAGTGAGTGGAGGATAGTGGGGGACAACTAAATTTTAAATTCAGTTTAGTGGAGGATAGTGGGAGACAACTGAATTTTAAATTCAGTGAGTGGATGATGAGGTAAGCAGGGTTAATTAAGTGTTATCTTAATTAACTTAAGTCTAGGTTAATCAGATAAACAGGATTTATCTAATTAACAGGGATTAGGGAAATGGATAAATCATCTAAATAAATATCAGCAATATTCATTTAATTGATAGGATAGGGTTGTAAGGTTAAATGGATTAATTAGGTGAATTAATTGATCACCAAGGATATGCAGATGGGGAGAGTGGATTAGTGTAGAGGTACGAGAAATTGGTTTGCAGAGCAATCCAATTTTAGGTGTCTACAGCATGGTAAAAACCCTAGTAAACATAGACGTGGTTGTAAAAGAAATGTATATCTTTTTAGGATGTCGCCAAAAGGGAAGAAAGGGGAGAAAATGGCTAGGAAAGCTGAAAAGAAGGAAACTAGAGTTAAGGAAGAGTTCCCAGGTAGAGGATACCATTCAAACATATACTGTCCATACAGGGCATTGAATACTGAAATTGGGGATTTCGATTCCGAGGAGATATTGAAAAAAATATGAGAACTTGGCGCATCTTTGGCAATGAAAAATAATTAGGATGTTGGGTTGTACAAGGCTACAAGTTTTCCACAAGAAATGGAAGCTAGGGACCTAGTTCTTGAGTGTCTACAGAGATATGATTTTCAATCTAGGAAGGTACAACATAATGGAGTGGTATTCGCAAACTTGTCTGTGGAAGGGATAGCACAAACTTTTGGGTTAAGGACTACTGGAAAAATGAAAGAGGTGGAAGTAGAGAAATATGTTGAAGATTTTAAGGAGGAGGCATCATGTAAAAGTACCATATTCTACGGGTGGTATCCTTATGATAAGAAACCGAAAGCATCTGCCAGGGTACCTAAGAATTTATACTAATTAGATTTCAAAGAAGAGGTATATATCATGATTACTTTACTGAGAAAAGTAATGGGGTTGGAGGATGTAGCTTCATTTGAACCTTGGATGTTTTTAGTCATACAATTCATTAGGGAAGAAATAGGGTATGTACATTAGGCTTTGGCAATCAACAATGCAATTTATGCACAGGCCATACGATTTAACAAACACAAGAAATTCTTCATGTCATCATACATCATATACTCTTGTGCTACTAAGATGCAACTGAATGGAATATTGAGGATTGAAACCTTAGGGAGTGGGCCAGGACAAACTCTTGTATATGAACATTACACAAACCTACAAGCACAAAATGTAGGGAAGAATTGGATAAGGGTCAATGATGTGTTTTCTATGTATTTGGTAAGGATTTTGACAGGGGAAAAAGATTAGAGACTATTAGAAATAGCCAAGAATGCAATCACATTGCATAGTGCTTGGTATATTCAGTTCTCCACATTCACATACATTAGAACTGAAGGATTCAAAGGCAAACCATTTAGATTACCAAGATACCCATCTGACAAGGTAGTGTTGCTGGAGTTTACCAGACAGATACTGGATGTATATGCAATATATAAGGCTCAGTGTAATAGGGGTAACATCAAATTCCCCTTTGTTATTGGGAGGTACCAATGTTTCAATGAGGATGTGGCCAAAACATCAGAGGCTGATTTGTTATATTATGATTTTCCAATGTTTGATATAGTTCGACCTTTTGATCCTTTCAAAAGGATTCAAAACTTTATAGATAAGAAGTACATGCATCAACCTCACATTAAGGATTTTTGGGCCAACTATAATAATGAAGTTGAAGTGAAGAAGAGAGCTCATCAACTATTAACTCTTGATTAGATGAGGATAGTAGGGGGAATTGAAGTGCCCCAAGAAATCACAGATGATGAAAATACGTTGCATACCGAGTATGACAGCACCAAAGAAATCTTGACTGAGCCAAATTGGAGTCAATCTGAAGAAATTTCAATAGATAATGTATCAAAGTCAGTATTTACATACTCAAATATGTGGATCAAAGAAAGAATAGAAGAGTTGAAAGCAAAAGGAGTGACAATCACCTACAAGAAGGGTAAGAATAGAAGTCAAGACAATGAGAAAGATTTTGATGATTTTCTAAGAAGGAAAAGACAAGTGGTGGAAGCTAGACTAGCAAAGGCTAAAACCAGGGCTACAATAATGGATCCCTATGCATTAGAGATAACAGTCACTATACGTACAGGGACATTTATGTATTCCATGGAGTGGACATCTACATTTGATGTAGCTGCTTCAACAGGGCAAGGTCCAATATAGGCATAGGTGATATCTCAACCATCCACACTTACAGTGCCTATGCAGGCATCTCAACAAACACTTTTGGAGACACCCACAGATGTAGCACAAACCCAACAAGAGAAATTGTAGGGGTTTATTAAATTTAAACAAGAAATGGCTGAAGAAATGATGGCAACCAAGACATCTAGTGCCCAACTATCTACCAAAGTAGAAATAGTAGATTTGGATCAAATTGAGGATGTAGAGGGAGATGAAGAGAAAGGTGAAAAGGAAGGTAGTGATGATAGCCTTGAAATGAGTAGTGAGGAAGAAGTAGACAAACAAGGACCTAAATCTCCTCTCCTCTCCAAGCAGTCAATAAAGAATATTAAAATCATTGATCCTTTTGGGAACTGTAGGCACCTGAAAATGGTTACAACCAACTTCATCCACTCACGCATTCAACCCTAATCCACCTGCATCACTTTGTCTAATCCGATTATTAATTAAATAATTTTTAATTATTTAATTAATTTACTCTGCACCTTTATCATGTCATAAAAATCAATTCTTCTACTATAGTTTGAAAATTAAATATTTTTTACTATAGTTCATCCGAAAATTAAATAAATTATCATATTTATTTAGTTCCCTATTTTGTGCACTTTTGATTACTTTTTGTAATCATAATTATTTTCTTCTAATCCATGTGCACATGAATTAATTTTAATTAATTCATCATTACAAACCCCCATGTTTCTAGAAGTCCACTTATCATCCAATGTACATGTTTGTACATGACAAGTGGTACTTTGGAAGCATGGGCAAATCTTCCAAATTGAGTACATTTGTCCTCTTTCTTCCACCCCACTCCATGTGTCACTATTCATTCCAATTTAAAATTCCATATGGCAATATTTGAACACTATTCCTCTACTTTTTAATTGCACTTGTCCTCTCTATGGAATTTAAAAATCCTCACAAAGTCCAAGCCTTACCTTTTCATAAATGAGTCCTTACATGTCATACACCTACTCAATCCTAACCATCCATCCATTCAAACTTGCATTCTCATCCATTGATCATCCATTGAATCTTGGGGCAACCTTCTTATCTAATCCAATCATGCCATTTGTCCAATTCTCCTTGCTTGAGGATCCTCAAGCAATCTCCACCATTGATCCTCCAAATTGATCCTAGCCCTCCAATCGCATCTCAAAGAATCTATAAATTGAGGCCTCCACCTCCCATTTGGAACAAGTCATTTTATGCAAGAAAACTCTGTCAATTTGAGTACTCAACATATAGAATTAGTTCAATTCTAGCATAGTTTAGTAATAGCATTTCATATCTTACGGCATATCGCTACTAATAGACTCATTTAGGGTGCAATTAGATAGTTTGTTAGTAGTTTAGCCCAATCTTAAGGTCCCTTGGACTTGAGATTAGGTGCATTTTAGGTGTAATTTGCATCTATTTTAGGTCTTATTTTCATAGGTAGACATTTTGGCATGCCCGATGGGACACCCACCACCTTTTCTCTAACAAATTTGCATGTTTTGTATTGTTTTTTGTGATAGGTCGGATCAATGCCTAATTTCTACACATCAGCACCTATCTGGCACTTTAGCACCCATCCCTGTAGATTAGCGCTCGTCTAGAGATAAGGTAAAATCACTAATTGCTAATGGTTTTTAGAGAAAAGTCAAAACTTTATGCTTGCATGATGTTTTAAATGATGTTTTACTAACTTTTTGGCCACCTTAGCTCCCTATTTTGTAGGAAAAATCAATTTTACAAGGGGGAGGTGCTATCTGTCTCAGATCAACACCTAGTCCTCTGTATCAGCACCCAGTCCCACAGATTAACACCTAACCAGGAATTGGGTTTTTTAACTATATTTTGGTTTTGCAGCCTCATTTGACTGTCAAGGAGCTCATATCAAACTACTAACTTTTCCTTTGTCAGGTTTGCATTAGCTTAGAAGCATTTAGCATTGTCATTTTTGAGTGAAATTGCTTTGTTAATCATAGGGACACTCATCTTGGTTAAAATTAACAACTTGCATCTTTCACTCATAAGGTTTAAAAATAACAACAACGTGCATCCTCACTCATTGGGTTAAAAAGAACCACAAATTGCATTTTCACTCATCTAAGCAAGAAAATGAATAATTTTGTGTGAAGTGTCTTGTGATTATGTTTGTTATATGAGAGTGTATGCTCTTCCCTCACACCATTGGTGATCTTGGGAGTCAAAAACTTCTCACAACACTTGCATAACTCACCCCCATCATAATCCAAGAACTAAAAAATGAACCTTGTTTAATATGACCCAAGCCTAAAAATACATATGCTCTCCCCTTGCATCTTCGTATGAACTTGGGGATCACAAGCATTTTTATGCTCGTGTTACTTTTGTTGAATCTTTAGAGGGCCTGCCACCCTGCTTCAAAAGGTGGGAACGACCCAAGCAGCAACAAGCTAAAGCCAAGCTCTTTCGAGCCGCTATATAAAATAATGTGTTTGTGACAAAAGTCACAAGCAACAGGTGCTATTGTGTGATACCGATGAATGTTTCCCCAAAAAACCAGTAGAGCGTAACCTCTGCAGGCTAGGAAGCCTCCTTATCGAAGTGAATCGCCATATGTATGGCCACCTGAACGAATGCACTTACTACAAACCATTATTTTAGTAGCCCAAATCCCTCTATTTGTTGGCACAGAAGGTGGGACCTTTGAAGCCGCCCTGATTCTCATGGTTCTTAGTAGAGATAGCAAGGACAATCCTAAGGTTTGGTGTGGGGACGAGCCTTGGGAAACCCAGAAATTGGTATGCATGAGAAGTGAGTGTCGTGGAGGGGAGCCGGTGCTACCAAGATCCTGGAGATATCCACTTTGAATAGGCACGGCTAGGGGATCTAACAAATATTGTCCTATCCTTGCCTTAGGTTGTGCATGATTATTTAATTTAATAACAAAACCTTTAAACATTGTATGCACTTGTTTGAAATGTTTGTATACATCATTCAACCTCCAAAGCCCAAAACATCACATCCCAAGCCCAAAATTTGAATAAAACCATCACTGTCCTATATAAGTACCCAAACCTCTGCATCAGCGCCCAAACCTCCACATCAGCGCTCAATCCTCTGCATCAGCACCTAGACCTCCACATCAGCGTCCAAACCTCTGCATCAGCACCCAAACCTCTGCATCAGTGCCCAAACCTCCTGTATACGCCTAAAAATGACATGATTCAGTCTAAATAAATATTCTTAATATTTATTCCCTCCCAATTCTTCTATCAATAAATAAATAAACAAATTTATTTATTTGATTCACATTCCTCTTAATTAATTAAATATCAAAATATTTAATTAATTCTTCTAAAGTCAAAATTAAATAAAATCAATTTATTTAATTAAATTTCCTAAATTCTTCTAAAGTCTCACATAATTAAATAATCCTACGTTATTTAATTAATCCTAAATCCCTCTATCCTAAGTCCTAATTTCATAATTCCACCTCATCAATCCACCTCACCTTTTCCACCTCACCTTCTCCACCTCATCATGTTGCACATGTAATTAAATATTTCAAATATTTAATTACCTAATATTCTCTCACCCACATGTCCTATATCTTCTCCAATCAAAATTAGTTAACTCATCAATCAAAACTGTTAACTAATTAGTCAATTATGTCAGCTCCTCATTCTATTCAGGTAATTGATCAATCAATTCTGTCAATTCCTCAATCCATTCTATTAACTCTTCAATCAATTTTGTTAACTACCATGTTACATGATGGAAGTGGGACACTTGTCCTCTTTTTATTTGTTGCACATTCCTCAACCATTCTTAACCATTGATCTACTCATTTCGTCTCAACCATTGATCTTCATCCTCCCAAGTCTATAAATGAAACTTCATTCTTCCATTCTTATCATCCAGGCTATTTGTATTCTTACTCTACAGGAATTTACTAGTGCACCTTTGGCACCTCCATTTCTATTCATTAGCTTGAGATCACACATTTGCTTTGAATCTCATCTTCATTGCACGTTTATCACCACAACCATTTACTATCGACATCCTTGAACACAACAAAGGAGTGCACTCTCTGAGGGCCCTACTTCATATAAGCAAGGACAGTTTTAATAGGCAAACAATAGGAGCTTCAATCTAAGGAAGGTTTGCATTGTGTTATTCATTGCTTCATCTCATTTAAATCTTCTTAGTTTCACTATTCTATTGAGTTATGGGTATTTGATGTTGTTAATTGCATATTCATTGTTTAACCAAATTTCCCTTAACATTTTTGGCGCCCACCGTGGGGCCTTACCCCTTTATTTAATCAAAATCTGAGTTTTTAAGACAGGTTCCGTATAGGCATTGCACAGGCTAATCCGGCGCATTTGAACAATTTTGCGGCGCTTCTGTCCTCTGTTCTGGTGGATATATTCTTCCTACGCATATGTTATTTCTTACTGCACTTTTAAACTCTGTTACGACACATATATTCTTCCTACGCATATGTTATTTCTTACTGCACTTTTAAAATTTGTTTACGGCACATATATTCTTCTTGCGCATATGTTATTTCTTATTGTGCTTTTAAACTCTGTTACGACACATATATTCTACCTGCACATATGCTCTTTCTTTTTGCATTTTTAACCTCTGTTACGACGCATATGTGTTACAATGCTTCTGTTGACTATTTCTGCACATTTAGTCACTGAAGTGGCACTTCTGTAGTAGGCTGGGATTTTAGGGTTTTTCTAAGAAGATTTTGCTAACGCTGACATCTTTGCAGGTATTCTCTAGAGCTATTTTGCAGGATAGGTTTGGGTTTAGTTTCATATAGTTGCATTTTTGATAGCTTACACTTCACTTTCTAAAGGGATAGTAAAATAGATACTCATGCAAACTCCCACGTAGTTTTTAATTAGGAAAGAAGTAACTGGATCATTGCTATCTTGCATTGCAACATTATTATCTTTTCAAAGTTATTGCTATCTGGTATAAAACTAAACTCATCATTGCTTTCTGGGTTAAAACCAAACCTCTACTATCTCGATTGACCAACATTTCAAAGTTAACAACTCGTGCTATCGTGGTATAAAACTGAACTCATCACTGATATTTGGGTTAAAACTGAGCCACTGCTATCTTGATTGACCAACATTTCAAAGTTAACAATTCGTGCTACATGGATTAAAACTAAACCATTGCTATCTTGCTAAATCACTTCAAGGTTCTGTGCTTGCCCAAGTAGATTAGCCCATTTAGTTTTTCTACTTTTAACTAGGTTGGATTAATTAGTGTCTTCCGTGCTTATCGAATAACAACAGGCCTATGCTCTCCCCTTTACTGGGTGACCAGAATGCCAGACTTGTTATTCCATCTATTTAACCTTTAGAGGGGCTTGCCCTTGGATGCACGCCTATCCAAGTGGGAATGACCCTGAGTGGAAATAGGCTAGACGCTAAGCCCTACCAATCCACTTAAAATAAATGTGCTTGAGGTGAAAACCTCCTGCAACGAGTGCTGTTGTGTTACATCAACGGCCAACCTCCCCCAAAACCCTCTAAGGTGCAACCCTTTGAGGCTAGGAGACTCCATAATAGAGAGTAGTGATGCCGCATGTGTAACCACTCGAACGGTTGCCCTCATTAAACACCTTCTATTCTATTGGCCCAAAACCCTTGTAATCCATTTCGAGCCTAAGATTTTGTACTTGTTTTTCTTTTCTCTTAGCCCAAAAAAGAGTCACAAAAATCACTAAAAAAGTTAAAAAATCATAAAAAAATTTGTTGTGTTTGCTGTGTTTTCTTTCCATTAATTCAGAAAATCAAATCAAGAAGACCTTTTTTTGCCACCAAAGTACCAAAAACATCAAAAAAATTCATAAAATTGCAAAAACACTAAAGAAAGCCAGAGCGGCGCATCCGTCCTCTATTCCTGCACATCTGTGCCGACTTGCAGTGCATTTGTTTAGACTTCCTGCACTTTTGTTGTCTGTTGCTGCGCATACACCTTTTACCAATATGGCACATATATCCTGACTTGCTGCACATTTGTCAATTTCTGTTGCGCATCTGTTTCAATGCATACATGACAGTGAGCACTTGCACAATTTTTGAGGGAAAAATTTTACCAGTTATGAGTACCCATTTCAGCTTAGCTCCAAGATCAGAGATCAGGTTCTACCTTGCAGTTAGTTTTCATCCATTTCATCCAAAAAGTCTCTCTTTCGTCAATCATCCCATCCACCTTCTATCAGGTCTTTCTAGTCCCAAAGTTAGAACATCCCATATCAGATCAGCGTAGGTCCTTTCTTTTGTGTCATTGTGAATTCAAGTAAACCTAGTAGGTCACAGAACTTTGCTAGTGGCTTGTTACACGACTAGTCCTTACATAGTAAGACAAGTATCGAGTACCCTTACTGGTAGCTACCGTCTTGTATCCGCCGCCTTACTTGAAATCATTGAGCAAGAAGGTCCGTTATCCAAGTCTTGTCCTAGGTATCCTATTCACAGTAGTCTCCATCGGCACCTTGCCAAAATTTCTAGTCCCAGTCCACTTCATCCCACGTCACCTTGTGTGGTTCTTACTAGATCTCAATACAAAAAGCAACTTGAAATGGCCGGCTCATCCAACCACATCGTCACACCTCATGATAGTGACAAAAATATCTCTCACAAAGATTATCAAGGAATCATCCAAGATCAAAAATTCCAACGCCTAGTAGAAAAGGTGCTTCACGCAGACCCTCATAAGTATTTCCACCATCTTGCTAGTCTTGGAATTAAACTACCCGCGGATTTTGATATAAGCTCAATCATGGAAAACATGGAAAATGATCATGAAAAGGAAAAGAATGCCATAGACCCAAACGCAAATGATAAAGGAAAACAAACCATGGATCAAAATACTCCTATGGAAAAAATGAGGAAACAACTTGAGTCAAACGCAGCAAATCTCAGATCTCAAGACGGGTACAAATGCCAAAAACTACTCCTTGGAAGATATTGCACCGTACCCCTTTGACAAAAGTTTGATCATGAAACCATTCCCCTATCGATTCGAAGTTCCTAAGTTTGAGAAGTACAAAGGGAAAGGGGACTCTAGAGACCATATAAGGGAATTCAACGTAGCATGTTTGGAAGTAGCTCATAATGAGACGTACTTAATGAGACTATTCCCTAGGTCTCTAGGTAACCAAGCTATGGAGTGGTTCTCACGGCTTCCACCAGGCATCAAAACTTTTGATGAACTAGTCAACAAATTTATCACGCACTTCTCTTACAATATCAAACACGAATTATCTATGCTAGATCTATGCAACACCAAACAAAAGAGTGGTGAGTCATTCACCACCTTCCTACAACGATGGAGACAACTAGCAAGTAAGTGTTCTTACAATATACCTAAGAAGCAGCTATATGAGATGTTTGTCCATAACCTCAATACCGATCTTAGCTATCAAATACAAATACAATGCCCTACATCATTCTCAAAAGTCATTAAAATGGGATTGTTTATCAAAAAGGCTATGATCGCCAAGGGGGCAATCAAGTTATACAAGGACACACCTACCTCCAACTACACGACGAACAAATCAAAGTTTTGGACCAAGAATAAGAATGTTGTCAACGATGGGGTAGTGGATGCCAAGGTGGCAGCTCCCAAGCAACAACCCATATTCACTCTCAAAGGAGAAGCAAACGATGTTGCACCCAACAAACCATTCTCTCAGGAGCCAAGACCATGGTTCAGAACAAATCCAAGGAGAAAGTTCACACCGCTGGGTGAGTCTCAAGAATCCGCATTAAGGAAGTTGTTGGCTAACAATGAAATTTCTCTACTGCCAACAACTGATTATGAGCCTATAGTCAAACCTCCCTATTGGAAGGATACAGACTATTGTGAATATCATAGAGGAAGGGGGCATACAACCAACAATTGTATCCATCTCAAAAATATTATCTAAGATGTGCTTGATCAAAATCAAGGAGGAACCCAACAGCATACCTCTAATGAGACACATGTGGCTTACAGGGATCCACTTCTAAATCACAACAGGCCATACAACAACAATAACAACAATGGCAATACCAACAACAATAACAACAATAGGCCATACAACAACAATACCAACAATGACAAAAACAACAATAATCGCAATAGGCCAAATCAAAATAGTGGGAATAGTAATGCCAACTATGCAAGTGTGCCATTTGACTATACAATAAATTGCATTTCTGAGCATGTCCCGCAAATCAATGTCATCACGCCCAACCAACAATCAGGACCTAACAGAACTAGTTGTAGTATCATTACCCGTAGTGGTAAAGTCACACTCAATACCGCCCCTCCAAGGTTATCACCTTCTCAATCCAACTTCCACTAGTATAATGTCATAGACCAATTACAGAAAACTTTAGCCCACATTTCTATCTTGGAGTTGTTGCATCTATCTCCTTCCCATAAAGAGATCCTTGAAAAAGCCTTAGTGGAAACCACTGTCCCGACTAACTTGGCCCAAGAGAAGTTTCAGGCCATGGTAGGTAATCTAACCTCCTCAAGCTCCATTTCATTTACTGAGCAAGATGACCTCTCTATGTCTCCACCTCATAACACCCCTCTACATATTGTTGCCTTCATCCACAAGCACCGCATCAAGAGGGTTCTTATTGATGGGGGGGCCAGTTTAAATATTTGCACATTAAAGCTAGTCCTTGCATTGGGGTTCTCCGAACAAGCAGTTGATCCAAGGAAGAAGATTACTATCAAAGCATATGATGAAGAAGAATGAACTACAAAGGGAACAGTAGTCCTACCCATACAAGTGGGACCAGTAATAAAAGATGTTGTGTACCAAGTCCTTGATAGAGAGTTTGCTTATAATATTCTTCTAGGGAGACCATGGATTCACGCCATGAAAGTAGTACCCTCGACCTATAACCAATGCATAAAATTCCCTCACAATGGCAAGCAAGTCACCATCCAAGGTGACCCTGACCCCTTTCAGCATTGCAACTCCTTCCTTGCCAAACCCGATTACATCATACCAAATAACAGAGCCTCTATATCCCTTATCCCACAACATGATCATACCACCGAAGCATCCTCATCAAGGCCCAAAGAGCAAAAAATTACCATAAAAGAAAGTGGAGTGGGAGAATACTCCATAGAACATAGCCTCAATTTAGCCAAGATGCCTTTGTCTCCTCGATCTTTTGGCCAACCCAAACATTTTCCAAAGCCATCGGCTCCTCCTATAGCTCCCGCAACTCCCTTTGTAAAATGGGGGACCTTATCTAATGAATCAGAGGAAAGAGATATCCTATAGTGGCTTTATACTGAAGAGGAGAGCACATCACAAGAACCACCTAGGCTCCCAACAGAACTCTATGGGCAAGGTGAAACTATCCTACACAGAATGGGCTACAAAGGACAAGGCCCCATCAGCCTCAGAAAAGAAGGAATCATAGAGCCTATTTAACCTTCTTCATCCTCATTGGCTAGAAATACAAATGGTCTAGGATACAAAGGCAAGGGCATAGCTAAAGAAAATGCTTGTCTTGTGGAAATGACCCATACACTTCAAGAGGACAGCGACACAGACTCTAATGAATATGAGTGGGATGAGCTAACAGAGCATTCCTATGATGACAAGGAGGTCGATACCATCCAAACTTTTAGCCCCTAACGTGAGGGACAAACGCTACCGAACAGACCACTAGAGTTTGATTCACCCATCTCTGAGATTATGTCTTTTGAGGAAGGTTCAAGTTCCATCGCAATAAACAACTTGGAGGAAAGTACCATCCCGAACACCACCCCTACCTATACTCCTAGCGTATCCATTCACACTATCAATGAATTAGGTCTATCCTCTGACTCCCTCCCCTTTATGCATCCTGATCTTATTCACTAGGATCTGCGAGGAACTCCGCAACTAGATATGTTCCAAAACGATGATGCTTACATTGACTATATGGAACTTAGGGACCACCTACCCAAAGGAGATCATAAAGCTGGTTTCTCTATTGAACTTAATACCATGGCTTACTTCAGAGAGGGTGCCAAGCCTTCCAGTCGCAAAAATATCAAGATAAAAACTGGATCTGACGGTGAAAATCATTTTGCAGCAGTGTCAGATCCCAAAACAGTAAAAAGAAAGGATGCATCCAAAGGTGAAAACCCAACTGTGGCACCTGACGATGGAAGGCTTGACACTCTCCCCACAAACATGCACCAGGAGAAGTCCCAAATTGTTGTGGAACTGATAGAGCCTGTTAATATTGGTATAGAGGAACAACCTAAGATCATTCACTTTGCTAAATCCCTTACTCCACTGGAAAAGACCAGGTTTGTACCATTCTTCAAGAAAAAGAGGGGCAACTTTGCTTGGTCATATGTAGACATGCCAGGTCTAGACCTAAACTTGATTCTACACCATCTTCCATTAGACCTAGGAGTAAAACCAGTGAAGCAGAAGCTTAGAAAGATACATCAACACATAGTGCTATTGGTCAAAGAAGAACTCAAGAAATTACTGGATGTAGGGTTCATCAAAGCTATAGACTACCTGGAGTGGATATCCAACATTGTACCAGTGTCCAAACCTGATGGCCGAGTCAGACTATGCAATGATTTTAGAGATCTAAACACAGCTTGCCCAAGGATGATTTTCCGTTGCTAAATATCGATATCATAGTCGACTTAACAGCAAGGCACACCATGTTATCTCTCATGGATGGTTTCTCAGGATATAATCAAATTTGAATAGCACCAGAAGATCAACACAAGACATATTTTACTTGTCTATGGGGTACTTTCTGCTGGAATGTCATGCCATTCGGGCTAAAAAAATGCAGGAGCCACATATCAACATGCTATGACAACTATATTCCATGATATGATGCATGTAACAATGGAGGACTATGTCGATGATATCCTAGCAAAGTCGCTCACAAGAGAATCACACTTGGATGTATTAGAGAAAGTCTTTCAGAGATTAGACCAATTCAAAGTCAAGTTGAACCCAAAGAAATGTGTGTTCGGAGTCACTTCAGGCAAGTTGCTAGGTTTCATCGTGTCGGCAAATGGAATAGAGGTGGACCTCGCCAAAGTCAAGGCTATTATGGACATGCCACCACCTAAGACTCTTACTCAATTAAGATTGCTACAAGGTAAGTTACAAGCAATCTGCAGATTCATATCCCAGCTAGCAGACAAGTGCCAACCATTCAGTCATCTCCTGCACAAGAACATTCCATTCAGATGGGATGAAAGGTGTGAAGAGGCATTCAACAAGCTAAAAGAATATCTTATGAATCCACCCATTCTCATGCCTCCTATTCAAGGGAAACCACTGATACTCTACATATCTGCTACACCTATAGCTCTTGAGGCTCTTCTGGCACAACAAGATTATGAGAATAAAGAAAGAGCCGTCTACTACATCATCCGAACATTGGTGGACTTTGAATTGTAATACTCACAGATAGAAAGATCATGTCTTGCGGTAGTTTTTGCTTCACAAAAACTCTGACATTATATGCTTGCACATCTAGTTAAACTCATTACAAAAATAGAACCACTGAAATACCTACTAAGCAAAGTAGCTCTCATGGGTCGCCTAGCTAAATGGGTAATGCTCTAAAGTGAATATGACATTGAGTATATAGACAGAAAAGATATCAAGGGACAGATCATTGCTGATCAACTAGCGGATGCACCATTACAGGACACCACACCGATGCAATTTGAGTTTCTAGATGAATCCCTATTCAACATATCAACATATTCCTAGAAACTTTACTTCGATGGGTCCTACATAAATCATAGATCGGGGGCAGGAATCTTGTTTGTGACTCCTCATGGCGACACAATTCCAAAGTCTTACCATTTGTTATTCCCATGCACCAATAACATAGAAGAATATGAAGCCTTAGTAATTGGTCTCAAGATGGCAACTACGTGGAAAATCCAAGAGCTACATGTCTATGGTGACTCTCAACTTATAATCAATCAAGTCAATGATGATTACCAAACCAAAGATTAAAAGCTTGTCCCATACAAGCAGATGGTCGACGACTTCAAAGAACACTTTGTAATCATCTCTTTTGAATAGATACCTAGGATCAAGAACAAAGCAGCAGATGCCATGCTAACCATTGCCTCTCTCCTCGAGATACCTAAAAATGAGTCCCGATACGAGTTCTTAGTAGAAACTATCCGACAACTAGCTTATGATCTTCCTGAGACCTATTCCATATGCCTCCTAGTTGGATCCAATTCACCTTGGTATGGTAAGATTTTCACTTACCTCAAGGAAAACATCCTCCCACCTGACTTATCTTCTAACCAATGACAAACTTTTATACGCCAAACCTCTCGATATACCATCATTGCTGATACCCTATACCGACGTGGTCTAGATGGTACTTTACTCCATTGCTTAGAACAAGAAGAATCCATAACCACCTTGCAAGACGTACACGAGGGGATCTACAAAACACACTCTAGTGGTCCTTCCTTAGCCAAGAAACTCATGCATTTGGGTTATTACTGGCCGAACATGGAAATGGATTCATATCAGTTTGTCAAGAAGTGCAAGTAGTGTCAAATACATGGGAACCTGATACATGCACCGGCTCAAGAGTTGGGACCTTTAACGACACCTTGGGCCTTCTGCCAATGGGGACTTGACTTTGTGGGAAAGATCCATCCACCCTCATCCAATGGCCACAAATTCATCATAATTGCAACTGAGTACTTTACAAAGTGGATTGAAGTCATTTCCCTCACCACCGTCACAGGTAAGAAAATCTCCTCATTCATCCTGAATTACCTCATCTGCAGATACGGAATTCCTTCATCCATTATCACGGATAATAGAAGACCATTCAAAAACTAGGATGTCCAAGAACTCTGTGAACATTTCAAAATCCAACACCGTTTCTCCACTCCATACTACCCCCAAGGTAATGGTCAAGCTGAAGCATCCAATAAGACCATCTTGAAACTCCTCAAGAAGATAGTCAACGATGCTAGCCGTGATTGGCATATCCAACTCAATCCTACTCTATGGGCCTATAGAACCAGTATACGCACTCCCACAGGTGCTACACCCTACGCCCTGGTCTATGGCTCAAAAGCTATCCTCCCCATTGAGGTTGAATTACCATCTCTCAGGGTATCGTTAAAAGGCCTCATATCAGATGAAGAATACAGAGTCTCCAGGTTACAAGAACTAGAGTTGCTGGAAGAGAGGCGATAGAAAGCCTTTGATCATCTCAAAGCATATCAACAAATGATGTCAAGAAGCTATAACCATAGAGTTCGCCCAAGAATCTTCAAAGTTGGAGATCTCATTCTTAAGGAGAATCCTCGCAACCAACAAGACAGAGAAAAGAAAGGCAAGTTTGAACCCAACTGGCTTGGTCCTTATGTAATTGTAGCAGCATATGGATCAGGGGCATATCAGTTGGCAACATTAGAGGGTGAGTTGTTCAATGACCCGATCAACAGCATGCATCTTCGCCGATTCTATACCTAGGAGAACCCCAAATGTAAGGGGGGCATAAAATACAAAAAAATCAAAAAATCAGAAAAATGCAAAAAAAATCAAAAACATCAAAAAAATACAAAAAAATAAAAAAATTAGAAAAGTACAAAAAAATTGTCCTTTGGTGAAAACCTGGCAATCAGGCACCTTGGATAGGTATCATGATGAAAACCTGCTAAACAGGTGTTACTTGTGATAAACTACCTTATCCATCTTTGGGAAACCAATCACCTTGAGTCCATTCTTCCTTGTGTCCCATTCAACCCATATTTGTCCCATAATAAACTCCTGACAGTTACCTATCATGGCTTGATACTCTATCTCTTTGTTGGCCTTGTCAACCAAGGTTTTGTCCCATACCATATCCATTGAGTAAGCCTAGCATAGTGTCTCTCGTCGGTTTTCCACGGTCCAAATCCATGAACTACGTTGCTTCTACATTGTCATGTAGGCAAGGCCATTCCTCAAATGCGCCCCCGAGGCTCCCATTGTCCCATTCGTCCCATATCTAGTCCTTCTATCCATCTGAGTCCGTCTCCACTTTCTCTCACCTAGGTCTTAGGTCCGTTAGGGTTTACCCTGAACTACGTTGCCTCTGCGCCGTCACATAGGCAAGGCCATTTAGCAATGAGCCCCTGAGGCACTAGGTCATTCCCTTAGGTTCCGTCTCACCAATAAAGATTGTGGAAGTCTTCTCTCACCAAGTAAGCAAGTGCAAGTGAAACCCGCTCTTTTCAAGAAAAAATCCTAATGCGAAACATTAGCCTATCCAAGGCAAAGTAGAAAAACACCTAAGGCCTTCCTAATGATTTTACTCAAATTATGGCAAGAAACGAACACATCTAAATGCAAGAATGTTTTGTGTTGGTTAGGTTAACTTACAAGGTCTCGATTTATGCTATCATGCCTTTCTATGCTACTCGCAGATGCCAAAAGCTAGAGATGCTATGATGGGGGCATGATTATTTTCTTTGTTTGTTGTTTGTGGATTAAACTTTAGTAATGTGAAGCCTTGTCTAAAGACATGATTGGCAAAAGATCATCGAGGACACCAAAGGTCTAACATGAACGGGGGCAATCCTTGTTTGTTGATACACAAGAAGTACTCAGGTCATCTAGATTGAATTTTGACTAGATGCTTATATTAACTTGCTAAATCAAAAGCCATGTAAGAAACACTCAGGTCATCTCAGTTCAATTATACCTAGAATCTTGTGTTAACTTACAACATTTTAGCAAAAAGTACCAAAAAAATCGCCCAATGATGAAATAAAGCACTCCAAAATACTTGCATCGTCAAGATGTCAAAAAATCAAAGCATCTATCAAATCCCTCCATTATACATCCATTTACACATTCATACATCCATATCCCATGCAATAAAAGATCCAAACAATACAAAGTGACAATACAAAATGAAGCTTGTGAACCTCGCTATCGAGTCATTCTTCTGACCAATCGGTCTTCTATCTATCATCTTGTCATTTCTGTGTCGATAGAGTACATTTGGACAACACAAAAACATAACGTCTAGTTGCATATCATTGCATATGAAATAGTCATTTACATGATTAAATCAATTGCATACAAAATAGAGTGCATTAGGTCATCCATATCCCATCATCATATAGTGTCAAAAAAATCAAAAACAAAGCAAAGAGCATCACATCAAGTTGCAGTCATATAGATATCATTTTGCATTCACGTACATCACAAACACATCAGATAAATCATTTTACACTGCATTAGTTCATATAAACATCACATAACATCATATCACACATTGCATCCAGATAACATCTCATATAGCATCAGATAAAACATCTAAGTCTGCATATGCATCACATCGTATAATTGAAAAGAATCATAAACTCATAACATGTAAAGCTAGTCGCATAGCTACATCATCATATACACATCATAAAATGAGTCCAAATGTACAAATATCATAGTATCTGTCTCTGAATCAAAGTCATATACAAAAATTCATCCCAATGGATGATGATACATGTCTCAAAAATACAAGTGTGATACAAGTCTACCCCTGCCACTGTGAACCACCACTGCCAACAGTGTCTCCCCCTCTGCCAACCCCTGACTGTTGTGGGCCCATCACAGAAGCTCCTGACCTTGATGGACCTGCTCTCTGGGAGGCCGCAAAATGGCTCCTATAGCTAGAGGCCCTCTGGCTCACCAGCACGGCACCATGGTACAACCCCCGATAATACTGAGCCTGAGCCTGAGCCTGTGCTCTACCAAGCTCACCCTGCACCTATGCTAGCTGTGTTTGTGACTGGCCTAACTGTGCCTGTACCTGCTGCACGTGCCTGACCAAGAAACTGGTCGCTGCATCTATCCCCAGGGCTGCCAATGCGGTATCCTGCTCTACACGGATGACTTGTATCCCTGCGTCTGCCATATCTCTCTCTAGCTAGTCCCACAATCACCTCTACGTCTGTCTCTTGCTGGCTATCAGCTCTCCTGAATTGTGCCCTCAGTTGTCTAATCTCTCCCCTCAGGGTGGCTATTGCCCTCTCCTGCATGTCTGACTATGCTAGACCTTAAGCTACCTCTGCCTGTCTCTGCCCCTGTGGCTGAGGTCCCTACTAGGGTGGCAGCATCTGTGCCTGCTGTGGCACCTACTGTGCAACCTATGATGGCACTACCTACTCAACTCTCCTCCTCTATCTAGGTTGACCTCCATCATCTCCTCCATCTCGGCCACCCCCTCGTCCTCCTCTCCTCCCCCTCCTCCTCCTCCGGCCCACCTGGCCCTCGTCATCGAAGTCTACCTCATCTATGCGAGGTACCAACATCCCAAGCCCTGAATATCTTAGAAAGGGGTGTGTAGTAATCCAATCCTCATAATCCTGCATCATCCTTGCATCTACTATCTCTGTCCTCATATCCCAAGCAACATAAGGTGTCTGTTGAAACTCTGCTAGGGCACCATCTGACCCTCTCCGCATGTGTCCGTGCAAAGTAAGCTTGCCCCTGTGGCATGCCCTGCCTCCTGCTAAACTATCTCAGTACTCTTCCAACAATCTACCTCTCTAATATGTGGCAGGTCCGTCCTATCAGCCATCTCGTATGAAAGCAGTAAGGTAACACATCTGCCTCATCATCCCACGGCTCGTAGTCTAGATATGGTCGCCAGACAACCACATCTACCCCATCCAAGACATATCTCCAATACTCCATCTTCCCTAGCCTATGCTGGGAAATCACCCTTGCGTAGCCATAGCTATATGGCTCCCCTCTCTGTCTAGCGAAAACACAAATTGGTCTCATGATCGCTATGTGCTCCCATAGCCAAAACTATAATAGTGACACACTAGCTGAAAGGCTCGTGCTCCGGTGGTATACTACCTGTGCATGTCGTGATACAAGTGAGCCAATACACAGACACGCCATGCATATCGGGTGCCCTCTGTCACCATCCTCTCCATGATCCTACCCCATCCAATAGGGAATCCATGCGATCTCCTATCGGGGCACACAACACCTCTGATCAATCCTGCCATAATCCCAGGGAAGTAGTCGTAACAGTCATAGATATCATGCCACGGGATGACCTGTCCTACCAACTCTGGGTCATCAAATACTCGCCTGCACTTGGTGAGTCCCATACCTCTCTGTGGGTCATACTCCACAAGATCACCATCAATAGGTAGGTGTAGAATCTGATAGACATCCTCCAGGGTGATGGTCATCTTGCCAGTAGGGAGGTGGAAAGTCCCATCCTCACTATGGAGTCTCTCCACTGCAGTCGTCAGCAGTCCACGGTTCACCCAAACCTCAGGCATGAAGCATACATAATCTAGTGCCATAGCACCAAGTGCCTCTCTATCTATCTTGATCAGCATATATCTTTGCAACAAGGGCATAGGGAACTGCTCCCTAGACTGTAGCGTATCCCGTATCTCCTCCTGCAAGCACGCAAAGCAAGGCGTCAACCTCAAGCTAAAAAATCCCATACTCAACATATCTATAGAACTATATCAACTAACTAAGCATTTCAAATTGATCAAAACAGTAAACTACATCTCTCGACTAGATTCCTGCAATCTCGGAGATAGCTTATCAATTGACGTGTCAAGTAGGACACCAATCGGGTCAATTTCGCTAAGTAATCTTCCTATCTATGGCATATGCGCCACAATAGGTGGTAAATGCACCACTTTTTCACAAAAAGCATCATTTCTTGTCCTATGTGCCACTTTTGGAAAAGGCGCTGTAATAATCAATATATGCGTCGTCCTATTATATGTATGCATAGCTTTCACGCAGGCACCGCAACATGCTGTATATGCACCGCCAAATAACATATGTGCCGCCTAAAACTATGCATGCACAGCTCTAACAAATGCACCATTTCATTTCACATATGCACTGCAAAACAATATATGCGCCGTTTCACGCAGCATATGCACCATTCTATGTTTCAGCACATTTGTTTACCTATACTTTCTAATAGCATTTATTGCTACCTAACTCGACCCTAGGGGAAGTTTTTTGGGATACATACCAGGGGTCCTGCCTCTGCTGGCCGACCGAATCAGTGAACACACTCGAATTGATGCTCCTCATGTGGAATGTCTACCTCTCTAGCTGCCATGCTGCTCCAAAGTTGCTCTAAGCTCTCCAAGACAAATCCAGATAAGACAAGTGTGCAAATGAATTGTCTTGTGGACCCAGTTCCTATTTATATCTTGCAAAAGCCTAATTTGGCTAGGTGGTGACTGTGACTACTTCCCACGCCCATTTTTTCTTCCTATTTTCTTCCCCTTTCTCTAAAATGCGTCTTGTTTTCTTCCAACCTAACCTAAACCCTTTGTCTTCATGAGATTGTCTGTCTCACACCTTCTGCCTTTTTCCCTTCCAATCTCCCAAGGGGGCATCCTATCGTCAAACTTGTACCAGGGGCAAACTGGGGCATGTATCACCATCAGACTTTTTATTCTTTGAGGCAACGAAGTAAACTACATCGCATCAAAGAGGGGCAAAATGTATACGCCTAAAAATGACATGATTCAGTCTAAATAAATATTCTTAATATTTATTCCCTCCCAATTCTTCTATCAATAAATAAATAAACAAATTTATTTATTTGATTCACATTCCTCTTAATTAATTAAATATCAAAATATTTAATTAATTCTTCTAAAGTCAAAATTAAATAAAATCAATTTATTTAATTAAATTCCCTAAATTCTTCTAAAGTCTCACATAATTAAATAATCCTACGTTATTTAATTAATCCTAAATCCCTCTATCCTAAGTCCTAATTTCATAATTCCACCTCATCAATCCACCTCACCTTTTCCACCTCACCTTCTCCACCTCATCATGTTGCACATGTAATTAAATATTTCAAATATTTAATTACCTAATAGTCTCTCACCCACATATCCTATTTCTTCTCCAATCAAAATTAGTTAACTCATCAATCAAAACTGTTAACTAATCAGTCAATTATGTGAGCACCTCAATCTATTCGGGTAACTGATCAATCAATTATGTCAATTCCTCAATCCATTCTATTAACTCTTCAATCAATTTTGTTAACTACCCTGTTACATGATGGAAGTGGGACACTTGTCCTCTTTTTATTTGTTGCACATTCCTCAACCATTCTCAACCATTGATCTGCTCATTTCATCTCAACCATTGATCTTCATCCTCCCAAGTCTATAAATGAAACCTCATTCTTCCATTCTTATCATCCAAGTTATTTGTACTATTACTCTGCAGGAATTTACCAGCGCACCTTTGGCACCTCCATTTCTATTCATTAGCTTGAGATCACACATTTGCTTTGAAGCTCATCTTCATTGCACGTTTATCACCACAACCATTTACTATCGACATCCTTGAACACAGCAAAGGAGTGCACTCTCTGAGGGCCCTACTTCATACAAGCAAGGACGGTTTTAATAGGCAAACAATAGAAGCTTCGATCTAAGGAAGGTTTGCATTGTGTTATTCATTGCTTCATCTCATTTAAATCTTCTTAGTTTCACTATTCTATTGAGTTATGGGTATTTGATGTTGTTCATTGCATATTCATTATTTAACCAAATTTCCCTTAACACCTCCCAATCAACACCCAATCCACTTCATCAGTGCCCAAGCCTCTACATCAGCATCTAAATCTCCAAATTAGTGCCCAATCCACTTCATCAGCACCCAACACTCTGTATTAGCACCTAATCCTCTGAATCAGCGCCTAGTCATCTGCATTAGTGGCCATTGACAAAACAATTGGAAAACTCAAGACTTTGTCCTTTAATGTATCGATAATCCTCGTCCCACATCATGCATCGACATTTCATGCCACCTCATCCATATCTTCATCCATTTGTCCTTCTTAGCTTGTGATCTAATCCTAATCATCAATCATCATCATTATCATCATCCTCATCAATTTATAGGTTATCCAAGTCACCCATCATCAATTAAGACTAGTCTAGAATCATCCTTGTAATAATCAATATCAGTCCATAATCCACCCTTAGTCAAATCTTTGATTGACCATCCACTATCATCTCTAATTAATCCCACCATCCCTGATCAATGTCTATCAATCCAAATAATCAATCAACATCCTCAAATCAATCTAATCCTCATCCCCATCCATAATCGATCCTTCTCCAAATCTGTCAAATCAATCCAAACCCCATCCAAATCCTAAGGAAAAATCTCTAGATCGATCATCGACTCCCCTTGGATAAGTTGGCTTAGGAATCTTGACAACTCCTAAGTTAGTGGATTCCAAGAAATCTTGTTTTGCTTGGTGCGTCTTGTCTACCCCAAGTAAAATAATCCTATTGTCCTCTTGCTTAGGCTCTTTGTCTACCCTAAGTATCTAGATTTTTGACCTATCTTCATCATCAGTACCTCATCATCCAAATCCAACCCAAATTCACCTTTTATGCCTCCCATCATGTGATCACAAGCTAAGAAAATGGACGCTCATTATCAACCCCTCTCTCCTAGTGGCTCTACCATGAGCAACATGGAGGAATATGTCAACCAACCTGAAATGGGTGAAGCATCCACTCATCCTCATCAAACTTATTCCCCCGCCTTTGTCAAGTTCCTTAACAAAAAGAGGTTACATGACAAGTTTGACCAATTCATTGACAACCATAAGGATAAATTTATTCAACGTCTCATTGAACATGGTGCACGCCTTCTATATTCATATGACCATGAAACCATCTTTCATGACAAGCCACCAACACCCATCCATGATCAACCATGGGGACGTGTCCCTAATCCTAACAAACCCACCTACAATAATCCTTGGGCTAGTTTTTCTTCTAACATTGCCTCCATTCACACCTTGGGACAAAACATGAGGGCTACAAATGTTTCACAATCACAAGCATCCAATCCTCTCGTTGGGTTACCTTATGACATGCTACCTTCCGATGTACTCATTTCTGGGGTACCCTCTAATGTCACCATCACTGCCATACCACCTCCACCAAACAATCAACAAGAAGCCACCATGATTGTACCATAGCCTCTCCCTCCACTAAACATTCAACCAAGGTCGATCATCACACAAACAGTAGCACCACCCATGACTCAAACACCCATTGCAAATCCACTCAACCAACCCCAAAACCCATTGACAAACTATGCTAATCCCACATACACGAATCAATCTTCCATGCATCAACCCCACCATGAGTCATTAATGCAACCTCCTTACGACATCCAATAATAGCCACAACCCCAAACTCAACAAGTCATCCTGCAACAACAAGCATATGGGTCCCATGTTTACACACAAGCCAGAGGTCTACCCCCACGTGTTCAACATCAACAATATGTCCAACCTCGAACTCAACAAGTCATCCCACAACAACAAACACATGGCTCTCACATCTACACACAAACCACAGGTCTTCCACCTCATGCACAGCAACAATATGCCCACTCCCAACAACAACAACACCCACCCTCAATACCAATAATCGTCAATTCAACAACCTCCACTTCACCAAGTACCACAACCACCTCTTGCTAACCCTTTCGACCAAGAATGGAAAGAGATGAAAAATGCCCTTGAAAACATCCAACTAGGGACCCAAAAGAAACACTATAAGTTTGAAGACTTATGTCCCTACCCATTCAATAGAAACATCACCATCACACCTTTTCCTCAACACTTTGAAATGCCAAAATTTGATAAATACAAAGGAAAAGGAGACCCTCATGACCACATCAAGGAGTTCTTCATGGCATACCAAGAAGTCGCCTATGATGACCAATTCCTCCTTTGTCTTTTTCCATGAAGCCTAGGAGGACAAGCCCTAGAATGGTTCATGCACTTACCTTATGGCTCCATATCCAATTTCACTGATCTTTCAAAGAAATTTGTCACCCACTTCTCATACAATGTAGAACATGAGATCAATATGCTCGACCTTTGCAACACCAAAAAATGAAGTGGTGAGAGTTTCGTTGCTTATCTACAAAGATGGAGAGCCCTTGCTAGTAGGCTACCTTGGACAACCCCCAAAAAACAACTTGTCCATATTTTCATCCAAAACCTCAACCAAGAAATGGCCTTCCATTTGTAAGTACATTGCGCATCAACCTTCGAGGAAATTATAGAAAAAGGGGTCACTATCAAAAAAGCCCTTATTGCAAAGGGTCTAGTCAAAATCTATAACAAGAATGACAATGACAAAACCTCCAACGACAAACCTAAATTTTGGGCTAAAAATAAGAACACCGTAGGAGATGGTGCTATCGATTCCAAGTACATCCAAATTGCCTCTCCTAAACCAAAAGAGACAAACATAGTCCAAAATGTTTCTAACAATGTATCAGTCCCGCCTGCTCCTCCAAAGAGAAATCCTCCTAACAATCCAAAGTGCAAATATACCCCTTTGGGCAAGCCACTCGAGGTTGTATTCCAAAAGCTACCCCGCACTGGCATGGTTGAGTTCCCCATAACAAAACCATTTGACGAAAACAAACCTAAGCCCATGTGGTACAAAGAAAATGAATATTGTGAGTACCACCGCATCAAGGGCCATGCCATGAACAAATGTATGAAATTGAAAAACTATGTCCAAGACCTTGTTGAACGTGGCGGAATCCAAATGGAAGACCACAATAATACATCACCCAATGATGGCCTAGGTGTCTATCAAGACCCTCTTCCCCACCACAATAATAACCAAACCACATCCAAACCATCTTCCTCCAACACTAATCCTAACAACCAAGCCAACAACATCAACTACAACAATGTTCTTCTTTCCTACGATAATATAGTGGGTAGAATTGATTTCGATTCTACTCATGTCGCCACATATAGTGGGTAGAATTGATTTTGATTCTACTCATGTCGCCACCATCAAAGTCAAAAATACCACCCCCAAATGTGTTGTTACCACCCACCGTGGGCATATAACTATGAAGGGACCATCCCCATCCTCCACTACCACCACTTCCCAATACAACTTCCTTGATCATCTTGGAAAGACCCCCGCTCAAATCTCCATCTTGGAACTCCTTAGGACATCCACAATACAATAGGAAATACTTGACAAGGCTCTCCAAGAGTCTCATGTTGCTACCAACATACCTCCCATCCAATTCCAAACCCTTGTCGCTCAATTATCATCACTCTATCATCTCACATTTAGTCATGCTGACATGCCACCTATTGACCCTGCACATAATAAAGCCCTTCATATTGAAGTCCAAATTGCCAACCATAGGGTTAAGAGGGTTCTCTTGGATAATGGATCCGGCTTGAACATATGTACTTTAAAATTCATAAAACTCCTCGAGTATTTAGTGGCTGATTTGGAATCTTTGGTTATCTCCATCAAGGCATACGACAACATGGAGAGAGAATCTAAAGGCACTATATGTCTCCCTATCAAGGTAGGCCCACTCACCATGCCCACTCTATGTCACATGATTGATCTTGACCTTCCATATAATCTCCTCCTAGGCCGACCATGGTTACATGCTATGCAAGCCATTCCATCCACCTACCATCAATGCCTCAAATTCCCTCATAACGGTGTGGAAGTCACTATTCCCGCTAATCAACAACCCTTTGAATATTGCAAGGCCTTAGAGGTTGTCTATGATCGATAATTACATTGTCCAAGTATCTATGGGGATCATGTCAAAGATCTCTCATCCACTCCATCCACATCATCATTCATGCTGCAAGTCACCATCGAACAATCACAAGGCTCCACTTCATCTTCCACCTGTACACCTCAAAAGGTCATGATTGTAGACAAAGGGTGTGGAGAGTACGAGCTTCACAATGCCTTCCACATGGGACAATTACCATTGTCCTCCCACTCCCATGGCCTTCATTTTCTAAAGAAGGAAAAAGAACAGCAGCACAAGATCAATGATAAAATTCCCTTTGTACCAGCATAGGTCTCTAGAGAAGAAGCCGAAGAAATAGCTCTAAGTGATTGGCTATATCATGATCAAACTACCCCAGTACCTGTCAATCTAGAATACTTCAAAGAAAAATATCCTGTACCATTTCAAATTTGTACCAAAATGCCTTACCATGGAACAAGACTTGGTGCCTATGAACAAGGTGTTACAGAACCCATACCGGTTGATCCTACGTCTCCTAAGAAATATGCTCAATACTTCCATTTAGGATATGCTCCACCAACTGTGACAATCCATGGACCCACTAAAACCTTGGTATATGTAATGGAATCCTCTTCTAGTGTTGAAAACATCACGTTGAGTGTCATCATAGCTTCATGCAAAGATCTAGACCTTTCTTGGATCTTCCCCAACAATGCCATCTTCATTATTGACCTCCCCCTCATTCATCCTAAACTCATTGCTTGGGATTATCAAGGACCCGTGCCTCTCGATGTATTTCCAAATGATGAGGCTCTCTCCACCTTTCTAGAAATTTGCAACACCTCACAATATGACATATGCTTGCACACTGATGCCTATTTTGGGGAAGAAGAGATCCTTAGTCCAAAAAATCATAAATCAAAAAATAGAAAATCATCCCCTAGTGAAAACCTCTTTGAGGCACTTTCAGACACAAAAGAGAAAAATAAAGACGTATCTCCTAGTGAAAACCTCTCTGAGGCACTAGAAGATGAGGATCTCAATCTTCCCTCTATACCATCTCATTGGCAAGAGCATTCCAACATTCTAATTGAAGGCACACAAGAAATCAACCTCAGCATGCAAGAATCACCTAAGCTCACACATCTAGCAAAAAGTCTTGGTACAGAAGAAAAATCTAACATCTCCATAATGCTTCATGAAACACCTGATGTGTTCGCTTGGTCCTACGTTGACATGCTAGGATTGGATCCGTCTTTGGTATTTCATCATCTTGTGGTACATCCTGACACAAAACCTATTAAGAAGAAACTCCACAAGATGCACCCTCAAGTCACCTTGCTCATCAAAGAAGAGCTGCGGAAATTACTAGATGTTGGCTTTATTCACCCTATCGATTATCTAGAGTGAGTCTCCAATATTGTGTCAGTTGCTAAGAAACCTGGGGGCATCTGTTGTTGTACAGACTTCTAAGACCTTAATAAATCATGTCTGAAAGATGATTTTCCACTTTCCAACATTGATATGATTGTAGATCTCATAGCAGGACACAAGATGCTTTCCCTCATGGACAGCTTCTCTAGATATAATCAAACTAGAATTGCTCCCGAGGATCAACACAAAACAACTTTTACCTATCCTTGGGGCACATACTACTGGCAAGTCATGCCCTTTGGTCTAAAGAACGCAGGGGCAACCTATCAACATGCAATGACTACTATCTTCCATGACATGATACATAAGATAATGGAAGACTATGTAGTTGATCTCCTAGGGAAATCTAGAACTAGGGAGGAACATCCTATGATCCTACGACAGATCTTTGCATGGCTCAGAGAGTACAAGCTTCAACTCAACCCTAAGAAATGTGTCTTCGGCATAACATCAGGTAAACTCTTGGGGTTCATTGTCTCCTGTAGGGGCATCGAGGTAGATCCTTCTTAAGTCACAGCCATAACAAAAATGCCTCCTCCAAAGACACTCAAATAGCCCCGAAGTCTCCAAGGAAAACTATAGGCTATACGAAGGTTCATCGCTCAACTTGTAGACAAATACCATCCTTTTGCCCATTTACCTCGCAAAAATGCACACTTTAAGTGGGATTAGAATTGTCAGAGGTGTTAGACCACATCAAGGATTATCTTGCTTCACCACCAGTCCTAATGGCACCTATCCCTAGAAAGCCCCTGTTATTATACATATCAGCAACTTCAATAGCACTGAAGGCACTCTTAGTACAATAGGATGATATTGGCTGTGAGAGAGCTATATACTACATCAGCAGGACTTTAGTTGGATATGAGCTTAATTACACCCCCATGGAACACACATGTCTAGCTATCATTTTTTGTTCTCAAAAGTTACAACACTACATGCTAAGTCACTCTATCCATCTCATCTCTAAAGTTGATCCTCTTAAGTACCTCCTTTCTAGGACTACACTCATGGGGAGAATGGCAAAATGGGTCATGTTGTTGAGTGAATTTGATATTGAGTATGTTGACAGGAAAGTAATCAAAGGACAAGTTGTAGTAGATCAGTTGGAAAAGCACCCCTCACAAATTATTAGCCACTATCCATTGACTTTCCAGATGAGTCCATTTAAACCATGACAGAATCAACACATTGGAAACTATACTTTGATGGATCCTTAACCAATCATGGTTTAGGAATAGGGATACTATTGGTGACCCCACAAGGCGACTACATCCCTAAAGCTTATAGGCTTGCTTTCCCATGCACGAACAATGTGGTCGAATATGAAGCTCTGATCATTGGTCTCAAAATAATAGTACAATGGAATATCTTATAGCTACAGGTCTATGGAGACTCTCAATTGATCATCAAACAAGTAAATGATGAGTCTACCACAAAGGATGATAAGTTGGTGCCCTACAAGAAAATGGTTGATGAATACAAACTGTAGACACCTAAAAATGTCTCGACCACCAAACTGACTCCCGACATCCCTAAACATACCAATTTCCTTTCCAACCAATTAATTAATTTTTATTTAATTAATTACCCCTTTCATTTCCTAAATCCACACCATTTCATCCCCAAAATTGAATTAATTTTGTTGATTCAATAGTCCAAACCTTAGCCAATTGATTTAATAAATATGCAAAATTTATTAAATCAATTCCCCCATTTTCCCTAAATCCAATTAATTAGTTAAAACCATGTTAACTAATTAATCCAGCCTACTAATTAGCCTATCCCTACCCTAGACAATTAAATAGCTATTATTTAATTGCCTACTCTAGCCTACCTCATCCTAGCCTTAGGATTAATTAATTAAATCACTAATTAATTAATCTTATCCTCCCTCTAATCCCTCTACTAATTTATTCTAGCCACATTAATTAGGTTAATCACCTTAATTAAGTGAGTCAAACCCTCATTAGCACTTCTCTCCACATCCCCCAAATTTAAAATTCAAATAAATCACACATCACATTTACTCCTCTTACACATCCCTTACACATGTCATAACTCATAAATATCCACTCTTCCCCAAATGAATTTTTAATTCATTTTACCCTTCCCCATGTGAATTTTTAATTCACAAATAATCCATCTCACCCAACCTCATTTATTCACCCATTTCCCAAAAATGAATAAAAGATTTACTTTTATTCCTAGCCCTCCATCTTCCAAGATCAAATATAGGCCCTCCACATCACTTTCATCCTCCACCATTGATCTCTCCAATCAATCTCCACCCTTGGATCAAAATCCCTTCCAAAAGTCTATAAATACAACCTCTCACAAGTCATTTTGATCATCCAAGTTTATGCAAAGTTACCATGCCAAAATCATCCTTGAGTTAGATAGTGAGTTGCACAATTGAAGAGCATTTCACATTTGAATCCATATTCTAGGGATCATCTTGGTCTTGGGAGCTTCTTTTGGGTGCAAATGGCTCTTTCTTCCCTTGATGGGATTAGGTTTTGCATGTGAGGTATAATCTTGTGTTTTATTGCATTTGATTTAGTGTTTTACCTTCATTGCTTTATCAAATCTACATTGGCATGCCCGGTGGGACCCACAAGGTCCAAATCTAATCTTTGTTCGTGAGTTTTTGTGTTAGTATGTGATTTTTGCAGGTTCAGCGCTATCCAACCGTCGCATCGGTGCTATCTCAACCGTCTTTCAGCGCTATTACTGTATTAGCACTATCTCTGCGCGTATTTTTTTTATATACTAACCTTACTCACGTGTTGTTATTTGCTTTTCCTGTTGTTTTCTGTGGTATTTGCTCTCTCTTTTGTAGGAAAACTAGGAATTATAGGGGGAGGTTATGGCAAATTTTTGAAAGAAATGAAAAACCTGCATCAGTTTCCTGTTTTGACGCCATCCTTCAGATTAGTGCCATCTGTACTTCTCCATGACTCTGAAACATCTCGTAGTGGCGCCTTCACAGACATGAATCATCGCTATCCTCTGTATTAATGCCTTAAGTAGGGCATATTAGTGCTAAACTATGTATCTACGCCATTCTGTATATTATCGCTATAGTAGTGTTTAATCATTGCCATAAGATATTTTAGCGCCTTCTTTCGTAAGTTGGGTTGTTCTGCCTGCAGTGGCACCTATACCTGTTTATTTTAGCGCTATTTCAGTGATTTGCCTTTCTATCTGTTGTAGGTACTGCAGATACTAACAAGTCTTTTTGCAGGATGGTTTGTTGTTAGTTAGATAACACTTTGATTTTGGAAACTAAAATGAACCCTTTTTGCATTGTTAGGTCTTAGACAACATTTCAATTTGGTGTTTTAAAAAATCAATCCAAACAACTCCTTATGTGAAGTGTGTGTGTGCTCATACCATTTATTTTGGTGCTCTAAAATTTACTCTTTTGTGTGCCAACAAACAATCAAACACTTCAATTTGGGCTATAAAAAGAACCACAAATTGCATACATCATTGGTTAAAAAGAACAACTTGCATTTCCCACGCATATAATCAAGAAAAACATCCTTTAAATTATGTGTGAAGTGTTTTGTGCTCTTTTTTCTTGTGGCATGAAAGTGTATGCTCTTCCCTCGCACCATTTTGGTGACCTTGGGAATCAAAAGCTTATCACAAAACTTGCATTAATCGCACCCCATTTAATCCAAAGATCTAAAATTGAACCATGTTTAGTGTGATATAATCATAGGGAACACGTATGTTCTCCCCTCGCATCTTTGTATGAACTTGGGGATCAAAAGTGTTTTCATGATTGTATTGCTTTTGTAATCCTTAGAGGGCCTGACACCCTGCTTCGAAAGGTGGGAACGACCCAAGCGGCATCAAGCTAAAGCTAAGCTCTTCCAAGCCGCTATATAAAATAAGGTGTTGGGATGAAAGTCTCAAGCGACAAGTGTTGTTTTGTTATACCGACAGCCAACCTCCCCATAAACCCTCCAAGGTGCAACCCTTGGAGGCTGGGAGACTCCATAACGGAGAGTAGCGCTTCCGCATGTATAACCACCTGAACGGATGCTCTTACTAAGAGCCATTGTTTTAGCAAGCCAAAATCCTTCTATTTGTTGACGCAGAGGGCAAAACCCTTGAAGCGGCCTCGATTCATGCGGTTCTTAGCCGAGGTAGCAGGGACAATCTAAAGGTTTGGTGAGGGACAAGCCTTATAAGAAACCCAGATCTTGGTATGCGTGAGAAGTGTGTGCAATTGTAAGGAGGAGCCGATGCTACCAAGATTTTGGAGCTACCCACTTTGAATAGGCACAGCTAGGGGATTCAACAAATATTGTCACATTCTCACCTTAGGTTGTGAAAAAGTGCTTGTTCTAAACAAAGTCATATGTCATTTCACAAACAAAAATCATTGCTTGTTTTGCGTTCAAATATGTGTTAAAGTGCTTTGATTTTTCACCAACAAATTGCCAAGAGACAAAACAAATCAGTTAGTCATGTTCCAAACAAACAGATCCAAAAATTTGCCTTCAGAAATCTGTTTAACCTGTTTCAATGCCATATCTATCTGATTGTAGTGCCATTTCATCCATGGATTGGTGCTATTTTTAGATTGACCTGCCTGAAACAGAACAAATCAGTTAGTCACGTTCCAAACAAACAAATCCAAAAATTTGCCTTCAGAAATCTGTTTACCCTATTTCAGCGCCATATTTGTATGATTGTAGCACCATTTCATCCGTGGATTGCTGCTATTTTTAGATTGACTTGCCTGAAACAGAACAAATTAGTTAGTCACATTCCAAACAAACAGATCCAAAAATTTGCCTTTAGAAATCTGTTTACCCTGTTTCAGCGCCATATCTGTCTGATTGTAGTGCCATTTCATCCGTGGATTGGTGCTATTTTTAGATTGACTTGACTGAAACAAAGACCCATTTAGTTGTGATCTACACCTTCTGCTCTGCCATAATCCATATCCATCTCGCAAAAATCTGCCAACAGTCCAGCCATTTTCTTCAAAAATTTTGAAATTGCACCTTCTCTTTTCCCTTAGAGGATCAATCACCACCATTGTTGGACCCCTTTGATACATCATAATCAGCCCAAATACATATCTATCCATCCCCTTTCAATCTTTTTGCATATATCCTTGGACCTAGATAAATCATTTCAAAAAATCCACACCCAAATCAAAACACCATCAACAACCAAAGCTTGTCATCCTTTTGAGCCAAAGTTAGATCTAGATCTTATCATTAATGTCACATTTTTCCTTGAAAAGTCATTAGTCTACATTTCAAGAAAAACAAATCACCTCTCTTTGCGTAAGGTCATTAGTCTACCCCAAACAAAGAAAATTGTCATCCTTTTTGTGCCAAATCAAAATCTAGATCTTATCTAAAAGCTCAATTTGAAAAACATCAAGAACATCATCCTCATCATCCTAAATCAATCAAAAAATCACAATTCCAAATCCCTTTCTCATCATCCATCTTTGGTCCAAAATTTGTGCAAAAATCAATATCACCCATTTCACCCTTAGGATAAAACCTTTGGAAAGACATATCGATCTTCACCATACCCTTCTACTCCATCTCACTACCATATCCATCTTTGGGTCCAACCAAATCAATCTGATTCTCTAAGGTCTTCATCTCCATTCCACTCTACTCCTAATCAAATCCATACACGTATGCCCATCATGAGATCACAACACAAAAAGAATCTAGAAATGGCGGAACAATGGTCCTTTGACCTACCTAACACCAACAATAGCAACATACCCACCTATCCAACATATAATCCATATACATATTCCTTCATCCCCCCATTTGGTGCCAACGACCCTTTTCACTTCTTACCACAAACACAAACACTACCACCACCACCACCACCACAAAATGTCCCCACCATATCCCAAGATGACCTAGATGTCTTGAGCTTCACACAAGATGTCGATAATATGGACCTACTTGATAAAGTCCTAAGATTGGACCCAAATAGATATCTTGACCATCTTCTCAAGCTTGGCGCTCAACTTCCCCCCATCACAACATCATCACAACCATCCACTTCTACAATTGTCCCTACCACATCAAATACCCAAGCATCTACATCACATACCCAACCCACCATCTCTCAAACGTCAACACCTAACATATCTACCACCTCCACAACCTCAACCGCTACCACATCTACAATTCTGACATGCACTGCTATGCCTAACATCTCCTAACCCATCATCACTTCTACTACCACAACAACCGTCAACCCTTCCGTTTCACACATCACCATGGGTATACAAGGCAACATCATGCAAGCAAGTACCTCCACAAGTGTGCCCCCACCAAACCCTCACACCATTGCTTACCTACGACAACTATTTTCACAACAATCTCATAACACAACCAACCAACCCAACGTCAATCCATCTTATGTCACATACCCCCATAATCCCATAAATCAACATAATCCCAATCCCCAAATACCACCACATGTTCTCTAACAACTCTACGCACACCAACATCTCAACCAAACCAATCCCCAACACCAACATCTCAACCAAACTAATCCCCAACATCAAATCCCGTCCCACCTCCAATATCCCACCAACCAACAACCCTACCCATTCCAACCACAACAACCACAGGATTTCAACACCATCCTACAAGGCTTAATCCAAAAGGTGGATGATCTACAAATTGGGGGCAAATGCAAATACTATTCTTTTGAGGATATTTGCCCCTACCCATTTGACCGCACCTTATACATGCCCCCTTTCCCTAAAAACTTTGAAATGCCAAAATTTAACAAATACAAGGGAAAGGGTGATCCTAGGGACCACCTTCGGGAGTTCTACATTGCTTGCCTTGAAGTCTCTAACAACGACACATATCTTATGAGACTCTTCCCACGAAGCCTTGGTGGCCAAGCCGCTGAATCGTTTGCCCATCTTCCACCTAGAATTTGAACATTTCCTGAGCTTGCAAAGAAGTTTGTCAACCAATTCTCCTACAACTTTGAGCATGAGGTGTCTATGATCGACCTCTGTAACACCAAACAAAAGAATGGAGAAGCTTTCACTTCTTTCTTACAAAGGTGGAGGGGCCTAGCAAGCAAGCTCCCATGGCCTATTCCTGAAAAACAACTTGTCACCATGTTCATGGCCAATCTCAATCAGGAACTAGGATTTCGTTTACAAATTCTTTGATCTACCTTTGAAGGGGTTATTGACAAAGGCACTACTGTTGAACGAGCCCTCATTGCCAAGGGTTCCATCAAACTTTACGATCCCAAATCCAACAACAACAACAATAACAACAACTACAAATCCAATCACAACACCCCCAATACCAACAACAATACTAACATGCAATCTAATGACAAATCATGCTATTGGGAGAAGAACAAGAATAATTTGAACGACGATGTCACCGATGTGAAGGCTGTCCAACACATCCGAAACCAAATACCTGCACATATATATGCAGCGAATGTAAATAACCCAAGAGGGCCAAATAAACCACGCAAACCTCGCCAAAACTTCACACCATTAGCAGAACCCATCGAGGACGTCCTCGATAAATGTATCAAACAAGGAGTGGTCACACTCCTGCCCATTAGACCATGACAAGACAATGAACTCAAAGCGGCATGGTATAATGAAAATGATTATTGCAAATACCACCACGTGGCGGGCCATAAAACAGCTGACTGTATGCAACTAAAACATTGCATCCAAGACCTCATAGATCAAAATCTTGTTAGCCTCGATCAAAGTGTTCAACCATCACCAAACGCTAACCTTGGAGCTTACAAGGATCCTTTACCTAACCATAATAAAGCATCCTTGTCTAACCAAGCATACAATGTCACTCCACCACTCGCATCCTATGACTCCATTGTCGGCCGCATCGAACCCTCATCCCACTATGTCAACACAATCACCATTCGGGCACAAGCACCTGATTGCACCGTAACAACCCGTTGAGGCCGTGTCTCAATCCACACTACCCCTCCCACTGAATCAACACCCGCATCCACATCGATCCCCTCCCCCCTCGTTTAAATGCCTGTCCATCACCCACCACTCGATATAACCTCCTAGAGCATCTAGGAAAAACACCTACGCAAATCTCCATCCTTGAGCTGCTTCGCACATCACCCCGCCACAAGAACATTCTCGAGAAAGCCCTTTTGGAAACACAAGTCCCTGCAAACTTGTATGTCAATCAATTTCAAGCCATGGTCGGCCATATTGCTACACCACACCATATCACGTTTTCTGAAAAAGATCTCCCTGAACACCTACATAATGATGCACTACACATCGAGGTTTGCATTCACAAACACACCATTAAAAGGGTCCTAATAGATGGTGGTTCTGGCCTAAATATATGCACTCTAAAATTGCTAAAACACTTGGGGTACTCAGATGTGGTTGTGGATGCTAGTGAGTGCATAACAATCAAAGGATATGATGACACCGAGAGGCTATCCGAGGACACCATAAAGCTCCCTATTCAAGTGGGACCGAAAATCCTCGAAACAAAATGTCAGGTTCTGGATCTTGACCTCCCCTATAACATTCTTCTCAGCCACCCATGGATCCATGCCATGCAAGTCGTCCCATCCACTTTCCATCAATGTCTCAAATTCCCCCACAATGGCACCGAAGTCACTATTTATGCCAATCTCCGTCTCTTCCAATACTAAAGTTTTCTGGAAGGACACAACCAAACCTTCTGTCCATATAATAAAGCCACCACCCAAACCACCCCAACAGCTTCCACCTCATACATGGACTCCGCCAACATTGCCACCACTTCATCCTAAACACCTTCACCACCTGAGGTCAAGATCAAGCTCAGCGACCAAGGCTGTGGGGAATACAACCTTCACGGCACCTTTTGCATGGGCTTATTACCCACTCCTAAGATATTTGGCACTCTAAACACAGAGGCAGCTGACACGGTCATCATCAAATGCAAACCCTTGCCCATCTTTGAGAAAAAACACCTTCTGGATCAGGACATACTTGAAGATATTTCATCCTGGCTTTACAAGGATGAAGAAACAGAACAAGACATCCCCACCATCCCAACAAACAGTTACGGCAAAGGTTCTAAAATAGTCAAAAGCATGGGTTACAAAGGACAAGGTGGCATTGGCCTTCATGAACAGGGGATTATGGAACCACTACAAGCGACAAGAAACCCCTATACTCAAGGATTAGGGTATGGTCAACCACAACGCATCCTTAATACCGGCGAATGTATCTTAGTCGAGTTTGCTCCAGTTTCTCTAGACGTCGACAATGTTAATGAAACGGACCTATAAGACTCCTTTAGTGACTTTGCCGATTTCTTCGCCTCCTCCATTTGCACCATCTACTCCGTCACCACTCTCGCCTCATCATCCAATGACCTACCATTAGTATACCCCAATCTCATTGACTGGGACCAACGAGGACCTCCTATTTTTGATATCGCACCAAATGACGAAGCCATTGCTGAAATGATGGGAGTAAGAGACCACTTCCCCTTAGGAGATCATAGAGCTAGATACATCATGGAACTCCATCTGGCTGCCTATTTCGGGGAGACAACCCCTGCTTTCAGTCACAAAAACATAAAAAGAAACAATAGATCTGATGGTGAAAACCGTTCCACGGCAGTATCAGATCACAAAATAGTAAAAATAAATGATGTATCTCCTAGTGAAAACCTCCATGAGGCGCCAGGGGATGGAAGCATGGGCCTCCCTAAAATAGATAAAGTATATCCTGACAGATCACCCATCTTGGTTGAACTAGCTTAGGAAATGAATCTAGGGATAAAGGAAGAGCCGAAAATCACATACAGGGCAGAATCTCTCAGCCTATTCAAACAAGAAGACTTCTTGGCATTCTTCACATGTAGAAATCACAACTTTGTGTGGACCTATGCAGACATGCCAGGGCTAGATCCTGCCTTGGTTGTTCATCATCTTGCAGTGCATCCCGATGCCAAACCAGTCAAATAGAAGCTCTGAAAGATGAATCCTCAGGTGGCCCTTCTTGTCAAAGCAGAGCTCAAAAAGTTACTAGATGTGGGGTTCATACGTCCAATTGATTATCCTGAATGGGTTTCAAATCTAGTAACAATTGCTAAACCATATGGTAGAATCCGTTGTTGCACTGACTTCAGAGACCTCAACAAGGCCTTCCCGAAAGATGACTTCCCACTTCCCAACATTGACATGATTGTGGATCTTACCGCAGGGCATGAGATGCTATCTCTCATGGATGGCTTTTCAAGATACAATCAAATCAAAATTGCCGAAGAAGATCAGCACAAGACATCCTTTATATGCCCATGAGGGACATACTGTTGGGTAGTAATGCCATTCGGCCTAAAGAATACAGGAGCTACTTATCAAAGAGCAATAACCGTCATCTTCCATGACCTATTTCACCACATCATGAAGGACTACGTTGATGACTTACTCGGCAAATCAAAGACCAAAGAAGAACACTTAGACGTGCTAGCCAAGATCTTTGATAGGCTAGAGCAATATAATGTTGGTCTAAATCCAAAAAAGTGTGTCTTTGGTGTCACTTCAGGTAAATTGCTAGCATACATAGTCTCTAGATGAGGAATCAAGGTGGATCTGGCGAAAGTCAAAGCTATTACTGAAATGCCACCTCCTAAAACCTTGAAACAACTAAGAAGCCTGCAGGGTAAACTATAGTCTATTCACCGATTCATTGCTCAACTTGCTGACAAATGCCAACCATTCCAGCATCTCCTCCAAAAAGATATGGTTTTCGCCTGGACTGCTCAGTGTCAGGACGCCTTCGACCAACTAAAAGCATATCTGGCTAATCCCCCTATTCTATCTCCACCAAGACAAGGAGAGCCCCTCCTCTTGTATATCTCTGCGACAAACATAGCAATTTGGGGCTTTGTTACCACAACATGATGAACATGGGGAAGGAAAGAGCCATCTACTACATCAGCCGCACCTTGATTTCCTATGAGCTTAACTACACACAAATTAAATGAGCATGTCTTGCCCTGGTCTTCACATCACAAAAGTTAAGACATTATATGCTCAATCACAAGACTAAGCTCATTGCTAAGATCGACCCACTCAAATATTTGCTAAACAGAGCAACTCTCACTGGAAGAATGGTAAAATGGGTCATGATTCTCACCGAATTTGACATAGAATACATAGAGAGAAAGACAATCAAAGGACAAGTCATAGCAGATCAGCTGGCTGAGGCACCTATTTAGGTAGAACATCCTACAATAGCAGAATTTCTAGACGAGGCCATCTTGACAATCACACCAGCCACAAATACATGGAAGATGTATTTTGATGGATCCTACACTCACAGAGGCTCAGGGGCAGGCATCTTGTTTGTTACCCCTCAAGGTGACATGATCCCTAAATCATTCAAAATCACATTTCCATGCACCAATAATGTAGCAGAGTATGAGGCCCTCATCACAGGTCTCTGAATGGCCATCCAATGGAAAATAGAAAAACTAACTGTGTATGGCGACTCTCAACTAGTCATCAGGCAAGTCAATAATGAATACAAAACCAAGGACGATAAGCTCCTTCCCTATAAGAAGATGGTCGATGAATTTAAAGATTATTTCGGTGACATCCACTTTGAGCAAATCCCAAGGTTAAACAACAAAGCGGTAGATGCCATGGCAACCATCGAATCTCTGGTAGACATGAAGCAAGGTAGCAAGAAATGCAAATTCCTGATCGAAGAGCTCCCCATCCCAGCACATGACGTTCCCCAATCTAAACTAGTGTGTGAAATCGTTGGTCCTCTATCCCCCTGGTATCAGGAAACCTACCTCTACCTTCATGATCATATCCTCCCCCACAACCTATCCCCATCACAGAAAAAATCCTTCATCTGTCGAGCCTCCTGTTTCATCCTTGTAGGTGACACCGTCTACAAAAGGAGTCTTGATGGCACGCTTCTACGATGTTTAGATTCTAGGGAAGCCAAGGCAGCTTTGGAAGAGGTACACATAGGTATTTGTAGGGCACATTCAAGTGGACCAGCTCTTTCTAAAAAGATCCTGAGGACTGGCTATTATTGGCCCACCATGGACAAAGATGCACATCAGTTTATCAAAAAATGCCTCCCATGTCAACAGCATGGCGATCTCATCCACGCCCCAGCACAGGAGCTGCAACCAATCACAATGCCATGGCCTTTCTCATAGTGGGGACTCGACCTCGTAGGGAAAATCCATCCTCCATCTTCCAATGGCCATAAATTCATAATCACTGCTACCGAATACTTCACAAAGTGGGTAGAAGCAATACCACTCACCTTCACCATAGGCATCCAAATCTCCAAGTTCATTCTCCACTACATCATCTGCCACTACGGTATCCCTCATTCCATTGTCACTGATAATGGGAAGCAATTCAAAAACCAAGAAGTTTGCACTTTGTGCGAAAAGTTCAACATCAAACACTGATTCTCCACGCCATATTACCCCCAAGGAAACGGTCAAGCAGAGGCTTCTAATAAAACCATCCTCTGCATCTTAAAAAAGACAGTCAATGAAGCTGGCCATGACTGGCACCTCCAACTCAAGCCCGCCCTATGGGCTTACCGCACAAGCATCCGCACTCCTACCAGAGCCACTCCATACTCACTAGTATTCAGATCTGAAGCCATTTTACCTATAGAGGTCGAGCTCCCATCCCTCTGAGTATTATTGCAAAACATTATCTCTGATGAAGACTATCGCATCGCAAGGTTGCATCAACTTGAACTATTGGATGAGAAATGCCTGAATGCATTCAATCACTTACAGGCATACCAAAACTGCCTCAGAAGAAGCTACAACAAAAAGATCATAACCAGAAAGTTTGAGGTAGGTGACCTGGTCCTAATGGAAAATCAGAAGAACTTGCAAGAACGTCCGAAGCAAGGTAAGTTCGAACCTAATTGGCTAGGACCTTATGTCGTCACTGTCGACTATGGGTCAAGAGCTTATTAGCTTACAACACCCGAGGGGCAGCCTCTAGATGAGCCAATGAACATCTTGCATCTCAAGAGATTCTATGCATAACCCATCTGGTACCACAAGTCAAAAAAAATTTAAAAAAAAATCAATCAAACACCAAAAAATCAGAAAATCAAGAAAAATCAGAGTGCAATAAAAACTTCCAATGTTGAAAATCACCTCGGTGATGCCTTGGATAAGTACCATGGTGAAAACCTGTTTCAGGCGCCATGCGTAGTGGCTGGTTCTACCATCTAATAAGTCCTCTTTCCATCATAACACTCCATACCCACGTATCCCATGGCTTGAAATTCTGAAACATCAAGTTTGTTCACCCATTCCGTGCTACCTCACCCAACCAAAACCCCATCCATGGAACAAGGATCCTTGTAAGCTCTCACTTGTACAGTTCGTAAAATCAGAAAATCCAAAAACATCATAAAATCTGAAAATCCAAAAACATCATAAAATCACAAAATCCAAAAAAATCCTAAAAAATAGAAAATCCAAAAACAATCACCCCATGCATCAATCTCGCATCCCATCAGGATCATCTAACACACATCAATCCTCATCACATCCCATCCATTGCAAACCATTCCCACATCATCAAGTCATGCCAGAACTACATATTCATTTCGCCCGCATCTTAAAAGTACCTTGATCCCGTGGACACAGGGTATGTAGGCAGTCTAGAATACGAAGGATGTTTCCAGTACTCAGGTATCTAAGATGCACCCATCCCACCCATTGGGATGGTTCCCACTCACTGAGCTTTCTAGATCTAAGAAACGATACGCATGCTACATATACAATCGAAACATGGTCCCTCGCGCAAACATCATCAAGCAACATACCAACTTTAATCTTACATTTGGCCAGACTATTCTTTTGCCCATCTTCCAAAAAAACTCTCCAATCAAACACCAACAGATCTGCGTCCTAGGATATGTCTTTCCTACAATGGACAAAAATCTATCATTCTATCATCACGTCTCTTGGCAAGAGCACACAAAGGCTATTTGTATCTTTCGTTGGTCTTTTTGCTTATTGATTTTTTATCTTTTTGTCTCGCTCCAAGTAATCTCCAAAGCTACCTTGATCTCATTATATCATGGTACGTAACGGATAGCCCTTGGAGTAGACATAGTCATTGTTTCGGTATGCTATGCTTGTGGGTTGGTTTCATTACTCTAAGAATAGTATTCATATCTTGAAGTCCAGGTCGGTTCTAGCATGATGTGTCCTATTTGCATATACAGGTATCAACACCTTATATGCATTATTCACACTCACTGCTATGAGTCCCCTTCCTCTACTAGACAAGATTATACTACCTTGGGCATGCATGAAAACAACCTATTGCTTGTGGGTCTAGTCCATGCAATCGTCGGATATACATCATCACCTAGGTCATTTCATACCTTTGTGAACGGTATCCTACATTGCTACATTAAACTAAGAAATGCTCTCAATTAATTTTGTGCAACTACTGATACTAGCTCAACATTCTCATCCTAATCACTCAGTCACCTATCCCATATTGGCCTAGATTTGATAAACACTTTTCAACCACCCCCCAATCTAACTCCCTCACTAACCCCATCTTCCCACCATATCTCCACTTAACACAACTTGAGCCAAATCAAACTCCCTCCACCCCCCCTCAATGACGTGGTGTCTTATGACCTAGCAAGCCTCCAATCTCCCCACCGCCATCCCCTAGACGCTTCTATCCCTATCATCCCCACCTCCTAGCACACTCTCCCACAGTCTCACCCCTCAGGGTCATCACAAGGAACATCATGTGTATCAGGACTAGGCCATCTCACCTATCACCTAGTGTGCATACCACCTATCACCTAAACTGAATTTAAGCATATCATTCTAGATTCATTTTAATCTATTTGCATAACATCTTAAGTTCATGTAATTTGCATTGCATTCTAGATTCATTTTAATTCATTTGCATAACATCTTAGGTTCATTTTAATCCATTTAATTTTGCATTCTAATTTCATTTTAATCCATTTGCATCACATTTTAGGCTTCATTTTAATCCATTTAAGTTGCATTGCATTCTAGGATCATCCATTTAAATTTGCATAAAATAACAGTAGATTCATTTTAGCTGCATATCATTACACATCATATCATGTTCATTTATCACATAGGTGCATGATAAAATTAAAAATAGCATCATCACATTGCATTCCATACATATAAACATCTCATAAACAATTAGTTGCATTACAACATCATCAGCATCACCATTGAAACAACATATACATCTAGTGGCATATACATAATTCCATACATTTTCATCCATAATAAATGTTCATTAGTCTGCATATTCAGTTACATCATATAGTCCATAAAATCACAACACCATGCATCCATCAAATCACACATCATTTGCATCAACATCACACATCCACAACATATAAAACATAACATGTGCATCCATCATATAAGCATCATCACAATAGAACATCATAAACCATCAGAAGTATCACATCACATATAATCACCGCAAAAACCAATGTACATCGCTCACATCATCAAAAAATAAAGTGTCTTGATACAATGCCTCTAAGGGCTAACATGGTATAACTATCACATCGAGGATCCTCTCTCTGAGAGAGTAGGAGACGCTGACCCTGGTTAAGCCTGTGATCCTGACGGCGGCTGTGGCTGTGATGCTACTGGTACCTGAGGACCCTACTGGGGCACATGTGAGGGAGGAGGCATCATCTACTGTACTGACTGCACAGATCTCGATCTATGTGATCTCGATGCCCCTGATCTGCTGACCTTGCTGTAACTCGGTGCCCGCTGCACCGCAAGCACGGCTGCATAGTACAACCCCCGATAATACTCCATCCGTGCTCTAGCCTCTGCTAGCTCTCCTTGTACCTGAGATACCTGCCCCTGTGCCTGGCTCAACTATCCCTGTATCTGATGTGCATGTGTCTGCGCCTAAGCCAGCTGGGCCTGCATCCCTGCCAAAATAGGGGCAAGTCCCCCACCCGCAGCCTGTACACTGCTCAATGTAGTCTCTACCTGCTGTGCTCTCACGAGCACTGCATCCCGCTCTATCCTCAAATCCTCCATGTCCTCTCGAGCCTGGGCCAACTGAGCCTCTAGCACTGCCACCTGCCCATCTACTCCCCACAGCTATCCCAACTCAGCCTCTCAGCGCCCTAATGCCTCCTCTAAGCTGGCCACCTGAGCACGTAATGTCTCCACCTCCTCCATCTTCTTTCGTGGATGTCACCGAGGTGTTAGCCTCTCAACCTCTGCCACCACCCCTACCCTTGAGCTCCCTGCCCCGGTATCATGTCTACTGACTCGCAGTTGCTCCACCCGTGATGGAGATAGATCACCCTGCTCTGCCCTCAGCTATTGACTGCGCCGTCGCGGTGCTCTACCCTGTCGTCTGCCCCTAACCTGGGCCTGCTGTGCTGGAACCTGTTGTGCTGGAACCTCCTGCCCCACCTGTCCCTGTCCTGCTGCCGCTGCTGCCACCTCATCTACACGCTGGCCATCTTTCGCAATCACCCTCTCCTCCCCATCATCTATCACCTCCACAATGTGATCTACAATAACCTCATCTCCATCCCCATCAAGATCATCGCCACTCCCATTTGAGTCATCCCCTGATACCTCCACCATTGGATCTGTCAATCAGGTGGGCCGATGCATCTGCCACCATACCTCATATGTAGGTGTAGTACCTGCATCCCTCACTGTGCTCCTACAATCCCACTGAACTGGCCGAAGTGCTGCAAAATCATTCAGCGCAACCTGTGGCTGTAATGGTGCAGGCCAGTGGGCTGTATCCCATGGCGTCTACGCATATATCGCCATCTGCTGAGGCGTATCCTGTACTAAACCAAACTGACGCATAACCCGCGAGGGTAAGTACATATCTATAGTACGGTCTGCATGACCCATAAGATATCTCTACTGAAATGTGTACAGGAAATGAGTCACATCATCGGGCCACTCCTCACAACCAATATATGGCTGCCATACCACGCTAATCACGTCATCCAATATCCGCTGCCAGTGGCGGACCTGTCCAGTGTATGTATACTCTGCATCCCAATACAAAAACACAAACGCCTCAAACAGCTGCTGATAATAACCGCATGTCGGTCGAGTCACAGGGATATGCTCCCAAATCCATACGTGTAGCAGCGTAACCCCAGCAGATAAAGCCCTATCATGAAGATAAGCGACCGTGTGCATCTCGTGAAGCAGCTGTGTTAGCATCACCAGCCCCCATGCATAGACAATATCATGGCTCACCATCCCCTCTATCATCCCGCCCTAGCCCACAGGAAAACCTCTGCCTTGCCTATCCGTCATCACCACACCTCCAATCAGCGCACACAAAAATAAGGCAAAGGGATCTGCACCCGCCGCTAGCATCCTATCGTAATCCAACTCCCTCCCATCTACTGAAAAAACCAGATGCTCTGCTCTGAACACTCTGGTCAATGCAGTCTGCCCCCTCCTCGTGTCATACCTCACACGTCGACCTAGAATCAGCAGCTTGAGGATGTGATAAGCATCCTCAAGTGTGATGGTCATCTCTCCTGTCGGCAGTAGAAAGCTGCAAGTCTTGGTGTGATATCGCTCCACCATGGTCGTCATCAGAGCTCTATGAGCTCGCAACACTAGCATTGATGCCACCGTCCAAAGCCCCAGCCTCGCCAGTCGAGGCCGCCATGCCTCATCAAACAGTGCCATCATGGCGGGCACTTGTTGCTCCCGCGACTGCAGTATAAACTGCTGTGTATCCTACATCCACCACTTCATTAGATACTAACTTATTTCCCCCACACACACTTTTTCTTCTAATGTCTCAAAGGCCCACACCATGTGGCCCCCACACGGATAGCCCCTAGTGCCATTTTTAAAATGGCACTACTTTTCCCTACCCATTGCGCCAATACAGATAATGGCACCACTGTGCAACCTATATCGCACCAATCCAGACGATGGTGATGTATTACATTTTTGCGCCAATTTCCACTTTCGTGCTAAAACATACAATAGCGCTATTCCCCATTATGGCGCTATTCCAGACAATCGCGCCGTTCTAACCCTAATATGGCACTAAAACACCATATTTCTCTCCCGGGGCTTTAGCGCTAATCCAGACGATGGCGCCAATATTTCCCCCAAATGGTGACAAAACTGCCTTACTCTACCCTGGCGGATAGCACTAATCCACAAGATTGCGCTAATTCACCTTATCTTTGGCGCCACGCGCTCCAAACCCATATCCCAAAACCCAAAAAAAATGTGCGTAAAATAAAAAATCACATAATTCGGGTTAGGCCCTACCTAGGGTCCAGCCTCGGGTGACCGCCTGACCTCTCGGAATCGCTCTGAGATGTGATGAAGTTGCGGGAACTGTGGGTTGCGCTCAGCCATCCCTCCTTTATCTTTTCTTCTACAAAGTCAAAAGTGTGCCAATGTAGCACTCTTTGGGCCCACTTTGCCTAATATAGTGGGCCATGTCATCCCTCGATCCCTCCCTTTTTCCTCCAGGGTGCAGATCTCAGCCTTTTTCCTTCGTTTTTCCTCCTACCATCTTCTCTTTCCATCACCTCACCAACTGTCACTTCTGTCGCATCCTTTCGAGAGCTTACCTACAAAATTTTCATTTTCCCGCCAACCTCTCGAGGGGGCATCCCCTATCCATCTCATTCCTTCCCAGTAGCTAGGGCATATTTTTCTTCGACCTGACGCCACTTCCCTCCTAGGTCCTGACGCCACGTCAAAGAGGGGAAAATGTAGACACCTAAAAATGTCTCGACCACCAAACTGACTCCTAACATCCCTAAACATACCAATTTCCTTTCCAACCAATTAATTAAATTTTTATTTAATTAATTACCCCTTTCATTTCCTAAATCCACACCATTTCATCCCAAAAATTGAATTAATTTTGTTAATTCAATAGTCCAAACCTTAGCCAATTGATTTAATAAATATGTAAAATTTATTAAATCAATTCCCCCATTTTCCCTAAATCCAATTAATTAGTTAAAACCATGTTAACTAATTAATCTAGCCTACTAATTAGCCTATCCCTACCCTAGACAATTAAATAGCTATTATTTAATTGCCTACTCTAGCCTACCTCATCCTAGCCTTAGGATTAATTAATTAAATCACTGATTAATTAATCTTATCCTCCCTCTAATCCCTCTACTAATTTATTCCAGCCACATTAATTAGGTTAATCACCTTAATTAAGTGAGTCAAACCCTCATTAGCACTTCTCTCCACATCCCCCAAATTTAAAATTCAAATAAATCACACATCACATTTACTCCTCTTACACATCCCTTGCACATGTCATAACTCATAAATATCCACTCTTCCCCAAATGAATTTTTAATTCATTTTACCCTTCCCCATGTGAATTTTTAATTCACAAATAATCCATCTCACCCAACCTCATTTATTCACCCATTTCCCAAAAATGAATAAAAGATTTACTTTTATTCCTAGCCCTCCATCTTCCAAGATCAAATCTAGGCCCTCCACATCACTTTCATCCTCCACCATTGATCTCTCCAATCAATCTCCACCCTTGGATCAAAATCCCTTCCAAAAGTCTATAAATACAACCTCTCACAAGTCATTTTGATCATCCAAGTTTATGCAAAGTTACCATGCCAAAATCATCCTTGAGTTAGATAGTGAGTTGCACAATTGAAGAGCATTTCACATTTGAATCCATAGTCTAAGGATCATCTTGGTCTTGGGAGCTTCTTTTGGGTGCAAATGGCTCTTTCTTCCCTTGATGGGATTAGGTTTTGCATGTGAGGTATAATCTTGTGTTTTATTGCATTTGATTTAGTGTTTTACCTTCATTGCTTTATCTAATCTACACAAACTATTCTTCACCTACATACAATTTGAGCAAGTATCTCGCCTTCACAACAAAGCAGCTGATGCCATGGCTGCTATCAGTTCACTTTTGGACATGCCTCTTGAAAGCCATCAATGTGAGCTTCTTGTGGAATAGATCGTAATGCCAGCATATCGTGTCGCTAAGTTAAAATTTGTGTGTGAAATTGTTGGTCCAGAAAATCCCTAGTATCATGACATTTACACTTACCTCCAACATCACACTTTCCCTTCTGAATCCACCCGCAAACAACAAAGATCGCTCATTCACCAAACCGCGCACTATACTATTCTCACCGATACCCTCTATTGCCAAAGCCATGATGGCAGTCCTCTTCAATGCTTAAACATGGAAGAAGCTTCCCTTGCCTTACACGAAGTCCACGCAGGTATCTGCAGAGTGCACACAAGTGGAATTGTCCTAGCCAAGAAGCTCTTGCATACTGGATATTATTGGCCTACTCTGGAACATGATGCATGTGAGTACGTGAAAAAGTGCAAGCCCTGTCAACAGCATGGAGATCTCATTCACGCTCCTCCGCAGGCGTTGCAACCTATTACTACACCATGGCCTTTCTCTCAGTGGGGCCTAGATATCATTGGTAAAATCCACCCATCCTCCTCCGACAAACACAAATTCATTATCACCACCACTGAATACTTCACTAAGTGGGTCGAAGCCATCCCTATCACTTTCACCACTAGCAACCAAATCGCCAAGTTCCGCCATTGTTATTGACAATGGTAAGCCTTTCAAAAACCATGATATTTGGGATCTTTGTGAACAATTCCACATTCAACATCATTGGTCCACTCCATATTACCCACAAGGTAATGGACAAGTTGAGGCAACTAATAAAACTCTACTCAAAATCCTCAATAAAGTTGTCAATGAAACTGGCCATGATTGGCACCTCCATATCCACCCCGCCCTCTGGGCCTATTGCACTAGTATCCGCACACCCATAGGAGCTACACCATAATCCCTTATCTTTGGAGTGGAAGCCATCCTGCCAATCGAGATCGAATCGCCCTCCTTGTGCATCTCCTTACATAATGTCATCACTGATGAAGAATACCATGTTGTACGCCTCCAAGAGCTCAAGCTATTGATTGAACGATGCCTCAACACCCTTAATCACCTCCAAGCATACCAAAAGCGGCTTCATAGATCCTATAACAAGAAAATCCTTGGCAGGGAGTTTGTAGTAGGAGATCTGGTCCTGAAGGAAAATCAAGGAAATCTATCTAAGTGAGAAAAGAAAGGAAAATTTGAGCCTAATTAGTTGGGACCTTACATTGTTACTGCAAAGTATGGCTCTTGAGCATATCGCCTCTCCACCCTTGAAGGAGAAGAGCTAGAGGAGCCCATGAATATCATTCACTTGAAATGGTTCCACAATTAGTTTGTTGAATACCTCATGTCAAAAGTATAGTAAAGAGAAATAATCCATCCTATGGTGAAAACCACTCCTTGTGGCACCTTGGATAAGTACCATGATGAAAATCTGATTGCAGGTGTCATGTTTAGGTTCAAACAGGATCCATTGTTCAAATCACCTTCCCATTTTCACCAATACTATCCAATCCAATTATCCCCTCATCTAAGCTTCAGAATAAACCCATCGTTTGAGCTTCCATTGTCCATCATTCCCAAAATATCTCTCGTCTCCCAATAATGTCCATCTTTCCACATCACCATTACGTCACTCACTCTACCCTCCTATCCATCCATGACCTTGGTCACTTTAATGTTTTCATCACGTCACACCCTTTACTACAACAACACCATTCTCTACCTATCATAGTTTTTACACCATGCTACCCATTGACCAATTGACATCCACATCCACTAAACCATATCTCATCATTACACATGAACCAATCCCTATCCTTACATCATTAAGTCTCCCAGAACTACATATCATCACCACCCGCATTGTAATGTGCCTTGATCTCATGGATACAAGGTATGCAGATAGTCTGGAATACGAAGGAAGTATCCAGTACGCAGGTACATACGATGAACCCATCCAACCCATTTGGATGGTCCCACTTTTCTGAGCTTGTTGATTACACTTGACCTACGATCAATATACTTGCTAGGAATCTCATCAAAGCATAACACCCTCACAAAAAATCTTTCACCAACATATTGGCTTTTACATAACTAGCAGGACATATCACTCTGCCTATCCTTAGTTTAGTCCATCATCAATTCTTGTCCTAGGATGCATCCTTCCTACAATGGACAAAATCATCAATCCTCCATCGATCTTTTGGCAAGAGATACAATGGCTGTGTGTTTTGGGTCAGTTAGTCTATTGGTCTTTGATTTTTATTTTGTGCACCATTCCTAGATTGTATCAAAGCTGTCTTGATCTCATTATATCATGACATGTGGAGAAAGATCTAGAAGGGGGCATAGTCATTGCTTTCATATGCTGTCCTTGTGGGAGGTTCTCATTACTCCATCTTAGTATTCATATCTTGTGGATTGTAGGGTCAGTTCTAGCATATTAATCCCCTTTTGCATCTAAGGTTCCTTATACCTTTGGTGTATTAAGGATTTATGCTATGAGTCCCCTTCCATCGTCTAGACAAGGTTGTACCAGTATGGGCATGTATGGGTTCATCCTATTGTTTGCAGTGTCCAATCATATGCATGGATGCCTTGCCACCTTGGTTCCACATACCCTGGTGCATAACATCCCATGCTATATCAACAGTAGCACTCAATTTTATTATCATTGGCAAAATATATTAATATGACGTTGTCCCTTGCATTTGTATCCACCCTCATCATCCCATCCCTCTCTTGTTGCCTCGAGATTCATTAACACTTACATTCCCATTCCCCATATTTGCTACTATTTGCTATCTTCCCATCATTTTGTGACCATTTTTAGGGTTCTATTGGTGTGTCATGATCACCTGTCATCCTGCATCCCATGCATGTTAATAGCCCATCCTGCATCACAAATGCGTTAGCATGTATCATACCATCATATATCATAGTATCCTGTATCCGCATTATACATAAATCCATCTATCCTCACCCATATATACATACGCTCCATCCTGCGTCCAACAATATGGCAAATCATCTCACATCTCATTCTTGTCATATCCTATTCATCATTCCACATCACTCAAATTGTGTCTTATCACATTCCTAATCATCCCACCTTATACTAATCATATCTTATTCATCACTCATAATCATTGCATCCACATCCTAATCATTCTTCAAATCAATTCCAAGTCATCCTTCATCTAATCATATCACACCCTAGTCATCTCTTTCATCTAATCACCATCATCTTAATCATCCTAGTCAAAGCCCTCATCATCTTCATCCATGATCCAATCAACTTCTTCCTAATCCATCCAAATCATCTAATCTTATCGCATCATCTTCATTCTCATCCAATTGATCACATCCTAATCATATTCTAAATCGCCCTTCTAAGTCACCCTCATGTGACCTACCGGCCTGAGACGAGCACAACCTTCCTCTTCCCCCCTGCCGTCTCCTTTCGCCAATCAATCTTGCCCATTACCCCCCCCCCCCGAGCCAACGTTCCCCCCCAACCCCCCCAAAAGAAAACATTAAATTTTTAAAAAAAAAACCAAAAAACAAATTACAAAAAATCAAAAAACACATTAAAAAAAAAAAATCAAAAAAATCAAAAAACACATTAAAAAATAAAAAAAATCAAAAAACACATTACAAAAAATCAAAAAATCAAAAAATCAAAACACACATTAAAAAAATCAAAAATTAAAAAAATACAGTACAAAAAATCAAAAAAATAAAAAAACACATTAAAAAATAAAAAAATTCTAAAAACACATTACAAAAAATAAAAAAATCAAAAAACACATTACAAAAAATCAAAAAATCAAAAAATACATTAAAAAATCAAAAAAAAAAAAAACACATTACAAAAAATCAAAACACACATTAAAAAAATCAAAAAAATCAAAAAACACATCAAAAAATCAAAACACACATTAAAAAATTAAAAAAATTAAAAAAATTAAAAAAAACATAGAACAAACACACAAAAAAAAAGAAAAAAAAAAGAGTCAAAAGTCGCAGCGCCCACTGGGTGCTAAAACATACACACGCACCCAATGGGCGTTATCCCCCTTCCCTCCCCCATGCCCCCGCCCTAACTCCTACCCCCTCCTCCCATTCCACCGTCCTCTCCCCGCCCCTCCCTTCAACCCCCGACCGCCCCCCATCTTCTGCCACATTCGCCACAACCGCCGCTACCTGCCGCTCCTCACGCCCCGCCTACCCTCCTCTAACCCCCAACACCCCCTTTTTGCCTCCTTTAGTGCTTCCTGCCCGATGGTGATGCCCTTTGGGTGCTGAAGCCCGCCCACCCATGCCCCTCAAGTGCGACTCGCCCCACTCCGCGCCCATTGGGCGCCGCTCTCCACCCTACGCGCATTTCGACGCCAAAAAAATAATAGATAATAAATAAAAACCACTCTAATAAAAATTTAAAAATAAAAAAATCATAACATAAATAAATAAAACCAATCACATAAACATTTAAAAAATCACAAACAAATAAATAAATAAATCAAATATAATAATAACAATTCAATAATAAAATACACAAACACAATAAACCAAAATCCTATCCATAATATTAATCACAAAATCAAAAATTCAAAAAAAAAATTCAAAAAAATTTTCAAAAAATTTCAAAAAATAAAAATAATTTTTTTTTTTCAAAAAATAAAAAATAAACATACAAAAAATTTCAAAAAAAAAACAAAAAAAAAAAAAATTTCAAAAAAATACAAAAAAATTTTCACAAAATTTCAAAAAAAAATTCAAAAATACAAAAAAAAAAATTCACAAAAATTTTAAAAATACAAAAAAAATTTAAAAAACATAATAAAATTTTCCAAAAATTTAGAAAAATAAAAAATAAACACCCACCCATTCGCTCATTTTGCACGCTAATCCACCTTTTCTGCCCCCAAAACCCGCGCCATTCCCCCACCTGCACCCACTCCGCTCGATGCTCCTCTCGATCGATGTGTGTGCTTGTCTAGTCATCACCCTTCACATTCTCTCCCACATATTCATTCCAAGTCATCACACTTATATCCCAATCACATTCCAAGTCACACTTCCTAATCACATCATCCTTGCCATTTCATCCAATCCACATCATTCAACCATATCCAAATCATCTAATCACATCCCTACGCATAATCATCTTCATTAATAATCCAATCAACTTCTTCCCATTTCATCCAAGCCACTTAACTTCATCACTACACATCATCATCTTCATTCCAATCCAATCAGTTTCATCCTAACCATCCCCAATCACAATACATCACAACCCTAGGGAAACTTTTGAACATCTACTCTCCTTATCGAATCCAATTGCGACTGTGTCAAAATCACCCACTACATATCTGATTCCAACCCTTTACAATCAAATTTCATCACTACATTTCATTAGCATTCAGCGCTTGACATCTCTAGAGGACCCTAAACATTAGTCTTCCTATGGTTGAAACATAGGGAGAAACTGTCGAAGCTTGACTGTATCACAAGTACAAATCTGTGGACCAAGAGACCTTGACATCTTTTTCGCATTAGTCACAACTTGGGATTAATACCTCAAGGCTAGTTTAAGTACATACTTCCAAGTGAATTTTGAAATTCATGGGTTCACTTTAATCAATCATCCTTCCAAGTGAAGTCTGAAACTCACGGCTTCACCTTAATCAATCATTTCATTCACACCTCAAGGTCTTGATAAATCCAATTTATACTTCGACAAGGTCATTAGTAGATGAGAGTACCCTCTTGGAGCTAGACTTTTCGAAGACTATTATCATTCACCTCTATCATTGTCTGGGCCTCATCACATCGCATTGACATTCCTATAGCATACCTGACATCCTAATTATTATTCTTATCATTCTACATCATATCATAATCAGAGCCTACTCATAGCTTCGTCATTCAATATCCATTCCAACCTCTTTCACCTTTGACGAATACATTTCATTTCGAGAGCATACCCATGTTTGTCCACCCCGCCTATCCTCTCGATGGGGCATCATCACCCTATTCTTTCATCATCATCTCATTATTATCCTTTTTCTTTATCCATTTCCTTAGCTTCTTTGAAATGATGTTACTCGACACAAATCTTATCATCTCGAACATCATCTCAAAGAGGGGCAAAATGTAGACACCTGAAAATGGTCACAACCAATTTCATCCACTCACGTATTCAACCCTAATCCACCTGCATCACTTCGTCCAATCTGATTATTAATTAAATAATTTTTAATTATTTAATTAATTTATTCTACACCTTTTTCATGTCATAAAAATCAATTCTTCTAATATAGTTTGAAAATTAAGTATTTTTTACTATAGTTCATCCCAAAATTAAATAAATTATCATATTTATTTAATTCCCTATTTTGTGCACTTTTGATTACTTTTTGTAATCATAATTATTTTCTTCTAATCCACGTGCACATGAATTATTTTTAATTAATTCATCATTACAAACCCCCATGTTTCTAGAAGTCCACTTGTCATCTAATGTACATGTTTGTACATGACAAGTGGTACTTTGGAAGCATGGGCAGATCTTCCAAATTGAGTATATTTGTCCTCTTTCTTCCACCCCACTCCATGTGTCACTATTCATCTCAATTTAAAATTCCATATGACACTATTTGAACACTATTCCTCTAATTTTAAATTCCACTTGTCCTCTCCATGGAATTTAAAATTCCTCACAAAGTCCAAGCCTTACCTTTTCATAAATGAGTCCTTAGATGTCATACACCTATTCAATCCTAACCATCCATCCATTCAAACTTGCATTCTCATCCATTGATCATCCCTTGAATCTTAGGGCAACCTTCTTATCCAATCCAATCATGCCATTTGTCCAATTCTCCTTGCTTGAGGATCCTCAAGTGAACTCCACCATTGATCCTCTAAATTGATCCTAGCCCTCCAATCCCATCTCAAAAAATCTATAAATTGAGGCCTCCACCTCCCATTTGGAACAAGTCATTTTATGCAAGAAAACTCTGCCAATTTCAATACTCAACATATAGAATTAGTTCAATTCCAGCATAGTTTAGTAATAGCATTTCATACCTTAGAGCATATAACTACTAATAGACTCATTTAGGGTGCAATTAGATAGTTAGTTTGTTAGTAGTTTAGCCCAATCTTGATGTCCCTTGGACTTAAGATTGGGTGCATTTTAGGTGTAATTTGCATCCATTTTAGGTCTCATTTTCATAGGTAGATAGGAACATAGTACCAAGAGATCTCATGGAAGAGGTCAAGAAAGCGGCGCAAGAAATATTGACCTGTTTCATCTTGACTTTTGGTTTATTCCTCCTCAAAATTGCTATTACAACAAGGAAATGATAGTTGATTTCCTTAGCCTTTTGCCTTTGCAATGTAACAATGATTTTCTTCATCTTTGGTCTTCATGTCTTTTCTTAGGTTCTCTTCTCCAATTACCTCTATCTGATCAGGTCTACAAACCTCTGAATTGACAAAGTATAACTGCCCTCTATCCTCTCTTGAAACCACAATACCATCATGCATCTTCAACACATCTTGAGTCTTCATAGGAATTCATCCTTCCACTCTATTGTGATAGCATCCTCTTGTTTAGGAATGGCTGCAATGTCCATATCTCCTTCTTCATCTTCCTTTGCTTGTTCATTACCTTTTTCCATCAAAGGTTCTTTTGTCTTCACATTTGGTTCTAATGCTTTCATTTGTCTTCTCTTTTGCATTAGCCTTTGAATAGGCCATACAACCTTCCTCTTCATTGTCAAGTGCCAACTGAGTGCTCTTTTGAGCAACTACTTCATCTCATCTTTCATCCTTCTTCTCATCTCTTCCAGTTGTTCCATAGCCTGCCTTAGTTCTTTTATCTCTTAGTCAAACTCCATTTGTTTTGCCCTTTTTCTTCTTGCTTCTTCTTTTGTGAACCCTCAGCCTACAGGTACCTTCTCAACAAATCCATCTTCTCTTCAAGAAAGTCCCTTTAACCTTGCTTTCTCTTGTCTTTGCCTCACCTGGGTCTCTTCTCTTTTCCTCTACCTAATCTTTTGGCAACCAGGTTCTCTCTTCAACCTGCACAAACACAAACACACAAACACCAAACTTTCTTTCCCAAACCTCCTGAGCTCTAATACCAATTGATTTAGAGCATGGAGGATTCACTCAAACAAACACAATACAAGCAATTTGGAACAATCTTTCCATCTTCAAAATCCCAATTTGATCTCTAATTCCTCAAAACTGCCTTGTAGGTCTCCAAACAGAGAAATCTGAACGTATCTTCCAAAATACATGTCAAACCCACAAAAGAATTATCATTCAGATACCCATTATGGCCTACGTTAACATATCAAACTTGTACATACCTTTGTTTTGGAACATCATCCTCGTATTTTGATTGTCCCGTTGTCCTAAGAGGTAATTAGGTGACTTTTACAAAGCACCCACCATGCAAACTCTTCCTTAACCCCAAATCTCAATTCTAGGACCTTACGAAAGTTTCAAATGGATCAAATCAACAATTTTTATTAGTGGGAACTCCTACAATTTCACCCAACCACAAAATCTCACTTTTGGCCTATGTGGGCTTACATACAAGGACTGTCACACTATTCTCCCAAAACTAGAAGAAATAACCTAGAATTAAAAACACTTTCAAGTACCCTTTTGGCCACCTTAAAACATATCTTGAAATGGGTAGAGGTTACTTTAGAAGGAATGGCTCAAAACTTCACTGTTACTGCTGCTACAAGGCCTATTTAGGCTTGCTCACAAGGTGGTTTATTGATTCCCTACACTCCTGGCCTCAAAACTCCTCACCAAAAGCTCAAACACACCAAATATGGTCTAAACATGCTATTCCAACCTTTACAAGTCACTTTCCAAGAGTTTTGTTACCAATCCTAACCTCTATGCATCAAAATTGCTCAAAAACATGCTTTTTCCAGCCTAGGGCATCAATATTCTTGCACAAAACCTTATCTTTGACCCCTGCAACTTGGAGAACTCAAAGAGAATGTCAACAAAGAGCCTCACACCAATTTTCATCAATTTACAGCTGTGGGAAGTCAAGATATGAATTTTTCTTCAAAACTAGAACCTTAATTTCTGAACAGGGCTGCTAAGAAGATTACCTCATTAGGCAAATCAAATGAACTTATCTTTTAGACTGGTAAGAAAAACAAATATCTAAAATTAAATTATATTTCCAACCATGTGAGTTGTAGGTCCGTACCATTCCGAATATGGCCGTACAACACAAATTACTGTCATATTTTGCAAGAAAACAATGAGTTTATTGATTCCAATTTGCATCCAAACGACCACCACCCTTGTGGTTGACCATACATAGTCTTTTAAACCTTTTACAATCACCAAAAACTAAAACCCAACAGTCACATCTACCTTTTGAATGGATTGACTGTTCAACTTCCATGTTTTGCATTTTTACAAGACAACATTTTGACAATATTTGTAAAATATGACCATAAGCACTAAAATGACTCCAATTACATTATGAATGGTCTATTATACCTTATTAGATGACATTTAGACTCAACACACCTTAAACCAAAATTAAGACCATATTTACATGACTTGACATGGTGTCTCTACACCATACTCCCAACCAAAAGAAATCCCAAGCCCTCTTGGATTGAGGGTAACAACAGGTATCCACCTCTGAATGCTCCTCCTTGATTCTTTCTATGCTCTGCCATGTGTTTTCTTTAAAGTAGCTCCATGTAGTCTTCATCTTCACTTTAGGTTTCATCTTGTCCATAAAAACTTTCTTTCCTTTTACCTTGTCACCTTGCAGCTGATGTCTTTTGTCCTAATGGATTGCATGATCTACCTCAGCACCTTGCTCCTCTATCATGACCTGTTTCATCTTGACTTTTGGTTTGTTCCTCCTCAAAATTGCTATTACAACAAGGAAATGATAGTTGCTTTCCTTAACCTTTTTCCTTTGTAATGTAACAATAATTTCTTCATCTTTGGTCTTCATGTCTTTTCTCAGGTTCTCTGCTCCAATTACCTCTATCTGATCAGGTCTACAAACCTTTGAAATGGCAGAGTATAACTGCCCTCTATCCTCTCTTGAAAGCACAATACCATCATGCATCTTCAACACATCTTGAGTCTTCATAAGGAATTCATCCTTCCACTCTATTGTGATAGCATCCTCTTGTTTAGGAATGCCTGCAATGTCCATATCTCATTCTTCATCTTCCTTTTCTTGTTCAATACCTTTTTCCATCAAAGGTTCTTTTGTCTTCACATCTAGTTCTAATGCTTTCATTTGACTTCTCTTTTGCATCAGCCTTTGAATAGCCCATACAACCTTCCTCTTCATTTTCAAGTACCAACTAAGTACTCTTTTGAGCAACTACTCCATCTCACCTTTCATCCTTCTTCTCATCTCTTTCAGTTGTTCTATAGCCTACCTTAGTTATTTTATCTCTTGGTCAAACTCCATTTTTTTTGCCCTCTCTTTTTCCTCTTTCCTCTTCCTCTCTTTATCTTCTTGCTTCTTCTTTTGTGAACCCCTAGCCTACAGGTACCTTCTAAGAAAATCCATCTTCTCTTCAAGCAAGTCCCTTTAACCTTGCTTCCTCTTGTCTTTGCCTCACCTAGGTCTCTTCTCTTTTCCTCTACCTAGTCTTTTGGCAACCGGGTTCTCTCTTCAACCTGCACAAACACAAACACACAAACACCAAACTCTCTTGCCCAAACCTTCTAAGATCTAATACCAATTGATGCAAAGCATGGAGGATTCACTCAAACAAACACAATACAAGCAATTTGGAACAATCTTTCCATCTTCAAAATCCCAATTTGATCTCTATTTCACAATTCCTCAAAACTGCCTTGTAGGTCTTCAAACAGAGAAATCTGAACATATCTTCCAAAATACATGTCAAACCCACAAAAGAATTATCATTTCAAATACCCATTATGGCCTACTTTAACATATCAAACTTGTGCATTCCTTTGTTTTGGAACATCATCCTCTTATTTTGACTGTTCCGCTATCCTAAGGGGCAATTAGGCCGCTTTTACAAAGCATCCACCATGCAAACTCTTCCTTAACCCCAAATCCCAATTCCAAGACCTTAAGCAACTTTAAAATGGATCAAATCAATAATTTTTATTAGTGGGAACTCCTACAATTTCACCCAACCACAAAATCTCACTTTTGGCCTATGTAGGCTTACATACAAGGACTGTCACACTATTCTCCCAAAACCAGAAGCAATAACCTAGAATTGAAAACACTTTCAAGTACCCTTTTGGCCACTTTAAAACATATCTTGAAATAGGTATAGGTTACTTTGGAAGGTATGGCTCAAAATTTTACTTTTACTACTGCTACAAGGCCTAATTAGGCTTGCTCACAAGGTGGTTTATTGATTCCCTACACTCTTGGCCTCAAAACTCCTCACCAAAAGCTCAAACACACCAAATATGGTCTCCACATGCTATTCAAACCCTTACAAGTCACTTTCCAAGAGTTTTGTTACCAACGCTAACCTCTATGATGTTACAAATATGTGCATATGATGTGTTGTCATTGGTGTCAACATATCTCTTTGTCAGAGACAATGAAGACAGTGCAGTTCAGTAAAGTAGATTGCTCCACATTTCTGGTGAGAAGAAGATCAGAGTCTACACATAAAGGGTTTTGTAGAGAATTTTCTGAAGTTGCTCCAGTTAAGATTTGAGAGGTCAGCATGGAGGATTGGTGAAGTTTTAGCCATCTGAGTAGAACTAGGTTTTATAGTTGTTCAGAGGTGACAGAGTACCAGGAATTTGGTCCAAATTGCTCCGCATTGGAATATTATGGTCTGTGAATCTAGAGGCATGTTTGGAATGCTGGTGTGTGTCCTCAACTCAAGTGGTTCGTGGTTTGGAGGTCCGCAAGCAATCTTTCTAGTGTGACAGTCATAACAGTTAGTGTTCTTAAGTTCCTAGATGAAGATGCAAGTGTTACTGGTGATTTGAGGTGATGCAGTTGTTCTTTTTGATTTCACTATGCTTGTGGTGGTCTCTGGATCATGTGTCTATTGTGTTGGTGGTTCGCATTGAGGATTGAGCTCGTGGTTGAAGATTTCTCCTTGGGTGTTGCTGTTCTTTCCAGTCTTAGCCAATCAGATGCTTGGTGCATGTTGCGGATGATCTAAAAAGAGTTCTATGGAGTGTGACCTATTGTTTGAGCCGAACTATGTTTGGTCGATAGTGTAATGGTTCACATGCAGCATTTTAAGTCTTGTGATTGTAATTGCTTATAATGCCTATCTTGGAGAATGTTCCAGATAGATGATTGTAAGGCTGACTTTAATGTTCATTCCAAAGTTGTTGTCATGTATAAATAAGTGTTATGAAGTCGTAGAAATGAGGGGAATGTGAACAAAGATGTGGAGGTAATGAAGAAGTGTTTGGGGGTAGAGCAGAGGTGTTGTGAGCTTCAATGGAACTAAACTTTGCATGAAGAAGATGTTGTTTCTTAGTTCAACCTTTTAGTGTTAACCTTGTGAATGTTCTTGTAGGCAGTGCGCCTCCCTTGAGTAGTGAGCTCTGGGCAGTGCACCCAAAGGCAAGTGCCTTCCCATTTTTCTATTCTTTTAACAGAGAATAAATCTTGTGGGTTAACCCCCACCGTGGTTTTTCCCTTAACCAGGTTTCCATGTAAAAATCTTGGTGTTATGTGTGTTGATTATGTTTCTTTTCATGTGTTGTTGATTCATGATTTCATGGTTAAATCATTAATCTGTTAATAAGTGGTAAAGAAGATTAAATGCAGCAAAAGATAAAGATTTGTGACAACTGATTCACCCCCCACCCCCTCTCAGTTGTCTGCCCTAAATTTCAAAAATTGGTATCAAAGTCAGTTCCTCTAAAAGAAGCTTGACTGCTTGAGGAGATTCAGGATGTTGACTTACAAGGACAATCTGAGATTTGATGGAACAAACTACTCTCTTTGGAAGAATCGCATGGAGTGTCATTTGCAATGCATGGGTGATCCTTATTGGTTGATAACTAAGAATGAGTATATTCTTCCTAAGAATGGTCCTACAACTCCAAATGAAATCAAAGATGCTAAAAAACAACATTCAGACTAAAGAAGCATTGTTGAGTGCCTTGACTAATACAGAAATGACAAATGTCTTGGAATTGCAAACTGCTCATGAAATCTAGAAGAAGTTGGAAACTCTGTATGAAGGTGATGCATATGTCAAATGTTCTAAGTTGCAGAGCCTGAAGGGTAGATATGAAAGTTTAAGGATGATTGAAGATGAAAATATCACTTCTTACATGCAGAAGGTAAATGAACTTGTCTGCAGTATCAAGTGTGCTAGTGGAAAATGAGAAGAATCAGAGATTGTTAGCAAGGTGCTTAGATCCTTACCTGCTTCATACAAGCATAGAGTTGCTGCTATTGAGGAGATCAGGACTATGACAACTATTACAAGGGATCAGTTGGTTGGCAAGCTTTCAACATTTGAAATGAGTGAGTTTGATGATTCTCTTCCTAAATCAGAATCTACTTTTAAGGCCATTGTTTCCAGGAAGCAAAGATTTGATCTATGTGAAAGCTCCTCAAGAAGACTAACCAGCTATGAGAAGGCAAGGAAGGAACTTGAAGAAGATGAATAAGAGCTTGAAGAACTTGAAGCCCTTATTGCCAAAAGATTACCAAGAGGATCTGGTAAGTATGAAGGAAAGTTGCCTTTCAAATGTTTTGCTTGCAATAAGATTGGTCATTTTGCTTCAATATGTCTAGAGAGGGTTTCAAAGCCAAACCCTAACAGACCTAGGATTTAGAAGAAATGCTACTATGTCCAAGAAACTGATGATGAAGGAGCCACAAATGAAGAATCTAATATTGGAAGCACCTCTGGAAATGAATGGGTGTTCATTGCTATCAAAGAAGAAGATCCAGTGCCTACTAAATCTGCTAGCTGTGTGAATGTGGAAAGTGCCTTGGCTGCTCAAGTTGAAGAAAAGGATGAATGGGTGATTGACAGTGGATGTTCTCATCATATGATAGGTGATAAAAGTCAGTTTGTAAGTATGGAAAGATATGAAGGTGGAATTGTGAAGTTTGGAGACAATTCAGCTAGTAGAATCTGTGGCAAAGGATCCATCTCTCTTGATGGTAAGAATAACACTAACGATGTTTTGTATGTAGAAGGGTTGAAGCATAATCTTCTTAGTGTTGGACAGTTAGTTGACAAAGGGTATGATCTCCGATTCAAGGATGGAAAATGCAAAATTTTGGAAAGCTCCAAAACTGAGATTGCATCTGGTACATAGACTAGAGGTAATATCTTTCATTTAAGTGGTATTGGTAAAAGTTGTTTGATTGCTCAGATTGATTAGAGTTGGTTATGGCATAGGAGAATGTGTCATGTAAACTTTGATAATATTGTCAAGATAAGCACTACTTAGGCTGTGAGAGATCTTCCAAAGCTTGTGAAACCTACTAATAGCATGTGTAAGGAATGTTAGTTGGGAAAATAGAGCAGAACTACATTCAAAAGTAAAGAATAACTTTCAAGTGGATTGTTGGAACTTGTGCACACTAATTTGTGTGGTCCTACCAGAGTTAGGAGTTTACAAGGAGACAAATACTTTATGTTACTAATTTATGATTACTCCCAGATGAACTTTCTTGAGAGAGAAATCAAAGGCTCTTGACAGATTCAAGGTGTTCAAGGTTAGGGTGGAGAATGAGATTGGTGTGAAGATAAAGTGTTTGAGATCTAACAGAGGTGGAGAGTTTACCTCTGGTGAGTTTTGTGAAAAGCATGGAATAAGAAGATAGTTATCTGCTCCTAGGACTCCTCGGTAGAATGGAGTTGTGGAAAGGAAGAACTGGACTATTCAAGAGGCTGCTAGAACTATGATGATGGAAGAAAATGTTCCACATGTCTATTGGAGAGAGGTTGTGAGTACTATTATCTACACTCTTAACCGGGTGCAAATCAAAGGTAATACTAGTAAAACACCTTATGAATGAACTGTGGTTTGGTAATGCTCCTACTGTGAAATACTTCAGAGTTTTTGGTAGTAAATGCTATATCAAAAGAGATGAAGATCTAGGAAAGTTTGATGCAAGATGTGATGAAGGAATATTTATGGGTTATTTTAACCAAAGCAAGGCATACCGGTGCTTTAACAAGAGATTGAAAAAGATTGTTGAAAGTGCTAATGTCAAGGTTCATGAAAGTAAGGAGATACCTTCCAAGTCTTGTGGATATGAATCAAATGATCAACATGAAAGTCCAAATAAAGGAAAACAAGTTCAAACTCAAACTCATATTCAGATTGCTTCAGAGAATCTAGTGACTCAAGTAGCAAGTGTAAATGTTGAGGAACAAGTTCAAGAATTAGAAGTTTAAGAAAATCCCAAAACTCCCAGGTATGTAAGGTTGAATCATTCTGAAGATCAGATTATAGGAGATAGAAATATAGGTGTTCAAACTAGAAGAAAAATTGTTGAAGAACAAGAAGAGTATTATTCAATTTCAAAGATTGAACCAAAATCAGTGAATGAAGCTTGTAATGATGAAAGTTGGGTAAAAGCAATGGAAGAACAATTAATATAAATTGAAAAGAATCATACTTGGGATCTTGTTCCTAGACCTAAAAACAAAAATGTGATAGGAACTAAATGGGTCTTTTGGAATAAATTGAATGAAAATGGTGAAGTTGTGAGAAACAAATCAAGATTGGTGTGCAAAGGATATTTTTAGGTAGAGGGAATTGATTTTGAAGAAACTTTTGCTCCAGTGGAAAGAATTGAAGCAATCAGATTATTTCTTGCCTTTGCTACTTACAAAGATTTCAAAGTTTACCAGATGGATGTCAAGTCAGCATTCCTAAATGGAGATTTGGAAGAAGAAGTCTACATTGAGTAACCAGCCCCAAGAGCTTGTTATGCAAGATTAAATAAGTATCTGCTAAACTTAGGTTTTAGCAAAGGCACAACTGACAATAATCTTTATTTCAAAATTGATCATAAACACATCTTGATTATTGAGGTAATTGTAGATGATACATCTTTGGTGGAAATGAGAGCATGTGTAAAAAAATTGCTAATCAAATGCAAGATAAATTTGAGATGTCCATGCTTGGTGAAATGAATTTCTTCTTGGGTCTGCAAATCATTTAGTCAAATAAGGGCATCTTCATATCTCAGTCTAAGTATGTAAAAGAGTTGTTGAAAAAGTTTGGAATGGAGGATTCAAAACCAGTGAGTACTCCTATGATAACCAGATGCAAGTTGAGTAAAGATGATGATTCCCCTAAGACAGATCAGAAAAAGGTATAGATCAATGATTGGAGGACTGCTTTATTTGACTCATAACAGACCTAATATTATGAATGCAATTATCCTTGTTGCTAGATTTCAAGCTAATCCTAGAGAATCTCATGTTGTAGCAGTCAAAAGAATTTTTAGATATCTGAAGGGAACATCTGATTATGGCCTATGGTATCCTAAGGATGATGATTTCACTCTTCATGCATATACAGATGCTGATTGGGTAGGAGATGTGGATGACAGGAAGAGTACTAGTGGTGGTGCATTTTTCTTGGGAAAGAGATTGGTTTCCTGGTTAAGCAAAAAGTAGGAGGCAATATCTATGTCTACTGTAGAAGCAGAGTATATAGCAACAACAAGTAATTGTACTCAAGTTTTGTGGATGAAGCAAATGTTGAAGGCTATCAGAATTGTGTTTGAAGAGCCTGTTACAATCTTCTATGATAATTCAAGTGCAACAAATATCTCAAAGAATCCAGTGTTGCATTCAAAGACAAAGCACATATCCATCAAGTTTCACTTTTTGAGAGAGAAGGTAAATGAGAATGAAGTCAGATTGGAATTTGTTTCTTCTAAAGATCAGATTGTAGATATCTTCACTAAGCCTCTACCTAAAGATACTTTGAGTATCTTAGAGTGAAGCTAGGGGTTGTTACCCCTCCTATTTAGAACTAAGGTACACTAGTGTGCATCAGTCTAGTGGAACTCACAGTCATATCTTGTGATCCGGATTGGTGTTCAGGGAATACTACTCAGGGGGAGTAGTCGTTATGTTAATTCTGGAGTACAGTTTGAAACTAAAAGAGGAGAGATGATTGCAAATGTGTGCCCTTTTCCATTGATGTCAAAGGGGGAGAGAAGTCATGTGAAAAACTTGGAAGTATGTAGTTGCTGGTGAAAGGGGGAGTAGTGGAAAAAATGGTTGCAAGTGGAGTAGTTAAGAGAGTGGATGCAGGTGTGATAAGAGAAAGGGGGAGAAGTACTTGTCTTGATGGTTGAATCATTTTTTTACATCATATGTTTCCATCAATGACAAAGGGGGAGATTGTTGCAAATATGTGCATATGATGTGTTGTCATTGATGTCAACATAACTCTTTGTCAGAGACAGTGAAGACAGTGTAGTTCAGTAAAGTAGATTGCTTCGCATTTCCAGTGAGAAGAAGATCAAAGTCTGTGGAATAAAGGGTTTTGTAGAGGATTTTCTAAAGTTGCTCCAGTTAAGATTTAAGAGGTCCGCATGGAGGATTGGTGAAGTTATGGCCATCTAAGTAGAACTTGGTTTTGCAGTTTTTCAAAGGTGACAGAGTGACAATAATTTGGTCCAGATTGCTCCATATTGGAATATTATGGTCTACAGATTTAGAGGCATGTTTGGGATGTTGGTGTGTGTCTTCAACTCAATTGGTTTGTATTTTGGAGGTCCGTAAGCAATCTTTATAGTGTGACAGTCATGACAATTAGTGTTCTTAAGTCCCCAGATGAGGATGCAAGTGTTTCCGGTGATTTGAGGTGATGTAGTTGTTCTTTTTTATTTCACTGTGCTTGTGGTGGTCTCTAGATCATGTGCCTATTGTGTTGGTGGTCCACATTGAGAATTGAGCTTGTGGTTGAAGATTTCTCCTTGGGTGTTGTTTTTTCCAGTCTTAGCCGACCGAATGATTGGTGCCTGTTACAGATGATCTAAAAAGAGTTCTATGGAGCGTGGCATGTTGTTTGAGGAAGATTTGAGTCCCAGCTATGTTTGGCCAATAGTGTAATGGTTCGCATGTAGCATTTTAATTCTTGTGATTGTAATTGCTTGTAATGCCTATCTTGGAGAATGTTCCAGATAGATGATTGTAAGGCCGACTTTGATGTTCATTCCAAAGTCAATGTCATGTATAAATAAGTGTTATGAAGTCGTGGAAATGAGGGGAATGTAAGCGAAGATGTGGAGGTAATGAAGAAGTGTTTGGGGGTAGAGCAGAGGTGTTGTGAGCTTCAATGGAACTAAACCTTGCATGAAGAAGATGTTGTTTCTCAGTTCAACCTTTCAGTGTTAACCTTGTGAATGTTCTTGCATGCCGTGAGCCTCCTTTGAGTAGTGAGCTCTAGGAAATGTGCCTGAAGGCAAGTGCCTTCCCATTTTTATATTCTTTTAATAGAGAATAAATCTTGTGGGTTAACCCCCACCGTGGTTTTTCCCTTAACCAGGTTTCCACATAAAAATCCTGGTGTTATGTGTGTTGATTATGTTTCTACTCATGTGTTGTTCATTCATGCTTTCATGGTTAAATCATTAATCTATTAATAAATGGTAAAGAAGATTAAATACATCAAAAGATAAAAATTTTGTGACAAGTGATTCACCCCCCCCCCTCAATTGTCTGCCCTAAATTTTAACATATGTATCAAAATTGCACAAAAACATGTCTTTTCCGGCCTAGGGCATCAATATTCTTGCACAAAACCTTATCTCTGACCCCTAAAACTTGGAGAACTCAAAGAGAATGTCAACAAAGACCTTCACACCAATTTTCATCAATTTCCAACAGTGGGAAGTCAAGATATGAATTTTTCTTCAAAACTGGAACCTTAATTTCTGAACAGGGCTGCTAGGAAGATTACCTCATTAGACAAATCAAATGAACTTATCTTTTGGACTGGTAAGAAAAAAAAATGTCTAAAATTAAATTATCTTTCCAACCATATGATTTGTAGGTCTCTACCATTCTGCATATGGCTGTACAACACAAATTCCAGTCATATTTTGCAAGAAAACAATGAGTTTATTGATTCCAATTTGCTTCCAAACAACCACCACCCTTGTGGTTGACCATAAAAAGTATTTTAAACCTTTTACAATCACCAAAAACCAAAACCCAATGGTCACACCTACCTTTTGAATGGATTGACTGTTCAACTTCCATGTTTTGCATTTTTACAAGACAACATTTTGACAATATTTGTAAAATATGATCATAAGCACTAAAATGAATCCAAATACATTATGAATGGTCTATTATGACCTTATTAGATGACATTTAGACTTGACACATCTTAAACCAAAATTAAGACCATATTTACATGACTTGACATGGTGCCCCTGTACCACAAAGTAGAAATAGTAGATGTGGATCAAATTGAGGTAGAGGGAGATGAAGAGAAAGGTGAAAAGGAAGGTAGTGAGGATAGCCTTAAAATGAGCAGTGAGGAAGAAGTAGACAAATAAGGACCTAAATCTCCTCTCCTCTCCAATCAGTCAATAAAGAATATTAAAATCATTGATCCTTTTGAGAACATAGTACCAAGAGATCTCATGGAAGAGGTTAAGGAAGCGGCCCAAGAAATATTGAAGAATCAAGTTGAGGAAGAAGAGAATGTAGATATGGGAAAGGTGTAGGATGAGCAAGGAGAAGCCAATCAAGAGAACATGTCTACAAATGAGATGGAGGAACAAGGGGAGGATGAAGGACAATATCCACCACAAGAAGGTCCTAATCCTGAGATACCCAATGAGGAGGAGGAGCAGAATACAGAAAATGTTCAACCTCCACAGCAACAACAACAACAACAAGAGCAAGAGCATGAACAGGAAGAAGTGCTCATAGAAGGAACACATGATGAAGTGTTGAATGAAGAAGCCACAGATACAAATAAAGAAGTGCCAACCTAGTTGGAATTTGAAGTGAAACAGGATACAACTCAGTGGAAGTGGCAACAATTGAAATTAAGACCTTGTTAGCCAGTAAAGCTAGGAAGAGAGGCAGAAGAAAGGCTAGAACTATGTCGGCCATAAGGAGGGGGTTTTCTGGAGGAAGGATGGTGCAAATAGAAATTCCTCAGGTGGATAAGGAGAAAGGAGAAATACGTGCTGAGGAATACAAAGTGATCAGTGTGGATCTCGGTCATGTGAATAGGGAACAACACATTGAAGAGTTACAAGAAATGATTGAGTTCACTACCAAGAGATTGATAAAAGCTAAATAGAAAATATAGCATTTGAAGGGGCAAATTTCCCAATATGAACAATTCATTCAAGGGATATTTGATCCCACACAAAATATGTCAGAATTAGCTCTAGAGTTAACTATTCTTTCTAAGGAACAAATAGAAGAAATAGAGAATAAGAAGCATGAGGCTAACATTTTGGAAGATTTTGTTAAATCATTCATTTGTAAAGAAGAGGAGGTAATAAAAATTGCCATTGGCAATTGGGACCTCACCCTGATTGAACAAAATAATAGTGCACACATTCTGTAAAAGTCTCAAGAAAGAATAAGCCAAAACAAAGATGAATTAAAAGAAGCTCAAGGCTTTGGAAGGAAATACATATTCCTTGGTAAATGAGGGTATTTTGACTATGCAAACTATGTTTCAAATTGCTAAAATGAAGATGGAGATTAAATATGAAGGGATATTAAGGCCTTACCTGGCCAATATACAGGAATTGGAAAATAATATTCAGGTTTTGTTGAAGAAGCACATGAAGATGGTGGAAGATCTAGTTAAACATCCATGCCCATAGGTTCAAGTATTTGTTGCATATACAACAATAAAAGAATTCAGAGGCAACTTTTAGCCCTGTATTGATGATCCTATAAACCATTTAGATGAGGAGGAAATGGAAAATATAGTGAAACTAAGTGATAAGATCAAAAAATATCACAAGAGAAGAGAAGATAGAGATAACAGAGCCCAGTCCTTGAAGACTAGCATTGAAATGTAGTGGTACACCTGGGATGCATCTCAGAGGACCAGTTGTACTTCTATATCTGCTCTAACGACAATGTTCACACAATACATGAGTGAAAAGAACAAGGATATGTAGATAGAAGATGATAGTGATAGTGAATAGTCTATTTATTCACTATTTATACCCTATTATGATTTTGTACTGATACATAGTTCAAGGTAAAATGTTTTAAAAAGATTCTAAAGGCATCTTTGTGCCTAACAAAATATTCTTTAAGATATTTTTGAAGTGACAGCTAGATGAGATATTTCAATTTGAACTATTGTTAGTTTTGTGACCGTAGTAAGGGATTTTGAGTCTATATAAGGGACTTTAGTATGTATAATTGGACACACACGGCTTATGTAGAAAAGCATTGAAAGTTGCGATTTGTGAGAATACTTTGAGCATAGGGAGTCAAGTTAGTAGTTTGCCTATGTCTACAATGGAGACAATGTGGAATGTCTTGTTTCTCGATGTATCTAGAAAATGTTTGTAAGTTTGATTTAGTTGTTGATACTTTCAAAAACTTTGAATTTGAAATACATTGTAAATTTGAAATGGCTTTCATATGTTAATGAATACAAATATCTAATTGCTACATCTATTTCAGAGTGTAATTATATTCATGTGTTCTTTGATATATTTCCTTTGATGATAGCATTTCTATATGTTAATTTGAGATATTGCTCTGAAGAAATATACATGAATTTAACTGCTTTGAAGTGTTACAGCTAATCAGACTTATGTACATGAGTAGCAAAGAAATAATTCCTATAGAATCAAGATTTCTAAACCTTATCTTTTGAATTTTCTTATCAAATCTTTAAATAATTAGCATGCATGTAGTTATCTAAAGGAGATTGTTATAGATTCAAATAAAGAATTGTGAATGATAAAGATATTTAATATTTTTCATATAAATATGAGGAACAAAGTATGCGAAGCTTTGTAGAAAAAATGGTAAATACATGAAAAGGATCACTACTCATAGTGTAATTTGTAGTTATTTGCAAAGTGTAAGTAAAGATAGTCAGTATAGTAAGGCCCCTTGAACAAATAGCTTTACATTGAACACTAAGTTAATCTAATACAACCATGACCTAGTTACCATAGACTTGGAATTGAGAAATATTTTCTGATAATTCTTGATATTCTTCAAGATATATTAAGTTCTTTGTGAATTTATCTCTTGTGGTGCATGTATAGCAACATCAAGAACAGTTTTTGGTGCTAGAAGGAGGGCTTGATAGGACTTAAAGTGTGTTTTGTGCAAACTGGCTAACAATACTGGTCGGACGACCGGGTCTAGGTTAAATCCAGGGGATATTTTCACACAATTGCCTGACAAATGATAGAAAGGTATAAAGAGTCCCTTGATCCTAAGTTCTAGAATATTTCAGGAAGGAGGTTCATCAAATACTCCTCTAAGTCCAAGATCACCTCCAGTTATACTTAACATAGTAAGTCCCAACATTTTTGCATTTAGACCATTGAATTTTGGTCTAAATTCTCAAAATCAACCAAATTTTGGTTCAGCTACACCTAGAGGTCCTACCATGGTTTTCTTTAATGTAGATTCAGCTATACACTTTGCTATATACAATGATATTCCAAAGAATCCAGACAAAATTTGTCATAAGCATCAATTACATCAGGATCCCGAGGTTCACATCAAGATTTTCATAGAAACTTGCTTCAGAGCAAGGTTAGCACATGAGGATGTGGTATGTAGGTTATTTACTTTCACTTTCAATGAACAAGATTACAACCGGTAGGTCAATTTGCCTAACAATCACATTACAAGCTGGGCACTTATGGAGGAAAGCTTCTTGTCTAAGTTTAGAGGTCTAGTAGAGCGAGTGTCTCTGTATCATAGGCTAGCAGAGATCAAGAATGGTGAAGGAGAACTTATATATAACTTTAATGATTATTTCCAAAAGGCATATTCAAGGTTAGTTTCTCCTTATACTGTAACTAAGGAGGCACTACTGGAAATGTATTATGATGCTTTAGATCCATTAATTGCAATGTTTGTCAAGAGACAAGTACCTGAAGTAGATACCATGTCAAAATCTTATAAAAAGGTAGTGAAAATCAATCAAGAGATGAGACAAACAACTTATGGTCCTTTAGTGAGTCTAGGTAACACTGCAGTTCCCAATCAAATCCAATAAGTGAATGGCACTTTGATGCACCATAGTCTAATGTTTAATCCAGTACTTACTCAGGCACCAGTATATAATCCAGTCCCCACTCAGGCTATAGTCCCATATATAGGAAATGTTACCAGTAATAACTAGTTCAATGGTCAATCATTCTTCCAACCTCCTCAGGATACATTTGTAGCTAAATTCGGGAAGATAAAAATGAGTTAAGGGAAATTAATGATCACTTGAGAAGGTTAACTACTGAAGTTACTCAATTGAGGAATGGTAATTTTGATGGTAGAAATCCTCAAAATCATAATCCCAACCAGAACCAAAACCAAAACCAAAATCAAAACCAGGGACATGGATTACAGAACAGAGGCCATAATGGAGATCATAAATCATATGGAAGTGACAATAGGAATTCAAACAAGCCTAGACCCCCTAGAGTATGGAACACCAGACCAAATAATGGTACTCTGGCTTCTCCATTTGAGAATCTAGATAATCAGCAGCCTAAACATCTCACTAGGGTACAAGTAGTAGATGTAGCCCTTAAGAATTGGTGCAGAATCCATAAAACTAATGCTCATGTTGAACTTGGCTATCCATAATTTCACTTGGCAGCCAGCATCTTCAACGTAGAAGTATAGACCCCTACATTTGAGCTCTTAATTCCTAAAGGAAATGAGATAGTGTCTTTAAGGCACGAGTCAGCCATGGTCTTAGAAAGTTTTACATTCTCAACAAAAGGAGAAGAGGATTACATAGAAGAGGATGAGCCATATTTTTGTGAATGTTTGTATCCTGAATCAACTCTAGTGTTAAAAACCTTCTAGTTTCCCTTTGAAACTGAGAATGAAGTGTTATGTGTGCCCGATGAAGTTCAAGCATTTCAATAGTCCTAAAGGAATCATACCTAACACTTGAGAAACAATAGAAAACTTGGAGGTCCTTTTACTACTTCCACACCTCCAAATAACCTCAATACACCACCTGATCATCATGCAAGTAATAATCTTGTGCCTCCTAAAACCAATTATTAGGGCACTAGTACTTCAGCATCATCAAGGGTTCAGGTAGGTAAATCAAAACCTAATGAAGCTTCTAAATTGATGAATTATTTGTCTAAAGAGATTAGAAAGATAAAGGTTAATGTGCCTCTGTATGAATTATTGAAAAGTCTAGGAGTGAGAACTGTGTTTATGAAATCCTTAAATGAATCGAGTCCTAGGGAAAATTTAGTGGGCCTAGATAATCATAGCAAAGACATACAGACTGAGGATAAGAACAAAACTGTTGAACAACCTACCAATACTAATGTAGTGATGTATACAGAAAAGAAAGAATCTCCTCCTTTTCTGTTAACTTTGAGAATTTTTGGAAAGAACTTACACAATTGCATGGTAGATTCTGGAGCTTTTGCTAATGTCATGCCATTAGGAATTTGCAAAACCTTAGGACTCACACCTACAAAGTCAGCTAACGTAAATCAACTCGATAAAATGTGGTAGGAGAGTTGATGCACATTCAAATGCAATTAGCTTTAAATCCTAGGGTAAACCAATATATTGACATTCAAGTCATAGACATTCCTATGAATTATGGTATGTTATTGAGCAGAGATTGGTCAAAAACTTTAAATGGATACATGGCGACTAACTTTTCACACATGTGGTTTCCCTGGAGAGGCGTTCCCAACCAAATTAGGATTGAAGTAGAACCAAAGATGAAGCATATGATAACTAAGTACAATAGAATAAATGAAGTATTGTATGTTACAGTGGAACTAGGTGTGTATAGAGTTTCCAATAGAGGAGTCCGATAGAAGAAATCCTAGCCTTCAATTTTGAGGAGAAACCTGTTGATAAAGGGACCTGCGCACTCATTGAGTTAGATCGTGGTTCTTTTCATGAAGAGGAAAACACTGTGAGTATGTTTAATTGAATCATGAATGAAGACATTCATAAATGCATTCAACAAGGAACACATATTCAGGATGTTTTGTGCAAAGGATGGTGTAGAGTCCACCAAACTACACATCCTGAAGAAAATTGTGGGATATGTAGAGAGATAATTGAGTGTCAACATATAAAATGCATGACACAAAGTGAAAACCAAAACAATGGATATATGGTTGATAATCATAAATCATTGTTGCATAAGAATGTTGGTTCCATACCAAAGGATGCAAATGATTCAGAAAGATCAGCAATTGATAAACATCTGACCATACACAAACTTGTAGAAAACATTGAAATACCTGGAAGTCAAACAAAAAGGCATAAAGAAATGTGCGCTCCTGCAAAGCTTGAGGTAAAAGGGATACTTTCTGTTAAAACAAGAAATCTAGTAAGAAACAAGAATAACATATGGATTTTAAAATGTGATGGATCTAAATCTAAATAGGGGGCAGGGGTAGGAATAGAGCTTATTGATCCTGATGATAAATCATTTTTGGCAGCTTTTAGATTATAGTTTCCTTGTACTAACAATGTAGCTAAGTATGAAGCATTAGTGCATGGATTGGTAATGGCCATCAAAAAGAAAATTCTCTAGGTTCTGTCTAATTTTGAGTTGGTAGTCAGGCAAGTTAGAAAACTATATGCCTGTAATTTTTGAAAAATGGTGAGTTATAGGCATAGAGTCTGGGATTTGATTGAGTCTTTTGATGCTTTTAATATCATACATATTCCTAGGGAGTTGAATCAATGTTCATATGCCTTAGTAGTTGTAGCTAGTACCCTTGAACCATTAGATTTGTCAGGATTGAAGAAATTTGCAGTAGAACTAGTGTCTATTCCTAGTATTCCTGATAACCTAACAAATTTTCAAGTATTTAAGGGTGATCAGAAAATTCTTGATTTTATAACAAGTCATGATGTTTTTGAATCTCAGATATTTGATGAACAAGATAGACCAGAAGTATCTTGGGATCAAGAGGACATTGTTGATTTGAAAAGTAATTCTTTACCAAAAGTCGTTATTGAGCTAGAAAAGATCTTTGATTTTAATGGAGTTATTAGACAAAAAAACCTTCCTAAAATAGATGGAGTTAAATGTGAGCCATTCAATTAGGTACTGACAAAGATTCTCAAAATGTTTTAATTGGTAAGACTCGTTCCCCTGAGTTGAGAGTTGATATAGTTGTTGTATTGAAAGATTATAAACATGTGATTGCATGGACGTATGAAGATCTTAAAACATATGATACATCTATCATAACCCACATAATTCCCTTGAAACCAAGAGTGAAACTATTTAGACAGAAACAAAAGCCAGTAAACTCTATACTAGAACCCTTGATCTTTGAGGAGGTCAAGAAGTTGTTATCTGCAAAGATAATTTTTCCTATAAGACATTCTACTTGGGTAGATAATCTAGTGCTTGTGAGAAAGAAAAATGGAGACATTAGACTTTTTGTTGACTTTAGGAATCTTAATAAAGCATCTGAGAATGACAGTTATCCTTTACCTCCTGTAGATGAAGTTTTACATGCAGTTAATGGTGCTAAGATGATGTCCTTACTTGATAGATTTTCTAGTTATATTCAAGTCTTGGTAGATAAAGAAGATAGGTTGAAGACCACATTCACATGTAAATGGGGTAATTATTCCTATAGAAGAATGTCATTTGGTTTAATCAATACAGGTGCTACATTCCAAAGAGATATGGATATTGCTTTTCGTGGATTAACATGAAAATGCATTGTGATTTATATGGATGATTTAACAATTTTTTCTAAGGACAGGTCTAACCATGCAGATGATTTGAGAAAAGTATTACAAATATGTGAAAAGTATGGTATTATCTCTTAACCCAAAGAAATGTGTCTTTGGGGTGACTGAAGGTAAACTATTAGGACATATTATTTCTGAGAATGACATTTCCATTGATCTAGACAGAGTGCAAGGGATAAACAAATTACAGTTGCCTGCCAGTAAGAAAGAATTGAAGTCATTTTTCGGTAGGATAAACTTTGTCAGGAAATTTATTATTGGTTTTGTTGAGATAGTACAACCTTTAAATGCTATGCTTAAGAAGGAGGCCCAAATATAATGGACACTAGTGGCTAAGGCAGCATTCAAAGATATAAATGAAGCTATGGCCAATGCTCCTATATTGACGAGTCCATATTATACTAAGCCATTCTATATGTATTCTTTTACATCTAAACACTCATGTGCAGTAGCTTTAACACAAAAGGGTGAGGAAAATGAGGAAAAGCCAATAGCGTTCATGAGTGCCCCCCTTAAAGGTGGAGAGTTGAAATACCAAGATACTAAAAGGCAGTCTTTTGCTTTAGTGAAGGAAGTGAAGAAGTCCAGGCATTACATCTTAAGGAGTCAAGTTAAAGCTATTGTGCATGATGCTACAGTAAAGATGTTATTAATGCAAAATGAGACAGGAGACAAAAGAGAGAAATGGATCACTGTGTTACAAGAGTTTGATTTGAAAATCATTCCAATGAAACTGGTCTGAGGTCAAGCTCTAGTTCAGACCATAGTGAATATACACCCTAAGATTGTTCATCAACATTATGTTGTGCATACAAGTACCATGAAGGGATGGTATGATGAAATTCATTCATTCTTAATATCAAGAAAATATCCTAGTCATATGAAATCTTCACATAAAAGAGCACTAGGGTTGAAAGCTTAGAAATACATGATCCAAGGGGGTATATTGTTCAAAAGGAATCATGAGGGAATATACCTAAGATGTTTGAACAGAGAGCAAGAAGATAAAGTAATGTCAGAGTTACAAGATAAATATGGGACATCCCATGGGTCTCATTTGGCTACTACACACAAAATCTTGAGGGCAGGGTATTATTGGCCTACTATGTTTAAGGACACTAAAGAACACATTAAATGTTGTCATGTATGTCAAACCACCACTGATAGGGGAAGGAATATGACTCATCCATTGCAACTTGTGATAGAAACTAGACCATTTGTACAATGGGGGTTAGATTTCATTGGAGTCATTAATCCTCCATCTTCTGTTGGACACAAGTTTATCTTTATAGTGACAGACTATTGCACCAGGTGGACTAAGGCTACTTGTGGTAAGTTTTCTATGACTGAGGTTGTCATCAAGTTCTTGGAAGAGAATATCATAACAAGATTTGAAGTACCTTATTCGTTGGTATGTGACAATGGCCCTGCATTTTCTTCTTTAAAATTTTTAAACTAGGCATTCAAATATGGTATTGTTTTGAAATTTTCATCAAATTATTATCCATAGGGAAATGGTTTAGCAGAATCCACTAACAAAATTTTGTTAGATATCATTAAGAAATTGATTGCTAAAAACCCTAGGGAATGGAATACATTGTTAAAATTTATGCTTCATGGGTTGATAGAACAAAAGTTAAGGCAACATTTGGAAATTCACCTTATCATTTGGTATATGGCATAGATGTAATTTTGCCTATTAATTTGAGAATTCCAACCTGGAAGTTTGCTAATGAAAATTTAGGTTTTGATGATCAAAGAGAAGCTAGGTTATTTCAATTGCTACACCTAGAGGAAAAAAGAAATCAAGCCATAGATAAGTTTGCAAAACATCAAGCTATAGTGAAAAGATGGTTTGATAAAAGAGCTAGAGTCAAAACTTTCAAAATTTCAGACATGGTCTTCTGTTGGGATAAAGCACGTGAGAAAAAGGGTAATCACGGGAAATTTGTTAAGTTGTGAATGGGTCCACTCCAGATTGCTAAAATTATAGGAAACAACACATTTAGGTTGAAGACTTTAACTGGTGAAGATATTCCATTACCTGTTAACCATGTCAATATCTTAAACATTATTTTCAAGTCTGAAGGTGTTGAACTGAGTTTCATTGTGTATTATATTGTAAGTATTGTGAATATTGTATAGTTTTGTGTTTGACTAGTTTTTTTTGTTTGTTCATTTGTTTGGTTTGTTTGTTGGTTGTTTGTTGTTTTGGGATCTTCATTTTGATTTTGGGGGGAACAGGAGCAGACTGCAACCATTGAAAACAATGGAATTTATAAGACTAAGAAAACCATTTGGAATTTATGTATAAGTTGTGACTTTTATAGATGTAGTTGCTTGTTTGGTCTTTTAAGGTTTATTCGCCATCAGCCAATTTTAGTATTCAAGGGATCACACAAATACATATCTTTAAGATTCTAGGAGTAGGTTTGGAAAATAATGGACACTTGCATTAAGTGAAAAATCTAAAGGTTTTCCTTTTGCTACCACTATAATCTCCACCCTGCATATCATTAACAGGATTCCACTATCTGTTAAACCTGAGCTTTATTGCAATATCAAAAGTATCAATGATAAATGCAAAGTGATTGATCAAAAGAAATTATTTGAAAACATATGAGGACTACCAAATAACTCCATCGGGGCTATGGATGCTTACTAGAAGTGGAGCTCTATTTGGGGAGATTATAGGCAATAACCTTGTTGGGGCTATGGATGCCTGACTGGCAGCAAGGCTCTATCCAGGTTGGCTTAGAAGGTTAAATCCATCTATGTAGTTTAATGCAAATGGTTGATGTTTTTTAAATCTAATCTTATGAATGGGAATAAATCAATTACACACACTTAAATTCCTATTGAAGGCTTCTTTTGATGTTAGTGAATATGTTCTTTTAAGATTAAACAAAATCCTACATACAAAGAAGTTGGAAATTTACGATTTATTTCATCTTGTTCTTTGAGTTTTGTTGATTTTAATTGTTTTATTTGGTTGCTAGTTCTTGTGATGCTCACAACATGCCCCATTCTACCCTTTAGCAAAATGAGGACCCTTGCCGTGGCTTTTGCTTTTTGCTTGTGTGGTTCTGCTTGCTTGGCGGTATAGGCAAAATGAAATGGATGCTTGAAATTTGAGTTATACAGTGTTTGGGTATAAAGTGGTTGTTACCAATAGAATTTGCATGAAAAATCAGCTAGGGTTGCCTTTTGAACCATTCAAAAATTCTGCATATTTTGAGAGTTATGCTTGTTTTAAGAAAGGTCAACACTGAATGGATGGTGGTCAACGTGTATCAAATATACATTGTTATTTGTATGTATATTTTATGCTTTTGCTTTGTCGGGTTACTTTATTCATCGTATAATGCATGTTGCATGCATTAAAACATTCAAGTCCGAACCTAATGGAGTTTCATGGCGAACTGTATAAAATGTTAAAATCTGCAGTTGTATTTTGTATATTATAACACATGTATTAGAAATACAAATACAATATATACATGGGCGGACATCAAAATAAGTTCAAAGTGGTGCATAAGGTGATAGGCATTTCGTTGGTATGCTATATACATGGTTTTTTATGCTTTTGGTACAAATATACAAGGCCGGATCCGAAAGTAAAATTCAATTGAGCTTAGAAATGAAAGTGAATGCACATGTTTGTATGTATTTTTGTATGTATAACTGCATGTATCTTATATACAGATACAAAATCAGACACAATTAGGAAAGTCAAACAAAATGAATTGGAAATGAGGTATGCGTTTGTATATTTGGACACATGTATTATATATACAAAAGGTGAAAGATGCATTTGTGGATTTGAATTGAGTATTAAATATGGAATAAAGTGCATTTTGAAAAGACAAAGAATTCATATCGTAGATTTTTGTATATTTCGATGCATGTATATGATATACATGAGGATAGACAAAGGAAATTATATGCAAGACCTGACATAATTAAAAGTTTGAACATTATATACATTTGGTGGGGACCACATATGTATGTTGGAGATATATGAATGTGAAATACAAAGAGTGATACAAAAACTTAGATACAAGGCTGGATTTGAAAATAATTGCAAATTTTTTTATAAATCCACTAGAATCTGAGTTGGTATATTTTGATGATGTATAAGATATACAAAATTAAATATACAAAAAGTAAAAGAGAAAAGTGCATGTATATGAGATACAAAATTCAAAAGTACAAGGAATTAACGTATACAAGATTCAAAATATGAATTGAATGGGAAATTAAACTCAAACTTAATTGTATGCCTTAATTACAACATTTAATGTACATCTACCACTGAAAACCGAAAATTTTAAAGAAGTAAAAGGGAATTTGATTATGTTAATTCTCACAATTGCATTCAAGAGTTAAAATTGCAGAGTGTTTTACAGAGTTAAGGTAAAGGTGATCCAAAGGGAGATTTGAAATTTGAGAATGGTGGCTGTGTGGAATTTGAACAGTGAATTTCTTGTCAACGTTCTTAAAGTGAATGGGTTGTAAAATATAGGTATGTTTCTAAAACCTCACTGGTATTTTATAGAATATGATTATGGAATTGTATATAGTGATTACAGTTGAATAACAAAATGAGATTAAATTAGTTAATTACTGTAATCGAATGTGATAAGATCGTAAATTAAAACACAATAGGGAAATGTGTATCATTCAAATGAAAGGAGAGATTAGGATAAAAGTTAAATGGTAAATATGCATGGTAAAAACCGTATTAAACATAGACATGGTTGTAAAAGAAATGTATATATTTTTAGGATGCTGCCAAAAGGGAAGAAAGTGGAGAAAACAACTGGGAAAGCTGAAAAGAAGGAAACCAAAGTTAGGGAAGAGTTCACAGACAAAGGCTACCATTCAAACATATACTATCCATATAGGGCATTAGATACTGAAATTGGGGACTTCGATTATGAGGAGATATTGAACAAAATCTGAGAACCTGGCGCATCTTTGGTAATGAAAAATATTTGGGATGCTAGGTTGTATAGGGCTGCAGGTTTTCCACAAGCAATGGAGGCTAGGGTGCTGGTTCTTGAGTGTCTATAGAGATATGATTTTCAATCTAGGAAGGTACAACATATTGGAGTGGTATTCGCAGCTTCATTTGAACCTTGGATGTTTTCAGTCATACAATTCATTAGGGAAGAAACAGGGTATGTACATTGGGCTTTGGCAATCAGTAATGCAATTTATGCACAGGCCATAAGATTTATAAAACTATAACGTTGGAAAATGTCCCCTTGGGTGCTTTTCCCTCATAAGGTTTAGCTCCCGGGTCTTTGGAGTGCATTTAGGACATTTTAGTTCATATTTTAGCATCCCGATCAAATGAGACCTAGGTTCCTTGGAAAATAGGGCCTAGGTGGACCCCTTGAGCTGTACCCTGCCTAAAATAGGGGGGAGGACTTGGGCGCCCATGCCCTAGTCTTGCCCTATTTTAGGGCAGCCTAAATTTCTGGGTGTTGATTAGTGACCGTTATTAGGTCCCTTTGCTGACACGGTAAGTTTGAATTTCAAATATCTTGGCGGGAGTACTTGTAGATGCATATATAAACATATTTAGGCATTCATTTGTAAACTAGATTTCAATTAGATGATTACTAGCAAGCTATTGTGTTCTCAAGATGATTCAAGTCTTTCTATTGTGTTGCAAGAGCAGACTTGTGTGTTTTGTGTGTTGATATTTTTAGATTTGAGCATCAATCTCCTCATGGCATGAAGGGCATCTTCCTCCATGAGAGATTCACTACAAGGTGACATAATATTATGTTTTTATCATTGATTCCTTTGGTTTTTGGCCTCTACCTCACAAGGGTATACCCTCTTTATCTGATAATGGTGTTTAGAGACTTAAGTGTCCTCCAGGGTTTGACTGAGGCAAACCTCTAAACACCACAAGCCCCAAACCAAGTCTTGTGATTGCAGGTTATAGGTGTCACATCTAGAAAAAGTGGAGTTGCAGGAAGGCTTGGCAGACATCAAGGATTCAAGATCTAAAGAAAAGTTGGACAAAGGAACAATTCCAGGACTTGTACACTCGCTCCAGTGTCCTCCGTAGATAGATTCCAGAAAATGGAAGTTACAGGGTTGATCAGTGTCCGAAGAAGGTCTAGATTCCCTAAAAAAGTAGGTACCTTGGACTTGGGTGCCCGCTCCAGTGTCCCTGACTATTTTGCTTCAGAACCCCAAAAATAGGTATTCTGTAATTTGGCATTTTACTCCCGTCTGCAAGAGCTTTTTCCGTAATTCATTAATTTGTTGTATTTGCATAATTAGGGTTTTAATGGTCAATTGAGCATAGGAGAAGGAAAATTTGATAATTAATTCCCTAATCCAAGCTTCCCCTCATTTTTAAGTGACCTAGGGTATGATAGTGCTTGCCACTCAACCCTAGATCCTTTAATGTTAGGGTGAAAGGAGGATTTTAACATCTAAACCACAAAAGATCAACAAATCCAATTTTACCCTAAAAATTTTGGTGAACCCATGTCTTTGAACTTAAATTGCAACTTTCTAAGTATTTGTCTACATATTTTGTGTTATTTCATTCATTCATATAGATATTTAATTTATTGCATTGAGAAAATTTCAAAAAAATTGGAAAAATACAAAAAAATTACATTGTTGGGCTTACTAAATTGTGTCAATTCTTTCTAAATTTTCCTAATTCATGATTTTTGCATCAGATCTGATATAAAATATAGAAAAATACAAAAAATTCAAAATCTTTCTTTACATTTTCATCATTTAATTGCTAGGGTTTTGTGGAAATTTTGACAATTTTTAGATAACCTAGTAATTCCAAAATCTAGGGTTTGTAGGCAAAAATTTTTATCAGATTTTTCTAATTATTTTAGAGGCTCATTAAAATTTCATTTGTCTTTAGTCTTTCATTTTAGTGTGAATTTGCATTTAAATTTAAATTATTTGCATTTTTGCATTGAAAATTTCAACAAAAACTAGTAATTTTGGTGCATTTTCATTAAATTTGCATGGAAATTTTGTATGATTAAGCTTGAAAATCATTTTCAGATCTAAGAGTATGTAATTTCCATCAAAAATCAGACTTCAAACCATTCTCATAGCATTTTGTTCCAAAATCTCAAACCTAGGGCTTTGAAAACAATAATTTTCACCAATTTTGGCCTTATCGACTCTCTAAACTTGCATTATGGGTGTGTTGTGAAGAATTTTTTTGCATTAATTTTCTTTTATTAGGGTAATAATTTTATTCCTCTCATAAAAATCTTCACAACACCCTTTTATCAGGCTCTTGTAGTGAAAATTTTGCAAAAAAACTACACATTTTGGCTATTTTGGCCCTAGGGTTTGACCTAATTTGCACTCCAAGCATGTTGTGATCAATTTTATGGATTGAGGTGACTTATATTATTTATATTCTTCTTTTTACCTCCTAAAATTCCTTATAACACCTCCTTTACTAGGTCTTGGGATTGAAAAATCGTTAAAAATAGCTTATTTTTGCTATATTTTCACTAGGGTTTGACCTTAAGTGGCACTAAAAGCATGTTGTGTTGGGTATTTTGACACCAAGTGGCTGTTATTACTGATATTATTTTATTTCCATCATAATTTTCCTTACAAGACCCTTTGTTATGCTCTTTTACATTGAATTTTGGTGAAAAAAGTGCCTATTTCGACATATTTCCACTATATTTTTACTTGGCATTATTTTGGATTTACATCAAGAGTGTGTTGAGAGTGATTATATTGCTACTTTGGACTGATATCAGACATATAAATTACTTCCCTTGACTTAAATCCTCATAGCACCCTTTGTTTCATTCATTTGCATTGAAAAGATTACAAAAAATCAAGCATTTTGGCCGTCAATCATACCCTTCTCCTAGGATTTGTTCTCTTAGTTTGTGTAGTGTGTGTTGTATGCTTTTGTATAACCTTTATGACATGTTGTCCTAAAAACAATATCCCTTTGAGAAGAAGTAAAATATTAATGGGATCTAGTGCTCTTGAGGAAGTTGGTACTTTGGACACCTTCTTTACAAAGGGAGAAAATCAAATTGTGCAAGATATTATACATCCTCCAACTTCAATGGAAGAACAAAATTTTGATAACACTATTGAGGCAGCAGGATATGTATCTAATGAGCAAATAGAAAATTTGGATAAAGACCTAGCTAAATTTCAAACATTTATGGAAAATGAGAGAATAACTGAAGAAGCCGTTCCTATAATTCATAACATAAGAGAATTTATAAGAGAAGGACAAGATAGCGTTAATACACTTCATGGTCTAGCACATATTGTACAAACCAATATCATGCCAATAACTAAATGTGCACAAATGATAAATAACACTTTATCGCCATCTCATAGTCAAGTTTTGGCACCTATACCGACTACGGGAATATCAACGTTTACATCAACAATCTTAACAACTAATGCGAATGTTTGTAGTAATGCTACCACTAGTATTGGATTATCTAATGACACTAATTACAAAATTGTGGGATTTAATTATCAAAATTTGATTCCTAAAGGGACATCTTCTATGAATAATTGTTCTCAACCTCCTATCTATTCCACTCATTTCCAGCTACCTATTACATACTTGCAACCATCTTCCACCTATATCTCAGCCTCCACATATTGTATCTCAAGCTCAATCACCTCCCCACCTTGGTTCTAATTCCTCACAACAAACCGCATCTCCCAATGATGCCATCCTAAACCAACTTTTACAGGGCATGACTGCTTTGCAACAAAAGGTAACAAATTTGACCAATTCTTCACAGCCTAGTCTACCAACATATCATGCCCGTAATCCACTATCCTATGCAATCTTGAGAACCCCTATGCCTGAGAGGTTTGAGACTCCTCGCTTTGAAAAATATGGTGGAAAAGGAGATCCTAATATTCATGTGGCAGCATTCACAGCTGTGTGTAGTGATTTTTATTTTGAAGAGGATTTGTTAGCAAAAATTTTCCCGCAATCTCTCAAAGATACTGCTTTAGAATGGTTTTGCATGTTACCTTTGAATTCAATTCACTCATTTTCGTAGTTGATTGATCAATTTTTACAACATTTTCAAGCAAATATCATACCCCAAGTCACTCTTATTGACTTGGTTCAATGCAAACAAGGTCCCAAAGAAAAGTTGACCAAATTCATTAGTCAGTATCAAGGCCTTTATACGCAGATTCAATATTAGATGAAAGATGAGGATGTTCAGAAGATATTTATTACAAATCTACAACCTAATATCCATGATAAGATCCTCTTGATGATGTATAATGCCTTTCAACATTTATGCACCATTCTTCGTGATTATCAACTTTTGTCTAGTCAGTATGAAAACCAAAACTCATCGGCTCAAGTTGGTCAATCCATGGGTGGATCATCACAAAACAATTTTAAGAGAAATAATAATAGGAGTTTCATCAAGATCAATGGACCAAATACGAATGTGTCTTCTATAAATAATCGAAAGAAAATATCATATCAACCGAGGAAGTTTACTCCAATATCTGAGTCCTATCATTCTATAATGAATCAAGCTGTGACTAATAACATTTTGAAGCTTCCCCCAATTAAGCCTGTTGATCCTAGTAAACAAGGACCTTACTTTGATGCTAATGCCTTCTGTCATTATCATCAGACACAAGGACATGACACTGAATGATGTATGCATCTTAAACACGAAATATAGGAACTTATTGATTCAAATGTCATCCAGGTATCGGGTGTGAATGATAATGGAAACAAGTCAGTTGCTCCACCGAATTAGAATTTACAAATCTTCAATAATCCTTTTCCTAAGCATACAGAAAATAATATGGTGGAACAAGATCTAGTGGAAGTAAATGAGGACGATTACTTGGAGTATGATAGTATCATGGGAATGATTGAAGTGGATAAGAAACAAATGGATAACCCACCTCGTCCACGAAGAAATGGAATTTACGCTGAGGTTCCTCCTCTGTTATCCTTATATGGATTAGGAGATAATCAAAATACCTTTGAAAAGAAAGAACAAAAACTGATACAGATGAGAAAGATGGTATGGGATGAATCCTGCTACTATTCTAGAAAGATTTACCAATGAAAACTCATCAAAAATTGGAAATGAACAAGAAGACAATCAATATTTAGAAATAATAGTGGTTCCCCCCCTCATAAGCAACAAAAAGCCTCATTTAAACAATGATCATATGATAACAAACAAGACTTTCATAAGAACCACTCAAATTTTATGATAAATATGATTGAATACCTCTCCAAGAGGTTCACGAGCTCCAATATATAATATGAAGACTCTATAGGTAAGTACCTCTAACCCTTTATCTCTCTCGTGATGTGCTTCCCCCGTGATGTGTTATGTGTTGTTTAGGCCTCTTGGGATGACCTCAGATTCTCCCATAAGGTTCGGGATACTAGGAGACCGCCTCTGTTGTGACCTTCTATTTGTATCATCATTCTTCTATATTGCCTCTCTCTCTTATTTCATGGTTGTGTGTTGTGTCTAATGGACATAGCATCGTGGTTGGTGACTTGGTAGCATCCTCCTATGTGACTGTCCCTAAGACACTTGTTTCTCCTCTCTTATTTATTGTTTCCCTTCCTCTAGTGTTTCCATCTAGTGGGTGGATGATGACAAACATTTATACTAATGCGGACCTAGTGTCCCTTTCGAGAGAAATCAAAAAATGGACTATAGTTCCTAAAATGATGATGGGGTTGTATATCTTATCCGACACTTGGCTAGTGGAAGCACTCATTCTTTCCGTGTAGTGAATTTTATGATGTTTCTATCGCATTTACAAACCTTAACAATACTGCTGCTCCGTGGACCTTGTTTGCCTTTGAATCTAGCCTTGGCGATACTCGATTCGGAGAACTTCGTGATATAACCCACGGTTATCCTTGAACTCTGAATTTGATGTATAACCTTGGCTCTTTGTGTGGATAATCATATGCATTGATGTTGTTGTTTATCATTATGTTTTAGACACTGACATGTTTCTTGCAGGGATGTGTTCGTGGGAACATTTGGTGATCGTAAAGTACATGTCACCTCCGGGGGGCATGGGCTTTGCAAAAGTTAGTGTTCCCTTGTGTGTTTTCTTCCTACCTTAATGTGCTTGATATGGATAATTGATATCAACCACCTTAAGGTGGGGGCATATATGGTAAGCTCTCTATTATGGAAGTTAGCAATGTCTTTGAACTCAGATGCATAGACTTGCGCCCTAGAGTAGTATATCGTGCATCTTGAGTTTGTTTGCAATCAATCAATCAATCATGTAAGCCCTCTACGGAGGTGGGATATTGAGCATATCCTTTTTCTTAAGCCCTCTGCAGAGGCAGTGATGGTGTACTTCTTAGAGCAGATTACATCATCCTGTCATTTTCAAAAGTCCTTTGTGGAGGTGGGGAATGGTTTTGTGACTAACTCAACCCTTAAGCGTGTCTTCGGTGATTGTTGTGGTGAATCCCAATCATCAGTGTGTGCCTATAATGTGCCTAAGATGGTGTTGGACCTAGAAATAGGTATGATGCAGAGCCACAGCCAGAAATGTGTACTAATGGTGGAATTTGGTGTTTCTCAATTTAGCAGCAAGAGTTAACAAAAAGTCTCGCCGATATACCCTATCGGCCTGAAAATAACTATCGGCATCCCCCTGAACACCTTATCCTGATATCCATCTCACACCGATGGGTATCTCATTTTTGTGCCTATCGGTAAGGCTTCGCCTATCGGTATAGCCTAAACCTCTCCACCTGATGGTATCTCTCCTACCAATGAAACTTGGACTTCTTTAGACCACGGTTGCCTATCGGCAACATATGAACCATCGGCCTAGCTTTCCACCCATTCGTTGATGTCGGTTCTCACGCCAAAGCCTTAGTGCCAGCTTCACCGTCGGCCAAACATATGCTATCGGATTGACTCCTTAGTCATTCCCTGATGTTGAGTGTCACACCTGTTGCTTTTTCTCAGACTGGATGCTTACTCCTAGATTTCCCTACAAGGTAGCCATCAATGATCAACAGGATCTCTGGGCTAGGGGCCAACAGTGTAGGAGATAGACTCTATATTTTATCTCCTCTTCTTCTTCAAGCTCTGCAAAACCTAGGGGTATTCCCTACTCAGCATCCATGAGGATATGCATACAAAGGCTGGGATGCTGACATAAAGCAGATAAGTCCTCCTGTAAGTAGACCAAAATTGAAAGATAAGAGCAAAGGGGCTAGCTTTGGGCCTATTTGTAGTTGTAGACAGAGGACTTTGATCCTAAAACTAATTCTACTATCCTAATGGTTGTTTTAGAATTTGATTTTGATTTTGTATTTGGATGCAAAGCTAGATATGGTATATAACACAAACACAAAGCTAGACCGGTGCTTGTCCAGGGCTTGGAGTTAGTAGACATACACCTGTGAATGATCAGCATGAACAACTAAAACTAGATTTCAGGGGGATACATATGATACCTGCCTTATAGATATCTCCCTGTATACACCTAAAAATGACACGACTCTACTTAAATAAATATTTTAAATATTTATTTCATCTTCATAGTCCTCTATCAATAAATAAATAAATTTATTTATTTATTTGATTCACTTCCTCCCATTTAATTAAATAAATTTTGTTTATTTAATTAATTTCATCTACATTAACTTTATTCTTCTAAATAATTAAATAATATCAATTATTTAATTAAAACATCCATTCTTCTAAGTAATTAAATAATTTTAATTATTTAATTAAATCTTTCATTCTTCCTAATTTAAATAAAATGCAAATTTATTTAAATTAAAATCCCCAAAAATAAAATATAATTAAATATTTTATTTATTCTTCCAAAATCATGTGCAAGTAAATTAAATAAATTTATTCATTTAATTTGCTTTCTTATCTTCCAAATCTTCTAAAAATAAATTAAATAAATTTATTTATTTAATTTGCTTTCTTATCTTCCAAATCTTCTAAAAATAAATTAAATAAATTTATTTATTTAATTTGTTTTCTTATCTTCCAAATCTTCTAAAAATAAATTAAATAAATATATTTATTTAATTTGCTTTCGTATCTTCCAAATCTTCTAAAAATGAATTAAATAAATTTATTTATTTAATTTGTTTTCTTATCTTCTAAATTAAATAAATTTATTTATTTAATTCTTTTCCTTATCTTCAATATCTTCTAAAAATAAATTCCTCTTGTCATACAAAAGTAAAAGCTGAGTTAAAGCAACTTTAAAGCAACTTTGCTCTTAAATTAAAAAAATAAATTCTAATTTAAAGAAAATGAAAACTCATCAAGAAAGCTTTTAACTCAACAAAGCTTCTTTTTGAATGACACAGGTCTTTCTTCCATTTGTTGCACGTTCCTCAACAATCCTCCTCTGTTGATTCATTCTTTTCTTCTTAACCATTGGTCTTCCCTCACTCTCTTCTATAAATATAGCCTTCTTTTCTTCATTTCAATATCTGGAGTTGGTGTAAACTTATGCTGCAGGAATCTAAGCGCGCCTTTGGCACCCCCATTATATTTGAGCACTTCATAGCATCCTCCATTTCTGTATTTGAAGCTCATCTTCAAATACCAAAGTATCCCAGCCATTCTTCATTTGTCATCTTTAAACAAGCAAGCAAGCAACAGCTTTTGAGGGCTTCACAATCAAGATCGAACGAAGATAGGTGAACTACAGAAGGCAAAAAGGTAAAAGGTGAAGGTATTATTGTTTTATTTATTTTAATCTCCTTTTATCTTTAGATTCTGTAGATGTTTGGGATTATTTTTCATTGATTTGAATAACCAAATTTCAATGCGCCCCCAAGGCTTCGCTTCACTTCACTTTGCTCCTCTTCTCTCCACTCCACTGTCCCGTCAGTCCCATATCTAGTCCTTCTGTCAATTTGAGTCCTTTGCCATCGCCTAGGTCTTAGGTCCGCTAGGGTTTACCCCGAACTACATTGCCTCTGCGTCATCACGTAGGCAAGGCCATTTAGCAATAAGCCCCCGAGGCACTAGGTCAGTCCCTTAGGGTCCGTCTCTCCATGTCTGTCTATCATCTCACTCACAATAAGTCAATCCTTGTCTAAACTGGGGGCAACTCCTCGACCTAGTTGCAGATTTGGATTCTTGAATGCCACTGTTCTAAGAGGATACCAATAAGGATTGTGATACCTTTCACCAGGCAAGCAAGTGCAGCACAACGCGTTCCTTAAACAAAGGTCCTTGACTCAAAACATCAACCTGTCCTAAGAAAAAGCGCGGCACCATACCAAAGGCACTGAGACTAATTCTGTATCAATTATGGCAAAAGACACATTTAATGCAAAGAAGTTTTGTCAACGGGTTAATTTACAAGGTCTTGGATTTTTGTCATTATGTCTTCCTATGCTACTCAAGGATGCCAATAGCTAGAGATGCTATGATGGGGGCATAATTTTTCTTGTCTGCTGCTTGTGGATTAAACTTTAGTAATGTGACGACTTCTGTCTAACGACATGATCAACAAAAGATCATCGAGGACTCCGAGGTCTAAACATGAAAAGGGGAAATTCTTGTCTGTTGAAATGCAAGAAGTACTCAGGTCATCTAGATTCAAGTTTGACTAGATGCTTGTATTAACTTGCTATACCAAAATCCAGGTAAGCGATACTCAGGTCATCTCGGTCTAATTATACCTAGATGCTTGTATCTTCTTACCACATTTCAAAAAGCGAAAAATACCAAAAAGCGCCCAATGATGAAAGCAAAAAGCCTTGCAAATATCAAGATGACAAATCCACATCCATTCCATATCCATATCCATACCGTATCCAATTCCATTCCATATCCATAGCCATATCCCATGCAATAAGAAAATCCTGCAACAGCTTGTCAGTCCTTCAATCAAATTTCTTCTATCGAGTCATTCTTCTATCGATCAAATTTCTATTTGTCTTCATATCACTCATCAACAGTTCTACCTGTCCATCGGAGTAGTGATCAAAACACAAGTCTATCCTTAATCCATACCAATCGAGTCAGGCCAATCTTATTGAAGGATCCAATCACAATCAGTGGTCTTGATCCTAATCTTGTCGTAAACCATATCAATCAGTCGTAACTATCCTTCATGTTGCTCTAGGGATATATTGTTCCCCACCATGACAACACTGTCGTATATCGTTATCATATCATAGTGTCTTAGACAGGATGTTGCATTGTCGAAACCAGACCCGGAGTCTTATACGACATGTTTCATTCTTGAAACCAGACATCATCAATCTATATCCTTGGTTTACCACTTGACTGGGGCAATACCTTGCCTATTTTTGTATCATTTGTGCTTACTTGCTTCTTGCTTGTGTAAGTTATCTTTTTATCTTGCATCTCGTATCATTCACCTCTTTCTTCTGCATCCAGCCATTTCTTCTCATCGTGAGATTGTCCATCTCATGCCTTTTGCCGTCTCCTCATCCAATCTCCCGAGGGGGCATCCTGTCGTTCAAATTGTACCAGGGGCAAAACTGGGGCATGTATCATTGTCAAAAATCTTATTCGTTGAAACAACGTGATAAAACGCATTGCATCAAAGAGGGGCAAAATGTATACACCTAAAAATGACATGACTCTACTTAAATAAATATTTTAAATATTTATTTCATCTTCATAGTCCTCTATCAATAAATAAATAAATTTATTTATTTATTTGATTCACTTCCTCCCATTTAATTAAATAAATTTCGTTTATTTAATTAATTTCATCTACATTAACTTTATTCTTCTAAATAATTAAATAATTTCAATTATTTAATTAAAACATCCATTCTTCTAAGTAATTAAATAATTTTAATTATTTAATTAAATCTTTCATTCTTCCTAATTTAAATAAAATGCAAATTTATTTAAATTAAAATCCCCAAAAATAAAATATAATTAAATATTTTATTTATTCTTCCAAAATCATGTGTAAGTAAATTAAATAAATTTATTTATTTAATTTGCTTTCTTATCTTCCAAATCTTCTAAAAATAAATTAAATACATTTATTTATTTAATTTGCTTTCTTATCTTCCAAATCTTCTAAAAATAAATAAAATAAATTTATTTATTTAATTTGTTTTCTTATCTTCTAAATTAAATAAATTTATTTATTTAATTTGCTTTCTTATCTTCCAAATCTTCTAAAAATGAATTAAATAAATTTATTTATTTAATTCTTTTCCTTATCTTCAATATCTTCTAAAAATAAATTCCTCTTGTCATACAAAAGTAAAAGCTGAGTTAAAGCAACTTTAAAGCAACTTTGCTCTTAAATTAGAAAAAATAAATTCTAATTTAAAGAAAATGAAAACTCATCAAGAAAGCTTTTAACTCAACAAAGCTTCTTTTTGAATGACACATGTCTTTCTTCCATTTGTTGCACGTTCCTCAACAATCCTCCTCCGTTGATTCATTCTTTTCTTCTCAACCATTGATCTTCCCCCACTCTCTTCTATAAATATAACCTTCTTTTCTTCATTTCAATATCTGGAGTTTGTGTAAACTTATGCTGCAGGAATCTAAGCGCGCCTTTGGCACCCCCATTATATTTGAGCACTTCATAGCATCCCCCACTTCTGTATTTGAAGCTCATCTTCAAATACCAAAGTACCCTAGCCATTCTTCATTTGTCATCTTCAAACAAGCAAGCAAGCAATAGCTTCTGAGGGCTTCACAATCAAGATCGAACGAAGATAGGTGAACTACAGAAGGCAAAAAGGTAAAAGGTGAAGGTATTATTGTTTTATTTGTTTTAATCTCCTTTTATCTTCAGATTCTGTAGATGTTTGGGATTATTTTTCATTGATTTGAATAACCAAATTTCCCCCTCACACTCCCAATACAAAGTGTTAAGCTATCTATACTTATGGCATCCCTACTGCAGTATATCCTTCCCAATATTCAATCTAAGAACAATTTAATCTACCCCTTGAGCAGAAGTTAAGAGATTAAACATTCAACACAGGAACTCTATGTTCTAGAATCTTAGACATTCCTTGAATACCTAGACTCAGAAGAAAGATACATGCAACACTGGAGACAGAATTAGCACAACACATGCAAACATAGCATTATTCATATAAGATTAACCATGAAATCAACGGATTCATGCAAAAAACATACAACAGGAGATACATAAACTCACAAGTTTTGCTGCACAGAGCAACCAAAACCAACTGTATTGTATTATAGAGCCAAATGTTCAACTTTCAACAACCTCAACAATGGTAACACAGTCTGCCTATATCGGCCAGAAAGTGTACCCATAGCAATTAATTACATGGTTTGACAAAAAATTACCAGATACAGTCCTCAGAAGGAATGGCGCTTAGAAGTTATTGCTGCATCAGACAGAAAGTAGACAAGGGTGGCCTCGAGCCCTGTGCTGCCATCTAGAAGTCTTCGTCCAAAAATTGGGCAACCGGATCATGTGTACCATCGCCCATACCCCTGCTACAATTGCCATTTATGGCTCAACCACTCGCGGCGTACTTGGGAACCGTCGCAGCATTCAAACAAGCATCTCTCGCCAAAATGTGTTTTACTGAAGGTTCAAAATATGCAGGGAGATTAATCCCACATGCATGCCATGGAGACCACCTTAGCACTTTAAAAACATAGCCGCATGTATAACAAATGTCAAGCGCCTTTTGCCGCACTCGACGCACAAGCCTTCGCCAAAAACCCACCCGAGCCATCGGCACACCCCACAAAACTCACCCCAACATCAAAAGTCTCACCGACCACACCATCACATTCCCCTGTATCGGCCAGAGATGAACCATCGGGCCAACTCTCCAGACCTCCACCGATAACATGAATCTCTCCGATCGCTACTCTAAACTACCCTGTCGGTGTGACCGACACCATCGGCCAACATGAAATTCCTCCTACTAATCTCAATGGTCTTGCCGACCGCAAACTCCACACTCCCCTTTGTGGCTACTAGTCCACCTTCCTCCTCCATCGGTATGACCAAAACTATTGAGAAGACCACAAATTCCTTTGCCGATAGATCAAGGTCTTGGCGACCACACACATGCCCAAATCCCCATCGGCCTGAGTAACGATATCGACAGAGACCAAAACCCCTCTGCCGATAGCAATAGTCTCTCCAACGGTCCTCCTGTCGCCAAGACACACTCCCTCATCACCCCGATATGTCAAACATCAACTCCACCATCGGCTAGACTCCCAACTGTCAGCCCAACTCAAAAATCCTTTGCCGATGATGCCGACGCCTCCGATAAGACCAAAAACATAAAGTTTTGAACCATTGAACCTTGAACCGGTTCAACCCGATGGTTCAAATGAGAGGTTCAACCGAGAAGTTCAACGCTGATACCAACTCTGTCGGCAACATAAAAGCAACCTCGCGAACCCATTGAACCGGTGGTTCAATGGCGAGGTTCAATACTGAGGTACACCAGCGAGGTTCAAACCTCCAAAACAATACTCCATTGGCAACAAAGCTTCGAACCATTGAACCATGAACCATTGAACTATTGAACTTTGAGAAAAGGGGTTCAAGTTCAAACCGAAATGTCGAAGACACAAAAATGAACTCATGCCGATGGAGAAAACATGAAGGCCACCTCCTCAAGAACTGTGATGCAGACACTGAAAAACACTGAGGGGGTGCCAAAACTTAGAACTTTTTTGGATATTTTGGGATGGTGCCTGCATGAAAATTGCTCAAAAATTGACAGTCAATTCAGGCACCAATAGTGGCTCTATCTGAGGATGCATGCCTCTTGCAGGCATGGCAAGAATCGCAGAACTCTAGGATGCAGACCAGTCCCCTATCCATTAGGCACAGAGTCATGAAGTTACAATGATCTGCATCACCAAACACTCTTGATGGCCTAAGGCCACCAAGAAAAGAAAAACATGTATCTCCCCTTATCAAACACCTTGTTTTCATCTGCATTCACTGGATCAAGCCTGGAGATACTGTCATGACTTTCCCACAAATAAACCTTGCCATCTGCATATTTAACCCTCTGATCTAGCTTGTCACTATCACCCCTGTGCAGACAACCTTCAGCATCATGTGACATGTGGGTGTCAAATTTATCAAGCAATGCATATTCACATGGTATAGAACACAGGTTATCATTACTATGCATTACAAAATAATTTCCTAGCTGGACAGAAAATTGAAAACACTCAAAGTCCACCATGCAACTAGGAAGATCAGAGCTCATTGTATATGTTGGCACATCAAAAGAAAAGCTTTCAAAATCACAATTGTGTACATCATGTACACAGCCATTTGGTACACCAAGCTGGAAAAAATCAGGCTCTGGCACCTCTTTACAATCAGGCACATTTTAACAATCACTTACTTGATGTATGTTGGTCTCTCTTTCATCAGGATGAGAAATAGAATCCAAGTCAAAAACCATGTCAAGATCCTCACCATACTCAGATACATCCTCATCACCATATGTGTCAAAAATGGGTGATCCCGGTGTCTCAGCCCCTTCAAAGTGTGCTGCTAGTTCACGGGTAGCAAAACATGCATCTTCATCATCCATGGATTCACTTTGTGGAGGAGTATCAGCTTGTGTGCTTATTTCTTCTCTATCCTAAGCACAATACTCACAATTATCTCCACAAACCCATTCAAAAAGTTGCTCATTGCTGTCCACAACCACATCATTATTTTCATGGCCTGACACCTCAACCTTGCAATGGGATTTATCATTGATCCTTTCAATGGCATCCTCAACTGATATCTTTTCATTTTCACTTTTATCTTCACATGATGCCATGATCTCAAGGTCATACTGAGGATCAAGAGGGCTGAGAAGAGGTTTAGCCTTCTGACTGGCAGACACAACAGGGTTACTGCTTTTTAACTAGGCTTGCCTAGCCTCTAAGAATATCAACCTATTTTTTATCTCTTCTATTCTTTTATCCAACAAATCTTGACTGAGTATGGGATAAAACATATTTGGATTCATAAAAATCTCACTTTTAGACATCCTTTGTCTGCCTAAGACCTAAGGCTTCCCCCTGGCATCTAACTTATGTAGCAAACAACAAATATAAAGGGGAGGAAGCTAGGTACCTTTTCTCATCCAGATGCAGAAATATGAACATCTTTGTCACATCACATACATCTATCTTTCATGTGCATTCAGATCTTTTTTGCAGAGTCGCCACCTCTCCAGAGAGGACAAAATTTTCAATAGCTGAAAGCTACTTTTCCAGGTTCATTCCACCAGTAGAGCATCATTTTGTTAGTGACTCGGATGGGCCACAAATACATTCCTTTTTAATCAATCTGTCCCCAGTCGCCAATTTCTGTTGGTTTTTCTCAGACTGGATGCTTACTCCCAGATTTCCCTACAAGGTAGCCATCAATGATCAACAGGATCTCTGGGCCAAGGGCCAACAGTGTAGGAGATAGACTCTATATTTTATCTCCTCTTCTTCTTCAGGCTCTGCAAAACCTAGGGGGGTATTCGCTACTCAGCATCCATGAGGATATGCATACAAAGGCTGGGATGCTGACAGAAAGTAGATAAGTCCTCCTGTAAGTAGACCAAAACTGAAAGATAAGAGCAAAGGGGCTAGCTTTGGGCCTATTTGTAGTTGTAGACAGAGGACTTGGATCCTAAAACTAATTCTACTGTCCTAATGGTTGTTTTAGAATTTGATTTTGATTTTGTATTTGGATGTAAAGCTGGATATGGTATATAACACAAACACAAAGCTAGACCGGTGCCTGTCCAGGGCTTGGAGTTAGTAGACATACACCTGTGAGTGATCAGCATGAACAACTAAAACTGGATTTCAAGGGGATACATATGATACCTACCTTACAGATATCTCCCAATACAAAGTGTTAAGCTATTTATACTTATGGCATCCCTACTGCAGTATATCCTTCCCAATATTCAATCTGAGAACAATTTAATCTACCCCTTGAGCAGAAGTTAAGAGATTAAACATTCAACACAGGAATTCTATGTTCTAGAATCTTAGACATTCCTTGAATACCTAGACTCAGAAGAAAGATACATGCAACACTAGAGATAGAATTAGAACAACACATGCAAACATAGCATTATTCATATAAGATTAACCATGAAATCAGCGGATTCATGCAAAAAACATACAATAGGAGATACATAAACTCACAAGTTTTGCTGCACAGAGCAACCAAAACCAACTGTATTGTATTACAGAGCCAAATGTTCAACTTTCAACAACCTCAACAATGGTAACACAGTCTGCCTATATTGGCCAAAAAGTGTACCCATAGCAATTAATTACATGGTTTGACAAAAAACTGCCAGATACAGTCCTCAGAAGGAATGGCGCTCAGAAGTTATTGCTACATCAGAGAGAAAGTAGACAAGGGTGGCCTCGAGCCCTATGCTACCATCTGGAAGTCTTCATCCAAAAATTAGGCAACCTAATCGTGTGTACCATCGCCCATACCCCTGTTACAATCGCCATTTATAGCTCAACCACCCGCGGCCTACTTGGGAACCGTCATAGCATTCAAACAAGAATCTCCCACCAAAACGCGTTTTACTGAAGGTTTAAAATATGCAGGGAGATTAATCCCACATGCATGCCACAGAGACCACCTTAGCACTTTAAAAACATAGCCGCATGTATAACAAATGTCGAGTGCCTTTTGCCTCGCTCGATGCACAAGCCTTCGCCAAAAACCCATTGCCAAGACCTGAGCCATCGGCACAACCCACAAAACTCACCCCGACATCAAAAGTCTCACCGAGCACACCATCACATTCCCCTATATCGGCCAGAGATGAACCATTGGGCCAACTCTCCAGACCTCCACCGATAGCATGAGTCTCTCTGATCGCTACTCCAAACTACCCTGTCGGTGTGACCGACACCATCGGCCAACAGGAAATTCCTCCTGCCAATCTCAATGGTCTCGCCAACTGCAAACTCCACACTCCCCTTAGCGGCTACCAGTCCACCTTCCTCCTCCATCGGTATGACCAAAACTATCGGGAAGACCACAAATTCCTTCACTGATAGATCAAGGTCTTGGCGACCACACACATGTCCAAATCCCCATCGGCCTGAGTAACGATATCGGCAGAGACCAAAACCCCTCTGTTGATAGCAATAGTCTCGCCAACGGTCCTCCTGTCGCCAAGACACACTCCCTCGTCACCTCGATATGCCAAACATCAACTCCACCATCGGCTAGACTCCCAACTATCGGCCCAACTCAAAAATCCTTCGCCGATGATGCCGACGCCTCTGATAAGACCAAAAACATAAAGCTTTGAACCATTGAACCTTGAACCGGTTCAACCTGATGGTTCAAATGAGAGGTTCAACCGAGAAGTTCAATGCCAATACCAACTCTATCGGGAACATAAAATCAACCCCGTGAACCCATTGAACCGGTGGTTCAATGGCGAGGTTCAATATTGAGGTACGCCGGCGAGGTTCAAACCTCCAAAACAATACTCCATTGGCAACAAAGCTTCGAACCATTGAACCATGAACCATTGAACTATTGAACTTTAAGAAAAGGGGTTCAAGTTCAAACTAAAATGTTGAAGACACAAAGACGAACTCATGCTGATGGAGAAAACACGAAGACCACCTCCTCAAGAACTGTGATGCAGACACTGAAAAACACTGAGGGGGTGCCAAAACTTAGAACTTTTTTAGATATTTTGGGATGGTGCCTGCATGAAAATTACTCAGAAATTGACAGTCAATTCAGGCACCAACAACACTGAAGCACTCAAACCTAATTCTAGCATCGACCAGACATCCACTGTAGGCCTAACTTGAAATCCTTTTGCCGATCCTCTTCCTCACACCGATGCCTTCAGTATTTGCTATCATCGGTGGGACTTAACCCATCGGAAGACACCACGAATCTTACTTTGATGGCTGATGAACTTACTTCGGTGAAACTCACCAGTGGTCACTCTAATATACCTCCTCGGTGAGACCTTCATCATCAGGTGAACATAATTGCCTTTGGTCTATGCCTTGCCTCACGCCAATACCTCCTTCGTTGGGGGGACATATAACATCGTGTTGACTTTTCAAGCTTTACCTGATGGGTATTCTCTTACTGATGTCAAACCCTTATCACTAGGACATACAACTATCGGTGAAGGCTTTATACTCCTCGCCGATGTCACTTGTCACCCCGAAGAACAAACTCCTTATCGCCAAGACCTAGAACTATCAGTGAAAACCTTGTATCCTCTGCCGATATTCTTGGTCACACCGATGCCCTGTGTGCCAACTCCTCATTGGCCAGACACATACCTATCAGCAAGGTCCTTATTCCTTCTGCTAATGTCTTTATCACACCAAAATCCCTGCGTCAACTCCCTTTCAGCCAGACTTCCTTCTCCTCACACCGATGACCCAAATGCAGGATACACACAAATGAAATTGATTCCTACATCATAGAAAACAAACTTAAGAGAGCATAGGTCATTCCTGTAGCAACGGTATACACTGATGAGATACTTGGAGTGATTTTGCAATTCCTATCCTACCATACCTAACAGACAAACGAATAAACTAAAATGGGGAACTAATTTACAAGTCCATTCCACTGATTTATCTAGTCATTTCGACCACAGAGGCACTATAACTAAATTATACACAAATTCTATACAGAATGAATTTCTACATAGAGTATCTACACAGAATTCCAAATTTGGAGAGAAAACAATTTGCAGAATTTGTATTCCTCCTTCTTAGTGATCAGAACCACATTCAACTGCTCGACAAAAACCAAAACACACACCACCCCCTCCTCTATTCCAGAGGATTTTCCTATTTAGCTTTCCCAACGGTGAGAGACCGACATTCCTCTCTATTTCTGGGATTTGGGTTTTTCAAGATTATTCTTAGAAGCCCCTAATTAACCACATGACACCTGCTTTGCATGGGACAGCAAAACTCTTAATGTTAAGACACCTTGATTAACCCTTCCCTTAATCCAAACTATCTAAAATGTCAAGTTTGGAGTTTACAAACATGAAATGCCAATATAGAATGTTACATTTTGAAGATGTTATAAGGTAACATGAAATGTCAAAACTATATTAGTCTTATTCTTCTCCCTCTTGTGTATGTTGATCCTATTGAAGGGGTGCTCCTGCACCAAGGTACACTTAATCGCTTGTCCGCCGTGTTTTCTCCATGTCTTCAAGTGTGTGTGTTTTGGCGTGCTTGTTTTATATGTTGTGTTTGTTGCCCCATATGCATAGACCAGCGCCTTTGAGTAGTTCTTCATGCATTTTATTAGGTTTTTCATGTATTGCGTGTGTGTTGGCCCATATGTATAGACCAACACCTTTGAGTAGTGCTTCCTGCATTTTGGGAGGTTTGTTTACTTTCCAACACTTACATTTGCATTTCATATATATGAGAAAAATAAAAGAAAAGATATCATTTATGTCTTCCATTCATTAATGTGTCTTCCATGCATTAACTGTCTACTCTATCTTCTACATGACTATAACTGTCTTCTCCGTGTTTTGTGTACATGTTATTGTCTTCTATGTGATGGGCATGTCTTCTCTATGTTTGGTGTGTTTGTTGTGTTTGTGACCTTACTTTAATGAATGTATTGGCCTCACGTTTATACATACATTAAAGTGGGGGCTAAATGTAACGTTGGAAAATGTCCCCTTGGGGGCTTTTCCCTCATAAGGTTTAGCTCCCAGGTCTTTAGAATGCATTTAGGACATTTTAGATCATATTTTAGCATCCCGATGGCATGAGACCTTGGTTCCTTGGAAAATAGGCCCTAGGTGGACCCCTTGAGCTATACCCTTCCTAAAATAGGGGGGAGGACTTGGGTGGCCGTGCCCTAGTCCTGCCCTATTTTAGGGCAGTCTCAATTTCTAGGTGTTGGTTAGTGATCGTTATTAGGTACCTTTGCTGAAACAGTAGGTTTGAATTGCAAATAGATTGGCGGAAGTGCTTGTAGATGTATATATAAACATATTTAGGCATTCATTTGTAAACTATATTTCAATTAGATGATTACTAGCAAGCTATTATGTTCTCAAGGTGATTCAAGGCTTTCTATTGTGTGTTGATATTTGCAAATTTGAGCATCAATCTCCTCATGGCGTGAAGGGCATCTTCCTCCATGAGAGGTTCACTACAAGGTGACATAATATTGTGTTTTTATCATTGATTCCTTTGGTTTTTGGCCTCTGCCTCACAAGGGCATGCCCTCTTTATCTGACAACGGTGTTCGAAGACTTAATTGTCCTCTGGGGTTTCATTGAGGCAAACCTCTAAACACCACAACCCCCAAACCAAGTCTTGTGATTGCAAGTTACAGGTATCACATCCGAAAAAAGTGGAGTTGTAGGAAGGCTTGACAGACATCAGGGATTCAGGATCTAAAGAAAAGTCAAACAAAGGAGCACTTCTAGTACTTGGGCACTTGCTCCAGTGTCCTCCGCAAATAGATTCTAGAAAATAGAAGTTATAGGGTTGATTAGTGTCTAAAGAAGGTCTAGATTCCCCAAAAAAGTAGGTACCTTGGACTTGGGTGCCCACTCCAGTGTCCTTGACTATTCCATTTTGGAACCCCAGAAATAGGTATTCTGCAATTTGGCATTTTACTCCTGTCTGCAAGAGCTTTTTTTGTAATTCATTAATTTGTTGTCGTATTTGCATAATTAGGGTTTTAATGGTCAATTGAGCATAGGAGAAGGAAAATTTGATAATTAATTCCCTAATACAAGCTTCCCCTCATTTGCAAGTGACCAAGGGTATGATAGTGCTCGCCACTTGACCCTAGATCCTTCAATGTTAGGGTGAAAGGAGGATTTTAACATCTAAACCACAAAAGATCAACAAATCCAATTTTACCCTAAACACAAACACAAGAAATTCTTCATGTCATCATACATCGTATACTCCTATGCTACTAAGATGCAACTGAATGGAATACTGAGGATTGGAACCTTAGGGAGTGGGCCATGACAAACTCTTGTATATGAACATTACCCAGACCTACAAGCACAAAATGTAGGGAAGAATTAGATAAGGGTCAATGATGTGTTTTCTATGTATTTGGTAAGGATTTTGACAGGGGAAAAAGATCAGAGACTATAGAAAATAGCCAAGAATTCAATCACATTGCATAGTGCTTGGTACATTCAGTTCTCCATATTCGCATACATTAGAACTAAAGGATTCAAAGGAAAACCATTTAAATTACCAAGATGCACATTTGACAAGGTAGTGTTGCTAGAGTTTACCAGACAGGTATTGGATGTATATGCAATGTATAAGGCTCAGTGTAATAGGGGTAACATCAAATTCCCCTTTGTTATTGGGAGGTACCAGTGTTTCAATGAGGATGTGGCCAAAACATCAGAGGCCAAGTTGTTATATTATGGTTTTCCAATGTTTGATATAGTTCAACCTTTTGATCCTTTCAAAAGGATTTAAAACTTTATAGATAAGAAGTACAGGCATCAACCTCACATTGATGATTTTTGGGCTAACTGTGATAATGAAGTTGAAGTGAAGAAGAGATCTCATTAATGATTAACTCTTGATTAGATGAGGATAGTAGGGGGAATTTAAGTGCCCCAAGAAATCACAAATGATGATGAAAATACCTTGCATACTGGGTATGACAACAGTAAAGAAATCTTGACTGGGCCAGATTGGAATCAATCTGAAGAAATTTCAATAGATAATGTATCAAAGTCAGTATTTACATACTCAGATATGTAGATCAAAGAAAGAATAGAAGAGTTGAAAGCAAAAGGAGTGACAATCACTTACAAGAAGTGTAAGAAGAGAAGTCGAGACAATGAGAAAGATTTTGATGATTTTCTAAGAAGGAAAAGACAAGTGGTGGTAGCCAAAATAGTAAAGGCTAACATCGGGGCTACAATAATGGATCCCTATGCATTAGGGATAACAGTCGCTATACCTGTAGGGACATTTATGTCTGCCATAGAGGGGACATCTACATCTGTTGTAGTTTCTTCAATAGGGCAAGGTCCAATACAAGAAAAGGTGATATCTCAAACATCCATAGCTATAGTGCCTATGTAGGCATCTAAACAAACACTTTTAGAGATACCCACAAATGTAACACAAACCCAACAAGAGAAATTTTAGGGGTTTATTAAAGTTAAACAATAAGTGGTTGAAGAAATGATAGCAGCCAAGACATCTAGTGCCCAACCATCTACCAAAGTAGAAATAGTAGATGTGGATCAAATTGAGGAGGTAGAGGGAGATGAAGAGAAAGGTGAAAAGGAAGTGAGGATAGCCTTGAAATGAGCAATGAGGAAGAAGTAGACAAACAAGGACCTAAATCTCCTCTCCTCTCCAAGCAGTCAATAAAGAATATTAAAATCATTGATCCTTTTGGGAACATAGTACCAAGAGATCTCATGGAAGAGGTCAAGGAAGCGGCCTGAGAAATATTGAAGAATTAGGTCGAGGAAGAAGATAATGTAGATATGGGAAAGATACAGGATGAGCAAGGAGAAGCCAATCAAGAGAACATGTCTATAGATGAGATGGAGGAACAAGGGGAGGATGAAGGACAATATCCACCACAAGAAGGTCCTAATCCTGAGATACCCAATGAGGAGGAGCAGCAGAATATAGAAAATGTTCAACCTCCACAGTAGAGGCAGCAGTAGTAACAACAACAACAATAACAACAACAACAACAACAACAACAACAGCAGCAACAACAACAACAGCAGCAACAACAACAACAACAACAACAACAAAAACAACAAGAGCATGAATAGGAAGAAGTGCTCATAGAAGGAGCACATCAAGAAGTGTTGAATGAAGAAGCCACAGATACAAATAAAGAAGTGCCAGCATGGTTGGAATCTAAAGTGAAATAGGATACAACAGTGGAAGTGGAAATAATTGACATTAAGACCTTGTTAGCTAGTAAAGCTGGGAAGAGAGGCAGAAGAAAGGCTAGAACTATGTTGGCCATAAGGTGGTGGTCTTCTGGAGGAAGGACGACGCAAATAGAAATTCCCCAGATGGATAAGGAGAAATAAATGGTGAGGAATACAAAGTGATCAGTGTGGATCTTAGTCATGTGAATAGGGAACAACACATTTAAGAGTTGCAAGAAATGACTGAGTTCACTACCAACATATTGAGAAAAGATAAAGAGAAAATATAGCATTTGAAGGGGCAAATTGCCCAATATGAACAATTCATTCAAGGGATATTTGATCCCACAAAAAATATGCCAGAATTAACTCCAGAGTTAACTATTCTTTCTAAGGAACAAATAGAAGAAATAGAGAATAAGAAGCATGAGGCTAACATGTTGGAAGATTTTGTTAAATCATTCATTCATAAAGGAGAGGAGGTAATAAAAATTGCCATTGGCAATTGGGACATCACCCTAATTGAACAAAATAATAGTGCACACATTGTGCAAAAGTGTCAAGAAAGAATAAGGCAAAATAGAGATGAATTAAAGAAGCTCAAGGCTTTGGAAAGACCTACACAGTCCTTGGTGAATGAGGGTATTTTGACTATGCAAGATATGTTTCAAATCCCTAAAATGAAGATAGAGCTTAAATATAAAGAAGGGATTGTTGAAATTAGGGTAGACAATTGAAAGGGGGGGTGAATCACTTGTCACAAAACTTTTATCTTTTGTTGCATTTAATCTTCTTTACCACTTATCAATAGTTTAAAGATATAACCATGAAGCATGAATCAATAAAACAAGAGCAGAAACATAATCAACACACATAACACCAGGATTTTTACGTGGAAACTTGGTTAAGGGAAAAATGATGGTGGGGGTTAACCCACAAGATTTATTCTCTATTAAAAGAATATAAAATGGGAAGGCACTTGCCTTCAGGCGTACTGCCCAGAGCTCACTACTCAAAGAGGCTCACTGCCTACAAGATAATTGTATGATTAATGCAGAAGGATTGAACTAAGAAACAACATCTACTTCATGCCAAGGTTCAGTTCCTTTGAAGCTCACAATATTTCTGCTTTGCCTCCAAAATGAAAGGAAGCTAAGTGTGTGGAAATCGCTTCCTACACTAATCTAATGAGGGGAGGAGAGTGCAAATTCAATTTTATCTTTACAGTTATAGCTATGTTAACCCACTAATAGAGATATTGCAGCAAACACATACACAAGAATGTAAGACAGAAGAAGAGAGAGGCAAGATATATGTGGGGAAAACCCTTACAGGTGAAAAACCCAACTCTAAAACACAGCTCAAATGTATTCCATAAACAATGAAGGTTACAATACAGTCATAGAACCAATGCTCTTGTAGGAGTCTTTGACACTCATATCTAGAGATGATCTGGCAGCATAACAGTACCTATCAATCACATAATGCATCACCTCTCTAAAGCACCTATTTATAAAGAAAATACAAGAAAAAAATGGCTCCACATTGAGATGGGCATCCAACATGGCCTCATGGCCCAAAACCCATGCCTATGGACACTTGTCCAACATTGTAGGATGTTCCTGACACTTGTCAAGTCACTCCATCCCAAAGAGGTTGCCTATTTCCAAAATGGGCAATGACAGATGCTCTTACAACTCTTACAACCATCATAGAATCTGTCATACATAGGCTATAAATAACATATTCTCCTACAACATGTTATAACCCACCTTGGGGCACCCAAAGATGCCTTTTTCAAAGATGCTTCTCGACACATGTCCATACCTATCATAGGATCTTCTATTTCTAACTCTTACATGCCATAACTTTGTCATAGGAATCTATCATGACCATTTCGGTCAATATTCCCTTACACACATTCCAAGATGCTGACACATGGAAAAATATTCCTACCACTAAGTGGGACACCTATCTCCTCATGTGAGGATAAATTTACATGTGATCATATGCCATGTAGGATGACACATCACCATGCCAACTCCCGCAATATGATAACATAGGATTTGTATCCAAATTATACAATAGGCAATAAATAAATAAATACAATGAAACAATACAAGGAATTACCAAGGTTGAGACACCTTAATTCCCAACATTCTCCCACTTGTCGAACACCTTATAAGAACCAATAGAAATAACAGGATTTAACTGCTATAGGCTAAGAAGCCCATAGACTCTGAACACCATTTGAACTTCTCTGTGCCCACTAGTTTCATTAATGCATCTGCAACATTCTTCAAAGTATCTACCTTCTCTACAATTACCTTCCCATCTTCTACCATGTCTCATACGAAGTGAAACTGTACATCAATATGCTTTGTTCTGGCATGGAAAGTTGGATTCTTCACAAAGCAAATCACACTCTAACTGTCACAACAAATCATAATCTGTCCTGCATCAACACCAATATTTGAACACAATCTCTTAAGCCAAATGGCTTCCTTGCAAGCATGAGTTTCTTCCATGTACTCATCTTCTATCATGGACAAAGCAACCACAGGTTATCACTTACTCATCCAACTAATTGCACCACCAAACATAGTGAACACATAGGCACTGGTAGATCTCTTGTTGTTAATGTCACCTTGCCCAATCAGAATCCACAAATCCATGAATACAAACTGAATGTGGAGGTCCTATAGCATTACCATGATAGCATATGGAATACTCAGAAGTACCCCTCAAATATCTGAACACTCGCTTAATTGCATCCCAATGTACCCATCTAGGATTAGCCATAAATTGACTAAGGACTCCCACTGCTTGGGCAATGTCTGATCTTGTGTAGACCATAACATACATCAAACTACAAACAACACTAGCATAAGGTACTCTTCTCATGTCCTCCATCTCACTAGGAGATTTTGGACAATCATTAATAGATAACTTTGTCCCTAATGAAACATGAACACACAATGGTCTACAATCTGCCATGCTGAACCTATCCAACACAGTCTTCACATACTTACTCTGGCTTAACCAAAGTTTTTTGTTAGCTTTGTCTCTTCCGATTTCCATTCTCAGAATGTACCTGGTTGCCCCTAGATTTTTCATCTCAAACTGTGCTGACAACTGAGACTTAAAATCAGAAATCATATTCTTACCATTCCCAATCAACAGCATATAATCAACATACAATGCAATAATGAGAATGTGATCATTGTCAAATTTGTAATACACACAATGATCTAATTTTGATCTCAGATATCCAATCAACAACACAAAGGCATCAAACTTCAACTACCACATCCTAGGAGATTGCTTCAAACCATACAAAGACTTCTTTAACTTGCAAACCAAATTTTCTTTACCTTTCTCTATGTAATGCTCTGGTTGTGACATGTAAATCTCTTCCTCCAAATCACCATGAAGGAATGATGTCTTCACATCCATCTGTTCTACCTCTAAGTCAAGTAGCTATCAGGTTGCTTTCTCATTCGTGTAGACCTCCTCAATGGCTAAGGTTGAGGTTTTGCTTCTTCTTCTGAGATTTCAGAGCTAGTAGAGCTCTCCTCATCATCAGGTCTCATAGGGTCTATTTGTTTAGTCTTCTCAAGGGTAGAAGGAAATTAAACTACATCCTCTTTCTTTTATGTCTGTCCTGGCTGTAGAACAATGAAAGAAGGTGTTAGCTCTCTAAAGATAACACTTTTTCTATACAACACTTTTTCAGCCATAGGATCCTAAAGCTTGTATCCTTTCACACTGACACCATAGCCAATGAAAATACACTTAACAGCCTTGTTCTCCAATTTGGACCATTTCTCCCTAGGCACATGTGCATATGCCTCACAACCAAAGACACGAAGATGTCTAACTGAAGGCTTCTTACTAGACTACATCTCCATGGGTGTCTTACCAATAAGAGTTGATGTAGGAGGCCTATTTACCAGGTAGCAAGCAGTGGCAACAACTTCAGCCCAAAACTTTTGTTCAAGGCTTGCTCCACTAAGCATACTCCTAGCCTTCTCCGTTAGTGTCCTGTTCATCCTCTTTACAACTTCATTTTGTTGTGGGGTGTATGGTGTTGTCTTATGTCTTTCAATCCCTTGCTCTTTACAGAACTTATAAAACTTTGTTGAACAAAACTCACCACCATTGTCAGTTCTCAAACACTTAATCTTATTACTAGTCTAATTTTCAGCAAAGGCTTTAAACTCTTTAAACTGACTAAAGACTTCAATCTTGCTTCTGATAAAATAAACCCATGTCCTTCTACTATAATCATCTATGAAAGATACAAAATATATAGATTTGGAAATTGAAGAAACATTAACATGACCAAACACATCAGAATGAATAAGATCTAATACACCAAAAGACTTGTGAGAACTAGAGTAAAACTGAACACAGTTTTTCTTTCCATATACATAATGTTTGCAAAAGTCAAACTCAAGATTACAATCATTTAACCCCTCAATGAGGTGTTTTATTTTTTAGGGTTTTAAAACCCTTCTCACCAATGTGGCCATATCTCAAATGCCATAACAGTCTTTTCAGCAGGAAGCTTAACTTCCAAAGCATGTGCACTACCATCAAAATTAGTTACAACAGATTTCTTCACTGCTTGTTTAGATGGTGGGGATGAAGTGACTGCAGCTCTTTTCTTTGAGTCAAAAGAACTATTACACTGTGAAGTGCATGCCTCCAGTTGAAATAGAGTACCTCTCCGAGCACCCTTCGCAAGCAACATAGATCCTCTATTCATCTTGCATCCATCCTTTGAAAAGACAACCTACACACCTGCATCATTCAACATACTTATAGAAAATAGGTTTTGTGCTAGGCCTAGGATGTGCATAACCCCAGTGATCCCCTTCACTTGTCCATCAGGGAATCGGATTGAGACTCTTCCATGACCAACAATCTTTAGATGAGAATCGTCACCCAGGTACACTCTTCCACCATCGGACTCTTCATACTTCATGAACTAGCTTCGATGGGAGGTCATGTGGAATGATGCACCAAAATCAATCAACCACACATCATCAAATTCATGGGTGGCCAGGGATGCAATGAAGGCATCATCATCATCTTGTGACTTGTCAGAATCTGAATCAGGGGCGTTCTTCTTTTTCTTTTTCTTTTCCTCTTTGCATTCATTTCAGAAATGTCCCTTCCCACAATTCCAATAGAGAGCCTAACTTTCCAGGAGATTTGGATCTCCCACAAGATTTGGATCTACCCTTTTCACCTTTCTTGTCCTTCTTCTTCCCTTTCTCTTTGGGTCTTCCATGAACCGCAAGAGCCTCTTTGGTTGACTTGGACGTCTTTCTCCACATTTCTTCAGATCTTCCATCTTGAAGGTGGTAGTGATGCTTCCGATGGCCATGACAAGATGATCCCACAAATCTGGTAAAGAACAAAGCTGGGTCATACATCGATCCTCCTCCTCCATTTTCACACCCACATATGTCAACTGTACAATGATCATGTTGAAATCATTCATATGATCTATAATAGCTCCTCCGTCTTCCATCTTTAGAGAAAACAACTTCTTTTTTAGAAAAAGCTTGTTCACCAAGGACTTGGCCTGATAAAATCACCCAACTTCGTCCAAAGGTCTTTCGTACTCTTCTCCTCATGGACATTCAATAGGACAGAATCAGTTAGACAGAGTCTTATGAGACCCTTAGCCTTTCGATCTTTGAGGTCCCAATCATCTTATGACATTGCTGTAGGTTTTACACTGGATACGGTTTCCCATAGGTCACGATCAACAAGTAGGTCCTCCATCTTGAGTTTCCACAACTCAAAATTAGTGCCATTAAATTTCTCCACCTCTAATATTCCGAATGTGGTTGCCATCTCCTTGCTACAACAAGATACAGAATGCTCTACATAACACTCCCACTCAACCTAAGATTAGCTCAAAAAACCCCTACCCAGCACCTAGAACCAAAACTGGCCAGGATCTTATACCAACTGAAAGAAAGCTACGTGTGCAGAAATCACTTCCTACACTAATCTACTGAGGGGAGGAGAGTGTAAATTCAATTTTATCTTTACAGTTACAGCTATGTTAACCCACTAATAGAGATATTGCAGTAAACACACACACGAATGTAAGATAGAAAAAGAGAGACACAAGATATACGTGGGGAAAACCCTTACGAGTGAAAAACCCCACACTCCAAAACACAGCTCAAATGTATTCTGTAAACAATGAAGGTTACAATATAGTCACATAGCCAATGCTCCTACAGGAGTCTTTGACACTCATATTTGGAGATGATCTAGCAGCATAACAGCACCTGTCAATCACATAATGCATCACATGTCCAAAGCACCTATTTATAAAGAAAATACAAGGCACAAATGGCTCCACATTGAGATGAGCATCCAACATGGCCTCATGGCCCAAAACCCATGCTTATGGACACTTTTCCAACACTGTAGGATGTTCCTGACACTTGTCAAGTTACCCCATCCCAAAGAGGTTGCCTATTTCTAAAATGGGCAATAACAGATGCTCTTACGACTCTTACAACTATCATAGAATATGTCATAGCTGTCATAACTTACAGCTATAAGAGAATATGTCATACATAGGCTATTAATAGCATATTCTCTTACAACATGTCATAACCCACCTTGGGACACCCAAAGATGCCTTTTTCAAAGATACTTCTTGACACATGTCCATACCTATCATAGGATCTTCTATTTTTGACTCTTACATGTCATAACTTTGTCATAGGAATCTATCATGACCATGTCGGTCAATATTCCCTTACACACATTCCAAGATGCCGACACATGGCAAAATATTCCTACCACTAAGTGGGATTCCTATCTCCTCATGCGAGGACAAATTTACATGTGGTCATATGCCATGTAGGATGACACATCGTCGTGCCAACTCCCACAATATGACAACATAGGATTTGCATCCAAATTATACAATAGGCAATAAATAAATAAATACAATGAAATAATACAAGGAATTACCAAGGTTGAGACACCTTAATTCCCAACACAAAACACTTTTCTGCTACCTCCTCATCTTTATTGTTCTTACTCCTCTACTCTTCCTCTTCTCTGCTCTATTTTTTTCTTTCTTAGGATCTTATCATTTTCACACAAGGACACCTTTTCCACAACTCAGCTACAAGTATTTATACACTTCATCAACCTTGGAATGAACATCAAGGTTGGGTTGACTTAATACGAATCACTGTACTGTCAACCAAACATATCTGGGACTCGAATCTTCTTCGAATAACACGCCACTCTTCATAGAACCTCTTTTAGATCATCTGGAATATGCACAAAGCATCCGGTTGGCCAAGGCTGGAAAGAACAACAACACTCAAAGAGAAATCTTCAACTACAAGCTTAATTCTTAATGCGGACCACCAACACAATAAGCACATGATCCAAAGACCACCACAAGCACAATGAAATCAACAGGAACAACCACACTACCTCAGATCACCAGAAACACTTGCACCTTCATCTGGGAACTCAAGAACACCAACTGTCATGACTGTCACACTAGAAAGATTGCTTACGGACCTCCAAACCACAAACCACTTGAGTTGAGGATACACACCAACATCCCAAACACACCTCTAGATCTGCAAATCATAATATTCCAATGTAGATCAATCCGGACCAAATTTCTATCACTCTATCACCTATGAACAACTACAAAACCTAGTTCTACTTAGATGGCCATAACTTCTCTAATTCTCCATGTGGACCTCTCAAATCTTGATTGGAGAAACTTCAGACAATCCTCTACAAACCCTTTAATCCGTAAACTCTATTTTCATCTTATTGGGAATGCAGAGCAATCTACTTCACTAAACTACATTGTCTTCATTGTCTCTGACAGAGAGATATGTAACTCACTTGTTTCTTCCAGAGAGCCTAATTTTCTCAATATCCTCAACACACAAGTCTTATAAACAAGCAATAGAATAAGATACAGTTGACACTAATGACAATAAGGATATGTTGACATCAATGACAACACTGATTAGGCACATATTTGCAATAGGGATATTAAGGCCTTTCTTGGCCAATATACAGGAATTGGAAAATAATATTTAGGTTTTGTTGAAGAAGCACGTGAAGATGGTGGAAGATTTGGTTAAACATCCATGCCCACAAGTTCAAGTATTTTATGTAGATACAACAATAAAAGAATTCAGAGGCAACTTTCAACCCTGCATTGATGATCCTGTAAACCATTTAGATGAGGAGGAAATGGAAAATATAGTGAAACTAAGTGCTAAGATCAGAAAATGTCACAAGAGAAGAGAAGATAGAGAGAACAGAGCCCAATCCTTGAAGACTAGTATTGAAATGCAACGGTACACCTAGGATGCATCTCAGAGGACCAGTCGTACTTCTATATCCACTCTAATGACAAAGTTCACACAATACATGAGTGATAAGAACAATGATATGCAGATAGAAGATGACAGTGATAGTGAATATGTTGTTTATTCACTATTTATACCCTATTATGATTTTGTATTGATATACATAGTTCAAGTAAGGTCAAATGTTTTTAAAAGATTCTAAAGGCATCTTTACGCCTGAGAGAATATTCTTTAAGATATGTTTGAAGTGACAGCTGGATGAGAAATTTGAATTTGAACTATTGTTAGTTTTGTGATCGTAGAATGAGATTTTGAGTCTATATAAGGGACTTTAGTATGTATAATTGGACACACATGGCTTATGTACAAAAGCACTGAAATTTGCAATAGAAGTGATTTGTGAGAATACTTTGAGCATAGAGAGTTGAGTTAGTAGTTTGCTTGTGTCTACAGTGGAGACAATGTGGAATGTCCTATTTCTCGTTGTATCTGGAAAATGTCTGTAAGTTTGATTTAGTTGTTGATACTTTCAAAGACTTTGAAGTCGAAATACATTGTAAATTTGAAATGGATTTCATATGTTAATGAATACAAATATCTAATTGATGCATCTATTTTAGAGTGTAATTAGATTCAAGTGTTCTTTGATATATTTCCTTTGATGATAGCAGTTTTGTATGTTAATTTGAGATATTGTTCTAAAGAAATATACATGAATTTAACTCATTTGAAGTGTTACAGTTAATCAGATTTATGCACATGAGTAGTAGAGAAATAATTCCTATAGAATCAAGTTTTCTAAACCTTATCTTTTGAATTTTCTTATCAAATCTTTAAATAATTAGCATGCACACAGTTATCTGAAGGAGATTGTTATAGATTCAAATAAAGAATTGTGAATGATAAAGATATTTAATATTTTTCATATAAATCTAAGGTACAAAGTATGTTTTCATTGAAATTCATGCGAAGCTTTGTAGGAAAAATGGTAAATACATGCAAAGGATCACTAGTCATAGTGTAATTTGTAGTTATTTACAAAGTGTAAGTAAATATAGTCAGTATACATCCTTTAAATCACGTAAGGCCCCTTGAATAAATAGCTTTACATTGAACACTAAGTTAATTTAATACAACCATGACCTAGTTACTGTAGACTTGGAATTGAGAAATATTTTCTGATAATTCTCCATATTCTTCAAGATAGATTAAGTTCTTTGTGAATTTATCTCCTATTGTGCATGTATAACAGCATCATCAATAGTAACATCTTACGAGAACCACAAGACAAGATCGTCAACTACGGACCAATGAGGTCCATAGCACTGTAGTTTTACAGTCCTCTCTATATTCTACCAACACTTAGCCAAAATGCCTAAGTCTTCTTACCAGACCAGAATTCTTTGTATACTTGACTTCATGAGGATTACTATAACCTCACAACCCTTCTGAAATCTTGATGCTTATTGCCAAATCCATTTGATCTACTAGAGTGAAGTCTCTTTGCCTTGTTGCCATCAATGACAACACTTAATTATTCAATAAAGCAGTGTCTCTTTCCAACAATCTCCCCCTTTGGCATTAATGGCATCACTGAGTGAAAAATGCTTATGTTTCTCCCCTTACTCTGTACACTCTATTTTTCTATTCTCCTTTGGATGCATGCTTATTTTTCACTAGTTTTCCTCTCCCCCTTTGACATCAAAGGCAAAGATGTGTGTTCAAGTAAAACTGTGTCAAAAATTCTTCAAAACTGTCATATTCTAGTGCATATATATAGGTACACATTTCTATCTCAATTTATGGTTGAAGGTAGAATATCATTATAGATAGTCTTTATCAGACCTATCTCTCCTTTCCATCTATTCCTTGCACTCTCCAAAATATGGATATGACCATTTATCAGAAAAACTAGCTTCTCTGCCTTCTCCACATCTGAAGATGTATCATTTAAAGCTTGTGATTTCAAGGCTTCTTCTACTAGATTAGTCATGGAATCTATTTTTGGACTTATTAGCCCCCTTAGCTGGCACAATATATCTTTGACTTCTTCCCTTTTCTTCATCAGAGTACTCAAATCATTATGAATATTTGCAACCTATGTTTCTTTGGTATTTATTGGCTCAACTGTCGGATTATATGTCTTGGAGATATTAAGCAGTTTGAGCTCCAAGTCCTTGATTTTATCTTCTAATTCCTTGTTAACTTTTGGCCAAGATAAGCAAAATTTGTATATTTTACAGGCTTCATCAATGGCACTCTGTATACCTTTTATTCCATTATCTAACAGAGTTTTATCTTTTACTATCATAGCCTTTAACTGAACCAATCTCTTCTCATCAAAATTTTTTCTAACTTTTGCTTCTGCAGATTTTTCAAAAGATTCAAAATGTGTACTTACAGCGTTTCATAGACCCTTGAGTTGATCAGCAAAGGATAATGAGGTATCCTTTTGAAATGTTGGCATCAATTTCTCCAAAGTGTTGGATGCATCACTGATGAATTTGTTGTCTTGGATATGTGATTTTACCATTTCTTCTTGTGCCTTAGCATAAATGATTGATACTAATTTGAATTTCTACATAGGTGACATTGAGGCTAGATTAATTGGTCCTTGAAGATGTTCAGACTCATCTAGATCTTGTTGACTCTGAGAATCAGCTGAGACAGCTACAGTGTCTCTTACTCTACCAAATACCTCTTCTTGACTGTGATCCAGAGGATCCATGTTTATGTTCTCTTGTTGACCAATATCTTGCTCCGGTGCAAGGCTCCTTACATGACCTTTATTCCCATCATTATCAGCCTGTTGTTCTGGAGGAATACTAGTCTCAGATTTTCCTTGATTTGTCATATCTAATGTATCAATTTTAGGGCTTGATCAATCTTATCTAGTCCTTGATCCTAGCTTATCTCTGGTACAGATGTATCTTCATCATTTGCTCCTTCATTGTCGTAAATGGTAGGGAGATTGAATTCCTTCAATGTGTTCAGAATGATTTCTTCAGTTTCCTTTACCACCTTTTCAATATCTCTTCCCATAAGAGCGTCCATTCTCCTTTTTGACTTGAATTTGTTATGGATTGCTTTGGAGACTTTCACCTTTTCCTCTAGGGTGATTTCTAAACATAGTTTTATTAATAAATGTTCTCTAAGTTCAACATCCTTTGCCATGGCCGCTTTCTTTCTTGCAATCATTATACTTGCCAGAGTATGTGGTAGATCAGTAATTATCTCAATTAGGGCCTTGTTGTAGATGTTTAGGTATCCTACGGTAGCAGTCTCAATGACTCTCTTATCCGGATCATTATATTCATCATACAATTGTGCAATGGGTTTTAGATTACCATCAACTGTTATGGCTTTGAGAACATCTTCAAGGCTTGCAGTTGCTTCTTTTGTCTGAGGTACATCTTGCTTTTACCTTTTCTTAGATTTACCCTTACTGGAGGGTTTCTTTTTGCTAGTTCCGAAGGCTTTTGTAGCATCAATTTTCATCTTTTTTACTTCTTCATTTAACTTTGTTTCTTCTTCATCAACTGCAATGCTTACATGCATTCTTTTTGCCTTGGTTTTCTTTCTTTTGTGATTGGTGATAGGAGTCTCCACACTTGCAAATGGTGAGGGATTAGAAGGTATGGATGTAGCTTTTGTAGAGGTAGATCTGCTAGTTCTTCTTCTTGATGCCTCTAGTTTGTCTAGTTTACCCTTGGATTCTCTCAGAGTTTTAATTGGTTCACTTTTTCTCTTTTCTTTTGCTTCCTTATCAGCTTGTTCTTTTGTGAAGCCTTGTCTCAGGGAAAAATCCTCTGCTACGATCTGCATTTTCTTAGAGATCTCTGGTTTTCTTACCTCAACAAAGATTTTAGCATACAATTCCTCATAAGTCCCAAATCTTTCTTCATTGGGATCTCCGGGTTTACTTAACACATGTTGGGCATAATTTTCCAATATTCCTCCATCTACCTCATATCCCATAGGCATAACCCAAACCGTTCTAGGCTCAACAACCTCCATCAAACATTGACCTTTTGTTACAATAAAACAGATAGTATCTTTGTATTTTTCAACAACTACTCTAGGGATTCTTTCCTTGGATTGCATTGACCTCTGGAAGTTTTTGAAGTAGGCCCATAGGGCTGTATTTTGGGCATCAATATTACCTATGCTATTAAGATGATTTCTAATTTGAATTGCAACAGGTTTATCACTTGTCCAGAGTAGATTTTTCATACCTGGAAACTTTTGCATAAAGTAGAAGAACAAATAGATAATCAACGTACCATACTTGAATGGATATTTTTGCTCATTAGTCTTCCTCAAATTTTTCATCAGTTGTTGATAGAGAAGTTCATAAAGATCATACTCTGGATCTTCCTTAACCATCTCAAATGTTGTGTAGATTGCTATACCAGAGACTAAATTCTCTCAGTTTGAGAAATAAACATTGTATCCAATAACCATGGATGCAAATCTTACCGCATGGTCTTCAATGTCATTGATTTTTAGTGCCCTTTTGTCAAACTTTTCTCTGGTAGCCACCATTACTATATCATTCTTCATGACTTTCAACAATGGTAACAATCTGGTGGAGCTTAATCTAGTTACTACCATTATAGCATCTTTTGTGATCTTGAAAGGTCTCTCGAGCCACATAAATTCATCATAAACCCTACTTAATACATACCAGACCCATTCATCCTCGGTGAATGTCAGGAAATCAATGTACTGAATGATTTTCTTTGTTTCCAATGCCTTGTATTCATTCTTCAAATCATAATCCTCACCACACAAGTGATTTAGAAATAGATCCGTGAGTTTGCTTTTTCCATGTTCTTCTAGGGCAACATGATTGTAAGCCTTAACATCCTCTGCATGCAAAACTCCATGTGGCATATCTAAAAATGCACCCATTTGATTGACTTTGATTGATTTGAATGGGTGTTTCTTGAATTTTGGTCGGGGTCACTCGGTGATATCTAAAAGGAATCTAGGTGTGCGAAAATGCTTCCTACACTAATCTATTGAGGAGAGGGCTATGCAAATTCAAATTTATCCTAACTATTACATCAATGTTAAACCATTAACATGAGATATTGCAGCAAAATACAAGAACCAAAAAGTAGACAGAAGAAGAGAGACAAAGATTTACGGTGGGGAAAACCCTTATCGGGTGAAAAACCCCACACTCAGAAACCTGCACAATGTATTAACAAATCTGAAAGTTGTTTACAATACACTTGCAATGCAAGCTTCAATGGTTTTCGACACTCATTTCTTGAGTCAATTCGGCAGCATAACAGTACCTGTGAACTTGTGATACAAACTCCATCTCCAAGCACCTGTATAAATAGGAAATATAAGGCAATATTGGACCTTTCTTGGAATGGGCATCTAACATGGCTTCATGGACCAAAATCCACACCCAAGGACACTTGGTCAACATCGTATAATGTGCTTGACACTTATCCATAGTTCCCATCCCAAAGGGGTCACCTATTTCCAAAATGGGCTATGACAGATGCTCTTACGACACTTACGACCATCATAGAATCTATCATAGTGGTTACAACTTACAACTGTAAGAGAATTTGTCATACACATGCTATAAATAGCATATTCTCTTACAACATGTCATATTCCACCTTGGGGTGCCCAAATATGCCTTATTCAAAGATGCTTCATGACACATGTCATCACCTGTCTTACAACCTTCTATTTCTGACTCTTACATGTCATAGATTCGTCATAGGAATCCGTCATAACCGTTTTGGTCAAACATTCCTTACATAACATGGAAGATGCTGGCACATGGTAGAATATTCCTACCACTAAGTGGGATGCCTATCTCCTCATGTGAGGACAAAAATACAAGTTGTCATAATCCATGTAGGATTGACACATCACCATGCCACATCCCACAATATGACAATATGGATTTTCCAAATATTTACAACATAGGCAATTAGATAATAAATACAAACATTACAAATGCAAAGAATTACCAAGGTTGAGACACCTTAATTCACAACATTCTCCCACTTGTTGAACACCTTGTAAGAGCCAATAGAAAAACAAGATTTAACTGCTATAGTCTGAGATGCCTATAGTCTCTGAACACCATCTAAACTTCTCTGTGCCAACTGGTTTCGTCAATGCATCTGCAACATTCTTCAAAGTATCTACCTTCTCTAAATTTACCTTTCCATCCTCAACCATGTCTCGCACAATGTGAAACTAAACATCAATGTGCTTTGTTCTAGCATGGAAAGTTGGATTCTTTGCAAGGCAAATTGCACTCTAACTGTCACAACTGATTGTGATCTAGCCTGCATCAACACCAATATCTAAACACAATCTCTTAAGCCAAATGGTTTCCTTACAAGCATGCATTGCTGCCATATACTTAGCTTTTGTCATGGACAAAGCAACAATAGGTTGTCATTTACTCATCCAACTAATAGCACCACCAAATAGTGTAAAAACATAAGCACTAGTGGATCTCCTGTTGTTAATGTCACCTGCCTAATCTGAATCCACAAATCCATGAATATCAATAGAATGCGGAGGTCCTAAAACATTACCATGATAGCAAATGGAGTACTCAGAAGTACCCCTCAAATATCTAAACACTTGCTTAACTGCATCCCAATGAACCTGTCCAGGATTAGCCATAAATCAACTAAGGACTCCCACTACTTGGGCAATGTCTGGTCTTGTGCAGACCATAGCATACATCAAATTGCCAAGAACACTAGCATAAGGTACTTTGCTCATGTCCTCCACCTCACTAGGAGATTTTGGACAATCCTCAATAGACAACTTTGTCCCCAAAGAAACAGGAACACACAATGGTCTACAATCTACCATGCTGAATTTGTCCAACACGGTCTTTGTGAGGCCGATTATTTTACCTTCCATATTTTGACCGTTATGCTATTTAGTAGATGACACTATCAGACCTTAGTGACTATGTTTCATTATGCAGACTTGATGTTTTATCTCCTGATTATGATAGGACACTGATTTTGACATATGTGATTTTATTCGGTCATATTGGATGATATTTTGTGGTTCGACATATGGGATATATATTAGATGTTATTTTGTTGTGAGATTCTAGTTATTTATGTGATGTGAACTATTTGACATGTGATGGAAATTTTAGTTTAATTTGGAGTTATGTATTGGTGTTTATTTCGTTTGCGTAAAGTTAATTTCAGTTGCTTCAGCTATGACTTTCCATGACAGGACTGACACTTGATCGAGATGTGCAGGTTTTACATTCTCTAGCCACGGGAAATTAGAGGTAGAATTCACACTATGTTATCCCCTATAAAACCGATCCATTCCCAAGAGAGATAAGGATCACGTTTGAATTTGAATGATGAATTATAGTGCTTGATTTAATTTTATTTAATTTAGCCTTAGTACCCTTTTTTATTTAAAATTGATTAATAATAAGTGTTGTATAGTTTTATTTGATTTATACCACTTGGTATTTATATTATTTTTTTAAGGCCATTTAAATGTGGATTTTTAACCCCTTCATGAACCCTAGGGTCCCAAAAGTTACCCTCGGTGGTCAACCATGAGTCTAGGGTCAACTTGGACTATCTAACCCTAGTTTTGACTCACCTTAGGTCACTCTAAACCATGGTTGAGTAAAAGAGATGAATTTAGAAAAGAGGGAAGATGGGGGATGGGCTTTGCCTTGGGAAGGACTCATCTCCCATCCCTAAGTTTGGGAATCATTCCCAAGGAAGACTTGGGAGATCTCCAAGAGTCCTACAAAACTCCCAAGTGAGTGGGAGCACCATTCAAGACTCTTGTCTTCTTGGAGGTGTGAGTGGGAATCCAACTCACCATTTGTCCCCCTCCCACTTGTGTGGAAGCACAAGTGGATGAGGTGGAGATGGAGGTGGAATGAGAGGAGGACATTTTTCATCCTCATACCTTCTCACTCTTGCAAGTGGCTTTGGAGGAGGGAGGAGATGGTGACAAATGTCACCTTCTCATTCCCTCAAGGCCAAATTGATGGCCTATAATAGCTCCTCTTGTTGAGGAGTGGGGGTTCCTCTTCTTTTGGTTCTTCTTTTTCTAGTTCTTTTCCTTGCAATTTGAGAATCCTTGCAATTTTAGTTTCTTTTCTAGTTTGGAGGAGTTGGGAGAAATTCTGGGAGTTGGACAATTGGGAAGGCTTGGAGCTCTTTACCAATCACACTTCCATTGTCAGGGCCTTGAAGGTAGGCCTCCTTACTTGCTTTCTTACCTTTGCTTATATAATGTTTAATGTTTTAGATTTTGGTTGTGTCTTGTTTGCATTGTGATGTTGGGATGGGTGTTATGGTGAGAGAACCTCCAATGGAGGTAATTCTCAACTTGTATGGGTAGGGGAAAGGAACATCCTTGAGGTCACTCCCACAGTTTGTATTTATGCCTTGAGGGCCTTTTATTTGTGGAGGAGAATATTGAATGGCAAGAGTGCCATGGAGATTTTATGTGATATTTGTGGAGGGTGGTGTTATGGAGATTTTGGCTTGAGGCCATGGGTTGTGATTTATTGGATGGCAAGAGTACCATGGAGTACTTGTGATTTGGAGGATGGTGGTGTTTTGATGATTTTGGCTTGAGGCCATGAGTAGAGATTTTTATCATTTGGGAGCCCTTTTAAGTTGAGGGGTCCATTCCCTACCCTCACCAAGCTCATGTATATGAGTTAAGTTATGTGTAAAACCTATGGGGTTGTTCTATTTTTTTTTGTGTTATTGTGATTGCTTTTGTTGTGGAATGAAACCCTATTTGAAAACCCTACCTCCCTAGCTCGGGGGTGACCCACTTGCGGGTCTATGGTAGGGAGGAGAGCTTTTGAAGTGGTTGTTTTTTGTTGTTTCATTGCTATGTTTAGTTGCAAGTTGATAAGTGAAGAGATGGAGTGTTTTGGAGCCCTTTGGGTGTTTATATAGTCTCTTTGTGATGGCTGATTTAAGCCATGGCCATTATGGCCTTATTGTATCTCATTTTTCTGGGGAAGGAATACTAAGTTATTTATCCATGTAGTTGGCTGTGAATGATTTCCCAATGTAATTTTCTGTTAATGAGTTTAAACTAGGTTATCTCCTTATTATGAAATTAGCTCTGTGTAGATAAATGTAAGGGAAAATAAATATATTCACTTTTCTGCCAGTGTCCTTTCAAATGGAAAATGGTGCAAATGTAAACATTCTGTCATTACACTTAAGTTGTTTACTTAATATTTAACCTATATATAATATATATTAAGCAAAATGACTAACATGCTGCATCATCTTATCTGTCTGAAGCTTATACACAATAAGGCTATAAAATGAAGAACAACAACTAGTTTCCTAAAACAAGTATGTCAACACAGATTAGAACAAGAGGAACAAAACCCAGAAATAGATTAAGCTACACACAACCCATGGAAGAGCAGTTTTTTACTGTACTATGGCAGCCTAAAATTTTTAAAAATGAATCCATATAATTACTTAAATATCTCACACTATAGTAGCTAATTATACTCAGTGTGATATTTTAATTAGATCATAAAAGATCTGCATCACATCTGTAAGCATGGTTTAAGATAATATTCATCATTTCAATTCCTCTCAAAAAAATAAATAAACTATTAATTTCCAAATTAGACTGTATTCTACTATGTGTTTTCCTCTTCAAAGCTTTAACATTTTAAAGTGTTAATTCTAAAACAAAAATGGCATTGAGTTTTAATTCAATTGGAAATATTTAAGGTAAGGAATGAAATAAATAAGTCTAGATAAAATCATTAAATCCTATAAAGACTCGTAGCCTCTTCCTTAGAGGTATAGTTTCTCCTTAAGACAAGAACAACCATAGGGAATGCCTAACCATTCAAAAGGGAATATATATATATATATTTTGTTTTCTTTTCCTTAAGAATAAAATAGTGATATGATTGCCTGGGGAGTTGGAGTATGTTACTAAATTCACATATTTAATTGGTTCAAGATGAATGATAATTGGAGAAAATAGATTATTGAGAATGATAATTGCATAAGTATACACTGTAGAAACTCAGAAGATGGTTGTTGAAGGGATGACATAGTGTTCGTTAATAGGTTAAAGAGAACAGGGAATGAGATAGGTGAGGCTGAAAAGCCAACATTATTTTCCTTAAATTTTTAAATAGGGATCAATCAATGCTGCACTACCTATGCCACTCATTATTCTTCTATTCCCAAATACAATGATCAAATCTCTAGCCTGTGTTAAATGGGAGCCATAGAACAAGGTATGCACATCCATCAAAGCATAAAGGATACCAGAATTTTCCTATGACCAGAATTATAAAAAAAATAATTATTTCTCATGTAATGCAACATTTGTAGGAAATGCATAAAATGGATTTATTAAAAGGGCTTTAGCAATATTTAAGCAGATGCTATTGGCTGGCGTAAAGCCAAATTCCTGAACCTTTGCCAGCATCCTCACTGCCTGTCCAGCAATAGCTTGCATGAAACCCTAGACCACGAAATAACAGTCGCCAGTTGTGAATTGTGGGAAAAAATTGTAGTTGGGAATCACATGAAAATATAGTCTGAATAAACCCTAAATTACGTGAAAAAAAAAATTCACATCAATAACAAGACTTAGACATATCGCTTAGGGTTTTCTTTGTTAACTCAGAAAAATTGACATGAAGACATTTAAAAAAACTGTTTGCCATGGGCATAAGATAGAACACCATTTGAAAGGGCAATGTATGCATATTTGTAAGCCACAAGAGTTTGCAACAGAGTATGGACATCCACAAGAACACTGTGGAAGGGGAATTTTTTTTTAGATGTAATTGTTGCAGGTGTGCTGGTAGACATGTTTACAAAAATTGGAAGTAATAAATTGGAAGTATAAAACTTACGGCTAAGGAGAGGATGCATAGCCAACTGGTGTGACTAGTTTAATATAATGCCTTCATGGCCTATTTCTCATGGAAAATATCTAGCAGGTTAAGCATTAGAGATTGGATGTTGAATTCTAACTTTCATGAAAACAATGTTTATTTCACACTCCCAAAATGGAGGGTGACAACAGAGTAAGGGCATCCATGAAATGAGCTACAGAGCAAGAACAAATGATAGTATATCAACAGCTAGAATCTGTGTGGGTTAAGAGAAGATGCCAACTTTCCTGGAGACTATAAAATAATTGTAGAGAATGGAGTATGGTTGGCTGCTCTTTCTCCTCACACCGTCCCAAAACCCTCACTTCTCCTTGTTCGTGAGTAAAAAAAAACCAATATCCGAAGTCCCCCCAAAAGCCCCTCCCCAAAAACTCTCTATGTTATTTTTTTCAAGGCTATCTATGCATGCATTTTGTGGTAGCAGTGATGAGGCATGTGGCCTGTTTGGCAGAGAGCTTGCAAGAGGTGTCAACTCATTGAATGCACACAATAGGGCTAAGAGTTGACATAATATAATTTGGTAGTTATTAACAGCTAAAGATTTATTACACGATCAAGTTATAGAACACTACTCCCCTTATAATATCTCACACTCACTTAATCACTTCATTAATTTTCTCACACATACTTTTTACGACTCCTATAATAGCTATCTTTTACATATACTCTTATCTTTATCTTTTCTTTATCTCTTTATAACACTATATTTAATTTCCTATCATCTCTATTATTATTATTATTATTACTACTACTTTTCTTATTTGTTCAATTTATCTAAAGTAGGTATAAAAATTCCCTTCTTGTCCTCCAACTTATTATGTGATTGGATTATCTGTGCAAATAGGTGAATTATCTAGATGTTATTCAAATATAATTACTAAGAACATTACATACTATAAGCCAAATGGTCGATATCTACCATGACCCAAACACTAGTGCAACACTACAAGGAACTGACTCAACACCCTAAGCACATGGTTCAGACTCACCAAGGATGGGGTAATCAGACGGTGTCCAAGGGGATTGACACCACATTTGAAACTCATTTGTCACAAGGACAATGGTGAAACTAAGGTGTATGGCCAATGTGTCATCTCCAACTTGCCACCATTGGGGCATTAGGCACGCTCAGACCTGTGAAGCGAGGTGGAGTCGGTGCCTAGTACTTGCACCACTCATAGCACATTATAACACATGCATATACATATCATATAATAGCCGAAGCATGAGTAGTCCACATCGGAGGATTTCAACATCCATGATCATTCGCATAGTATGCTAATGTCAGGGTGTCATCCTCTCCACATGGACGCCCAATCTCAATATTAAATCTAACATAACGAAATATTAGTAAAACAACATCATATACAACTTAAATTTCATACCTCGATGTCACCTTGATTAGGCTAGGACTAGGGAGGCACTACATACTCCCCCCAAGAGCTTGACTCACTCCTGAAAGTCATAATACTAAATGGAGCCATAACACACATTAGTTCCATAAAATTCAAGATAGTTATACCAAATGTCACGCCCACATCTCCCGCACGGATGCAACGCACAAATGCCCATGTCACGACCACATTCGCCATGTGGTCACGACACGTGCTGCGAAATTTTTTTCCTACTTATCCCTAAAAACCCCCTCGCACGCGTCTGCGTGCTCGGTGGCAATACTCAAGGGCGTAGACATGTCGATGTGACCATGATGGTGAAGGTCGTGTAGGGGGAATGCGACACGATGTGTGTCGCTTCTAGGGATAGATCAATACCAATATGTATCCTAAGTCACCTAAGTGAAGATAATTCACCAGCATCAATCCCTAACTAACTCAGATTGAAAGGTGTAGTTATATGGTGTCATGATGGCGCACGGTTGTAGGTGAAATGATGGAAAAGAAATTAATAAATTAGCGTAAATTCAACCCTAGAAATCCTAGGGAAATTTTGGCAGCGTAACGCGTTTTGATAAACACAAAAATGAATTTAAATAAAACACCATCAGGAAAATTAAATTAAATAAATAATTAAATATTAAATTGACTTAGAACAAAATTAATGACATAAAGTAAAATAATAAAATTAATTTAAATGTCATGACGTCAGTTGAAATCAACCTAAAAGCCAAGTTTGTTATTAAACATAATTTGACATTATGTTTAATAATTCACTCGAAAACTAATGGATGAGGGAGGAGGGTTTAAATAACCCTCCCTGTAAAAATAATAATAAGAAGCTCGATTATAATTAACAACGTAAAAATTCCGCTCAAGGAAGTGAAACAATAATCTCATTAAGAAAATTTAAACTCATGAAAGAACACTACCCTTCCCAACCGAAATAGAATTAATTTCCCCCAAAATGAATTTTAAACAAGGAGAGAATATTAAAAAAGATTAGGGCAACAAAGGAAAAAGATAACAATAGAGTAAACAAATAGGGCTCTCATTTAAAAACTTAAGTGTTATTTTAAAATTAGGGCTATTGTAATTAGATAACACTTTTAAAATGAGATTAGGGTAGTTTTATTTATTCTAGGAAGCAAATGAGGATATTTTAATTTGTGGGAAGTTCTTTTTTATGTGAGGTTTCCAGTTTAAATTTATGTAAACAGAGAAGGTGGTGGTGATGTGGCAGCGGAGTGTGGAGTCGTGGCTGGTGGTGAGGACAGAGGAGGGACTAGCGGTGCTATGTGGAAAGGCCATAGCCGAGGGTTTTGGGAGGGGTGGCGTTGTGTGAAGGGGAAGGGGGACTGTGGAGTATTGGGGGGCGAAGGGAAAGGGGGGTCTATGGAGCACGGCGGCGGGGGACTGTGCGCGTGGAGGGGAGTTGGGGTGTGGGGTGTGGGGGAGGCAGAGCCTTCACCCACACCCACGGGTGTGGGTGGAGGCTCCACCTCCCCCACACCCCTCTCTACTATGGTCGGGGACTGTGGGCGCCGCCCACAATCCCCTTTGGTAATTTTTTTTTTCATTTTTTTTTTTGTTTTGTTTGTTTTTTTTCTCTTCAAAGCTTTAACATTTTAAAGTGTTAATTCTAAAACAAAAATGGCATTGAGTTTTAATTCAATTGGAAATATTTAAGGCAAGGAATGAAATAAATAAGTCTAGATAAAATCATTAAATCCTATAAAGGCTCGTAGCCTCTTCCTTAGAGGTATAGTTTCTCCTTAAGACAAGGACAGCCATAGGGAATGCCTAACCATTCAAAAGGGAATTTATATATATATATATATTTTGTTTCCTTTTCCTTAAGATTAAAATAGTGATATGATTGCCTGGGGATTTGGAGTATGTTACTAAATTCACATATTTAATTGGTTCAGGACGAATGATAATTGGACAAAATAGATTGTTGAGAATGATAATTGCATAAGTATACACTATAGAAACTCAGAAGATGGTTGTTGAAGGGATGACATAGTGTTCGTTAATAGGTTAAAGAGAACAAGGAATGAGATAGGTGAGGCTGAAAAGCCAACATTATTTTCCTTAAATTTTTAACTATGGATCAATCGATGCTGCACTGCCTATGCCACTCATTATTCTTCTATTCCCAAATACAATGATCAAATCTCCAGCCTGTGTTAAATGGGAGCCATAGAACAAGGTATGCGCATCCATCAAAGCATAAAGGATACTAGAATTTTCTTATGACCAGAATTATAAAAAAATAATTATTTCTCATGTAATGCAATGTTTGCAGGAAATGCATAAAATGGATTTATTAAAAGGGCTTTATCAATATTTCAGCAAATGTTATTGGCTGGCGTAAAGCCAAATTCCTGAACCTTTGCCAGCATCCTCGCTGCCTGTCCAGCAATAGCTTGCATGAAACCCTAGACCACGAAATAACAGTAACCAATTGTGAATTGTGGGAAAAAAATGTAGTTGGGAATCACATGAAAATACAGTCTAAATAAACCCTAAATTATGTGAAAAAAAAATTCACATCAATAAAAAGACTTAGACATATCACTTAGGGTTTTCTTTGTTAACTCAGAAAAATTGACATGAAGACATTTAAAAAAATTGGTTGCCAGGGGCATAAGATAGAACACCATTTGAAAGGGCAATGTATGTGTATTTGGAAGCCACAAGGGTTTACAACAGAGTATGGACATCTGCTAGAACACTGTGGAAGGGGAATTTTTTTTTAGATGTAATTGTTGTAGGTGTGCTGGTAGACATGTTTGCATAAATTGGAAGTAAGAAATTGGAAGTATAAAACTTATGGCCAAGGAGAGGACGCATAGCCAACTGGTGTGACCAGTTTAATATAATGCCTTTGTGGCCTATTTCTCATGGAAAATATCTAGCAGGTTAAGCATTAGAGATTGGATGTTGAATTCTAACTTTCATGAAAACAATGTTTATTTCACACTCCCAAAATGGAGGGTGACAACAGAGTAAGGGCATCCATCAAACAAGCTACAGAGCAAGAACAAATGATAGTATATCAACAGCTACAATCTGTGTGGGTTAAGAGAAGATGCCAACATACCTGGAGACTGTAAAATAATTGCAGAGAATGGAGTATGGTCGGCTCCTCTTTCTCCTCACACCGTCCCAAAACCCTCGCTTCTCCTTTTTTGTGAGTAAAAAAAAAACCAATATCCGAAGTCCCCCCCAAAATCCCCTCCCCAAAAACTCTCTATGTTATTTTTTTCAAGGCTATCTATGCATGCATTTTGTGGTAGCAGTGATGAGCCACGTGGCCTGTTTGGCAGAGAGCCTGCAAGAGGTGTCAACTCATCGAATGCACACAATAGGGCTAAGAGTTGACATAATATAATTTAGTAGTTATTAACAGCTAAAGATTTATTACACAATCAAGTTATAGAACACTACTCACCTTATAATATCTCACACTCACTTAATCACTTCATTAATTTTCTCACACATACTTTTTATGGCTCCTATAATAGCTATCTTTTACATATACTCTTATCTTTATCTTTTCTTTATCTCTTTATAACACTATATTTAATTTCCTATCATCTTTATTATTATTATTATTATTACTACTACTTTTCTTATTTGTTCAATTTATCTAAAGTAGGTATAAAAATTCCCTTCTTGTCCTCCAACTTATTATGTGATTGGATTATCTGTGCAAATATGTGAATTATCTAGATGTTGATCAAATATAATTACTAAGCACATTACATACTATAAGCCAAATGGTCGCTATCTACCATGACCCTAACACTAGTGCAACACTACAAGGAACTGACTCAACACCCTAACCACATGGTTCAGACTCACCAAGGATGGGGTAATTAGACGGTGTCCGAGGGGATTGACACCACATTTGAAACTCATTTGTCATGAGGATAATGGTGAAACTAAGGTGTATGGCCAATGTGTCATCTCCAACTCGACACCATTGGGGCATTAGGCATGCTCAGACCTGTGAAGCCAGGTGGAGTCGGTGCCTAGTACCTGCACCACTCATAGCACATTATAACACATGCATATACATATCATATAATAGCCGAAGCATGAGTAGTCCACATCGGAGGATTTTAACATCCGTGATCATTTGCATAGTATGCTAATGTCATGGTGTCATCCTCTCCACATGGACACCCAATCTCAATATTAAATCTAACATAATGAAGTATTAGTAAAACAACATCATATACAACTTAAATTTCATACCTCGATGTCACCTTGATTAGGCTAGGACTAGGAATACACTACATACTCCCCCCCAAGAGCTTGACTTACTCCTGAAAGTCATAATACTAAATGGAGCCATAACACACATTAGTTCCATAAAATTCAAGATAGTTATACCAAATGTCACGCCCACATCTCCCGCACGGATGCAACGCACAAACGCCCGTGTCACGACCACATTCGCCATGTGGTCACGACACGGGCTGCGAAATTTTTTTCCTACTTATCCCTAAAAACCCCCTCGCACGCGTCTACATGCTCGGTGGCAATACTCAAGGGCGTAGACATGTCGACGTGACCGTGATGGTGAAGGTCGTGTAGGGGGAATGCGACACGATGTGTGTCACTTCTAGGGATAGATCAATACCAGTATGCATCCTAAGTCACCTAAGTGAAGATAATTCACCGGCATCAATCCCTAACTAACTCAGATTGAAAGGTGCAGTTATATGGTGTCATGATGGCGCACGGTTGTAGGTGAAATGATGGAAAAGAAATTAATAAATTAGCGTAAATTCAACCCTAGAAATCCTAGGGAAATTTTGGCAACGTAACGCATTTTGATAAACGCAAAAATGAATTTAAATAAAACACCATCAGGAAAATTAAATTAAATAAATGATTAAATATTAAATTGACTTAGAACAAAATTAATGACATAAAGTAAAATAATAAAATTAATTTAAATGTCATGACGTCGGTTGAAATCAACCTAAAAGCTGAGTTTGTTATTAAACATAATTTGACATTATGTTTAATAATTCACTCGAAAACTAATGGATGAGGGAGGAGGGTTTAAATAACCCTCCCTGTAAAAATAATAATAAGAAGCTCGATTATAATTAACAACGTAAAAATTCCGCTCAAGGAAGTGAAACAATAATCTCATTAAGAAAATTTAAACTCATGAAAGAACACTACCCTTCCCAACCGAAATAGAATTAATTTCCCCCAAAATGAATTTTAAACAAGGAGAGAATATTAAAAAAGATTAGGGCAACAAAGGAAAAAGCTAACAATAGAGTAAACAAATAGGGCTCTCATTTAAAAACTTAAGTGTTATTTTAAAATTAGGGCTATTGTAATTAGATAACACTTTTAAAATGAGATTAGGGTAGTTTTATTTATTCTAGGAAGCAAATGAGGATATTTTAATTTGTGGGAAGTTCTTTTTTATGTGAGGTTTCCAGCTTAAATTTATGTAAACAGAGAAGGTGGTGGTGATGTGGCGGCAGAGTGTGGAGTCGTGGCTGGTGGTGAGGACGGAGGAGGGACTAGCGGTGCTGTGTGGAAAGGCCATAGCTGAGGGTTTTGGGAGGGGTGGCGCTGTGTGAAGGGGAAGGGGGACTGTGGAGTATTGGGGGGCGAAGGGAAAGGGGGGTCTATGGAGCACGGCGGCGGGGGACTGTGCGCGTGGAGGGGAGTTGGGGTGTGGGGTGTGGGGGAGGCGGAGCCTTCACCCACACCCACGGGTGTGGGTGGAGGCTCCACCTCCCCCACACCCCTCTCTGCTATGGTCGGGGACTGTGGGCGCCGCCCACAGTCCCCTTTGGTAATTTTTTTTTTCATTTTTTTTTGTTTTGTTTGTTTTTTTTCTCTTCAAAGCTTTAACATTTTAAAGTGTTAATTCTAAAACAAAAATGGCATTGAGTTTTAATTCAATTAGAAATATTTAAGGCAAGGAATGAAATAAATAAGTCTAGATAAAATCATTAAATCCTATAAAGGCTCGTAGCCTCTTCCTTAGAGGTATAGTTTCTCCTTAAGACAAGGACATCCATAGGGAATGCCTAACCATTTAAAAGGGAATATATATATATATATATATATATATATATATATATTTATATATATATATATATATATATATATATATATATATATTTATTTATTTATTTTGTTTCCTTTTCCTTAAGATTAAAATAGTGATATGATTGCCTGGGGAGTTGGAGTATGTTACTAAATTCACATATTTAATTGGTTCAGGACGAATGATAATTGGAGAAAATAGATTGTTGAGAATGATAATTGCATAAGTATACATTATAGAAACTTAGAAGATGGTTGTTGAAGGGATGACATAGTGTTCGTTAATAGGTTAAAGAGAACAAGGAATGAGATAGGTGAGGCTGAAAAGCCAACATTATTTTCCTTAAATTTTTAACTATGGATCAATCGATGCTGCACTGCCTATGCCACTCATTATTCTTCTATTCCCAAATACAATGATCAAATCTCTAGCCTGTGTTAAATGGGAGCCATAGAACAAGGTATGCGCATCCATCAAAGCATAAAGGATACTAGAATTTTCCTATGACCAGAATTATAAAAAAATAATTATTTCTCATGTAATGCAATGTTTGCAGGAAATGCATAAAATGGATTTATTAAAAGGGCTTTATCAATATTTCAGCAAATGTTATTGGCTGGCGTAAAGCCAAATTCCTGAACCTTTGCCAGCATCCTCGCTGCCTGTCTAGCAATAGCTTGCATGAAACCCTAGACCACGAAATAACAGTAACCAATTGTGAATTGTGGGAAAAAAATGTAGTTGGGAATCACATGAAAATACAGTCTAAATAAACCCTAAATTATGTGAAAAAAAAAATTCACATCAATAAAAAGACTTAGACATATTGCTTAGGTTTTCTTTGTTAACTCAGAAAAATTGACATGAAGACATTTAAAAAAATTGTTTGCCAGGGGCATAAGATAGAACACCATTTGAAAGGGCAATGTATGTGTATTTGCAAGCCACAAGGGTTTGCAACAGAGTATGGACATCTGCAAGAACATTGTGGAAGAGGAATTTTTTTTTAGATGTAATTGTTGTAGGTGTGCTGGTAGACATGTTTGCATAAATTGGAAGTAAGAAATTGGAAGTATAAAACTTATGGCCAAGGAGAGGACGCATAGCCAACTGGTGTGACCAGTTTAATATAATGCCTTTGTGGCCTATTTCTCATGGAAAATATCTAGCAGGTTAAGCATTAGAGATTGGATGTTGAATTCTAACTTTCATGAAAATAATGTTTATTTCACACTCCCAAAATGGAGGGTGACAACAGAGTAAGGGCATCCATCAAACAAGCTACAGAGCAAGAACAAATGATAGTATATCAACAGCTACAATCTGTGTGGGTTAAGAGAAGATGCCAACTTACCTGGAGACTGTAAAATAATTGCAGAGAATGGAGTATGGTGGCTGCTCTTTCTCCTCACACCGTCCCAAAACCCTCGCTTCTCCTTTTTTGTGAGTAAAAAAAAAACCAATATCCGAAGTCCCCCCCAAAATCCCCTCCCCAAAAACTCTCTATGTTATTTTTTTCAAGGCTATCTATGCATGCATTTTGTGGTAGCAGTGATGAGCCACGTGGCCTGTTTAGCAGAGAGCCTGCAAGAGGTGTCAACTCATCGAATGCACACAATAGGGCTAAGAGTTGACATAATATAATTTGGTAGTTATTAACAGCTAAAGATTTATTACACAATCAAGTTATAGAACACTACTCACCTTATAATATCTCACACTCACTTAATCACTTCATTAATTTTCTCACACATACTTTTTATGGCTCCTATAATAGCTATCTTTTACATATACTCTTATCTTTATCTTTTCTTTATCTCTTTATAACACTATATTTAATTTCCTATCATCTTTATTATTATTATTATTATTATTATTATTATTACTACTTTTCTTATTTGTTCATTTTATCTAAAGTAGGTATAAAAATTCCCTTCTTGTCCTCCAACTTATTATGTGATTGGATTATCTGTGCAAATATGTGAATTATCTAGATGTTGATCAAATATAATTACTAAGCACATTACATACTATAAGCCAAATGGTCGCTATCTACCATGACCCAAACACTAGTGCAACACTACAAGGAACTGACTCAACACCCTAACCACATGGTTCAGACTCACCAAGGATGGGGTAATCGGACGGTGTCTGAGGGGATTGACACCACATTTGAAACTCATTTGTCATGAGGACAATGGTGAAACTAAGGTGTATGGCCAATGTGTCATCTCCAACTCGACACCATTGGGGCATTAGGCATGCTCAGACCTATGAAGCCAGGTGGAGTCGGTGCCTAGTACCTGCACCACTCATAGCACATTATAACACATGCATATACATATCATATAATAGCCGAAGCATGAGTAGTCCACATCGGAGGATTTTAACATCCGTGATCATTTGCATAGTATGCTAATGTCATGGTGTCATCCTCTCCACATGGACACCCAATCTCAATATTAAATCTAACATAATGAAGTATTAGTAAAACAACATCATATACAACTTAAATTTCATACCTCGATGTCACCTTGATTAGGCTAGGACTAGGAATACACTACATACTCCCCCCCAAGAGCTTGACTTACTCCTGAAAGTCATAATACTAAATGGAGCCATAACACACATTAGTTCCATAAAATTCAAGATAGTTATAAAATTTAGACTATCACATTCCCCATAGTACACACAATTACGTGTGATAATTTTGTACACAAGTGAGAAAGATGTAAGGAACTCAATTTCATACAAGATATACATTATCATGCAACTATTTCCTCTAATCACATAAAGAATGAGGCTATAATAATCAGTTTTTTTTTTTCTTTCAAGTATTCACTATTTCAAATAGCCTACTAGCTGCTCACAACCATCAATTTATGCATTTATGCTAGAATAAACCACATAATTTGCTCATGAATGCAGCAAACTACATTTTTCAATATATAAAATTTTCAATTTTCTAACTCTTCACATGCAGTCATCTTTAGACACAACACACACACACACACACACACATATATATATGCACATTTACATGATTTCAATCTCTATTTTCATAACATACATGACCACTGTATCGTATAATGCAGTAATTTGTCACTTTTTTAGGGCATAATGAAACATTTTACTTCTAAAATGCAACCATAAACATGACAAAATGCACAGCTTGTACATAGATACTCTTTCACATCACAGGGGATTCACATCACAAGGCTACATCAAGAGGGGTATTACAAGGACAACACTAATAGGACACTGAGCAATCCATAGTGCCATAAAGTTGAATGATCAAGGAGTGAATAACCATGTCGTGTAGTAATTGCTGTGCCAATATCCAAAACAACATAACATCATATAATCTCACCTCAAAGGGAACCCAATATCATCCATACTGTAGTACTGAATAACAATGAATAATCATGCCATGTAGAATATCACTGTGCCAAGTAGCAAATCATGAAGGATGGTTTCAGGGTCCTCTCTAGGAGCCCTTCATGCGCAACTTAGTATGTACAAGATTCCCCAGGCCATCTACTCCCCTAAACAACCTGTCAGTGATCCCTCTAGGATATGATAGTATACAATAGTCACAACACTCTACACATACCAGCAGTTGCAACATTAAAGTACCTCAAATGAGAAAATTAGAGAAGTAAAGCAACTCATAAATTAAACCTCAATAAAGTAGAAGAAAACAAATATAATGAATCATTAAAGAAGTAGAAATCAAATAAAAATCATTGTATTATCCCAAGTTAGTCCAAGAACATGTCCTTGAGGCAAAAGGACTAAAACATAAAAATGGCCAATTAGCCCAATGTAACAAAACACTGCTGGCTTGCAAGCAAAATATCTAACACATATATAAATATTCCAACAATCTCTCAAAAATTTGCACATTACGAACACCATGCAACCTTGCATCAAGGTCACCTAAGGGGAGGAGGGGAATCATACCATGGTCTCTAACCACATAAGATAATAGCATGCAATAAGATAGTGGTCACATACCACAAAATAATATTGTGGTTCTCAAACCACAGAATAATATGGTGGCCACAAAATAATATGGTGGTTCTCTAACCATAGAATAGTATGGTGGTTCTCTAACCACATAATGATCAATGAAGAATTTATCCTATCATAATAGGTGTGTCCCACACAATCTGGAATAGTCTGATTGTATATCTACACAACGAAACCACCTGAATAGGCATCTACCAACATACAAAGGTCCACTAACATTATTCCAAGTAAGGAACAATATACCTCATATTGATACCGACGGTCTCTTCAAAAGTCATATCATCCCTATATCACAGTAACATTCACTACTATCCCATTACACACAACTGTCACTTCATCAAGCTGCCATCCCAAATACCAAAAATCTATGATGACATCAATATATCTACCAAATGTTTGTAGCTGGGACTGAGTATATGCTCAGGACACATTATGGTCTATCCTTGACCCAAGGAACAAATGGATAGGGAAAATAGGTTATCCAACCACACATACAAATACCACAAGGGCAATCACAACTAGAAATATAATTCCATTATTCTTTCTTCTAGTTCACTACTTAGTATTGAAACCAACTGTTTTGAAATTAATTATGCAATTGATACTCATTTCAAGGAATTTTTCAATAAGTCATAATGCAATATCAACCAAACTCAAAAAAATTTCTATTTCAAGATAACATATTTCTAGATACTATGACATACATACTCATCTTATCTTAAAAGTTCCACCAAAATTATTCTCAATGACATTTCATGTTTAACCAACAATCATATTCTAATTACAAGTTCTCTAATACATCACCATTTTAGCTAAATCTTCTCTATGTAATACATTTGTAAAGTTACTGAACACACTATAGTCAGTCTAACAATCAAGTATTCAAGAGGGTAAACCATCATCCTAGTCTACAACTATCAGGCTGAACTCACAAAAGACTATTAGTTTTCATGGCATGCACAACCGAGAGGTTAGACCCTACAAACACTCCCCAGAGCACCCAAAGTTGTAAAACCTGGGTGCTCTGGGGAGTGTTTGTAGGGTCTAACCTCTTAGTTGTGCATGCCATGAAAACTAATAGTCTTTTGTGAGTTTAGCTTGATAGTTGTAGACTAAGATGATGGTTTACCCTCTTGAATACTTGATTGTTAGACTGACTATAATGTGTTCAGTAACTTTACAAATGTATTACATAGAGAAGATTTAGTTCAAGTACCATCTCCTAGGGGATTACTTCAAACCATACAAAGACATTTTAAGTTTGCAAACCAAATTTTCTTTACCTTTCACCATTTAATGCTCTGGTTGTGACATGTAGATTTCTTCCTCCAAGTCACCATGAAGGAAAGTTGTCTTCACATCCATCTGTTCTACCTCCAAGTCATAAGCTATTGTGAGAGACACTAGCAATTGAATGGATGTTGTGAAGGGGAAAATGGATTAATCAATTAAGAATAATAAACCCAATACATTAATGAAATCTGAAGGAAAAGGAGATTTAAAAAAATAAATAAATGATACTCACACCTTTACCTTGCGTCTTCCATTATTCGCATATCTCTTCTTGACCTTGATGATGATGAAGCCCTTAGAAGCGATTGCTCCCTTGATTTTTGAACGTGACAAGAATGGAATGGCTAGGATACTCGTGTGATTGAAGATGAGCTTCAACACACTAACAATGAAGGATGTGAAATGCTTATCAGGATGGGGGTGCCAAAGGTGCGCTTGTGTTCCTGCAGCATAAGTTTGCTCAAACGATACATGATATAATGAGGAAGAATAGTGTTGTATTTATAGAGATGTGTAGAAGAAGATCAATGGTTGAGGATAAAAGGGAAGATCAATGGAGGAGGATTGTTGAGGAACGTGTAACAAATGGAAGAAAGACATGTGTCATTTGAAAAGCAACTTTGTGGAGTTAACTCCTCTCTTGATAAGGATGAGATTTGATTTTCTTAATTTAGAATTTATTTTTCTAATTTAAGAGAAAGTTTGCTTTAAAGATGCTTTTGCTTTTGTATGACAAGAGGAAAGTATTTTTAGAAGATAAAAATGATTTTTGAAGATAAGAATGCATAATTAAATAAAAAGATTTATTTAATTATTTTGTAGATAAATGAGAGGAATAAAATATAAAAATATATTTTATTTTGTGGAGATTTTAGATTTTATTTAAATTTGGAAGAATAAAAGATTTTAATTAAATAATTAAAATTATTTAATTATTTAGAAGAATGAAGTTGATGTAGATGAATTTAATTAATTAAATAAAATGTAATTTATTTAATTAAATGAGAGGGGATGAATCAAATAAATAAATATATATATTTATTTATTGATAGAAGAATATGAAGGTGAAATAAATATTTAAAATATTTATTTAAGTAGAGTCATGTCAATTTTAGGTGTATACATTTTGCCCCTCTTTGATGCAATGTGTTTTATCACGTTGTTTCAAAGAAAAAGAATTTTTGACAATGATACATGCCCCAGTTTGCCCCTGGTATAAGTTTAACGACAGGATGCCCCCTTGGGAGATTGGACGGGAAGAAGGCAGAAGGCGTGAGATGGACAATCTCACAAAGAAGAAGGTGAAAATGGGTTAGGATGGAGAAAAATGGGATATGGTTCGGAAGAACAGACATGGGAAGTAGCCAAAGTTGTCATACAGTCTGAGATGGTTCCCTTGCTATATATAGGAGCTGAGTCCACAAGTTCTATTCATTTGTACACTTGTCCATAGTTGATTAGTCCTCTTGAGAGCTTAGGAGAGCATGGCAGCTAGATAGATGGCTAATCTATGCAAGGAGCACCGGTTTGAGCGGATCCAACGGTTCGATCGGCCAGCGGAGGCAGGACCCCCGGTATGTTGTTCGTCAAAACTTGCTAAAAGTTGATTTTTTAGGCTCATTAATGGCTAGGAAAAATAATTAGAACAGATGCACCGAATCGCCTTCGGTGCATATGACCCCCGAAATGGCACATATGATGCGATATGGCGCATGTAAGCTCTGAAGTGGTGCATTTGATAGTTTGGTGCATACAATCTAGGAAGTGACGCATTTGATATATACTTCGGTGCATCTTATAGTTTGGCACATACAAACTCAGAATTGATGCATTTGCCTAGAAATGATGCATGTGACATAAGAAGTGGTACATGTGCTAGAACGGCGCATACAAGCCTTGGATTGGCGCATTCACGGTGAAGCGACACATGTGATATGGATCGGTGCATTTGCCACCTAGGTTGGCGCATTTGCATTAGGAAAAATCAAATGACTTACCGAAATTAACCCAATTGGCATCTTGACTGATGCGTCAATTGATAAGCAATCTCTGAGATTGTTGAGAATCTAGTTAAAAGATGATATGCTATTTTGATTAATTTGATATGTTAAGTCATTGATAGGATAGTTTGATTGTTATGAGTAGGCTTGCTTGGATATGGATTTCTTTGATGTTATGTGTTGTTTGGTTGCAGGAGGATATTCAGAATGTCCTTACGTCATGAGAACAGTTCCCGTTGCCATTGTTGCAGTGATATATGTTGACTGAGATAGATCATGAGGCTCTAGGTGCGATGGGTCTGCTTTATGTTTGCTTCATGCCTGAGGTTCGTGTGAATCAGGCTATGTTGATGGCAACGGTGGAGCGATTCCACAGCGAGGATGGTACATTCCATCTATCGACCGGGGAGATGGTGGTTACTCTTGAGGATGTGTACTGGATTCTGTACCTCCTGATTTAGGGAGAGCTGGTTGAGTATGAGTCACAGCGGGACGCTAGCTTGGAGGAGTGCAGATGCATATTTGATGACCCAGAGTTGGTGGAGGAGGTGATTTCATGGCAGGACATGTATGACTGCTATGACTACTTCCTGGGCATAGTGGCTAGACTGATCAGTGGCGTGATATGCCCCGATAGGAGGTCTCACGACTTCCCGATCGGCTGGGGGATGGTTCTAGAAAGCATGATCATGGATGGGACCTAGTATGCATGGGGCATGTGTGTGCTTGCACACTTATATAGAGACATGCACTAGGTGATTTATCATAGAGGAGCTAGTTTGTCTGCGGGTGTGTCGCTTTTGCAGTTTTGGTTATGGGAGCACATTGCTATCACACGGCCGATATGCTTATTTTATAGGCAGAGGGGTGAGCCTTATAGTTATGGCTATGCAGGTGTGATTTCCCAGCACAGGCTGGGGAAGCTGGAGTACTGGAGACATGCTTTTGATGCCGTGGATGCAGTCATCTGGTGCCCATACATAGACTGTGAGGTATGGGATGATGAGGCAGACAAGCTTTCGTATTGTTTCCAGATGTGATGGCTCATTGGAAGGACTAGGTACATTCTGGAGAGGTAGATTGTTAGCAGAGTGCAGAGACAGTTTGGCTGAGTACAGGGCAGACCATAGGGGGAGGCATGTTTTGTGAAGACTCATGCAGAGAGGTATAGGTGGGGTCCGGTGGCATCATATGAGGAGGCTTTGACAGAAATTGGTAGATTCCTTATGCAGCTTGGCCTATGAGGAGGGACATAGTGGATGCTGGCATGACGCCAGACTACGAGGAGTGGTTTGCGGCACACCCATTCCTGAGATATTCAAGGCTAGGATAGTTAGCTCCTCGTATAGACGAGGATGATTTAGATGATGAGGGTGCAGTTGGTAGGAGGAGGGGAGGACAGAGGAGGAGGAGAGATCAGGGAGATGATGGAAGAGGAGGAGGAGGTGGTAGACTGAGACAAAGGTGGAGATCCAGAGATGGACCTGCAGGTCAACAGGCAGTTGTGCAGCTGCAGGCTATAGGACAGGTACAGGTTCAGGTGCCAGTTCAACCAATGGCACCTCAGAGACAAATGCCACCACCATAGCAGGTAGCGTAGCCAGTACAGGGACAGGTGTCAGCACTGTAGGTGGCACCGGGATGGGCAGATCAGGCCCTGTAGCCTGATTTATAGTAGCAGGCTATGGTTACACTACAGAGCTAGGTTAGGTAGCTGAGGGCTCACTTGAGAGCGGTAGAGTCGCAGAGAGAGGCGGATGCAGCCCAGATATTAGAGGTATCCAGAGAGAGGGATGCAGCCTTAGCTAACATGCGGGCGATGCAGGCAGAGAGAGATGCAGCCTGTGATGGCTATGGGTACAGATGGCACATCTAGCTTTCTGGTTTCATAGGTGCAGCAAGCACAGGTGCAGGTGGCTCAAGTGTAGAGCAAGCTCACTAGAGCCCAGGCACAGGCTCAGTATTACAGAGGGTTATATCATGGGGTAGTCGCAGTGGATCAGCGTGCCCCTAGCTTCAGGAGCCAGTCAGAGGCATCCCAGCGGGCAGGTGGGTCTCGGTCTGTAGGCTCAGTGAGGGGCCCACAGTAGACAGGGAGAGACAGAGGAGAGGCCAGTGCAGGGAGCAGTGTTCCCTGGTGGTAGGATTAGGCATACCCAGATAGTTGTACCATTTTTTATCAAATTTGTACACATTTTTTATGGATGGCTGAGATAGCCAATATATGTACTTATTTTTCCCTGAGACATGTATCACCATTTGTTATGTTTTGTATACACTTATGATATGACTATGAGAGATTGGTTAGATATTCTGATATGTTGTACATTTGGACACATTTTTGATGATTATATGATGATACAGTTGTTCGTGGTCTACATGCATGTGTTCTTACGTTTATATACTATGGATGCAATCAATTTTGTGATGTTTTGGTATATGTGATGCATACTAGATGGATGTTAGGATGATTTGATATGTAAATATAGATGTGTATGGATATGAGTATGCAGTTCTATATGCTTTTGTTTATGTTTTTGGTTCTTTTGATTTGAAATATGGATGCAAATGTATTGTGTATGTCCTAGCAATGTATGAAATTGATCTGATGTGCTTGATTATGTATGCAAATGATTTAATCATGTAAATGACTATCTCATGTGATATGATATGTTGTCTATGCTATGTTTTTGATATGTCCAAATGTACTCAATCGACACAGAGATGATATAGATAAGTAGAAGAAAAGAGGTGGAGGAAATGAGGATTTTGCACTTGATATGCTGCAGGATTTATTTATTGCCTGGATGATATGGATTTGCTAGATATGGGATGGATATGGATGTGGATTGTCATCGTGAGATTTTTGCAAGGTTTTTTTGCTTTCATCATTGGGCACTTTTTGGTATTTTTCCATTTTTGAAATGTTGTAAGGAAATACAAGCATCTAGGCATAATTAGACCAAGATGACCTGAGTATTCTTTACATGGATTTTGATATAGCAAGTTGATACAAGCATCTAGTCAAACTTGAATCTAGATGACTTGAGTACTTCTTGCGTTTCAATAGACAAGGATTGCCCCTTTTCATGTTTAGACCTCGGAGTCCTCGATGATCTTTTGTTGATCATGTCGTTAGACAAAAGTCATCACATTACTACAGTTTAATCCACAAGCAACAGACAAAGAAAATGAGTATGTCCCCCATCATAGCATCTCTAGCTTTTGGCATCCTTGAGTAGCATAGGAAGACATAATGACAAAAAATCAAGACCTTGTAAATTAACCTGTTGACAAAACATTCTTGCATCAGATGTGTCTTTTGCCATAATTGATATAGAATCAGTTTTAGTGTTTTTGGTATGGTACCCTACTTCATTTTGGACAGGTTGATGTTTTGCATCAAGACTTTTGGTTGGGGTAGCTTGTTTTTGCTGTGCTTGCTTGTCTAGTGAAAGGTATCGCAATCCTTAGTGGTATCCTCTTAGAAAAGTGCATTCAAGAATCCAAATCCGCAACTAGGTCAAGGAGTTGCCCCAGTTTAGACAAAGATTGACTTATTATGGGCGAGACGACAGAGAAACATGGAGAGATGGGCCCTAAAGGACTAACCTAGTGCCTTGGGGGCTCATTGCTAAATGGCCTTGCCTACAGGATGATGCAGAGGCAACATAGTTCAGGGTAAACCCTAGTGGACCTAAGACCTAGGCGATGGCAAATTGGTCTAGAAATAGCACGGACTCAAATTGACAGAAGGACTAGATATGGGACAGCCGGGATAGTGGAGTGGAGAGGAGCCTTGGGGGTGCATTAAAAATGGCCTTGCCTATGTGATAACTCAAAGGCGACGTAGTTTGACAATGGGTCAAAGGATTAATTCAAGATGAATGGTATGAGGGACACAAGAGACATGAAGTCAGAACAGATGGAGGAAGTGATTTGTCACAGATAGCGCATGTTTTCTAGGTTTTCACCACTTGCTTTTATTTGCACGAGAGCTAAAAGTACACATGATGCTTGGTTGCCAAGTTTTCACCATGGTACCTATCCTAGGTGCCTGTTTGCCAGGTTTTCACTGTAGGATGATTTTTTTGTTATTTTCTCATTTTTGATTTTTATGTTCTTGTTTTTTATCACTTTTTTGATTTTTTTTTTGTATTTGCTTAGGACTCCCTTACATTGGGGTTTTCAAGTATAGAACTTGCGGAGGTGCATGCTATTGATAGGATCATCAAACAGTTCACCTTCAGACATAGCCAATTGATATGCCCCCGATCCATAGGCTGCAATGATGACATAGGGACCCAGCCAGTTAGGTTTGAACTTGCCTTTCTTTTCTCTATCTTGCTGGTTTCTGGGATTTTCTCTTAGGACTAGGTTACCAACTTGAAAAACTCAGGGTTTTACTCTATGATTATAACTTCTGGACATGCGCTGTTGATATGCTTTTAGGTGATTAAAGGCCTATTGCCTTCTCTCTTCGAGGAACTCTAACTCTTGAAGTCTAGTCACTCTTTATTCTTCATCTGATATGAGGCCTTTTAATGAGACTCACAAGGATGGGATCTCGACTTCAATGGGCAAGATAGGTTCATATCCATAGACTAGGGAGTATGATGTTGCACTTGTGGGTGTGCAGATGCTTGTGCGGTAGGCCCACAGCATGGGATTCAATTGGACATGCCAATCACAGCTGGCCTCATTGATAGTCTTCTTTAGTATTTTCAGAATAGTTTTATTTGATGCCTCAGCCTGACCATTGCCTTGTGGGTAATAGGGGGTTGAAAAGTAGTGTTGGATATGGAATTTATCGCATAGTTCCCTAACATCCTAATTTTTGAAGGGTCGTCCATTATCTGTGATAAGGGACGAAGGGACCCCATAACGACAAATGATATAGTTCAGAATAAAAGAGGCAATCTGTTTGCCTATGATATTAGCTAAGGGCACAGCTTCAATCCACTTTGTGAAGTACTCTATGGCAGTGATTATGAATTTATGGCCGCTTGAGGAAGGAGGGTGAATCTTGCCCACTATGTCTAGTCCCCACTGACAGAAAGGCCAAGGAGTCGTTAATGGCTACAGCTCCTGTGCTGGTGCATGTATCAGTTTCCCATGGATTTGGCACTTCTTTACAAAATGATAGGAATTTTGTTCCATAGTTGGCCAGTAGTACCCCATGCGTATGAGATTCTTGGCTAGGGTAGGGCCATTAGAGTGGGTCCCGCATATACCGTCGTGTATTTCGCTCAGGGTAGTTTGATATTCCTCACTATCGAGACATCTAAGGAGAGTACCATCGAGACCTCTGTGATATAGGGTATTGGCTACAATGGCATACCAGGATGCCTGACGGATGAAGGTTCTCTTTTGGTTACTAGAGAGATCAGGTGGGAGGGTATTCTCTCTAAGATAGGCAAATATCTTTCCATAGAGAGGGGAATCAACTCCAACAATGTGGCAAATGATATGGGACTCAGGGGTGTCGTATGCAAGACAGGACACTGGCTCTACCAAGAACTCATAACGTGATTGATTATCTGGAATATCAAGGAGAGAGGTGATCATGGCCATAACATCTGCAGCTTTGTTCTCAATCCGTGGTATCTATTCAAAAGATATCTTGACGAAGTATTCTTTGAAGTCATCTACCATTCTCTTGTAAGGGATCAATTTCTCATCTTTTGTTTGGTAGTCTCCATTCACTTGATTGATGACTAGCTGTGAATCACCATACACTTGAAGCTCTTTGATATTCCATTCAACTGCTAGCTTGATACCGATGACTAGGGCTTCATACTCTACCACTTTGTTAGTGCAGGGAAACATTAATCTATATGATTTAGGAATGGTGTCTCCATTAGGTGTGATCAATAAGATACCTGCCCTGATCCATGCCGAGTGTATGAGCTATCGAAGTACATTTTCCAGGTTGTTGTACTTATGTGGAAGATAGATTCATCGAGAAATTGAAAGCTCAAAGGGCTGTCATCCGTTAGAGGTGCATCTGCCAATTGATCTGTTAGTACTTGTCCTTTTATTGCTTTCCTGTCTACATATTCAATGTCAAACTCACTGAGTAGCATGACCCATTTAGACAATCTACCTATTAGGGCTGCCTTGTTGAGTAGGTATTTGAGTGGATCAATCTTCACCACTAGTTTGAAAGAATGTGACAACATGTAATGTCTCCATTTTTGTGAGGCCAAGACCACCGCTAGACATGCTCTTTTGATAGGTGTGTATTGTAATTCATACCCAACAACTGTTCGACTGATATAGTAGATTGCCTGCTCTTTCCTATCATAGTTTTTCTGTGCAAGGAGAGTTCCTAGAGCTATGGGTGTATCTGAGATATATAGTATTAGAGGCTTGCCCTGAATTGGTGGCATCAATACCAGTGGTTTCATGAGGTATTCCTTTAATTGCTGAAATGCATGTTCACATGACTTGTTCCATTTGAAAGGGACATTCTTTTGGAGAAGGTGAGAAAATGGGTGGCACTTGTCTGCCAATTGAGAGATGAACCTTCTGATAGATTGCAATTTACCTTATAGGGATCTTAGTTGAGTCAAATTCTTAGGAGGTGGCATCTCCATGATGGCCTTCACCTTAGCTAGGTTGACTTCGATACCATTTACAGACACGATGTATCCCAGTAGTTTGCCTAATGTAACCCCGAACACACACTTCTTTGGATTGAGATGCACATTAAATTGTTCCAACCTGTTGAAGATCTTGTCTAGTACCACTAGATGGCCTTCTCTTGTGAGTGATTTTGCCAGAATGTCGTCGATGTAGTCATCCATTATAGTGTGCATCATGTCATGGAAGATTGTCGTCATAGCTCTCTGATATGTTGCACCAGCATTTTTTACACCAAATGGCATGACACACCAACAGTAGGTGCCCCAATGACATGTAAATGTTGTCTTGTGTTGGTCTTCTGGTGCGATCTTTATCTGGTTATATCCTGAGAACCCATCCATGAGTGACAGCATAGTGTGCCCTATCGTGAGATCTACAATCATGTCTATGTTTGGCAAGGGGAAGTCATCTTTTGGACAAGCTTTGTTCAGGTCCCTGAAATCATTACATATTCAGACTCTGCCATCTAGTTTAGCCACTGGTACTATGTTTGAGACCCATTTAGGATAGTCTATAGGCCTGATAAATCTGACATCTAGCAGTTTCTTTAGCTCTTCCTTTACCATGAGGGCCACATGTGGATGCATCTTTCTGAGTTTTTGTTTGACCGGTTTAGCTCCTGGAGCTAAAGATAAATGATACATGATAAGATTTGGATCTAGCCCTGGCATGTTAGCATATGTCCAAGCAAAGTTGATTTGTTTTCTCTTGAAGAAATCTGTAAATGCTAGTTTTTCGTGTTCTTTTAGAGCTTTTTCCATGTGGATCATTCTAGGCTCATCCCATGTGCTGACGTTGATTGGTTCTGCTGGTTCTATCAAGATCGATGATCTCTCCTGATGTGTAAGATTGGGTAGAGGGTCAAGCCTTCCATCCTTTGGCACCTCAAAGTGGTTTTCACCATTGGATACGCCTTTATTTTTACTATTTTGATGATCTAACACTACCTCGGAGTGGTTTTCACCGTTAGATCATTTTGTTATTTTGATCTTTTTATGACTGAAAGGCTTGGCACTCTCTCCAAAATAAGCCTTCTCATTGAGTTCAATAGCATAGCCAACTCTGTGGTCCCTTGTAGGTATATGATCTCTAAGCTCAAGATAATCTATGATGGCTTCGTCATTTTCAAAGGTGTCTAGCTTAGGGGTGGTGTCTTCTAGGTCCCAGTCGATAAGTTCAGGGTGCACCAAAGGTAAGGGGTCATTGGGTTGGTCTAGTTTAATGGCATTGATGGCTAGGATAGAGTTATTGAAAGCACGGACAAAGTCTGCGATGGTACCCTCTATTAGTGGATCCGTCAAGGGAGGCATCATTCTTTCCTCACGATCATCACTATCATTATTATGTGGAACAAACTCTAATGGTCTAGCCCTTGGACCTTGTCTCTCATTAGCATGGGTTGGGTCATACTCGTGGACAACGTTGATATCTTTTTCATCACACGATAGCTCAGAGAGGCTATCCCATTCATACTCATTTGAATCGATCTCACTATTCAGTTGCAGTTGTTGAATTTTCTCAACCAGATTACTAACAGACGTTTCTGGTTGTTTTCCTTTATTCTTATTTTCTTTGTTGGTTCTTGGTGCTCTAGTGTATCCTAGCCCTGTAGTGTCTCAGGCTGTCAAGGTATGAGGTTGGATGGGTTCAGTGATGCCATCCTTTCTTGAATCGAGTGGACCATGTCCTTCATATCCCATTCTCTGTAGCATTTGGAAACCTTGACCATATTGTGTAGTTTGTATAGTAGGATGGTCATGTTGTGTGGATGAACTACCTTCATCTTTATATAGCCATTGTAGGATATCCTTTTCATCACTCTCATCTTCTAGGCTTCCCCACTTTGCAAACGGTACTTTTGTAGTTCTCTCTGCTTTTGGTGTCTTTAGGATAGGTCTCCCATAGGACCTAGGAGATAGGGGCAGTTGTGCCAAGTAGAGGGATTGAGAGATCGTGTATTCACCTAAGCCCTTATCTATGAGTCTGAGACCAAGTTGTAAAGCTTGTGAAGAGGAAGCAAGCAAAGCCGGATCAACACAAGATGAAGAGGCTGTAGAAGCATGGTTGGTGGGGATCACAACTTCGGGTTTTGGATGAATGGAGTTGCAGTATTGATAGGGGTTAGGGTCACCTTGGATGGTGATCTCTTGAACTTCATGTGGGAACTTGATACATTGATGGTATGTTGAAGGTACTACTTTCAGAGCATGTATCCATGGTTGCCCAAGAAGAATGTTGTACACTAGCTCCATGTCGAGGAGTTGACAAGCTACATCTTTTACCACGGGGCCCACTCTGATTGGTAGGGTAACAATTCCTTTGGACGTTCTTTCCTTCTCATTATAAGATTTTATGGTGATTTTCCATTTAGGATCTATTGCCTTTTCTGAAAACCCTAATGTAAGGATTAGTTTCAATGTGCAAATATTTAAACTAGCCCCTCCATTGATTAGGACTCTTTTGATCTTGTGCTTGTGTATGAAAGCTTCAATATGAAGGGACTCATTATGGGTTTGAGTGATTGACATATCATCCTTCTTAGTGAATGATAGGGAATGTGGTGAGGTAATATGACCAACCATGGTTTGGAATTGCTCTTCAGCAAGGTTTGTGGGGATGGAGGCTTCTGCTAAGGGTTTGTCAACTATGGACCTATGAGAAGGAGATAGACGTAGAAGTTCCAAGATGGAGATATGTGCAGGTGTTTTGTGGAGTTGATCCACAATACTGTATTGATTAGACGGTGTGGCAGGGGTTCCCCTAAGGGTGACTCTGTTACTATAGGTAGTAACATTGCAATCTGGGTCCTTGTTAATAGTGATCACATTAATGTGTGAATCACCTTCTAAGATATGGTTAACAACATAGTCAAAGTTGACGTTTGTGTAATTTGCATTGTTAGAGCCACTGTTGTTTTTGTTGGAAGGTCCTCCCTACTCATAGTTAGGAAGAGGATCCTTGAATGCCTGATGATCACTGCTCGAGGTATGTCCATCAACGGATATCTTGTTTTGTTAGATTAAGTCTTGGATTGTGTGTTTGAGTGCTATACAATCATTGGTTTTGTGTCCTTTGTTACGATGAAATTCAACAGTCGTTATCATTCCACCAATGAGGTTTGACCTTAGGTTCATACTCCCGTGCAGTTGGAAGTGTTATGATCTTGTTTGTGATTAGCTTCCGCAAGGCGGTTTCCAGTGATTCACCCAAGGGTGTAAACTTTCTCCTAGGTTGAAAGTTGGTGAACTGAGATTTAGTGTTTCTTGGTTTGTTTTGTGGGGGGTTATTTTGAGGTGTTGATAGGTTGAAAATTGGTTTCTTAGGTGCCGCATTCTTGGCATCCACCACCCCATCATTCATAATGTTTTTATTTTTCGTCTAGAATCTAGGTTTGTCATTATTGCTGTTGGTACTAGGAGTGTCTTTATAGAGCTTTATTTGACCTTTTGCGATTAGAGCTTTCTCTATGAGGAGGCCCATCTCATTGACCTTGCTAAAAGAAGTGGGACATTGGATTTGGATTTGGTAGCTTAGATCCATTTGTAAATTGTGGATGAACATTTCTAACATCTGTTTCTCTAGCATTTGGTGTGGGCACTTGCTTGTCAATTGTCTCCATCTTTGTACGAAGGCGGCAAAAGATTCTCCACCTTTCTGTTTGGTGTTGCAAAGATCCAATATTGAGGTGTCGTGCTCAATATTGTAAGAGAAGTGGGTGACAAATTTATCTACCAGTTCATTGAATGTTTTAATACTGGGTGGTAGTCTAGAGAACCACTCCATGGCCTGTCCTCCTAAGCTTCGTGGGAAAAGTCACATAAGATAGGTGTCATTATGTGCAACCTCGAGACAAGCAGCATTGAATTCCTTGATGTGATCCCTTGGGTCACCCTTTCCTCGATATTTGTCAAACTTAGGCACCTCAAATTTTGAGGGGAAAGATATCATGACCAAGGCCCTATCAAAAGGATATGGTGAAATATCCTCTAAGGTGTAATGTTTGGTAGATGCCCCTATTTTCATGTCTAAAAATTGTTGTTGGAGAGCTTCAAATTTTTGGTTCATTAGACTTAGGCCATCCGTAGCATCAGTGTTGGTTTTACTTTTGTCTGAAGGCGTTTCTTCCTCGTGTCTACTTCCCTTAGTTTCTCTGAGAGTCTCTATGTCATAATCCTTAGGGAGCTTGACTCCTAGACTTGCCAGATGTAAAAAGAATTTTGTAGGGTCTTGGACAAGTACTTTTTCTAACAGGCGTTGAAATTTTAGGTTATGTTGCATTTGAAGGATCTCTTCCATAGAATTTTCTTCGTCACTTTCGTGACCGTCATGAACACTTTTCTCAACCATTTCTATTTTTTTTTGTTTTTGTAATCTAGTTAAGACTAGGCAAGGTGGTAAAGAAATGGGATGGAGTGAAAAAGATTCTTGAGCAAGATGCTAGGATGATACAAGGTTTTAGCAAGGTCTTCTTAGATCTATGTGATGTCAAACAAGTTGGGTATACAAAAGTGATAGTCAAAGTAAGGATGTTAGAAATCTGATTACTTGATGTTGACTAGTCTTGTATAAGCTACTAGTGGAGTTTCAAGAGAAAAGGATAAGTAACCCTTGATATTGGACACTCACTAGGTTTGTTTCAGTATTGATGGTGATCTAGAGTAACTTGGTTCTAACCTTGTAGGAATTTGGAACGATTTGGTGAGACTTTGGATGAAAAAGCAAATATGGTATGGAAAAGAAGGAGAAATGGTTGATTTGCAAGGTCTTGATTAGATCTTTCGAAATTGAAACAAGTTTGAAAATGGCTTTGACAAATGTTGAAATTTTTGCTCTTGGAAGGTACAGGTTTAATTCTCTGGTTTGGATGTGCAGAAGTATATGCACCACAATAGAAATCAAATGCGCTAGAAGTCGGGTTAAATGTGCAATACTGGTAAAGTTTTGAATGCACCACAATAGAGTTTAGATGTGCTAGAAGTTGAATCAGATGCTCCACAGGTCATGGCAAATGCGCAACTCTGGCTTTTGTCTTGTTTTCTCAGAATTTTGGAAAATTTTGGAATGTTTTCAGGATTTTTCTATTTTTGGTTTGAAAAACTTGGTGTTTCTAAATATTCTGATGTTTAATTATGGCAAAAGCACAGCAAACACATAGAAGTTTTCCATGATTTTTATCTTTTTATATTTTTTTGTATTTTTGGACTATTTTGACCCAAAATAAGTACACCCTAGGCTAGATAAGACAATATTTGTTGAATCCTCTAGTTGTGCTTACTCAAAGCATGTAGCTCTAGAATCTGGTAGCATTGGCTCCCCTCCACGGCACTCACTTCTCACGCATACCAGATTCAGGTTTCCTTAGGCTCGTACCCCCACCGAACCTTAGGATTGTCCCTGCTACCTCTACTAAGAGTCACATGAATCGAGGCCACTTCAAGAACTCTGCCCTTTGCATCAACAAATAGGGGATTTTGGCTTACTAAACAATTGGTTCTTAGTCAGGACAACCGTTCAAGTGGTTACATGTGCGGCAGCTCTACTCTCTGTTATGGAGTCTCCCAGCCTCAAAGGGTTACACCTTAGAGGGTTTTGGGGGAGGTTGGCTGTCGATGTAACACAACAACACTCATTGCAGGAGGTTTTCACCTTAAGCACAATTTATTTTAAGTGGCTTGGTAGGGCTTGGCTTTAGCCTGTTACCACTCAAGGTCATTCCCACTTGGACAAGCGTGCATCCAAGGGCAGGCCTCCCTAAAGGTTTTACAAATAGAATGACAAGTCTGGCACTTTGGTCACCCAGTTAAGGGGAGAGCATAATCGTATTGTCATTCACAAGCATAGAATACACTGGTTAATCCAACCTACTTAAAAGTAGAAAAACTAAATGGGCTACTCTACTTGTGTACTCACACGATTGTTAAGTTGGAAGTGATTAAGACATAGCAATGTTCATTTTCCTGTTTGTAAAGATAGTAGTGGTCTAACTAGGAAAATAAATTAACAATGTAAAGATAGCCATGAGTTCAGTTACTTTCTTCCTAGTTATGAACTATGTGAAGTTTACATGTAATGCACTTGTTTACTTTTCCCTTAATTAGTCTAAATGAACTAGGCAAAGCATTTAAATGATCTAATCCAGCCACTAAGCCTACAAAACAAAAGTTAGCTCAAATGTAAAAACCAGCTGAAACCCTAAAGCAACAGTGTGGAACAGATGCGCCGCAATGCAATCTGAATGCGCAGAAACATATAGTGCATATGGCATTTTACATATGCGCTAATCCAGAAGGTAAATGCACCATAATATGATGCAAATGCGTTAAATGATCAAATGCGCTGTAGTAGAGGACATAAGCACAGTCTCAGGGTATGGATGCGCCATAGTATGAATGCAGCGACAGAGAAATCATATGCGGTAAAATGGAAGGCAGATGTGCAGGATGACCGCAGGCATCAAAACAGAGGGTAGAAGTGCTGTTTCAGGGTATGAATGTGTCGTTCTATCATAAGCGTTGAAATAGAAGGCAAATGCATCATCTGGGAGGTCAAATGCACCAAAGTTTCAGATGCGTTAGATCGGGAGGCAAATGCGTCATTTTAGAAGTCAAATGCACTAGAACCTTCTGTCTGAACCCTGTACCTACACCTGTATGGACCTGTCACTTAGCAAGACTCAGTTTTTGATTAGTTAGAGGGGCAAGGGCCCCACGGTGGGCGCCAAAATGTGAATAGGAAAATGGATTAATCAATTAAGAATAATAAACCTAATACATTAATGAAATTTGAAGGAAAAGGAGATTTAAACAAACAAATAAATGATACTCACACCTTTACCTTACATCTTCCATTATTCGCCTATCTCTTCTTGACCTTGATGATGATGAAGCCCTCAAAAGAGATTGCTCCCTTGCTTGTTGAAGGTGACAAGAATGGAATGGCTAGGATACTCGTGTGATTGAAGATGAGCTTCAACACACTAACAATGAAGGATGTGAAATGCTTATGAGGATGGGGGTGCCAAAGGTGCGCCTGTGTTCCTGCAGCATAAGTTTGCTCAAATGATAGATGATATAATGAGGAAGAATGGTGTTGTATTTATAGAGATGTGTAGAAGAAGATCAATGGTTGAGGATAAAAGGGAAGATCAACGGAGGAGGATTGTTGAGGAACGTGCAACAAATGGAAGAACAACATGTGTCATTCGAAAAGCAGCATTGTGGAGTTAACTCCTCTCTTGATGAGGATGAGATTTGATTTTCTTAATTTAGAATTTATTTTTCTAATTTAAGAGAAAGTTTGCTTTAAAGATGCTTTAAAGATGCTTTAAAGCTACTTTTGCTTTTGTATGACAAGAGGAAAGTATTTTTAGAAGATAAGAATGATTTTTGAAGATAAGAATGCATAATTAAATAAATAGATTTATTTAAATATTTTGTAGATAAATGAGAGGAATAAAATATAAAAATATATTTTATTTTGTGGAGATTTTAGATTTTATTTAAATAAAATTGTATTTTATTTAAATTTGGAAGAATAAAAGATTTTAATTAAATAATTAAAATTATTTAATTATTTAGAAGAATGAAGTTGATGTAGATGAATTTAATTAATTAAATAAAATGTAATTTATTTAATTAAATGAGAGGGGATGAATGAAATAAATAAATAAATATATTTATTTATTGATGGAAGAATATGAAGGTGAAATAAATATTTAAAATATTTATTTAAGTAGAGTCATGTCAATTTTAGGTGTATACAGATGTCGACTTTGCAACAGGACAGAAGATCTCACCATAATCTATACCCTCCACTTGTGAATACCCCTTCGTAACCAATCTAGCCTTATACTTCTCAACACTACCATCTACACCAATTTTCTTCTTGAACACCCATTTGCATCCAATGGGTTTCTGTCCAGGAGGCAAAGGCACCAAGTCCCAAGTTTGATTCTTTTCCAAAGAAGCCATTTCTTCCTCCATGGCCTCCTTCTAGGAACTTGCATCCTTCATATACAAAGCTTCTGATATAGTTCTAGGTTCATCACTATTAGTAAGCAAAGCATAAGCACAACTAGAATCAAGCAATGTAAAACCAAACCTTTCAGGTTGCTTTCTTATCCATGTAGACCTCCTCAAGAGCTGAGATTGAGGTTCAGCTTCTTCATCTGAGCTTTTAGAGCTGCTAGAGCTCTCCTCATCATTAGGTCCAACATTGTCTTTTTGTTCAGTCTTCTCAGGGGTGAGAGGAAACTGAACAACATCCTCTTTCTTTTCTTTTTCTTTTGGCTACAAAATAGTGGAAGAAGGTGTAAGCTCTCTGAAGATGACACTTCTACTATACAACACGTTTTCAGCCACAGGGTCCAAAAGCTTGTATCCTTTCACACCACCACCATAGCTGTTGAAGATACACTTAACAGCTTTGTTCTCCAACTTTGACCGCTTCTCCCTAGGCACATGTGCATATGCCTCACAACCAAAAACACGAAGATGCCTTATTGAAGGCTTTCTACCAGACCACACCTCCATGGGTGTCTTTCCAACAAGAGTTGATGTAGGAGATCTGTTTACCAGATAGCAAGTAGTGGCAATAGCTTCAGCCCAAAACTTTTGTTCTAGGCAAGCTCCACTAAGCATACTCCTAGCCTTCTCCATCAGTGTCTTGTTCATCCTCTCTGCAACTCCATTTTGCTGCGGCTTGTATGGAGTTGTATTGTGCCTTTCAATCCCAAGTTCCTTGCAATACTTATCAAATTTTGTAGAACAGAACTCACCACTATTGTCAGTTCTCAAACATTTAATCTTTTTACCAGTCTAATTTTCAACAAAGGCTTTAAACTCCTTAAACTTGCTATAGACTTTAGATTTACTTCTGAGAAAATAAATCCATGTCCTTCTACTGTAATCATCTATAAAAGATACAAAGAATACAGATTTTGATAACGAAGGAACATTAACAAGACCAAACACATTAGAATGAATGAGGTCCAATGCACCAGAAGACTTATGAGAACTCGAGTAAAACTAAACACGATTTTATTTTCCATAAATGCAATGTTCACAAAAGTTGAACTAAAGATTACAATCATCTAACCCCTCAATGAAGTTCTTATTTTTCAAGGTATGCGGACTCTTCTCACCAATGTGGCCAAATCTCTTATGCCGTAACATTGTCTTTTCTATAGGAAGTTTAACTTCCAATGCACGATTACAACCATCAAGACTAGAAACTACAGATTTCTTCACTGCTCATTCACATGGTGGGGATGAAGTGACTGCTGCCCTCTTCCTTGAGTCAGAAGAACTATTGCATTGTGAAATGCATGCCTGTAGCTGAAACAAAGAACCTCTCTTAGTACCCTTAGCAAGCACCATAGCTCCTCGAGTCATCTTGCATCCTTCTTTCCAAAAGACAATCTGCACACCTGCATCATTCAACATACTTACAGAAAGCAGGTTCCATGCTAAGCCTAGGATGTGCAGAACCCTAGAGATCTCCTTCACTCGACCATTAGGGAATCAAATAGAGACTCTTCCATGACCAATGATCTTTAGATGAGAGTCATCACCCAGATACACCTTCTCCTCATACTTAGTGAACCAGTCTCGATGTGAGGTCATGTGGAATGATGCACTAGAGTCGATTAGCCACACATCATCAGATGCATGGGTTTCCAGGGCTGCGATGAAAGTATCGCCGTCATCTTGTGATTTTTTAGAATCTAAATTAGGAGATTTCTTCTTTTTCTTCTTCTCCTCTTTGCATTCCTTTCAGAAATGTTCGATCTTTCCACAATTTCAACAAAGAGCCTTGGACTTTCTAGGAGATTTGGATCTCCCATGGGATTTGGATCTACCCTTCTCAGCTTTCTTGTCCTTCTTCTTCCCTTTCTCCTTGGGTCTTCCACAAACTGCAAGGGCCTCTTTGGCTGCCTCAGAAGACTTTCTCTGCATCTCTTCAGACAACAATGAATAAACGACTTCTTCCATTTTGAATGTGGATGTGGTGCATCCAATTGCCATGACAAGATGATCCCATGAGTCTGGTAGAGAACAAAGCAGGGTCATACACTAATCCTCCTCCTCCATCTTTACACCAATAGATGTCAATTGTGCAACCAGCATGTTAAAGGCATTCATATGCTCAACAACGGATCCTTCATCTTCCATTCAAAGAGAATATAACTTCTTTCTCAGAAAAATTTTATTAACTAGGGATTTGGCTTGATACACATCCCCCAACTTCTTCTAAAGGAGTTTTGCAGTAGTCTCCTCATGGACATTTAACAACACAGAATCGGCAAGACTAAGTCTTATGAGACCCTTAGCCTTCCAATCCTTGAGATCCCAATCATCTTGTGACATTGCAACTGGTTTAGTTCCATTCACACTATCCCAAAGGTCTTGGTCAACTAACATGTCTTCCATTTTGAGCTTCCACAACTCGAAATTACTACCATTGAACTTCTGTAATTCAAACCTTCCTGGTGTGCCTACCATCTCCTTGCTGCAATAAGATATAGAATGCTCTACATAGACTCCCACTCAACCTAAGATTAGCTCAAAAAACCCCTACCCAACAACTAGGACCAAAGGTGATCAAGCTCTGATACCAACTGAAAGGAAGCTAGGTGTGTGGAAATGCTTCATACACTAATCTATTGAGGAGAGGGCTATGCAAATTCAACTTTATCCTAACTATTACAGTAATGTTAAACCATTAACATGAGATATTGTGCAAAAACACAAGAACTAGAAAGTAGACAAAAGTAGAGAGACAAAGATTTATGGTGGGGAAAACTCTTATCGGGTGAAAAACCCCACACTCAGAAACCTGCACAATGTGTTAACAAATCTAAAATTTTTTTTACAATACACTTGCAATGCAAGCTTCAATGGTCCTCGACACTCATTTCTAGAGTCAATTCGATAGCATAATAGTACCTATGAACCTGTGATACAAACTCCATCTCCAAGCACCTGTATAAATAGGAAATACAAGGCAATATTGGACCTTTCTTGGAATGGGTGTCCAACATGGATTCATGGACTAAAACCCATGCCCAAGGACATTAGATCAACATTGTAGAATGTACCTGACACTTTTCCACAACTCCCATCCCAAAGGCATCACCTATTTCCAAAATGGGCTATGACAGATGCTCTTACGACACTTACGACCATTATAGAATCTGTCATAGCAGTTACAACTTACAACTGTAAGAGAATCTATCATACACATGCTATAAATAGCATATTCTCTTACAACATGTCATATTCCACCTTGGGGCACCAAAATATGCCTTATTCAAAGATGCTTCATGACACATGTCATCACCTATCTTACAACCTTCTATTTCTGACTCTTACATGTCATAGATTCGTCATAGGAATCCATCATAACCGTTTCGGTCAAACATTCCTTATACAACATGGAAGATGCCAACACATGGTAGAATATTCCTACCATTAAGTGGGATGCCTATCTCCTCATGTGAGGACAAATACAAGTTGTCATAATCCATGTAGGATTGACACATCACCGTTCCACATCCCACAATATGACAATATGGATTTTCCAAATATTTACAACATAGGAAATTAAATAATAAATACAAACATTACAAATGCAGAGAATTACCAAGGTTGAGACACCTTAATTCCCAACAATATCCACTACTTGGGGTGTTTCCATTTCTACGAATATTTGAGCAAATTTGAGAAAGGGTTTCAAACAGAAAATACCTCTTTGACTAGATTAGGGTTGAACTCATCTTGCCTTGAAATTCTTTTGAGAACATTGTAGTTGTTTTGAATCTTTCTTTGGTTTGCCTTGGACACTTTAGAGCTTATAATGTAAAATGATTTTTCCTTTGGATACAACTCCTTTTAACCCTTGCATGCCGAAACCTAAGTGTCATTAATGTTATTTTTCAAAAAAGTTGTCAAGCACTTCTCTGATACTCACAATCAATTCAAATTGCTCCGCAATCCTTCACATTGGATCTTCTTCTACCAAAATTTCTTTCAGAAGTTTTCTCATAAGATTCTTCACAACATACCTTAGTACCAAATTCCAGTACTAACTTTCTGGCTGGGGCTTTTAGATTTTCAACATAGCTCCCCTTGAGCTAGAGCACCCAATTTACTTCCCAAAGGAAGTATCTGCACTAGATGCTAGTGCGGATCCATCCTTAACTTCAATTACTTCTTTCTTGATCTAGATCTTGTCCATTTCTTTCTTAGTTTCAACCAGATCAACTTTTTCTTTTCCCTTATCATTCCTCTGCTCTGTTTTCCTTTCTTCAGCATATTAATTTATTTTTGAAAGGAAGCAAGGTATGTGGAAATGCTTCCTACACTGATCTACTGAGGAAAGATTTATGCAAATTTCAACTTTTATAGTTACAGATTAAGATGCACATTAACAGAAAGATAATAACAACTTCTAAATACAAACACAAAAGTCACAACACAAGATATACGTGGGGAAAACCCTTTCACCTTAAAACCCCACTCCAAAGCCACCTAATATATTATTCAAGAATCAAGAAGATTACAATATACTTGCAGAGAAAGCTTTTACAGGAGTATATCCAACCAGAGATCTAGAAGGTAATTTGACATCTATAAGATTCTCACATACAACCTCCATCTCAGGTTCCTAATAAATAGGAGATACAATATAGTACACCGCCAATGGTAATTATAAAAGCATGAGCTAATACCACCCAAAAGTGGCACCCAAATTATCTCCAATCAAAGATGCCTTGTGATGTGTCAAAACACACACCAACACATGTAACTCTCCCCTTTACAACTCTTTTATGTGTCCAACACATTTTTACATTTCCCAAAAATAGGTCCAACTTTTGGAGGCCAAAACTTTTGATCTGGGTGTCTGATTGACAAACCATTTGATGTGTCGGAAAGCTTGTGAAGAGATCTATCACCCTATAACCTACTATGCTGGTTATGAGAATTTTTGGGACATTTAGAGAAGTTTCAATTCTATTAATTGAGTTCAAAGACTTTTTCTGACAGTTTCAAAAAAAAGAAACTTTAATATCTCGCAATCCAAATATGATCTTGAGACAAAACTCACTCGAGATGTTCACTTAGTTGTTCTGCACCTTCTGGGAAAAATTTTAGGTCAATCTAAGCTCAATTAAAGGACTTACTAAAAATAGTAAGTCTCACTATTTTTAGCTCATTTGGAAACTTTTGGAAACCTTGAAAGTTCCAAACCATTCTCCAAGATAAAGGGTATCCAAAAAGACCAAGACTAGGAAAAATAGTAATCTTTTGAAGTTGCAAGGTTGAGACACTTTTCCTAACACTTTTCACATTCTTGCTTCTAGAAAATCTTTCAACATGTCCAAATTTGTTACAATTGTAGCACACAATATTTCCTTGTCCTTGATTCCTTCCTCTGAATGAATTCCTCTTTGATCTGCATTGATTAGCCATGTGTCCAAATCTATTACATGCAAAACATCTTCCATTGAATGATTGAGTATTCTTTGAAATCTGAAAGCCATTTTTTACCTGACTTCTGCATTCATTTGATCTCTGACTAATTTTCTTACAATTGAAACATTAACCAGAGAATGATGGAACATTTTGATTTATTCTACTCCTACACTGAGTAGCTTTATGACCAAACATTTTGCAATTAAAACAATGGCCATTGAAAGATGGGTACCTTTGAGCATTTGGCTATCTGACCGGAGATCTTCTAGGTCTTCTTCTTTGATTCCTAAATTGGTTGCCTTTTTTTTGGTTCAACTAAAAATTTCCTTAATGATGAGGAGCACACAGCGGGAATGGATAATTTTTCAAAATTTGAACTTTTGAACTCTTAAACCTTTTGGAACCATTTCTAGGCTCGGTGAACAGATCTTTGAACCTTTGAACCTTTTGAAGCTTTTGTTTTCAGCAACACTTTACAACTTATCTCTCCAAAGTCTTAGTCACTCCGATGTGAGGTTCAACACTCTTTGCTTATCGGCAAGAAATCACCATCGACGATCTTCAAACTTGTCACTCCGACATCGCAACTCTTCCTGATGGGTGACTCTACACTTCTTGCCTATCGGCAAGACAATTACTATTGGCCATGTTAGAATTTTCTTTGCCGATACGCCGATGCAAAGTTTACTTTATCCCTCTTCAACTGAACCCTAGCACATGGAGATGCTAGGTCAACCTACTATGCAAAACACTTTGTCTGGATCCTCTGCACCGTCGAACACAAAAACAAAACAAGAAAACAAAAACAAATACTATACAATGAAGCCATTCCACTAATTTTGATGGAAATCATACGAGTGGAATGCTTCACATCGATATACTGCAACAATGGATAGCACGAAGAAAGAATAGAAATCTATAGTTTTGCAAATTATAGTTATAGGAAACGAGAACTGAATTGACAGAACATAACGATTTTATTTCTCCTTAGAATAATGCACAATTACATTCACACTTCTCCTTCCTTCTCTCTTCAGATGGTTCCTTCCTTTGGTTTTTATCAACTCAACCTGCCAACAGTTGGAAAACCAACCAATGCAAATAGTTGGAAGACCAACCAATCCAAACTACCTCAAACTGTCCTACTGCCCTATTTTTGGCATTATGTGATTAACAATTTTACAAATGTGTCCTAACTCACTTGGGACTTACAAAAAGGGTTCTAGGTCCTGAAGGACCTAGAGACAAATGGAAATGAAAATGCATTGGTCAAATAGACATTATTACAAAAGAAAATAAGATTTTCTAGGTGCTCCTGGACCATACTCCCCGGGTAAAAGTTGTCTCAAGTCCTCTCAGAGACTAACTGCTACAAATCACCACCCTGCTTTTTGATGTCTTCTTCCAACATCCATGTGGCTTCTGAGTCTGGCAATCCTTTCCATTTGACTAAGTGCTCAAAGTAGGTATGATTTCTTATCTTTTTGGTTGTCCTTCTATCCAAGATGCACTCCATCTTAGGTGGTTCCTTAGGTGGTAAATGTTGCACCCACTCTTTATTGTCTTGGACAGAATCTATTGTACCTTCTCCTGTATCAGGACTCCTATATAATGTTAGATCAGTAACATTGAATATAGGGGAAATAGAAATATCATCAGGGAGTTTAATTTTGTAAGAATTAGGACCATATTTCTCTAAAATATTACAAGGTCCAATTTTTCTCATCATCAACTTGTTGTGGCTTCACTTGGGTAGTCTGTTCTTGTTGAGATGAACTGTGACCATATCTCCTATTTGGTACTGCACATCCCTTCTCCTTTGATCCACTCTAGCCTTGATCTTCTGACTATTCTTGTGTAGAGCATCTTTGACTTGTTGATGGATCTCTTTCATAGCCTCTGCAAATGTATCAGCATGTCCATTCCTTTTGTCTAACCCTTGAACATCTCTCAATTTGAAAATTCCTCTAGGATGACTACCATAGACAACTTCAAAAGGACTTAGACCTGTACTTCTATTTGTAGAATCATTATAGGCATATTCTTCTTGTGGGAGTACCACATCCCAACTACCTCCATGTTCTCTTGTCAAACATCTCAGCAGATTGCCTAATGACCTATTCACAACCTCAGTTTGGCCATCAGTCTGAGGATGATAGGTTGAACTAAAGGACAAATTTCTACCCAATCGTTTCCACAAGGTTCTCCAAAAATGTCCCACAAATTTGTTGTCTCTATCAGATATAATACTCAAAGGCAATCCATGAATCCTGACAATTTCTTTAAAGAACAAACCTGCAATGTAACTAGCATCATTGGTGGTTTTACAAGGAATAAAATGCACCATTTTGCTGAATCTATCTACCACAACAAACACATTGTCACAACATGTCCTTGTCTTGGGCAATCCCATCACAAAATCCATACTCAAACTTTCCCAAGGTCTGCCTGGTATGGGCAAAGGTTGGTATAGTCCTGCATTGGTTGAGACCCCCTTTGCTCTCTGGCAAATCATACAACTCTCAACAAACCTTCTGATATCAAATTGCATCTTTGGCCAAAAGTAAAATCTTCTTACCAGATCTAAGGTCTTATTGAGCCCAAAATGTCCTCATAAACCACCACTATATTTCTTCTTCACTATATTATCCCTCATTGAACACTTAGGGATACATAGTTGACTCCCTTTAAACAAAAGTCCATCCTGCAATGTATAATCTAAAAATTCACTGTGGAAAACATTGGTAAACTCACTGCATACCTTGTAAATCTCCTTGAAATCTTGGTCCTCTTCATACAATCCTTTGAGTGCCTCAAGACCCATGCTTTGTAGCTGCACTTCTTACACTGTCAACACCCTTCTGCTTAAGGCATCAGCAACCTTATTGGTTATCCCCTTCTTATGTTTGATGATGAAGGTGTATGCTTGAAGGCTTTCCACCCACTTCATGTGTCTATGACTGAGCTTTCCCTGTCCATTCAAAAAATTGAGAGCATGATTGTCAGTGTATACAATAAATTCTTTAGGAAGCAAGTAGTGCTTCCACTTTTTCAGAGCTTGTACCATGGCATACAACTCTAAATCATAAGAGGAGTATTTCCTCTTAGCTTCATTCAATTTTTTACTAAAAAAGGCTATTGGTCTGCCTTCTTGGCTCAACACTGCCCCTATAGCCAGCCCACTTGCATCACATTCAATGGTGAAAACCTTATTGAAATCAAGAAGTACTAAGATAGGATACTTGGCAACTTTCTACTTTAGACTTTCAAAACTCTGATCTGCCTCTTTTGTCCACACAAACTTCACCTTACCTCCACCCTTGATGGTCTCTAACATAGGTGCACAAATATCACTGTAGTTCTTAATAAATTTTCTATAAAATGTGGCCAAACCATGAAAACTTCTAACTTCTCCTGCTATCCTCGGTGTAGGCCAATTCAAAATAACTTCTACCTTGGAAGAATCCATTTTCAAATCACCCTTCGAGATGACAAAGCCTAGGTAAACCAATTCTTGTTTCATGAAGTCAAACTTTTCCAAGTTTATCATTAATTTTTGATCTTGCAGCCTCTTCAAGACTATCTCCAAATGTTTCAAGTGTTCTTCCTTGCTCTTACTGAACACCAAGATATTATCAAGGTAGACTACCACAAATTTCCCTATGAATTCCTGCAACATTTCATTCATTAGTCTCATAAAGGTGCTAGGGGCATTTGAAAGACCAAAAGGCATCACAAGCCACTCATACAACCCTTCATTGGTTTTAAATGTTGTCTTCCACTCATCCCCCTCTCTTATCCTTATCTGGTGATACCCACTCTTTAAGTCTATTTTGGTGAAATAAGTGGCCCCCCCTAAATAATCCATTAGATCTCCTATTCTAGGAATAGGAAACCTATACCTGATGGTTATCCTATTTATGGCTCTAGAATTGGTGCAAAGCCTCCATTTCCCATCCTTCTTTGGGGCTAAAATAGTAGGTACTACACATGGGCTAAGGCTCTTCCTAATCAGTCCTTTGTTTAGGAGTTCTTGAACCTGATTTGCTATCTCTTCATTTTGCTGAGGGGTCATTTTATATGCTACCTTATTAGGGAGTACTACTCTGGGTATGAGGTCTATCTGATGGCTAATGTCTCTGACAGGTGGTAAGGAATCAGGTATATCTTTTGCAATCACTCCTTTGTAACTCTCAAGCAAATCTCTGACCTCCTTAGGCCCTACTTCTCTCACATTTTCCTTCTTTTCCTTCTTAGGCTTCACAATCAAAGAAAAACCTACTCCACCACCTTCCTTTAGTGTATCCATGAATTCCTTTTCTCCTACTAGCATTACACTAGATCCTATAGGCTGTGGATCCCCTTCTACCAATCAATGTATCCTATAAGTTACACCATCCTTTTGGAATGAGTAAGCATTATTTTCCCTATCATGATGAGCCTTTATGTCAAACTGCCATGGTCTACCCAGCAGAAGATGACAAACATCCGTTGGAAGGATGTCACACAAGATTTTATTTCTATACCCCCCAATACTAAATTCTACCCATGTTTGTTCATTGATGAGTATGTGTTGCCCCTTATTCAACTGACTTTATATGGACTGTTATGGGGTATCCTTTCTAACTTCAACTTATTCACTACTTCCAAAGATATGATATTATTAGTAGAACCAGAGTTAATAATAACATTACAAACCTTACCTTGGATCTTACTAGTGCAGGGGCACCTAACATTTAGCTATTTACAGTACATTTTGATGTAATAAGGTCTGTTTGACTAGGCGTGTCATTGGTGTTTGTAATTCAGTTTATGTTTGTAAGTCCCTAGGACATTTATTGATCTGTCATGATAAGTTTGTTAGAGTTTGTTAGTTAGTTATCATCTCCCAGCTGCTTGGAATTGTCTCCCAGCCGCTGGGAATCATGTCAGTACTACTATTGGCAAGTAGATAAATAGCTCAGCTCAGATAGATTGGGGATATAGATTGAGATTGTGGTTGAGAGAGATAGAGATCAAAGCAGTATTATGCAGTCAAGTTTGAAGACTGTGAAATCATATATTTATATTTCAATTCAGGAAGCAATAAAAGAAGATCTTGTTTGTGTTCAATTTCCTTGTGTAATCGATTTTCTAATTTGCAGTTGGAATGGTTCGTTAACCCATTCCACCAGTGAGATTTTTCAAATTGGTGGAATGGTTGTATATAGTAGGTTAGGTTTTCTATTTTGTGTTTGTTCATTCTGTGTTCATAGGATCGATTATAGCATGCTTAGATAAATCCTAGCATCTTCATGTGCTAGGCCATCAAAAGGCAGTTTCAGTTTCATGTGGTTGAACCCATTTCAATGGATTGAGGGATTTCAGTTCAATGGAGGAAGTGTTGATGTAAATTCTAACATTAGATTTTGTCAACAGTCGAAGTCCGGATAGAAAATCTTTGGTTGAACCGTTAGTGAAGGGTTCAATGGTTCGTAAGTTCATCGACATAAATAGTGTAACGGCGAAAGACTTTGGGTTTGGTCGATAGTCTAAGTATTGACGAAGGAAAGCTTTTATTGAACCTTTGAACTGGTTCAATGGTTCAAAGGTTCAACGGTTCAATCGGACCGTTTGGTTCAAATATTCAGCGACGGAGAAAGTAGCGACAGTTGAACCATTCGTTGAGCCGGTTCAGCGGTTCATTGATTCAACAGTTCAACAGGCCGGCGGTTCAGTGGTTCCAGGATTCAAGGGTGCAGTGAGTAGCGATAGGTTCAAAGATAGCACCGGTTTAATAAAGTGATGGATTCAGTGGTTTAACAGTGTAGTTGAGATTTGTCATTAGTGATGGTCTCTCCGATAGGCGCAAAATCTAATCCCCATCGACCAGAGGAAGGAGCTCAGCATAACAAAGTTCAAGCTCGCAGATAGAAGTGGGTTTTTGTCGATGAAAGAACATACACAGGAAATGTATGTTGCGGGTGGCTATTAACTAATCATCATGATTCCACTGCCTGCTCTGCATCATAGTGGTATCAGAGCCAGGTTTGTAGCGATTGGGAAGAGGTGAAGACAAAATGTCTAATACAGAGGGAACACCAGAATTTCCAGCAAGGATGACCAATGCTGAATTGGTTGTCTTGGTAAAGAAGCAGATTGTAGAAAGCAAAGCAGTCAGAGCTCAGAATGAGGATTTGAAAGATGAGTTAGAGAAGTTGAGGGACAAGGTAGGAAAGGGAAAAGAAGATTCTGGTGAGGATGATAGGGATGAAGAGGAGATCCCTAGGCAGGAAGATGTTCCTGCAGACTAGGGACCCTTAATCAATGCCCTCAGGTCCTTAGAGAGAAGGACCATGGATATAAAATTGGATCTGCCAGTGTTTTCAGGAAAGATGGATCTCGATTCAGTGATGGGGTAGATAGACTCCATGAATAATTTCTTTGAAATAGAAGGAATAGTAGAACACCAAAGGGTGAAGATTGCCCAATCTAAAATCAAAGAGGCTGCACTCACTTGGTGGAATTTCATCCAAGATGACAGGATGAAAGAAGAAAAGAACAGAGTTGCTACTTGGAAAAAGATGATGGCTTTAGTGAAGGAAGCCTATGTTCCATTGGATTACAGCATCCAATTACATAAGAGGAGACAAAATCTGAAGTAGAAGGAGCTAGATGTCAACTCATACATAGAAGATTTCATGAAACTTTGTGTCAAGGCAAAGGTAAAGGAGAGTGAGGAAGAGAAGCCAACAAGATACCTTAATGGATTAAGGTTTAACATTTAGGAAGATTTGAATTTGCATAACCCAGATATAGTTCAAAAGTGCTACCAATTAGCACTCAAAGTGGAAGAAAAATTAAAGAGAAGGCAAGAGAAGAACAGTAGAGGAAGAGGAAGACAACAAAGAGGGGGAAGAAGTCCATTCAGAGGTAAAGAAAATGGATTTGGATAGAAAAGTGATTACAATCCAGAGGGCAACAAAGGAGACAACAGTCAAAATCAAAAAGGAAATTTTAGGGGCAAAAGACCACCATTTAGAGGGAGATCCCAGGGCAGAGGACCTCTTAGATGTTATAATTGTAATCAAGAAGGCCACATAGCTAGTAGATGTCCAGAAAAGGCAACAAGGTCAATGGGAGAAAGGAGAACAAATTTGATCCAAGAACCTGATAGTCAAAGCGTGACAAGCTCAAACACCTACCAAAGTGTGAATGCTCCTGATAGTTATGGATATCCTGAGAAAGGACAATCATTGATGTGTTGCAAGTATGAGGTTAATCAGTGTTGTCATTGATGTCAACATACTCATATTGCATTGATAAGAAGGATTGGATGAGCTATGTGCTGAGGATATTGAGAAAATTAGTCTCAGTGAAGAATAGTAATGAGAAGAGGGAAAAAGTACTCAATAGGTTGAGGCTCAGAGGATGCGAATTAAAGGGTTTGTAGATATGAGTCTTAAGATGCTCTAGTTAAGATTTCAGAGGTCCGCATGAAGATATGAAGAAGTTGTGATCGATCAAGTAGAACCGATTCTGGGAGATGCTCCGGAGTGATAGAGTGTTACAAAAAGGTCCGGTGAGATCATTCAGGAAAGCTTGTGAAGGTTCTTGGATCATGTTGAGATGGTATTGTTGGTCCGCATTAGTGTTAGAGCCCGAAATTGGAGATATACTTCCGGATGAAGATGTTCTTGTTCAAGCTGGCCAACCGGATGAGTTACTCATCTTGCAAATGTTCTTGTGGATGATTGCCAACTTAGATGATTGTTCCTAAGTTGATGCCTTGTATAAATAAAGGCTTGTGGATTCATTTTGAAGTGAGTTGTGAAGCGGATGTGTGTGGCATAGCGAAAGAGTGAAGGGTAGAGTAGAAGTATCTCGGGTTTAAATGGAAATGATCCAAACATGGTAAATATGTCAATCTCCAGTTCAAATTTGTAAAACTTATCATCTTGTAGACAGTGTGTCTCTTGTAGGCAGTGTGCCTCCTTGTGAGTAGTGTGCTCGGGCAGTGAGCCCTAATTGGCATGTGCCATTCATTTTTCTTATTCTTCTAACAGAGAATAATCCTTAGGTTAATCACCCCGTGGTTTTTCCCTTACCCAAGTTTTCCACGTCAAAATCTTGGTGTTTAATGTGTTGATGTTTATCTACTCCTGTGTTTATGCGTTATGCTTTCATGAATGGTTAACTGATATGCTATTAACTAACAAAGAAGAATCAAGTGTTTGAAGTAGAAGCAAGTTTTTGTACAATTGATTCACCCCCCTCTCAGTTGTGTGCCCTAGATCTAACAATTGGTATCAGAGCCAAGTTCCTCTAAAAAGAGCTTAACCACTTGAGGAGATCCAGGATGTTGTCATACAAGAAGGACAGTCCAAAATTTGATGGAACCAACTTCACTCTTTGGAAAGGCCACATGAAATGTCACTTGGAGTGTATGGGAAAGGTGTACTTGTCCATGGTCGAAAAAGCATATAAACCTCCACAAGGTGGTCCGACAACTCTAAATGAAATCACAGATGCTGAAAATAATCTGCGGACTAAAGAGGCTCTTCTAAGTGCATTGACTGACTCAAAACTCTCAAATGTTATTGATCTACCAATTGCCTATGAGATCTGGGTTAAACTAGAACTTTTGCATGAAGGAGATGAGTTTGTTAAGAGTGCAAGGTTGCAAAGTCTCAAAGGAAAATTTGAAAGATTGAAAATGAGAGATGATGAAAATATCACTACTTTTATGCCAAGAGTAAATGAGCTGGTGTGTGGAATCAGGAATGCTGGTGGAGTTCTGGATGAAAATGAGATTGTTTGCAAAATTCTCAGATCCCTTCCTGCTGCCTACAAGATCAAGGTTGCTACCATTGATGAATTCAGAGCCCATGCAACTATCACAAGAGAGCAATTGGCTGGCAAACTAGCTACATTTGAAATGACCAAGTTTGGAGATGATCCCCCCAAGACTGAATCTGCATTCAAAGCCAGTGCCTATGTGAAAGGCAAACAATGATTTGATCCGAGAGAAAACTCTTCAAGGAAGTTGTCATGGTATGATCAAGAAAGGAAAGACATGGAAGAGGAAGAAGCAGAAACAGCTCATCTTGAAGCCCTCATTGCAAAGAGATTGCCAAGAGGATCTGGTAAGTATGAAGGAAAGTTACCTTTTAAGTGCTTCAATTGCAATAAGATTGGTCATTTTGCTTCAAGATGTCCAGAAAGATCTGCAAGGTCAAATTCTAACAGACAAAGGTTCCAAAAGAACTGTTATTATGTTCATGAAGAAGCTGATAATGAAGGAGTAACAGATGATGAATCAGAGATAGGAGACAAATCTAGAAATGAATGGGTGTTTGTTGGTAGTGAGTTGCCCCCTTGTCAGTGAGGCGTTCAACACTGACCTCAGGATTTGTGACATGGCAGTGAGCCTCCCATGGATCTGGGTTAAGTCTGGCATCGTTGTAAGCTCGAGCTTTTGGTGCAACGGCAAATGATTTCAACAATTGGTATCAGAGCCATGGGTCACAGGTTCGAATCCCTCAAGTTGTGTTGAGGGGGGATTGTTGGCAGTGAGCTGCCCCCTGTCAGTGAGGTGTTCAATGCTAACCTCAGGATTCGTGACATGGCAGTGAGCCCCCTGTGGATCTGGATTAAGTCTGGTGTTTGTAGTGAGCGTTGTAAGCTCAAGATTTTGGCGCAACGGCAAATGATTTCAACAGTGTTTATTGCCATCAAGGAAGAAGAACCAATATCCTCTAATTTTGTAAATCATAAGGTTGTAGAAAGAGCTTTGGCTGCCCAAGTTGAAGAAAAGGATGATTGGGTTATTGACAATGGATGCTCTCACCATATGACAGCTGACAAGAACAAGTTCTTAGATTTGGAAAGGTATGAAGGAGGAATGGCTAAGTTTGGTGACAATTCTGCAGGTAGAACAAGAGGTAGGGGAACTATTTCTTTTGATGGAAAGAGCAAAACTGGTAATGTACTATATGTTGAACGATTGAAGCACAATCTTCTCAGTGTTGGATAGTTAGTAGACAAAGGTTATGATCTCCGGTTCAAAAATGGAAGATGCAGGATCTTTGAAAGCTCCAGAACTGAGATTGCATCCGATACTCAAACAAAAGGTAATATCTTCCATCTGGTTGGTTCTAATAAAAGTTGTTTGTTCCTTCAAGTGGATCAGAGTTGGTTGTGGCATAGAAGGATGTGTCATGTAAATTTTGATAACATCATCAAAATAAGCAATACTCAAGCTGTAAGAGATCTTCCAAAGTTGGTGAAACCTACAAATAGTTTGTGCAAAGAATGCCAGCTAGGTAAATAGAGCAGAGTCTCTTTCAAAAGCAAGGATTAGTCCTCTACTAGATTATTGGAATTAGTTCATACTGATCTATGTGGTCTGACAAGAATCAAAAGTATGCAAGGTGATATATATTTCATGTTGCTGATTGATGACCATTCCCGGATGATGTGGGTTACCTTTCTAAAAGAGAAATCAGAAGCCTTTGAGAAGTTCAAAATCTTCAAAGCTATGGTAGAGAATCAAACCGGATTGAAACTAAAGTGTCTAAGTTCTGATAGAGGTGGTGAATTCACATCCGGTGAATTCATAGACTTCTGTGAGAAGCATGGTATAAAGAGACAGTTGTCTGCTCCTAGGACTCCACAGTAGAATGGAGTAGTTGAGAGAAAGAACTGGACCATCCAGGAAGCATCTCAGACAATGATGATGGAAGCAAATGTTCCTCAGATGTTTTGGAGAGAAGTTGTTAGCACTGCAGTCTATACTCTCAATCGAGTTCAAATCAGAAGCAATACCGGTAAGACTCCTTATGAACTTTGGTTTGGTATAACTCCTACTTGAGATATTTCAGAGTATTCGGTAGCAAGTGTTACATCAAAAGAGATGAAGATCTAGGAAAGTTTGATGCTAGAAGTGATGAAGGAATTTTCTTGGGTTACACCACTCAAAGCAAAGCATACCGATGTTACAATAAGAGACTGAGAAAGATGATAGAAAGTACAAATGTGAAGGTTGATGAAGGTATTGAGAAGCCCTCAAGATTTTATGAGTATGATGAAGATGATTAGAATGATGTTCTGGTTCAAAGAGCTCCATCCTCTCCTGAAGGTTAGATTCAGACTGATTCAGTAAATCAGGAAGAAGAGATAGGTCCAGATGAGCCTGATCAAGAAGCAGAAGTGCAAGAAACTCCCAAGGTTCTAAGCTATGTAAGATTGAACCACTCTGAAGATCAGATCATAGGGGACAAAAGCAAATGTGTGCAAACTAGAAGGAATGTTGCTCAAAATTTAGATGAATGTTGTCTGATTTCAAATATTGAACCTAAGACAATAAATGAAGCATGCAATGATGAAAATTGGACAAAAGCAATGGAGGAAGAGTTGATGCAAATTGAGAAAAATCACACTTGGGATCTTGTTTCTAGACCTAGTAACAAGAATGTGATTGGAACCAAATGGGTCTTCCAGAATAAACTAAATGAAGTTGGTGAAGTAATCAGAACTAAGGCCAGATTAGTCTGCAAAGGATACTCTCAAATAGAAGGGATTAATTTTGAGGAAACCTTTGCTCTGGTGGCAAGAATTGAAGCAGTCAGACTATTTCTTGCATTCACTGCCTTCAAAGATTTTAAAGTGTATCAGATGGATGTCAAATCTACTTTCCTGAATGGTGACCTAGAAGAAGAGGTGTACATTGAACAATCGGATGGATTTTAGTTATCAGAGCATGGTGATATGGTCTGCAAATTAAAGAAGGCACTGTATGGTCTAAAGCAAGCCCCAAGAGCATGGTATGAGAGGCTAGATAAGCATCTTTTGAAGATTGGTTTCAACAAAGGTACTGTTGATAGTAACCTATATTTTCAAATTGATCAAGAAAACATCCTGATTGTTGAAGTATTTGTTGATGATATCATCTTTGGAGGAAGAGACAGTATGTGTAAAACTTTTGCAAACCAAATAAAAAGTGAGTTTGAAATTTCAATGCTCGGTGAAATGAATTTCTTCTTGGGTCTGCAAATTACTCAGACAAAGAAAGGAATCTTTATCTCTCAGACCAAATATGTGAAAGAGCTTTTAAAGAAATTTGGAATGGAAGATTCAAAGCCTATGAACACTCCCATGGCTACCGGATGTAAGTTGAGCAAAGATGGTGACTCTCCCAAGGTGGATCAGACAAAATATAGGTCAATGATTGGAGGATTGTTGTATCTCACTCAAACTAGACTAGATATTATGTAGGTTGTTGGTCTTGTTGCTAGATTCCAAGCTGATCCTAGAGAATCTCATGTTATGGCAATCAAGAGGATTTTTAGATATCTAAAGGGGACAGTTGAGTATGGTCTATGGTACCCTAAAGATCATGATTTCTCTCTTCATGCATATACAAATGCAGATTGGGCAGGAGATGTGGATGACTGGAAGAGCACTAGTGGTGGAGCTTTCTTTTTGGGAAAAAGAATGGTTTCTTGGCTAAGCAAGAAACAAGAGGCAATATCTCTGTCTACAACTGAAGCAGAATACATTGCAGCAGCAGGTAGTTGCACTCAAATCTTATGGATGAAGCAGATGCTAAGAGATATTAAAGTAGAATATGAGGATCCTATCACAATTTTCTATGATAATTCAAGTGCAATAAATATTTCTAAGAACCCGGTGTTGCATTCTAAGACCAAGCACATATCTATCAAGTTTCACTTTCTGAGAGAACAAGTGAACAAGGATGAAGTTAGATTGGAGTATGTACCCTCCAAGGATCAGATTGCAGATATTTTTACTAAACCTCTTCCCAAGGACTCTTTTGAGTATCTTAGGGAGAAGTTAGGGGTCATGGCCCCTCTGGTGATGAACTAGGATGCACTGATGTGCATCAATCTGGTGGATATCACAGTCATATCTTGTGATCCGGATTGATGATGGGGAGCTACTACAAAGGGGTAGCAGCTGGTATGATTCTGATGTGTTAGAATTGCAAGTATGAGCCCTTTTCCATTGATGTCAAAGGGGGAGAGAATACATGTGAAAAATAAATTATTGATCAAAGGGGGAGCAATAAAAGAAAGAGAAGACATGTGAAGAGTTGTTGCTGATAAGGGAAGCTGTGACAGAAAGGAGAAGTTCTTGTCTTGATGGTTTTTCACATCATATGTTGCCATCAATGACAAAGGGGGAGATTGTTGCAAGTATGAGGTTAATCAGTGTTGTCATTGATGTCAACATACTCATATTGCATTGATAAGAAGGATTCGATGAGCTATGTGCTGAGGATATTGAGAAAATTAGTCTCAGTGAAGAACAGTGATGAGAAGAAGGAAAAAGTACTCAATAGGTTGAGGCTTAGAGGATGTAGATTAAAGGGTTTGTAGATATGAGTCTTAAGATGCTCCAGTTAAGACTTTAGAGGTCAGCATGAAGATATGAAGAAGTTGTGATCGATCAAGTAGAACTAGTTTCGGGAGATGCTCCAGAGTGACAGAGTGTTACAAAAAGGTCCGGTGAGATCCGGAAGTACATTGTCCTATTCTGCGGATTGGAATGAGTGTTTGGGATGTCCTTGTGATGTGTCATCTCGATTGGTTCATGGTTTGGAGGTTCGGAAGAACCTCTTTCAGTATGTCAGTGGTGATAGACTATGTTCTTGAAGTTCCAGATGAAGGAGAGAAGAGATTCTTGTAAGTAGAGGAAGTGCGGATGTACCTGGTCATTCAAGCAAGCTTGTGAAGGTTCTTGGATCATGTTGAGATGGTGTTGTCAGTCCGCATTAGTGTTAGAGCCCAGAATTGGAGATATACTTCCAGATGAAGATGTTCTTGTTCAGGCTGGCCGACTGGATGAGTTACTCATCTTGCGAATGTTCTTGTGGATGATTGCTGATTTAGATGATTGTTCCTAAATTGATGCCTTGTATAAATAAAGGCTTGTGGATTCATTTCGAAGTGAGTTGTGGAGTGGATGTGTGTGGGATAGAGAAAGAACAAAGGGCAGAGCAGAAGTATCTCAGACTTAAATGGAACTGATCCAGACATGGTAAAGATGTCAATCTCCAGTTCAAGTTTGTAAAACTTATCATCTTGTAGACAGTGTGCCTCCTTGTGAGCAGTGTGCTCAGGCAGTGAGCCCTAATTGGAATGTGCCATTCATTTTTCTTATTCTTCTAACAGAGAATAATCCTTGGGTTAATCACCCTGTGGTTTTTCCCTTAACCGGGTTTTCCACGTCAAAATCTTGGTGTTCAATGTGTTGATGTTTATTTGCTCCTGTGTTTATGCATTATGCTTTCATGAATGGTTAACTGATATGCTATTAACTAACGAAGAAGAATCAAGTGTTTGAAGTAGAAGCAAGTTTTTGTACAACTGATTCACCCCCCCTCTCAGTTGTGTGCCCTAAATCTAACATGATGATGAGGAGAACAATGACCACCATGAAGGTGCCTGACAAAGAACCTCCATAAAGAAAGTCTCTCTTTAGAACTACTTGCAAGGCATGAGGGAAGGTATGTAAAGTTATGATTCATTCTAGATCTACTAAAAATTTTGTGTCTGTTGAAATGATGGAAAAGCTTAAGCTTAGGAAATTGCCACACCCTTGCCCATATAAGGTCTCATGGCTTACTCAAGGTCAGCATATAGTTGTGGAAGAGCAGGCTTGGGTAGAATTTTAGTTTGGAACATATAAGGATAGATTATTGTTTGAAATTACCAAGATGGATGCTTGCCATCTCTTATTTGGAAGACCATGGCAGTATGACTTGAAAGCACACCATGATGGAGTTAGGAATACATATTCAATTACCAAGGATGGGAAGGTGATAGAGTTACTCCCATTAATGGAGAATGAAGTGGAATCAAAAGGGAACGAAGTCAAGGTGATGATGGTAGAAGACAAACAATTCATGAAAGAAATAGTAGAAGAAGATGTAGTTGCATATGCCCTAATTCCATGCATAATAGTGAACAAGGAGCAGTAGCAAGAAGTCAAGGAAGAGAAGAAACAAAGGCTTATAGATCCAACTATCCAAGAGTTACTGGACAAGTACAAAGGCATCATCTCTGATGGAATGCCAAGGTCCCTACCACCTATAAGAGATATTAGCCATTGCATAGATCTGATTCCAAGATCTACACTACCAAACAAAGCAATATACAAGCTTACACCAGATCAGAATGCAGAGGTAGCAAGACAGATTGAGACATTGTTGGATACAGGCCTAATTGGCAAAAGTTTAAGCCCATGTGTAGTACCAGTTGTACTAGCACCAAAGAAGGAAGGCACTTGGAGGCTTTGCACTGATTCAAGGGCTATTAATAAGATCACAATCAGGTATAGTTTCCTCATACCTAGGATAGAGGATTTGCTTGATTGTTTAGGGGGTGCCAAATATTTTATAAAAATAGATTTGAAAAGTGGCTATCATCATATCAGGATTAGGCTAGGAGATGAATGGAAAACTGCATTTAAGACCAATGAAGGGTTGTATGAGTGGAAGGTCATGCCTTTTGGTTTATCCAATGCTCCTAGTACATTTATGAGATTGATGAATGAGGTCTTGAGAGAATTTATAGGCAGATTTGTCATAGTATATCTAGATGACATTCTAATCTTCAGTAATACAAGGGAAGAACACCTCAAACATATAGACCTAGTCCTCAAAAGGTTACATGAAGAACAGTTAATGATCAACTTGGACAAGTGTTTGTTCATGCAAGAGGAGATCATCTATTTAGGTTTCATCATCTCACATGGCAAACTAAAAATGGATCAAGAGAAGGTCAGTGCCATATTGTCTTGGCCAACTCCTAGAACCATGAATGATGTTAGAAGTTTCCATGGGTTAGCAACCTTTTATAGGAAGTTTATAAGAGGGTTTAGTCATGTTTGTGCACCCATGCTTGATACCATAAAAGGAGAACAGAAGTGTAGATTTACTTGGACAAAGGAAGAAGATGATTCATTTGAAACATTGAAGAAGAAAGTGGCACAGCAGCCAGTCCTTGCACTTCCTGATTTTAACAAGGTTTTTTAGGTTGAATGTGATGCAAGTCACATGGCAATTGGAGCAGTACTCAGTCAAGAAGGGAGGCCTATTGCATTCTTCAGTGAGAAATTCAATGATGCTAAGAAGAGATACTCATCATATGATTTGGAAATGTATGCTCTAGTCCAATCACTCAAAAAGTGGAGGCATTACTTGATGCCAAAAGAATCCATAGTGTTCACAGATAATCAGGCCCTTAGTTTCATAAATAGCCAAGAAAAGCTGAACCATAGACACATGAAGTGGGTGGAAACTTTGCAAGCTTTCACTTTCACACTCAAGCACATGAAAGGGGTCAAGAATAAAGTAGCAGATGCTTTAAGCAGGAGGGCTCTCACTATAAATCAGATTCAATTGGAAAGTGTTGGTATTGATTCCTTAAAGACTATGTATGAGGATGATGAAGACTTTGGAGATATCTACAAAGTATGTACTTCTTTTGAAGACAAATATCACATTGAATATTCTGAATTTCTGATACAGGATGGATTACTTTTCAAAGGTGGGCAGTTATGTATTCCACAGTGTTCTATGTGACTGAATATCATTAAGGAAAAACATTATGGAGCTATGGCAGGACATTTTGGTCTGGATAAGACTCTTGATTTGGTGAAGAGACATTACTTTTGGCCAAAGCTACAGTTAGATGTTAAAAAATTTTTGGAGACATGTGTGATCTATCAGAAAGCAAAAGGAAGATCCACTAATGCCGGTTTATATCAGCCATTACCCATTCCTTCTAGACCATGGGAAAGCATAAGCATGGATTTTGTGTTGGGTTTACCTAGAACGAGGAGGGGATATGATAGTGTCTTTGTTGTAGTTGACAAATTCAGCAAAATGGCTCATTTCTTGCCATGCAAAACCACTTGTGATGCTTCATATGTTGCAGAACTATTTTTAAAGGAAATTGTGAGGTTACATGGATTACCATTGAGCATAGTGTCAGATAGAGATGTGAAATTTATTAGACATTTTTGGAGGACTCTTTGGAAGAAGCTTGGAACCAATTTGTCTTTCTCATCAGCTTATCACCCTCAAATAGATGGACAAACTGAAGTGGTCAATCAGTCATTGGGAAACCTACTCAGATGTTTGACAAGGCAGTATGGAGAGAAGTGGGATAACATCCTCTCACAAGCTGAATTTTCTTATAATGACACCATCAATAGAAGTACAGGAAAATTGCCTTTTCAGGTAGTATATGGTATTCATCCAAGAGGAATTTTGGAGCTAAGAGATATAGCTACAGGAGAGTCTATTAGTGCAGATGGAGAAGCTTTTGCATCATCCATCAAAGAATTCCATGATCAAGTCAAGAACCAACTCCAGCAAACTACTTTGAAGTACAAAGCATATGTTGATAAAAAGAAGAGAGATGTACAGTTTGATGTTAGAGATTTGGTATGGGTTAATTTGAAGAAGGAAAGACTCCCAAAAGGAAAACATACCAAACTCATGTAGAGAAAGATTGGACCATGTCAGATTTTGAAGAAATATGGTGAGAATGCTTATGAGATCCAACTTCCTTCTGATCTTGGATTGTCACCTATATTCAATGTATGTGATTTAACTCCATACAAGCCTAATACAGATATAGAACAGGACTCAGTACAGGGAACAGAAGCTGATGATATTCCTAAGCCTGATCCACCAAAACTACAGTAGATTTTAGACTCAAGAGTGATAAAGAAGACCCAGAATAAAGCATATCTAGAATACTTGGTGGTTTGGCAAGGGAAACCTATTTTAGAGGCAATTTGGATGACTGAAGAGTAGATCATCAAACAGGGTGCAAATCTTAAAACTCTCATCTCAAGTGGACTTGAGATTTCTTCTCTCGGGGAGTATGGTGCAGGGGCACCTACATTTAGCTATTTATAGTTCATTTTGATGTAATAAGGTCTGTTTGACCAGGCATGTCATTGGTGTTTGTAATTCAGTTTATGTTTGTAAGTCCCTAGGACATTTATCGATCTGTCATGATAAGTTTGTTAGAGTTTGTTAGTTAGTTATCATCTCCCAGCCACTTGGAATTGTCTCCCAACCGCTGGGAATTATGTCAGTACTACTATTAGCAAGTAGATAAATAGCTCAGCTCAGATAGATTAGGGATATAGATTAAGATTGTGGTTGAGAGAGATAGGGATCAAAGTAGTATTGTGCAGTTAAGTTCGAAGACTATGAAATCATATATTTGTATTTCAATTTAGGAAGCAATAAAAGAAGATCTTGTTTGTGTTCGATTTCCTTGTGTAATAAATTTTTTGATTTGCAGTTGGAATGGTTCATTAACCCATTCCACCAGTAAGATTCTTCGAATCGGTGGAATGGTTGTATATAGTAGGTTAGGTTTTCTATTTTGTGTTTGCAAGATTGATTATAGCATGCTTAGATAAATCCTAGCATCTTCATGTGCTAGGCCGTCAAAAGGCAGTTTCGGTTTCATGTGGTTGAACCCATTTCAATGGTTCGAGGGATTTTGGTTCAATGGAGGAAGTGTCGATGTGAATTCTAACATTGGATTCCATCAACAGTCGAAGTCTAGACAGAAAATCTTTGGTTGAACGTTAGTGAAGGGCTCAATGGTTTGTAAGTTCATCGACATAAATAGTGTAATGGCGAAGGACTTTGGGTTTGGTCAATAGTCTAAGTATAGGCGAAGGAAAGCTTTGATTGAAACTTTAAACTGGTTCAATGGTTCAATCAAACCATTTGGTTCAAATATTCAACGACGGAGAAAGTAGCAACAGTTGAACCATTCGTTGAACTGGTTTAGCGGTTCATTGATTCAACGATTCAACGGTTCAACAGGCTGGCGGTTCAGTGGTTCTATGATTCAAGGGTGCAGTGAGCAACAATAGGTTCAGAGATAGCACCAGTTCAATAAAGCGATGGATTCAGTGGTTTGATAGTGTAGTTGAGATTTTCTTTTAGCGATGGTCTCGCCGATAGGCACAAAATCTAATCCCCATCGACTAGAGGAAGGAGATCGGCATGACAAAGTTCAAGCTCGCAGATAGAAGTGGGCTTTTTTTTATGAAAGAACATATGTAGGAAATGTATGTTGTAGGTGGCTATTAACTAATCGTCATGATTCTACTGCCCTATTAACTAATCGTCATGATTCTACTGCCCTATTAACTAATCGTCACGATTTCATTGCCCTCTCTGCATCACTTATAGTTGATTCTAAACAAAGCCCTTCTTTGAGATGGTTCAGTCTACACTGTTTCCTTGAGCAGCGTCCTTTTGATCATCAAATTTTCTCCCATTTCTGATGCCAGATTCACTTCAGGAGATGTCACACTCCTTGCATCATCTTGAATCAAAGTGGTTCTCTTCTCACCACCATGATAAGTTGAGGCTTTCTCTAGACACTTGTATGTCGGGTGCCCTATCTGATTGTAGTTATAACATCTCATATTGGAGAACTTAGATCCTCTACCTTATCCATTTGTCCCACCTCTTCCATTAGGCCTTCTTCCTCTGTAGCCTTCTCTGCTACTTGAGTCTCCAGCTTTCTCTTCTTGGTTAGACTCACCACTAGGCCTCTGGTTAGGACTTCTTCCTCCAAAACTGCCTCTGCCTCTAAAATTTCTTCCTCCTCTACCTCTATTATTCTTCTCACTCTTTCTCTTTATCTTCTCTTCAGCCCTTAAGGCCATTTGGAAACACTTGTTCACTATTTATGGTGCTAAGATGCTGATCTCATCTTGGATGTTCATCCTTAGGCCATTCAAATACCTTGCCACCTTCTCTGACTCTTCTTCTTGTCTCTTTGATCTGAGACTGAGTTTATGAAACTCTTGAGTGTATGCATTCACATTAAGATCTCTCTATCTGAGGTTCTGCAATTTCTTATAGATCTGCACGTTATAGTCCAAAGGTAAGAATTGTGCCTTGATTTTGGTCTTCATCCTTTCCCAGGAGGTTATCATATTCTTCCCCTCCTTGACTCTCTATCCTTGCTTATAATTCCACCATGCAAGAGCAGATCCCTTCAATCTTGCCTTTTCCAATTTAACCCTCTTATCATCAGGGACTTCTTTGTATTTGAAATGATTGTCCAATACCTCAATCCAATCAATCACCTCTTCAGCTTCCACACTTCCACCATACATAGGTAACCTATCTATGGTGTCCCTATTGACTAACTTCAAAGCATCTACAAGGGTCCTCTAGTCTGCTGGTATCTCCTTTGTCCTCTTATTGGTTCCATCAATTTCTGTATCTCCTTCATTGCTGTCACTTTCATCTTCTCTATCATTACCCTTGTTCCTTTCAACTCCTCGAGCTTGGACTCAAACATCTCTTCGATTAATTTCTTCACTGCATCTTGTGACATGCTTTTAGGAGGCATCGTGTCAGCCTCTACTTCACATTCTCTATCTGACATACACCAAGACCACACCACCCAAGTGATCTTCAAAACTTGCTCTGATACCAATATGATGAGGAGTGCACAGCAGGAATGGACAATTTTTCAAAATTTGAACTTTTGAACTCTTGAACCTTTTGGAACCATTTCTAGGCTCGGTGAACAGATCTTTGAACCTTTTTTTTTGGCAACCCTTTACAACTTATCTCTCTAAAGTCTTAGTCACTCTGATGTGAGGTTCAACACTCTTTGCCTATCGGCAAGAAAATCACCATTGGCCATCTTCGAACTTGTCACTCCAACATCACAACTCTTCTCAATGGGTGACTCTACGCTTCTTGCCTGTCGGCAAGACAATTACTATTGGCCATGTTAGAATTTGCTTCACCGATACACTGATGCAAAATTTACTTTCTCCCTCTTCAACCGAACCCTAGCACATGGAGATGCTAGGTCAACCTACTATGCAAAACACTCTGTCTGGATCCTCTACACCGTCGAACACAAAAACAAAAACAAATACTATACAATGAAGCCATTCCACTAATTTTGATGGAAAGCATACCAATGGAATGCTTCACATCAACATACTATAACAATGGAAAGCACACATAAAGAATAGAAATCTACACTTTTGCAAATTGAAGTTATAGGAAACGAGAACCGAATTGACAGAACAGAATGGTTTTATTTCTCCTCAGAACAATGCACAATTACATTCACACTTCTCCTTCCTCTAGTTTTTATCAACTCAACCTGCCAGCAGTTGGAAAACCAACTAATACAAATAGTTGGAAGACCTACCGATCCAAACTACCTCAAACTGTCCTACTGCCCTATTTTTGGCATTATGTGATTAACAATTTGACAAATGTGTCCTAAGTCACTTGGGACTTACAAAAAGGGTTCTAGGTCCTGCAGGACCTAGAGACAAATGAAAATGAAAATGCATTGGTCAGATAGAGCTTATTACAAAAGAAAACAAGATTTTCTAGGTGCTCCTACACCACTTGACCTGATTTTGAACTTTCTCCTTTCTCAAATCCTAAGCCTTGCTTATCATCTAAACTCTTTTGACTAGAAATCATCTCATCAAATTTTGCAAAACTTATCTTGAACTTTTCTTCATAGCTCTTGGCTTTGTCCAGGTCTATTTTTAGGTTCACAACTTCTTCCAATTTGACACATTCTTCTATCTTACTATTTACCATCAGATTTAGATCTTTTTCTACTTTAGTCCTTTTAATAACTTCCATTTTTAAATCATTCAAGGTTTCATTTACTGATATTAGTTGTTCACTAACATCTCTATATTTTTCTTTGAATTTCTTGACTTGTTCTCTTAGTTTAAAAATGCACTCATCAGCTTCTTGAATATTATCCTTCAGATCCCTGATTTCTACTTCCAATTTTTTAAGATCAACAAGAGCTGCTTCTAGTTCAATATTGTTTTCATATGAAAAGTTTCCATACCTTCTTGCTGCCCTGATTGATTCTTCCTAGATCTTCCTCAAGTGGTTAGGCTTCTTCCAAGGAACCTTTCTCTAATACCAATTGTTGATAGTAAGGAATACTGAGAGGGGGGTAAATCAGTATTCCACAAAACCACTTCTTAACAAGTTTATTAATCCAATTTCCAAAATTAATAATATGAATATAGAATAAGCATAGGAACATAAACCATAAAGACATAACACATGAACACCAGGATTTTTACATGGAAAACCCAAAAGGGAAAAACCACGGTGAGTGTTAGCTCATAATATATTATTATAGCACAATACCGAATTATAAGAAGGCTCACTGCCCAAAGAAATGCTCACTACAAGAAAGGCTCACTGCAAGAAAGGCTTACTGCAAAAATAGGCTCACTACCTAGAGAAATAAAGAAGAAAGAAGAATGGCTCACTACCAAGTTGAACTACTTAGATTGCATCTACACATGCTTGGTTATATCTCCAATGAAGCGCAAAAATATTGTCTCAAAACTCTTCATCTCTGACTACTTTGTTTCTCTGCTCTATTTTTACATAAGAACAAGATCTCTCTTCTTCTTCTCTTATTGCTTCCACAAAATCACGTTACTTTGCATATCACACATTCAAATTCACACCACACCCATCAAACACCAAGTTTGATCTCGTATATATATCTGCAACACTTAAAAGCTTCAATTTAGGTTGGCTTGCTATGATGAAATGTGTAGTTATACAATGTGTATCTTGTCGACCTAAAGCATTTACCAAAATACTTTGCGGACCAAAACAATACTTTGAAATACATTCTTATATGTCAGCTCATACTGTGAGATCACTTAGGATGTGATACCAATCACTAGATTCTTCCGCACACAGATCCTCAGCTTCACAAATTGATTGTCAGAGACTCAGATCAACTATCAAATCATAACTTTCAATGTGGACCATGAGACTTCTTCAAATTCACAATTAACACTCTTTAGACATCCCCAAGCTTATCCTTAGAACCACAGAGCACAATATCTATTACCTAAGAAATGAGGATCAAATCAAACTAACATTTTGTCCTATTTAAGAATGTTCTTAAGCTGGACTTATGCTTTTTGAAACTGTACTTCCAGAGATGATCAGAAGATGAAACTTTAGATTTGAGATCATCTAAGGATTAGTAACTTCTTACCAGAACTACAAGACAAGATCTTCAACTGCGGACCATAGCACTGTAGTTCTGCAGTCCTCTCCGTATTCTACCAACACTTAGCCAAAATGCCTAAGTCTTCTTTCCAGACCAGAATTCTTTGTATACTTGACTTCATGAGGATTACTATAACCTCACAACCCTTCTGAAATCTTGATGCTTTTTTCCAAATCCATTTGATCTACCAGAGTGAAGTCTCTTTGCCTTGTTGCCATTAATGACAACACTTAATTATTCAACAAAGTAGTGTCTCTTGCCAACACTAGCTTTATCCATAACTCCAAAACATCCACTTGTTATGATGAGACATATGCCTCCCAAGTAAGAATAGAAGATCAAATCAATAGCTTGGCTCTTAATGAACATAATGCTACTCAGGCTCCTAATGATCCTTCCACATCCACTATCAACCATGTTGCAAATCCATCATCATATTATGTTGGTCTTACCACCCTCATCCATGAATGTTCTTCCCTAGGGGAGAAACAACCATTGTCTTCCACCTCACCTTCTCCATCCAATAACATATTCTAGTGTTCAAACCACACCTAGCCCCTTTGTCCATCGTATGCTTCAAAACATGAACTACCAAGGTAAATTCTTAGGCCTTCATGAACAAGGTATTTTGGAGCCCATCCATGTCAAGGTCCCTCCACACTCATATGGGCTTGGATACACACCCCAAGGTAAACAATCTAAAGATGTTGGTACTTCCTCCATGCATCCTAAGTCCACTTTCCATTGTGAATCCTATCATACACCCAAAACATATGTTGCCATTCCACATCCATTATCCTACAAATGTCAAAAGCATGTGATCATACACATCCCACCATCCACTTTACCTCCACTTCTTCCAACTCCTAATATCCCACCATCAACTTTACCTCCACTTCTTCCAACTCTTAATATCCCACCATCCACTTTACCACCACTTCTACCAACGCCTAATTATCCACTTATCCATTAATTCCCTCCAAATCCTAATCATGACCAACAAATGCATACATTGTCTACACATGAATCTTCCACTCATTGCACCAAACCCATGGGATTCAAAAGTAAAAATTTGGATGCCTCTACCTATAAAGCCAAAAATCCTAAGGATCCTAATGTCTTAGGGCATCAATGTGAAAAGTCAAAGAAAAGTACATTCACAAAGCTACTTAAGCCCATACCTACAAAAGAAAAGTCCAAAACTAAAATGGTTTAGGTACCTAAGCAAAAAGCAATCAAATCAAATGAAGCATCCACATCTCAAAAATCCCAACCATCCCCTTCCCTCCAAAAATGCCATTCCATTCAAAAATTCCAAAAATCCCACAAGAAAAACAAAAATAATAAAAATTCTAAGTCTATGTTGGTACCTAAATAAGCAAACATCCCCATTGATTCCTACACCTCCTTCAAATCAAAAGCTTCAATGTTTATCACAATGTGTGCAACCATTGGTCATGATTCCCTTCCATTCTACAACATTCCCATATACCTCCATCTCCCCATCCTTCATCCACTATCCTACATATCTCCCCAATCACTTTCCTATGGTCCATGCTTTTGCATAAGCCTTTCATCTATCCTTTTTCATAAGCCCTACATAATCCATATCATAATCCACTATCCTTCCATACATAACCCATGTAATAATCCACTATCCCCCATCCTTGTATAAACATTCATAATCCACTATCTACCTAATCCATCTCTCTTCCATGCAAACCCCTACCAACATCGATGAGCGTAATGACATTTGACATGGTCCATGCGATGACATCCCTCTCTAGTGGGACAATATCACCCTTCATGGAACTAGATGCTTGAGTCCCTCTTATCCATATCCACCTATCCTATCCATATTCCCCTTCTCCCATCCAAAAAGTCACCAAAAAAAAATAGTAAAGAGAAATCGCTTAGTCCAATGGTGAAAACCACCCTTGGTGGTGCCTTGGATAAGTACCATGATGAAAACCTGGCAAACAGATGTCATGTGTAGGTTGATCTTCTATGTCACTTACACTTGGGGGCATGTTATCTCATCCAGACTATCATTTTCATCCTATCATATCCTACCATTTCCATACTGTCCTATCCTACCATCCTTATCCATTACACCCATATACCTATCCTATTGAGTCCATTCATATTCCCTTCCTTGTTTTGATCTTGATAAAGATATGGGGGCAAAATGTTGAAACATGTTTCAGATATCTCTTGATATACCTCATCCCTTTCTAAATGATCTTATCATTCCTATTGTCATAGGCTTTATCATGAAAAATCCTAAGTATTACACCAAGAATGGGGCATGTTATTCCTATGTGACATAGTCTTTGGAGATCACATCCTAACTCCCTTATCAGGCATACATCCATCTACTATAGCCTATCCTTGTATCTATCTATTTATCACGAGCCTTCCATTTTATGGCCTATCCTCTTATCCATCCATCTATGATGAACCTTCCATACCATTTACTATCACCCATTCTTTTGTCCATCCATCCCATCTCCATCCTTGCACCTAGACTCAGTTTTCCCTTGTCATTGGTATCTAGCACAAAGGCTACCCAAATTGTAACTCCATTGACATTCAAAAACACCCAAAAAAAAATTAAAACAATTTCAAAAACACAAAAAAATCAAATATTCCCAAAAATCTAAAAAAAATCAAAACATTCAAAATTAAAAAAAAAATCAAATACCCTTTTAAAAACACGAAAAAAAATCAAATATCCAACAAAATTCAAGAAATAAAATCACTCAATCCATCAATCAAATCACTCAAGTCAAATCAATTCATCTAATCAAATCCAATCAATCCATCAAATCAATTCATCAATCAAATCCATCTATCAAATCAAATCAATCAAAATCAATCCATCAGAATCAAAATCAAATGAATTCCATCAAATCAATCAAATCAATCAAATCACATCATCCATCATCATCAAAATCAAAGCAAATTCATCCAATCATCAAGTCAAGTCACCAAATCAATCAACTCAATCAATATCAATCAAAAATCCAAGCAATAAACTCAAATGTCAATCTTTTAAATCAAATCATATCAACCCAAAATTCCAAGCAATGATCCATTTGCATGTCATCCTTAATCCATACCAATCAAGTCAACCAATCTCGTCAAATTATCCAATCGCAATCAATGGTCTTGATCCTAATCTTGTCGTAAACCAAATCAATCAATTATGATCATCATCAATGGGATATATCATTCCCACATCCTTGTGTTGATCTAGGGATATATCGTTCCTCACAATGACAACACTATCATCATTATCATCATCAATCAATCAATTAATCATTGGTTTACAGCTTAACAGGGGCAATATCTTGTTTGTTCTTGAATCATTTGTGCATGCTTGATTGCTTGCTTGCGTGTGTTATCATTTTATCTTGCATTTGAATCACATCTCTCACATCCCATCACCATCTCATATCATCAACCATCCAACCAATCCCATCAATCCATAACTTAATTAATCCATCCATCTTCACTATTTCCATCACAACCCATAAGAACTACATATCATCTTTATCGTGTTGTGCCTTGATCCCGTGGATATAGGGTATGTAGGCAGTCTGGAATACGAAGGAAGTATCCAGACCTAGGCATAGGAGATACACCTCTTCCATCTTTCATCTTTCATCCAGTCTTCACCAATCATTATATTCATCCATCTCATATTCTTCAATCATCTATCTCCCACATCATCAATAAACACCTAGAACTACATATCATCATTTTCATCATCATCATATTGTTCTTTGATCCCATGGATACAGGGTATGTAGGCATTCTGGAATACAAAGGAAGTATCTAGTACACAAGCACAGATGATCCATTCTTCCATCTTCCATCTCGCTTTGACTAACTCAAGCCAAGAAAGAAAACTATGCATGTCTCAATAGATCAATTGCTCATCAAATCAAAGGTAAACAAAGACATTTGTTTGCATGCCTTTAGCTAACATTTGCTATATCAATCCAACATCTCAGCCTTTAATAGGATATATCTTTCCTCACAACAAGGCGTTATCCAATCTATCCAAGAGCACTCTCTTTTAGCAAGAGAACATGATGGCTATGTCATTTGTTTTCTTTTGATTTATCTTTTGTTTCTTTCTAATACCTGTTGGTCATGATGTTAGTCACAAACAAACATAGAATAAAAGTACACATTAACCTTTATTCATCTTGAAAGATACAGTGAATTCAAAGAATTCATGATCCCAAGTCTCCGGTGATTAGGTCTTAATCTACTGACGTTACTCAGTGGTTAATGTGAGTTGCTGTTTCCATTTTGGGGCCTTACGTGAAAATGCACCATCATCATGAAGTTCCTGCAGAAATTCCTTACAGAGAAGTCAAATTATGCAGCTATTTGATGAAAAGATGTAAAATACTTCAATCTTTGCATGATATTTTCAATTGTGCATGCTTAGTGTTCAAATATGCTAAATATTTACGATTATCTACGGGAGGTCTGCATATTTCTCTATTTGCTTAAGATTATCTGTTATTTGCAATTATGACAGTGAGATGTTCTGAAATTGAAAGAAATTAAAAGAAATGCTTCTAATTAAGTTGAACCTTTAGCTTTTGATCCACATACATGCTTGATACTGTCATGAGGAGAAGAAATCAAACCATATGTTCACCAGGACATTCCACAGCTAGATACAGTTGATGCAAACTTCAGAGGATGATGAATGAAAACAATACATGCAACATGATGAGCACTCCAAGGGACGCAGCAAATCAAAGCATATATCCAGAATTCAGACACAGATTACTCAAGATTTTCGAAGATTTGTAATCAAAATACTCTTCCCTTTAATTAAGTATGCAAAAGACATGTACATATACAGCAGCTTTGAAATTAGTCCTGAATACTTCAGCAATCAAATTTCAATTAAGTTTCGAATGAAAATAACAAGGCATTCCACCACCTTTTATAGAATAAGGTGAGGAATCCGTTACAAAAGATCCACGGATCTGATTTATCAATACAAATCAATGGTCGACATTTTATGACTTGTCAGTATTACAAAAGGCACAAGTTGCCAGCTGGCAACTATCTATACTGCATATGCAAAATGTTCCCCTTCATGATGTATCTTCATCATGCTCTTCATCTGATGCATGCGGGTCATCATCATGTGCATCGCTTTCTGAACTTTCGCTATCTGGATGATGACGCCGCTGCATATGGGGCTGCATGCTGCTCTGGATTTGTTCGTATGAATGCACAACTTGGTCTATCCCTCCACCATCTTGAGTCTTTGCCTTGATAATGGCGTGTTTGTGCGCTTCATACTTATCCCTGTTGTTATCTGGTTTATTCTTTCTGTCCTGCAGCGTCTCATTATAGGTCTCCATCTTGACCTTGATCCTCATCATCTTATTTATTACTTCTTCTGTCAAATGGACTAGCGGACCATCATCTTCCACCTGGAAGTTATTACGTAGAGCTTTGAGGGCAGAATCTTCATCCTAATTCTCTATCTTCCCTTCCACCTTGCCCTCTAATGTTTCGAGCATGTCTGCTTCAATGCCCATTAAATCGCGTAGCCTCATGCTAATCTCTCTCAGCTTATTATTGCATCTCTTGAGGACTCCGCATTCAAACTGTACATCCTTGTACCAGATATCCACTAATAATGCAGTATTATTATCTAACACCTGCTTACTGATAAGCAGTTGTGGATTTATCTGCCTTATTTCATCCAGCAGGTTGAGGACTCTTTCCAGTTTATAAGACCTTTTCCCGGTCTGCACCTGCAACCTGTCCACCTTGGTTTTGGAGTCACTCAATATGCTCCATCTCTTCAAAGAACCTTTCATTATTTCAATAGCATCATCCAATGTGGATGACACCCATTTTCTGATTACAGACACCTCATGTTTCATGAGGTCCAGTTTATTTACCTCCTCCTGAGAAATGGCAGTCAATGGGACTGCAGCTTCAGCTGTGGTATCTTCAGGGTTGGTTAATCCTTTAATATATGCATGCAACTGAGCAATGTGCTCTTTATGTTGCTTATTCTTCTCCTTCTCTCTTTTCACCTTCTGAATTAGAGAGTCAATGATGTCTTTTCCCTCCTGACCTTCCTACTCTTCATTGGCAAAACCCAGATCAACTGTGCTTATCTATAACTCATCTACAGTGATTTTGCCTTTCTCTTTATCTACGGCAGGCACAGCAATCTGTGCGGTCCTTCTTCCTGTCGCCGGATCTCTTTTTATGGCCAAAGTCATCCTGGCCTTTCTCCTGGGTTTCATTATATCCGTGGCGAACAGGGTGGAGACGTCGAATTCCTGAATCTCCAGTTCCTCCTCAACATTTACTTCCTTTTCTAACCATGGAGGTACCTGATCATGTTTCTCAGCATCATGATGCTGTTCACCTCTATCTACCTTTTCTGTTAACAAGTGTTGTGGAGATGGTGACTTTTCTCTTTCCGGCTCTTGATGCTCGCCTTGCTGCTGTTGATCTTGAGGCGCCTCCTCCTGTTGAGGAACTTCTTTTTCCGGGGGAGCATCTTCTCTATGTGGGGAACCTGGCGGTGTACCTGTAGGTAGATCATGATGATCATGATTTTTCTCCTTCGTTACTTCATCTGTCCCCAGTTCTTCCCCTTGTGGAGGTTGATCATCCTCCTTTTGTTTTTCTACTTCTGGTGGTATGTCCACCACCTTCAATATTGTAGGATCTGCCTGAGGTGATGGCATCTGCTCCGCAGCGGCTATTTGTTCTGTTCCTGCAGCATCCACCTCTTGCGCCTTATCGGCAGGATCCTCTATCGTTTCTTTCTCTTCATCATCAGCCTTTTCTTCTTGGACCTCTACTATAGCAGGTCCTGCTGATGTATCCTGTGGGCTTTATTGGCCAGATTCAAGAACATGGCCCTCTGCTTCGGCCATCTCTATCTCCTTTGTTAGGTAGCCCTTATCAGGTGATCCTGTTGGCTATTTAGGACTTGCATCCTGCTTTTCTGTTAAGTCTACCACTGCAGGATCTGTCACCTCGGCGATCAGTGTGTCCAACCCTATGTCCTGAGCTACCTGCTCCGGGCTCTTCTCTAGTTCTGGGCTCTTTTCTTGCTCCGCCTCTGCTTGTTTCATCTCTTCAAGCACTGTCTGAACCATTGGAGGCTTGTGAGGAGTCACACTGATGCCAGCAGCCGCAAGTGCTTCCATTTCTTGTGCAGCTACATCCTGCACCACCTCATCATCAGACAAGTTTATTGTCTCGTCTAGCGAGACATGCTTTTCTGTTTGTGCCTGAGATGTTTCTTTCTGTTGCTCTTCTGCAAGTTCTGTTTTGAACTTGACAATGGTAGGAAGTGGAACATTATGTTGAAGTTCCTTCTGCACTTCACTACCTGCCCCTTGTACTTGTACTGGGGGATGACTTATCTCACCTCTCATGGAGGTTCTTGTTTTCTTAGGTGTGATAGGAACCAACACCTGGGGAGCTCTCCTCTTTATTTTGATTATCAATGGAGCTTCCTCCTCTTCTTCAGGCTCTTCCTCCATGAGGATATCCTTGCCTGGTTGTCTGGATGATTGACCCACTTCTTGGGTCTCTGTGGTTCCAGCCTCTGCTGTCTTGGCTTTCTTGGGCTTGGGAGGAGAATCTGATCCTGATCCTGCTCCTGCTGCTTTCTCAGCTGTAAACACTGCCCTTTCAATTATGACCCCTTTGGGTCCCTTTTCCACCTTCTTGCCTCTTGAGGCTCTCTTGCTTGACTGCTGTGGTGGAGGAATCTTCTCTCCCTTGGTCTTCCGTTTCTCCAGCAGGAAGTCATCATAATCATCTGCAGGAATGTCCTGCCCCTTCTTCTTGTTGTCCACCGTGATGGCAACACCCTTTTTCTTCAATGCCTCTACCTGTGCATCTACCCAAGCTTGGGTCAAGTGTATGGTTCTAGCAAAGAATGGGTCTAAGGACATATCTTCCTACATGGTGAGGTCAGGGGCAGAAATGGTATCATTGTAAATCTTCTTCTGCTCATATTCATCTGCCATGATCCTGCCGTCATCACTCTTCAACTGCTGAGGGAGGGGTATGCAGTCAAATGTCCTGATCTGGTTCAGAGTCAACCTCTGATACCTCCTCCTCCTGGCCTCTGCTTCATCTTTGCAGTCAGCCCAAAAATCTTCTAGGTGCCTCTGGTGAATAGGCTTTCCTAGGATCTTCTGCATTCGGCCGTAAGAATCATATGGTCTCGTTACTGGGAAGGGTAGCAGATTCATCTTGTTTAGAGTGACCATCACCTTCTTAATATGATCGGAGTCAGGTCACATATAGTTGCCGATGCTGACTGGGAACAAAATTGGTGGCAGCTTCTTGGCTTCCTTATAAGTTTGTATGATGGTGGAGCCCTGCCTGATAAATTCCATTAGCACTACTGCATCAGTAGGATATCTTGGCAGCATTAGGGGATGCCCTTCAAAACCTTCTATCCTGATGTAGGAAAAGGTGGCAAATTGGATGTACCATGCCCCATGCCTGTATACTGCCTCCTGAGCTTCCATGCTCAGTCTTTTTGTTCTGTCATCTTCCATGGTCCTTACCAGATGCATAGAGAATGCATCATTGACCAGTTTATAGTCCTTGATGTAATTAGTTCTTTGCAGCTGGGGATGATGATCCCATATATAAGCTGCATTGGTGCCTGTTAGCTTCCCATCTGTGGTTAAGGCATCAAACGTACCTCTATATGCACAAGAATAAACAATGTAAGAGGTCATATAGAAGGCACAACCTGAACCTCCCAAGTTCAGCAGCTGCTCATGCAGAGCATCACTTATGATTTGGCCCCATAGTGGCTTGATGTCTGCATAAAGGCACATCATTATTATGCCGTACATCTAGTCCCTGAATTCTCTAGTATCAGGCTAGCCAGTCACCCTGTTCAGTAGGGCAATCACATACTGATATTCTTCATTAAAATCAAACTTAAACATGTGCACAGGGAGCTTGGCCGCTGCATTATATGTGCTGTTCTCGGCCCGCCAAGCATACATGTTCTTTCTGGCCGTCTTCTTGTTGGCCTCATACTCTCTTTCAGACTTCTTCAAGTCTACACTCTTTACCTTGCTGCCCATTGGTAGTCCAAACGTCTGGGATAGACCTTTGATGGATAGGTTTGCATACACTCTCCCGTGCTTCGCCACCTGCCTCGTCTGAGGGTTGTAATTCCGGTCGCACTCAATAACCAGCTCCGGAGACTCCATGGAGTAGGGGAAGCCAGCAGCGTTCCACATGCCGGATACAAACACGGCGTCTAATACTGGACTCTTATCTTGTCCATCATTCAGCTTGGCTGACCAAGCTTCCAGGTTGGTACTCCCCTGATGGGTATCTGTAATTGCCCCAAATTTGAACAGGACCCCTCTCTGTGAAGAGGACATAGGCTAGCTGAATTCTTCTTGATTCTTGACTAAGCATTTTTCAGCCATGGGTACCTGCAATTAACAACATTTCTTCTTACAACGGGATATGCATGTATACATATTGCCAATTATCATGCTTATTGCATCAATTTCACATTACTTGTTCATAAGGGATACATAACCAGAACTTACAGCATCATATAGAAACAACATGATGAGGGTTTCAGTTCACTTACCTGGTTATGCAGATTTCTTTCTATACCAGTATATCGTTGAGAGGCTCTTACTTCGGCTGCTGATCACCTTCGTCCTTCTGTCTGTGGGCTCGAATCACGCAACAGCAGCTGTTATGCAGATATGGAGGCTAGTGCTCTGTAAAACAATTTTAACGCAGGTAAATGTAACAATGGCGGTTGAATTACCTTTTAACCTTGCAATTAGGGTAAACTTAGGGTAACTCTGACAAGTTAGATCGCAATCTTTGATCATTCGTGCGAAAACTCAGGATCTCGCCAGATGTTTCATTGGGTTCCGGGCTCGGCGGGAATCACCTACCTAATCGGCGCGCATTTAATGGCAGTGGCAGCAAAGGAGCAGGTGGATATCCATACGACAAGATATCATGAGGGTAGGATGATATTTCACAAATATCAGGTTGAGTTTCAATATCATCCTCCCTAGTCTTGAAATTGTTATCGTGACAAGCTTCGGGTGACAACGCACCTTTGTTTTCACTTTAGCACATCAGGAGGATATTTCGGTCCATCGGGTGATATTTCAAAATATGATGATGACCTTTAAACTTTACTCATTCTCCTTTCGGAATATCAGGATGATGTCATCATGATATTTGTTCTTTGTATTGGAAATGTCTTATGACGTCATCGTCATATTGGGTGAACATGATCATGTTTACAAAATATCCTGTCGAAATGTAAATATGATGATGATGTCATCAAGATGTTTGTTTCTTCGTTTATCATCTTCGGATGATGTCATCAGGATATTTGGTTAAGGCTGATATTTTGCATCAGGATGATATTAACGAATATCGGGTTGCTTTCAAAAACATGATGCTGGCGATACAAAAGACCGCTCGACGGGGAAAACTTATCATCACTTAAAGTTGACGTCTGGATATTTGAACCGCAGGATATTATCGGGGGGGGCGTTTCAAATATGATGATGACCTTCAAACAGCAAAACTGAGTTTATAACACATGACCTTCCTTTTGCAAATATCAGGTTTGACCAAGACTTTGACCGTTCATAACTCTCACATCCTGATGAATATCAGGGTGATGTAAAAGGCAAACCTACATGAATTTTAATGCTCTTTCAGAATATGTGGTCATATATATGAAATGCGACTTTTGACAAACTGACCTCATATTGGGGCTTACCTCATCTTGACTCCACATGATGATGAACATGACTGATTTTACCAAACCGCCAGAAAGCAGACAACACAAGCCAAAAGAAAAGTTGGGTCCCTGTTTTGCCAAGTCAAAATGGGGCGTGTTGTGTAACCACACAACAATACCTAATCTAGAATGCCTTGATTTTTCTATATCTTGGTGTGTCACGATGAAGTATGGACTAGGGCATGGTCACTTGCTTTCGTATGTTGTGTTTGTGGGATGATCTTATTCTCCTACTATGCCTAATGGTATCTTGTACATGTTGGGATTAGCATCTTGCATATCAATATCTTTTGCATCTAAGGAGCTAAACAACCTTTTATGTACTAAAACTATTCTATACTAAGACTATTTCCCATACATATAACCAACAAGATTTCATTATGTTTAGTGGAAATAAGTTCAAACCGTTTTCTTGCAGAGTCAAATTCCATCTCAGATCAATGGATATTCTTATCTTGTGTATGCTGGATCAACATCTTGACCTCATACAATAAACAAGATTGTATTATCCTGAATGCATTAGATACATCAAAACCCTAGTCTTTATACCTTGGTGCATAATATCCATATGCTATATCAAACATAAGGATTGCAATCTCTAAATTTGTGTGCAGTCGTTGCCAAGAAGCTGCATCTATTATCCATCATCCATCCCTTCATCCCATAATAAAACTCATAGCTCTCACAAGGATTGATCAATCAAATTTTGCCTACTTTCTTATGTTCATCATCATCTTTGTCTTCATTGTCTTCATCCTGCAAAACAATTATGTTAGACAAGCATCATCATCTATCATATTTTATTATATCACTATAGTGGCATAACATAGATCATTGTACACTTCATTTGCATAAAGCCATCATCTATCCACTAACATAAGCATATATCTTTCTTCTACGCCAAGAAAAACCTAATTCTTCTTTTCTCTCTCTAGTTTATCCCACCCAAACCCTAATTCTTTATGTCAATATAGTTTATCCTTGTTATCTAATCATGAGTCAACCCAGTCTTTTCCTAGTAGCCTAGTTTTCTTCTTGAGGGGGCATCACCCGCCAGTTTCACTAGGGCATAGCTTGTTTTCTGCATGTATCATATCTTCTTTGAAACAACGTCCTAAAGTATATTGTCTCAAAGAGGGGCAAAATGTAGACACCCAAAATTGATCCTTCATATCATTTGTCAATTTGACACATTATTCACCATATGTTGATTTTGTCTAGCAGACTTGTATCAGTTATTGATTTTCTTCCAAATCATCTATTTCTATCATTAATTAAATAAATTATATTTATTTAATTAATTTTATCTATTCTCATTATCCTTATTCTTCTATTTTCTATCTATAATTAAATAATCTTTAATTATTTAATTATCCCATTACTCTTCTAAAATTAAATAAATTTTCTAAATTTATTTAATTTTCCCCTTCTAAATAAATAAAATTGATATTTTATTTATTTATCTTGTCATCATGCATATAATTTAAATAAATTTATTTATTTAATTTATATTGATTCTTCCAATTTTCTAAATTTAGCTTTTCTTCTATCATTTAAAAATAAATTAAATGAATTTATTTGTTTAATTTATTTTTATCTTATCATTTTCTCTTTTATCACTTTCTTCTATGTGTACAAGTCAGCCTTGTTCATAGTTTGTTGAAAATAAAATACAAAAAATGAATTAATTGGTTTAAAAATCAATTATCCTTGTCATCCAACTCTTAAAATAGAAAAGCATCCTATTTTAAGAAAATCAATCTTATCTCCACCAACAAAGCCAACTAAATCATTTAATAAAAGATATCTCTATGGACACATGTCTTGTACACATTCATCAAAGCCTCTTGAATAATATCAACCGTTCACAAAGTTACCTTTTCTCCACCATTGATCAATCTTAGTTGAGAGCTATATATACACCCTCTCACCTCATTCATATCATCCCACACAATCTACATAGCATCCAGATTATCATATTTAATCCATTGAGCATCCATCAAGCACTTTAAGCATATCATCTATCATCATGGTAACTATGGTTGTTCACATTTGAGAAGCAATCCACATTCCAACCAAGGAATCAATACAATCTAGGTCACATTATTCTTTAATTTTCTTTCATTTTGTGTCATTTAGATAGATTTCTTGAAGGTGGTAGGATTGGGTTTTGCTTGTAATGCTTGATCTTATTAACCTAATTTTTCCTTCTCACACAGATTGTAATAAAAACAATAACCAAAAAAGTATGAATTGAACCTGAATGGAGTTCTTGCAATAGGTGGTCTTCTGAAAGTTTCTTATTTTTGACTTCTATAAAATCATTTGCATCAGTACCCTTGGTTGGATTGGTGTCATCAACTTTTAAATGAGTTTGATAGCTTTGTTCAACTTCTTTCATTTGAACATTACAAGTTTTTGAACTTTGGCCTATCTCATATCCCAGACCAATCCTATCTTTATAACTCTTTTCCTTACTCAAAAAATCCTCCAATCTGCTGGTACTATCAAACCTTTCTAACTTCTTTCTCAAAGAGACAATTTCTACCTCCAAACTTTGACAATCTTTTACCTTGACTTGTAACTCTATCTTGATCATTTCTTCGACCCTTTTACTTTCCTGAAGTTGTGTTTTCAGACTTGTAATTAGTTGATCTAATTCTTTAATTATGTTGATCAGCTTTTCACTATCCTTCAAGGCCTGATCTTTTTGCATAGAGGCCTCCTTTTTCAATCTTTTTTGTTTCCCTTAGGGCACAAATTAGTTCACCTTCAAGATCAACTTCATCAACATCAGTTTCCTCATCCTTATCAGATTCATTAACACTTTTGACTCTCTAATCTTCATTTGGACTTTTAGTAGCCATGAATAAGGTCTCTCCTTCTTCATCAATGGTTTCTATCAGACACATCAGCATCTCTAATAAAGAGACTTCTTTTTTTATAATAATTCTTTCTTCTAAAATTATATTGTTTCTTTTTTCCTTGCTTTCCATCACCCTCTTCATCACTTTCAGGTTCTCCGTAAGGACACTTAGTAGCAAAATGTCCTATTTTTCCACAGTTGAAGCACTTTAAAGGAATTTTTCCTTTATACTTCTTTGATCCCTTCTTCAATTTTCTAACAAAGTTGAATTCTTTGACATCCATGTCCTCTAAATCAAAATCTGCCTCCTTGCCCCTCTTTACAGATTTGAATGTAGCTTCTTTGTTTGTAGATTCTTCATTACATGCCCTCATTTCATAGGCTATAAAAGTTCCATGTAATTCATCCAAAGAAATCTTATCTAAGTCTCTTGCTTCTTCAACTATAGAAACCTTAGAGTCATACCTAGAGGGTAGGGATCTTAGTACCTTTTTTACCACAACTAAATCTTTCATCTCCTCTACAAGACCACAAATTACATTAACTATCTCATCAACTCTAAGAAGATAGTATACTATCTTCTCTTCTTCACTCATATATAACCCTTCAAATTTTTCTTTGAATGTCTACAACTTGGCTTGTTTAACTTTGTCATCACCTTGATAAATGCTAATCAGTTTCTTCCAAACATCCTATGCAGCTTCATAGTGCATGAACTTCACAAAAACATCATTAGATAGATCACAAAGAATAGCATTCATTACATTGGCATTACATTCATAAGCCTTTTTTCATTTGCAGTAGTAGGTGGTTGAGAAGGTACAGTATATCCACTCTCTATTAACATCCACACATCAAACCCCAAAGAGGATATTTAGGTTTTCATCCTAATAGCCCAAAAAGTAAAATTGGTGTCATCAAAGAGAGGTGCTCTAGTAGTAGAAGATCCTTCCTGATTAGCCATTGTATTCCACTACTAAGATCAACCTAAGTTTATTAAACTTCTACAAGGAACCTTCTACTATAATACCAATTGTTGGAATACAATAGATCACTGAGAGGGGGGTGAATTAGTGGTATAACAATCTAGTTCTACCAATTTTTGAATTCTTGTAAAAACTACTATGTCAAAATACCAAAGCACTTAGAAAATAAAAGAATCACATCAAACACATCATAACACAAGGATGTATGTGGAAAACCCTAAAAAGGGAAAAACTACTATGTGAAGAGTTGATTGGGTTTATTTGTCCAATTCAACCTCACAAAATAAATTTATTACTATTATACTATACGTCTCACTGATAAGGATCTCATTGATTACACTTCTAAGAGGAACATCAATTCCTTAATCAGGAGCACCAACTCCAGTTACAAAAGAAGATAAATGTACAGAGTACTACTCTATTTATAATGGAATCAAAAACATGTACACCTCCTACAACATACAATCACTGAACCCAAAACACATTTACATCAAAAACCCCCTTCAATTACATCCCTTGCAACACTCCTTGTATGTTCATCTTATTGCACTTAAAATTTCATCCATACATACTATAAAGATATAGCATTCAAAAAACTATATCAATAATAATAATATCATCACTAAATGACCATTTTTCATCACACGAACTCCCTTCTTCAACGCTTCAAAAACAATTAATAGAGACTGGTTAAAACATCTACATATTTACAGTTATGAGGAACTACCCATCAAAATAAACCTTCAGGTAGTGACCATTGCATGATTTAAAGACATCCATTGATCTTTCGCCTTCACGACACAAAAGATTAAAAGAGAGCCATTGATTTGAGTCTTCACGCCTTTACATAGAATAGTGAAGGGAGGAGTTGGTTCTGACTAGGTCGAGGGGTTGGTTATCAAATGGTGACAAAGGCTCAAGTTGTCACTTAAGTGACAAGTGACTAGAGATAACAAATCACTGACAAATTAGAAATAAAGCACAACCTATCTAATAAAGTGAACACTTTATCCCTTGAAGGATTTAGGTCATTTTAAGATTTAGGTCTTCAAACTTTGTCAAACCCTAATATGCCATAAAGGATCATTGACTTGAAACTTGATCCTTAGCTTCTACAAACAACCTCTGTTGCAGAGGTTAAACTAGATGATGTCATGATATTGAAATGATATAGGGATTCCTTTGATCTTGAAACAAACAAGAACTTTGCTCTTGGAGAGAATTAGGTCCTTAGGGTTTTAGGACCACAAACAAAAATGTTAAACCCTGACTGGTAGAGAAAACTTATACAAATGTGTGAACAACAAAAACACTTGTAGAGATGAAACTTGAATCCCTGATGCTAAAGAAGAACCTTTAAACTCCTGTTGCATATGTGACATGATTGCAAGGAACAATGATATCCCAGTTTTCTATATCCACCAACCATTTACCATGATTTCAATGACACAAAGTCAGTCTTGATCTTATGAATGACTATTGGTCAAAGAAACATTACAAATACTACTATTGACATCAATGACAAAACAATGCCAACAAGGTCTACATGGCCAAATTATGCAGTGGAAGTGGCAACATACAGTGTAGGAATGGACATGTGCACACTTGGAGTAGGAATGGACATAGAAAGTTAGTTTTAGGTAAAATTAGAATGGGAATCTTGTGTTTTCTCATGAGTAGGCACCAAAGTAGAAACATAACTATCTACTATCAAAGCTATCCCATGTAACAAATCAAGGCTGTCGAGATGATGACATAGCATAGTGTGTATGGCATCAAGAATAGAGGTAGTGTTTTGTATTATCTCATCATCATTACAGTATGTTTGCAAGTCTGCAAGGTGCTTGTCTAATTAGTGTACCTCAAACTGAGAGCCCATACAAAGATCAACTTCATGGTTGAAGCCTATGTTGGTATCATGATATGTTATAGCAGGGGAGTTTGTTAACACTAAGAAGGATGTGATGCTTGGATCATAAGAGAATTTAGATAAATCAAGAGATGCTTTGATGGGAGTAGTAGTTGATCAAGAGTGAGACATTTTCAAATGTTGATAACTTCTTCAAACAATCTTATCATAAAAGAGAGATTGGGTTGTAAATCTCATAAGAGTAGAATAATAGACTTTACAACACAAAATCTAAACTAATTAAGATTGGAATGATTTAAGTTTGAAGTGTTGGGTTCACCAAAATGTAGTGGATAAACTGGGAAGGATGGATAAAAGTGAAACACATCAGATTCACCAAAATGTAGTGTCAAAAAGATGTTTGACTAAGAATGTCCTTTATTTTCTAAGTTAAATGTTTTCAAGCCACCACTAAGCTAAAACTAGCTCTTTGGAAGAAAATATTTTTCTAATTTTCTATACCAAAAATAACAAAATCAAACTAGAATATCCTAATATGTTTTAAACTTGTAAATAATGTTTTTCACTAAGCTAAAATATAGAGTTGAATGAGAAAATATTGATTTACAAAAAAATGAAATATAGAATTGATAAATTAGCTTCAAAACTATAAATGATAGAGAGAGGCAATTGGAGTTGAAAGTTGAAGTCCTCTATCAAGGATGCTAGTGCAATGCACAAATGTCCACACATCATGTTGTAATCTATATCATGTGTTGTGGTCTTCAAAAATAGTGCAGAGTCTAATTTTTTGTATGACCTTTAGGTTTTTCTACACACACAAGTCAACAAGGCACAATAGGAGTATTCTAGAAAATATAGAAATGTTGAAGTAAATCACTATTAACAAGGAAATGAAAGAACAAGAGGAAGGAATAACAACAACAAAACCCTCATGTGGTTGTGATCTTCCAAGCACCTATAGCTAGAACAATAAAAAGTGTTGGGAATGCTTATGAGCTTGCCACAAATGGTTAAGCCCCTATTTTGGCCTATCAACCTCCACAAGAAGCCAATGTAGAAAATAGATTGAACAAGTGTGTGCACTTATCCTATGTGCATCTAGGAATTAAGAACAATGACAAAATGCTACAAATATCAAATCCTAGGTCTACAAGGATTGATAAACTACTGTGTATGAGAATAGATAAGAGGAAGTGAAAACCTAATTAGAAGGATCTCTTTGCGCGCGCTCTACAATAGTTTTCCCGCTTGTGTATGTTTTTGAGTTTGGCCATGGCAGCTGGGGACCTAGGAGGACCCCATGCCCCCCTCCACTCCCCTTCAGTACAGGTCAGCCCTAGGAAAGCTTTGGGTGATTCTGGACCTATGACTCATGGTTGTAACATCAAAAAATGTCCCCTTGGGGGCTTTTCCCTCATAAGGTTTAGCTCTCGGGTCTTTTGCATACATTTAGGACATCTTAGTTCATAATTTGGCATCCTAATGGAATGAGCCCTAGGTAGCATGATAAATGGGACCTAAGAGAACCCCTTGAGCCTTACCCTACCCAAAATAGGGGGAGAGGACTTAGGCGCCCACACCCTAGTCCTACCCTATTTTGGGGCAACCCTAATTTCCAGGTGTCGGTTTATAACTATTATTTGGGTCCTTTGCCGACACGGTAAGTTTGAATTATGAAAATCTTGGTGGGAGTGTTTGTAGTTGTATATAAAAGCATGTTTAGGCATTCATTTGTAAACTAGATGGAAATTATGATGTTCAAGTGTTCTCAAGGTGATTCAAGGCTTTCATTGTGTTGTAAGAGAAGATTTGTGTGGTTTATGTGTTTGTGTTTGCAGAATTGGGCATCCATTTCATCATGGAATGAAGAGCATCTTCCTCCCATGAGAGCTTCACTACAAGGTGACATTATATTATGTTTTCATCATCATTTCCTTTGGTTTTTGCCTCTGCCTCACAAGGGCACGCACTCTCTATCTGACAATGGCGTTCAGAGACTTAAGTGTCCTCTGAGCCTTGATTGAGGTAAGCCTCTAAACACCACAACCCCCTCCCAAAGTCTTGTGATTTTAGGTTATAGGTGTCACATTTGGGAAAAGTGAAGTTGCAGGAAGGATCAGCAGACATCAAAGATTCAGGATCTGAAGAGAAGTAGGACATTGGAGCATTTCTAGGACTTGGGTGCTCGCTCTAGTGTCCTCCATAGCTAAATTTCTAGAAACAAGAGCTACAGTGTTGATCAGTGTCGGAAGGAGGTCAAGATCCTGCAAAGAAACTAGCACCTTGGACTTGGGCGCCCACTCCTGTGTCCCTAACTATTCCGCATCAGAACCCCAAAAATAGGTACTTTGTGATTTGGTATTTTACTCCCGTCTGCAAGAGCTTTTTCTGTTATTCATCAATTTATTACCGTATTTACATAATTAGGGTTTTAATGGTTAATTGAACATAAGAGAAGAGAAATTGATGATTAAATTCCCTAATCCAAGTTTCCCTACATCTCACAGTGATCTAAGGTATGATAGTGAATTGCCGCTCAAACCTAGATCCTTGAATGTATAGGGTGAAAGGAGGATTCAAACATCTAAAACACTAAAACATTAAACAATCCAAATTTTACCCTAAACAAGGAGAAGGTATCTATTTCCAAGGCATTGAAAAATGCAATCTTGGGGGACAGTGATAGTGAAATTTCAAGGGTTGTCCCTCAACTTTTGGATACGGAGGAAGGCTCTGTGATTCATCTTCCAAACTCTATCATGGAGAGAATCATCTCCTCAACGAAGCATGCTCTTGTGGGAAAATTATTCTCATTCAAACCCAACATTGATCTGGTTCAGAGATGGATTGCTGCCAAATGGAAGGTGAAAGGTAGCGTCTCTATTAGTGTTATGGATGGAGGGATATTTCTCTTCAAGTTCATAGTAAGAGAGGACCTATTGGTTGTTCTAGCTGGTGGACCATGGATGTATGGGAAGCATAGCCTCTCCCTCTACAAATGGAAGTTGGGCTTCAATGCTGCTACTGATCTCAATAGAACTACTCCAATTGGGTCATATTCTTGGGTCTCCCTCTGGAGTACTGGGATCAGGAAGTATTCATCTGGATTGCCAACTCCTTTGGCAATTTCTTTGCTCTTGACAACACTACCAAGAATAAATCCAGGTTAGTGTTTGCTCACTTCTATGTTAGTGTTTATATTAACAAAACCCTCCCTAAATCCATAACTTTGGAACCCAAATTTGGTCAATGGATTCAATCAATCCAATATGAAAACTCCACTAGTTTCTACCAAAACTACAACAAAAAGGGCCATATGATAACTCAATGCAAAGCCAAAAAAGTTACTACAGCCTTGGATAATCAAACCAATAAGGATGAGGGGGGATATCCCTTTAAGGAGGACTTACTAAATATTATCAATACCCCACAGAGTAAGAAGGGAGAAGTTAGGGAGGTGGCTAATGACCTCTCTCAGGTTACTAAGAATGTCTAGTTTATTTCCAGCCCTAGAGGTGATGCTCCAGTGTCAGCCTCACTGGAGTCTGCTCAGAAAGAGCATGAAGGCTCACAGATCAGGGTTGTGACCCCCATACAAAACCAAGAAATGGAAGAGGGTGAGATCCATCAAGAGGCAAACCCCAACTTATAAGCTCTGGAAGAGAGTGGGGTGAGAACAATGAGAACAATGATAGGGGTACCATTTTCAAAAGGATCGGTAGCCCTCTCAAAGTGGAAGGAATAAACAACAAGATATAGGGGTACCCTTCCCCAAATAATTAAGCTCTCATCTTATCCCCTGGTGTGGGTTCCAGCATAAACAATAAGGACACAGACTCTGAAGGCTAGACCACTACCAGAAAGAGGGGTAAAGGTCCAGGAAAGAAGACCATTGATGTGGGGGTTGACCCCAAAACGGGTAGACCCACCTAGAGGGAAACTAGATAGAAAGTTGTCGTTAAGGATATATCCATGGGAAGACAGAGGACCTTGTAGCTTAGCTCCAAGAAAGCCCCTAATAAATGAGAATCCTATCCTAGAATATTAGAGGGCTTAACAACCCCAACAAGAACGTCCTAGTTAAGAGCTGCAATTATGACAATAAAATTGATATTCTACTACTTTAGGAAGTTAAAATGAAGACTAAAGGATTCCAGACCATTGCTAAGAATGTTTGGCCCAATGCTAACTATTGTATAAGTGATGCCTTGGGAGCTTCTAGAGGTATTGTTACTATGTGAAATAGTAAGACTGTTAAAGGGAGTCTAATTGATAAATGTAAAAACAACCTTAGTGTCAAAATGGAAGCTTTTAATAGCTCTTGGATTCTTGTCAATATCTATGTTCTGAATCAGAGAAATACTAGGAGAGAAGTTTGGGATCACATATCTACTCTTATAGAAAATATTAGGAAGGATTGTTGGATGTTGGTTGGGGATTTCAATACTCCTCTCTACCCCTTAGAGAAAGTTGGGGAGATCATGGATTACACTGACAGCATGGCTGATCTAGCACATTTTCTCAATAAAGATGGTCTCATGGATCTTGACATCCAAGGGCAGCGCTTTACCTGGTCCAACAAAAGAAAAGGAGGGAATTTCATTCAAGTTAGGTTGGATCATGTCTTAGTTTCCTCTAGTTGGGACTACATCAGTACATACACTCTTGAGGCCCTTCCAAGGATGACCTAAGACCATAATCCCCTCTTGTTATCTTAGAGAGACAAGAAAGTTAAAGGCCCATATCCCTTCATATTTGAGATCATCTGGACCCAGCATCCTGACTTTAGGAATCTTTTGGCTAGCTAGTGGGGCTGTCCTGTCCAAGGGATGCCCATGTTTAGGCTGGCACAAAAGTTAATAATGGTGAAAAACAAAGTTAAAGGATGGAAGAGGTACACCTTTGGCAACATATTTGACATCAAAAGGAGGATCTCTACTAAATTGGATGATATTCAAAAGCAGATGGTTGTGTTATGTCAGAAAATGTCCCCTTGGGGGCTTTTCACTCTTAAGGTTTAGCTCCCAGGTCCTTAGAATGCATTTAGAGCATCTTGCATGTTAATTGTGAATCTCGGTGAGAAAGCCTTGAAGTCTTATGGCAAATAGGACCTAGGGGATGCCACTTTAAGGACTCCTAACCAAAATTGGGAGGGTGGCCTTGAGCACTAGTGCCCTAGTCTTGTCCTATTTTGGGTTAGCCCTAAATTTAAATGTCAGTTTTATGACTGTTACTTAGGTCCTATGCTGACATCTCAAATTTGAATTACGAAATTCTTTGTGGGAATATTTGTAGTTGCATATATACACATGTTTAGGGTTTCATTTGCAAACTAGAAGATGATTATGAACTTTTGGCTAACTTGTGATTTTAAAGCATCCATGATATTCATTGTTGCAGAGCAAAGCATTGTTATTGTGTTTGTGATTGCAGATTTACCTTTATCTTCTCATGTGATTGAAGAGCCTTCATTTATGTGAGATCTACACTTCTAAGGTGATATCTATTTGTGTTTAAATCATTTATCATTTGATTTTGCCTTTATCCTGCAGGGATACACACTCTCTATCTAACAATGGTATTCGGAATACTTGAATGTCTCTCTAAAGCTTTACCAAGGCAAGCCTCTAAACACCACAACCACACTCCTTTGTGATTGTAGGTTATAGGCTTCACATCTGGATGAAGTGGAGTTGCAGGGGGCAGTAAGATAGTGTGGAGATTTCGCATCCCTAAAGAAAAGGATTGTTTGGACACGAGTGTTAGTGGCAGTGTCCTCAGATCTTGAAACATAGAAATAATTTAGACAATGATAATCAACATCTGAAGAGCTTCTAACATCCTGAAAAACATCCGACATTGGACTAGGGTGCTAGTGGAGGTGTCCTCTACATCTTTCATGGCAGAAACAGAAGATACAGTGAATATCAGTGTCAGGAGGAGATCTAGATTCTGTATAGAAAATAGTACCTTGGACATGGGTGCTAGTGGAGGTGTCCTTGACTGTTCCACTTTCTAAACTTCAAAAAATCGTCAGTTATTAATCTCTGCCTACTACCTTAGTCTGCAAGGATTTGTCGTAATTCACAAATTTGCTTACTGTTTTACATAATTAGGGTTTTAAGAGTATTTGAGCATTATATTGAGATATTGATTGATAACATCTGAGCTTCCACATCATTCCAAGTGACAGTCCAACATGTTAGGTGAATTTTCTCTCTTAGTAGAGATTCAACTCGGTTGATATGTCCTTGAATGTTTGTAGTGAAAGGAGGATTTACCCTTGAAACTAAAACCCCATCACCATCATCCATTCCCCCTTTTCCTACAAAACATTTTGGTGAACCTATGTTTTTTTAAATTTTGCACCTTGTTGAGTTGTGTGTGATAGATTTTCATTCATTCATCTTACTGCATTTGAAAAATTACAAAAAAATTGAAAAATTTGAAAAATTTAAAAAAAATTGCATCTTAGGCTTGTATTTTGGCATAATTTGAATTAATTGGCATCTAATTTCATTTAATTTTTATTATTTTCATTAGATCTGATTTAAATTACATAAATTCATCATTTAGTATTCACTTGCATTGCATTTTCATGTTTAAATTGTTAAAAATTGCTTGAAATTGTGCATTTTTCATAAAAACCTAGTTTTGCATTAGCTAGGGTTTGTAGTTAAAATCTTGTTTCAGATTTTACTACCCTTTAAAAACACTCATTTAGGTCTGATTTCTAATTCTATTGTTGCATCATAGTTTCATTCTTGCAAAGTTTCATGTCTAGGGTTTGAAAACCTTGTATTTTTACTAGATTTGGCCTTATTGTTTCTCTAGAATTGCATTGTAGGCATCTTGTAAAGGATTTTGCTGCATTATTTGACTAACATCAGGGTTATAATCTTCTTTCCCTCCTCAATTTCCTTACAACACCCTCTCTATTAGGCTTCTACATTGAAAATTGGTGAAAAATTGCATATTTTAGGTGTATTTTCACTAGGTTTTGATTTGTCATCACTGTAGAATTGCATTAAAGGTGTGTTGTGAAGGATACTACTGCATCATTGGACTGATATTATGCATTTTATTTTCTTTCCCTCCTCAATTTCCTCACAACATCTCTTCTATTAGTGATTTGCATTGAAAAATTATGAAAAATGTGAAAAATCAAGCATTTTGAATCCTACAGATATCTTACTCGTTGGGTTTGTTCTATTAGTTTGTGCATTGAGTGTTGCATGCTTTTGTATGAGTATTATAACCTACCTCCCTAATAGAAATATCCCTTTAAGAAGAAGTAGAAGACTCATGGGATCTAGTGCTCCTGAAGAATATGGTATTCCTACTTCTGAAAATCCATTGAACACTTTCTTTACAAAATGAGAGACACAAATTTTGCAAGACATTGTACCTCATACAACCAAAATGGAAGATCAAATATTTCATGATGTTGATGACACTATTGATGTGGTAACACATGTACCTAATGAGCAAATAAACAAACTTGATAAAGAGTTAGTCGATTATCAAGCATTTGTTGAAAATGAAAGGATAGCAGAAGAAGCTATACCTGTGATTCTCAACATAATAGAGTTGATAAAAGGACAAGATGGTATAAATGTTATTCAAGGTTTAATTCATATAGTACACAATAATTTTATTTTGGTGATTGAATGTGCAAATGGTATTAATAACATGTCATCGCTGTCTCACACGCAAGTATCGACACCTATACCGACTACAGGAATATCCACATTTACATCAACAATTTTAACCACTAATACAAATGCTTGTAGTAATGCTACCATTGGTATTAAAGTATCTAATGGTACTAATTCACAAAATTAAAAATCTATGGGATTTAACTATCAAAACTTGACACCTAAGACGACCTCTTTTATAAATAATTACTCTCAACCACCTCTCCATCCCACTTATTCTCAACCACCTTCCACTTATCACTATATTCAACCACCACTCACCTATTCACAACCTCCACTTGTCACTACTCATGCTCAATCACCTCCACACTTCAGTTCCAATTCCTCACAACAAACTGCATCACCTAATGATGCCGTCTTAAACCAACTCTTGCAAGGCATAACTTCTTTACAACAAAAGGTGACAAGTTTGACAAATTCTTCACAACCTAATATACCAACCTATCATGCCCGTAATCCCCTATCTTATGCAATCTTGAGAACTCCTATGCCTAAGAGGTTTGAAACCCCTCGCTTTGAAAAATATGGTGGAAAAGGTGATCCTAATACTCATGTGGCAGCATTCAGGCTATGTGTAGTGATTTTTATTTTGAAGAGGATTTGTTAGCAAAACTTTTCCCATGATCTCTCAAAGATATTGCTTTAGAATGGTTTTTCTTCCTACCTCTAAACTCAATACACTCTTTTTCCCAGCTAGTTGATCAATTTCTACAACAATTTCAAGCAAACATTAGACCTCAAGGCTCTTTGATTGATTTAGTTCATTGCAAGCAAGGTCTGAAAGAGAAGTTGACTGAGTTTATTAGTCAGTATCAATCTCTTTATGCACAAATTCCATATTAGATGAAGGATGAGGATGTTTAGAAAGTGTTTATTACAAATCTACAACCTAACATCCTGATATGATTCTCTTGATGAAGTATAACTCTTTTCAACATTTATGCATCGCCCTTCATGATTATCAGCTTTAGACTAGTCAGTATGAAAACCAAAACTCACCGGCTCAAGTTGGTCAAACCACAGGTGGACCTTCAAAAAACAACTTCAAGAGGAATAAAAAGACTTTTATCAAGGTTAATGGATTGAATTCAAATAATTTCTCACAAGTGTCAGCTATCACTAATCTGAAGAGGACACTGTTTCAACAAAGAAAGTTTACTCCAATATCTGAATCCTATCATTCTATCATGAATCAAGCTATGAGTAATAACCTCTTGAATCTTCCTCTGATTAAATCTTTGGATCCTAGTAGAATGCAAGGACTTTATTTTGATGCTAATGCTTTTTGTCATTACCATTGGCAACAAGGACATGATACTAAATGATGTATGCATCTTAAACATGAAATACAAGACCTCATCGACTCGAATGTTATATGGGTATCTGGTGTGAATGATAATGGAAATTGTAACATTGGAAAATGTCCCCTTGGGGGATTTTCCCTCATAAGGTTTAGCTCCCAGGTCTTTAGCATGCATTTAGGACATCTTAGTTCATATTTTGGCATCCCAATGGAATAAGACCTAGGTTCCATGGCAAATTGGACCTAGGTGGATCCCTTGAGCTGTACCCTACCCAAATTAGGGGGAAGACTTGGGCACCCATGCCCTAGTCCTGCCCTATTTTGAGGCAGTCCCAATTTTTGGGTGTCAGTTTATGACCATTATTTGGTCCTTTTGCCGACACGATAAGTTTTAATTTTTAAAATCTTGGCAGGAGTGCTTGTAGTTGCATATAAAAGCATGTTTAGGCATTTATTTGTAAACTAGGTTTCAATTAGATGATCATTGTGAACTTTAGGCATTCTCAAGGTGATTCAACACTTTCTATTGTGTTGCAAGAGTAGACTTGTGTGTTTTGTGTGTTGACATTTGAGCATCAATTTCCTCATGGAATGAAGAGCATCTTCCTCCCATGAGAGATTCACTACAAGGTGACATAATATTATGTTTCCATCATTGATTCCTTTAGTTTTTGCCTCTTCCTCACAAGGGCACACACTCTTTTATCTGACAACGGTGTTCAGAGACTTAAGTGTCCTCTGAGGCTTGACTGAGGCAAGCCTCTAAACACCACAACCCCCAAACCAAGTCTTGTGATTACAGGTTACAGGTGTCACATTTGGGAAAAGTGGAGTTGCATGAAGGATTGGCAGGCATCAAGGATTTGAGATCTAAAGAAAAGCTAGACACAGGAGCACTTCTAGGACTTGGGCGCTCGCTCTAGTGTCCTCCACAGATAGATCTCTGAAAATAGAAGTTACAGGGCTTATCAGTGTCAGAAGGAGGTCTGGTTTTTGTGAAAAAGAAGGTACCTTGGACTTGGATGCCCTTTCCAGTGTCCCTGACTATTCCACTTTGGAACCCTAAAAATAAGTATTCTGTGATCTGGTATTTTATTCCTATCTGCAAGAGCTTTTTCTGTCTTTCATCAATTTGTTGTCGTATTTGCATAACTAGGGTTTTAATGGTTAATTAGACATAAGAGAAGGAAAATTAATAATTAAATTCCCTAATCCAACTTTCCCTACATCTATAAGTGACCTAGGGTATGATAGTGCTTGCCACTTGACCCTAGATCCTTCAATGTATTGTGGAGAGGTAGATTTAAACATCTAAAATCTAGAGCTTTGACAAATCCAATTTTCCCCTAAACATTTTGGTGAACCCGTGTTTTTGGACTTAAATTGCAACTTTCTAAGTTTTTGTCTTTAGATTTGGATTGATTTCATTCATTCATTTGGTCATTCATTTCATTGCATTGAGAAAAATTCAAAAAAAAAAATTGAAAATTTTGAAAAAAAAATTTTTTGCATTGTTTGGCTTACTAAATTGCATCAATTCTTCCTAATTTTTTTGAATTCATGATTTTTGCATCAGATTTGATATAAACTACAGAAAAATCCAAAATTTCAAAAATTTTCCTTGCATTTTCATCATTTAATTGCTAGGGTTTTGTGGAAATTTTGACAATTTTATATAACCTAGTAATTCCAAAATCTAGGGTTAGTAGGCAAAATATTTTATCATATTTTTCTACTAATTTTAGAGGCTCATTAAAATTTTCATTTGGCTGTAGTCTTGCATTTTAGTGTGAATTTGCATTTAGATTTAAAATATTTGCATTTTTGCATAGAAAATTTCAACAAAAACTAGCAATTTTGATGCATTTTCATTAAATTTGCATGGGCATTTTGCATGTTAAGGATTGAAAATCATTTTTTAGATCTAATATTAAGTCAATTACATCATAAATCAGACTTCAAAGCATTCACATAGAATTTTATCCCAAGATCTCAAACCTAGGGCTTCAAAAACAACAATTTTCACTAAAATTGGCCTTATCGACTTTATAAACTTGCACCATAAGTGTGCTGTGAAAGTTACTTTGGCATTATTTTTCTATTATTATGGTAATCATTTTCTTCCCCTCATAAAAATCTTCACAACAGCCTTTTATCGGGCTCTTGTAGTGAAAATTTGGCGAAAAACTACACATTTTGGCTATTTTAGCCCTAGGGTTTGACCTAGTTTGCACTCCAAGCATGTTGTGATCAATTTTTTGGATTGCAGTGACTAATATTATTGATATTATTTGTTGTACCTCCTAAAATTCCTTACAACACTCCTTTTTCTAGGTCTTGGAGTTGAAAAACCGTGAAAAATAGCCTATTTTTGCTAACTTTCACTAGGGTTTAACCTCAAGTGGCATTAAAAGCATGATGTGCTGGGTATTTTGAAACCAAGTGGCTGTTATTACTGATATTATTTTCTTTCCATCATAATTTTCTTCACAAAACCCTTTGTTATGCTCTTTTGCATTGAATTTTGGTGAAAAAAGTGCCTATTTTGACATATTTTCACTATATTTTGACTTGGCATTATCTTGGATTTGCATAAAGAGTGTGTTGAGAGTGATTATATTTCTACTTTGGACTGATATCAGACATATAACTTTCTACCCTCAATAAAAATCCTTACAATATCCTTTGTTTCTTTCATTGCATTGAAAAAGTATCAAAAAATCAAGCATTTTAGGCTATTTTTGCTCTTATCTTTTGCACCAATTTTGAAAATCTTTCAAAATCTGATTTGGCATTGATTTGAGAATATAAACATGGCCTCTAATCACAATGGAAACAACAGGTTCCCTCCTAGACCTTACATGAAAATAAAGGCTCCCGAACCTGAAATTGTCTTTACACCTCATGATAGAACAATTGGTGATTCTAAAGGACCTCTTTACATCACCTTGAAAATAATGGTAAAGAACATGGAGGGAACTCTTATTGATCCTACTTGCATAACTAATGTTGCGTCTACAAAATTCCTCTTTTCAAATCAATTAATATAGGGTCCCTATAACCCTTTGAAATTGATGATTAAAACACATACGGGAACTTTAAAGAAACCACTGGGTAAAATATCATTATTAGTAACTGTCTTTGAGAAACATGTTGAACAATGGTTTGATATTACCCCCGATTCTGATGCCTTTGATATAAAACTTGGAATCCCTTGGTTAAAGGTTATGAAAGCGGTCCCTTCAACTATTTATAAATGTGTTAAATTTCCTTTGAATGGACAAGTGCATGTCATTCATTGAAATACATACAAACCTTCAACTACACAACAACACTTCATATTGGATTACTTTTGCAACAAAAATAATAGCAACAAATTACAGCTACGAACAAACTTTACATTTTTAAGCTATAGAAATTACAAAGTGAAACTATTATATCTAGCACCTAGTCCTCTTACACAAGAAATGACAAAAGATAAACAACCCACATGTGAAGAGAACTTTAGACCGAAAGGACAAGGTCCCTATGCTAAGGTTCCTCCCTTGAAATCCTTACAGGGATTGGGAGGTCATTGTCAACAACAAAGTGTTCCACTGTGACAAACGAGATTTGATCTTAGTGCTTCATCTTCTAATTTGCATGAGCCTATGAAAGAGGATAGCCCTATCTTACAAGAGATAAGTGGTAAAAAAAGACAAAATAGAAAAGAAAGAGAAAGAAGAAAAAGAAGACAAGAATATGCCATAAACCTTGCCTCTCAATAAGAAAACATCGATCCTAATATTCAACCAAACAAAGACGAGCCTAACGATGAACAAGATATGAATTTTACTATGGTACCGTATCTCCCACTATCCTCCAACATTAGGGAGTGGGAAGATGACGATGATGATTTTCTTATAGACAATCTCTAGCCCAGCAGGGGCTCTATAGGTAAATATCTCTAAAACTTTATCTCTCTCTTGATGTGCTTTCCCTGTGATGTGTTATATGTTGTTCAAGCCTCCTGGGATGACCTCGGATTCTCCCATAAGGTTTGAGATACTAGGAGACCGCCTCTGTTGTTACCTTCTTCTATTTGTATCATCATTCTTATATATTGCTCTCACTCTGATTTCATTATTGTGTGTTGTGTCTTACAGACATAGCGTTGTGGTTGGTAACTTGGGGGCACCCTCCTATGTGACTATCCCTAAGACACTTGTTTTGTCCTCTCTTATTTATTGTTTCCCTTCCTCTAGTGTTTCCACCTAGCAGGCGGATAACGACAATCATTTATACTGATGTGGACCTAGTGTCCCTTTCAAGAGCAATCAAAAAATGGACTTAGTTCCTAATATGATGATGGGGTTGTATATTTTATCCAACGCTTGGCTATTGGAAGCACTCGTGCTTTCCACATAGTGAATTTTATGATGTTTCTATCGCATTTATAAACCTTAACAATACTGTTGCTCTATGCACCTTTGTTTTCCTTTGAATCTAGCCTTGGTGGTACTCAATTTGGAGAGCTTCGTGATATAGCCCCACGGTTATCCTCAAACTCCAAATTCATTGTATAACCTTGGCTCTTTGTGTGGTTAATCATATGCATTGATGTTGTTGTTTATCATGATGTTGTAGATGCTAACATGTTTCTTATAGGGATGTGTTTGTGGGAACATTTAGCAATCATAAAGTACATGTCACCTCCCGGGGGCATGGGCTTTGCGAAAGTCAGTGTTCCCTTATGTGTTTTCTTCCTACCTTAACGTGCTTGATATTGATAATTGATATCAACCACCTTAGGTGGAGGCATATATAAGGTAAGATGTTTGTTATAGATGTTAGCAATGTTTTTGACCTCAGATGCAAAGACTTATGCCCTAGGTAGTGTATCATGCATCCTGAGTTTGTTTGCAATCAATCAATCCATTATGTAAGCCCTCTACGGAGGCGGGATATCGCATATATCCTTTTTGTATTAATCCCTCTGCAGAGGCAGGGATGGTGTATTTCTCAAAGTAGATTGCATCATCCTGTCATTTTTCAAAAAGTCCTCTGCGGAGGTGGGGAGCAGTTCTGTGACTAACTCAACCCTTAAGTGTGTCTTTGGCGATTGTTGTGACGAAGCCCAATTGTCAGTGTGTGCCTGAAATGGTGTTTTCTCTGTGTCTTCAAGTGTCTGTGTTTTGGCATGCTTGTTTTGTGTGGTGTGTTTGTTACCCCATATGTAGAGACCAAAGCCCTTGGGTAGTGCTTCTTGCATTTTTGGGAGGTTTTGTGTGTCTTGCATGTGTGTTGCCCCATATATACAGAGACCTATGCCCTAGGGTAGTGCATCCTGTATTATGGGAGGTTTGTTTACTTTCCAGTACTTGCATTTGCATTTCATATATATGAGAAAAAAACAAAAGAAAAGATATCATTTCTTTCTTCCATGCATTAATGTGTCTTCTATGCATTGGTTGTCTTCTTCATGTTCAACATGACTGTAACTATCTTCTCCATGTTTTGCGTGCCTGTTATTGTCTTATATGTGATTGGCGTGTCTTCTCTGTGCTTGATGTGTTTGTTGTGTTTGTGACCTTACTTTAATGCATGTATTGGCCTCGCGTTTATACATACATTAAAGTGGGGGCTAAATATAACATCGAAAAATGTCCCCTTGGGGGCTTTTCCCTCATAAGGTTTAGCTCTCAGGTCTTTAGCATGCATTTAGGACATCTTAGTTCATATTTTGGCATCTCGATGGAATGAGACCTAGGTTCCATGGCAAATTGGACCTAGGTGGACCTCTTGAGCTATACCCTACCCAAAATAGAGGGGAGGACTTGGGCGCTGGCCTATTTATGGGCAGCCCCAATTTATGGGTATCGGTTTATGACCGTTATTTGGTCCTTTTTACTGACACGGTAAGTTTTATTTTTAAAATCTTGGTGGGAGTGCTTGTAGTTGCATATAAAAGCATGTTTAGGCATTCATTTGTAAACTAGATTTCATTTAGATGATCATTGTAAACTCTAGGCATTCCCAAGGTGATTCAAGGCTTTCTATTGTGTTGCAAGAGCAAACTTGTGTGTTTTGTGTGTTGATATTTGCATATTTGAGCATCACTTTCCTCATGGAATGAAGAGAATCTTCCTCCTGTAAGAAGTTGGGTCCACATAGAGGGGAAGTGGCGAGAAAAAAAATCCCAACAGAAACAGGTACCCGTTTAGGAACGGGTGCCCGAGCCTAAACATGTACCCGCTTAGAAACGGATACCCGCTTAGGAATGGGTGCCCGATCCTAAATGGGTACCCGTTTCTATAAAGATATTTGAATTTGAAAAAAAAGCCTACGCACTTTTTTTTCCATACAAAAGGAACGAGTACCTATTCCTAAAAGCTTAGGCTTGGGAAAGGCATGGTAAGCCAACCCCTTGCCTTGGACCTGCAAGTTTTTTTCTAAGTACAGAACAAGAGAAAAGACTGAGTTTACCTATATGGCTGACAACATTTTTTTCTAAATTTTTTTACGAAATTAAAACCCATTACAGATGACAGTATCTAGTTTTCAAATATGTAATTTTTTTTATTGGACTTGTTTTTCTATTTATTATATAATTTATGAGCAAACTAGTCCAAAAACTTGAAATGGCAAGTGTTTGTATTTTTTTAATAACTTTTAATTTTAAAGTTTTTTGAAAAAAAATTATATTTCACTAGTCTACACATCATTCTTTACACAATGAAAAAATAAAAATTTATTTTATGATTTTGTTTTACTCAAATTATGTTGGTTGTACGAGGGTTTTTGAAAACAACAATTAGGGCCAATAAAAAATTAATAAGAAAAAATTATTTGGAAAAAAATTATAAAAAAATATCCTCATCAAACTTCACTGTACTACACATCTTTCTCCAAAAGGGTTTAGAAAAATACTTTTATTTAGGTCAAATTATGTTGGTCATACATGTGCATGGTATGGTAAAAACAAAGTGACTTTTAAACAATAGTTTTTAAAAATGCCTATTGAAAATCAATTTGTATCACCTGGGTATTAAAATAAATTACACATTTGGAAACTAGAGTTCAAGTACTACATTTCATATTACTAACTTTTTTTAAGATTCAATCTTTAAGTGCCTCAAATGTTCAGGTCAAATGTGACAAATTCTAAAAATTAGGGAAAACACTTCCACTTTTTGGCCAAAAAGTGGACCCAACTTCTTCCTCCCATGAGAGCTTCACTACAAGGTGACATAATATTATATTTTCATCATTGATTCATTTGGTTTATGCCTCTGCCTCACAAGGTTATGCACTCTTTTATCTGACAATAGTATTTAGAGACTTAAGTGTCCTCCAGGGCTTGATTGAGGCAAGCCTCTAAACACCACAACCCCCAAAACAAGTCTTGTGATTGCAGGTTACATATGTCGCATTTGGGAAAAGTGGAGTTGTAGGAAGGATTGGCAAGCATCAAGGATTCAAGATCTGAAGAAAAGCTAGACATAGGAGCACTTCCAGGACTTGGGTGCTCGCTCTAGTGTCCTCCATAGATAGATCTCTGAAAACAGAAGTTACAGGGCTTATTAGTGTCGGAAGGATGTCCGGATTCTGCAAAAAAGTAGGTACCTTGGACTTGGGCACCCGCTCCCACGTCCCCAACTATTCCGCTTTGGAACCCCGAAAATAGGTATTCTATGATTTGGTATTTTATTCCTGTCTGCAAGAGCTTTTTTCGTCTTTCGTCAATTTGTTGTCGTATTTGCATAATTAGGGTTTTAATGGTTAATTGGACATAAGAGAAGGAAAATTAATAATCAAATTCCCTAATCCAAGTTTCCCTACATTTGTAAGTGACCTAGGGTATGATAGTGCTTGCCACTCGACCCTAGATCCTTCAATGTATAGTGGAGAGGTAGATTTAAACATCTAAAATCTAGAGCATTGACAAATCTAATTTTCCCCTAAACAAAAATAAATTGGTTGCTCCATATGGATCTTTACAAATCCCTTTCCTAAGCATACTGATAATAACATGATGGAACAAAATACACTAGAAATAGAAGATGACTATCTAAACTATGATGAGATAATTGCTACAATAGAGGTGGACAACGAAAATACTAAAGTATTACCTTGCCCATGTAGAAATGGTATTTATGCTGATGTTCATCCTTCGCTATCCCTTCAAGGATTAGGAAATAATAAAAATGCATCAGAAAAACAACTAGAATAATTAAAGCAAGAGATCATGACAAAAGAAAAGATTGAAATAGTACAAGATAGTCTTTGTCACTATGACAAATGAAGTCAACAAAGAAAGAGAGCTAAAGATCAGAAAAGACTAAGAAGATTATCATCAGTTGGCAATACTAGTGGTTCTCCTCCTCATAAGAAACAAAAGTTTTCACATACACAAGGACTTGAGAAACAAATACCGCATGGACCTCCTGACAACAAACAACACTCTAATAAGAACCACTCAAGCTTCACACAAAACTTGATAGAGCATCTCTCCAAGATGCTTGCAAGTTCCAAATTTTAGTACGGTTGTACTGGCAGGTAAGTATTTCTAACCCTTTACCTCCATGTTGTGTTTCCCCTGTGATGTGTTATGTGTTGTTTAGGCCTCCTAGGATGACCCTTGATTCTCTTGTAAGGTCAAGGATACCGGGAGACCACCTCTATTGTGACCCTTCTATTTGTATCATTATTCTTCTATATTGCCTCTCCTATATTTTCATTGTTGTGTGTTGTGTCTAATGGACATAGTGTTTCGGTTGGTGACTTGGGGGCACCCTCCTACATGATTATGCCTAAGGCACTTGTTTCTCCTCTCTCAATTTATTGTTTACCTTCCTCTAGTGGTTCTATTTAGCCAGCAGATGATGAAAAACATATAATACTGATACAGACCTAGTGCCCCTTCAGCAAGAAATTAAAAAATGAACCTAGTTCATACATGACGATGGGGTTGATATATATTATCTAATGCTTGGCTAGTAGAATCACTCCATGTGATATTTTGATGATGTCTTATCGCACTTAGAAAACATAACACTACTGTTTCTCTGTGTACTTTGTTTATCTTGGATCTTGCCTTCCTCTACTCTTTATGTGAATGATTGTTGTTTATCATGATTATATGGTTGCTAACACCTTTTCTTGCAAGAAATTATGTGTCTGTGGGAACATTTGGCAATCGTAAGTACATGTCACCTCTGAGAGCATGGGCTTTGTGAGATCTCATGTTCCCTTGTGTGCTTTCTCTCTACGTTAACGTGCTTGATATGATCATATCTAAATATCAACCACCTTAAGGTGGGAGCATATATAAGGTAAGTTGTCTGATGATTTTGATACCCTCTGTGGAAGCTGGATGTTGTATCTTCAAGTGAGTGCACATCTTTATTTTATACTACAATCATTAAGCCCTCTACCAAGGCAGGATATTGTGCATATCCTTTTTTTATTTTAAGCCCTCTACGGAGGCAGGGATGGTGTATTTGTCAAGGAGATTGCACATCCTATCATTTTCTAAAAGTCCTTCGAGTAGGAGGGGTTAGTGTATCCTCCCTTAAGCGTGTTTTTGGCAATTGTTGTGGTGAAGCCCAATCATCGGTGTGTGCCTATAATGTGCCTAAGATGGTAGCGAACCTAGCAATAGGTTTCTTCCATCACTTTCCTATCATGTTTTCTCTATGTCTTCCATGTGTGTGTGTGTGGCATGTTTGTTCCCAAGCATAGTCTAAAGATTGGTGGCGATGACTCCCTCCTATGCTTTGGGATTTGTATGGTGTGTTTGTTCTCAAGTGTAGTCTAAAGACTAGTGGCAATGAGTCCCTCCTACACTCTAAGATTTGTATTGTGTGTTTGTTACCCCATATGTAGTGTAAAGACGTGTGGTGATGAGTCCCTCCTACATTTTGGGTTGTGTGTTTACTTTCCTTGTACTTGCATTTGCATTCTTATATATGAGAAAATGAAAAAAGAAATAATCACTGCATTCACTATATTCATTGTGTTTTGCATGTCTTCAATACTATCTTCTCCATGTTTTGCATGACAGTAACTATCTTCTCCATGTTTTACATGCATGTTACTATCTTTAGTGTGTTTAGCATGTCTTCACTGTGCTTGGCGTGTTTGTTGTGTTTTGATCATACTTTAATGCATGTATTGGCCTTGCATTTATACATACATTAAAGTGGGGGCTAAATGTTATGTTAGAAAATGTCCCCTTGGGGGTTTTTACCTCTTAAGGTTTAGCTATGGGGTCCTTACAATGCATTTAGAGAATCTTGCATGTTAATTGTGAATCCTAATGAGAAAACCCTGAAGTCTTATGGCAAATAGGACCTAGGGGATGCCACTTTGATGACTCTTGATCAAAATTAGGAGGGTGGACTTGGGTGTTAGCGCCCTAGTCCTACCCTATTTTGGGTCAACCCTAAAATTAAATGTTAGTTTTATGACCGTTACTTAGGTCCTATGCCAACATCTCAAGTTTGAATTATGAAATTCTTGGCGGGAATGTTTGTAGTTGCATATATAAGCATGTTTAGGGTTTCATTTGCAAACTAGAAGATGATTATGAACTTTTGGCTAACTTGTAATTTTAAAGTATCCATGATATTCATTGTTGCAGAGCAGAGCATTGTTATTGTGTTTGTGATTGCAAATTTAGCTTCATCTTCTCATGTGATTGAAGAGCCTTCATTTATGTGAGATCTACACTTCTAAGGTGATATCTATTTGTGTTTAAATCATTTATCATTTGCTTTTGCCTCTATCCCGCAGGGATACACACTCTCTATCTAACAACGGTGTTCAGAAGACTTGAATGTCTCTCTGGGGCTTGACCAAGGCAAGCCTCTAAACACCACAACCCCCAACCACACTCCTTTGTAATTGCAAGTTACAGTTTTTGCATTTGGACAGAGTGGAGTTGCAGGGGGTAGTAAGACAGTGTGCAGATTTTGTATCCCTTAACGAAAGGACTACTTGGACACGAGCATTAGTGGTAGTGTCCTCTAGATCCTGAAACACAAAAATAATTTGGACAATGTAAATCAACATCTGAAGAGCTTCCAACATCCTAAAAAACATCTGACATTGGACTAGGGTGCTAGTGGAGGTATCCTCTATATCTTTTGGGGCAGAAACATAAGATATAGTGAATATCAGTGTCGAGAGGAGATCTAGATTCTGTATAGAAAATAGTACCTTGGACAAGGGTGCAAGGATTTGTCGTAATTCATCAATTTGCTTATTGTTTTACATAATTAGGGTTTTAAGAGTATTTGAGCATTAAATTGAGATATTGATTAATAACATCTGAGCTTCCACATCGTTCCAAGTGACAACCCAACTTGTTAGGTGAATGCTCTCACTTAGTAGAGATTAAACTTAGTTGATATGTCCTTGAATGTTTGTAGTGAAAGGAGGATTTACCCTTAAAACTAAAACCCCATCACCATCATGCATTCCCCCTTTTCCTACAAAACAAGCTAATGGTGACCTGACTGAGGAAATGTCTCAAGTTGAGGAATCCTTGAGGAGAGATTGGAAGGATATCCTTAAGAAAGAAGAAATCTATTAGAAACAGAAATCTAGGGTGCAGTGGCTTCGTGAGGTGGACAGAAATACCATTTCTTCCACCATTCAGCCATGAGACAGAGGAAAAGGAATAGTATTGCAAAACTAATGGATGATAATGGTACAATGGTGGAGTCAGATTTCTAAGTGGGTCAAGTGGCTGCTACCTATTTTCAACACTTCCTGGCTACTCAAGACTCTAGACCTAACCAAGAACTGATTGATACCATCCCTAATTTTCTAAATGATGAGCACAATGCTCATCTTGTTAAACTAGTGATAGAGGAGGAAGTTCAAACTAGTCTTTTCTCTATGGGAGTCTATAACGCCCTAGGACCTGTATGCTCAAAATCATGACTTTGATTTCCTAGGGCTGTCAGGTCAGATTTTGGCACGCACATAGACCCTTCCCTCCTTGCCATGGGGCGATCTACCACATCACTCTCGCTCTCGTGGAAGTAGCCAATGGATAGGAGGTGAGACACGATGGGGGTCTGGCTCGTTGGAGAGCTGGACTTCGTGGAGAGGGGTCAGCAAGTTCTGTGGCCTTTGTTGTTGTGTGCTAAGTTGAATGTTTCGTTCAATGGTAGTAGTTGTTGAGATAACCCTATGACCCAAAGGGTGACTAGTTTCTCTTCTCTTATTGGGGTTTCTTCTATTCCACCTTTGTATGGGTAAGCAGTTTTGTTCATTTATGTCTTCTTGTCTCTCAATTCGTTGAATGAGTTCTTGTTGTATTTGGAGTTGTCTTTGTTCTTCTCTTAATAAGAGGACAAATGGATCTTGTTGTGGTAAAGTAAATGTAGATCTTGATGTTGTCATGGATTGATTTCCTGAATCTTGTCACAGATAGCCCTCACCCACTCTCCTCTCACTCCTAGGCACATTCGTGAGCCAAGATAGAGATAAAATTGTGATGACGAACCTTAACTAGACTTAGGGTTTCAATCTATGGTTTAGTTGACCTAGGGTTTGGTTATGCTTTGACTTGTGTTTACCTTGTAATGTGATCAAGGGTTTGATTGAATCATTTATCTTGGTTTACTTCATGATGGTATCAAGGGTTTGCAAGTTTGTCTACCTTTAGGGTTTCTATATGCATGCAAAGCTAAATGATATGTAAACGTGTTTTTGTGCTTTTTAGTATTTTTGAAATGAAAAGTGCTTTTTAATTTATGAAAGGGAAATATGAATGCAAGCTAATATGACTTTTCCTAATGAAAGTTTAATCAATATTTTTGGGTTTTCAATTGTTTTGAAGTAATCTAATCTAAAAAGGGAAATTGCTTTTACAAATAATCTAGACCTAGGAATATGAAAACAATTATTCTAACATGCAAGATCTAACTATCAAGGAAAAAGCAAAGATTTACTATTCCCAAGAGCAAATTTGGTTTTCTGATTACTATGAATTGAATAAAGAAATAAAGGAACCTGAAAGAATGAATATTTGTGTGACTCCACTACCCTCAGAAATCCTTGATGTTGGCAACCTCGAGTCCTTTTGAAGCAATTGGAAGACCTCTTGATGACAAAATGACACAAAGAAGCAGAAAGAAGCTTGTCAAAGCTTGAAAGAGCTCAATGAGAGCTTTGGTTGAGCACAATGGCATTAAATGAAGTGGCATAATGATGCTTGGTTGAATAATGAATAAAGAAAAAGGCACCTTTGTCTTGTAAGAGCATTAGAATGCTGATTTGGAGAGAAAAAATTGGCAAGAGCTGTGTGCACAATGAATTTGCCTCCCTTTGTGCTTGAGGGAGGGGGTATTTATAGGTTTGAGGACTGGTATTGATTGAGGAGTTAACTCATTTAATTGATGAGTTAACAAGGATGATTGGGGAGTTAAAAAGGTTGATTACCCGGTGAACTCAGCTAACTATGGAGTGATAAATCAATAATAACTTAACACTAAAGAGGAATTGGAGATGAGAGGATGCATGAGATTGATTGAGTTATTAATTTTAGATCAAATGGAGTTAATTATGCATGTGTGGGTGCATGAAATAGTCAACTCCATATTAGGCATCAAAAATCATGCAAACTGGAAGAAAAACAGGCAAAAAATAGAACTAAAATGAGTGAGAAACTTGAGTTTATCTATGGATGGAAACATGACAGGGTCGCCCCTTTCACCAGTAGGGTTGCCCCTGGGTGACCATGGGTTGCCTAGGGGAGATCCGGGCTTGACAGGGTTTTCTGAAGAATTGTAGGGTGGGAAATGAAAGAAGAGAGGAAAAGGAAGTTTCTGCCTCTGAAAACAGGCTAGTCATGTGCAAGAATCCAAATCTCCACTTGCACCTGCAAGATCTCCTAAGGGAGATTTGGATTGGTTGAGAGCAACGTAGAACGAAAAGTGGGAGATAGATAGGGGGACCTCTAGAAGGCTTCTACGGGGTGCAGAGGTTAAAAAACATAAGGGAAAGGTGAAAACTCACCTACAAGACACAAGGCTTAGGAGCAAGGCTGAAAGCTCAAAAAATGCAAATCAACAAGTGTTGCAAATGGTATTTGAAAAGTGTAGCAAATGAAGATAGAGAGAAATTGACAAAGAGGAAACAACACAAGACAAGAAAGAAGACATGTCATAAAGAGGTTTGCTGCTTAAAGGACATTATTTCACACTTACATGTACATGACAAGGATTTGAATCATCATAGGGGTCCTCGTGGAGGCTGTGTGTGATTTTTGTGCTTACATATTTGCCCCCTCGGGGATGTTGGGATAAGGTGCCATTAACCTTGTACATCCCATTATTGTATTATTCCAATTATTATTTGTAATTACCCATAAGGGATGTACAAGTTTCACAGGTAGAAGTGAAAATTATTTACTGTCCATGGTAATTATGGAGTTATTGCACAGTAAGTCCCAAAGTTACCGGTGGAAGTTATGGGATGTCATTTACTATGGTATATGGTAATTGGTCAAAGTGGGGTGCACATGTGGAAGAATAATCTATTTTTAGTCTTATGACGCATGTCATAGATGCTGTAAGAAGGTGTAAGAGATTCTATGACAACTGTAAGTTGTCATAGAATCTCTGACACTTATAATAGCATATGACATGTCATATGATGTTATAAGTGGCTATTTTTGGCCCCAAGGCGTTCAAGCTTGCATGGGCACATTTTTCCAAGTGTAGGATGTGTGTATGACAGTATTTATGACCTCATAAGAGCCTATTCTTGGCCATGGACGCCCGAGGTTGTATTGTTGACTCTTGACAAGTGTTATGGGCTTGTAAGAAGTCATTTAATGTCTTGAGGTTGTGTAAATTCTATATAAACCATAGCATAGTAGATGAGATGCGTAACAGTTTACAGGTACCCAAGTTTTGCTAGAGTGAAGATTGGAGGACAGAAGAAGTGAATGTATTTGTAATCTCCTTTTGTGAAGATAATACAACTTGACCTCTTTTCTTGGCACTTGAAAGGGTTTTCTCCACATTAAACACTTGTGTTATGTGATTCATTCTATTTCTGGTATATTTTTGTATTGTGGGTTTATGTTTTATTACAATCTCCATTGTTAATAGCACACAGTTAAATATTGTTGAAATTTAAAATTTATCTCGAATTAGATTTCCATTGAAGTAGTGTTGATTTCATTTCTAACATTTAGTATTAGAGCCTAGCCAGCTTTGACTCTTGGGTGGTAGTGTGGAAGCTGTAGCTGCAATGGGAGATTTGTTTGTGTTTGTTTTGCAGATCTTGTGTTGTTATTATGGTTGCATCCACCATTGTATCAACCTCTTGATTGGACATTGAGAAGTTCAATGGAACGGGGTATGAGTTGTGGAAGCTCAAAATGGAAGATTTGTTGGAAGAAAGAAACCAATGGTTGGTTGTTCAAAAAGAGAAGAAACCCAATGATGTCTCTCAAGATGAGTGGAATAAACTAGATAAGAAGGCACGGAGAACCATCCAGTTGTGTCTTTCAGACTGTATCCTATTGAATGTCCCAAAGGAAGAGATTACATATAAGTTGTGGAAATGGTTGGGTGAGATCTATCAAGCCAAGAGTATGGTAAATAAACTTTATTTAAAAAGAAAAAAAAATTCCATGAAAATGCAAGAAGGTTAATTAGTTGCAGAGCATTTAAATTCTTTTAATTTGTTAGTGAGTCAGCTTGATTCAGTAGATGTTGAGGTTAGTGAGGAAGATTAATGTATCCTACTTCTTTGTTCTTTACCTGAGTCTTGGGAGAATGTTATCCTTTCTATCACTACTAACCTTGCGGATGTGAAGTTGGATGCTCTTGTTTCACTGCTACTATCACAGGAATTGAGGAAGAAGAGTTCAAATAGTTCAGGGGATGCTCTCAGTGTCAGTGGAAGGTCTAAGGGAAGAGGACCTAAAGGAGATCAGAAAGGGGCTAAGGACAAGTTTAAGGGCAGGTCTAAGACTTCCGGTAAAAAGAATAGAGTTAAGTGTTGGAATTGTAGTAAAAGAGGACATGTGAAGAAGGAGTACAGAAACCCCAAGAAACAGTGGGAGAGTGCTTCGGATAAGTCCTTGAATGCAGGTGAAGAAGTTTTACTTTCTGCATGTAATCTTGTTTCTAATGATCACTGGTTGGTTGATTCAGGATGCTCATTTCATATGACCCCACATAAGGAATGGTTCTCTTCATATGAAGAATATGATGGAGGTAATATCTACCTTGGTGACAACTCTTCATATCCGATTGTCAGGAAAGGAAAGGTATTGTTGTGTTTAATTGATGGAAGGATTAAAACTCTCCCTGGTGTTTTGTATGTTTTTGAATTAGCTAGAAATCTAATTTTAGTTTCAAAGTTTAATGATTTGGTAATGCATGTGACATTTGACAAGCATGGCTGCAAATTGGTGAGAGGGAACTTGGTGGTAGCGAAAGGGAAGAGATAAGGGAACTTGTTTAAGCTTGAAGCCACTACAGTTTATAATGCCTCCTATGTATCTGAGGCTAATACTGAAAATGCATGTATGTTGTGGCACCGTAGATTGGGACACACAAGCAATAATGTATTAAAAACTATTAAGAATACAAATTTGTTGGATGGTTTCTCCTATTCTGATGAGCACTTTAATTTCTATGAGCATTATGTGTTTGGTAAATAAAATAGAAAATCATTCCTTCGGGAAGCAATAGAGCAAAAGAGAAGTTAGAAATTATTCATATGGATGTGTTTGGACCTGTGGATAATTAATCTATCAGAAAATCTCATTATTTTGTAACCTTCATTGATGATGTATCCAGATTTACATGGATTTATTTTATGAAGCATAAATCTGAAGTTTTCACTAAGTTTAAGGAATTCAAAGTCTTAGTAGAGAACCAATCAGGTCTAAAGATAAAAATATTAAGATTTCACAATGGAGGGGAATATTGCTCTAAGAAATTTGATGAGTTTTGCAAGCATGTAGGTATTATCAGACAAAAGATAACTCCATATACACCACAGCAAAATGGTGTTGCAGAAAGGATGAACCAAACAATTATGGAAAGGGCCAGAAGTATGCTTAGTGATGCACAATTGGATAAATACTTTTGGGTAGAGGCTATGTGTACTGCTTGCTACTTGATAAATAGATCTCCTTGTAAGGCTCTTGATTCAACACCTTATGAAGTGTGGACAAGTAAGAAACTTTTTGTTTCATATTTAAGGGTTTTTGGTTGTGAGGCTTTTGTTCATGTACCTAAGGAAAAGTGATCTGAGTTGGATCCAAAGGCTGAAAAGTGTACATTCATTAGATATAGTGATAATGTAAAAGGTTATAAGCTTTGGAATCCACTAACCCGCAAGATTATCTTTTCTAGAGATGTTATTTTCAGGGAACTTAGAGTAATTTCTGAACCTGAGCAGCCAAAAGAAAAAGATGAAAAGGTAAAGGTGCACTTTGATTTAGAGTAGCAAGATGCACCTCAGGAAGAACAAAATGATGGATTGGGGGGTGAAGAAGAAGAAGATTCAATTATTTCTAATGAAGATGAATCTGTTGTTACAGAAGAAGTTGGTGCAGATGATCATGCAGAAGAATGAGTAGAGTCTCTTACTCCACCCTTGAGGATATCCACAAGACAATAGAATCTAGTTGATAGGTATAGCCCACAAAATTTTCATTGTGTATATGCTTTATTGAGTACTAACGATGAACCTAGATCCTACAGGGAAGCTATTTTTGCAAATGATAGTGAGTCTTGGCAGTTAGCCATGTAGGAGGAGATGATGGCTTTAGACTCTTGTAACACTTGGGATCTTGTTTGTTTGCCCAAAGGAAGAAAGGACATTGGATGTAAGTGGGTCTTCAAGAAGAAATTTGGAACAGAAAAGGTCATTGGAGAAGTACAAGGCTATACTGGTAGCTAAGAGCTACTCCCAGAGAGAGGGAGTTGATTTTGGTGAGATATTCTCTCTTGTTGCTAAATTAACTTATATTAGATTTCTCTTATCCATTGTTGTAGCTTATGATTGGGAGATTGAGCAAATGGATGTTAAGACTGCATTCTTGCATGGAGATCTTGAAGAAGAAATTTAGATGCAACAGCCTCCAAGTTTTGAGGTAAAAGGAAAAGAACATTGGGTTTGCAAGTTAACGAGGTCTCTTTATGGTCTGAAACAGTCCCCCAGAATGTGGTATCAAAAGTTTGACTCATTTTTTTTGAAATTGGGTTTTGTTAGAAGTGAAGAGGATCACTGTGTTTACATTTATTATGTTGATGATTCTATACTGGTTATTGCTTTGTATGTTGATGACATGTTGTTTTTCACCAATACTAAGGGTATGATCAGTGAGCTTAAAGCCCAACTTTCAGGTGCATCTGGGATGAAGGATCTTGGTGCTGCAAGGTATATTTTAGGAATGGAGATCAGGAGGGACAGAGTTAACAGAAAGCTTTGGTTGTCACAAAGTAAGTATGTGAATACTATTTTATAGCGATTTAGTATGCAGGACTGTAACCCAGTTAGAGTTCCTTTACCCATTGGTACTAAGCTTTCATTAGATATGTGTCCAAAGACTAAGGATGATCTTGAGGATATGTCTAATGTGTCATATGCTAGTGTTGTAGGGAGTTTGATGTATGCAATGGTTTGTACTAGAGTAGATATTGCCCAAGCAGTGGGAGTTTTGAGCAGATTTATGTCTAACCCTGGTAGACAGCATTGGAACTATGCGAAGAAGGTGTTTAAATATCTTGTAGGTACTCTTGATTAATGTTTGGTTTATTCTAGTACTGATAGTGCTGACAAATCTTTGGACATACAGGGTTTTGTTGATACAGATTGGGCAGGTGACTTAGACAGTCGAAGGTACACTAGTGGCTATGTGTTTACTCTGTTTGGAGGAGCAATGAGTTGGATGAGTAAGAGGCAGCCCACAGTTGCTTTGTCCACCATAGAATTAGAGTATATGGCTGCTACTCATGTCTCTAAGGAGGCAGTTTGGTTGAGAAGACTATGTGTAGGTATTGGTTTTGATTGTAGGATCATCCAGATTGGTTGTGATAGCCAAAGTACTATTTGTTTGGTCAAAAATCCCATGTATCATGCTCAAACTAAGCATGTTGATGTTCAATATTACTTTGTTTGAGATTTGGTTGCAAATGGTGAGATTGAGCTGAATAAGATAGACACTCAGGAGAATGTTGCAGATTCATTGACCAATCATGTGAGCACAGAGAAGTTCGTATTGTGCAGAGAGGTCATGGGCCTTGTTTCTAGTGCCTGATTATTTTTCATTTGATTTCCTATGGGTTGATTTACAATGTATAATGTCAAGTGGGAGAATGTTGGGATAAGGTGCCATTAACCTTGTAAATCCCATTATTGTATTATTCCATTTATTATTTGTAATTACCCATAAGGGATGTACAATTTTCACCGACAGAAGTAAAAATTATTTACTATCCACGGTAATTACGAAGTTACTGCACGGTAAGTCCCAAAGTTACTGGTGGTAGTTATAAGATATCATTTACTATAGTATATGGTAATTGGTCAAAGTGGGGTGCACATGTGGAGGAATAATCTATTTTTAGTGTTATGACGCACGTCATAGATGCTATAAGGTGTAAGAGATTCTATGACAACTGTAAGTTGTCATAAGAATCTATGACACTTATAATAGCATATGACATGTCATAAGATGCTGTAAGTGGCTATTTTTAGCCCCAAGGCATTCAAGCTTGAATGGGCACATTTTTCCAAGTGTAGGATGCATGTATGACAACATTTATGACCTCGTAAGAGCCTATTCTTGGCCATGGACACCCAAAGTTGTATTTTTTATTCTTGACAAGTGTTATGGGCTTGTAAGAAGTCATTTAATGTCTTGAGGTTGTGTAAATTCTATATAAACCATAGCATAGTAGATGAGATGCATAATGGTTTACAGCTACCCAAGTTCTGCCGGAGTGAAGGTTGGAGGACAGAGGAAGTGAATGTATTTGTAATCTCCTTTTGTGAAGATAATACAACTTGACCTCTTTTATTGGTGGAGTTTTTTACCTGAAAGGGTTTTCTCCATGTTAAACACTTGTGTTATGTGCTTCATTTTTCTTCTGGTATATTTCTGTATTGTGGGTTTATGTTTTATTACAATCTCCATTGTTAATAGAACAAAGTTAAAGATTGCTAAATTTTATCTCGAATTACATTTCCATTGAAGTAGTGTTGCTTTCATTTCTAACAAGGAATGGTAGTCTACATGAAAGGTAGGTGTTGTGTGGTTACACAACATGCCCCATTTTGCCTTGACAAAATAGGGACCCAACTTTTTTTTTTGCTTGTGGCTTGCTTGTTTTCTGCTTTGTGTGGTTTGGTAAAATCAGTCATGCATGTAACCTTGTAGGAGGTTGGATTTGCCATTAGATGAGGTTAGTAGATAAAATCAGTGATTGCCATTACTAACCTCATGGTTGGAAAATACGCAAAATTCTAAGCGGTTCGTCTTTTAGATCACCCCAAAATTGTCTAAGGAAAGAAAGTTATGATCAATCAAAGTTTGGTCAAACCTGATATTACCTAGGTGGGGGGTCATATTTTCTAATATCAGTCATATTTAATAAGATCACCTATATATAGAGTCATCACCTGACAATCATTAGGTGTGTGATGCGTAAACATCAAATTTAAATAAGAGTCAGCACCTACCTGTCAAAAGACTTCACAAATTTGGAGGGTCATATTTTCTAATATCAGTCATCTTATGAATATCACCCTCTTCGCAAATATCACCCTATGTCAATATGATAATGACGTCATCTGATTCCAATGAATGAAATAAATCACCCCGATGATGACATCATTGTTCCATCTGAACCACGGGGGGGTTATATATCCAATATCCATCATATTTCTTAATATGACGATGATGTCATTAAAACATGATAACTAAGAAACGTTGATGACCTGATGATGTCACCATGATATTTTTTTAAAAGAGAAGGGGGGTCATATTTTAGATACCCCTAATCTTATTTCCATGACCTGATATACATCAAAGTCAAATGGTTGACCGTATCACCTGATTCTTTGCACATAGTTATCCCACGTAAATGATGGGGTCATATTATCCAAGGTGGGTCATATTTTTGAATATCCCTAATCTTAGGAAGATCACCCCTTTAACATTAAATGCAATTAGAGCAGTAGATGAACTCCTGCCGATTACAAATACAAATTGAACACTTGGTGACATCTACGGATTCCCTGCAGATGATCGATGGATTTAATCAAGACAGCGTATTTTACCCTAATTTGTCCTATTGACCTGTTTAAGGGTAAAGTTCAAAGGTCATTTTCATTCACCTTGTGATAAATCAAGAAATTACAGAGCTCCGGAGTCAAACCCTCAATAGCTACCTATTAATAGATCAGATCCTTCAACGTAATGGAATGGAATGGGTGATCTTGTACATTTACAGTCTTTCCTCATAATCACTCATCTAATCAGAAGAAAAGCATTATTAGGTAAGTAACTACAAACCCTTCTTGTTATCATTTTCTAAAATTCCAGGTAGAGTACTAGGGAAAACTCTTGTGACAATGCATAGGAAGGTAAATGAAAGGTAATATACAGAATATACATGATATAATAGAAGTATATGATGTTTAAGAAAATACATGTGCATATCATAGGGTAAAATATATTATGTCTATTGCAAGAATCCATGGCTGATGTTAGGAGAAATAGGTCTGAGGCTTCCTCAAGCCCATGTTTGTGCAACCAGAGGGGGTACAATTCAAATACGGAGTCATCGGTGATACACATGAGGGGGATACATACCTGGCTATATGGTTGACAAGATTGGATAATGATAAGGATAATCCTATTCTGGATGGGGTGTTTGTCTCAAGTATGTGGCAGGCAGCTAGTTTTCCCTATGCTATGGATGCTCCGGACTTGGTAGTGGAGTGTGCAAGAAATTACAACCCAGAGACTAGGTGGGTAGAGAAGCATGGAAGGGTATACACAGACTTTTCAGTCAAGGGCATTACTACCACTTTCAATTTTCCAGTTGGGAAAAAGATAGTGAATGTGGACTTACGTAAACTAGAAATAGAGTATAACAATAACAAGAAGAATGCGAGGAAGAAGATGTACCAATGGAGATCAAAGAGTAGTACTTATACTACCTCAACCAAGCTACCCGTGCATTTGTACAAGTTTGACTTTGATGATGAGTACCAATATATGATTGCTCTACTGAGTAGGATGAACGGCAAGCCTCATGCTAGAAATTTTGAGAATTGGATGTTTGGGATCATCCAGATGGTCTTATATGTAGACAACCAACCCCTATGGGCTAAGATCATCAGTGACTCATTGGATGAGGGAATGAGCAGTCTGGGAGGACAAACATGTTTGTTTTACATGACTTCATATGTGGTTTACTCTTGTGCATATAGAGGAACATTTCATGCTCTGAAAATGGTTGGCAAGGCTGGTGGTGGGGATGATGATGCACACATATCAGATCATTATCCCCAATTGCAAAGGAAGGTATACCTCTAGGACTATAAACTGGTAAATGATGCATTCTCCATGCATCTGATCAGAACTATGGAGGATAGGACTAAAAGGCTGAGCATGGAAGCTCAAGAAATTATCTATCGACATGGAGCATGGTTTATCCAATTTGCTACTTTCTCATATATTAGGATCGGGGGATTTGAGGGATAGCCTCTTATGTTACCAAGATACCCTACTAATTGGGTCGTCTTGATGGAATTTGTTAGGCAGGTATCTACCATAGTTGAAGCCTATAAGGTACAGAAGAAGATACCTCCAATTTTGTTTCTAGTATCTATGGGCTGGTACATGTGCCCAGATTCAGAGAGTCTAAAACATGCTATCAGGGGGTTGAAACTGATGTACTTACAACCATTTCCTCTAGCTAGCCATATGATCCTTATGGTAGGATGCAGAAGGTATTGGGAAAGTAGATACATCAAAAGCATCTAGAGGAATTTTGGACTGATTGTGATGATGAGGCTAAGGTGAGAAGAAGGAAATATTGAAGACTCACCTTGAATCAAGTCAAAACCTTTGACTATATCCCGATGCCAGCACAACTACGTAAAGATGATGGGAAAATAATGTCCAATGAATATGAGGACAAAAAGGTGTATAATGACACCATATCGGCCCCGGATCTTACACAATAGGAGGATATATCCTTAGATCAGCTGATGAATGGGGTGATCTAGCTAACCCAGGCTTGGGTAGATGTAGAAGTGGCCAAACTAAAGAAAAGGGGTGTTGCCCTTACTGTTGATACTAAGAAGAAGAGACAAGAAGTGTCTGACGAGGAATATGATGATTTCCTCACTAAAAAGAGGAAATCCAATGGGGAGAGATTGCCCACAGAAAAGTAGAAGAAGATCCCCCCTAAAAGTAAGAAAAGTAAGAGTGAACCAAAAGGAGTGATTATAGAAAGCGTCGCCACTAGGACTGTGGGTACATCCACATCAGCTCAGGCATCCACCTCAAAGACATAGCCTCCACCAGAAAAATTGAAAACTAAGAGGATTTTAAAGTCTACTATTGAGACTCCAGAGGTGCAAGTGGAAGGGTAGACCCTGCAACATGAATTGGAGGAAGAGGACCCCTTGGAAGAAGAACCATTAAATAAAGAACCTGAAGATGATGACTTGCTAATAGCAAGCAAGAAGAGGAAGGGGATGCCACTGATGTCCCCATCTAAGAAACAGAGAACAACCATGAGGGGAGGTGTCCATGCTGAACCTATCATGTTGAGAGGAGAAGATATTGAAGTTTTCAGGAAGGAGCTATAGCATGATGTTTCTCTTCCCACAATAATTAAATTCAAAACTAAAAAATCTAAGGATCAAATGAGAGAAATGCTCAGGATAGGTAAGGATATCCCTTTCTCCTTAGATGATATAGTAGATTTGTCAGATGATGAGGTGGCCCAAGATGTGACCGCTCAACATATGGAAACTCTGGTTGCCAACACCAGAATGACTCCTCATGGGACTCCATCAGCCACGATGAGGGTGTTGGAAGAAAGAAAACAAATGGAGGAAATGAAACAAGGTAGTCTAGAAAGAGTAACCCAACAGATAGTGCTGGACAATTTGGTTGATCAAGTTACTAGTCCTACAGTCATAGACTTAACATATAGGGGTGATATAAGCCCAAACAAGAATGACAGTGCATCTAAGGAGCCTAAGAGGGCTAAAGTGGTGGAGCATACAGTAAAGGATAGTACTACTCTTGATCAGGGTCAACAAACACATGAGGCACCCATAGACCCAAAAGTGACAAAGGTCCCACAGAAGAGTGGGGACAATCAGGGCATATCAGACATCAGTGTTGCTCAGGCCTAGGGAGGTACATCATTGCTTCAAAAGGAATAGGATCAAGAGGTGTTACTCGAGGATGTTCATAAAGAACAGAGCACAACTCCACTATATACCGAATGGGCAGAGTTGGGAGAAGTCCCAAGGACAGAGGATAAATCAAGTTAGGAGGACCCCAAGCCATAAAGTATTAATGCCACTATAGGTAGAGAACAGGAAATGACCCATGATCAGGGTGACCCTCAAGGGAAGAATACACAGGTCTCCGAAGAGGTTAATATGCCACAGGATGAGAAGGATAACAAAGAAGATGAAAATCCAAAGGAAGGATCACATAATAAAGAACAAGATCAAAATGTGGATATTCCACAAGATCCTCCTTTGCAAAAGGCAACAACTCAATAGGAGTTCCAACAAGATCCCCCTCATGATGAATTACATGAGGAAGAAATCAGGAAGGTGTCGCCCCCACCGAGGATAGAGGATAATACTGGGGAGCAAGATACCCAGGATATAAACAAAGGCCACCAAGAATCTGGGGGTGTTATACCTCATTGGCTTAGAAGGGAAATACATATAGAACCAAAAATATCAGAGGTCCAAGATTTTGATGTCTCCTCCCTATTTGCTGAAAGAATGATGAAACCAAGAAGGAAGGTGAGGTTGACATCCACTATAAAAAGAGATCCTACTACAGGTAGGAGGACCCCATAGGTAGCTCTTCCCATAGTTGAAAAGGAAAAAGGAAAAATAAGCTTGGAAGAATTTCAAATCATGAATGTTGATCTAGGTTTTGCCAATGAAGACCAGGGGGGTCAAGAAGGGAAAGATATTATTGATTCTTTAACCCAAAGGGTGAAGAAGGAGAAAGAGAAAAATAAGATAAATAAGGAGCACATTGCTCAGTTGCATTCTTTTATAAAAGGGTTAATTAACCCTGATCATGTACTAACTGATCCTACAGTTCCATTGACTATCATATAGCAAGAGGAGGTCACCAAATTGGACCTGATGAAACATGAAGCAATGGTGATGGAAAAATGGATGTTTTCAGCACTCAATGGGGCTGAAGATGTATTAAGAACCTCCCTGCAGAGGTGGAATTTTTTGAGTAACTTGAAGAGGAAGGTGGACAAAATGCAGAATGACACCGGAAAAAGGTCATTCCAATTGGAAAAGGACTTGAGTGCTCTAAGTGAGATGAAGAGAATTGATTTACAGATTCTAATAAGTATATCTGGGTTTGAGTGTGATGTATTGAAGAAGTATAGTGGCAAGCTCAGGGATATCAGTGTCAAGCTACATAGTATGATGGCATATGAGGTAGAGACCCTAGAAGCTTTAGAAGGGAAAATAGAAGGTAAGATTGAAAATCAGGATGCAGATTTTGCTATTAAGGCTCTGCATGATAATTTCAAGCCAATAGCAGATGACCCTCTCACTCACTTGACCGAAGAGGTAATGAATAGAATCATGAGAATAAAGGTTAAAGTGGAGACATACAATGAGACATTAAATAGAAGGAAAGGCAAAATGGAAGCTCTCAAGGCTAAGTTTCAATCTCATAAACATGCAATAGTAAAAGCCAAGACCCAAGATGGGGGAGAGGTTGATAAAATAGTGCAAGCATATGAATCCATCAAGACAGCAGTAAAGGTCCACATGAAAGAGTATGTTTATCAAAGTGATAGTGGTAATGAAAGTGATGAAGATGAAGAAAATGATGAGCAAGAATAAAGTGAAGGTGAAGAACATGAAGAGTAAGTATAGATGCATCACTAAGAGAACATATGCATGGGATACTTATAAATAATGAGTCATACAGATGGTTGCTAGCTCGCAACCTGTGCCACGGATTAAAGGGTTGACTAAGTCACAGGAGGATTGTCATCTGTTGATCTAAATTGATAAATCTTGACCGTTGGTCAATTGTAACTTCCTCCTCACCTTATTCTATAAAAGGTGCAGGGGTGCAATCTTTTAGTCATTCGAAACTTAATTGAAATCTGATTGTTGAAGAATTCAGGACTTATTTCAAAGTTATTGTGAATGTACATGTGTTGCATACTTAATGAAAGAGAAGCTATTTTGATTACAAATCATTGTAAATCCTGAGTAATTTGTGAGTGGAATATGGATATATGCATTGATTAGTTGCATCCCTTGGAGTGCTTTTCAGCCTACATGTATTGTTTTCATTCTTTGTTCCTTTGAAGTTAGCCTCAACCATACCTAGATGTGGAATAACCAGGTGAATTATGGTTTGATTTCTTCTCTTCATGATTGTATCCTAAGTGTATGTGATTCAATAACTAAAGGTTCACTAAAATTAGAAGTATTCTTTTAAATTTCTTTGAATTTCATTACAATCATCTCCATAATTACAAATAACACACAATCAAAAGCAAATAAACACGAAATATGCAGATATCTCGTAGGCAATTGAAAATATAGAGCATATTTTGAATGGAAGCATGTTAAATTGATAAATATCATGCAAATATGGACAAATATTGATGAAGAACACATAAATATCTACTTATAGACACATCATTTAAATAAATATGTAGTGTAGAAGAATGTGTGAGTTCATAGTGATCAATTATCAAAAGAATTGATCAAACTTACAAATACAACAATAATCTTTGGAAATAGAGTAGAATTAACCTCTGTGGAGTAAATTTACAGAATACAGTGCAATATTGATCACCTAAGAGAACATAAGACCCCTTGAAATGGAAAATAGCATGTCATATCAACCTCTGAGTAACGTCAGACAATCATGACCTGATCAACAGAGCCTTGGAGTCATCAATTTATCTCAAATTGATCGTACTTTACAAGATAATAAAGGTTTGTTGTGCAAATTTTTATGTATGTTGTTATGACTAACAATCATCATCAATAGTAGGTACCATTTCTGAACTAGGCCTTACCTATTGTCAATTTTCCTGCAATTGTACTTGTAATAACTAGTATTAGTCTAGCACTTGAATGTATCAAAACGTATCATGAAAATTGAAATGAAGAATTTACCATGGATCGTTTGAGTTTGACTAGTTGTTTGCCTTTGTTGATTTAGACCTATAGGAATGAAAGCATGCAAAATGATGCACGAAAGAGATGCATAAAAGAAAATAACTAATCTAAAATGCATAAATGAAACTAAGCTAAGGGCAAACAAAGCAAGTGAAATTGTTAGATCAGAGTGAAATGGCGACAGAATCAATCGTGCAAGCAGTCGTTGGAAAGGTATTGTCAAGGAGATCATGAAGATGGCTACCTCTTCTTTAGCTATGGATAATTAGGTATGCAAATAGTGAAAAACCCTTCTCTAAACCCTAGTTTTAATTTTGTGAAAAATCTCTTGAAATTGTCTGTTTTTGTCAATTTTTCTTGTTACATTGTCTTTGTTTCATCGTTTAGAGTAAAATAGGTTTTTTGTTTTCTAAAATTAGTCAAAAAATAAGGTTTTTAGAGCAATTTTATCTTGAGGGATCTCCCTCTAATCTTGCCCCTTTTGTCAAGTAGGTCACCCAAGGGAGATTGTGTAAAACAGTAGGGTCGCCTAAGGGAGATCCTGCAAAACAGCAGGGTCACCCGGGGGAGATCCTGCAAAACACTTGGGTCACCCAGGGTGACCCTATTGGGCTGATTTTGATTGCAATTTCATGTTTTCTGACTCTTGTTTCACTCTGATCTGACTTGTTTTTATTAATATGGTCAAATAGGTTTTGAAGGGGACCCCAAAACTCTTTACAAAAGGAAGCAAACATAAACAGTAAGCCAACCAATAGCCAACTGAAAGCTACCAGAACTACATAAGCATAGAAAATATAGCAAAAAAAGAGAACACACCAAGCTAAACTAATTTGTCTTCTTCAGTGTCTCTGCTGCCTCTATTTCTTTTTCATAAAATGTCTCATGCATCTTGGCAAAGTTGATCAGTTCCTTCTTTTTAGCTTCAAATTGTTTCTTCTTACTCCCCCTTGTGTGGGTAGAGGGTCCACCTGAGTCCTTGGTAGCCACCTGTTTATCAGTATCTTTAGTAACCTCTTCTTTGGCCTATATTCCCAAGCCATCGACATTGAAAATATCCTCAGCTCTAAAATCTTTAAATTTCTCTTTCTTCAATTCTTTCAACTTATCGCTCAACATCTTCATCCCATTGAGACTATTCTGAATAGTAAGTTTACTGATGTGCATTATCTTCTCAAGATTGCTATGTTGGAAAGAGACACTGCTATGAAGATAAGCTGAGTGTTGTCATTGATGGAAACAAGATAAGGAGAACACTTTAGCATGATAGGAAGGCATATCTCTGGAAGTTCATTTGTGATTGGGAACAAGGCACATGTCTGGAAGGCAAAAATGGCTAAGTATGGATAGTATACAGAGTAAGGGACAAAAAATGAACCAGTATGCCTCCACAGTAAAAGACTCTCAAAAGTAGATTAGGTACTGTAAGCACAAAAATCATGCAATGACTCCATAAGGACCCCTATGATGAGTGATATCCTTGTCATGTACATGTAAGTGTGAAAACAAATCCTTTAGGCAGCAGGCCTCTTGACGACATGTCCTCTCTTCTTGTTTTGTGTCATTTTTGCTTTGTTGATTCTCCTTCTCCTTCTTCCCCATTTGCGACGCTTTTTGACACTTATTGCGACACTTTTTGACTTGCATTTTCTAGCTTGCGAGCTTAATCCCAAGCCTCGTGAGTGTCTTGTACATGAGTTTTCACCTCTCCCCTTTGTTTTCATCTAGTGCACCTCATAGAAGCCTTCTAGAGGTCCCCTGATCCCTCTCCCGCTTTTCGTTTTCAATTTCGACCTTCCTATCCAAATCTCCCCCTATTATTTCTAGATCTCCCCAGGAGATCCTGTAGACACAAGTGGACATTTAGATTCTTCCTCATGATTGACCTATTTCTTGATGCAGAAATCATCTTTTTCCTCCCTCTTTCCTTCTGCCACCCTGATTTCTACATTCTGCCCTGTTTCACCCTAGATCTCCCCGGGCGACCCATGGTCACCCCTGGGGTGACCCATGGTCTCCTTGGGTGACCCTATTTGATGAAAGTGGCGACCCTTCTATCTTTTGTCCCACAAAAAAACTAAAGTTTCTCTCACATTTTTACTCTGTTTCACCCTTTTTCTTTATGTTTGCATGATTTTTGATCCTTGATATAGAGTTAACTATTTCATGCACCCACACATGCATAATTATCTCTATTTGATCTCAAATTAACTCTGTAATCAATCTCATGCATTTATCCTATCTCCTTTTCTTCTTCAGTGATAAGCTATCATTGCTTCATCACTCTCCTTCTTGCTGAGTTCACTGGGCAATCAACCTTGTTAACTCCCCAATCTATTCTTGTTAACTCATCAATCAAATGAGTTAACTCTTCAATCTAATCTATTCTTCAAATGTATAAATTACCCCCTCCCTCAAGCACAAAGGGAGGCAAATTCATTGTGCACCAGCTCTTGCCAAGTTTGCTCTCCAATCTAGCATCCATATGCTCATACAAGACATAAGTGCCTTTTACTTTGACTGTTTGGACAAGCAGCACCATGTTGCTCAATTTTTTAGACATTGTGCTCAATTCAAATCTCACATCAAGCTCACACAAGCTTCACAAAAGCTTCTCTTTACTTCTTTAGGTCATTTTGTTGTCGAGAGAACCAACTACTGTCACAAAAGGATTCGAGGTTGCCTACACAAGGATCACTGAGGGATAGTGGAGTTTTCAAATCTTCATCTATTCAGGCTCTTTTATTTCTTTCATAGTAATTAGACAATCATCTTGCTCTTGGAAATAGTAACATACTTGCTTTTTCCTTGATAGATTAGATCTTGCATGCTAGATTAATCATTTTTACATTCTTAGATCTATTTTGTTAGAAGAAGCACCTTTCCTTTTTATTAGATTAAATTGCATTTAAAACACCAAAAATCCACAAAAACATAGATTACACATTGCATTTGAAAAAGACATATAGAATTGCATACTTATTTCTTTCATAGATTAGAGGCATTTTCCTTTAGTTTGCATTCATATAAAGTAGACAACATTGAAAACCCTCGATTCCATAATGATGTAAACACGGTTCAAGAAACCTTAAACAAACCCTTGATTTCATCACAAGGTACAAACAAAGTCAAAACACAAGTCAAACCCTAGGTCAAAACCCTAGATCTTGTTAGAGTTAGCAATCACACGATTTCCTCTATCCTGATTCACGCATGTGTTTAGGAGTGAGGGGAGAGTGGGTGAGAGCTATCCAAGACAAGATCAAGGAGATCCATTTGCAACCAAAGAAATAGACACACATTCCACCACAAGAGGATCCATTTGTCCTCTATTTGATTAAGGAAATTAGGCAATTACGATTACACAACTTTTCTCAGAGACATAGAAACAAGAGAAACCATCAACGAGATCAATTGTTTGCCCACACAAATGTGGAATTCAAGGAATCCAAATAGAAGAAGAGAGACTAGTGACCCTTTGGGTCATAGGGTTATCTCAACCACCACAATAATTGAATGAAACATACAACAAAGGCCACAAAACTTGCTGACCCCCCTTCGCAAAGTCCAACTCTCCAACAAGCTAGACCCTTGCCATATCTCACTTCCTCTCAATTAGCTAATTCCACATGAATTAGAGTGATGTGGTGGATCACCCCATGGAAAGGAGGGAAAGGGTCCGTGTGCGTACCGAGATCTAATCCGACAGCCTCAAGGCAACCGAAGTCACGATTTTGAGCATACATATTTTGGTGAACCCAACATGAAGAGAAGAGCCTCTTGGTTATTCTTTTTGCATTTCCATTTCATGGATCTCATTTCCATCATCATTGTCACATATGACATCAGCTTCACTACATATTTTGGTGAACCTGACGTGAAATACATAATCTTCTAATCTTGTAGTTTGTGTTCCCATTGCGAAAACATTTTGAAAACATTCAAAAATTCCTTCTTTGCTTTTTCATATCCGTTTTAACTCCCATCGTCTACGCCATCATTCATTCCATTTATTCTATGGTGTCTATGATACCCCCCGAATATGACGGAACCAGACTTGAACCAGGGAAACTTTCCCTCAAACGAACCTGAAACACCTTCTTTTGATAGGTATGTGCCACCTCATCTAGATGCACATATTACCAACTATTACAACTATGAAGATTCTGACTATGAACATGAGCCAAGAGAGTCTAGGTACTATCTATCCTTCAATAACCTGGCTTGGGAAAATGATTCAACCATAACAAATGGCCCTCATAAATCCAGAAGGGTAAGATCAGAAATATGTCGACCAAAACAACCTTCCACAAGTACATCGAACACTCACCTCGATGAAGAAGTCATAAGATTGGAAAGACATTTACAGGAAACCAAGGATGCTCAAGAAGCATTAAGGATAGCCTTGGAAGAAAAACAAAAAGAGAAGGCCGCACGAGAGGAAGCCCATCGCTATGAAACTAGTCAAAGAGAACATCCTAGAAATGAAGAGAACCCTAGAGTTGCAACTCCTACAGATGTAATTGCAACCTTAGTGCAAAGAATTAGGATCCTAGAAGCAGAACAAGCTACTCTCGAGAAAAGAACAAAATCTCACAAATAGGACCAGGGGGCATCACAAAATCCTCCTTACCTCAACTACTATTCAAGACATACTAGCAATGAAACTTGTCTGAATGGGAATCCTCATATTCAAAACAATCCAACAAATACAATGATGGGTTATCAAAACCTACCCACAGGGTTGTTATTAACAACCCCGCAATCTCATAGTGCTTTCCTAGGAACATACCTTGAATATCTGAAGGAGCCTCTAGACTAGAACATAAGGAGTGTGCAACTACCCCGGCCATTACCTGATCTCCCGAAGTTCAAGGGAGAGGGAGACCCAAACTCCCACATCAAATCTTATACTACATCCATAAGTAAACTCCTTCCTTAGGATGGAGTTGTCGCAAAGATCTTCCCAAAAATGCTTGAAGGCATCACCCTGGATTGGTATTATCATCTTCCAGAGGCTTCTATCCGCTCATTTAGAAAACTGATTGGATAATTTTTCATGGCATTTGACATGAACAAACTCATAAAAATAGGGATTAGAGAGTTCCTCATGATGAAACAAGAACTAAATGAATCCGTAGTACATTTTGTCACCCGATGGAGACAAGTGCTCTACTCTTCAACCAGTGCTCCTAAAATGGACCACCAAGAACTGTGAGACCTCTTCTTACATTCCCTTAACAAAGACATGAGAGAAGATGTCCAAAAACTACCATACAAATCCTATGAGGAAGCATTGGAAAGTGCCTTAAGAATTGACCAAGCCACCATCGACAATGGTAGAAAGACTTATGATACACATGGAAGGCTTAAGACATTCAAAGGAATAGAAAAGACAACAACTAATGTACCACAAGAAAAGGATGTGAACATCGTGAGAAGCAATCCAAGTAACGACAAATGGCAACAAAGAGGAAATCAGGGGTAAAACAAATCTTCATATGACCCCAATACCTATTGCTGGTTCCATGGAAGGAAAGGTCATGAAACAAAAACATGTTATGGTTACAACAAAGCTATTTCCAAACTCACACCTGATCAACAAAAAGATTTTCTCAAAATGCTCCAATCACAAAGCAAGGAGAAAGAACCTCAAATAAGGAAAAATTAACCTAAACCATACCAATAGTATAGAGTTGGACCAAGAGGTGTTCGTAATCCATGAGGAAGAACAAACAAATCAAATAGAGAATGTCTTCTCACAAGTGATAAATTTGCTAAAAGTATCTCCCTCACATCGAAAGACTTTTCTAGAGGTATTAGAAGTTGGATGTTCCTCACAAGGAGAGTCACCTCCTCTTACCTTCGATATTACTAAGCTAAACCAAAAAGACAAGAAAAAGGATTCATCTCTATACATACAAATTCAATTTGAAGAGGTCACTATAAAAAGGGTGGTGGTAGACGAAGGATCGACAGTCAATCTCTTGCTAATGTCGTTTCTACGACGAATGGGATATAGCAAAATAGGAATCAAACAATAGACTACTACACTAAGAATTTATGACAGTCATGACATCCAGACAGTGGGGAAAATTAGTTTACCACTCAATCTAATGGGAAAAACTATCTCCACCAACTTCTATGTCCTTAACTGAGAAACCAATTACAACATGATCCTTGGGAGACCTTGGATTCATGGCATGACGGCCATTACCTCAACATTATTCCAAGAAATACATTTTCATCATTTGGGAAAAGTGGTCATAGTCAAAGCAGGCCCCGATCCTTTTAGTGTTTATAGGAAGGAATAGGAAGAAAAGGACAAGAAGTTGAAAATTAAAGAAATCCAGAATGAGGAAACCCAAGATGTTAAAACAAGCGCAACTGCTCACAATATATCCTACCAAAGAATGGATGATCTTAAGGAATTCCCCTTTGATCTGTACACAACTAAATCCCATGCACCATTTGGCTTAGCATCCATCCCATATATTAATGAATGGGATATCAAAAACCTTTTGATTGGAACAATCGAGATCATTGAAGGAGACAAAAAAGAAGAAAAATGAACTTCCACCTATGAATTCAAAGAAGCATCTCATTCACAAAACCATGAAAGACTATGGACTCTACATTTCGATAGATCTAGTTGTAAGACAGGGGTAGGAACCAAGATAATCTTAACATCCCCCAATGGAAAAATCCTTCCTTTTGCCTTTAGACTAGATTTCTCTTGCACCAACAACATAGCTAAGTACGAAGCCTTATCCCTAGGAGTCATGCTAGCCATGAGAATGGGGATCAAAAAAATCTCTACCTTTGGAGACTCACAATTGGTGATCAACCAAGTGGTAGACAATTATGAAACAAAGTCTGAACAATTACGACCTTATAAAGAGACCATCAGGAAATTAGTTCAATTCTTTGACTTTTTCTCCATCAAAGCCATACCCCGAGAAGAAAATTAGGTAGCAAATTCAATGGCTACTTCAGCTGCACTATTCTCGCCACATGCTCAACTACAAAATGTAGAATACATTATTTCAGTACATGGAGAGCCACTTTTAAATAGCGAGGAGCTACCAAATATCCTAAATTATGCCATGGGTCAAGAAGAACGACCAACAAGAGACTACGCTGAGAATGATGAAGCCATCCTGGAATATTTGCAAGTGTATGATGGGCTTCTGAGAGTCCACCATAAAAAGGGATACCTACTCCTCCCTCATCTTGAGGATTAATTTGGAAATGAGAAAGAAATCCTTCAAATCAAGGTGAACTCAGATTTACCACCTGCGCTATAGAAATTTGAAGGACACCCATCCCTAACTAGAGATACGATCGACATCAACATCAGTACACCTGAAAGACCTAGGATGTTAAAGCTAGGAGGAGAACTAAATGACGAAGAGCTAGAGGAATACACAGAGTTTCTCATTGAATACTCAGATGTGTTCACATGGGCATACTCAGACATGCCAGGGTTAGATCCAAAGATTGTGGTGCACAATCTAGTAATGAAACTAGATGTCAAGCCCATAAAACAAAAACCAAGGCCCATAAAACCACAAGTAGCCAAAATGGTGAAAGAAGAACTCAAAAAGTTATTAAATGTTGGATTCATCAAACCCATTGATTATTGCAATTGGGTCTCAAACATTGTCCTGGTCTTAAAGAAGAATGGAAAAATTTAGATATGTCTCAATTTTAGAGACATCAATCAAGCTTGTCCAAAGGATGACTTCCCATTACCATCCATCGATCAAATTGTCAATTCAATAGCAGGATATGAGGTTCTCTCCCTGATGGATGGGTTCTTAGGATATAACTAGATCAAGATTGCAGAAGTTGACCAAAATAAAACAACGTTTACCACTCCTTGGGGAACCTTTTGCTACATAGTCATGCCTTTCGGATTGAAAAATGCTAGAGCCACATACCAGTAGGCAATGACACACATTTTCTATGATTATATACACAAGATAGTAGAAACTTACGTAGATGATCTGCTGGCCAAATCAGAACAAAGGGAGAAACACGTGGAGGATCTAAAGAAAATCTTCAATAGGCTCTGAGAATATAAAGTAAGGTTAAATCCTGAAAAATGTGTCTTTGGGGTTACGGCAGGAAAATTGTTGGGATTCATCATCTCATGAAGAGGTATTGATGTCGACCTAGCCAAAGTCAAAGCAATCCTAAATGCAACTCCTCCAACAAGTGAGAGAACAGTAAGAGTCTTCTTAGGACAACTCGGCGCAATCAGATGATTCATACTAGATATGACTTTCAAAGTCCATCTGATCAACCAATTATTAAAAAAGCAAGTGGGCATTACTTGGACCATAGACTGTCAAAACACATTTGAACAAGTAAAAAGATTCTTATTGACCCCGCCCACACTGATGCCTCCAAAGCATGACAAACCCTTCATTCTATACTTCAGGGCCACTGATATCTCTATAGCCTGCATGCTAGCTCAAGAGGATGAGGGTGGAAGAGAAAGAGCCATCTATTTCATAAGTCAGACTTTATTGGAATATGAGAAGAATTACACATAGGCTGAAAAAGAGTGCTTGGCCATAGTTTTTGCAACTCAAAGGCTACAACATTACATGCTGAATCAAGAAACTAAAGTCATGATATGATCTGAACAATTGAAGACCTTTTTGAATTAGCCTATGCTCTCAAGGAGAGCTGGTCGGTTCATAACCTTGTTGAGTGAATTTGAACTAACTTATGTCAACCAGAAGGCAGCCAAAGGACAAGTAATAGTGGACTGGTTAGTAGATAATCTAGTCCCTCAAGAAGAACCCATGAATGAAGATTTCCCTGATGAAGAAATTTGTGAAGTAAATCTAGAGAAATATGCCAACTCGTATTGGTATAAAGACATTGTAAACTATCTTGCGAACAAAACATACCCAGAGAACATGACCCCTTTAGGAAAAAGATGATTGCATGCCCTCACTGCAAGATATGTTTTGATAGGTGATGTGCTCTATCGAAGAGGCCTCGAGGAAATATTGCTCTAATGTGTGGATAAGGAAGAAGCTCGCACAATACTAGAAGAGTGTCATAGTGGAATATGTGGAGGATGCTTTGGAGGACATGCCATGGCAAGAAAAATACACAGAATGGGATACTTCTAGCCCTGCTTACAAGGAGATATGGTTAAGTTCGTAAAAAGGTGCCCGAAATGTTAGGCATACACGCATGTTCACCATACTCCAACAAGAGATTTACAACCAATTGTCACACCTTGGCCCTTCTCCACATACAGATTAGACCTAGTAGGAAATATATCCCCCCCATCAATAGATGAACAATTGTTCATCATAATGGCAATAGAGTATTTCACAAAGTGGGTGGAGGCCATGCTGCTCACCACAGTGTCAGGAGCTGTGATCGCTAAGTTCATCTTGAACCAAATCATTTGTCAGTTCGGAATCCCTGTCATAGTGACCGATAATGCCTCATCCTTCAAAAATATGGAAGGGGGAGAATTATGTGAAATGTTTCATATCAATCATAGTTCCCCTTCGGTCTATTACCCTCAAGGAAATGGACAAGTAGAGGCTACCAATAAAACTTTGAAGTCAATATTGGTCAAAATCATAAAGGACTCCAAGAGAGACTGGTATCTGCAACTATATCCAGCTTTGTGGGCCTATAGAATGAGTGTTAGGACACCAATTGGAACCACCCTTTATGCCCTTACCTTTGGGTCAGAAGCAGTACTGCCATTAGAAGTAGAATTACCTAGCCTAAGAGTGTCATTACAAGGATTATTGGACAATGAAGAATACAGGGCAGTCAAGTTGGCTGAACTAGAAATGTTGGATGAAACACGCCTGAGAGTCGTTCAAAGGCATGACTCTTATCTTGCAAGAATGAAAAAGTAGTATAACAAAAAGGTCATTCTAAGGCCTTTTACAGTGGGAGACTTAGTGCTCGGGATAGACAACCTAATCGACAAAAGGGCAGGTGAAGGATGAAAATTTAGACCTAACTAGATAGGCCCTTACATGGTTAAAGAAGATATTGGAAATGGTGCTTATCTCTTGTACACAATGGAGGGAGAGGAATTTGGCCAAATGGTCAATGCCTTTCACCTCAAGATATATTATGTCTAAAAGACCAAAAAAGTCATAAAACATAAAAATACAAAAAAAAAAATTATAAAACTAAAAAATGTCAAAAATAATTTGTTTCTTGCATTTTGGCATCATTTTGTTCATCTTGCATTATTGTTTGTGACTTGCTCTTATGCTATTTTCCCTTTAGTAAGGAGTCTAATGTTGCCTAGATATATGTCATCCTTTTAGGACCTAGAGATTCCACTTCTTTCACAATCGTCATTATCCCCTTTCACTCCCAGTGAATCTAAAATCAAAGCCTAGGTCTTAGCTTTACATTAATCCCAATCTTAATGAGTTAAGTTGTTAGGTCTAAGCAGAGTCAATATTCAAACCTACAGTGTTCAAAGGAAGATTGCAAGTAGACCTTCCCAATTCTTCCCTACTAGAAGAGAAGTCTGACCAGATTATGAAAGCTTTAGGTGGCGCTCAACCCCTTATCTCTCTTGGCCAAAAATGTCAGGAAGATCAAAACTCTGAAGGAAGCGATCTAAGATACGAGTGAATAAAAAAAATGAGTGAACAAAATAAGAGTGTAGAAAAGTGAGAATTGAGAGATCAAAGCATTGCATAGCAAAAATTCCAAGAAAAGCATTCATTTCTAGAAAAGTCAGAAAATCCAAAAAAATGAGAAAAGATAAGTGAGGAAAAAATGTAAAAAAGTGAAAAGCAAAAAGAGAGAGAGAGAGAGAGATACAAAAAAAAGAGTGAAAGAGAGAAGATTGTTGAATGTCCCTACTCTTGGGTGGAGAACAGTCTAAGCTCGAAGCCTCAAGAGTGACATTCTAATAGAGAAAGTAAGGTACAAAGCACACACACACTAGGGTGAGCAAAGCTGAAGATTCTAGTTGTCTCTAGGATCATCTTCTATCTAGGGACCCTTGTTCTTTCCCGTTTTTTTATCCTTTACTCCGGGTCTATCTTGCTTGCCATCTCTGATCTAAGTCTAGAGAACACCTATAAATCTTGATAATCATCTAAGTTGAAAGCCTGTCAAATTATCTTATCTAGATAAGGATCAGTGTTTAGCCTTTAGCAAAGCCTAGAAATTAGAAGCACTCCATAATTCATTTTCACTCCCCGCTTGAGTTTTTCTAAAAACCCATCTCACAGCCTTGAATAGATTCCTTATATCAGGACAACCCATAATCCCCCAAACTGAAAATGGTGTTTAAGAGCAGTCATTCTATTTTTCCTATTTTGCATTCATATCAAAATTAGAAAAAGAGTCCCAAAGCAATAAAGTCAAGTGTCATATCTCATGGCATTTAGTAGAGTATTGTAGTTTCATTTACTGCATTTCTTGTGTGCCTACATTATCATATCGTAAACTACATATCATACATGTGTCCTTCAAAATTACAAAAAAACATGTCATCATTGTCATAATTGCATTTGGTAAAAGAGTTGAAAAGGTCAAAACATAATCAAAAACTTCCTCAAAACTTCCAAACGTGCACAAGAGATGAGTACAGAGATCCACAAGGGAAAAACCATAGAAAAAGTTAAGCTTTCATAGATATATCTCAAGTTTTCACATACAAATGGCATAATAGAGCTAAGACAAAATGCTCTCAAAAGAAGTAGAGGCTCCCCATGCAAGGGGGCACGAGTTTGAGAAAAACAAGTCAATGTTGGTTCCCTCCAACAGAACCCTCGGGGCTTTGGCTCCTCCATCTGTGAGTATTGCTTGTCACTCCATGGGACCTATGAGAGTTATGTGCTATGTTGTGGGCATGTGATTGTGAAGGCCCCACCATGCTAGTACCAGAATGCCCAACATTAAAGCGAGCCATCTCCCAAAGCACTTTATTCTCACCCTGAAGCATGCTAACCTAGGTCTTCAAACTTGTGATCATCTCACACCCATGGTAGACAGGAGAAAAAATGTTTGTGTGTCACCCTACAGTAGGGGGCACACTGAGATCATCTAAGAGACGATTGCGAGTCATCATAGTAAAAGGGAAGTGTTGATAATGGTTTTGATGCAATCATAACAATTAGTTAAAGTTCACATAAAATGAACCAAAACTGACTTGAAAGATATGAAGGAATCGGTTAAGATTCACTTAATCCCAAGTTTAATATGGTCAGGTCTTGACCTGTTGGGCAAATTCAGTTGGTCGATGTGAAGCTATAATGTTCAAGGGGCCTTATGTGATTTAGGGTTTCTTGTTGGTTTACTAGACTCAAACTATGCAAAAGATTAATAAATGTCAATATGTTGTTCATCCCTTTTGCATAAACTTATACTTGTGCTATAAAACTTTAAATAGTCTTCTCAGATTATTGCAGCTTTCTCCTCTTAAATATTTATGAAAACTGTCTACTTTCAAACTTTGTTATGCATGTTCTTTTCAAATATGAGACAAATTTCCTTTAAATTTCTATGTTTTCGGCTAAGTATTTTCAGATGGGTTGGAAAGAGTTAGAAAGATCTAATCTACACTTCATTCACTCTATTCGAAGGATCTAATTGTTCTATTATGCACTTTATAAATCATATAGTAACTTGATCAAATCCACAGACAAAACCTTAAATGTATATTCTGAGCATTTTCACAAACATACACCTAAGATTGCAAGCTCTAAGAGAAAATGTTTCAAACACAAAGAAGAGTAGGAAAACACTCAGAAGATAGATGCAGAATTCCAAATTCAATTGTATTAGAAATAGACAGTCATATAAGATTTACAATGTCTAAATGACTCTTAGCTTCATTGACCAAACTACATAAAACTTACAAGCTTTACAGATACAGTAAGGAAGCTAGATGTTCCACGTACTCCTTATTGCAGACACAGGTGACCTCCTTCTTCTACTTCTAAACTAAAAGGTCCCTCTACTCTAAAAAATCCTTGTGTCAAGTTTTATAGTGCATAGAGGCACAATATATAGACTTTGATTGTCCTCAATACAGCTCAAAAAACCCCAGTTTAAACCTTGGTTCAAACCTCTGGTTACAACAATAAATACTGGAGATCAAATCTCCTAAAATATCTCTAAGCATACATCCAATCTGGGTGAAATATGCCATTCTGGAAACCCTAGCAGCTCAATATTAACTTCTGTGGTCTACTGCAATAATGTCTTCAGCTGCATTTTGTCTTCATCAATGAAGACCCTTGACTTCCTTGCCCTTCATCCTTATCTTTCTCTACTCTTGAGATCGGATTTCCTCCTCTGTGATGTCACCACCATCAAGCTTCAGCTCCCTCTTCAACTGCAAACCTGCAAAAATAGATAAGCAATAAGTATCATCATTTAATAAACCTGCAGGAAGAAAAATAGCTGCCAAATCTAGTCGTGACTGTGTGAACACATCAATCGGGCCCTAAATCTGTGGAAATCGCGTCCTAAAATGCATATACAACATCCAAAATAGTCAGGTCAACCATCATTGACCGAAAATATACATTCGGGCTTCAAAAATAACTTCAAAATTCCTATCACTTCATTTTCCTGATCATTTTCCTTGTTTAAATCTTTGTATATCCGATATACAAGCCGGACGTGATACATCCATTTAATCGGATTCCAATCCTTTTCAGTTCCATAGCTTGCATATCGCAATGCATATTGGTTTGTATGTCACAACATACAAACGCAAAATATACAAGCCCTTAATTCCAATTTATGATTTTTCAAGTCCGCTCAATGTATAAATGCATTGCATCCTTTTAGATTATTCAATTCGGACACGATACAAGCATTTAACGAAACCTAACTGTTGGTGATTGTTTTGATGCAATCATAACAATAAGTTAAAATTCACATATAATGAACTGAAACTATACTTGAAAGATAAGAAGGAATCTTTTAAGATTCAATTAATCCCAAGTCTACAATGGTTCGGTTGATCAAATTAAGTTGGTCAATGTGAAGCTGTAATGTTCAAGGGGCCTTACATAGTTTAGGGTTTCTTTGTGGTTTACTGGACTGAGATTATGCAAAAGGTCATAGATATCAACAAGTATTTTGTTCATTTGCATACAAGTGTTACTGTGCTGCAAATTTTAGATGGTTTTCTTGGATTATTGCAGCTTTCTCCTTTATATACTTATGAAAACTGTCTACCTTTAACTCTGTTGTGCATGCTTCTTCAAATTTGAGACAACTTCCTTTAGATTTCTACGTTTTTAGCTAAATATTTCAGATGGGTTGGGAAAAGTTAGAAAGATCTAATCTACACCTCATTTACTCTACCGAAGGATCTAATTGTTCTGTTATGCACTAGGTAAATCCTACAGTAATTTGATCAAATCCACAATAAAAACTTTAAATGCAAGTTCTGAGCATTTTCACAAACATACATTTAAAATTGCAAGCTCTCAAAGAAAATATTTCAAAACACAAAGAAGAGCAGGAGAACACTCAGAAGATAGATGCAGAACTCCAGATTCTATTGTATTAGAAACAAACAGTCATACATGATTTACAATGTTGGAATGACTCTTAGTTTCATTGATCAAACTACAGAGAACTTACAAGCTTTACAGATACAGTAAGGAAGCTAGACATTCCACGCACACCTTACTGCAGACAACAGGTGACCTCCTCTAAACTAAACTATGCCCAGAAAGAATCTACAATTCTGGCAAAATGCTAAAATCCCTGTTGTAAAATATTACAGTGCAGAAAGGCACAATATAAAGACTTCCTGATTGTCCTCACTATAGAAAAAACCTAACTAAACCCCCGGTTACAGCAGTAAATACAGGTGAACCAGTTCTCCAAAATATCTCTAAGTAGTGTCAAATCTGGGCGAAATATTGCCCCTTTTGAGTAGCTCTGGTGGCTCAGCAATAACTTATGTTTGTCTGTTGTAGTAATGTTGTCAGCTGCAACCTTGTCCTCCATTTGAATGGCCTTGACTTCTTTGCACTTGATCTTTATCTTCCTGCTCTTGAGATTGGATTTTCTTCCTCCATGATGTCACTGTGGTCAAATTCCAGCTACTTCCTCAACTGCAAGCCTGCAAAACAAGACAAGCAATAAGTATCACATTTATCAAATGAACAGCAGGAAACTAAAATATATGTTTAAATCAAGGTGACTATGCAAAAAAAAATGTGGGAATCAGGTCCAAAATCAGCAGAAACTGCCTTCAAAATGCACACAGACGCTCAAAATGTCATGGGTCAACTATCGCTGACTAGAAAAAATGCCATGGGCACAAAAAAATGCGTTTAAAATTCCATCGCTTTCCATTTCCCGCCCATCGGCATGACAATCGCCATTGGCGAGGGTTTCAAATGTTGCCCCGATTGTAAATGCTACACTGATACCTTACATCGGCGAGAGTCCTGCTAATGACCTCTTACTGCCTGAGTCTTCCCTTTCATCGGTGTGAAAAATACCATCGACGTGTGCAAAAATTCCTCTGCTGAAATAGCCTTAGCAGCTTGTTTTCTTCCTATCGGGCTGACACTATACTATCGGCGAGCCCCAAATGTTTCGCTCTGATTCCCATTGCTACACCGATAGCCTTTTATCGGTGAGAGTCCCTTTTATCGGTGTGGGCTTAAAATGTTACCCCGACTACCGCTGTCTGGCTGATATGGCCATAATACCTAAGTTTCCCCTCGTCCATCGGCGTGACCTACGATATCGGTGAAGCTAATTAAAACTTCACCAATCGCCATTCTCTAGCCGATACCCCTTGTTACCTTCAATCGGCGTAAGTCTCCCCGACACCGCTCTTCCTATGTTTCATCAATGTGAGACGGCCCATCGGCATACTCCAAATGCCTTGCTCCGATTACACTGATTTGACCGATGCCTTTATATCGGTGAGATCTCCGCCGATGACCCCCTTCATCTATCTCTTATTGGCGAGAGCTTCTTCTATTGGTGCGAGCCAAAAAAACTTGGCCAACAACTACTATTATGCCGATAGCCCAAGGCTATCGGCAAGACCATATCTTTCAGCGTGATGAATTTAAACTCTGCCGATACCAAATGTTATGCCGTTGACTAAGTCATCGGGGAGAAACACGGTGTCGGCGAGACCAAAATGACAAAGCCTTGAACCATTGAGCCATTGAAAAAAGGGTTCAAGCGAATGGTTCAAAGCGGTGGTTCAATGATATATTACTTACGCAAGGCAACTGCATGACATGACTTGTTAGAAGAAAATGAACTTTGAACCTTGAACCATTGAACCAAAAAAAAAAAAGGTTGAAGCGGATGGTTCAACGCGGTGGTTCAAACCTTAAATGCCAATGAATAAATAATGACGACTCAAAAAGGTAACAAAGTGCGCCGATGCACTCCCTGCCAAACAGACAAATGTGAGATACAGAGTGAAACCCAAACAAAATTCCCTTTAACCCAAAACCACTAAGTACGAATATTTCAAAATTTCAAACGATTGCCATCAAGGAAAAAAGGCAAACAACTGACTGTTTATCATGCAAAAACCTAATAGTACATTTTACCAAATTGATCATAACTTGCAAAATATGATGAATTTTAAGACGGTTCAAAAGGCAACCCTGGCTCATTTTTCACAAGGAATCCAACCACATCATGCATTGGTACTGAAAATGCAATTTTCTATATTTTTAACAAGGTTTGCAAATTTGACTCCCCTTTTCCCTTACCACCAAACAGAAAAACACAAGCAGAAGCAAAAAAAGCAAAGCAACAGTAGGGGTCCTCATTTTGCTAAGGGGCAAAATGGGGCATGTTGTGAACATCACAACAACGAGCAAGAAAACAAAACAATTAAATTCAAAGTGTTCAAGAAAACTAGGTGAAATAAATTCATAACTTCTGACTATCCTTCCTGCAAATTACTATTCAGCTTGAGACTTAAGGTATTCAATAAAGGTGCATGAACTTCCATTTTTAGTTTAATTGTGTGCACATGATTAATTATCCTCATCTTGAAGATCGGTTGAACAAACCAGTGACTGACATTAGCCTACGTAGGTGAGGATATTCCCTCATAGCCGACCGGATAGAGCCTTGCTGCCAGCGAGCGTTCATAGCCCCGGCAAGGTTATCGTTACAATTCTCCTAAGTAGAGCCCCACTGCCAACGAGCGTCTATAGCCCTGGTAGAGTTACTTAGATGGCTTAATCTAGATTTTTAGTATAATCCGCTTTTATTATTTATTTATTTTTTTTGTCTTTTATTTTCTAATTTTCTGATTTTGAAAGATTTCACAAGATATAGCAATTTGTAACTTCATGATGCAAGGAGTGGACACTTGCTGAAATTAAGCTGAGAATTGTAATGGTAGCAAGGGTGACCTCAGATTTTTCACCTAATATCTACACTGGTAAGTTCAACAAACCCAAGGATTTTAGGTGTGTCATCGTGACAAACTTGCTTCGAATTCTCAATCACATTTATTGAATACGAAACTTCAGAAGATAAATAACTCTCTACATTCATGACAGTAACAAGTTATGTGTAAATTGCAAATGATTAACTTGAATATCCTAAATTTTATATTGTTTTGAATGGTTGCTAGTTTGCTCCTTAATACTCTAAAGTAAAATAAAGATCCCTGTTGAGGAGACAACAAACCAACCAGACAAACAGGCTATACAAAAGCAAAAAAATAGAAAAACTATACAAACCGAAAGAAACAGAAAACAGAAACAAACAGAAGACAAACTGTACAAACAGCCAACCCAAAAAGAAAACAGCAAAGGAAGAACTGAACATTACTTACAACACTTTACACCAAAATGGACTACCCTTTACCTTAGGCCTGGAAGTAGTGTTTCAAATGTTGTCCATTAACTGGTAATGGCACATCTTCTCCAGTCAAGGTCTTAAGTCTGAATGTGTTATCTCCTACTATTTTTGAGACTTGTAATGGACCCAGCCATAATTTATTGAATTTTCCATGGCTTCCTTTCTTTTCATGTGCTTTGTCCCAGCACAGCACTAAGTCTGATATCCTAAATGTTTTGACTCTTGCCCTTTTATCAAACCACCTCTTAACAACCGCTTGGTGTTTGGCAAACTTCTCGATGGCTTGACCTCTTTTCTCATCTAGTTGTAGCATTTGCACTATTCTGGCTTCCCTATGGTTATCAAAGCCTAGATACTCATTGGCAAACTTCCAGGTTGGTATTCTTAGATTTACTGGAAGTATGGGATCAGTCCCATAAACTAAATGATAAGGTGTGCTACCTAAAGTTGTTTTAAACTTGGTCCTATCTACCCATAATGCATATCTTAACAGGGTATTCCACTCTCTAGGACTCTTTGCAATTAACCTCTTGATTATGTCTTGTTTGTTGATTCAGCCAGTCCATTACCTTGAGGGTAATAATTCAAAGAAAACCTTAAAATGATCCCATATTCAAATGCCCATTTAGAAAACTTTAAAGAAGAGAAAGCAGGGCCATTCTCGCATATCGCATACTAATGAATAGGGAGTTCCAAACCTGGTGATGATGTTTTCTTCAAGAAACTTGATAACTACCTTAATTGTGGAAAATTTGTAGCAGGTGGCCTCAGTCCACCTTGTACAATAGTCTATTACCGTCAGTATAAATTTGTGTCCTACAGAAGATGGGGGATTGATGATTCCAATAAAATCCAAGCCCCACTGTGCAAACAGTCTTGATTCAATTACAGGTTGTAGTGGATTGGCCTGATTTCTCCCTTTGTCTGCTGCAGTCTGACAGGTGTGGCAACTTCTGATATGACTCTTAGTGTCTTTGAACATCGTGGGCTAGTAATAGCCCGCCCTCAGTATTTTGTGCATTGTAGCTAAATGGGAACCATGGCCGGTTCCGTACTTGTCATGTAGTTCTGTCAACACTTTATCAGCTTCAGCTCTGTTTATGCATCTCGGATAAATTCCATCATGGTTCTTCCTGAATAGAAGGCCTCCTTGCACCATATAATTTTGTGCTTTAATCTTCAAAGCTCTCCTCTGAGAAGCTTTCATCCTATTTGGGTACTTTCCAGCTATCAAGAAGGTGTTTAAATCATCATATCAGCCTGATGCGCTCTGGGAATTCAATACGTACTGTTGTTTTATCAAATCGGGATCCATATTTTCTATTGTTTGCACCAATGCCTGCCCTCTGACTAGCTTCATGGGAATGATTTCCACATCTAACTCTTGCAGCGTGGTGATCCACTTGGCTCTTTTTTCTCCAGGTTCGTTCTGCATCAGCAACATTTTTACTGCTGCGTCTAGTACTATGGCTTTGATCTGGCTGCGCAGAATGTAGTGTTTGCATTTTTTCACAGCCTTTACTAATGCAAATGCCTGCCTCTCGATGTCTAGATACCTCAGCTGTGCATCCTTCAGAGGCGTGCTCATAAATGCTATGGGCCTCTCTTCATTATTTTCACCTTTCTGTGTCAAGGCAGCCGCGACTAAATGAGAAGATGCAAAGGAGTAGATGTAAAATGGGCTTGTGTAGTCTGGGCTTGCCAATACAGGGGCATTAGAAATTGCCTCCTTGATATCTTCAAACGTGGCTCTAGCCACTGGCATCCATTCTATCTGCACATCCTTCTTCAACATGGCATTTAACAACTGCACGATCTCTGCAAAACCCGTGATAAACTTCTGAACAAAGTTAATTTTACCAAAAAATGATTTCAACTCTTTCCTACTGTTTGGTATTTGCAAGTTTTTTATGGATTCTATTCTATCCGGATCAATTGAAATTCCATTTTTAGAAATGACATGGCCTAATAATTTACCTTCAGTTACGCCAAATATACATTTCTTAGGATTAAGGGAAATCCCATACCTTTCACATCGCTTGAGTATTTTCCTGAGATCTTCAACGTGAGTGGATGCATCCTTGGAATACACAGTCAAATCATCCATATACACAACAATGCACTTACCTGATAATCCATGGAATGCAATGTCCATGGCTCTCTGAAAAGTAGCACCTGCATTGATCAGACCAAACGGCATTCTTCTATATGCATAATTTCCCCATTTGCAAGTGAAGGTGGTTTTTAGTCTATCTTCTCTATCAATTAAGACCTGGTTATAACCTGAAAAACCATCTAAAAAAGACATCATCTTTGCCCTGTTTACTACTTGCAGCACTTCGTCTATCGGAGGCAGAGGATAATTATCCTTTTCAGATGCTTTGTTTAAATTTCTAAAGTCTACGCATAACCTGATGTCTCTGTTTTTCTTCCTTACTGGTACTAAGTTAGCTACCCAGACAAAATATCTGACTGGGGACATTATTCCAGCAGATAGCAATTTTTTAACTTCTTCAAAGATTAAAGGCTCTAGAATGGCATTCACAGGGCTTTGTTTCTGCCTAAATGGTTTAACCTCTTTTCTCAAAGGTATTATGTGAGTTATGATGGACTCATCAAATGTTTTCAAGTCTTCATACGTCCATGCTATGACATGTTTATAATCTTTCAGAGCGTCTAAAACCTCTTTTCTAATTTTCTCAGAGCAAGCTTTCCCAATTAGCACATTTTGTGGATTTTGCTCTGTCCCTAAGTTATGTAAATCAGACTTACCCCCTTCTGTTTTGGGCAAGTCCTTCTGTCTCATTACTCCATCGAAGTCAAAGATATGTTCTAATTCAATTACTCCTTTTGGTAAGAAGTTGCTCTTCAAGTTGATTATATCCTTTTGGTCCCATGTTACTTCAGGCCTTTCTTGTTCATCAATTATTTGAGCCTCAAATGCCTCATTACAAGTCAGAAAATCAATAATTTGTTGATCCCCTCCAAATACCTGAAAGTGTGTAACGTTGTCTGGTATACTGGGCACGTTAACTAGCTCAACAGCAAATCATCTCAATCCTGACAGTGCCAATGGTTCTAATGTACTAACAGCAACTGCTAGCGCATCCGGCCTGTGGTTCAGCTCTCTGGGGATGTGCTCTATGTTAAAAGCATCGAACGAATCTATTAAACCCCATACTCTATGTCTGTAACTAATAATTTTCTTGTAATTGTAGGCATATAGTTTCCTCACTTGTTTGACTACTAATTCAGAGTTTGAAAATACTCTGATTGTTTTCACCCTTTTCTTGATGGCCATGACGAGTCCTAAAATTAGGGCCTCATATTCAACAATATTGTTAGTATAGGAGAATTGTAATCTATATGCTGTCAGATGTGATTTGCCTTGAGGATTTATGAGTTCAACACCTGCACCTGCACCCTGTTTTGATTTGGACCCATCACATTTTAACGTCCACATGCCATCTTTACTTTTCTGACCTTTTATCTTAGCATGCATTGTCTCTTTTATTGCCTGTGGGGTGTTGTCTTGTTTATTCATATTTTTTTTTGTTTGGTTAACTTGAATATGTGTATTTCCATTTGTTAAATCAGAAAGACAACCATCCTTGTCCTTTATTTCTTCTCCTAAATCCAAAATCAAGGCATCTATATCGTCCTGAACATATTTCTGTGTTGGATCAGGATTCTCATTTTCCTCTTGAACTCTACCCTCCCTATGCATTTTTTGTATTCATATTCAATAATGTCTTTGCATATTTCACAGCTCTTCTCAGAATGTTGCCTATCATGGACTCTACACCTGTTTTTATATAATTTACATTGTATCGGCAGATTGTGTTTAACGCACTCTTTCACCTCTTGTCTAATGGCATGACCAAATTTGCCTATTGCATTGTTTTCTTCATCTGAAGAATTTCCATCAGACTCAATGAATAATGCTGTCCTATTGCTGACACATTTTTTTCTAATGTTTAACATCATGATCTCTTCAATCTGTACTCCATGGTTGGTAATTCTATACACACCCGGTTCAACAGCAGCATATAATATTTCATTAGTTTGATTATACTATGTTATCATATGTTTCATTCTGGGCTCTGCCTCTATTCTGATCTGGTTTGGGACACCTCTCCAAGGTAGCCACATATGTGAAAAGTCAATGGCCATATATCCGTTTAATGTCTTGGACCAATCCCTACTCAGCAACATTCCATAATTTACGGGTATATCCACTACTTGAATATCAATGATTTAGCTTACCCTAGGGACTGAGGCTAATTGCATTTGAATGTTCATGAGTTCTCCTATCACGCTAACCTTAGTCTTATCTAATTGTGTGACAACCTTGGCAGATTTGGTGGGGGTCAGCCCGAGAGTCTCACATATTCCTAAGGGCATTACGTTGGCTGAGGCACTAGAATCTACCATGTAATTGTGTATATTCTTCCCACCCAATCTAACAGTTAACAAGAAAGGGGGAGTACCCCTCTTATCCGCATGTATTACTACATTTGTACTGGAAGGCTGCTCAACTTTCTTATTTTTCTCTTTAGGTGGTGAATCTCTATTAGGAATAGTTATATCAGCAGACACCTCGTTTGTCATGGACGTATCCAGAGATTTTATAAAAGCACTTCTGATCCTTGGGGTCTTCAATAATTCATTTAGGGGTATACTGACCTTAATTTTCTTTATTTCCTCTGACAAGTAACTCATTAACCTTGTTGTCTCTATTGCTTTAGTTTTACTTGTTTGATCCTTTTGTACTGCTGTTCCATTATTTGTGTGTTGATTAGCTTTAAGTATGGCAGGATTGTTGCTAGCATTCTGATCTGGGGGTGTATTGAAGTTATTCAGAGGAATGGAAGTGGTAAAAGGTCCTCCTGGCCTAGGGTTGTTTCTCAAATTGTAGGTGTGGTTTTTATTTGTCTATTGAAAGGCTTGCACCTCTTCTGTTTCATTTAATATCTCATTTTCAGATTCAAAGGGAAACTGAAAAGCATTTAACACAAAGGCTAATTCCGGATAAAGATTTTCACAACAGTATGGTCCATCTTCTAGCAATTCATCCTCTTTCTCTTCTGCAGTTGCAAAGGTAAACATTTCTAAGACTAATGTTGTGTCATATCCTGAGGGTACTACCTCATTACCCTTGGGAATGAGAAATTCAAAGGTAGGAGGCTGCACATCTATATTAAAAATGTTGGCTGCTAATTGGAACTGTGGACAGTCGTGCTCAGCATGGGCATTGGTATTATGAAATCTGCACCAATTTTTGGGTGCTGTACTGGCCATTTGTATGCTAGCCGTTTGTTTTGCATCATGATTATCTATATTCTCAAAAGGAGAAGCTAGAGTACCATTGTTGGGCCAAGTGTTCCATGTCATGGGTGGCCTAGGTTGATTCTGATTTCTGTTATTATTGCCCCAGGTCCTATTATCTATCACTGGCCCTCTATTTTGCATTGGTTGCCCCTGGTTGGGACTTGATGCTGATTATAGTTTTGGTTCTAATTGTACTGCTGATTTTGATTGAAACTATAGTTCTGGTTTTGGCCTTGGTTGTGATTTTGATGTTGACTGTAGTTTTGGTTGCCTCTTCCATAGAGGTTCTCATTTCTTAGTTGTGTCACTTCAGTGGTTAACCTTTTCAAATGTGTAGTGATCTCTTTGATTTCTTCCCTATCCTCTTGTGCTTTTGCCACAGTTGTATCCCTAGGAGGTTGGAAGAAAGGCTGACCATTATTTTGACTGTTATTGGAAGTACTAGCCGTGTAAGGAGTTATAGCTTGGATTGGGGTAAGACTATACACAGGTGTGTTAGGAGGAACCGGATTTAATAGTGGAGTGTGTTGCATAGGGGCTCCATTCCATGGTTGTGCCTGATTCTGCACCCCAAAATTTCCTCCATTAACAAATGGGCTATAAGTTGTATGCCTCATATCTTGGTTCACTGAGGCTACCTCTTTATAGGCTTTGGATATTGAATCTATGTCAGGTTTTCTTTTGACAAACATGGCAGTTAAAGGATCCAAGGCAGCATAGTACATAGCCAACAAGGGACCATCATCTACGGTATAAGGGGCTACCAGCCTAGAATAGGCCTTTTGAAATCTGTAATTGAAATTATCAATCAGCTCTCCCTCACCTCATTTTTTAGCAGCCAATTTATGATACAAAGTGCAAGGGTCAATTGGTCCTCTAAATCTTGACAGAAATGCTTCTTCCATAAGTGACCAAGAAGAAATGTAACCGTTGGGTAAGTTTACATACCAGCTGGAGGCTTGTTCATTAAAGGTGTAGGGAAACAATCTACACACCACATCCTCGTGCTCTGACATAGCCCTAAAACATGCTTCCTTAAATATTCTAATATGATCTTCTGGATCCTGATGCAACTGGTACTTGGGACACATATTTTCTAGATTTTTGGGCATCTCATGATAATCATTGAAGAATATGGGAGAATTGACATTGAAATAAGCCATTGCAGGTGTTTGGGCTAGACCTGAACTTGTAGGAATACCTGGATTGATTGGTAGATTAGGATTTACAGGAGGATTGAGACGTGCAGGAGTGCCTGAACCAAGATTTAAAGATCTGAACAGTGATCTGTCAGGACTCACAATACTACAGATGTTAAAAGGTGACCTAGGAGGTGTTCCAGATGAACTTCCTGCTTGCGATATTTTTGGATTCCAAATTAAAGGGTTCTTACTTCACCTTGTATCAGGTAGTTGCACAAATATATCTCCTGAACTGGATTTAGACCTAGTCACTCTATTACTGTTATTAGCCAGTTTGAAACAAACTCTAACTCATGAGGCCCTCCTTCTAGCGCCAGAAAATTGTTGGTGATTGTTTTGATGTAATCATAACAATAAGTTAAAATTCACATATAATGAACTGAAACTATACTTGAAAGATAAGAAGGAATCATTTAAGATTCAATTAATCCCAAGTCTACAATGGTTCGGTTGGTCAAATTCAGTTAGTCAATGTGAAGCTGTAATGTTCAAGGGGCCTTACATAGTTTAGGATTTCTTTGTGGTTTACTGGACTGAGATTATGCAAAAGGTCATAGATATCAACAAGTATTTTGTTCATTTGCATACAAGTGTTACTGTGCTACAAATTTTAGATGGTTTTCTTGGATTATTGCAGCTTTCTCCTTTATATACTTATGAAAACTGTCTACCTTTAACTCTGTTGTGCATGCTTCTTCAAATTTGAGACAACTTCCTTTAGATTTCTATGTTTTCAGCTAAATATTTCAGATGGGTTGGGAAAAGTTAGAAAGATCTAATCTACACCTCATTTACTCTACCAAAAGATCTAATTGTTCTGTTATGCACTATGTAAATCCTACAGTAATTTGATCAAATCCACAGTAAAAACTTTAAATGCAAGTTCTAAGCATTTTCACAAACATACATTTAAAATTGCAAGCTCTCAAAGAAAATATTTCAAAACACAAAGAAGAGCAGGAGAACACTCAGAAGATAGATGCAGAACTCCAGATTCTATTATATTAGAAACAAACAGTCATACATGATTTACAATGTTGGAATGACTCTTAGTTTCATTGATCAAACTACAGAGAACTTATAAGCTTTACAAATACAGTAAGGAAGCCAGACATTCCACGCACACCTTACTGCAGACAACAGGCGACCTCCTCTAAACTAAACTCTGCCCAGAAAGAATCTACAATTTTGGCAAAATGCTAAAATCCCTGTGTGTTTTCCTAAAATCCCTGTTGTAAAATATTACAGTGCAAAAAGGCACAATATAAAGACTTCCTGATTGTCCTCACTATAGCAAAAACCTAACTAAACCCCTGGTTACAGCAGTAAATACAGGTGAACCAGTTCTCCAAAATATCTCTGAGTAGTGTCAAATCTGGGTGAAATATTGCCCCTTCTGAGAAGCTCTGGCGGCTCAGCAATAACTTCTATTTGTCTGTTGTAGTAATGTTCTCAGCTGCAACCTTGTCCTCCATTTGAATGGCCTTGACTTCTTCACACTTGATCTTTATCTTCCTGCTCCTGAGATCATATTTTCTTCCTACATGATGTCACTGTGGTCAAATTCCAGCTACTTCCTCAACTGCAACCCTGTAAAACAAGACAAGCAATAAGTATCACATTTATCAAATGAACAGCAGGAAACTAAAATATCTATTTAAATCAAGGTGACTGTGCAAAAAAAATGTGGGAATCGGGTCCAAAATCAGTAGAAACTGCATTCAAAATGCACACAGACGCTCAAAATGTCATGGGTCAACTATCACTGACCAGAAAAAATGCCACGGGCACCAAAAAATGCGTTTAAAATTCCATCGCTTTCCATTTCCCACCCATCGGCATGACAATCACCATCGGCGAGGGTTTCAAATGTTGCCCCAATTGTCAATGCTACACTGATACCTTACATCGGCGAGAGTCCTGCCGATGACCTCTTATTGCCTGAGTCTTCCCTTTCATCTATGAGAAAAATACCATCGGCGTGTGCAAAAATTCCTCTGCCGAAATAGCCTTAGTAGCTTGTTTTCTTCCTATCGGGCTGACACTATACTATCGGCGAGCCCCAAATGTTTTGCTCTGATTGCCATTGCTATGCCGATAGCCTTTCATTTGTGAGAGTCCCTTTTATCGGTGTGGGCTTAAAATGTTACCCCGACTACCGCTGTCTGGCCGATATGGCCATAATACCTAAGTTTCCCCTCGTCCATCGGCGTGACCTATGATATCGGTGAAGCTAAGTAAAACTTCACCGATCACCATTCTCTAGCCGATATCCCTTGTTACCTTCAATCGGCGTAAGTCTCACCGACACCGCTCTTCCTATGTTCCATCGGTGTGAGACGGCCCATCGGTGTACTCCAAATGCCTTGCTCCAATTACACTGATTTCACTGATGCCTTTATATTGGTGAGATCTCCGCCGATGACCCCCTTCGTCTATCTCTTATCGGTGAGAGCTTCTTCTATTGGTGCGAGCCAGAAAAACTTGGCCGACAACTACTATTATGCCGATAGCCCAAGGCTATCGGCGAGACCATATCTTTTCAGCGTGATGAATTCAAACTCCGCCGATACCAAATGTTATGCTGATGACTAAGCCATCGGGGAGAAACACGGCGTCAGCGACACCAAAATCACAAAGCCTTGAACCATTGAACCATTGAAAAAAGGGTTCAAGCGGATGGTTCAAAGCGGTGGTTCAACGATATATTACTTATGCAAGGCAACTGCATGACATGACTTGTTAGAAGAAAATGAACTTTGAACCTTGAACCATTGAACCAAAAAAAAAAAAAGGTTCAAGCGGATGGTTCAACACGGCGGTTCAAACCTTAAAAACTTTGCCAATGAATAAATAATGGTGACTCAAAAAGGTAACAAAGTGCGCCGATGCACTCCCTGCCAAACGGACAAATGTGAGATACAGAGTGGAACCCAGACAAAATTCCCTTTAACCCAAAACCACTAAGTACGAATATTTCAAAATTTCAAACGAATGCCATCAAGGAAAAAAGGCAAACAACTGACTGTTTATCATGCAAAAACTTGATAGTACATTTTACCAAATTGATCATAACTTACAAAATATGATGAATTTTAAGACAGTTCAAAAGGCAACCCTGGCTCATTTTTCACAAGGAATCCAACCACATCATGCATTGGTACTAAAAATGCAATTTTCTATATTTTTAACAAGATTTGCGAATTTGACTCCCCTTTTCCCTTACCACCAAACAGAACAACACAAGCAGAAGCAAAAAAAGCAAACAACAATAGGGGTCCTCATTTTGCTAAGGGGCAAAATGGGGCGTGTTGTGAACATCACAACACTAACCTTTCGCTGAGATCCACCTTGTATATTCTTTGCAATGTAATAATATACAAGGCGCGAAATATACAAGGATCTTTCGTTATTTCATAGTCATTTCAAGTCCGCTCCTTGTATATTTCATTTGTATGTATCCTCCGATATACAATCTAGATGCGATACATAGTATAAATCAGTTTGTAATTTTCTCTTTGATTCCACGTTGCATATTTCAAAATGTATGTACATGTTGTATGTCTTGCTTTGTATATTCCAAAACATGCAAGGATTTAACCCTATTTAAACAACTCTTTGGGTCCGCGACTTGTATATGGACGTTGTATGTTCCAAAGGTATGCATAAATATACAAGTCTGAAATGTACAACGAATTAACTCTGGTTTAATAACTTTTCAAGTCCGCGTGGTGTATAAATGCATTGTATGTAACGCAAACATACAAACCCGCGGATATACAACGAATTCTCTCTTGTTCATAACTTTTGGATTTCATGTTATGTATAAAATGTCTTGTACATTTACTTGTATGTTGCAACCTGCCAAACATACAAATGTTAGATATACGCGATGGAATTCAAACCCTTATTCACTTTTACTCTAAAACTGTTTCGGATCCATCCTATATGTATAAATAAAGCTTTTATTTAAAATGCATACAAGGTAAAAAGAATATACAATCGACCCAACCATGCAAATAACAATGTATATGAGCCCGACTGCAAAAAGCGATTAAGTTCAAAAAACAAAACCCTTTGCATATACAAATGACCCTGTATATGCAACACGATATACATACTTGAATGTACATTTTACCAAAATGATCATAACTTGCAAAATATGGCAAATTTTAAGATGGTTCAAAAAGCAACCCTAGTTGATTTTTCACAAGGAATCCAACCATATCATGCCCTAGTACTGAAAATACATTTTTTCTCTATTTTTAGCAAAGTCTACAACTTTAACCCTCTTTTCCCTTTACCACCAAGAAAAACAAAACACACAAAAGCAAAAAAGCAAAGCCACAGCAGGGGTCCTTATTTTGCTAAGGAGTAAAATGGGGCGTGTTGTGAACATCACAACAGGAAGGTTAATCCAACATTAACCTCGTGAACCAGGTCCCTCCACTCTTCGATATTGCCTAAAAGGCCAATACCAAAGTTAGGATCAAGTTAGTGCCAAAAAGAGAGAGAAGACAAAGCAAAAGCCAAAGTAAAGTGCTTGTAGAGAAGAACTCACGTGGATCTACAGGCTGCCAGTTAGGGTCAAACTGACGCATCACCTCATCTGAGTGAGGAGGATGGAGAACAACAAGAGGACTCTTACCAATGTTAGGAGCCTCATGCAAGACATCAATGTCCTCAAAATCCTCATCCTCGAGAGGAGCCTCATCTAATGAATCATTGCTATTAGGAACATAGTTCTAGTCAGTGGACTCTGAATCAATGGCCACAGTCACAAATTGGGAAGGAGTCCCTCTCCCTCCTCTTTGTCCTCCTCTAGAAGCTCTAGTAATGAAAACACCTGGAGTCAAGGGTGTCCAGTGGACACTAGGGGCAAGTCCTCTGGGACATCCTCGTCGAACTGCTGCAAGACTTGATCTACCCGATGAGCCTCAACCTGACCATTACAATCTGTGATCTCTAGAACCTCACGGTAGTATGCTCTCACCTTACCATCTCGGGGCCAAGCCCCCTCCATGTCACGATAAGGATCAAAAATCACATCATCATCTGTGAGGGTGGCAACAGCGGGAAGTGTAGTATCATAATGACCAATATGTGCCCACCTCGCTGCTCTCGGTAGTCACCTATCCAAAAGAGGAATAAGCTTCTGATAAGGCCTCATGTGCTCAAAAATCCATGTCATAATCAAATAATCAAAGAAGAGTGGCTGAAAGCTAGAGCCCCTCATCGAGAAATCTGATAAAAATCTCTACAGACCATAGCCAAGGTGTTAGGTCCCCATGCGTAAACTGTGCCCTCTAGATCGCAAATGATGGGTGCCCAACACCATCTCAAATGAGCTGAGGCTTTGTCTCCCGACAGCCTTAAAGCAATCAAACTGATTAAAAAGCTCCTCAGAAGTGGGATATGGAGCCGGGGCACTGAGGAAAGTAGAACTCCTGTCTGGTCTCTGGGATGATTAACCCCCATGAAAGCAGCCCAAGAAGCCTTGTTCTCAGAAGACTCACTGGCAAGAAGAAATAGAGTTTGTCCCCTCACAGGGACCCCAAGAATATGATATACATCATATAGAGTGATAGTCCACTCCCCTAAAATCTGTGGGAACCTAAATGTGTTCCTATCTGGATCCCAATAAGTCAGAATATCACAGCATATCTGAGATACAGGATGGATCACAGGAACATGACAAACTCTGCCAAGGCATGTCCTCTTCAGTATGGCACGATCCTTTGCACTTAGGGAAGCAAACATCCTTGTAAGCCACCCTTTCTCTTGGCCAGCATTCCATTAAATGTGCCCCTCCTACAAAATCCAGAGAGAAGTTTAGATTAGATCTCGTAAACTCATAAAAATACAAAAGAAAAAGTGTATAAACCATCAAAAATTGTAATAAACAGGCAGATTAAGTGACCAAGTTCATGTCAGTTCAGAGTGAAAGAAGTGCTAAACAACATCAATTGTAGCCAAAAATTAGTCCAACAGGGTCGTCCCCCGAGTGACCCATGTGTCAGTCAAGATCCCCCTGGGCGACCCTGTTACAAAGCAAGATCCCCCTAGGCGACCTTGCTTGCCAGAAGGGGTGACCCTATGAGAAAGCCCCTCGAGCAAAAATCAGTCTAAAAACCCTATTTCTCAGTTGATTTCAGAAAATGAAAGACTAGTCCTACTCTAAACGATGAGACAAACACAATGCAACAAGAAAAATCACCAAAAATAGACGATTTCAAGAGACTTTTGCAAAATTCAACCTAGGGTTTAGAGGAGAGTTTTTCAATGATTACTTACTCAGTTCTCTGCAGCTAAGGAAGAGGCGGCCATCTTTGCAATTTCCTTGATGATACTTCTCTATTGACTGCTCACTCGAATGATTCTGTTGCCATTTCACTTTGATCTCACAATTTGGCTCTCTTTGTTTGCCCTTAGCTTAGTTTCATTTTGTGCATTTAGTCTAGTTTGTTCGTTTTTATGCATTTGTTTCGTGCATCATTTTGCGTGCTCTTGTCCCTACAGGTCCAAATTGACAAAAGAAAGCAACTAGTCAAACTCAAATGATCCATGGTAAGTTCATCATTTCATTTTTCATTATTTGTTTTGATATATTAAGATGCCAGACTAATCTAGTTATTGCAGGTACAAATTACAGAAAATCGACAACAAGTAAGGCCTAGTTTGAGAACGGTGTCTATCTTTCATGTAGACTATCATCCCTGAAGGGGGCAAATATGTAAGCACAAAAAGTATGCACTGTCTCCACGAGGACCCCTATGATGAGTGAGATCCTTGTCACGTACTTGTAAGCATGAAAATAAATCCTTTGGGCAGCAGGCCCCTTAATGATTTGTCCTCTATTCTTGTTTTGTGTCATTTTTACTTTGTCGATTCTCCTTCTTCTCCTTCTTCCCCATTTGTGACAATTGTTGACTTGCATTTTCTAGCTTATGACCTTAATCATAGGCCTTGTGAGTGTCTTGTAGGTGAGTTTTCAACTCTCCCCTTTGTTTTCGTCTATTGCACCTCATAGAAGCCTTCTAGAGGTCCCTTGATCCCTCTCCCCCTTTCCATTTTTAGTTTTGACCTTCCTATCCAAATCTCCCCCTATTATTTCAAGATCTCCTCGGGCGATCCTGCAGACACAAGTGGAGATTTGGATTCTTCCTCATGATTGACATGTTTCTTGATGCAGAAATCATCTTTTTCCTCCCTCTTTCCTTCTACCACCCTAATTTCTATATTCTGTCCTATTTCACCTCAGATCTCCCGGGTGACCCATGGTCGCCCCTGGGGTGACCCATGATCTCCCTGGGCAACCTTGTCTGATGAAAGTGGTGACCCTGCCATCTTTCGTCCCATGGAAAAACTAAAGTTTCTCTTGCATTTTTGCTCCGTTTTTATTTTTGCTTGCATGATTTTTGATCCTTGATATAGAGTTAACTATTTCATGCACCCACACATGCAGAATTAGTTGTTTTTTTATCTCAAATTAACTCTGTAATCAATCTCATGCATTTCTCCTATCTCCTTTTCTTCTTTAGTGATAAGCTATCATTGCTTCATCACTCTCCTTCTTGTTGAGTTCACTAGGTAATCAACCTTGTTAACTCCCCAATCTATTCTTGTTAACTCATCAATCAAATGAGTTAACTCTTCAATCCAATCCCTTCTTCAAACCTATAAATACCCCTGTCTCTCAAGTACAAAGGGAGACAAATTCATTGTGCACCAGTTCTTGCCAAGTTTGCTCTCCAATCTAGCATTCATATGCTCATACAAGACGTAAGTACCTTTTACTTTGATTGTTCGGACAAGCAGCACCACACTGCTTAATTTTTTATCCATTGTGCTCAATTCAAAGCTCACATCGAGCTCACACAAGCTTCACAAAAGCTTCTCTTTGCTTCTTCAGGTCATTTTGTCATCGAGAGAACCAACTGTTGTCACAAAAGGATTCGAGGTTGCCTACATAAGGATCACTGAGGGATAGTGGAGTCTTCAAATCTTCATCTATTCAGGTTCTTTTATTGCTTTCATAGTAATTAGACAATCATCTTGCTCTTGGAAATAGCAACATACTTGCTTTGTCCTTGATAGATTAGATCTTGCATGCTAGATTAATCATTTTTGCATTCTTAGATCTATTTTGTTAGAAAAAGCACCTTTCCATTTTATTAGATTAAATTGCATTGAAAACACCAAAAACCCATAAAAACATAGATTACACATTACGTTTGAAAAAGAAATATAGGATTGCATACATATTTCTTTCATTGATTAGAGGCATTTTCCTTTCCAAAAATACTCTAAAAAATACCAAAAAGATGCATTGCATGTCATTTAGTTTGCATTCATATCAAGTAGACAACATCGAAAACCCTTGATTCCATCATGAGGTAAACACAGTTCAAGAAACCTTAAACAAACCCTTGATTTCATCACAAGGTACAAACAAAGTCAAAACACAAGTCAAACCCTGGGTCGTCAAACCCTGGGTCGTCAAACCCTAGGTCATCAAACCCTAGGTCAAAACCCTAGATCTGGTTAGAGTTAGCAATCACATGATTTCCTCTATCTTGATTCATGCATGTGTTTAGGAGTGAGGGGAGAGTGGGTGAGAGCTGTCCAAGATGAGATCAAGGAGATCCATCCACAACCATAGCAATAGACACATTCTGCCACAAGAGGATCCATTTGTTCTCTTGTTGATTGAGGAATTTAGGCAATTACAGTTACATAGAGCATTTCTCAGAGACATAGAAACAAGAGAAACCATCAACGAGAACAACTGTTTTCCCACACAAAGGTGGAATTCAAGGAATCCAAATAGAAGAAGAGAGACTAGTGACCCTTCAGGTCATTGGGTTATCTCAACCACCACAACAATTGAATGAAACATACAACAAAATGCACAATAACAAAGGCCACAAAACTTGCTAGCCCCCCTTCACGAAGTCCATCTCTCCAATGAGCCAAACCCTCGCCATGTCACGTCTCCTCTCGACTGGCTAATTCCACGTGAGAGAGATTGACGTGGCAGATCACCCCATGGCAAGGAGGGAAAGGGTCCATGTGCATACCGAGATCTGACCCAATAGCCTCCAGGAAACCAGAGTCACAATTTCAAGTGTATAGGTACAATGACTCATGACCATATTATGATTATTCAAACTAGTGATCAAGTCATGACTTCCTCTAGAAGTCATGGGGAGAAAATGACTAAGTCTGGACAAACATAGATATGTCTGAGACAGTGAACAGGGCACAATATAATACTCCACATTCCTCTACAAATGTATAATTTGCTCTGCGGTTCTGAGGTAAGCAAGGGATACATCATAACTACCTAAATCCAGAATTGTAACCTCTGAAGTTCAATACATCACATTCTACAAGCTGTCCAATATCAAGTTACAGTTCAACAGTATTTCTCTATGACAGAGCAGCAGTTTCATGATCCGCATTTTGACATGCAAAAGTATTTTGCTTTGCGGTTCAGAAGGTATGTTAAAAGGTCAGTAAAAAGCATTGGATATGATTTGTGAGGCAACAAATAAACCTATTAAGCATGCTCTTAAGGAGCGGGCTAACTAGTATGGAAAATCTCTATGCGGAGAAGAAATAGTGTTTGAATGATCTACTTAAGTGATTGCATGGTTAGAGCCGACCTATATTAAGTTATGTACATGATCACTTAGACCCGCATTACAATTAGTACACATGATCAAGGTGACAAAGCATAACATCTTGCCAGTTTGTCTTGCCGACCCAAGTAAGTGAAAAATCTCATGGCAGATATATATAACAGATGGATTGTAGTTTTGGAAAATGATGAAATACAACCTAATGGATGTATTTGCAAAATATGTGAAGACAAAGTGATCACAAGAAGAAGAAGAGAGATCTTATCCTTGAACCAAGAAGTCAGCAACGAAATAGGGCAATCAATAATCAAGAGCTTTTAATCAGAATTATGCGCTTCAATGAGACTGTAATCATGCATGGAGAGATGTAATCTACACAGTCATCTTGGCAGTGAGCCATCCTCTTTTTTCTTCTCTCTTTCATAAGGCAATGAACCTATCTATTGAGTAGTGAGCCTTTCATAATTTAGTATTACTATAATAGAACTATTCCTGAGAGCTAACACTCTCCGTGGTTTTTCCCCACCTTGGGGTTTTCCATGTAAAAATCCTAGTGTCCATATATTATGTCTTTGTGGTTGCCATTCATTTGCATATTGTGTTTTTATTTAATTAAATTTGGAAAATGGTTAGAAGTGAAAGTGTATAAATAGTTTTATGGAACACTGATTCACCCCCCCACCTCTCAGTGTTCCTGATATTCAACATGTTATTCACCTCCATGAGTTTCTCCACCAGATACTGAACTCCAGTATTAAACTCTTCCCTCATTTTGCCCAATTCCTGATCAATCTCCTCCATTTTTGGAATTGCTTCCCAATTTTTGAAGATCAGATTATCCTATTTAGCAGTGATGTTATTTCCTCTCCCCAAGCTTTCCTGCATCAATTGTAATTTTATATTGATCCTATTAATCTCAAGGAAAAACCATTTTGTCATCTTATGTTGAGAATTAACAACATTCTTTACCAAATCAAACACTTCCTCAATATGGTCTCTATTCTTGGTCTGGGCTAGCATATTATCAAAATTAAGAGGAAGGTTGCTTGAAGGGTCATGGATCTCAAGAAAATTCAGGCTAGCTCTAGGTTCAGGGATTTGCATAGTTTTGCCCTGGGTTTCTAGCCCACTTTCAACTCCCTTCTCACTCAACTTTTCCTATTTCCCCTATTTCGAGTTGGTCCCCTACTTCTGGGAGATGTTAACATTGTCAGGAGCTACCCACTCTTCATCACTATCTTTCTCCAGAATTTTCTTATCCTTTTTCGTTGGAGTGGGGATTTTCCTTCTCACTGGCGTAGCCCTCTTGCCAGTAACCTCTTTGATAGATGTATCAGAGTCATCTCCAATGTTGGACCCGTCAGACCAAGATATGTTAACTTCCCGTTTCTGAGTTCTCCTCCTCTTCTTGGTAGACTCTGCTTCACTTTCATCCTCTTCATCTTCCATTATCCACTCTTCATCATCCATGTGGGATTCATCCTCACTCGACTCCACACACCCCTTCTTTTTACCACTGTGTTTTTCCTTAGGCCCTTTTTTTGGAGTGTTAATTTTCATATGTTCCATGATTAGCAGAATGAGACTTTCATGTAAAATAGGTAGCTTAGGGTTTCTTCTATTTTTATTAATGCCATACTCCAAAGAGGAAAGCAAGTAGAAGGGGATAGAAACAAACATACCATGGAGAAAATGGTTGAGTAGGTTGAAATGGTTGTTGTAAATAGCAATATACCTCTCATCTAGTGTAATATATCTCATGATCACTTCAGCCATCTTGGCCCATATGGGTTTGATTGAGAGGCGGTTATACCCTCCCGATTGCATCTTAACCAACTTATCCCTTTCACTCCCTTTAAAGAAGTTGTTAAGGGCTTCTTTGCTATACTTCTGCTCGTAGAAGAACTTCTTCCCTCTGGTCAAAAGCCTAGAAACTGAGGCAATAAGGTCCTTTGTGATGGCTAACTCCCAACCATAAATAGAGACCTTATTCCTGTAGCTTTTCACAAACAACGTTGTAGCATTTGGGTCAGCTCCATGTAATTTCTCCATATAGGGAGTTAATCCCCCTTCCTCCAATATTTTCTAGACCTTTTGTTTCTGACGGGTCCCCTCACAAGATGACAGTTCAACTCTGTTCCTATCACCACCCATACTGAAACTCAAATCTCTGTAAAACCCACAATCAGTGTAGAGAAGAATGAAGACAAGAAAGCAATAGAGCCTATGCTGTAAAATCTTGTCATTATTCCTACCCATAATCTGTGTGAACAAACCTTTATGGAGCTGAATGGCCTTCGGACCCTTCAAGAACATGATTCTCTCTTCATTAGATATCGAGCTTCATACCATTCTTTCCATCATTAATAATGAATTCCTTTTCCTTGCTCAAGATTTTTTTCTATTTCATCCCATATGCACTTTGATTTGCTATTAAACCCCAGGTTGGCAAAAATATCTGCCACCTTGTTACCTTCGCGGAAAATGTGTGATATGTGGGTTGTTTCAAAGGTTCCCAATATCATAATCACATCTTCAATTAGGGTCGCTATAGACCAACTAGGTTTGGTGGTATTCTTGAGGCAGTTTATAATGTTATTTGAGTCCCCCTCCATCCAAACTTTTCTATATCCCTTAGCTTGAACCACAACTATAGTGTGATAGGCCACTGCATCTTTGGAAAAGTAGTTTGTTTGGGTAACTAGAGGGAGCACCACCACCACAAGGAACCTACCAAGATCATCTCTCATCACTCCCCCACTACCTACAGCTATAGGATTCCCTTTTGTTGCCCCATACTCTGATCTAACTTGTTTTGGCTACTGTATTCACCTATTTATTGCAATTTTGAAGGGTTATACGCTTTTTTGTGTAAGGTTTTCTACAATTTTACATTTTTTATGGATTTTTATGAGTTTACAAGATCTAATCTAAAGTTCTCTTCTGATTTTGCAGGACATGCGTATCTAGTGGAATGTCTGTCGAGAGCAGAGATGGCTCTCAGGGATGTTTGCTTCATTGAGTAATGAGGACCGTACCATTTTAAGGTGAGCATGTCTTGGTAGAGTTTGTCATGTGCCTGCTATTCACACTATGTCCTATATATGCTATGATATTCTGACTTACTAGGATGTAGACAAAAACACATTCAGGTTCCCACAGATCTTTGGAGAGTGGACCATCACTCTGTATGATGTGTATCATATACTTGGAGTTCCTATGAGAGGACATCCTCTAGTCCTTCCAGCTAGCGAGTCCTTCGAGAACAAGGCATCCTAGGCAGAGTTTATGGGGGTTAGTCACCACAGGGATCAGATAGGAGTCTAGCTCACTTTTGTGCCTTGACTTCATATCCCACTTCTGAGGAGATTTTTGATCGTTTTGATTGCCTCGAGGCTGTCGAGAGACAAGGCCTTGGCTCTCTTGAGATGGTGTTGGGCACCCATCATTTGTGGTATTGAGGGGGGCACAGTCTATGCTTGGGGACCAGATATCTTGGCCATGGTCTACAGGGACTTCTACTGTATTCTGCAGCGAGGGGCTCTAGCTTTTAGCCACTCTTCCTTGATCATGACATGGATATTTGAGCACATTAGGCCCTATCAGAAGCTCATTTTGATTCCAGATAGACGTTTACTGAGAGCAGCTAGGTGGATACATGTTGGTCACTTTGATGCTTCTTTACCCACTGTTGCTACTCTTATAGATGAGGACATAGTCTTCGATCCTTATCTTGATATGGAGGGATCCTAGGCTCATGATGGTGAGCTCAGAGAGTACTATCATGGAGTATCTGAGATTTCAAACTGTAATGGTCTAGTTGAGGCCCATCATGTTGACCATGTTTCACAGCAATTCGGTGAGGACTTCCCTGAGGACTTGCCCCCAGTGTCCACTTGCTACAGGACTATTCAGGAGATGGGTGAGATTGGATAGAGGTCAGTTGTTTAGACTCCTTTGACTCCTACAGTCTTCATTACTAGAGTTTCAAGAGTAGTACAAAGGGGAGGGAGAGGAACTCCTTCCCGATCACTCATTGTTGTTGTGGATTCAGAGTCTATTGACAAGGATTCCTAATGATGATGATTTGTCAGATGAGGGCTTGCCCAAGGTTGCACAGGATAAGGCTCTTGATGATGCTACTGATGCAGATAATGCTCCTGATGCCGATAATGCTCCTGATGCAGATAATGCTCCTGATATCCCTAAGGGTCCTCCTATTGTTCCCAGACCTTCTCATTCAGATGAGGTGATGTGACAACTTGACCCTAATTAGCAGCCAAGTGATCCACATGAGTTTCATTTGTTTTTTTTTTGCACTTTTGTCCTTTCTCTTTTTATGGGGAACTAACTTGTCTTTCTCTTTTGATTCACTCTTTTAGGTAATGTTAGAGAGTGGAGGGATTTCATTTGCAAGTGGCTTCTCCCTTCACTAGGATGACTCGAGAACATCTTTTAGATGATACTGGTGTGCCCCTTGCTATTGGGTGACACAGATATTTTCGCTCCTATCTACCATGGATGTCAAGAGAATGCAGATTTGAAGGCCCAAATTCACACCCTTAAGGATGAAAATATGGTTCTTCGAGAGATGGCTCATCTTAGTTTTTAGTGACAAGATGCTAGTATGGAAGGACCTTCATAGTCACATGCTCACAGTAGAGTGCCTCACTCCCATAGGTCTCATGGAGTGACTAGTGGTATTCGTAGATAGAGGAGCTGAAGTCTTGAGGATTCCATTGGAGGGAACCGGCCTTGACTTCCTTTCTTGAACTCATGCCCCCTTGCATGGGGAGCCTCTACTGCTTTTGAGAGAATTTTGTCCTAGCTCTTTGATACTCTTGTATATGTAAACTTCAAATGTATCTATGAAATTTTATCCTTTTATGGTTTTCACCTATCAAATTTGTACTCATCTCTTCTGCATGTTTGAAGGTTTTGAGAACTTTTTGATTTCGTGTTTGACCTTTTCAACTCCTTAATGATGCAAGTATGATAACAATGACATGTTTTTGTAATTTTTCTATGGTATATGTATGAGATGCAATTTACAATATGAAAATGCAAGAATACAAGAAATGCTGAAATGAAACACACTTCTACTGAATGTCATGAGATATGGCATTCGACTTTATTGCTTTGAGACTATGTCTCTGATTATGACATGACTGCAATGCCGAACAAATAATGTGACTTCTCTTAAATATGATTTTTGATTTAGGGGATTGTGAGGCATCCTAATATAAGAGACCTATTCAAGGCTGTTAGATAGGATTTAAAAACTCAAGTGGGGAGCGGGAGTGAAAATAGAGTGTTTCTGATTTTTGGCTTCGCTAAAGGCTAAACACTGATTCTTATCTAGATAAGACAATCTTACAAGTTTTCAACTTAGACAAGCAACAAATTTTATAGGTGTTTGCTAGACTTAGATCATATATGGAAAGCAAAGTAGACCCGAGGTAAAGGATAAAATAGGAAAGAACAAGGGTCCCTAGGTAGAAGATGATCTTAGAGACTACTAGACTCTTGGATTTGCTCAGCTAGTGCGTGTGTGTGCTTTGTACCTTTCTTTCTCTATTAGAATGTCACCCTTGAGGCTTCGAGCTTAGACTAATCTCCACCCAAGAGTATAGACATTCAACAATCTTCTCTCTTTCACTCTTTTTTTTTGTATCTCTCTTTTTTTCTTTTTCCATTTTTTTTGTATTTTCCTCACTTGATTTTTGGATTTTTTAACTTTTCAAGAAATGAATGCTTTTGGAACTTTTGATATATGATGTTTTGATCTCTCAATTCTCACTTTTTGACACTCTTACAATGTATATGTAAACTTCGAATGTATCTATGAAAGTTTATCATTTTATGGTTTTCGCCTATCAGATTTGTACTCATCTCTTGTGCATGTTTGGAGGTTTTGAGAACTTTTTGATTACGTGTTTGACCTTTTCAACTCCTTAATGATGCAAGTATGATAATGATGACATGTTTTTGTAGTTTTTCTATGGTATATGTATGAGATACAGTTTACGATATGAAAATGCAAGAAGACAAGAAATGTTGAAATGAAACACACTTCTACTGAATGTCATGAGATATGACATTCGACTTTATGACATTGAGACTATTTTTCTTATTATGACATGAATGCAATGCAGAACAAACAATGTGACTACTCTTAAATATGATTTTTGATTCAGGGGATAGTGAGTCATCCTGATATAAGAGACCTTTTCAAGGCTGTGAGATAGGATTTAAAAACTCAAGTGGGGAGCAGGATTGAAAATAGAGTGTTTCTAATTTTTGGCTTCGCTAAAGGTTAGACATTGATCCTTATCTAGATAAGACAATCTAACAAGTTTTCAATAGACAAGTAATAAATTTTATAGGTGTTCACTAGACTTAGATCATAGATGGCAAGCAAAGTAGACCAGAGGTAAAGGATAAAATAGGAAAGAACAAGGGTCCCTAGGTAGAAGATGATCCTAGAGACTACTAGACTCTTGGCTTTGCTCAGCTAGTGCGTGTGTGTGATTTGTACCTTTCTCTCTCTATTAGAATGTTACCCTTGAGGCTTCGAGCTTAGACTGATCTCCACCCAAGAGTACAGACATTCAGCAATCTTCTCTCTTTCACTCTTTTTTTTGTATCTCTCTTTTTTTCTTTTTCCATTTTTTTTTGTATTTTCCTCACTTGATTTTTGGATTTTTTAACTTTTCAAGAAATGAATGCTTTGGAACTTTTGATATGCGATGTTTTAATCTCTCAATTCTCACTTTTTGACACTCTTACAATGTATATGTAAACTTCGAATGTATCTATGAAAGTTTATCCTTTTATGGTTTTCGCCTATCAGATTTGTACTCATCTCTTGTGCATGTTTGGAGGTTTTGAGAACTTTTTGATTACATGTTTGACCTTTTCAACTCCTTAATGATGCAAGTATGATAATGATGACATGTTTTTGTAATTTTTCTATGGTATATGTATGAGATGTAGTTTACGATATGAAAATGCAAGAACACAAGAAATGCTAAAATGAAACACACTTCTACTGAATGTCATGATATATGACATTTGACTTTATTGCTTTGAGACTATTTTTCTGACTATGACATGAATGCAATGCCGACCAAACAATGTGACTACTCTTAAATACAATTTTTGATTTAGGGGATTGTGAATCATCCTGATATAAGAGACCTATTCAAGGCTATGAGATAGGATTTAAAAACTCAAGTGGGGAGCGGGAGTGAAAATAGTGCATTTCAAATTTTTGGCTTTGCTAAAGGCTAAACACTGATCCTTATCTAGATAAGACAATCTGACAAGTTTTCAACTTAGACAAGCAACAAATTTTATAGGTGTTCTCTAGACTTAGATCATAGATGGAAAGCAAAGTAGACCCGAGGTAAAGGATAAAATAGGAAAGAACAAGGGTCCCTAAGTAGAAGATGATCCTAGAGACTACTAGACTCTTGGCTTTGCTTAGCTAGTGTGTGTGTGTGCTTTGTACCTTTCTTTCTTTATTAGAATGTCACCCTTGAGGCTTCAAGCTTAGATTGATCTCCACCCAAGAGTACAGACATTCAGCAATCTTCTCTCTTTCACTCTTTTTTTTTGTATCTCTCTTTTTTTCTTTTTCCACTTTTTTTTTGTATTTTCCTCACTTGATTTTTAGATTTTTTAACTTTTCAAGAAATGAATGCTTTTGGAACTTTTGATATGCGATGTTTTGATCTCTCAATTCTCACTTTTTAACACTCTTATTTTGATCACTCATTTTTTATTCACTCAATTTTAGATTGATTCATTCAGAGTTTTGATCCTCCTGACATTTTTGACCAGGAAAGATGAGGGGTTGAGTGCCACCTAAAGTTTTTGTAGTCTGGGCGGACTTCTCTACTACTAGGGAAGAATTGGGAAGGCCTACTTAAAAGCTTCCTTTGAACACTGTAGGTTTGAATACCGACTTTGTTTAGACATAACATCTTGACTCATTAAGACTGGGATTAGTGTAAATCTAAGAGCTAGGCTTTGATTAGAATCACTAGGAATGAAAAGGGGATAATGGCGATTGTGAAAATGGGGCATCTCTAGGTCCTGAAAGGATGATGTATATCTAGGCAACCTTAGACTCCTTACTGAAGAGAAAATAGTAAAAGAGCAAATCACTGACTGTAATGCAAGATGAATAGAATGATACATAAATGCAAGAAACAAATTGCATTTGACATTTTGTTTTTTTGGTATTCTTATGTTTTATGATTTTTTGGTTTTTAGACATAGTATTTCTTGAGGTGAAAGGCATTGATTGTTTCACCAAATTCCTCTCCCTCTATTGTGCGCAAGAGATAGGCACCATTTCTGACATCCTCTTTGACCATGTAAGGGCCTATCTAATTGGGTCTAAATTTTCATCCTTCACCAACTCTTTTATCGATCAAATTATCTATCATGAGCGCCAGGTCTCCCACTTGAAATGGTCTGGGGACAACCTTTTTGTTATATTTATTTTTCATTCATTCTAGGTAATAATCATGTCTTTGAACAGCTCTTAAGTGTGTCTCATCCATCATTTCTAATTCAACTAATCTTACTACTCTATATTCTTTGTTGTCCAATAATCCTTGTAATGACACTCTCAGGCTAGGCAACTCTATTTCCAATGGTAATACTGCCTCTGACCCAAAGGTGAGGGCATAAGGGGTGGTTCCAATTGGAGCCCTAACACTCATTCTGTAAGCCCACAGAGCTAGATATAATTGTAAATGCGAATCTCTCTTAGAATCTTTCATGATCTTGACTAGTATTGCCTTCAAAGTTTTGTTGGTAGCTTCTACTTGTTCATTTCCTTGAGGATAATAGACTGAGGGAGAGTTGTGATTGATGTGGAATCTCTCACATAGTTCTCTTACTTGCAAATTTTTGAATGATGAGGCATTATCTGTCACTATTTCTTGGGGGATGCCAAACTGGTAAATGATTTGATTCAATATGAATTTAGCGATTACGGTCCCTGAAACTATAGTGAGAGGCATGGCCTCCACCCATTTCGTGAAATATTTTGTTGCGGTAATGATGAACAAATGTCCATCCATCAGTGGGGGAGATATCTTCCCACCATATCTAACCCTCAGGTGGAAAAGAGCCAAGGGGTAACAATCAGTTGTAAATCTCTTGTTGGTGTGTGGTGAACATGAACGTAAGCCTCACATTTCAGACACCTCTTTACAAGTTTAACTGCATCCCCTTGTAAACATGGCTAGAAGTATCCCATCCTATCTATTTTCCTTGTTGTGGGATGACCACCAAAGTGTCCTCGACAGATTTCACTATGACACTCTTCTAAGATCTTACGTGCTTCTTCCTTATCAACACATCAAAGCAACATTCTGTCCAAGGCCCTTCGATAGAGCACATTGTCTATTAAAACATATCTTGAATTGAGGATGTGTAATCATTTTTTTCCCAAAGGGTTCATGTTTTCTAGGTAAGTCTTGTTTTGCGAGATAGTTCACAATATCTCTGTACTAATATGACATGGCATACTTCTCAAGATCAACCACACAAATCTCTTCATCAAGGAAATCGTCATTCACATGTTCCTCTTGGGGAACTGGGTTGTCTACTAACCAATCTACTATTATTTGTCCTTTGACTACTTTTTGATTGATGTAAGTTAGTTCAAACTCACTCAACAAGATTATGAATCAACCAGCTCTTCTTGAGAGCATGGGCTGATTTAAGAAAGTTCTCAGTTGCTCAGATCATATCATAACTTTAGTTTCTTGATTCAACATGTAATGTCACAGCCTTTGGGTTACAAAGACTATGGCTAGACATTCTTTTTTAGCTTGGGTATAGTTCTCATATTCCAATAAGGTTCAACTTATGAAATAGATGGCTCTTTTTCTTCCACCTTCATCTTCTTGAACAAGCCTGCATGCTACAGAGATATTAGCTACTCTGAAGTATAAGATGAAAGGTTTGTCATGTTTTGGTGGCATCAACATGGGTGGGGTCAACAAGAATTTCTTCACCTACTCAAATATGTTTTGACAGTCTACCGTCCAAGTAATGCTAACTTGTTTTTCAATAATTGATTAATTGGATGAATTTTGAAAGTCATGTCTAGTATGAATCATCTGATTACACCTAGTTGTCCTAAGAAGGCTCTTACTGTTGTCTCACTCATTGGTGGGGTTGCATTTAAGACTGCTTTGAACTTAGCTGGGTTGATGTCTATTCCCCTTCGTGAAATAATGAATCCCAACAACTTTCCTTCTGTGACTCCTATAGACACCCTAAAATGACCATGTCTTCGAATCACTTGCATTTTGTCTAATCTATAGCATCACCTGCATTTCAACATTAATTAAATAATCTAATTATTTAATTAATTTCATCAAATTCTTCCAAAACTTCAAAATTCAACATTAATTAAATAAATCCCCTTTATTTAATTAATTTCAGCAAAATCAACCTTATTCTTCCATTAATTAAATAATTTATATTATTTAATTAAATCATTATCCTCTTTCAAATTTCAAGTCTCCATTAATTAAATAATTTATATTATTTAATTAAATCATTATCCTCTTTCAAATTTCAAGTCTCCATTAAATAATTTTAATTATTTAATTAGATAATTATCTTCTTTCCAAATCTCAAGTCTCCATTAATTAAATAAATCCCATTATTTAATTAATTCATCACAAATTCCCTCTTATCCAAACAATTAAATAATTCCCAATTATTTAATTAAATCAAATTCATTCTTCCAAATTTAAATAAATCAAATCAAATTTATTTAAATTCTCTCAATCTCCAAAAATAAAATAAATTAAATATTTTATTTATTCTTCCAAATCATGCACAACAATTAAATAAATCTATTTATTTAATTTGCTTTCTTATCTACAAATATCTTTCAAATCTTCTAAAAATAAGTCTTCTTCTCCATGCACACACAAAATTAAATAATTTATTATTTAATTTCTCTCAAATCATGCAAAAGCAAATCTTAAGTTGAGTTATCTATTCACTCAACCTTGTTTTTATCAATTTCTCTTAAATTAGAAAAAAGCTTTCTAATTTATGAAAATCATGTCTTATCTTTAGAAAAGAAAGCAAGACACATGTCTTTTTCTTATTCAATGCACGTTCCTCAACTGTTCTCCTCTGTTGATTCTTTTGAATTATCCAGACCATTGATCGATCTCTGTTGAAACCTATATAAACCCCCTCATCTCCTTCACAATTCCTCTTCGATCACTTATTCTCAGGCATACTTAACAGCGCTTGGAGCATACATAGCATCGATTGAGCAACTTCACGATCTTTTGACATTGATCTTTGAACACACTACTTGCTTGTTGCAACCATGGTTTTGCAATACTATTGAGCAATCTACATTCATCCAAAGGGAACAATACAAATCTCGGTAAAAGATTTCATGTTTTATTAATTTATTAGTAATGGCTTTTATTTAGATCGGTTCTCTTTATGTTATTAGTTTTTGATTTGTTTAAGTTTATCATAGTCAATTTTCCTCATACACAACTCTGAAAACACACTTCTTAGGATTTAACCTTACTTTATACTCTCAAAGTCTATTGAAGATTTTGTGAAGGTCCTCCACATTTCTTGACCTTTGTTCTGACTTAGTCAAAAGGTCATCAACATACATTTCAACTATCTTGCAGATATAATCATGGAAGATATATGTCATTTCCCTTTGGTAGGTTGCTCCTGCATTCTTCAACCTGAATGGCATGACTATGTAATAGAAAGTTCCCCAAGGGGTGGTGAATGTTGTTTTGTTTTGGTCAACTTCTACATATTTGATCTGGTTATATCGTAAAAATCCATCCATGAGAGAGAGACTCTCGTATCCTACCATTGAATCGACAATTTGATCGATGGATGGAAAAGGGAAATCATCCTTTGGGCAAGCTTGATTGATGTCTCTAAAATTGAGGCATATCTAAATTTTTCCATTTTTCTTCAGAATTGGGACAATGTTTGATACCCAATTTGAATAGTCTACTAGTTTGATGAAGCCAACATTTAATTTTTTTATAGTTCCTCCTTCACCATTTCAGACACTTGTGGCTTTATGGGCCTTGGCTTTTGTTTCATGGGTTTTGCATCTAGCTTTGTCACTAAATTATGCACCACTAATTTTGGATCTAACCTTGGCATGTCTGAATACGCCCACGCGAATATGTTAGAATATTTGATAAGGAATTATGTGTACTCCTCTAGTTCTTTGTCATTTAGTTCTCCTCCTAGTTTTAACATCATAGGTTTTTTGGGTGTTCCAACATTGATGTCGATTGTGTCCCCAGTTAGGGATGGGTGTCCTTCCTCAAACTTTTGAGGAGCTAGTGGTAAAACTGAATTTGTTTTGATTTGGAGGATTTCTTTCTCATTCCCAAAATAGTCCTCTAGATGAGGGAGGAGTATGTATCCTTTTTTGTGGTGTACTCTTGGAAGTCCATCATAAGTGTGTAAATACTCGAGGATGGCTTCGTCATTCTCGGCATAGTCTCGAGTTGGTATCTCTTCTTGACCCATGGCATAATTCAATATACTTGGCAATTCTTCACTTTCCAACAGTGGCTCTTCACGTATTGACACAATGTATTCTAAATTTTGTAGTTGAGTATTAGGCAAGAATAACGTGGCTAACACAGCCATTGAGTCTACCACTTGATTTTCTTCTCTAGGTATGGCTTTTATGGAGAAAAAGTCAAAGAATTGAACCAACTTCCTGATGGTTTCTTTGTAAGGTCGTAATTGTTCTAATTTTGTCTTGTAATTTTCTGCAACTTGGTTGATTATCAATTGAGAATCTCCAAAGGTAGAGATCTTCTTGATCCCCATTCTCATGGCTAGCATGATTCCTAGGGATAGGGCTTCATACTCAGCAATGTTGTTTGTGCAAAAGAAGTTGAATCTAAAAGAAAAGGGAAGGACTTTCCCTTTGGGAGATGTCAAGATTATCCCCGTCCATGCCCCTGTTTTGCAACTAGCTCCGTCAAAATGTAGGGTCCATAAGCTTTGATGGCTTTATGATTGAGATTTCTCTCCAAACTCATAAGTGGAAGTCCGTGTTTCTTCTTTTTCATCTCCTTCTTCTATGATTTCAATTGTTCCAACCAAGAGGTTTTTGATATCCCATTCATTGATGCATGGAATGGCTACTAAGTCAAATGGCACATGGGACTTGGTGGTATGTGGATCAAAGGGGAATTCCCAAAGATCATCCATTCTTTGATAGGATATATTGTGAGTGCTTGTATTTGTTTGGACATCTTGAGCTTCCTCTTTCTATTTCTCTTGCATCTTTAACTTTTTGTCTTTATCTTCCTATTCCTTTCTGTAGATACTGAAAGGATCAAGGTCCACTTTGATGATGGTGACCTTTCCCAGATGATGGAAATGGATTTCTTGGAATAAAGTGGAGATGATGGCCTTCATGGCATGAATCCAAGGTCTTCCAAGGATCATATTATAATTGGTTTCTTTGTTGATAACATCGAAATCGGTGAAGATGGTATTACCCATCAGAGTAAATGGTAGATTGATTCTTCTAATTGTTTGAATGTCATGACTATCATATATCCTCAATGTTACAGTTTGTTGTCTGATTCCCATTTTTCTATATCCCATTCTCCGTAGGAATGACATTGGCAAAAGATTGAATGTCGATCCTTCATCTACCACTACTTCTTTTATAGTAACTTCTTCGACCTAAATTTGTATGTATAGAGGAGAATCCTTTTTCTTAATTCCTTCATTTAGGGGTACCTTGGAAATGTCAAATGTGAGGAGGTAATTCCTCCTATGTTGAACATCCTACTTCCAATACTTCTAAGAATGTCTTGCAGTGTGAGGGAGAGGCTCTCAATAGATTTATCACTTGCGAGAAGATGTTTTCAGTTTGAACTGTTTGTTCTTCCTCATGGATCACAAACACTTCTTGGTTTATTTCTATGTGATTGGAATTGTTTTGATTGGCCTTCCCTTTCTCAGCTTGAGGTTCCTTCCTTCTTTGGGATTGGAGGAGTTTGAGGAAATTTTGTTGTTGATCTGGAGAAAGTTTGGAGATAGCTTTACTGTATCCATAACAAGTCTTGGTTTCATGACCCTTTGTTCGATGGAACCAACAATAAGCATTGGAGTCATATGAGGGTCAGTTTGATCCTTGATTTCCTTTTTGTCACCATTTGTCATTACTAGGATTGCTTTTTATGACATTAATGTCTTTATTTTGAGGCACGTTGGATGTGGTCTTTTCTGTACCATTGGGTATCCTAAGTTTTCCATTGGTATTGTAAGTTTTCTGACCACTGTTGATGGCAAGTTGGTCAATCCTCAAAGAACTTTCCAGTGCTTCCTCATAGGATTTGTATGGTAATTTGTGAATGTCTTCTCTCATGTCCTTATTAAGGGTGTGTAAGAAGAGGTTGCATAGTTCTTGGTGATCCATGTTTGGAGCACTAGTCGAAGAGTAAAGGACTTTCCTCCATCGAGTGACAAAGTGGGCTATGGATTCATTTGGCTCTTGTTTCATTGTAAGGAATTCTCCAATCCATGTTTTGATGAGTTTGTTCATGTTGAATGCCATGACAAACTCTCCGATTAGTTGTCTGAACGAGTGAATTGAAGCTTCTGGTAAGCGATAATACCAATCCAAAGCTATGCCTTCAAGAGTTTTTGGAAAGATTTTTGCTACAATCCCATCCCAAGGGAGGAGTTCTCTTATTTCCGTGGTGTAGGCTTTAATGTGGGAGTTCGTATCTCCTTCTCCTTTGAACTTTGAGAGATCGGGCAATGGTCAAGGTAATTGCATGCTTCTTATGTTTTGATCTAGAGGTTCTTTCAAATACTCAAGATATGTTCTAAGAAAGACACTTTGAGTTTACAAGGTTGATAGTAATAAACCTATAGGTGGGTTTTGATAACCAATTGTTAGATTTGTTTGGTTGTTTTTAACATGAGGATTCCCATTCAAACATGTGTCATTGCTAGCATTTCATGAGTAGTAATTTAGGTAGGGGGATTTTGTGATGCCCTGGTCTTGTTCATGAGATTTTTGCCTTCTTTCTGGAGTAGCCTACTCTACTTCCAAGATTCTAATCCTTTGTACTAGAGTTGTGATTAAGTCTGCAGGAGTTGCAGCTCTAGGTGTTTCTTCATTTCTAGGATTTTCTTGTCGAGTATTTTCATGGTGATATGCTTCTTCGCATGCAGCATTTTCTATTTTCTCTTCTCACAAGGCAATCCTCAATGCCTCTTGAGCATCTTTGGCTTCTTGCAGATGTTTTTCTAATCATTTGACTTCCTCATCAAGATGAGTACTTGATGTGCTCGTGGAAGGTTGATTGGGTCAATGTATTTCTGACATTATCCTTCTAGCTTTATGTGGCACATTTAGTATGGCCGGATTGTTTTCCCAAGTTGGGTTGTTGAAAGACAGGGAATGCCTGAGTTCTATTTGATCTTGTTCATAATCAAAATCTTCGTAGTCATAATAGTTGGTGATTGGTGCATCAGAATGTGGTGACACATACGTATCAAAGGAAGGAGTTTCTAGTTCTCTTGAGAGAATATTCCCTTGGTTTAAGTCAGGTTCTATCATGTTTAGGGGTGCCATAAACACCACAGAACAAATGGAACGGATGACGGCGTAGGTGATAGAAGCTAAAGCATCTGAAATGGCTATGAAGAGCAGTGAAAAAAATGTTTTGGAGCTTTTGCTAAATTTTTTGAAGCATTTGAAATGCAAACTACCAAACCAAAAGATTTAGTAATTCACGTCAGGTTCACCAAAATATGTATGCTCAAAATCATGACTCTGGTTGCCTGGGGCTATCGGGTCATATTTGGGCATGCACACGGACCCTTCCCTCCTTGCCACGGGGCAATCCACCATGTCACTCTCACTCTCGTGGAAGTAGCCAGTCGAGAGGAGGTGAGAGATGATGGGGTTCTAGCTCGTTGGAGAGCTGGACTTTGCAAAGAGGGGTCGGCAAGTTCTATGGCCTTTATTGTGTGCTAAGTTGAATGTTTCGTTTGATGGTAGTTGTTGAGATAACCCTATGATCCAAAGGGTCACTAGTTTCTCTTCTCTTTTTGGGGTTTCTTCTATTCCACCTTTGTGTTGGTAAGCAGTTTCATTCATTTATGTCCTCTTGTCTCTCAATTTGTTGAATGAGTTCTTGTTGTATTTGGAGTTGTCTTTGTTCTTCTCTTAATAAGAGGAAAGATGGATCTTGTTGTGGTAAAGTAAATGTCTCTTGTTGTTGTCGTGGATTGATTTCCTCAATCTCGTCACGGATAGCCCTCACCCACTCTCCTCTCACTCCTAGGCACATTCATGAGCCAAGATAGAGATAGAAGTGTGATGACCAACCTTAACTAGACTTAGGGTTTTGACCTAGGGTTTAGTTGACCTAGGGTTTGGTTATGATTTGACTTGTGTTTACCTTGTGATGTGATCAAGGGTTTGATTGAATCATTTATCATTTTTTTACCTCGTGATGGTATCGAGGGTTTGCAAGTTTGTCTACCTTTAGGGTTTCTATATGCATGCAAAGCTAAATGATATGCAAACATGTTTTTGTGCTTTTTAGTATTTTGGAAATAAAAAGTGCTTTTTAATCTATAAAAGGGAAATATGAATGCTTGAGCTAATATGACTTTTCCTAATGCAAGTTTAATCTATCTTTTTGGGTTTTCAATTGTTTTGAAGTAATCTAATCTAAAAATGGAAATTGCTTTTACAAATAATCTAGATCTAGGAATATGAAAACAATTATTCTAACATGCAAGATCTAACTATCAAGGAAAAAGTAAAGATTTACTATTCCCAAGAGCAATTTTAGTTTTCTAATTACTATGAATTGAATAAAGTAATAAAGGAACCTAAAAGAATGAAGATTTGTGTGACTCCACTACCCTCAGAAATCCTTAATGTTGGTAACCTTGAGTCCTTTTGAAGTAGCAGGAAGACCTCTTGACGACAAAATGACACAAAGAAGCAAAAAGAAGTTTGTCGAAGCTTGAAAGAGCTCAATGAGAGCTTTAGTTGAGAACAATGGCATTAAATGAAGTAGCATAATGAAGCAACGTAATGATGCTTGGTTGAACAATGAATAAAGAAAAAGGCAACTTCATCCTATACAAGCATTAGAATGCTGGTTTGGAAAGCAAAAACTGGCAAGAGTTGTGTGCACAATGAATTTGCCTGCTTGAGGGAGGGGGGTATTTATAGGTTTAAGGAATGGGATTGATTGAGGAGTTAACTCATTTGCTTGATGAGTTAACAAGAATGATTGAGGAGTTAACAAGGTTGATTTCCCAGTGAACTCAACTAAGTATGGAGTGATAAATCAATAATAACTTATCACTGAAGAGGAATTAGAGATGAGAGGATGCATGAGATTGATTGAGTTGTTAATTTTAGATCAAATGCAGTTAATTATGTATGTGTGGGTGCATGAAATAGTCAACTCCATATTAGGCATCAAAAATCATGCGAACTGGAACAAAAATGGGTGAAAATGGAGCTAAAACGAGTGAGAAACTTGAGTTTTTCCATGACTAGAAACACAATAAGGTCACCCCTTTCGTCAATAGGGTCGCCTGGGTGAGATCTAGACTTGACATGGTTTTCTAAAGAATTGCAGGGTGGGAAATGAAAGAAGAGAGGAAAAGAAGGTGTTCTGCCTCTAGAAACAAGTTAGTCATGTGCAAGAATCCAAATCTCCACTTGCACTTGTAGGATCTCCCAGGGGAGATCTGGAAAGATCCCCCCTACAAGATGCTTACAAGGCTTAGGAGTGTTACCCAAAATTTGAACTTACAAATTTTCAAAATTTTTCGTGCACTGTCCTATATCCCTCTGAACCTTGAATAATGAAAAAAATTAATTTTTAGAATCTATGTGAGATTGTGGAAATTCCTCTTGTAGGTGTGATTTTGTCTTCATTTCAACCAATATGGCTTAGTTTCCATGCCAAAACACCTCACCATTTGCAAGATTTTTAACTTCACTTTTTCTCGATGATGATCCGCAAATATAGCCAAAATTTGGTCTCCGGGTTGTTGGGGTTAAAGGATTTATGGGTTATGCTTAGGAGGATCTAATCACCTTGTTATCCAATTTTCATTAAAAAAATGGAGTTGTCATCTGAAAGATATGGAGCTTTCTGCCTTTCATCCAAAGCACTATTTCAAGGCTTCAATTTTGAATTTCTACAAAGTTAATCTTGTCAAGACATCATGGAACTTAATATCTTTTTCAAAAGTTAAAGGCATCTAACTTTTTGAACTCTGGTTATGGATTTATTAAAGTCAAACATTTATGAGTCCCCAAAGTTGTTATGTGAAGACGTTTAACTTTATGAAAGTTGGACTCTTTATAATCAGGTGCTGCATTAGTTCTTGAATTTGAAAAACTACTGACCCCTCATTGTCAGATATTATGTGTGTTCTTGAACTTTGCAAACTCTTGACTATGGTTCAATAGTTCAAGAAAGTCTCGACCTCCCGACCTCTCATTGTTAGGTGTTTCTTGGGCACGAGAACTCTTCTTTGTAGTTTCAATGGTTCACAAAATGGTTGTATCCCCGACTCTTGCCCTCTCTTCCGTGAAATATAGGAGACAAGGTAGTGAACAATTTGATAGAATGCTTTAATTGATAACAATATGGGCGCAGCATGGGGTAGTCTACAATGCACTTAACCATTCTACATAACATCTCAATAAGAATGCAATGTTGTCTCATGGAATGCAGTGATCGCAGGATATGTATAATGTGGATCTATTGATAAGGCTTTAAAAATTTTCAAGCAAATGCATTTGGCAGCCATGAAGCCATGCTCCACGACCTCTACCGGCACTTCCCAAGCCTGTGCCAGATTAAAAGTCTTCGAAAAAGGTATGATCCTCCATTAAAGCATAATTAGAAGTGGATTTCTATCAGATGTGGGAGCATAGACAAGACACATGAAATTGTTTAATGGTATGCTCCAAAGATCTATGGTCTCATGAAATGAAATGATCGTTGGTATGTATCAAAATGGATTTGTTGAAAAAGCTTTAGAAACTTTCAACCAAATGTGATCGGAAGGTTTAAAGACCCATGCCTTCATCCTCTAAGCCATGCCAAAAGAAGCCTTTGAGCAAGTTAATGGACATCTCTCTGAGAAAAATAGAATGCCAATTTTCATCATATGTTGCAGTTTAGAATGCTTTGATGGACATATATGCAAATTTGTGGAAGGAAATGCTTATCATTATCCTCGAAGCGTAATATCAACTAAGCTCTAGTCAAAAATGAAATGTTTGTGAGGTTTGTTATTGACAACCATGATAAGTCCCAAAGACTTCAATGTGAAAGATGATAATACAAAAAGTGTCAAATTGTTGTGATGAGTTCTTTGTTCCCCTCATGTTCGTCCTCGAGGCTTACAGTTTATAAACTGGAGGTATTCCTTTTTTAGAATCGTTATATGCTAATGGACCCAAGGAGATATTAAATTTCAAAGTTAGAATAGAATCTACGTATAAGACGTAAAGGAGAAGCAAGGGACGACAGAGGATTTCACAGATTTGCCTTATTCTGTATTCGGTGTGCTAGCCTTATTGCATATGCGAAGGGACAATGATTCATCACTTCCCCTCTACACTTATTAGATCATAGAAGCTAATCTACAACAAGAAATAGAGGTAACGGGGCATGAAGTGGATGTTCTTATGGTTTCAACTATACGAGCTTCATTAGAAGATATACATGATATTATGCAGCCATTGAATGTAAAGATATATTCTAAACCTTTGCCAATATTCTCTTAGCCTCTACTGAGCTGCGGACTCTTAAAGGGTTGCACCTATATGTTATAGTTAAAAGCACCCTGGTATACATCAAATTAAAGTATGGAAGCATAGAAAAGGCTATGAGCATGAATGCAAATGTGAAAGCATAGGCAAGATGGGTACAAAATGATTTTGTTATTTTAACTAGATGCAACTGCCATGTGTTGCGCCAAGTCTAATAGCTCACTATTGCTAGCGCACTTCCAACCTGCAATGACTTCACTAAAGTGGAGATTTTTGTCAGATATTGTAGCTGAAAAATTTGAGTTGATAGAAGTTGTAATGGGATATGCTCTGGAAGATAATCATGAATGAAAAATGTGAAAATAGAAAGTTAGGAACGCAAAATGCTATCGTGTGCAATACAAAAGGAACCGCCATAAGAACTATTTCGTTGAGAGTCTAAATCAGATGCTATGAGAGTTGTGAATATCCCTGGAGGGATTCTTTATGATTATTTATGCAGAAGTCAGGAGGAAGCCTTTGTCCATAGAGGCTTGTTAAAAAGGGGGAAATATTCCAAAATATTTGAACATACTTTATCTGAGGAAACAAATTTTTTTGTGCATGGGAGAGGAAAAGACTTTGACCTTTTAGTTACAATTGAGAAACCTTTTCAAGAATCAGTTACAAAGAGGAGAATAGGGAATGGTTTGGCAACCATCCCAAGGATTTTATTTAAACTTAGTTTTGGGACATTAGGGGGATCTTTTTCTAGCTATTCTGTGAAACAGGGGAGGAGGAGCAAAGTTTTATTTTTTGTTGCTATGTAATTCCAGTTAGCTTTTTCTTAACTCAGCTTATGTACAAGGGCATTTTCAAAAACTTTGAGTTTTGTTGTGTTGGAGAAATGAAGAACATCTTTAGAACTTTGTGTCTTTAAATATCTTCTATGAATGCAATTGTTCTTATGTCAATTCGTAATTTGTCTTCAATATTGCTCCTGTTATATGGTATGTGTTAAGAGAAATATAGCTATCTTTTGATCAATCTATTATTGTTTGTGGGTGCGGGATAGGTGGGTTGTGTATCATTTATCTATATTCATCTTCATTCTAAATTAGTCTTGCACATCTATTTCATGGTTATGGGTAGATGTTATTGAGCCTTTTCTGCTTTCTAGTTAAAAGCATACCTGGTTTCATTCATTGCACAACTTTTGAAGGTAGTTGTACCTTATAAAATAAGCAGAGAGCACTTGCAACCACCATTGCAAGTGACTCAACTGTTGGTTAGGTTGTCATCCTTGTGGGCAAAGGGAGTATAAACTGAGGGGACAAATCTATTAACCAACAGATTTTTGGCGACTCGGCTGGGGATTTGAAATTGAAGATCAGTGCTATTGTTTTCCCAAAAATTTGAAGGTGCCTCCCCAAGGACAGAGGTTGGCAACTCTATGAAGTGGAATGTATTCAGAAGCAATTGGTTCCAATGAAGACCTCTGCTAATTGATTTTCTAGATTTGCACGATGGCATTGGTTTCTCCTCAGCCATGGGCAAATCATTTTAGACCTCTCTTTTTGTCTCAATTTTCACCTCTTCCTAAAGGATTGAGAAAACACTTTCCAAAGTTCAGTGGAGAAGGCTCTCAAGATGCTAAAGAACACATTCTAGAGTTCATGGTTGCATGTGGCATATTGGGGGTAAGTGAAGAAGATGTTTTTGTCAGATTATTTATTGAATCTCTTATTGGGCCTGCAGCAAATTAGTTTTATTATTTGGAAGAAAAGTGTATTACTGATTGGAATTCATTAAAGAATAAATTTTTACGAAGATATAAAGGTCATGTTGATGAGGCTGCTCTGCTGTGTCAATTTTTCAACATTCGAAAGAAAGAAGGTAAACCCATCAGAGATTTTGTGGATAGATTTAACCGGCTGCTCAAAAAGATTCCAGCTTCCATTCAACCAAGTGAGCAACTTCATTTTTCTATTTTCATTTCTTCTTTGCATCTTGATGTTTAATTTGAGTTGAGAAGGAGTAAAGTAAATGATATTAAAATTGTCCAACAAGAGGCTATGAAGATAGAAGATAATTTGATATTAAGTGGGTTATGGAAAGCACATCAGTTTGTAAATTATTTGGGTAGCAAGCCTATGAAGAAATCTATTATGCCCAAACAAAGCTTTTAGCCTGTAAGTTTTCAAAAAGCACAGCATCCATCTGCTGAAAGCCTTAGCCTCTTAGTTTTTGTTCCAAAGTACTTTGGTAGAGATAAGGTGAGCAATGTAGAAGTTAAGCCTCATGCAGATAGAAGAATGGAAGCCTTTTATTTCCATTATGAAGAAGAGAATGATAAATCCGAAAGCCCCTCAAATGATGGAGAAAATGAACAATCCTTCCATGGTGTTAGTTGTTGAGGGTAATACAAATGGTACTGTTTTGGCTTCCTTGTCTGCTATACAAATGGAATCATTTACTTTCACCAGCAATGAAGGCCAACTTGAGGCTACACATCATAAGGATGAGGTATTGAATGTATTTTCCCCAAATTGCATGCAAGCTGAATATGAAGCCTTCACATTCCCAAAGCAAGATAATACAGAGGTATGGCTACAAGAAGAGGTTAGAAATGATCTTTCATTTGAATCTTTTCATTTTGAAAGTTTGGATGCCAAAATTTGTAAACAAAATTTGGAAGATGATGTTAAGAGTAGCCATAATAGTTTTGATGAGAATGGTCAAATAGATGCATGTGAAGAGCCTCATATTATTTATATTCTGAACTGGTGCTTTAATGCAAGTGAAGATGAATTTTTGTGTGGAGAAGAGGATGTCATGCCTAATCTATAGGATATAGACAACGCCGAGCCTGATCTTATAGAAAAAGAGGAGATTATTCTAGTTGGTGGTGACATTAAGCCACATGAAAATATCATTTGTAATGTAGATTTTTAGTTTGATCTACTTCTAGTTTTGCATGAGACATGTATGGCTGAGGATTGGTCTTCTCATGATTCAAATGGGTATTTTCAGGCATGGGATATCAATTTGTGTGCTACAGAGAGGAGTGAATATATCTAGGGACATGTTGGTATATCTGTCGCAAGTCAGGATTCAAAATTTTTAAACAATGCAATCACTTCCACATACAACACCAAAGGAGAGTCTTTATCTCATGGTTTGTGTGAGGGATGTCCAATTTGAGGGTTGGTTTCTCATTGCAGAACCAAATACATCATGATCTTGTACCTGGGGCTATGCAGACAGACGTTGGTAATCATATGATGGGCAATACCTATATGAGTTGTCCAATTGAAGAAATGTACAATGAAGAATGGATTCTTGGGCATCAAGTCACATCCAAAAGGTTCCTATGTGATGCCATTCTTACCAATTTGATTAGGATGGTTTCTAGTTGGCAGCTGATGGTGTACGTACTTCTAACTCATCTGTCATTATTCCACACAGGCTGCTATTTCTCCCAACCAGTTAATGGATTTGCATGATCATCTTAGAGCCATCTTGAGGTAGGTTCTTCCTACCATGTGCATATTAGGAGTTTTTGTTGTGCTAGTAGTTTAGTTTCCTTTCCTATTTTGCCCTTTTTTTGGCTTGTTCTGGCTCCTTTTCCCTTGTGCTTTCTGACTCTATTGCCCAATGGATTTTATGCACTAGTCCACACTTGAGATTCTAGGTCCCTTGCTTCATCCTTTGCAGTCCTCATCCCCAATTAGAGCCTGTTGTTGCCCAAAATTTTGAACTTGCAAATTTTTGAAATTTTCTGTGCACTATCCTATATCCCTCTGAACTTGCCAAATAATGAAAACAACTAATTTTTAGAATCTGTGTGAGCTAGTGGAAATTCCTATTGTAGGTGTGATTCTATCTTCATTTCACCCAATATGGCTTAGTTTCCACACCAAAACACCTCACCATTTGCAAGATTTAACTTCACTTTTTCTCAACGATGATCCGTAAATATAGCTAAAATTTGGTCTCTAGGTTTTGGGCCTTAAAGGATTTCTAGGTTATGCTTAGGAGGATCTAATCACCTTGCTGTCCAATTTTCATCAAAAATGGAGTTGTCATCCAAAAGATATGGAGCTTTCTGTCTTTCACCCAAAGCACCATTTCAAGGCTTCAATTTTGAATTTCTACGAAGTTAATCTTATCGAGACATCATGGAACTTAATATCTTTTTCAAAAGTTAAAGGCATCTAACTTTTTGAACTCTGGTTATGGCTTTATTAAAGTCAAACATTTATGAGTCCCCAAAGTTGTTATGTGAAGACTTTTAACTTTATGAAAGTTGGACTCTTTATAGTCGGGTGCTGCATTAGTTCTTGAATTTGAAAAACTATCGACCCCTCATTGTCAGATATTCTATGGGTTCTTGAACTTTGCAAACTCCTGACTATGGTTTAATAGTTCAAGAAAGTCCTGACCTCCTGACCTCTCATTGTCGGGTGTTTCCTGGGCATGAGAACTCTTCTTTGTAATTTCAATGGTTCACAAAATGGTTGTATCCCTGACTCTCACCCTCTCTTCTACCAAATAAGGGAGATAAGATAGTGAACAGTTTGACAGAATGCTTCAATTGATAACAATATGGGTGCAGCGTGGGGTAGTCTACAATGCATTTAACCATTCTACAGAACATCTCAATAAGAATGCAATGCCATCTCATGGAATGCAGTGATCGCAGGATATGTATAATGTGGATCTATTGATAAGGCTTCAGAAATTTTCAAGCAAATGCATTTGGAAGCCATGAAGCCATGCTCCACGACCTCTGCCAGCACTTCCCAAGCCCATGCTAGATTAAGAGTCTTTGAAAAAGGTATGATCCTCCATTAAAGCATAATTAGAAGCAAATTTCTATCAGATGTGGGAGCATAGACAAGACAAATGAAATTATTTGACGGTATGCTCCAAAGATCCGTGGGCTCATGAAATGAAATGATCGTTGGTATGTATCAAAATGGATTTGTTGAAAAAGATTTAGAAACTTTCAACCAAATGTGATCAGCAAGTTTAAAGACCCATGCCATCATCCTCTGAGTTGTGCCAAAAGAATCCTTCAAGAAGGTTAATGGACGTCTCTCAGAGCAAAATGGAATGCCAATTTTCATCATATGTTGTAGTTTAGAATGCTCTAACGGATGTATATGAAAATTTGAGAAATGAAATGCTTATCATTATCTTGGGAGCATAATATCAGCTAAGATCTAGTCAGAAATGAAATGTTTGTGAGGTTTGTTGTTAATAACCATGATAAGTCCCAAAGACTTCAATGTGAAAGCTGGTAATACAAAAAGTGTCAAATCATTGTGATGAGTTCTTTGTTCCCCTCATGTTCATCCTCGAGGCTCACATTTTATAAACTAGAGGTATTCCTTTCTTAGAATTGTTATATGGTAATGGACCTAAGGAGATATTAAATTTCAAAGTCAGACTAGAATCTGTGTATAAGACATAAAGGAGAAGCAAGGGACAACAGAGGATTTCATGGATTTGCCTTATTCTGTATTCGATGTGCTAGCCTTAATGCATATGAGAAGGGACAATGATTCATCACTTCCCCTATATACTTATCAGATCACAGAAGCTAATCTACAACAAGAAATAGAGTTAATGGGGCATGAAGTGGATGTTCTTATGGTTTCAACTGTACAGGCTTCATTAGAAGATATACATGATATTATGTAGCTGTTGAATGTAAAGATATATTCTAAACCTTTGCCAATATTATCTTAACCTCTGCTGAGCCGCAGACTCTTAAAGGGTTGCACCTATATGTTATAGTTAAAGGCACCCTAGTATACATCGAATCGAAGTCTAGAAGCATAGAAAAGGCTATGAGCATGCATGAAAATGTGAAAGCACAGGCAAGATGGGCACAAAATGATTTTGTTATTTTAAGTAGATGCAACTACCATGTGTTGTGCCAAGTCTAACACCTCACTATTGCCAGCGCGCTTCCAACCTGTAATGAATTCACTAAAGTGGAGATTTTTGTCAGATATTGTAGCTAAAAAATCTGAGTTGACAGAAGTTGTAATGGGATATGCTCTGGAAGATAAGCATGAATGAAAAATGTGAAAATAGAAAGTTAGGAATACGAAATGCTATCGTGTGCAATACAAAAGGAACCAGCATAAGAACTATTTCATTGAGAGTCTAAATCAGATGCTATGAGAGCTGTGAATATCCCTAGAGGGATTCTTTATGATTATTTATGCAGAAGTCAGGAGGAAGCCTTTGTCCGCAGAGGCTTGGTTAAAAAAGGGAAAATATTCCAAAATATTTGAACATACTTTATTTGAGGAAACAAATTGTTTTGTGCATGGGAGAGGAAAGAACTTTCACCTTTTAGTTACAATTGAGAAACCTTTTCAAGAATCAATTACAAAGAGGAGAATAGGGAACAGTTGGGCAAGCATCCCAAGGATTTTATTTAAACTTAGTTTCGGGACATTAGGGGGAATCTTTTTCTAGCTGTTCTGTGAAACAGGGGAGGAGGAGCAAACTTTTATTTTCTGTTACTATGTAATTCCAGTTAGCTTTTTCTTAACTTAGCTTATGTACAGGGGCATTTTTAGAAACTTTGATTTTTGTTGTGTTGGAGAAATGAAGAACATCTTCACAACTTTGTCTTTAAATATCTTCTATGAATACAATTGTTCTTATGTCAATTCATAATTTATCTTCAATATTACTTCTGTTATATGGTATGTGTTGAGAGAAATATAGCTATCTTTTGATCAATCTATTACTATTTGTGGGTGTGGGATAGGTGGGTTGTGTATCATTTGTCAGTATTCATCTTCATTCTGAATTAGTCTTGCACATCTATTTCATGGTTATGGGTAGATGTTATTGAGCCTTTTCTGCTTTCTGGTTAAAAGAATACCTAGTTTCATTCATTACACAACTTTTGAAGGTAGTTGCGCCTTCTAAAATAAACAAAGAGCACTTGCAACCACCATTGCAAGTGACTCAACTATTGGTCAGTTTGTCATCCTCGTGGGCAAAGGGAGTATAAACTAAGGGGACAAATCTGTTAACCAACAAGGAGCAAGGTTGAAAGCTTAGAAAATGCAAATTGACAAGTGTCGCAAATGGTGTCAAAATGTGTTGCAAATAGATGGGGAGAGAGAGAGAGAGAGAGAGAGATTGACAAAGAGGAAACAACACAAGATAAGAAAGAAGACACATCATCAAGAGGTTTACTACTTAAAGGACATTATTTCATGCTTAGATGTATGTGACAAGGATTTGAATAATCATATGGGTCCTTGTGGAGGCTATGCATGATTTTTGTGCTTACAGGACCTAATGGTTTCTCCCCTACTTTTTTTTAGGAATATTGGGACATTGTGGGGAAAGATGTTAGATAGGTTGCTAAGGACTTCTTTAGAAATGGCAAGCTTCTCAAGCAACTGAATCACACCTTCATAGTGTTGGGATAAGGTGCCTTTAACTTTGTAAATCCCATTATTGTATTATTCCATTTATTATTTGTAATTACCCATAAGGGATGTACAAGTTTCACAGGCAGAAGTAAAAATTATTTACTGCCCATGGTAAATATGGAGTTACTGCACAATAAGTCCCAGAGTTACCGGAAGTAGTTACGGGATGTCATTTACTATGGTAAATGGTAATTGGTCAAAGTGGGGTGCACATGTGGAGGAATAATCTATTTTTAGTGTTATGACGATGTCATAGATGTTGTAAGAAGGTGTAAGAGATTCTATGACAACTGTAAGTTGTCATAAGAATCCATGACACTTATAATAGAATATGACACGTCATAAGATGTTGTAAGTGGCTATTTTTGGCCCCAAGGTGTTCAAGCTTGCATGGGCACATTTTTCCAAGTGTAGGATGCATGTATGACAACATTTATGACCCCATAAGAGCCTATTCTTTTCCATGGAGGCCCAAGGTTGTATTGTTGACTCTTGACAAGTGTTATAGGCTTGTAAGAAGTCATTTAATGTCTTGAGGTTGTGTAAATTCTATATAAACCATAGCATAGTAGATGAGATATATAATAGTTTACAGGTACCCAGGTTCTGCAGGAGCGAAGGTTGAAGGACAGAGGAAGTGAACGTATTTGTAATCTCCTTTTGTGAAGATAATACAACTTGGCCTCTTTTCTTGGTGGAGTTTTTTACCCACAAGGGTTTTCTCCATGTTAAACACTTGTGTTATGTGCTTCATTCTACTTCTGGTATATTTCTGTATTGTGGGTTTTATGTTTTGATTACAATCTCCATTGTTAATGCACACTTAAAAGATCGCTGAAATTTATTTGAATCAAATTTCCATTGAAGTAGTTTTGCTCTCATTTCTAACATTTGGTATTAGAGCCTAGCCATCTTTGACTCTTGGGTGGTAGTGTGGAAGTTGTAGCTACAGTGGGAGATTTGGTTGTGTTTGTTTTATAGATCTTTTGTTATTATTATGGCTGCATCCATTGTTGTATCAACCTCTCGATTGCACATTGAGAAGTTCAACAGAACGGGGTATGAGTTTTGGAAGCTAAAAATGGAAGATTTGTTGGAAGAAAGAAACTAATGATTGGCTGTCCAAAAAGAGAAGAAACCTGATGTTGTCTCTCAAGATGAGTGGGATAGAATGGATAAGAAGGCATGGGGAACCATCCGGTTGTGTCTTTCAGACTCTATCCTATTGAATGTCACAAAGGAAGAGACTACATACATGTTGTGGAAATGGTTGGGTGAGATCTATCAAGCCACAAGTATGGTAAATAAAATTTATTTAAAAATAAAATTATTTTCCATGAAAATGCGAGAAGGTGAATCAGTTGCAGAGCATTTAAATTCTTTTAATTTTTTAGTGAGTCGGCTTGATTCAGTAGAAGTTGAGGTTCGTGAGGAAGATAAATGTATCTTACTTCTTTGTTCTTTACCTAAGTCTTGGGAGAATGTCATCCTTGCTATCACTACTAACCTTGCAGATCTGAAGTTGGATGCTCTTGTTTCAGTGCTGCTATCACAGGAATTGAGGAAGAAGAGTTCAAATAGTTCAGGGGATGCTCTTAGTGTCAACGGAAGGTCTAAGGAAAGAGGACCTAAAGGAGATCAGAAAGGGGCTAAGGACAAGTCCAAGGGCCGGTCTAAGACTCCTGGTAAAAATAATAGAGTTAAGAGTTGGAACTGTGGTAAAAGGGGACATGTGAAGGAGTGCAGAAACCCCAAGAAACATTAGGAGAGTGCTTCAGATAAGTCCTCAAATGTAGGTGAAGAAGTTTTACTTTTTGCATGTAATCTTGTTTCTAATGATCATTGGTTGGTTGACTTGGGATGCTCATTTCATATGACTCTACATAAGGAATGGTTCTCCGCATATGAAGAATATAATGGAGGTAATATCTACCTTGGTGACAACTCTTCATATTTTATTGTCAGGAAAGGAAAGGTATTGTTGTGTTTCAATGATGGGAGGATTAAAACACTCCATGGTATTTTACATGTTCCTGGATTAGCTAGAAATCTGATTTTAGTTTCAAAGTTGAATGATTTGGGAATGCATGTAACATTTGAATAGAATGGTTGTAGATTAGTGAGAGGGAACTTGGTAGTAGTGAAGGGGAAGAGATTAAGAAGCCTATTCAAGCTTGAAGCCACTACAGTTTCTAATGCCTCCTATGTATCTGATGCTAATACTAAAAATACATGTATGTTGTGGCACCATAGATTGGGCCACACAAGCAATAATTTATTAAAAACTATTAACAGTAAAAATTTGTTGGATGGTTTCTCCTATTCTAATGAGCACTTTGATTTATGTCAGCATTGTGTGTTTGGTAAACAAAACATAAAATCATTTCCTTTAAGAAGAAATAGAGCAAAAGAGAAGTTAGAAATTATTCATATGGATGTGTTTGGACCTATGGATAATGAATCTATTGAAAAATCGCATTATTTTGTAACCTTCATTGATGATGTATCCAGATTTACATGGATTTATTTTATGAAGCATAAATCTAAAGTTTTCACTAAGTTTAAGGAATTCAAAGTCTTAGTAAAGAAACAATCAGGTTTAAAGATAAAAATATTAAGATCTGACAATGGAGGGGAATATTTCTCTAAGGAATTTGATGAGTTTTGCAAGCATGCAAGTATAATCAGACAAAAGACAACTCCGTATAAACCACACCAAATTGGTGTTACAGAAAGGATGAACTGAACAATTATGGAAAGAGCCAGAAGTATGCTTAGTGATGTATAGTTAGATAAATGCTTTTGGGTAGAGGCTGTGTGTACTTCTTTCTACTTGATAAATAGATCTCCTTGTAAGGCTCTTGATTCAACACCTTATGAAGTGTGGAGAGGTAAGAAACCTTCTATTTCACATTTAAGAGTTTTTGGTTGTGAGGCTTTTGTTCATGTGCCTAAGGAAAAGTGATCTAAGTTGGATCCAAAGGCTAAAAAGAGTGCATTCATTGGATGTGGTGATAATGTGAAAGGTTATAAGCTTTGGAATCCACTAACCCACAAGATTATCTTTTCTAGAGATGTTATTTTTAGGGAACTTAGAGCTATTTCTGAACCTGAGCAGCCAAAAGAAAAAGATGAAAAGGTAAAGAAGGTGCACTTTGATTTAGATAAGCAAGATGTACCTCAAGAAGAACAGAATGATGGATTGGGGGGTGAAGAAGAAGATTTGAGTAGTTATGATGAAGATGAGTCTATATTTATAGAAGAAGTTGGTGCAGATGATCATGTAGAAGAATGAGTAGAGTCTCTTACTCCACCCTTGAGGAGATCCACAAGACAATGGAATCTAGTTGATAGGTATAGCCCACCAGATTTTTGTTGTGTATATGCTTTATTGAGTACTAATGATAAACCTAGATCCTACAGGGAAGCTATTTCTACAGATGATAGTGAGTCTTGGCAGCTAGCCATGCAGGAGGAGATTGTGGCTTTAGACTCGTGTAACACCTAGGATCTTGTTCATTTGCCCAAAGGAAGAAAGTCCATAGGATGTAAGTGGGTCTTCAAGAAGAAGTTTGGAGTAGACGGGTCATTGGAAAAGTATAAGGCTAGACTGATTGCCAAGGGCTACTCTCAGAGAGAGGGAGTTGATTTTGGTGAGATATTCTCTCCTATTGCTAAATTAACTTCTATTAGATTTCTCTTATCCATTATTGTAGCTTATGATTGGGAGATTGAGCAAATGGATGTTAAGACTGTGTTCTTGCATGGAAACCTTGAAGAAGAAATTTATATGCAATAGCCTACAGGTTTTGAGGTAAAAGGAAAAGAACATTGGATTTGTAGGTTAAAGAGGTCTCTTTATGGTCTAAAATAGTCCCCTAGAATGTGGTATCAAAATTTTGACTCATTTGTTTTGAAATTGGGTTTTGTTAGAAGTGAGTAGGATCATTGTGTTTACATTCATTATGTTGATGATTCTATACTGGTTATTGCATTGTATGTTGATGACATGTTTTTTAGAAATACTAAGGGTATGATCAGTGAGCTTAAAGCCCAACTTTCAGGTGCATTTGATATGAAGGATCTTGGTGTTGCAAGGTATATTTTGGGAATGGAGATTAGGAGGGATAGAGTTAATAGAAAACTTTGGTTGTCACAAAGTAAGTGTTATCCCATTTTCCTCTGCCCAGAGTCAAATAGTTAACCTAGTATTTCCTTAAAATCCTTTGGAAATGTTCTTGTAAAGCTTAAAGTGCCAAATTTCCCAAGGAACCTTACCATTGGGGAGACATTAAAAAAATAGGTAGGTTTGCTTTTTACACTGCCCTGAAATTCAGCCAAATAAAGAAGTTATTCATGGTCAAAGTTTTGGTCAACATGCAGTTCAAATGTACATTTGGCGGGCTTGCAAATCTCTATCAGCCTTATAAAATGATGAAAAAAGTAAGTTGTATGCATTTTGGAATGCATAGCGGGCTCAAAGAGATACGTGTGAATTCTGGGAATCTGTCGCAATTTCTAGGAATATTCCTAGTTTGTATATCGGGTCGCATGAAGGATGCAAAGAAGTATACAAGGCGAATATACATTGAAGAATCCCTAGAATATTCTGTGCTTGCATATCAAAAGGCTTGTATATTGGTTTGTATGTTCGCACATACAAAGGTGCCAAGATACATTTGCTACAGTGGAATGTACATTCGCCAATGTACAAGGCAGGGAGCATGCAAGTCAAAGATGCAAATGTTCAATAGACAAGGCCGGGGCCGACCGCTTGTATATTTGCGGTTGCATGTTTGCACATATAACCAAATATGCATATCTATATACAAGCCAGATTTCATGAAAGGATCAAATGCAGCTGATGTAGTTCAAGTCCGCGGCTTGTACATGTGCGGCTTGTATATTCGGACATACAAGAAAACATACAAAGGCGTTTGTATATGGCCGAATGTACAAGAGGTGGGGCCCATGCATATACAAGGAGGATTGCATGTGTTCTACATACAAGTGAAAGTGCTACAGTGGAATGTATATCAGGTTGTATGTTCCACATACAAGGCCGATATACAAGCAGGATATACAAGCTGAACCCGAAAGGTTTTTTCAAGAAGCTTTATGAAAAGTTTGAAATCTGAGTTGTATATTTTGCAGTTATATATTGCGATATACAAGTGGAGATACAAAGGGTGCATACAAGGTGGACTTAATGGAAAGTCAAATTCAGTATCAAGGTTTGAAATCCAGCTTGTATATATAAGTTCTTTGTACATTGCGATATACAAAGAAATATACAAGAAGTGGAGATACAAGCCGGACCCGACAGAACAGTCAAATATAGTTAATGGTCTTTTGGGTTCCGTGGCTTTCATGTTGGCAGATACAAAGGATTCTCAACTGGTGGGACCTGCACATACAAGGGTGATTGTATGCATATACAAGTCACGATTACAAAGGGTAAAGTGCATGATTGTATGTGCTAGTTTGTTTGTATGTTTTGCTTGTATCTTTGAATATACAAGCCGACATGTAAAGGCCAATATGCAAGGAGTTTTTGGCCAAACAAGATGCAGTTCTTCAGCGATAGATCCCAGTTTCAATTCGACAGCAAATCAGGAGGTGCCACGTGGCAGTGGCAAATGCATATAAAAAGGGTTTTGCACATACAAAGACGATTTAAAAGGCAATTTCAAATGCATATTCTGAAAGCGATTACAGAGGCCTTTTAGGTACCAAAGATAGAGATACATACAAGGTGTTTTATGCATGTAAACGTAGACTCAGAGGTATTTTCAGAGGCTGATATATACAGGCAGTTGACTGAAACTTTGACTGCTCGTATCTCCTCCATCCTGGTGAATTTTGGCATGCTGCAAGAGGCAAAAGTGCATATTTTTGCCTCCTCTTTCATTTGACAGGGTTTTTGGGAGGTTTTTTTGGTCTTCATTTTCTGGATCTGGCTTTGCATATTTTTGGCTGATTGGACGTTTCAGCGGCCATCTTGAAGTGTTGGGGGGTTTTTTTTTTCCTCACAGTGGCCCCGGTTGGTGGTTTCTGCAGGTGCATTCATGGCGTATGGGCTTTTACCTTGCAGGATGAATTTCTGTGCGATTGGACGGCGATCTTAGGGATTTTTCTCCACACCCTGTCCTATCTCAAGTCTTGGTAGCCATTCTCTGTTGTCTTTCATCCTGTCAAGGCATGGCCCATGTCCCTTCACCATGCCTCTGCCCATACTTTCCTGCTTCTGGCATTTATGGCCTGGGTTCCATGAATCAGAGACTCGTTGCTCTTCTAGAAGGAGTCTAACCTATAAAGGACAATGTAAACTCTTCTGCAAAGGGAGGATGGTTGATTTTGGGGATGTTATGCTGTCAATTTTGTTAGTCAGACCTCTTAGTGTAATTGCAAGGGTATGGGAATGTGACTCACTGTGCTTGAATCTGGCCTCTGATGTCTTCCTTTTATCTACCAATGAATGTAATTAGCTATGTTGGTATACCCCTGCTATGAAATATCTCTGTATCGTAATAGTTTTCTGGACCTTCATGATTAATAGATGTTGATTTCTCACCTCTCTTATGTCTGGATTTCTATGTTTTAATTGAAGTTATAGTCTGTTCTGTGGGTAAAACAGCTCCTCTGCAAGTTTAACTTTCATACCAAAGCCTCAACCAGTCATAAGTCTGTGTGAATCCCCCTCTACATCGTAAAAATTATTGTTGTGTCCACACAATGACCACCATCACTCACTAAATCTGGTGCATTACCCCCCTTTCCCTTTCAGTTTCCTTTTAACCCTTTCCCCTTGCAAAATATTAACACTAGGTTTAGTTGCACTACTCTAAGTAATAGGCTTAGAGAGAGGAACCAGCCTTCTCTAGAGGTCTGATCTCAAATTGCAAGGTCCCACACTTCGAGATCATTCCCATGTTGCCCCAGATTGCTAAAAGTCTCACAACTGCTAGCAAAGGGTGCAAATCTAGGTGATAAAAGTTTCTGGCATGCCCGGTGGGACTCGAATTAAGAATAACAGTTTGAGTACTACATTTGATAACTGGTTTTGATGTGTAGCCCATGATATCCAAACCTATGAGAGGTTGAAAATTACACATCTGGCGACTCCAAGCTTTGGTCTAGCAAAACCAGTGTATTTCTGCTTATGAGAAGAATACATACCAGAAGCAGCTCTTCACCTTTCGAATACCTACAATTATCCCCACCTAGGAGAAGAGGGGTAATGGCTGAGAAGCACAAGAGGACTCGTGCCCAGTCTAGGAGAGCCAAGCCAACTCCCCCTACAGTTGGAGCTCATACTACCCCAAGGGCCTTAGTCAAAATGATCCCTGTGGCCAGAAATTAGCCCTTTGTCGCTTTCAATCAAGGCAGCCCGTTGAATCTAGCTCAGCATGATGATATCCCTGTCGCTATCCTGACGAGTTTACCGTTCTTTCATGGTGAAGATCAGACCACTCCAGCTGAGCATATCAAGGACATTGCAAACCTGTGTGTTGTCCATCATGTGACAGAAGAAAATGTAGCAATTAGGCTGTTAGCAGCTTCCCTGAAAGGGAAGGCTTTGCAGTGGTTTAGAAGTCTACTGGTGAATTCCATAGATTCCTGGGATCGCTTGGGAGAAGAATTATGTAGTTTCTTCGAGGACAAATCGGACCATCTATCACTGGTGGAGCAGCTGTCTATAATCAAAAGAGCCCCTCACGAAGTAATGTCAGACTTTAACTACCATTTCCAAAAGACGTGGGACAGAATCCCACCAACGGTAAGACCTACAGCTGACCATGCATTCCTATATTTTTTGAGAGCTTTGAATAGTGACATCTCTATCATGATTCAATCCATGGGAGGATTTTCCTTACCACAGGCTTATACCATAGCCATTAGGGCTGAAAACAGTCTCATTCAGGCTGGTAAGATCGCCCCTAGGCCTCCTTTGCTAATTTTCCCTGCTATTCAACCGCCATTCCCAACATATGTACCTCCCATAGCTATTATACCTGCCACTCTAGTGTTACCAGCAGCTAGTGTACAGCTAATTAGATCAGAAAGCACTGCTCAAAATCAGTCTTTCAAGTTGCAAGAGATCAAAGGGTTGTTGTAATCTTTTGGTAGTGAGCTTACTAATATAAAAAATTAACAATTCCAAAATAGACAGCCTTATCAGCCACATATCCAAGGACAAATCTAGCCTTATCAGGGACAAAACCAACCCTACCAAGCTAATAGGCCATGCTACCAAAATGCTTATCAGGGGGCTAGGCAGAACACGAATCAGAGGCCTTTCCAGCCTTATAGTCCTGTGCCTGCCAATGCCGTTAGTGGCATCATCCCTATTCAGAACAACCTAGCATTCGAGTATGAATGGTTCTCTCTAAGTAATCAGTCGCATGGTCAAGCAGCATGTCCCAATGGAATAATAAATCAAGCTCTGACAGTGCAGGGTGTTGCAGTTTCGTAGCCAAGCACATCTAATGAGGGGCTGTGTAGCAGATAGAACAGCCTCAGCATGATACTGCCTTCATAAATTGGTAGGAAAATGAGTTTTGTGGCATGAATAGAGATGACACTCCAGTTGCAACGAACACGAGAGCCAAAAGAAGGAGCTATGAAATGGATCAAGCAACAAGCAAAGATAGAGGACCTGATGATCCGTCTACATCCCAGTTTCCCCATGTGTTACAAAGGAATACTCAAGCAGCTACCAAAGAGCAACCCCATTTACAGGCTGATATTGCTGCCCCTTTTAATATTATTGAGAATATGAAGAAGGTAAATGTGACAATGTCTATGTGGGATTCCTTAGCAATCCCAGGTCAAAAGGACATACTACAGTCTACTTTGTCTGGTTTAAAATTGTCAAGTGATGCTACCGTCGACCCAACTAGAACCGTCCTTGCTAATTCCCCCCAAAACAGCAGCAAACAACCAAGCGTGACTATCAAACCACTTCCATTCTATGTATCGTTAATAATAAGAGATAAGCTAGTGCACAATTGCATGGTGGATTCTAGTGCAAGTAGTTCTGTTATGCCAAAATAGATCGCAGACCAATTGGGATTGAGATATCAGCCCCTAACAAAGGGTGTGCTCCAGCTAGATGGCACGGCTGTCAACACCGTAGGTGTGATGAAGGACCTGAGCCTCACCTTGCATACCTGTCCAAACGTCTCCATCACTCAGGAAGTGTTCATCATAGACCTACCTCCTCATTTTTCCATGTGTTTGTCAAGGAAATTCACAGCAAAAATAGGAGGATATTTATCCTCAGACTAGTCCCACATGTTTTTCAAGACCAGATATGGCACCAAAGTAACCCTGAAATCTGAATTGTTTTCAAATCACCACATAGAGCCCTACACCCCAAGTGTTGTTAATGCACATTGCCTTATCTCTGATGATCATGAGCTCGTGGCTGCCCAGTGTTGTGTGGTTACACAACATGCCCCATTTTGACTTGGCAAAACAGGGACCCAACTTTTTGTTTGGCTTGTTCTGTGCTTTCTGGCGGTTTGGTAAAAGTAAGTCATGCAGATCATCATGCAAGAAAGGCTAGGTAGGTCATCATCATGAGGTCAGTTTGTCAAAGTTTGTATTTCATTCCAAAAACCTCATTTTTGAATAGAGTATCAAATTCCATGCAGGTTTGCCTTTTACATCACCCTGATATTCATCAGGACGTGAAAGTTATGAATGGTCAAAGTTTGAGTCAAACCTGATATTTCCAGGGGGAGGATCATATTTCGTAACATCAGTCATATTTCAAAAGATCATCCCGATCTAATTTATCACCTGATAAATCATGCGGTCCAAATATCTAGATGTTAATTTTAGGTGATAGTAGCCTTTACCTGTCGGCGACCTTATGTTTCTCGCAAGGATCATATTTCTCAATGTAACCCGATATTTCTCAATATCCTCCTGCCACAAAATATACCCCTAAGCCATTATCCTGATGACGTCATTTGAGGCCGATAAACAAAGAAGCAAACATGACGATGACGTAATCATCACATTTACTCAACGGGTGCATATTTTCTAAACATGATCCTGTTCGCATAACATGACGATGACGTCATCATGCCTTAGCGATATAATAAACAAATATCTGGATGACATCATCCCGATATCTCGAGAGGAAGAAAGAATTACTTCGGTCATCATTATCTAAACATCACCCGATATTTCTCAATATCCTCCTAACGTTTAAAACACGACCTAATGGCGCGAACATCACCCGATATCTAAACATCACCCAATATTTTTCAAATATCATCCTGTCGTTTAGATATCACCTCACTCCCATTGCCGCCATTAACATTAAATGCATGCCGAGGTGGTAGGTATTTCCCGCCAATCATTAAACCCGATGAAACACCTGGCAAAATTTTGAGTTTCCGTGCTAAGGATCAATGAATAAAATTTAATCTATCGGACCCTTGCCCTAAATTTACCCTAATTGCAAGGTTAAAAGGTAAATCTAACGTCATTTTTACATTTACCTTGTGAAGAAATTACTGTCACAGAGCACTAGCTTCCATATCCTCAAACAAGCGATACAACAACGAACGGAGTTTGCAGGCAGTAAGAAGTGTGCGATTATCAGCCGAATTAAGAGCATTTTCTGGGAATTCACTGGTATAAAGGAAATCTGCATAACCAGGTAAGTAATTGAAACCCTCATCCTGTTGCTTTTGCACACTCAGGTATGATGTTGTAGGCTCTGGTTTATGCACCCCCATGATGGGCTTATGCTGAATAAATGTAGTAGGCATGATGAATATTAAAGATAAATTGCTATATGCATGCATGTGAGAACCCATTGTAAGACAAGATTTTGTTAATTGTAGGCATCCATGGCTGATAAGAGGTTGGATAAGTGTGAGGCTGAATTCAGTAAGCCCATGTTTTCATCTCAGAGGGGCATCCTGTTCAAATATGGCGCAATTACAGATACCCATCAGGGGAGTACTAATTTGGAAGCCTGGTCAGCTATGCTGAATGATGAAAAGAATAGAAGTCCTGTGCTAGATGCTGTATTCATGTCCAAAATGTGGAATGCTGCTGGTTTCCCATACTCCATGGAGTCTCCGGAGCTGGTTATCGAGTGTGCCCGGAACTACAACCCAGAAACCCGGCAGGTGATGAAGCATGGGAGGATATATGCAGACCTATCCATCAAGGGTCTCTCCCAGACATTTGGATTGCCAGTGGGCAGGAAGGTCAACAGTGTGGACCTGAAGAAGTCTAAGCATGAGTATGAAAATAACAAGAAACAAGCCAGGAAAAACATGTACCAATGGAGGGCTGAGAACAGCACATATCCTACAGCCACCAAACTTCCTGTGCATTTATTCAAATATGATTTTAGTGAGGAGTACCAATACATGAATGCACTATTGAGTAGAGTCACAGGCCAGCCTGATGCTGGTAGTTTTAAGGACTGGATGTATGGTGTGATCATGATGTGCATATATTCAGACATCAAGCCATTGTGGGGTTAGCTAATAAGTGATGCTCTGCATGAGCAGCTGATGAGCCTAGGAGGTCCAAATTGTGCTTTCTATATGACATCATACATTGTCTACTCCTATGCTTACAAAGGCACGTTTGATGCACTGGTTACAAATGGAAAAGTCACAGGCACAATTAATGCTGTGCATATTTGGGATCATCATCCCCAGCTGCAAAGAGCTAATTACCTCCAAGATTACAAACTGGTAAATGATGCTTTCTCTATGCATCTGGTTAGAACCATGGAGGAGGACAAAACAAAATGATTGAGCATGGAAGCTCAAGAGATAATCTACAGGCATGGAGCCTAGTATATACAATTTGCCACATTTTCATACATGAGGATTGAGGGTTTTGAAGGAAATCCCCTCATGCTGCCAAGATATCCCACTGATGCAGTGATACTAATGGAATTTATAAGGCAGAGTTCCACAATGTTGAAAACATATAAGGATGCCCGGAAGCTGCCTCCAATTTTGTTTCCAATCACCATTGGCTAGTACATGTGTCCCGATTCAGAGAACATCAAGAAGGTGATGGTCACCTTAAATAAAATGCAATTGCAGCCCTTTCCAGTAATAAGACCATATGATCCTTATGGCAGGATGCAGAAAATAATAGGAAGGCCTATTCACTAGAGGCACCTAGAAGACTTCTGGGCTGACTATGAAGATGAAGCAGAAGCAAGGAGGAGAAGATATCAAAGGCTAACACTAAATCAAGTCAGAACCTTTGACTGCATCCCCATCCCTCAACAATTGAAGAAGGATGATGGCAGGATAATTGCAGATGAGTATGAGGAGAAGAAGATATATAATGACACCATCTATGCACCTGACCTCACCATAGAAGAGGACATATCCTTGGACCCCTTCATTGCCAGGACCCTACAGCTAACCCAAGCCTGGGTTGATGAACAGATAGGGGCTTTGAAGAAGAAAGGTGTTGCCATTACTATGGACAACAAAAAGAAGGGGCAGAAGATTCCTGATGGGGAGTATGATGACTTCATAAATGAGAAAAGAAAGTCTAAGGGAGATAGGCTCCCTCCACAACAACAACAGAGCAAAAGACCCCCAAGGGGCAAGAAAATAGATAATGAACCCAAAGGGGTTATCATTGAATGGGCAGTGTTCATAGCTGAAGAGGCAGCAGCATCAGGATTAGGATCCGCATCACCTCAATGGACAAGAAAACAAAAGTCCAAGAAAGGAAAGACAGCAAAGGCTGGAATCATTGAGACCCAAGAAGAGGGTCAATCCTTGAAGAAACCAAATGAAGAGGATATCATCATGGAGGAAGAGCTTGAGGAAGAAGAGGCCCCTTTATTATTCAAAAGAAAGAGAAGAGCTCCACAAGTGGTGGTATCTACCCCACCGAAGAGACCAAGAACCTCCATGAGGGGTGAAATAAGGCAACCCCCTACATTATTACAAGGGGCAAGTAGTGAAGTGCATAGGGAACTTCAGCATAATGTTCCACTTGCTACCATCATCAAGTTCAAGACTGAGCTTGCAAAAGACCAAATGAAAGAGACCTCCCAGGCATAGGCAGAAGGTCACATCTCACTGGAGAGACAATAAATTTGTCCGATGATGAAGTTGTGTAGGAAGTGGCTTCACAAAAGATGGAAACCCTTGCTGCAGGTACACACATGACCCCTCACAAGTCTCCACCAATTCAAACTATACTGGAGGAGATAAAGCAAGTGGAAACAGAAAAAGAAAAAAGCCCAGAGAGGATAGCCCAAGAAATAGGGCTAGATACATTAATTGCACAGGTGACAAGTCCTGTAGTGGTAGACTTGATAGAGAAATAGGATGTAAGTCCTGAACATCCAGCAGGATCACCTGATAAAGGGCAACCTGCAGAAGAAGTGAAAATGGTAGAACCAGAAGGCCATACTTCAGAGATAAGTCAACAGGACACATCAGCAGGGCCTACTATAGTTGAGGGTCAGGAAAAGAAAGCTGATGAGAAAGAGATAATAAAAGATCCTGTTGCTACAGTTCAAGAAATAAGTAGTATAGGTGTGGAGCAAATTGTGGTTACAGAACCAGCACCATCACTTAAAGAGGATTCTGCAATATCTAGTGTGGTGGATATGCAACAAGAAGAAGAAAAGTTGAAAGTGGATGAGGTGATGACAGAAAAGGATCATGATCATCATGATCAACATATAGATACATCACAGGATCCTCCACCTCAGGAAGATGCTCTGCCGGAGAAAGGAGTTCCTCAACAGGAGGATGTGCCACAGGATCAACGTCAAAGTGAGCATCATGAAGAAGAACTAAGGAAATCACCTTCTCCATCACATTTGCTTATAGAAATAGGAGATAAAGGTGAACATCATGATGATGCAGAGAAACATGATCAGGTACCTCCGTGGTTGGAGAAAGAGGTAAATGCAGAGGTAGATTTGGAAATTCAAGAATTTGATGTATCTACCTTATTTTCTGAGAATATAATAAAACCTAAAAGGAAGGCCAGAATGACTTCAGCCATCAAAGAGATCCAACAACTGGGAGAAGGACTGCACAGATTGCAGTACCTACTGTAGAGAAAGAAAAAGGTAAAATTACCTTGGATGAGTTTCAGATCAGCACAGTGGACTTAGGATTTGCCAATGAAGACCAAAAGGGTCAAGAGGGCAAAGATATTATTGATTCTTTAATTCAAAAGGTGAAAAGAGAGAAGGAGAAAAATAAGGAACACAAAGAACACATTGCTCAGTTGCATGCCTACATAGGAAGGCTGACCAATACTGAAGATACTTCAACTGAACATGCAGTCCCATTAACTGCTATTTCTCAAGAGGAGGTGAATAAATTAGATCTCATGAAACATGAGGCATCTGTACTAAGGAAATGGATGTCATCCACATTGGATGAGGTGGAGGAAGTGGTAAAGGCCTCTTTGAAGAGGTGGAATACTCTCAGTGACTCCAGGTCAAGAGTAGATAAATTGCAGATGCAGACATGCAAAAGGTCTTACAAATTGGAAAAGATATTGGACATCCTGGGAGAAATAAAGAGGATAAATCCTCAGTTGCTTATCAACAAACAGGTACTGAGCAATAATACTGCCTTGTTGGTTGATATATGGTATAAGGACATTCAATTTGAATGTGGAGTACTCAGAAGATGCAATAATAAACTGAGAGATATCAGCATGAAGTTGCATGACTTAATGTCTGTTGAGGCAGAAATGTTGGAAACACTGGAAGGAAAAGTGGAAGGAAAAGTAGAAAATCAATATGAAGAGTTTGCCATCAAAGCTTTACATGGCAACTTCCAATCAGTAGCTGATGATCCACTTGTCCACTTGACAGAAGAAGTCATAGACAAAATAATGAGAATCAAAGTCAAGATGGAAAATTACAATGAGATGCTGCAAAACAGGAAAGACAAATTGGACAGCAGTAGACACAAATACGAGGCACACAAGCATGCCATCATCAAAGCAAAGACTTAGGATGGTGGAGAAATAGATAGAATTGTGCAGTTATATGAGCAGATCTGGAGCAGCATGCAGCTTCATATGCGAAGTCATCATCATCAGGATGATGAAAGTTCAGGAAGTGATGCACATGATGATGATGCGCATGAATCAGATAAGGTAGATGATGATGCAGCATAAAGTAAATATCAGCATCAGACACTTAGGGGAAATAAGTTTTTTAGATAGTTGCCAGCTGGCAACTTGTGCCATTTTGATAAGGTTGACATAGTCAAAGGGAAAGCTTGACCGTAGATATTCATAGACAAATCAAGATCGTTGATCTTCTTGTAACGAATTCCTCACCTTGTTCTATAAAAGGTGTTGGAATGCCTCTTTTCTATTATTCGAAACTTAATTGAAATCTGTCTTCTGAAGTATTCAGGGCTCATTTCAAAGCTTCTTGCATACATCTATATCTTTGCATACTTAATGAATGAGAAGACTTGTTTGATTACAATTCATAGTAAATCTTGAGTAATCAGTGTGTGAATTCTAGATATATGTTGTGATTTGCTACGTCCCTTGGAGTGCATGTCTACTTGCATATGTTGCTTTCATACAAATTCTTTTGAAGTTAGCATCAACTGTATCTAGCTGTGGAATGTCCTGGTGAACATATGGTTTGGTTTTCTTCTCTTCATGACTATATCTGATGTACATGTGGTTCAATAGCTGAAGGTTCAACTTTAATATGAAGTATTTCTTTCAATTTCTTTAAATGTCAGAGCATTTCACTATCATAATTGCAAATAACTGATAATCTCAAGAAAATAACACAAAATATGTAGATATCTCATAGATAATAGTATATCTTTAGCATATTTAGAGACAAAGCATGTATAATTGGTAAATATCATGCAAAGATTTGAATATCACTGCATCATTTGATCAAGCAACTGTGTAAAATGACCTCTCTGTGAAGAATCTTTGCAGAGGCAGTGTCATGATGATGAACTTCATGTAAGGCCCCCAAAATGGAAACAGCAACACACATCAACCTTTGAGTAACGTCAGAAGATTAAGACCTAATCACCGGAGACTTGGGATCATGAATTCTCTGAATTCATCGTATCTTTCAAGATGAATAAAGGTTAATGTGTACTTTTATTCTATGCTTGTTTATGATTGACATCATGACCAACACCTAGTAACTGCAAGTTGAAAGTATACCATAAATATTGTTAAGAGAGTGGGCCTTGGAAAATACTGTTGATGGTCTTGAGGAACACATTCAAGGGACTGGTATGGGAGTGTACATACTGCATGAGCCTGAATCAATAATTCTGAATCTTATAAGGAGCCCAGAGCCGCAGATAGGAGAGCAAGATCAGGTATGGAAAACATACTTTGATGGCTCTAGAAGTAGGAATGGGTCTGGTGGCAGTGCAATGCTTGTGTCCCCGCAAGGCGGCAAGTATTATTTTGCTTTCCATTTTGCCTTTTCATGCACCAACAACACTGCTGAATATGAGGGATTAATCCAGGGATTACAATGGGCAAGAAAAAGGAGGATTGGCTATTTATAGGTGTTCAGGGACAGTGAACTCATTGTAAATCAAGTAAGAGGATTGCATGTTACAAAGAACGATACTTTGAAATGCTATAAGCATAGGGTGTAGGACATGATTGAGGAGTTTGATGCTTTCAATTTGATATCAATCCCAAGAAATCAGAATTACCATGCAGATAGGTTAGCTACAATTAGGGCTTAGTTCGACATCCCTAGTGATATTCAAAGGGAGAAGGTGCAGCCTCATGTAAAAATAGTTGATAGACCATTTATCCTTGACAATGACATTCATTGGCAAGTCTTCGAAAGTGATGAGCAAATCCTGTGTTTTTTATTAGAAGAGGATGAGTTCTATGTGGTGAACCAAGATAAGCTCAGACAGCAATATGGCAATGATCAAATTGTTCAGTTAAGAACAAACAAGCTTCCCAAGGGACTGGTAACACTGGAGTCTCTTTTTGGCACTGATGATCAGATGAAGAGGACCAAAACTGGCATGCAGATAAAGGAGGAGCATTACAAAGAGCTAGAATTTTTTAAGGGTAGGCTTCTCAAGATTGGAAAGATCTATTCACCTGAAGATAGAAAGGCTTTTATTGCTCTGTGCCATGAATTTGAAGATGTATTTGCCTGGGATTATTCAGACCTAAAAGGATTTGACCCTCACATTGCCCAGCATACCATAGAATTGGAGCCAGTCGCAAAACCTGTAAGGTAGAAGCAAAGGCCCTTAAACCCAAAGCTCGAGCCCCTGATGATTAAAGAATTGACCAAGTTGATCGAGCGAAAGATCATTTTCCCAATCAAACATACTTCTTGGGTCTCCAACCTTGTCCCTGTGAGAAAAAAGAATGGAGAGACTAGACTATGTGTTGATTTTAGAGATCTAAATAGAGCCTCCCTAAAGGACCACTACCCACTACCCTCAATGGAGCAGATCCTACAAGTAGTAGCTGGCTCATAGAGATTCTCCTTGCTTGATGGTTTTTCTAGTTATAATCAAATATTAGTCAAGGAGGAGGATCGGTATAAAACCTCTTTTACTACCAAATGGGGCACCATGGCCTACAAAAGAATGCCTTTTGGCCTATTGAATGCTGGCTCAACTTTTCAGTGGGCTATGGACATGGCTTTCAAGGGTTTGCTTTACAAATTGGTGTTGGTGTACCTAGATGATATCACAGTCTTTTCCAAGAATGTGTCTGAGCATTTATTCCATTTGAGGCAAGTATTTGAGAGATGCGGAGAGTTTGGCATATCTCTCAATCCCAAAAAATGCATTTTCACCGTACATGAGGGAAAGTTGTTAGGGCACGTCATGTCAAAAGAGGGCATTACCATAGATGCAGAAAGGGTAAGGGCTATTCTGGAATTGCCCTTACCTAGCCATAGGAGGGGACTTCAAAGTTTTATTGGCAGAATTAACTTTCTGCGAAGGTTTATACCAGACATTGCAAATCTTCTGAAGCCTTTGATGTCCATATTAAAAAAGAATGTATTTTTTAGTTGGACGAAAGAGGCCAGACTTAGTTTTGATTCCATAAAAGAAGCATTGTTAGTTGTACCAACTTTGGTAAATCTTGATTTCTCTAAGGATTTTATTCTGTATGCTTATGGCGGTCTGGATACCATTTCTACAATTCTGGTGCAACAACAGAGTGAGGGTTTTGAATAGCCAATCACTTTTTTCAGCCAGGGCCTAGAAGAGTATGAACAGAAGTACAGCTTCATTGAGAAGCACGTCCTTGCAGTGGTGAGGAGCCTCAAGAAATTTAGACATCTTATTTCTAACAATAAGATACATTTAATGGTCGCTCACCCTGGCATAAAGGAGTTCCTGCTGAGTAAGGACATCAATGAGAAAAGAGCTGGTTGGAGTACCAGGGTCATGGAGTATGACGTCGATATCAAAATAACCAAGCTTGTCTGAGGAAAAGGACTCAGCAAATAGCTTGCTTCTTGTTCTGAGAATGAAGCAAGCAAGGAAGAGGAGGCATTTGTGGCCGTTGGAGGTGAACATCAGGCTGATGCAGCAGTGGCAGGCACAGGTTGGGTGCAGGATATGATCCATTTTTTGTAAACTAGTCAATGTCCGACATGGTTAGATAGAGACAAGAGGAGATACTTTAGACTGCAGTCCATCCCATACATTTTGATCAATGGCATCCTTTTTAAGAAAGATTTTAACGGTGTATTATTAAGATGCATTGATGAGGCTCAGACTAACAAGGTGCTATGTGAATTTCATGATGGAACAACAGGGGGTCATTTTGCCCCAAGGACTACTGCTTGGAAGATAATGAGAGCTAGGTATTACTGGCCCAGCTTATTTAAAGATGCTCACTTATGGGCTAGAAATTGTGTGAAATGCGCCATTTTTGCAGGTAAATCACAGCTGCTAGTTCTGCCCCTTCAGCCATTTCAAGTAGAGCAGCCCTTCATGAGATGGGGCATTGATTTTATAGGCCCCATCAACCCACCATCAAGTATAGGCCACAGGTGGATACTTACAACAACTGATTACTTCACAAGGTGGACTGAGGTGGTGGCCCTAAAGGAATCCAATGAGAGTGTTGTGTTGAACTTTTATAGTGATTTGGTATCTAGATTTGGGGTTCCTGAATCTATCATCTTAGACAATGCCTTGGCCTTTGTTGGATTAAAAATAACTGACTGGGCTGTGAAAAATGGGGTCTATTTGGGCACTTCATCAAATTATTACCCTCAAGGTAATGGCCTGGCTGAGTCCACAAATAAAAACCTCATAAGGATCATCAAGAGAATAGTGGAAGACAACCAGAGGACCTGGCATACTAATTTAAGATCTACTTTATGGGCAGATAGAATAACTCCTATGAGGTCCATTGGGAACTCTCCATATATGCTAGTTTATGGAAAAGAGGCAAGGTTACCTATATCTGTAGAGCTGCCAACTCTTGACATTATGAACCAGTTGGAGATGTTTGAAGAAGAGGATCCCATGGCTGTCAGATGTGCTCAGCTCATGGAGCTCAAAGAAATTAGAGACAAAGATATGAAAACTGTGGGGTATCATCAGCTTCAGACTAAGGGAGTTTTTGATAAGAAGGCCATCCCCAAAAGTTTCAGGGAAGGTGATATGGTACTCAAATGGTATGAATGGAAAAGCAGGCCAGGGAAGCACTCCAAATTTGATTGCATGTGGAGCAGCCCATTTCTCATCACTGAATGCAAGGAGCACAATGTATTTTAGTTATCAAATATGGATGGACAAAATTTGCCTATCCCAGTCAATGGGATACACTTGAAGAGGTGTTTTGAGGTATGAGTTCTTTGTAAATCGATAGAATAGGTCTCTATGCTTTCCATAAGTGCTGTTGCACAGTAGTTTAGATGCCTCTTTTGCTTTCCCTAAGTGTTGTCTAGCATAGTTTCTGGGTTGCTGTCGGCATTTTGTTTGGCCCCTAGTCTTCCTGTGTCCTTCATTGTTGTCATGCTAGGTTTCTAAGGTCAAGATGTTTGTCAAGGTAGTTTTAGTCTCTTCTGACTCCATGCCCAATGGATATAAGGCCACTGATCATTCATTTAGCAGGCAAACACCCCATAGAGGTCGCCAAGAATGTTATCCCATTTTCCTTTGCCCAGAGTCAAATAGTTAACCTAGTATTTCCTTGAAATCCTTTGGAAATGTTCCTATAAATCTTAAAGTGCCAAATTTCCCAAGGAACCTTACTATTGGGGAGAGCTTAAAAAAAATAGGCAGGTTTGCTTTTTACACCACCCTGAAATTCAGCCAAATAAAGAAGTTATTCATGGTCAAAGTTTTGGTCAACATGCAGTTCAAATGTACATTTAGCAGGCTTGCCAATCTCTATCGGCCTTAGAAAATGATGAAAAAATTAAGTTGAATGCATTTTGGAATGCATATCGGGCTCAAAGAGATACGTGTGCATTCTGGGAATCTGTCGCAGTTTCTGGGAATATTCCCAGTTTGTATATCGGGTCGCATGAAGGATGCAAAGAAGTATACAAGGCGAATATACATTGAAGATTCCCTAGAATATTCTGTGCTTGCATATCAAAAGGCTTGTATGTTTCTTTGTATGTTCACACATACAAAGGTGCCAAGATACATTTGCTACAGTGGAATGTACATTCACCAATGTACAAGGCAAGGAGCATGCAAGTCAAAGATGCAAATGTTCAACAAACAAGGCCAGGGCCCACCGCTTGTATATTCGTGATTGCATGTTTGCACATATAACCAAATATGCATATCTATATTCAAGCCGGATTTTATGAAAGTATCAAATGCAACTGATGCAGTTCAAGTCCGCGGCTTGTACATGTGCGGCTTGTATATTCGGATATACAAGAAAACATACAAAGGCGTTTGTACATGGCCGAATGTACAAGAGGTGGGGCCCACGCATATACAAGGAGGATTGCATGTGTTCTACATACAAGTGAAAGCACTACAGTGGAATGTATATCAGGTTGTTGTTCCACATACAAGGCTGATATACAAGCAGGATATACAAGTTGAACCCGAAAGGTTTTTTCAGGAAGCTTTATGAAAAGTTTGAAATCTGGGTTGTATATTTTGCAGTTGTATATTGTGATATACAAGTGGAGATACAAAGGGTGCATACAAGGTGGACTTAACCAAAAGTCAAATTCAGTATAAAGGTTTGAAATCTAGCTTGTATGTATAAGTGCTTTGTACATTGCAATATACAAAGAAATATACAAGAAGTGGAGATACAAGCTGGACCCGACAGAATAGTCAAATACAGTTAATGGTCTTTTGGGGTCCGTAGCTTGCATGTTGGCAGATACAAAGGATTCTCAACTGGTGGGACCTGCACATACAAGGGCGATTGTATGCATATACAAGTCGCGATTACAAAGGGTAAAGTGCATGATTGTATGTGCTAGTTTGTTTGTATGTTTTGCTTGTATCTTTGCATATACAAGCCGACATGCAAAGGCCAATATGCAAGGGAGTTTTTGGCCAAACAAGACGCAGTTCTTCAGCGATAGGTCCTAGTTTTAGTTCAACAGAAAATTAGGAGGTGCCACATGGCAGTGGCGAATGCATATACAAAGGCTTTTGCACATACAAAGATGATTTAAAAGGCAATTTCAAATACATATTCTGAAAGTGATTACAGAGGCCTTTTATGCGCCAAAGATAGAGATACATACAAGGCATTTTGTGCATGCAAAGGCAGACTCAGAGGTATTTTCAGAGGCCAATATATACATGGATGCAAAGCGATATATACAGGCAGTTGACTGAAACTTTGACCGCTCGTATCTCCTCCATCTTGGCAAATTTCGGCATGCTGCAAGAGGCAAAAGTGCATATTTTTGCCTCCTCTTTCATTTGACAGGGTTTTTGGGAGGTTTTTCTGGTCTTCATTTTCTGGATCTGGCTTTGCATATTTTTGGCCGATTGGACGTTTTAGCGGCCGTCTTGAAGTGTTGGGGGGTTTGTTTTTTTTTTTCTCACAGTGGCCCCAGTTGGTGGTTTCTGCAGGTGCATTCATGGCGTATGGGCTTTTGCCTTGCAAGATGGATTTCTGTGCGATTGGATGACGATCTTGGGGATTTTTCTCTGCACCCTGTCCTATCTTACATCTTGGTAGCCATTCTCTGTTGTCTTTTGTCCTATCAAGGCATGGCCCATGTCCCTTCACCATGCCTCTGCCCATACTTTCAGGCTTCTGACATTTATGGCCTGGGTTCCATGAATCAAAGACTCCTTGCTCTTCTGACAAGAGTCTAACCTATAAAGGACAATGTAAACTCTTTTGCAAAGGGAGGATGGTTGATTTTGGGGCTGCTATGCTACCAATTTTGTTAGTCAGACCTCTTAGTGTAATTGCAAGGGTATGGGGATGTGACTCACTATGCCTGAATCTAGCCTCTGTTGTCTCCCTTTTATCCACCAATGAATGTAATTAGCTATGTTGGTATACCCCTGCTATGAAATATCTCTGTATCGTAATAGTTTTCCAGACCTTCATGATTAATAGATGCTGATTTCTTGCCTCTCTTATGTCTAGATTTTTGTGTTTTAATTGAAGTTATAGTCTGTTCTGTGGGTAAAATGGCTCCTCTACAGGTTTAACTTTCATACCGAAGCCTCAACCAGTCATAAGTCTCTATGAATCCCCCTCTGCATCAAAAAAATCATTGTTGTGTCCACACAATGACCACCATCGCTCACTAAATCTGGTACATCACCCCCCTTTCCCTTTCAGTTTCCTTTTAACCCTTTCCCCTTGCAAAATATTAGCACTAGGTTTAGTTGTACTGCTCTAAGTAATAGGCTTAGAGAGAGGAACCAGCCTTCTCTGGAGATCTGATCTCAATTCGCAAGGTCCCACACTTCGAGATCATTCCCATGTTACCCCAGATTGCTAAAGGTCTCACAACTGCTAGCAAAGGGTGCAAATCTGGGTGATAACAGTAAGTATGTGAATACTATTTTGCAGAGGTTTAGTTTGTAGGATTGTAACCCAGTTAGAGTTCCTTTACCCATTGATACTAATCTTTCATTAGATATGTGTCCAAAGACTGAGGATGATCTTGAGGATATGTCTAATGTGCCATATGCTAGTGTTGTAGGGAGTTTGATGTATGCAATGTTTTGCACTAGACTAGATATTGCCCAAGCAGTGGGAGTTTTGAGTAGATTTATGTCTAACCCTGGTAGATAGCATTGGAACTATACGAAGAGGGTGTTTAAATATCTTGTAGGTACTCCTAACCATTGTTTGGTTTATTCTGGTACTGATAGCGAGATAAATCTTTGGACATACAGGGTTTTGTTGATGCAGATTGGGCAAGTGACTTGGATAGTCGAAAGTCTACTAGTGGCTATGTGTTTACTTTTTTTGGAGGTGTAGTGATTTGGATGAGTAAGAGGTACCACATAGTTGTTTTGTCCACCATAGAAGCAAAGTATATGGCTACTACTCATGTCTCTAAGGAGGCAGTTTGGTTGAGGAGACTATGTACAGGTATTGGTTTTGATTGCAAGATCATTCAGATTGGTTGTGATAGCCATAGTGTGATGCAAAGGCATCCACACTATAACCTTCGCATATAGCATGAATGTCTGCAGACCAACCTCATCATCATCATCTTCGCCATCATCATCATATTTCCCAAAACCAACAGCATCATCATATTTCGGACACTCGCAATGGTCCTCCTACCGACTACTATTCACCTCCACTTTCCTCCTAACATCATCATCATGATGTTCAGCGGGCGCAAACATCCTCCGGTTGCACTGTTCATCGGGCGCCGAACTCCATCGGCATCATCATGACCTCCAACACTACCTTCGTCAGCAGGATATCCAAATATCCGGTTGCTCAAATATCCTGATGATGATCACCTTCAGCAGCTTACCTTCAATGCTCCGCTAGCCGACGACACAAACAACAGCATCATGATATAATTCATCCGGTTCTCTTCGAAACCTCCTGATGACGCTAATACACTTTCTGCCGATGCCGATACTTAATCACTTAACAACGGCAGGATAAACTCGCACAGGGGGGATATCTCAATATCCTGATGACGATGACGTCATATCCTGATGACGATGACGTCACCCAATATCCTGATGACCTCTTCAACACTTAGTCAAAAACTCAACTTTCACTCCCGCATCTACTCGCGATACGCGGATGTTTGGCACTCCCGATATGATGATCCTGATGCCGATTCATGCACTTAGGCTATGTCTGACCTAAAACATCCTGATGCACTCGCAACATGAAAACTCCAACAGTTTCATGACCCGATCTTCTTCCTGATGCCGATGCACTCCTCCTCGGCTCCTCCAGATGATGATCACCCCGACGAACTTGCACTTCATGCACTCGAAAGCGTCATGTTCTCCTTCACTTATCCGGATGACGATGTCTGAACTGTCTGCAGGATATTCACCCAGATATCCTGATGATGCCGTTTTAGCGAACTTCTTCACTTAGCGAAATCTCACTTCGCCGATCCTCCTGGGATGACCCGATCCAGTCTCAGGGTGACCTTCCAACTCAAACTTCTCAACTTGACCTAGCACATGAGGATGCTAGGCTTCTCAGCATCTGTCGACCGCGATCCTGCACACCTGCATGTAAACAAACAAACTACCTACTAACCTACTGTACATTACCATTCCACCGATCAGATGAGTCAACCGGTGGAATGGATCATTGAATCCATGAAACCACTCAAACCAGCAGATCTATTACACAAAGGAGTCCAACCAGAGCAAGAACACAAACAGGATCTTTATTGATTCAAAGATGCAATACAATATGATGTTCCTCACACAGAAGACTCAACCTCCTCTGCTTAATGCAATACTGCTGCCGATCGATGATATCTGTCTGTCTGTCCAATATCAACCGATCTCATGCTTATAAAGACTTTCCTACGAGTACTACTGACCCGACTCCAAGCGGCTGGGAACTCTCCAAGCGGCTGGGAGATCCCACCGAACACGCATCATGACAACTGTCTTAACAAACTAGCTAAAAATAGCAAAAGCCTGGTCAGCATGATCTTATCATGATCAGCATGACCTTATTACATGCAATTGGTCTAACAGACCTTCTTGGAAACACAAACAAGACCTAAACTACTAACTGCCTTATCAAGACCAGCTGTCAGGTAGGTGCTCCTGCACCATACTCCCCAAAAGAAAAGAACTCATGTCCCATGAGTTTAGCATGTGGAAGTTCTCCACCTGTACACTTTGCCTTGTCAATAGGCTGACCTACTCCAGCTTTGTCTGCTGCTGTCTCTTGGCTTCTCCAAGACTTCTGCACTGTCACTTGCTGTCTGGCAAGTAATTCCTCATGCCTGTTGATGTAGGCCTTTCTCTCACATACCCTGTGTTTGTCAGGTTGCCTGACCAGAACCTCTTTCTGAACTGCTTCTGTAGTGTTCACCTGTATCTATCTTTCAACCCTTATAGGACAAGCAATAGTCCCAACTATGACAACATCCTTGTCATTCTTCACAACTGGTTGCTGTTCGCACCCCTATTTCTGAACCTGCTGCTGACCTCTGTCAGTCACAACTGAAACTGTCTTCAGCTTGTTGTCTGTAACAACTCCTTTCTCTGCAGTATCCTGAACTGCCTTCATGCCTGCTCCTCTAGGCATCTGCACAAATTCCTTCTTTCCCATTAAAATGATTTGGGCTGCCTTCTGTACTGCAGCTTTTGCCTGCAATGGCATCAACTTAATAGTCTTCCCATCCTTCTTGATGGTGTAGGTATTAGCATACCCATCATACAGTACCCTTCTGTCAAATTGCCATGGTCTACCCAACAGTAGGTGACAACATTCCATAGGCAAAATATCACACAAGATTCTATCCTGATATGGTCCAATCTGGAAATCCACATATGCCTGTTTAGAGACAAAAAGTGATTGCCTATCACTCACCCAAGATGTCTTGTAAGGGTGTGGATGTGGAATCCTTTCCAGCTTCAGTTTATCCACCATCTCCTGAGATACCATGTTGTCTGTTGAACCAGTATCAATGACAACCTTACATACTTTACCTTTGCTCTTGCATGTAGTCTTGAAAAGAGCTCTTCTTTGCATCATATCCTTTGATGCCTGCAAACTAATTCTCCTTAACATCAGTGATTCTCCACTCTCTGGATATCCAACATTATCAGGATCTCTGTTTGAACTCTGTGCACTTTCTTCCCCTTTTTCTTCTTGCACCAGTTGTACTCTCTTGTCACTTGTTCTATCATTTCTGGATGATGAACCTTTGTTTTCTGGACATTTGAAAGATGGATGACCAAACTCTCCACAGGTGTAACACTTTCCTGAAAATGTAGTAGAACCTCTATCACCTCCAAATCTTCCTCTATTACCTTTCCATCCACCTCTGAAATCAGACTGTCCTTGTCCTTTGCCAGTGTCTTCTTGATTCTCATTTGTTTGCTTTTGTGCAGGGGCTGCTCCTCTTCCCCTATTGTTTCCTCTTCCTCTCATGGACTTATCATGTCCTCTATTCATCTTTTCTTCAATCCTGATTGCCATTTGATAACAATCCTCCACATTCTTAGGGTTAGCTAAAACTAACTCATCCTGTATGTTAAACCTCAAACCAGCCAAGTACCTAGCCACCTTTTCTACCTCATTCTCATGATGACCAGATCTCATACTTAACAGATAAAATTCCTCAGTATATGCTTTCACATCCCTGTCTTTCTGCTTTAAAAATTGCAGCTTCTTAAACATCTGGATTTCATAATCCCTTGGCAAGAATTTACCCTTGATCCTTGCTACCATCTTATCCCAAGAAGTGATCTTAGACTTCCCTTGTTTCCTTCTCTCAGATTGTACATAATCCCACCATACCAAAGCATGACCTCCTAACTTGGTCTTTGTAATCTTTACTTTCTGATCCTCAGCAACATCTTCACACTCAAAGTGATTATCAAGTGCAGCAATCCAATCTAACAACTCATCTTCATTCAAGCTTCCAGTATACTTGGTAACATCAACCTTTACCTTAGGTTTTTCACTCTGTACTGCCTTTAACAGTTTTGCCAATCTCTGGTCTTCAGCATCCAGATCTTCAGCTACCTCTTCATACTCTTCAACAGTATTTTCCTCTTCTTCAGACTCACTGTCTTCCACTTCCCTCTTTTTGTTCTTTTCCAGGGCTGTCAGCCTGGCTTGAAGTGCTTCAGCAAGCTCCTTCATCTTCCTCATCTCTCTAGCATGTTTCTCCTTCATCTCCTGCAGTTCCCTTGCAGTACCACTACCTTTAGGAGGCATTTTGTCAACCTCTCACAACACACAACACACAATCAACTCTATCTCTGCCCTTTCGGTGACAGAATCAACACACAACAGCCCAGACCTTTTGCTGAGCTCTGATACCACTATGATGCAGAGGCATCCACACTATAACCTTCGCATATAGCATGAATGTCTGCAGACCAACCTCATCATCATCATCTTCGCCATCATCATCATATTTCCCAAAACCAACAGCATCATCATATTTCAGACACTCGCAATGGTCCTCCTACCGACTACTATTCACCTCCGCTTTCCTCCTAACATCATCATCATGATGTTCAGCGGGCGCAAACATCCTCTGGTTGCACTGTTCATCGGGTGCCGAACTCCATCGGCATCATCATGACCTCCAACACTACCTTCGTCAGCAGGATATCCAAATATCCGGTTGCTCAAATATCCTGATGACGATCACCTTCAGCAGCTTACCTTCGATGCTCCGCTAGCCGACGACACAAACAACAGCATCATGATATAATTCATCCGGTTCTCTTCGAAACCTCCTGATGACGCTAATACACTTTCTGCCGATGCCGATACTTAATCACTTAACAACGGCAGGATAAACTCGCACAGGGGGGATATCTCAATATCCTGATGACGATGACGTCATATCCTGATGACGATGACGTCACCCAATATCCTGATGACCTCTTCAACACTTAGTCAAAAACTCAACTTTCACTCTCGCATCTACTCGCGATACGCGGATGTTTGGCACTCCTGATATGATGATCCTGATGCCGATTCATGCACTTAGGCTATGTCCGACCTAAAACATCCTGATGCACTCGCAACATGAAAACTCCAACAGTTTCATGACCCGATCTTCTTCCTGATGCCGATGCACTCCTCCTCGGCTCCTCCAGATGATGATCACCCCGACGAACTTGCACTTCATGCACTCGAAAGCGTCATGTTCTCCTTCACTTATCCGGATGACGATGTCCGAACTGTCTGCAGGATATTCACCCAGATATCCTGATGATGCCGTTTTAGCGAACTTCTTCACTTAGCGAAATCTCACTTCGCCGATCCTCCTGGGATGACCCGATCCAGTCTCAGGGTGACCTTCCAACTCAAACTTCTCAACTTGACCTAGCACATGAGGATGCTAGGCTTCTCAGCATCTGTCGACCGCGATCCTGCACACCTGCATGTAAACAAACAAACTACCTACTAACCTACTGTACATTACCATTCCACCGATCAGATGAGTCAACCGGTGGAATGGATCATTGAATCCATGAAACCACTCAAACCAGCAGATCTATTACACAAAGGAGTCCAACCAGAGCAAGAACACAAACAGGATCTTTATTGATTCAAAGATGCAATACAATATGATGTTCCTCACACAGAAGACTCAACCTCCTCTGCTTAATGCAATACTGCTGCCGATCGATGATATCTGTCTGTCTGTCCAATATCAACCGATCTCATGCTTATAAAGACTTTCCTACGAGTACTACTGACCTGACTCCAAGTGGCTGGGAACTCTCCAAGCGGCTGGGAGATCCCACCGAACACGCATCATGACAACTGTCTTAACAAACTAGCTAAAAATAGCAAAAGCCTGGTCAGCATGATCTTATCATGATCAGCATGACCTTATTACATGCAATTGGTCTAACAGACCTTCTTGGAAACACAAACAAGACCTAAACTACTAACTGCCTTATCAAGACCAGCTGTCAGGTAGGTGCTCCTGCACCATAGTGCTATCTGTTTGGCCAAAAATCCCATGTATCATGCTCAAACTAAGCATGTTGATGTTCAATATCACTTTGTTCGAGAGTTGGTTGCAAATGGAGAAATTGAGCTGAAGAAGATAGACACTCGGGAGAATGTTGCAAATTCATTGACTAAGCCTGTGCACACAGAGAAGTTCATATGGTGCAAAGAGGCCATGGGTCTTGTTTCTAGTGCTTGATTATTTTTCATTTGATTTCCTATGGGTTGATTTACAATGTATAATGTCAAGTGGGAGAATGTTGGGATAAGGTGCCATTAACCTTGTAAATCCCATTATTGTATTATTCCATTTATTATTCGTATTTACCCATAAGGGATGTATAAGTTTCACTTGCAAAAGTAAAAATTATTTACTGCCCATGGTAATTATGGAGTTACTATACGGTAAGTCCCAGAGTTACAAGTGGTAGTTATGGGATGTCATTTACTATGGTAAATGGTAATTGGTCAAAGTGGGGTGCACATGTGGAGGAATAATCTATTTTTAGTGTTATGACATACGTCATAGATGTTGTAAGAAGGTGTAAGAGATTCTATGACAACTGTAAGTTGTCATAAGAATCTATGACACTTATAATAGCATATGACTTGTCATAAGATGTTGTAAGTGTCTATTTTTTGCCCCAAAGTGTTCAAGCTTGCATGGACACATTTTTCCAAGTGTAGGATGCATGTATGACAACATTTATGACCCCGTAAGAGCCTATTCTTGGCCATGGACGCCCAAGGTTGTATTGTTGACTCTTGACAAGTGTTATGGGCTTGTAAGAAGTCATTTAATGTCTTGAGGTTGTGTAAATTCTATATAAACCATAGCATAGTAGATGAGATATATAACAGTTTACAGGTACCCAGGTTCTATCGGAGTGAAGGTTGAAGGACAGAGGAAGTGAATGTATTTGTAATCTCCTTTTGTGAAGATAATACAACTTGGCCTCTTTTCTTGGTGGAGTTTTTTACACGCAAGGGTTTTCTCCACATTAAACACTTGTGTTATGTGCTTCATTCTGCTTCTGGTATATTTATGTATTGTGTGTTTTATGTTTTGATTACAATCTCTATTTTTAATGCACACTTAAAAGATTGCTGAAATTTATTTGAATCAGATTTCCATTGAAGTAGTGTTGCTTTCATTTCTAACACATAGCACTTGTGCCAAAGAAACCTAACCCCATGAGCACGGGGTACTTCAGACCCATCAATCTTAGCAACAGTGTGTACAAGATATTCTCAAAGATCTTGGTTTAGACTATAGCCTATCCTTGACAGGTTAATTAGCAATAGCCAGAAAGGATTTGTGTCAGACAGGCAAATCCTAGATGCTACCATTTCCACCCATGAATTCATTCATTCTATAGACTTAAATAAATTACCAGGGATGGTTTTTTAGCTTGACATATCTAAATCTTATGATAGGGTGGCATTGGACTTCCTTTTTAAAGTCTTGGTGTAGATGGGGCTACAAGAAAGAATTTTGTAGCTGATCAAAATATGTCACTTCTGTTAGATATTTTGTCCTCATCAATGGGATCCCAAGAGGCTTCTTTAGTGCTGGCAGGGGCTTAAGGAAAGGTGACCCTCTTTCCCCCTACCTTTTCATTCTTATGGCTGAAGTTCTTAGCTGAAGTTTCCATAAATTACTGAGTATCCAAGAGATTAAGGGTATTAAACCTACTTCAACAGTTGATTTGGTTGCCATACAATAGTTTGTGGATGAAACTATCATGTTTGGGGCTGCCTATGCAGTTGAGGCTAGAAAATGGAAAAAAGTGTTAATGGATTATGTTGAGTCATCTGGTCAGTGTATAAATTATGACAAAAGCATGGTCTACTTCTTCAATACTCCTTTGGACCTTCAGTAGAAAATTTTGGGGTTTCTTGGCTATTCTAGTGGCGAGCTCCCAGTAACCTACTTGGGCCTTCCCTTAACAGTTAAGGATGTTACTCCTACCTACTAGAATTCCATACTAGAAAGGATTCAAAATAAATTGGTTGGGTGGAAAGGTAAGTTATTAAGCAAAGCTAGAAAATATCAACTTTTAAAGGCTTCTCTACAAGGTATCCCGATCTACTTTATGTCCCTATTTAAAATCCCCAAATATATTGCAAAGAAGTTTGAGAGAATACAGAGGAACTTCCTTTGGACTAGTATGGAGTGTTGCAAGTATGAGTAGTAAGTGTTGTCATTGATGTTAACACCTAAGGTCAACATCTAAGAAAGTTATTTGGATGAGTTTGAGCAAGTGTTTGAGAAGTTAGTGCAATTACAGAATTGTTCTATCTCCCAGAACATTGCAGTGTTTTGCTTCACATATCCTTTAGGTTGAATATCTTTATCTGCGGTTTGAAAGTTGTGTTAAGGAGTGTTTGTAGTTGCTATGTCTCAAGTTTGAGCCTCTGGTGTGAATATTTGAGTGAGTTCTGTTCACCAAAGTAAAAATTATTTTTCTAAGTATTCAATGGTGACAAGAAGAATGTATTCTGCTCCACATCTCTCCGCATTTAAGTTTTATAGTTTACGGTTCTAGAATTAAGTTTGGAATGATGTTATGTGTCTTCAGTTAAAGTGGTTCATGATGTGGTGCTCCACAAGCGATCTTTTCTTTGTGACAGTGGCTGACAGTAATGTTTAAGTGGTCTGATTTGAAGAATCTTCTAGATAGAATGTTTGGGGGTTGTGTGGAAGTTCTTGGTGATTGTAATGTGCTTGTGGATGTCTCTAGATCATGTTCTTTCTTTTTGATTGGTCCGCAAAGTGCAATTCGGATCGTGGATGAAGCGTGTTCCTAAAGGTCTTAGTGTTAACACCAGTTTTGGTAGACCTGGTTGTTTTCACTACTTGCAATTATGCTTTGGAGTTTGTGATAGCATGTTGTTGCATGGGAGATTGCATTTGAGTCCCTACTAAGGTCTGGTGCGGTCTACATTCATTCCTTTCCACCACGGGAATGTTTAGGTCTAGACCTAATTTGAATATTGGCTAAGTTTATTGTTTGTGTTGACCTTGAAGATTGTTTCCAAGATTGCGAATGAATAAATATAAATTAGATGATCGGGAAATCTAGTGAAGTTGTTGAGATAGACAAAATAGCTACATGAGAAGCATTATTTGTTGTAGGTGTGATCTGAATGGTATGATAGTGAGTAGTAAAGAATATTTTTTGATGCAAAGAGGTTGCGAAAGATTTAGTTGAGTTTGTGGTGGATCCCTGGTTGCTATGAGATCCATTCTCATTGTAACTATCTTCTTCTATCTTCTTCTACTTCTGGCAGTGAGCCCTTTTTCGCAATGAGCCCCTTCTTTTTGCAATGAGTATTTTTGGAAGTGAGCCTTGTTGTAAATTTTGATATATCATTTAATATTGTGAGTTAATCCTCACCGTGATTTTTCCCTCGTTAGGTTTTCCACGTAAAAATTTGGTGTCTCATGTGTTGAATGTTTGAATGTGCTTAAGTTTCTGATTTCATGCTTTCATGGTTAAATCATAATAACAGTGATTAAGTGGTTGATGTGTTGATGTTTATAAGAAGTTTAGTTTTGGTTACAATTGATTCACCCCCCTTCTCAGTTGTCTTGTGCATTGCAACAATTGGTATCAGAGCAAGGGTACCTTGGAAGGAAGCCTATTAGCTTGAGGTAGATCTAGGATGGCGCACAAGGAGTCTCTGCAGTTCGATGGAATGGACTATGCTCTCTGGAAGGTATGGATGAAAAGTCATCTCATTTCTCTTGGTTATAGTGTATAGAAGATGGAAGATACAAAGTATACTATTCCTCCAAATGGTCCATCATCTGAAGATGAAGTCAAATAGTATGAGTTAAATGGAAAAGCTAGAGATGCTCTATTAAATGCTTTATCTAACACTAAGTGAAAGTTTTGGATCTGGAAACTTCTTATGAGATCTAGGACAAGTTGAAAAAATTATATGAAGGAGATGAATCTATAAAGAATGCTAAATTACAGAACCTAAAGGTGAGGTATGAAGCTCTGAAGATGAGTGATGATGAAAACATAACAATCTACGTGCAAAAAGTTGATGAAATTATCAATGGAATCAAAGGTCTTGGAGGAACTATTGATGAGAATGAGGTTGTGCTAAAGATTCTTAGGTCATTGCCTAAATCCTACAGTCACAAGGTGTCTACAATTGAAGAATTTATGACTGTGAAGAAGATTACAAAGGATCAACTGCTTGGAAAGTTTACTACTTTTGTAATGAGAGAGTCTGGTGATGCTCTGCCAATAACTAAGACTGCTTTCAATGCCAACACTTTAGAGAAGACTTCAAGATCTGAGAAGTATGATGTGGAACCAGATGATGACCTTGATGAGATTAAAGCTAACTTTGTGGATAGAATGCAAAGAGGTGCCACTAAGTTCAAAGGAAAATTATCATTCAAATACTTTACTTGTGGTAAGATTGGTCACTATGCCTCCATGTGTCTGGAGAGAATTGAGAAAGGCAAGAAGAAATTTGAAAGCAAACCTAGGATCATAAAGAAATGCTATTATGTTAGAGAGGATGATGATGATGGTGTAATAGATGATGATTCTGATGATACTAGTGCAAATGAATGCTTGTTTATTGCTATCAAGGAAGAACTTGTGTCTACTAATCCTACTAGCTATGTGAAGGAAGAAAAACTAGTGGAAGAGAGTGCTTTGTCTATCTACTAGGTTGAGAAAGATAAGGATGAATGGATTATTGACAGTGGATGTTCACATCACATGACCAGTGATAAAAGTAAATTTGTAAGTTTGGAAAGTATGATGGAGGACTGGTTAGGTTTGGAGATGATGCAGCTGGTAAGATTTGTGGAAGAGGATTTATTTCTTTTGATGGAAAGTACAATACAGATGATGTTCTCTATGTGAAGGGTTTAAAGCATAATCTTTTAAGTGTTGGTTAGATGTGTGACAAAGGGTATGATCTAAGATTCAAGGATAATGGATGCATGATCATGGAAAGCTCTGGAACAGTGATTGTTGTAAGATCAGAAAATGTCCCCTTGGGGGCTTTTCCCTCATAAGGTTTAGCTCCCGGGTCTTTAGTATGCATTTAGGACATTTTAATTCATATTTTGGCATCCTGATGGAATGAGACCTGGGTTTCATGGCAAATGGGACCTAGAAGGACCTCTTGAGTTGTACCCTACCCAAAATAGGGGGGAGAACTTGGGCACTCGTGCCCTAGTCCTACCCTATTTTGGGGCAGACCCAATTTTTGGGTGTCATTTCATGACTGTTATTAGGTCCCTTTGCCGACACATTAAGTTTGAATTTCAAATATTTTGGTGAGAGTGCTTGTAGTTGCATATATAAGCATGCTTAGACATTTATTTATAAACTAGATTTCAATTAGATGATCATTGTGAACTCTATGCATTCTCAAGGTGATTTAAGGCTTATATTGTGTTGTAAGAGCAGACTTGTATGTTTTGTGTGTTGATATTTGTAGATTTGCGCATCAATTTCCTCATGGCATGAAGAGCCTCTTCCTCCATGAGAGATTCACTACAAGGTAACATAATATTGTGTTTTTATCATTAATTCCTTTGTTTTTTGCCTCTGCCTCACAAGGGCATGCACTCTTTGTCTGACAACAGTGTTCAGAGACTTAAGTGTCCTCTGGGGCTTGACTAAGGCAAGCCTCTAAACACCACAACCCCCAAACCAAGTTTTTTTATTGCAGGTTACAAGTGTCGCATTTGGGAAAAGTGGATTTGCAGGAAGGATTGGTAGGCATTAAGGATTCAGGATCTGAAGAAAAGCAAGACAAAGGAGCACTTCCAAGACTTGGGCGCTCACTCTAGTGTCCTCCATAGATAGATCTTTGAAAATAGAAGTTACAGGGCTAATCAATGTCGGAAGGAGGTTCAGATTCCCCAAAAAAGTAGGTACCTTGGACTTGGGTGCACCTTAGTCCCCGACTATTCCGCCTTGAAACCCTGAAAACAGGTATTTTGTGATTTGGTATTTTACTCCTGTCTGCAAGAGTTTTTTTGTCTTTCGTCAATTTGTTGTCGTATTTGCATAATTAGGGTTTTAATGGTTAATTGGGCATAAGAGAATGAAAAATAATAATTAAATTCCCTAATCCAAGTTTCCCTACATCTACAAGTGACCTAGGGTATGATAGTGCTCGCCACTGAACCCTAGATCCTTCAATGTTTAGTAGAGAGGCAGATTTAAACATCTAAAAACTAGAACATTAACAAAATCCAATTTTACCCTAAACATTTTGGTGAACCCATGTTTTTGGACTTACATTGCAACTTTCTGAGTGTTTGTCTTCAGATTTGGATTGATTTCATTCATTCATATAGTCATTCATTTAATTGCATTGAGAAAAATTCAAAAAAAAATGAAAATTTTGTAAAATACAAAAAAAATGCATTGTTTGGCTTACTAAATTGCATCAATTCTTTCTAAATTTTCCTAATTCATGATTTTTGAAATAGATCTGATATAAACTATAGAAAAATCTAAAAATTTAAAAATTTGCATTGCATTTTTATCATTTAATTGCTAGGGTCTTGTGGAAATTTTGACAATTTTATATAACCTAGTAATTCCAAAATCTAGGGTTAGTAGGCAAAATCTTTTCTCAGATTTTTCTACTAATTTTAGAGGCCCATTCAAATTTGTATTTTTCTATAGTCTTGCATTTTAGTGTGAATTTGCATTTAGATTCAAAATATTTGCAATTTTGCATAGAAAATTTCAACAAAAAACTATCAATTTTGATGCATTTTCATTAAATTTGCATGGGCATTTTGCATGTTTAACCCTAAAAATTATTTTCAGATCTAAGATTATTTAATTTCTATCATAAATCAGACCTTAAAATTCTCACATACCATTTTGTCCCAAGATCTCAAACCTAGGGCATCAAAAACAACGATTTTCACTAAATTTGGCCTTATCGACTTTATAAACTTGCACCATATGTGTGTTGTGAAAGGTATTTTGGCATTATTTTTCTATTATTAGGGTAATCATTTGCTTCCCCTCATAAAAATCTTCACAACACCCTTTTATTGGGCTCTTGTAGTGAAAATTTGGTGAAAAACTACATATTTTAGCTATTTTGGCCTTAGGGTTTGACCTAGTTTGCACTCCAAGCGTGTTGTGATCAATTTTATGGATTGAGGTGACTAATATTATTGATATTATTTTCTATACCTCCTGATATTCCTTACAACACCTCCTTTGCTAGGTCTTGGAGTTGAAAAACCGTGAAAAATTGCATATTTTGCTATATTTTCACTAGGGATTTACCTTAAGTGGCACTAAAAGTGTGTTGTGCTGGGTATTTCGACACCAAGTGGATGTTATTACTAATATTATTTGTTTTTTATCAACATTTTCCTCACAACACCCTTTGTTATGCTCTTTTGCATTGAATTTTGGTGAAAAAAGTGCCTATTTTGACACATTTTCACTATATTTTGACTTGGCATCAACTTGAAATTGCATCAAGAGTGTGTTGAGAAAGATACTTTTGTTTTTTTGGACTGATATTAGACATATAACTTGCTTCCCTTGACTGAAATACGCACAACATCCTTTGTTTCATTCATTTGCATTGAAAAGAGTACAAACAATCAAGTATTTTGGCCATCAATCGTATCCTTCTCCTAGGATTTGTTCTCTTAGTTTGTGCATTGTGTGTTGTATGCTTTTGTATAAGCTTTATGACATGTTGTCCTAAAAAAAATATCCCTTTGAGAAGAAGTAAAAGATTTTAATGGGATCTAGTGCTCTTGAAGAAGTTGGCACTTTGGACACCTTCTTTACAAAAGGAGAAACTCAAATTGTGCAAGATATTATACATTCTCCAACCTCAATGGAAGAACAAACTTTTCATGATGTTGATAATACTATTGAGGTAGTAGGATATGTATCTAATGAGCAAATAGAAAAATTGGATAAAGACCTAGCTGAATTTCAAACATTTATGGAAAATGAGAGAATAGCTGAAGAAGTCATTCCTACAATTTATAATATAAGAGAATTGATAAAAGAATGACAAGATATATTTAATGCACTTCGTGGTCTAGGACATAATGTACAAACCAATATCATGCCGGTAACCGAATGTGCGTAAATGATAAATAACACTTTATCACCATCTCACACTCAAGTTTCCATACCTATACCAAATACAAGAATATACACGTTTACATCAATGATCTTAACAACTAATGTGAACACTTGTAGTAATGCTACCACTGGTATTGGAGTATCTAATGGCACTAATTACAAAGCTATGGGATTTAATTATCAAAATTTGATTCCTAAAGGGACCTCTCCTATGAATAATTATTCTCAACCTCTTATCTATTCTACTCATTCCCAGCTACCTATTACACACTCGCAACCATCTTCCACCTATCATTATGGCCAACCACTATTAACATATTCTCAACCTTCACATATTGTATCTCAAGCACATTCACCTCTTCACTTTGGTTCTAATTCCTCATAACAAACTGCATATCCCAATGATGCCATCCTAAACCAACTTTTACAGGGCATGACAGCTTTGCAACAAAAGGGAACAAATTTGACAAATTCTTTGCAGCCTAGTCTACCAACATATCATGCCCGTAATTTGTTATCCTATGCAATTTTGAGAACTCCTATGCCTGAGAAGTTTGAGAGTCCTCACTTTGAAAAATATGGTGGAAAAGGTGATCCTAATATCCATGTGGTAGCATTCACAGCTGTGTAGTGATTTCTATTTTGAAGAGGATTTGTTGGAAAAACTTTTCCCACAGTCTCTCAAAGATACTGCTTTAGAATGGTTTTGCTCATTGCCTCTGAATTCAATACACTCCTTTTCCCAGTTGATTGATCAATTTTTACAACATTTTCAAGCAAATATCGGACCCCAAGTCACTCTTATTGACTTGGTTCAATGCAAACAAGGTCCCAAAGAAAAGTTGACTGAATTCATTAGTCAATATCAAGGACTGTATACACAAATTTAGTATCAGATGAAAGATGAGGATGTTCAAAAGATATTTATTAGAAATTTTCAACCTAATATTTGTGACAAAATCATCTTGATGAAGTACAACTCTTTTCAACATTTGTGCACTGCCCTTCGTGATTATCAACTTTCATCTAGTCAATATGATAACCAAAACTCATTGGCTCAAGTTGGTCAATCCATGGGTGGATCATCACAAAACAATTTTAAGAGAAACAACAATAGGAGTTTCATCAAGATCAATGGACTAAATACAAATGTGTTTGCTATAAATAATCCAAAGAAAACATCATATCAACTGAGAAAGTTTACTCTGATATGTGAGTCCTATCATTCCATAATGAATCAAGCTATGAGTAATAACACCCTGAAGCTTCCCCCGATTAAGCCTATTGATCCTAGTAAACAAGGACCTTACTTCGATGTTAATACCTTTTGTCATTATCATCGGACGCAAGGACATGACACTGAATGATATATGTGTCTTAAACATGAGATACAGGACCTTATTGATTCAAATGTCATCCAAGTATCGGGTGTGAATGATAATGGAAATAAGTCGATTGCTCCGCCGAATTAGAATTTACAAATCTTCACTAAGCCTTTTCCTAAACGTACCGAAAATGATATGGTGGAACAAGATTTAGTGGAAGTAGATGAGGATGATTACTTGGACTATGATAGTATCGTGGGAATGATTGAAGTAGATAAGAAACAAGTGAATAACCCACCTCGTCCACAAAGAAATGGAATTTATGTTGAGTTTCCTCCTCTGTTATCCTTGTATGGATTGGGAGATAACCAAAATGCATCTAAAAAGCAAGAACAACGACCGATACAGATGAGTAAGATGGTACAGGATGACTCCTGTTACTATTCTAGAAAGATTCAACAATGAAAACTCGCTAAAAATTAGAAAAGAGAAAGACGACAATCAATAGTCAGAAATAATAATGATTCTCCCCCTCATAAGGAACAAAAAGTCTCATTTAAACAAGGATTTAAGGAACAAACATCATATGATAACAAACAAGAATTTCATAAGAACCACTCAAATTTTGCATTAAACATGATCGAGTACCTCTCCAAAAGGTTCGAGAGCTCCAAGATATAATATGAAGACCCTATAGGTAAGTATCTCTAACCCTTTATCTCTCTCGTGATGTGCTTCCCCCATGATGTGTTATGTGTTGTTTAGGCCTCCTGGGATGACCTCGGATTCTCTTGTAAGGTTTAGGATACCAGGAGACCGCCTCTATTGTGACATTCTTCTATTTGTATCATCATTCTTCTATATTCCTTCTCTATATAATTTCATTGTTGTGTGTTGTGTCTTACGGACATAGCGTTGTGGTTGGTGACTTGGGGGCACCCTCCTACGTGACTGTCCCTAAGACACTTGTTTTCTCCTCTCTTATTTATTGTTTCTCTTCCTCTAGTGTTTCCACCTAGCGGGCGGATGATGACAAACATTTATACTGATGCGGACCTAGTGTCCCTTTTGAGAGCAATCAAAAAATGGACTTAGTTCCTAATATGACGATGGGGTTGTATATTTTATCTGAGACTCGGCTAGTGGAAGAACTCATTGTTTCCGCGTAGTGAATTTCATGATGTTTCTATCGCATTTACAAACTTTAACAATACTGCTGCTCTAAGCACCTTTGTTTGCCTTTGAATCTGGCCTTGGTGGTACTCGATTCAGAGAGTTTCATGATATAGACCTATGGTTATCCTTGAACTCTAGATTCATTGTATAACCTTGGCTCTTTGTGTGGTTAATCATATGCATTGATGTTGTTTATTATCATGATGTTCTAGACACTAACATGTTTCTTGCAGGGATGTGTTTGTGGGAATATTTGGCGATCGTGAAGTACATGTCAGCTCTAGGGGGCATGGGCTTTGCGAAAGTCAGTGTTCCCTTGTGTGTTTTCTTCCTACCTTAACATGCTTGATATCAATAACTAATATCAACCACCTTAAGGTGGGGGCATAGATAAGGTAAGCTATCTGTTATAGATGTTAGCAATGTGTTTGACCTCAGATGCAGAGACTTGCACCCCAGGGTAGTGCATCATGCATCCTAAGCTTGTTTGCAATCAATCAATCAATCATGTAAGCCCTCTGCGGAGGTGGGACATTGAGCATATCTTTTTTCTTAAGCCCTCTGGGGAGGTGGGGATGGTGTATTTCTCAGAGCAGATTACATCATCCTGTCATTTTTAAAAGTCCTCGATGGAGGCGGGGAGTGGTTTTGTGACTAACTCAAACTTTAAGCATGTCTTCGGCAATTGTTGTGGCGAAGCCCAATCATTGGGGTGTGCCTGTAATGTCCCTAAGATGGTGTTGGACCTAGAAATAGGTACGCTCCATCACTTGTCTGCCATTTTTTCTCTATGTCTTCAAGTGTGTGTGTTTTGGCATGCTTATTTTGTGTGGCATGTTTGTTTCCCCATATATAGAGACCTACGCCCTAGGGTAGTGCATCCTGTATTATGGGAGGTTTTTTTACTTTCCAGTATTTGCATTTGCATTTCATATATATAAGAAAGAAAAAAGAAAAGATATCATTTCTGTCTTCCATGCATTAATGTGTCTTCTATGCATTGACTGCCTTCTCCGTGTTCTGCGTGACTGTAATTGTCTTATACGTGTTTTGCATGTCTGTTACTACCTTCTATGTGATTGGCGTGTCTTCTCTGTGCTTGATGTGTTTGTTGTGTTTGTGACCTTACTTTAATGCATGTATTGGCCTCGCATTTATACATACATTAAAGTGGGGGACAAATGTAACGTCAAAAAATGTCCCCTTGGGGGCTTTTCCCTCATAAGGTTTAGCTCCCAGGTCTTTAGTATGCATTTAGGACATTTTAGTTCATATTTTGGCATCCCAATGGAATGAGACCTGGGTTTCATGGCAAATGGGACCTAGAAGGACCCCTTGAGTTGTACCCTGCCCAAAATAGGGGGGAGGACTTGGGTGCTCACACCCTAGTCCTGCCCTATTTTGGGGCAGCCCAAATTTTTGGGTGTCGGTTTGTGACCATTATTAGGTCCCTTTACCGACACGATAAGTTTGAATTTCAAATATCTTGGCGGGAGTGCTTGTAGTTGCATATATAAGCATGCTTAGGCATTCATTTGTAAACTAGATTTCAATTAGATGATCATTGTGAACTCTAGGCATTCTCAAGGTGATTCAAGGCTTCTATTGTGTTGCAAGAGTAGACTTGTATGTTTTGTGTGTTGATATTTACAGATTTGAGCATCAATTTCCTCATGGCATGAAGAGCCTCTTCCTCCATGAGAGCTTCACTACAAGGTGACATAATATTGTGTTTTTATTATTGATTCCTTTAGTTTTTTCCTCTGCCTCACAAGGGCATGCACTCTTTATCTAACAACGGTGTTCGGAGACTTAAGTGTCCTCTAGGGCTTGAATGAGGCAAGCCTCTAAACACCACAACCCCCAAACCAAGTCTTGTGATTGTAGGTTACAAGTGTCACATTTGGGAAAAGTGGAGTTGTAGGAAGGATTGGCAGGCATCAAGAATTTGGGATCTGAAGAAAAGTAGGACAAAGGAGCACTTCTAGGACTTAGGTGCTCACTCTAGTGTCCTCCGTAGATAGATCTCTGAAAATAGAAGTTACAGGGCTGATCAATGTCAGAAGGAGGTCCAGATTCCCTAAAAAAGTAGGTACCTTGGACTTGGGCACCCACACCTTAGTCCCCGACTATTCCACCTCGGAACCCTAAAAATAGGTATTCTGTGATTTGGTATTTTACTCATGTCTGCAAGAGCTTTTTCCATCTTTCGTCAATTTGTTGTTGTATTTGCATATTTAGGGTTTTAATTGTTAATTGGGCATAAGAGAAGGAAAATTAATAATTAAATTCCCTAATCCAAGTTTCCCTACATCTGCAAGTGACCTAGGGTGTGATAGTGCTCGCCACTCGACCCTAGATCCTTCAATGTTTAGTGGAGAAGCGGATTTAAACATCTAAAAACTAGAACATTAACAAAATCCAATTTTACCCTAAACAATTGCTACTGGTAAGAAGACTAGAGGTAATGTTTATCATTTGAGAGGAACTAATGATTGTTGTTTGTTGGCTCAAACAGATGAGAGTTGGTTGTGGCATAGAAGGATGCGCCATATCAAAATTTTGACTACTTGGTGAAGATAAGTTCAGTACAAGTGAGAGATCTGCCTAGGCTTGTGAAGCCTGCTAATACTATTTGCAAGGAATGTCAATTGGGGAAACAAATAAGGACAAGTTTCAAGAGTAAAGAATAATTTTCTGCTAGATTTCTTAAGATGGTGCATACAGATTTGTGTGGTCCTACAAGAACAAGAAGTTTACAAGGAGACAAGTATTTTATGTTGCTTATTGATGATTATTCTAGAATGACTTGGGTTACTTTTCTAAAAGATAAATCAGAAGCCCTAGACAAGTTCAAAGTTTTCAAGGTGATGGTTGAGAATGAGTTAGAATTGAGGATCAAATGCTTAAGGTCTAATAGAGGAGGTGAGTTTACATCAAATGAATTCAATATTTTCTGTGAAGAACATGGGATAAAAAGACAGTTGTTTGCTCCTAGGACTCCCTAGTAGAATGGAGTTGTTGAAAGAAAGAATAGGACAGTTCAAGAGGCTGCTAGGTCAATGATGAAGGATGACAACCTACCAGAAGTGTATTGGAGAGAAGCCATACATACTATTGTCTACATTCAAAACAGAGTTCAAGTCAAAGGTAATGGTACTAAAACTCCTTATGAATTGTGGTATGGAAGAGTTCCTACAGTGAAATATTTCAAAGTTTTTGGAAGCAACTGTTATATTAGAAGAGAAGAAGAGTTAGGCAAGTTTGATGCTAGGTGTGATGAAGGAATTTTCCTTTTATACTCTACTAAGAGTAAGGCCTATCAGTGCTACAATAAGAGATTGAGAAAGATCATTTAGAGTGCTAATGTGAAGGTTGATGAAGACAGGGAAAGAATATCAAATTTGAGTGGCTATGAATCAAATGAACCTGCTATTATAGTAAATGAAAAAAAAGTTGAACAAAAAGATAGTCAAATTAAAGAAGAAAAGGCTCCGGAAAGTGTTGTTAAGACTTCCAGGTATGTAAGGATTAATCATTCTAAAGATCAGATTATTGGTGATAAAAGTAAAGGGGTATTGACAAGGAAAAGAGCTGCAGAAGAACAAGTGAACTACTATTTACTTTCAAAGATTGAACCCAAAACTGTAACTGAAGCCTGCAAAGATGAAAATTAGGTAAAGGAAATGGAAGAAGAGCTGATGCAGATAGAGAAGAATCAAACTTGGGAATTGGTTCCTAGACCTACTGATAAGAATGTGATTGGAACTAAATGGGTTTTTAGAAACAAAATGAATGAAAATGGAGAAGTAGTAAGAAACAAAGCAAGACTGGTATGCAAAGGATATTCTTAGGTTGAAGGTATAGATTTTGAGGAGACTTATGGTTGTATGGAAAGGACTGAAGCAATAAGAATGCTTCTGGCATTTGTAGTACACAAAGATTTCAAAGTGTACCAAATGGATGTGATTTCTGCATTCTTGAATGGAGAGTTGGAAGAAGAGGTCTACATTGAACAACTAGAAGGATTTCAGTTATCAAACCAAGGTGACATGGTGTGCAGATTAAAGAAAGCCTTGTATGGACTAAAGCAAGCCCCTAAAGCCTAGTATACAAGGTTGGATAAGTATTTGTTGCAATTAGGGTTCAGTAAAGGTACTGCAGATAGTAATCTCTATTTCAAATTCAATGATGATCAAATTATGATTGTTGTAGTCTTTGTTGATGATATTATCTTTAGAGGCGATGAAGGTATGTGTAAGAAATTTGCAGAGGAAATGCAAAAGGAGTTTGAGATATCTATGTTTGGTGAAATGAATTTTTTTCTAGGACTACATAGTACTCAATCAGAAAAAAAGATTTTTCATTTCTTAGTCCAAGTATGTGAAAGAGTTGTTGAAGAAGTTTGGAATGGAGGATTCTAAGCCAGTATGTACCCCTATGGTAACTAGTTGCAAGCTGAGCAAGAATGATGAATCACCTAAGACTAACCAGAAAAAGTATAGGTCTATGATTGGAGGACTACTTTATCTAACCTATACCAGACCATTTGTAATGCATGCAGTTTGTCTTGTGGTAAGATTTCAAGAAGATCCTAGAGAGTCACATGTGTTGGTAGTTAAGAGGATGATGAGATATTTAAAAGGCACTTCAAACTATGAATTGTAGTATCCTAAAGATACTAACTCCACTCTTAGTGCTTATACAGATGCAAATTGGGCTAGAGATGTTGATGACAAAAAAAGTACAAGTGGAGGTGCTTTCTTCTTGGGTAAGAGATTAGTTTCATGGTTGAGCAAGAAGCAAGATTCAATTTCTTTGTCTACTGTAGAAGCATAATATATTGCTGCAGCATGTTGTTGTACTCAAGTGCTATGGATGAAGCAAACATTGAAGGATATAAGAGTTGTGTATGGAGAACCAATTTCAATCTTTTGTGACAATACAAGTGCTATAAACATTTCAAAGAATCCAGTGATGCACTCAAGAACAAAGCATATATCAATAAGGTATCACTTTCTAAGAGAAAAGGTAACAGAGAATGAAGTAAAGATGGAATATGTGTCTACAAAGGATTAGATTGCAGGTATTTTTACAAAGCCTCTGCCTAAGGATACTTTTGAGTATCAAAGGGAGAAGTTAGGGGTTATTACCCCTCCTACTCTAAACTAAGATGCGTAGAAAGTGCATCAGTTTGGTGGTTCCCAAAGTCTCATTTTTTATCTAGATTGATGTTTTGAAGGCTACCTCTCAAGGGGAGTAGGTAGATGTTGCTGATATGAGTTCCTGATTAAGAGCAGTAAGTGTTGTAGTGTTGGTGACAAGGGGAGTAGTGTAGTGGTAGTAAGATCTAAGTTGAGCCTTGATAACTAAAGAGTGTGAGAAGGTCCGTCACCCTTTGCCATTGATGTCAAAGGGTGAGAGAAGTTCATGTGAAAAACTTAAGGATAGAGATTTTGATTGATGTCAAAAGAGGGAGTAAGTTGTAGCCAGATAAAGCATAAAGTAAGGGGGAGCAAAGAAGCAAAGCAAGTCTGTTTGTCTTGATGGTTTTTCACATCATGTGTTGCCATCAATGACAAAGGGGGAGATTGTTGCAAGTATGAGTAGTAAGTGTTGTCATTGATGTCAACATGTAAGGTTAACATCTAAGAAAGTTATTTGAATGAGTTTAAGCAAGTGTTTGAGAAGTTAGTGCAATTGTAGAATTGTTCTATCTCCCAGAACAGTGTAGTGTTTTGCTCTGCATATCCTGTAGGTTGAATATCTTTATTTGCAGTTTGAAATTTATGTTAAGGAGTGTCTATATTTGCTATGTCTCAAGTTTGAGCCTCCGATGTGAAGATTTGAGTGAGTTCTGTTCACCAGAGTAAAAACTATTTTTTTGAGTATTCAATGGTGACAAGGAGAATTTATTCTACTCCACATCTCTCTGCATTTAAGTTTTATAGTTTGCAGCTCTAGAATTAAGTTTGGAAGGATGTTATGTGTCTTCAGTTAAAGTGGTTCGTGATTTGGTGCTCTACAAGTGATCTTTTCTTTGTGACAGTGGCTGATAGTAATGTTAAGTGGTCTGGTTTGAAAAATCTTCTGGATAGAATGTTTGGGGGTTGTGAGGATGTTCTTGGTGATTATAACATGCTTGTGGATGTCTCTAGATCATGTTCTTGCTTTTTGATTGGTCCACAAAGTGTAATTCAGATCGTGGATGAAGCGTGGTCCTAAAGGTCTTAGTGTTAACACCAATTTTGGTCAACCTAGTTATTTTCACTACTTGTTATTATGCTTTGGAGTTTGTGATAGCATGTTGTTGCATGGGAGATTGCATTTGAGTCCTTGCTAAGGTGTGGTGTGGTCCACATTCATTCCTTTCCACCACGGGAATGTTTAGGTCCAAACCTAATTTGAATATTGGCTAAGTTTATTGTTTGTGCCAACCTTGAAGATTGTTTCCAATATTCTGAATGTATAAATATGAATTAGATGATCAAGAAATATAGTACAGTTGTTGAGATAGATGAAATGGCTATTGCAAATATGTGCCTAATCGATGTTGTCATTGATGTCAACATATCCTTGTTGCCATTGGTGTCAACTGTATCCTATTTTGTTGCATGTTTAGAAGACTAGAATGTTGAGAATATTGAGAAAATTAATGAAGATCAATGTATGTGGACCATATGGATGTGTAGAGGATTGTCTAAAGTAGCTCTAGTTAAGTTTTGAGAGGTCTGCATGAAGATTTGAAGAAGTTATGGCCATCTGAGTAGAACTGAGTTTTGTTGTGTTCAGAAGAGACAGAGTGATAGTAAATTGGTCTGGATTGCTCTGCATTGAAATATCATGGTCTGCAGTTCTAGAGGTATGTTTGGGAAGTTAGTTTGTATCATCAACTCAAGTGGTTCATGGTTTAGAGGTCCGCAAGCAATCTTTCTAGTGTGACAATCATGACAAACAGTGTTCTTGAGGTTCCAGGAGAAGATGCAAGTGATTCTAATGATTTGGAGAAGTGCAGATGTCTTTGCTAAATTCAATGTGCTCATGGAGGTCTCTGGATCATGTGCCTATTATGTTGGAGGTCCGCATTGAAGACCGAGCTCATTTTTGAAGATTTTCTTCTTGGTGTTGTTGGTTTTCCCAATCTTGGCCGACCGGATGATTCTAGCATGTTGTGGGTGATCTAAGAGAAATTCCATGGAGCGTGGTGTGTTGATCGAGGAAGATTTAAGTCCCAATTATGTTTGGCCAATAGCTTATCGATTCGCATTAAGTCAGATGTTTGGAGTGCCAACCTTGATGTTTATTCCAAGGTTGATAAAGCATATAAAAGCATACAGTTGAGTTATTGAAAATCATCATTGTGCGAAATAATCAAATTCCAAGAAAGGATCAGAGGCAAAGCAGAGAAGAGGAGGAGCAGAGGAACAAGAATAGTAAAGGATGAAGTAATAGTGAAGAAGTATTTGGAAGAAGAGAAGAAGTTTTATGAGCATTCAATGAGACTGAACTAGGCATGAAGAAGATGCTATTTCTCAGTTAATTCCTTCTATATTAAACATAAATTATGTAGGCAATGAGCCTCTTTTGAGCAGTGAGCTCTAGGCAATGCACCCGAAGGCAAGTGCCTTCCCATTTTTAAGTACTTTTAATAGGGTACGAATCTTGTGGGTTAGCCCCCACCATGGTTTTCCCTTAACCGGGTTTCCACGTTAAAAATCTTGGTGTCAATTGTGTTAATTGTGTTTCTGCTCATGTGTTATTGTTTCATGTTTTAATGTTTACATCATTAATCTGTTTGTAAGCTGTGAAAGAAGATTAAAAAGAGAAAAGGTTGATTTTGTGGGACAACTGATTCACCCCCCCTCTCAGTTGTTTGGCCTAATTCCAACAATTGGTATCAGAGCCAAGTTCCTCTAAAAGAAGCTTGACCACTTGAGGAGATCCAGAATGTCGACTTACAAGAAAGACAGTCTGAGATTTGATGGAACAAATTACACTCTATGGAAGATGCGCATGCAGTGTCATTTGCAATGTATGGGAGATGCCTACTAGTTGATAACTAAGAATGAATATAAGATTCCAGAAAAAGGTCCTACAACTCTAGATGAAATCAAAGATGCTGAGAACAACACTCGAGCTATAGAAGCCTTGTTGAGTGCCTTGTCTGATATAGAAATGACAAATGTACTGGAATTAAAAACTATGCATGAAATTGGGGAGAAGTTGGAAACACTGCATGAAGGTGATGAACATGTCAAATGTGCCAAGCTACAAAGCATGAAGGGTAGATATGAAAGCTTAAGGATGAGTGAAGATGAAAATATTACCTCCTACATGCTAAAAGTGAATGAACTTGTGAGCGGTATAAGGTGTGCTGGTGGAAAATTGGAAGAATCAGAAATTGTTTCCAAAGTGCTTAGATCCTTACCTCCGGCCTACAAGCATAAAGTTGCTACCATTGAAGAAATCAGGACTGTGACAACTGTTACAAGGGATCAGTTGGTTGGTGAGCATCTTTGCACGAGAGAAAGGCATCTTTGGGCGGTCAAGGGAGGTTATGACATGTAAGAGGAATATGATATTTTTAGTCAGTGTATGACAGATTCTCTGACAGATGTAAGGTGCGTAAGAGCATCTGTCGTAACCTATCTTGGGATCAGGCACCCACTTTGGGATGGGATGTTTGAGAAGTGTCCTTAGGCGTGGGTTTTGGGGCATGAGTCCAAGATGGACGCCCATCTCTAGAAGGTTCCATATTTGCCTTGTAAACTCTATATAAATAGGTGCTTGGATGGGAGATAGATAACTTTGGTACAAGTATTGTTATGCTACCAGAATATCTCTAGATTTGACATTCGAAGACTCCTGAAAGAGCATTGGCTCTGAAACTGTATTGTAATCTGTTATTGTTTACTGTAATACATTTGAGTTGTGTTTTGAAGTGTGGGGTTTTTCACTCGTAAGGGTTTTCCCCACGTATATTTTGTCTCTCTCTCTCTTCTGTCTACTTTCTGTGTGTATGTGTATTGCTGCTATATCTCTGTTAGATGTTCTATGTTGCTATAGTTGTAATAATTAAATTGAATTTGCATACATCTCTCCTCATTAGATTAGTGTAGGAAGTGATTTCCCCACATCGAGCTTCCTTTCAGTACTATTGTCTACACTCTCAACTGGGTGCAGATCAAAGGCAATTCTAGTAAGACCCCTTATGAACTATGATTTGGTCATCCTCCTACTGTGAGATACTTCAGAGTTTTTGTTAGTAAATGCTATATCAAAAGACATGAGGATCTAGGCAAGTTTGAAGCAATAAGTGATGAAGGGATATTTCTGGGTTAGTCTACTCAAAGAAAGGCATACCGGTGCTTTAACAAAAGATTGAAAAAGATTGTTGAAAGTGCAAATGTTAGAGTTGATGAGAGCAAAGAAGGACATTCCAAGTCTTGCGGATATGACTCAGATGATCAAGATGAAAGTCAAAGTCAAGGAAGACAAGTTCAAACCTAGACCCAAATTCAGATTGATCTGAAAAATCCAGTACTCAAGAGGTTAGTACAGATGTTGAAGAACAAGCTCAAGAAACAGAGGTTCAAATAAATCCCAAAACTCCTAGGTATGTAAGACTGAGTCATCCTAAAGATTAGATCATAGGAGATAGATATAAAGGTGTTCAAACTAGGAAAAGAATTGTTGAAGATCAAGAGGAAATTTGTTTGATTTCAAAGATTGAACCAAATTCAGTAAGTGAAGCTTTCAATGATGAAAATTGGGTAAAATCCATTGAAGAAGAATTAATGCAAATTGAAAAGAATCACACTTGGGATCTTGTTCCTAGACTTGAAGATAAAAATGTGATTGGAACTAAATGGGTCTTTCAGAATAAACTAAATGAAGATGGTGAAGTTGTAAGAAACAAAGCAAGGTTGGTCTACAAAGGATATTCTCAAGTGGAAGGAATTGATTTTGAAGAAACTTTTGCTCTGGTGGTAAGAATAGAGGTAGTCAGACTATTTCTTGCATTTGCTGCTTATAAAGATTTTAAGGTCTATCAGATGGATGTCAAGTTAGCATTTCTAAACGAAGAATTAGAAGAAGTCTACATTGAGCAACCGAAAGGATTTTAGTTGTCTAATCAGAGAGATATGGTCTGTAGGTTGAGGAAAGCATTGTATGGACTCAAACAAGCCCCAAGAGCTTGGTATGCAAGATTAGATAAGTATCTGCTAAAGCTAGGATATAGCAAAGGCACTTCTGACAGTAATCTTTACTTCAAGATTGATCATGAGCACATTCTAATTGTTGAGGTATTTGTTGATGATATTAACTTTGGTAGAAATGAGAGTATGTGCAAAACATTTGTTGATCAGATGCAGAGTGAATTTGAGATGTCCATGTTTGGTGAAATGAATTTCTTCTTAGGTCTACAAATCATTCAGTCAGATAAAGGTATCTTCATATCTCAATCTAAGTATGTAAGAGAATTGTTGAAAAAGTTTGGAATGGAAGATTCAAAGCCAATGGGTACACCCATGGTAACTAGATGTAAGCTGAGTAAGGATGATGATTCCCCTAAGGCAAATCAAAAAAGGTATAGATCAATGATTGGAGGACTGCTCTATCTGACTCAGACTAGACCTGATATCATGAATGTAGTTGGACTTGTTGCTAGATTTCAAGCTGATCCTAGAGAATCCCATGTTGTAGTAGTCAAGACAATTTTCAAATATCTCAAAGGGACACTTGATTATCGCTTATGGTATCCAAAGGATAATGACTTCACTCTTCATGCATATATAGATGTTGATTGGGTAGGAGATGTGGATGATAGAAAAGATACCAGTGGTGGTGCATTCTTTTTGGGAAGTAAATTGGTTTCTTGGTTGAGCAAAATGTAGGAGGCAATATCCCTATCTACAACAGAGGCAGAGTATATAGCAGCAACAAACAATTGTACTCAAGTTCTGTGGATGAAGCAAATGCTGAAGGACATCAAAATTGTGTTTGAGGAGCCTATCACAATCTTCTATGATAATTCAAGTGCAATAAGCATCTCAAAAAATCTGGTGTTACATTCAAAGACAAAGCACATATCAATCAAGTTTCACTTCTTGAGAGAGAAGGTTAATGAGAATAAAGTCAGATTGGAGTTTGTTTCTTCAAAGGATTAGATTGCAGATATTTTCACCAAGCCTCTACCCAAGGATACTTTTGATTATCTCAAAGAGAAGTTAGGGGTTATTACCCCTCCTAATCAGAACTAAGATGCACTAGGGTGTATCAGTCCGGTGGAATTCACAGTCATATCTTGTGATCCGGATTGATGTTAAGGAGATACTACTCAGGGGGAGTAGTCAATATGTAAATTTTGAAATCAATCTGAAATAAAAAGGGGAATAAAAGATTGCAAATATGTGCCCTTTGCCATTGATGTCAAAGGGGGAGAGAAGTCATGTGAAAAAATAGTTGCTGATGAAAGGGGGAGCAGTGAAGAAAGTAGTTGCAGAAGTGATAAGAGAAAGGGGGAGAAGTTCTTGTCTTGATGGTTGAATCAATTTTTTACATCATATGTTGCCATCAATGACAAAGGGGGAAATTGTTGCAAAAATGTGCCTAATCAGTGTTGTCATTGATGTCAACATATCCTTATTGCCATTGGTGTCAACTGTATCCTATTTTGTTGCCTGTTTAGAAGACTAGAATGTTGAGGATATTGAAAAAATTAATGAAGATCAATGTATGCAGACCATATGGTTGTGTAGAGGATTGTCTAAAGTAGCTCCCGTTAATCTTTGAGAGGTCTGCGTGAAGATTTGAATAAGCTATGGCCATCTAAGTAGAACTTGGTTTTGTTGTGTTCAGAAGAGACAGAGTGACAATAAATTGGTACGGATTGCTCCGCATTGAAATATTATGATCTGCGGTTCTAGAGGTATGTTTGGGAAGTCAGTGTGTATCATCAACTCAAGTGGTTCATGGTTTAGAGGTCCGCAAGCAATCTTTCTACTGTGATAGTCATGATAGACAGTGTTCTTAAGGTTCCAGGAGAAGATGCAAGTGATTATGATGATTTGGATGAGTGCGGATGTCTTTGCTAAATTTAATGTTCTTGTGGAGGTCTCTGGATTGTGTGTCTATTGTGTTGGAGGTCCGCATTGAAGACTGAGCTCGTTGTTGAAGATTTTCTTCTTGGTGTTGCTATTGTTCCTAGTCTTGGCTAACTGTATGATTCTAGCATGTTGCAGATGATCTAAGAGAAATTCCATGGAGCGTGGCATGTTGATCGAGGAAGATTTGAGTCCTAGTTATGTTTGGCTAATAGCTTAGTGATTCGCATTAAGTCAGATGTTTGGAGTACCGACCTTGATGTTTCTTCCAAGGTTGATAAAGCATATAAAAGCATGTAGTTGAGTTGTTGAAAATCATCCTTGTGCAAAATAATCAAATTCCAAGAAAGGATCAGAGGCAAAGCAGAGAAGAAGAGGAGGCAAAGCAGAGAAGAAGAGGAGCAGAGGAACAAGAACAGTAAAGGATGAAGTAATAGTGAAGAAGTATTTGGAAGAAGAGTAGAATATTTATAAGCATTCAATGAGACTGAACCAGGCATGAAGAAGATGCTATTTCTTAGTTAATTCCTTCTATATTAAATATAAATTCTGTAGGCAGTGAGCCTCTTTTGAGCAATGAGCTCTAGGTAGTGCACCCGAAGGCAAGTGCCTTCTCATTTTTAAGTACTTTTAACAGGGTACAAATCTTGTAGGTTAAACCCCACCATGGTTTTCCCTTAACCGGGTTTCCACATTAAAAATATTGGTGTCAATTGTGTTAATTGTGTTTCTGCTCATGTGTTATTGTTTCATGCTTTAATGTTTACATCATTAATCTGTTTGTACACTGTGAAAGAAGATTAAAAAGAGAAAAGGTTGATTTTGTGGGACAACTGATTACCCCCTCCCCCCTCTCAGTTGTCTGGCCTAATTCCAACAATGGCTACATGAGAAGCGTTATTTGTTGCAAGTGTGATCCGAATGGTATGATAGTGAGCAGTAAAGAATATTTTTTGGTGCAGAGAGGTTGCAAAAGATTAAGTTGAGTTTGTGGTGGATGCCTAGTTGCTGTGAGATCCATTCTCATTGTAACTATCTTCTTCTATCGTCTTCTACTTCTGGCAGTGAGCCCCTTCTTTTTATAGTGAGCATTTTGGGTGGTGAGCCCTAAGGCGGTGAGCCTCCGGCAGTGAGCCTTGTTGTAAATTTTGATATATCATTTATATTGTGAGTTAATCCTCACTGTGGTTTTTCCCTCATTGGGTTTTCCATGTAAAACTTTGGTGTCTCATGTTTTGAATGTGTGAATGTGCTTAAGTTTCTGATTTCATGCTTTCATGCTTAAATCATAATAACAGTGATTAAGTGGTTGATGTGTTGATGCTTATAAGAAGTTAAGTTTTGGTTACAACTGATTCACCCCCCCCTCTCTTAGTTTTCTTGTGTATTTCAACATGGAGGACAAAAAAAGGATGGCCTTGGTCAATTAGAACAAAGTGTGCAGACCCAAACTTCAGGGGGGCTTGGGAATTAGAAAAATAAACTTGATCAATAAAGCTCTTCTTGCCAATATTAGGTGGAATTTGCTGAGTGGGAGCAAGGACTGGGGAAATGTTATGAGAGCCAAGTACTTAACCAATTTGATATCAGAAGACTTTCTAAATTCCACAGGATTACCCCGGGGTTCTATTATTTGGAACAATGTGTTAAAAAGTAGGACCTTATTGTTGAAGGGCATAAAATGGAGATTGGGAGATGGAAGAATTATCAGATTCTAGGATGGCCGCTGGATTAGAGGGACCCCGTTAAGAAAGATCTAGAATATTCAAGGATTGGTCAACAAGGTTGTCACTTTCTTTGGGAAGCTCGCTACTGATTATCTCCTTCCTGGCAGAAGCAGATGTAAATAGTTGTCAGACTACTATCAAGACTAGAATGACCTCGAACAAATTGCTGATGAGGTGCAACTCTCCCTTAGAGATTGTAGGATCCCTATCTTCCCCTAGGAAGACAAATTGTTGTGGGCTAAGGATAAGTTTGGAATCTTTTCAGTTAGATCTGCCTATAACCTTCTTATGGATCAAAATGGGGACATGGACTTGTGGAGGAAAGTTTGGAACCACAATCTCATTCCCAAAGTTAATCATTTCTGGTGGCTTGCTATATAGAACAAAATATTAACTATGGATAACCTATGGTTGAGAGGATTTCAAATCCCTAATCGATGGGCTCTATGCATGAAGGATAAGGAAATTGTGTCCCACCTGTTGCTGCATTGTGACTACTCTGGGGAGGTCTGGAGTCTTGCCATGCAAAACCTGGGTGCTTCTTGGTGCATGAATGTTGACCTCCCTACTTTTATTAAATGTTGGAAGTCTCCCTTCATTCACCCTATATGCAAAGAAATCTGGGACAAGGGTCCCCCCATCTTAGCTTGGGGTCTTTGGAAAGAATGAAATAATAGGTTGTTCAAGGATAAGAATAGATCTCCCCAGGAGGTTTTTTGTATGATTACCAAACTTCTGTAGGAAAACATCTCCAACAGCACTTTGAAAGCTGCTAATCTTCCTCCCACTAATATTGAAGTTAGTATTATAAGCCAGTGGAGTATTCTAGATAACATTTGTAGACTGGATGATTCTAAAACAAGAGCCAGGGCAAGTACCAAGTGGGCCCCTCCTGCTCCTGGTTGGACCAAGCTCAACTTTGATGGGGCTGAGCTAAAGGGAACCCTAGTTTGGATAGTGGAGGGGGAATTCTCATATCGGCCAAGGGAGACTTTGTTGCGGCTTATGTTGGAGGACTTGGTGAAAGCACTAATAATGTTGACAAAGCTATGGTACTTCTATGGGGTCTTAAGGTGGCCCTCACCATTGGAGTCAAAAAATTGGAAATTGAAGGGGATTCCAAGTTAATTGTGGATGCAGTCAAAGGCAGAGCCAGGGTTGGATGGAAGGTTGAGGATATAATCCAAGATGTCAAAACTCTTCTTCTTAGCTTGGAACGTTGGGAGATCAATCATGTCTATAGAGAGGGCAACCAAATTGCAGATGCCATAACAAATATAGGGAATAATCTCTACCCCATTATATGTTGGAGGAGTATTTTAAATATTCCTAGCAACATTAGAAGCAATATTCAAAAGGAGGCCCATCTTTGTACTTAATTTATGGCCAAGACTTACAATCACCTTAGCCTTTCTTGTGCTTTCATGCTATACCTTCGATTTATGGGGTGGCATGAAAAGGTCCATGTCATCATGGTGATGATGACATATGCCCATTCCACATGGATCAGGGAATGCCACACAAGCAAGTTACAACTAAGCAAGGCCCTCGTGTAGTTGCCTAATTGGCACAAAAAGTCATTTCACATATCGATGGCTTGGTTGGTTTTTGAAAGTCCACATGAGTTGTTTTATGTTGGCAATAATGTTTTGAATGCGAAAGGGGATTTGAAGGACAATCTTGGGATTGTGAGCTACCTTGAGTGTAGTAACAATAATGGTCAACAAATAATTAATTCTAGACAGTTCAGGGAGGATTCTCATTCCTATAACCCTTTTTTTACCTACATTTTTCATTGTCAGCCTGAGAAGTGCAAAGCCATGGGAGGTGATAAAGTTAGAATGGAGCTAACCTCCTATGTTGAGTTCAAAGCAAATTCTATGGTGTGGAGCATCTACTACGAAGGTGGAATTATGCCTTTCCTGGAATGTTTGAATGGCTTCGATGAGAAACTCTTGATATAGTTCACTATGTCTTGGGATGAAGACCACAAGGTGCATGTGGGTGGGGTTCAAATTGAAGTCTTAGAAGATTCCATTGCTAAAGCCACAAGGCTGAGATGCGAGGGCAATCGTCTGAAAAACAAACCAAGGTTCAGGATCCGGAGGGAATGAAGAAGTTCCTCTGTGAAGGGGAGTAGCCAGTTAGAATGCAAGAAGGGTTTGAATGTGAGAGCCTGGTCAACCCTTGGGATTGTGTATGTTATCTCCTATTGAAGTTCATCACCCTTGAAGGTCGCTACAGGTGCTATTACCACTATCACTTCTCCCTCCTTAATCATTTTTGTCATAAGGTTTTAGTGAACTTCCCTTTCTATTTGATCTCTTCCTTAGAGTCCTCTATCATGCTAACTAAGAAAGCCCATGAGAGTAACCCTAAGGTGGTGGCGGTCCCTTTGCATCAAGGATTAATCCTTTGACTTTATCACTTTCACCTTGCTTTATGCCCTGCTAAGCTGATTAAAGCATGCCTTATGGAGGACAATAAGGAGGAGGACCCCAAGGATCATATCTCGCTTAATGTTAAGTTCAATAGCCCTAACAAAATCAAAGATTTCATCCCTGTTGACAAAGACCCTCTTTTTTCCCCTGGGCCCTCTCGTAATCCTATTGAGATTCATGAACCCTGCCCCCCCTCCCAAAAAAAAAGAAAATCCACAAATCTATCCCCTCTGGACAGAGCCTGACTAACTCGGCTTCAAGGGGCGTTGCTAGGTCCCATGGCCAAGCACAGAAGGCTACGGTCAAGGGTCTATGCAGATTGAAGAATGACCCTTCTCTAGTAGGAGGTAAAAAACATAAAGGTAGCCTAGATGATCAACCCTCCACTAGTAAGGGAAGCAAATAGAAGGACAAGAAAGGCAAAGGGGGTGCAAAGAATGTTGAATAGGTTGTGGAAGAGGGGATGGACAAGCCCCATGAGTAGGGAGAAGCTTTAATGGCTGAGGTGAAGGAGGTTGCTAAGGGAAAAGGTAGTACTGCCAGGGGACCCAGTATTCGTAGATCCAGTAGACTTGCTGGGGGGAAGGCCTCTGTTTTAAAATTTGTGGACTATTCCTCTACTTCTAACCCTGAGGATCTAGAGGAGGAAATTGATATTAAGGTGGTGAAGTCAACTCCAGAGCAGAAGGGTACGAGTCATTTCAACTCGATGAACAACTACTATGATACTGACCAGGAGGATGTGGAGATTCTTGAAATCTCAGAGAAAGAGGTTGATAGTGTCAGGGAAGGAGGCACCAATAATTAACTCAAGCAGGAATTAAGTGAAGTTAAAACTAAGCTTCTTGCAGTGGGGACCAAAGTCAAGGTACTGGCGACCGTGTGCCTGAAGGTTCAATTCACAAGGTGGCGACTACTTTTACCATTCTTCAAGAAGACCACCAGGACCAAGTTGCCAAAGATGTGAACTACTAACAAGGAGGAGCTGTTGGAGTTCCTGAAAGAAGATTGGAATGTTCTGTTTAACTAGTTCTTGCTTTTGGTTCTATTTCTAGAGTTGGTTCTATTTCTATATTGTTATGTATATCGGCTGTTAATTAGTTATTTTTGTGTTGTTTGTGGTCGCTGGCCTGTTTTGTTGCCCGTGGGGCTTTTGTTATAGGGATCTGCACCCTCGTTTGCAGCTTACTAATATAAAAAACAATCAATTTTACAAGTGATAAAATAGAAATGAAAGAGAAGGCTAGAACACTATTGCCTCATGCAAGATAGAGAGATGAAAATCTATAAAACCCAAGAGCAAGGTGTCCACAACAAGGTAAATATGCCAAGGAAACCCCAACTAGATGTAGAGTGCTCAAAACCTTCGAAGGGTGCTGGTAATTTATGTTGTTCAAATTCACATGAGAGCATTTCAATTCCAAGAGCCAAGAAGATTGATAGAATGTTGCTTTGAGAGCCAAAGAATGCTAGAGATTGATCAAGAATTCTTAGAGATCTTCAAAAATAAAGTTAAGATATCATTAGACTATAAGGAGAAATCATTCATATTACACACTTCGATTGGTGCTCTAAAAGGAATCTCACTTTGCACAATGAGGCATTTGCATGATTGAAGAGTATCATTTTCATTATTGCTCAATTTTAAGGGGTTGATCAAGGTTCCATGCACTCGTGGTTTGATCATATGAAAACCTAAAAAATATATTTATTAATACCTCCAACCCTTACAAACATCAAGAAGCATAGAAGAAATCACAACATCTCGAGTGAAGTGGAGAAGAATAGTCTACAAATTGCACACGTCAAGTTTGTGAGTGAAGGAGAAGTTTGTCGTCGCAGGTCTATCCTTGATAGTCGAATTTGTCCCTCTATAGAGTCAATAGATGAATTTGATTCCGAGGCAATTTACAATCTAATATTACCTATTCTTAATCCCAAAACATACCCAATCCAGTTCTCTTCTTCATTCTTTGTGTTTTTTTCTATTATGGAGCTAAATACATTTATTTTCTATTTACAATTCCCGTATTCAATTATTACCCATCATCAATACCCAATTATCAATTATTACCTAAATTAATTTATTCTTATTTATGATTAAGTTTACCTAAAATTTACTTAAATTACATTAAAGAAATCTTATTGTAAGAGAAGTTACTACACTTTAAATCTCTAAAATATTATGTTGGAGTCCTTTTATTATAGGAGAAGTTACTACACTTTAAATCTCTAAAATATTATGTTGGAGTCCTTTCAAAAATAGAGATGACCTCATTGACTAGAGCAAAGCAAATTAAACCCAAAAGCTTCCATCAATTTTTTTGTTTTTAATAGAACAAAGCTGTAAATTACAAATTGCCATCAATTTTTAAAAATATTGACAATTTTAAAATTTTAATTAGCCGATAGGCTTTTATATGTGAGCATTATAGTGCACGGAATTGTCTAACGCCGTTAAAAAAAATCAAAAATCATGCAGAAAATTTTTCTAAATTCTTCAGTTGTTCCTATCCACCTATTCCTTGAACCTCCTAGTATTACATACTACACCTATTTGTAACCCCGTTTTTAATGAGGTCGACAAATCACCAATGTTTTGGAACTCCGTGGACTGAAGATATTTTAATATACAACCACCATTATTCTTCCTAACCCACCAAACTTGTATTAGGGAAAGCATACATATATTTTTATTTTTTCCAAGTCGGAAAGGCATCTAAAATGTGGTATTCTATTTGAAAAGGATAAGTAGGAATGGCGTTGGGCATAACGCGTCACGGAGGTCGGCCAACTGCCAGCTGGATGTCATCGTTGTGATCGCTGTAGAAACGGCTGACGGTTAGCATTAGTTGTTGGTAAACCTCTCCTCACATGAAGGAGCACGCAAACAACTCTTTAAATCCCGGTTCATGAATATCATGAATAGCATTCTTGTGAAGTTGACTTTGTAGCAGAAAAAGGAAATTTCTTTTTGCAATCTCTTGGGCTATGGCTTCCAATCCGGCTTGGAGGGCTGGCTTTCAACAGAAATATTTGAGCAGGCTCATAGCCGAACTGCGGCGTAGGAGATTCGAACGTGGGTCGACCAGTGTCAAATCGGCCGCCGATCTTTCTTTGGCCATGGCGGCGCAGGGTCGAACCGCGTGGAGTCGAGCCATTATTTTTGCCCGCACGGGTCGAAACGCCAACAGATCTACCAGGGCAAGAAGAATACTTAAATACACAAGAAATTTTCATCGCCGTCGGAAAATCTCGAGGAAATTGATGGCAAATGCCTGCAATTCCAATGGTTTTTGCTCTAAGAAGACCCTCGTCAGGCGGTTGCGCAAACCAGGCGCGTTCAGGACGAGTTTCCGGTCACTTGGCGAAGAAGAGCAAAGCGTTGAGCTTCGGATTGAAACCCTAAGGAAGATTGTTCCGGGAAGCCGTGGCCTGGACACGCCGATTCTTCTAGAAGAGGTGGCAGAATACATAATGGCGCTTAAGATTCAGGTTGAGTCCATGAAAGCCCTCGCCAACCATCTCGAAAATTCTGTTGATAAAGTTTCCTGTTTCTGAGGCAATGAATTGTATAACTCGCCTGTGAATTAACACGCCGTTAAATATTTTCCAGCCGTGAGAAAAATAAAAAACAGAATAGTTCTGAATGTTGTAGGCGGATCGGGGAACGCCTAGGTTAGGTTAACAAGTTTATTTATTATTATTGTGCCTCTTCTGTCCTCTGTAGATTCTCCCAGCATATTGCTTCTCTCAGTGTAAAATATCAAGACATTTCTTTGTTTATTTCAATTTCGCATGGTGTATATGGAAATTTGCACTGGTTTAAATGATTTTGTTTAACAAATCATGGCTGCATTGTATTATGAAAGCTCTATGCCTGTATTTTGTTTAGATTCACGATTACTGTAGCATTGGACATAATCCGGCCCTCTGTAGATTCTCCCAGCATATTGCTTCTGTCAGTGTAAAATATCAAGACATTTCTTCTGTTTATTTCAATTTCGCATGGTGTATATGGAAATTTGCACTGGTTTAAATGATTTTGTTTAACAAATCATGGCTGCATTGTATTATGAAAGCTCTATGCCTGTATTTTGTTTAGATTCATGGTTACTGTAACATTGGAGATAATCTGGCTGAAAAAAAGAAAACAGCTTTTTGTTTACTGGAAGCAGGTGTGAACAGAGCATTTTTTTGATAACATTCTTTTCACCTTCAGGATATTCCTCTTGAGCGTGCTTTACTGTGTCCTATTTTGCCTTCACCTTGCAGAGGAGTCACATGGTGATAAACTTTTTACTTTTTTCGTCCTCCATCTCCAAAAGATTGTATCTTTAGAATAAAGATTTAGTTTTTTTTTTTTTTTTTCGAATCATTCAGCCAAATTCGTCTGTCAGCCTTTTGCATACTACGAATATTAATCCCTGATAGCCTTTTTTAAACCAAACATTCTCAGTGCGCCATAGTTTTCGCTTAATGTCTGCCGTCTGTTTTATTTAATTGTATGTTTTGACCTTTCGACATTTGTTTTGAATGGCTTGATGAAATCTTCTGAAATGATTTTAAGTCCCTGAAGTTTTTGGAATACATTATGATGATCTGGTGTTTGGAATCCCTACGCTTGAAATGATGAACTTTTTGCAGTCGACCGCAGAATGAGAAGAACGACATTAGTTTGGTCTGTGTACGCAACCAATTGTTTTTTGGGGGCCACGCGGTTGTAGCGCATAAGGGATATACGGTTGCAGAATGAATTATATCTTTCATTGACCTTCCAGAAACAACACCTGGTAGAAAATGAAATTTGATATGAAGTGACCATTAGGTTTCTAATTGTAACGTAGGTACTTGGAAATTTTGACTGTTGCGTTTCCCTTTCAGTTATAGTTTTTTTTTTTCTTTTTTCAAAAAGAGGATAAACAATTTGTGATCGTTTTTATTATAATTTGTTGGTATTGAATCCGTCTTTTTAAAATATTACAAACATTACGCTCAATAGAATTTAATTTAAAAAAATTATTTCACACCACACAAACTATCAAATTTTAATCTGTTATGCAAATTAATGTAAAAAAAATTATTTCATACCACACAAACCGTCAATTTAAATTTGTTATGCAAATTAATGTAAAAAAAATTATTTCAAGTTAATGTAAAATTCTTCTTAAATCTTAACCTTAACTTTAAGATTATCATATTGCATTTTTTCATATTTATAAAAACTATAAAAAAAATTTCTCTTTGACATGTGAAAATTATTTTTAGAAAAGATCATTATAAAAATTTATTAAAAATTTAGTTATTGTTAAAAATATATAGTATTAAATTTTAAAACTTCTAAAAAAACAATTAAGATTTTAATTAAATGGGGTAACTAAGATTACCAAATAGTAATTCTAACATGATGTTTTTATAAAGATATTGGGTTTCTTACATTAACTATAACACTTGTCAAAGGAATTGTGGTTAAGTAGTAGGGCCATTAGGTTCTTGTGTTAGAGGCAAGGTTCAAAGCTCCCTAAGTGACATTTAGTGCCAGTAGGCATGCTAAAGTAGTAAGTCTTGCTTCAATTGGAAGGTAGAGTATTAGTCCTATAAGTGATGGTAGAACATGCTAGAGTTGGAGGAATGTAAGAGAGAGATGGTGGAGAGGAATGGTAGCCCTATAGGAGGAAATGGAAGAGCATAGGTAGAGCTAGAGAGGAGTGGTAGCCCTTTAGGAGGAGATGGACGAGCATAGGTGGAGGAGCTAAAGAGTGGTAATTTTGCAAGAGGAGTTGGAGAGCAATAGTCCCACAAGAGGAGGCATTGATGGAGATTCTAGAGAAAGGCATGAAGGAGATGAGAGTGGAATCTCCGTTGGGAGTATGGTAAAGAAAGTAGTATTACCACTAGTAGAGTGATAATTAAAAGTAGTATCCCCACTTATGTAAGGGTTGTGAGAATCTTTAAAAAACTATAGTACTTTATGCACTTATTAGCCAATTTGGTTATGTTGTAAAGCTTGGAATCAATGCCTAGGGCTACTTTTGTACTTTTACTTATTTATTATATATAGATGGGCATTTGGTGTGGATTTCACTCTTGTACCTTTTCTTTATTATATACGAATGGGAATTTAGTGTGGGTATTAAAGATGATAATAAATATAGAGTATAACATTTTTAGTGTAAAAAAATGCATCTTTCAACAATTGTCTTTTTTAAGCTACCATCCACAAAAGGTTCTTTTACTAGACATATGTGGGAATAAATTTTATTACGTTACAATAATTAAGCTCTCTCTAACTTGGACGACTTTACACTTTGGACATGTTCTTAAGACTCGTGTCTTATACAACTCTCCCATAAGGATAATCTATAAGTTCCTTCTTAACCATTTTGATCTTTGTAGAGCATTGCTACTATCTAAGAAAAACTAAAGCTTGGAGTCATTGCTTAAGGCTACCACAATTTCACTTTTGTACCTTTACTTCTTTATTAAACATGGATAGGCATTTAGTATAAGTATTAAGGATGATAATGAATATAGAGTATAACATTTTTAGTGTAGAAAAATGCATCTTTCAACAATTATGTCTTTTTTAATCTACCATATCCACAAATGGCTCTTTCATTAGACCTATGTGGAAGTAAATTTTATTAGATCACAATAATTAAGCTCTCTAACTTCAGCAACTTTACACTTTAGACATGTTATTAAGACTTGTGTCTTATACAACTCTTCCATAAGGGTAATCCATAAGTTCCTTCTTCACCATTTCATTCTTTGTAAAGCATTGTTATTATCTTAAAAAATTAAAACTTGGAATCATTGCTTAGGGCTACCATAATTTCACTTTTGTACTTTTTCTTTATTATACATGGATAGGAATTTGGTGTGGATATTAAGGATGATAATAATATAGAGTATAACATTTTTAGTATAGAAAAATGCATCTTTCAAAAAGTGTATTTTTTAACATCCACAAAAAGTTATTTCACTAGACCTGTGTGGGAATAAATTTTATTAGGTCATAGTAATTAAGCTCACTCTAACTTGGACAACTTTACACTCTAGATATTTTCTTAAGACTCACGTCTTATACATTTCTCTCCCATGAGGGTAATATATAAGTGCCTTCATCACCATTTCAATCTTTGTGGAGCATTGCTACTATTTAAGAAAAACTAACATTAAATATCGAACTTGGCCTTTAATACCTTATTGCATTCAATTCAATGTTAGTATTATGTTGCACAACTTATGGTAGACAAGACATGTATCTTTCAAACACACTTTAGCATGTGTGGATAATAGTCTTCAATGAAATTCATGCCTTTTAAACTCTTGGTGCTTGAACACTCATTATTATATGGACATTTCATTATACATGTTTTTTTAAATTTTCCAAGGGATATAAATTTTATGGAAAACTTCTAGATCCTTCCTTAACAAGACTATTGCAAGTCTTGTTACAAGACTACTAGCCTCCTTCAAGACATTCTCAACCTTATTTTTTTGAATTCTATTTATAATTAGAATTGAGTCCCCTTTAATCACAATTTTCCTTGCCTCATTTTCCAAAGCTAGTTTCAATCCTTCTACTAGTGGAATGGACTCAATTTTATCATTTAATGCCTTAGTGATGAAAAATGCTACACCACCCATGAACTTCCATGTGTGATTTCTATACAACCAATTCCAACCATTCACAAATTCCCTCTTGCTACCTTGCCAAAGTTTAGTTTTTTGAAGCCTTGCAATGGGACTTTCCATCTTGCTTTGGCCCTATATTTTTTCTTATTGATTACCCTATCAATTGGGATTGGCCACCACCTTTCTTGCTTGTCACTAATTAAAATACTGTAATTTATTTATCCTTGTATACTGCAATATGCTATAATGTACCCTCCAACTTTAATGGAGGGTGGACATTCTCTATTGTAATGTTTGGCTTGTAAATTATTCAAGTGATACTACATTGGTTGTTTGTCTAAGCAATAAAGCGTGAACTTGTTGATATATGTTGTTGATATATGTTGAGTTATACATTTGTTGAATGTTTGTTCAAATATTAATGTAAAATTTAAACTTAATATATGATGTGCATTCCTTTGGATTTTGAATTTATTTTTTGTACAATAATTGAATGCTTTGTTGGTAGGAAGATTTTGTTTAGACACTATGAAGATGAGATTAACACATTTTCCACATTTTGTAAGGACTATTATAATATTGTTGTAGTTTAAACTAAGGGAATAGATTGAGTTTTTTCATGACTAGAAAAAATTTAGAACTTACCATGTAGATAAATTCAAGTGAAAATTTATTAATCAAAAGATGTATTTTTTTAAAAATATATAGAAATATTTAATGGATAAAGAAGTAAAATTAATCTCATACAAAAATTGGGCAATAAGTATTTAATTGCATAAGAAATTAAGAGAAAAATTGTGCTTTTCTAGTTTACATGTTGTAATACATAATTGTCTGACATGGAGAGTGGAAAATATGCTATGATTATAACTCCATTATCTCACATTTTTTATATTATTTTTTTGGCTGAATTTTTCTTTCACAATGGCCTTCAACCTTACTCATAAATCACTATTATTAGTTATGTAAATGTGGCCTTATTTTTTTAAGTGGCATTAGGTAACATTATGAAGATCTAAGAGAGTGATTTTAGTCTTAGTGACTGTAAATGTGAATAAAGAAGTTAAATTGGGGATCCCTAGGCCTTTGACATGACTTAGATCTAAAAAATTATTTTATATTGAATTAGAGTACAAAGTTAATATATTTTTTAAGTAAAGTACTTTTAGTATACATAAGGATTATGTTATACAAATGTTCTTGAATGTGTTCTCATTATATCATAGCTACATTCTTAAATTGATAAACTATATTTTTTATGTATGTGGATACAATAAGGAAGAAAAGGTAGCTTAAGAATATGATTTTGTAGTTCTCAAGTATCAAGGCCCTCACTATTATTGTAAATTTCTTTCTATATAATATTTTACATTTAATTTATTGTATGGATAGAGCCTAGAGTCTAATTTGTGTACATCTCACCCCTCTTAACTCCTAATAGATGGATTGTGGATACAATTTACACTCAAATGATTACAAAGAGAATTTAGAAGAAATAAAACTTGTGACAAAGTAGTGGCTTCCTCATTAATACATCTACATACCATACCAAGAAATCAAACAATTCATTCAAAAATTTATTTATCAAAATCACTAATTAAAACAAAATAGACTTCCTTGAATTTTAAAAATTAATTTATGAAATTATTAAAACACTTCAAATCATCTAAATATAAATATTTAAACATTCTAAAGAGTTATCTAAGAGTTATAAAGTTATAGTTTTCAACGGACATTATAATCATTAAAATTTTAAAGTGCTTACATCGTTCATGTGACAAGCATTATCAACATAGAAGGTGGCAAGAAAAATTCAAAAGGTTAAAAAACCTTTACTTTCACACATTTAGAAAAATAACTACATATAATTAAAAAATGTCATACAGATTCAGCCATTTTTGCATCCCATATAATGTGGTATAATATCTCATCATGATTTAAAACTTAGCAAATTAGTAGTTACATGTGAAGAGACAACATAAATAAACAAGTATGATAATGGTTCTATATAAAGTTCAGATATTTCAATGCAATGAAAACCTTCAAATGAATCAATACAATACAACGTGAAAAGCATATTTGTAATCATATTATTAATCTATGTTAAAAATAATAATAAATAATGAGTTATAAATAATTTTAAATATTGATATTATTATTAATTTTTTTATTGATTTAATTTTTTTTAGAAGTTGCATTAAGTAGGTCCATCATGTCTTAAAGAAATTTCACTATTAAACATTTTCATCACATCCCTTATAATCTAGAAGAAACTTCACAAAGATATATATAACAATAAAAATGACAATGAAAGTTTTTGGATTTAATTCTAGTTTTTTGCATCAACATTTTGGATTAAAATGTTGAATTTATTAGGTACTTTTAAGAAGTTTTAAATTTTTAAATATATCTTGTATTATAATAAATTGTAAAGGAATAAAATATACCTTATACAATTATTTAAGGTAAATTAAATTAAATGTGAAATAATAAATAATTATATTTAGATATTAGAGTTGAGACATAAACAATCATTGAAATATATTTTTGAATAAACATGTCAATTAACAAAAGAAGTAATTGGGATATTTAGTTTTAGGGTTGATGTAGAATATTAGGTGATAGATGGTGTCTTATGTTTTGTCTACATGTCTAAAAGCTAGCCTCGTGTTAGATGACCTCAAATAGACTACAAAATTAACTATTTTCTACTCTAACAGCAATTTCATAGCATGGTTCTAATATTATTATTAAATTTTTTATTGAATTAGTTCTTTTAGAAGTTACATCAAGTAGGCCCATCATGTCCTAAGAAGTTTCACTATTAAACATTTCCATCACATGCCCTTGTCATCTAGAAGAAACCTCACAAAGATATATACAACAATAAAAATGACAATGAAAGTTTTTGGATTTAACTCTATTAGTCTTTTGTATCAACATTTTGGATTAAAATGTTGAATTAACTAGGTCTCTTTAAGAAGTTCTAAATTTTTAAATATATCTTGTATTATATTAAATTGTGAAGGAATAAAATATACCTTATACAATTATTTAAGGTAAATTAAGTTAAATGTGAAATAATAAATAATTATATTTAGATATTAGAGTTGAGATATAAACAATCATCGAAATATATTTTTGAATGAGCATGTCAATTAACAAAAGAATGGATTGGGATATTTAGTTTTAGGGTTGATGTAGAATATTATATGATAGATGGTGTCTTATGTTTTGTCTACATGTCTAAAAATTAGCCTCATGTTAGATGGCCTCAAATAGACTACAAAATTGTTTCCTACTCTAAGGGAAATTTCATAGTATGGTTCTGATTCTCATAACTACAACTTTGAACCTTTTCTACATAAATGACCTTTCTCTATGGATTTGAGCCTATTGTCAAATTTATAGATTATGATTATGTTTGCATCAAGTATTAGAATGTAGTGGTGTGAATAGACACTAATAGATTTTTTTTTGCTTAGAGTTGGAGCCACCTAACTCCCCACCTCTCACCTTAGTCAAACCCTTGGATCAATTTAACATTTTTGACAAGATTGAAGACACTTCAAGAAGCCATGCAAATGCTTAATCTATTCTTATTGCTATTGATGCTAATGCTAAGTACAATGTTGTTAGATAATATTTATTGGTAAGTGCCAGATGCATGCTCTATCCTATATCCTAGATTATTCAAATGAATTGAGCTTTATCCTTGTATACAACAACCTAGCACACAAATTTGAATATTTCACACTCAAGTTAGAAAGTAATGACTAGTTGAAAGGGGTCAAGTTGGGCCTATAATTGAATTTAATTTTGAAAGTTCGAGGTCAAATCCATAATTGCAAATCTAAACCAAGTTCAAATATGCATTTATATAATTGACCTAGGATAAAGAATGGTAAAACTATAGATTGAGTCTAGACCCTTGGTATGTATAGATTCAAGATCAATTAAAGCTCATTGTATTTGCCAACTTTCACATAGAAATACATCATTTATATGCTAGTCATTGCATATGAGACAAATGAGTTAAAGTGAATCCAAAATGAAGGGGCAAAGTGTAAGGTATGCACTTTTCACCCTTACATTTTGCCCCCACTTTGACTTGCATGAGATATTATGAATCATAAATGTCAAAATAAACAAATAGTCAACATCAAAAGCAAATAAGAGGCGCTTAAATAAAGGATATAGATATGGATGATGATTATGTACATGCTCCTTGTAATGAATGCTCCATCTTAATACCTACAAGCACAAAGTTCCATATGTATCATGTGACAAAAATCTAAAATCTAGGAATTAGTAAGATCTACTTAACAATGTAAATGAATAAAAAGTAAAAGTAAAAAGAGAGATATGACTTGCAAAAAAAAGATGATATGGTTAGAAAAGAGCCTATAATAGAAATTTATGTGTGGTTGTGAAGGAGCCATCACAACCATGAGCTAACCATTTTTTTCAAACTCGTTGAAAGTCTTCAACATAACTTTGGACTTCCACCCATAAGCACATGCATTAAAGGGTGATAAGATGGCCCCAATGTTGCCTCCAATTGTGAGGATAATGAAGCAACATGTTAAATGGTAGATAGATCATGTTTAAGCATAAATAAGTGTCAATGAGATAAAAGCATGTAAGCACAAATATAAAAGCACATCCTATAGGATGTAAACATGCTCGAGCACATGGATAAGATCACCTAGGGTCAAGGCTATAACAATGATGATGTATATGTGAGAAAGAAGTAGGATAGGGGAAAGAGGTAGGGGAAAGATCTCTTGCATGTGCCTGTGATAATGCTCATGTGAGCCTATATCTCTCTACTTGTAATGTATCTCTCTTGTCATGTAGCATCTCTCAATTTACTCTCCCATGCATGTAATGTAAGCATAGATAATTAGATAAAATAGTAATGAAAAATGTCTAGCATGCTCAAAATATCTCTCTATTTGCTCAATTTATAACATGGATAACCCTCACAGAAAATGCTCTATGGTCATGGAGAGAAGCCCAATCCACTCCGCCACTCTACTTGCATATCACACATGACATGAGTATTAAAACTTTCTCATATACACAATATATTATCCAATTATATAAGTAAATGATTTAATTGCACTTAGATCGCATACCTAGTTCCCAAGGCACATATAAGTATCCATGATAAATGATCTAGTAGGAATAAACAACCCAAGGGTGGGTGGATAAGGATAACAAACATTGAAATTATAAACCTTAATAAGTGAAACATAAGTGATGATGGATCCAAACCTTAATTAGATGACATAAAAGGTATTACAATTAGAAATATCATAGTTGAAACAATAACATAGAGGGATAAACTTTGAGGACAAACCCTAGGGGGTGTAAGAAACATTAGATTCGCTAATTTATGCTAAATTAAAGCAAATGTGCAATAATAAATAAGCACACTTAGATGTTCAAGTTGAGACAAAAACAATCACTAAAACATGTTTGTGAATAAACACAAAAAATACAAAAGGAGATTAGTATATTTAGCTCTAAGGTTTGATGCAAAATATTCTGTGATAGGTGTTATTCTATGTTTTGTCTATGCATATAGAAATTAGCCTCATGTCATGACCCTAAATAGATTGCAAAATTAATTGTTTTATGCTCTAGGTTGATTTTACAATTGTGGATTTAATCCCTACAACTTCAACTTTGAACATTTTATGTGGAAATGACCTTTCTATATGAATTTGAATATATTGGACTAGATTTTTTAGAATTTTGTTCCCCTTGGACATTGAGCATGGTGGTGGCAATATACGTTGATAAAGTTTGTTGTGCTTGGTATGGGAGACACCTAACTCCTGACCTCTTGCCTTAGTGAAACCCTTGGATCAATTCAACATTTTTTACAAGATTAAAGACACTTCAAGTAGCCATGAAAATGCCTAATACATTCTTATCAATGTTGATACTAATGCTAAGTACAATGATATCAAATAATGTTCCCTAATAAGTGCTAGATACATGCTCAATTCTAGATCCTAAGCGTTTCAAATGAATTAGGGTTTGTCCTTTTATATAACACCCTAGCACACAAATTTAAATATTTTGTGTTCAAGTAGACAAACTATAACAACTAGTTGAAAAGCGGTTAGCTTGGGCTCACAAGTAAACTTGATTTTGAAAGTTCAGAAATCAAATGTGTAGTTGTGGATTTGAACCTAGTTCAAATCTACATTTGCAAAATTAATATGGGATAGGGAACGATAAAACTATAGATCAAGTCCACGCCCTTGAGATACATGGATGTAATAGTTGGTATCGAATGCTCTATACCGTGCAAGATTTGGTTATGGAGGTAGCCACCCAAGATCTATGAGCTTCAATGAAACCACAAAAGAGACCCAACATTAAAGAATAATTCCATTCTATCAAAAGATGCAAGTATGCATACAATATGTACATGATATGTAATTACAATGAGAAGCCCTTGGTTATATAGGCCAAAGTGAAACATAGGACAACATAAGATTATGGCAAGTGTCTTAACCATATGACTTGAGACACAAAAAGATAACTATCTTCAGAGTGCCCTAAGTGAACTTAACCAGACAAGTGTGAATATGACATAATGTGAAACCAATTAGAGAATATACCACGTTCACACCAACATTGGAGTAAAAATCAATCAAAACTTGTGTTATTTGCTAATGCTCAATCATAACATAAATAAAAATACTAAATATCCACTTTTCATCCTAACAATTATATAACTATTTTATTTTTTATTAAATTAATTTTAAAAAAAAAATTATGAAGTTTCTAACCATAGGCTGGTTGTGATTTCTTTGGTTTCTACCGATCTCGTAAGACAGCTGTCACGCCCTCCTCATTTCCCAAAGATCTTATCCGATTTTGAGAGTTACCTACCCCTGAATTAAAAAACAGTCCCTTTTGAGCCTTGTTTTACCATGGTGTAAGTCAAGTACATGCTACACCTATTCATTACAACTTTTAAAGCACTGTCATGAAATCGAGTACGCCCGTATTTCTTTTTGCAAAATTCCCTAAAGACAGAAAGGAGTCTACCCCATTCTACCACTTTGTTTCTTTCAAAAGGACATCTACGGAATTTTACTTACGATTAAATTCATACACCCGATGACCGCAAGTCTAGGTATAAAAGCAATGTACATAATAAGATTTTGGGCTTAAATTTAATGACCGTATGGTCGTATTTATACATTATTGCCTTAAAATATAATTAAAATCTTAGGAAGATTGCATTGCCTACATTGTAACGTTTGGATTTGCACACACTTTTAAGAATCAAATTTGACTTTCAGTTCATTCATTTTTTTTATTTGGGTCAAATCTATAGTCACAAAATTAAACTAGTTCAATTTTATGAGTGCATAAATGATCAAGAAACTTACAAATTAAAATTTAAACTTGGATCTTACCTGATTTTAATAGATTATTAGAGCCAAATTATGCACAAAATTTGTTAACTTTTGTGTTTCGTTGTTGTATTTAAGGACAAACCTCAATTCACATTTATCCATTCATAAGCATCTCATGATTCTACATTTCTTCATGATTTGTTACATCATGATGTTGTGCCTTATGATGATAGTTCTTTAACATCTCATGTTTATTGTCTAGTTCTTCTTGATGCTTCATTATTTTGTAATACATCTCATGATTGTTCTCCGCTTGCATCTATAGATTCTCCATGTGCCTCTCTTGCAACATCTCTCCTTGAGGAGCCTAGTGATATGTTTGATGATGTTTTTCCTTTTGATGAGCCTCTTTGCAATATTGATATTCTCGCTAAGACCACCTATTTATGATGACTATCTTACTGATGTGCTTTATGGTGCTTATATTCTTTATACTGCTAATGATAGTCCTTCTATATCTTTGGATCGTGGTTTATTGATGATATATTTAGTGACAAGCTTAGTGATAGTTATTTATCTTCTCATGTTATGGTTGATGACTATGCTTCATGGTGATATTATTAACGATTTTTTATTATGTGATGATGTTATAGTTCACGATGCATCTAGTGCTTTAAACCTCACTATTATGGATACATCTAATGTTTATGATTCATGTGATACTAATGATGATGATGATGATTGATTTGTGTGCCTTAATCACTTGTTCCATGAGGATCCTCCTAACACTTGTGTGGTTGATAACGATGATTTACTTTGTTTATTACATGATGGTACTAATGATTATTATCCTTCTCAACTAAAAAATGATAATAATACACATGTTAAAATGCTTCTATATCTCATCATGCTTTAAATATGATTCTTTTATAGTGCTCAGATTATTAGAGATCCCTTCATTGATGCATTTAGTGGTGATAGAAATGAGTATCATAATGGTGCATTCTTACATGTTAAACATTTTTTCTCAATATATTGACATGTTGAGGATGAGACATTTCTAATGCATGCATCGAGAGAATTTAATTAATGAACATTTGTCATGGTTTGATTCATCTTATGTTTATTATTATTCATTCATGGATCATATATATGCTTTCATAGAGCATTTCACTTATATATGCTTTCATAGGGTATTTCAACTTTAGCTTTCATTCATTCATGGATCTTATATAATTAACCTACTATCCCACTTGAGCAACAACATGAGAATGAGTTTAAATTATAAAGAAAATCAATAGTTAGGTATGATTACATTGAGATCCACCCTCTTGAAGATGAAGATAGTTCTAATACAATTGGGTTAGATCTTCTCCATGTGTTGAGTGTTATGTTTATTTTTTATGTTTGTCTTATTTTTATGTTCATAGTTAGCATGTGGATGATGCAATGATACATTTAGTGGTGCATGTTGGCACAAGTCACTTTGAACATGTGTTGTGTGGTTAATTGTTATTTCTCCTTGTATCTTTTCCTTTGTGTTGCTTCCTATAGATTTGGCATGAGGCAAAGTATGGAATGATTGGCAACCACTCTCATCATGTTGACCAAAAGCATAGCATGTTGGTTTTATGTTTTTGATTTGGTCTTTTGATTATGCCATGTATGTTATGCCCCTCCTTCAAAATATATTCAATTATCTTATATTTTATTTTTGCGTTGGCCTTTTTTTATGCTAAGTGATGTAGGAGCATCCTTGGTTCAAGAGCAATCTTACATCAACCAAAAACATTTGCATTTCAGTTTGTTTCTTTTCATTTTCTAGTTCAATTTAGGCAATCCAGTTAGTAGCAGTTTCTGTATTTTGGTCTGCATTCTACCGCAGTTGCATTTCAGACCTTGCAGAGCTGGACTTAGTATCTAGAGACATTCATGCACAACATATCCAAATCTCAGAGCATTTGGATCAAGTATCGGAAAGTTATCGCTATCAGAATATCAATTGTTTTCTCAGAATAGAGCATCCTGACAATTTTGGACAATCAACTAAAGGAGAAGACTTGCATAGTATTTCCTGACTTATGGAGCCTAATAACACATCATTCATTGATCTTTGGTTCGTGGCTGACCTTTCCCCAAGATCCGCACACCATTCCATTCAGCTGTGGAGGAACTCTTTACAATTAGGCCCAATCTATCCGTGTACACACATTACAACTCTTCATTGAAGTTTGTGATCTTCCTTGGCCAATGCAGAAGAATCTTATGTTCTGAATATGATACATAATGATGTAATAGATCCCTAGGAAAGCAATGATTCACATAGTGATAGTTTGATAGTTTGGATTCTTTGCGAAGGAGCTTCAAAGCTATATCTTGTGCATATTATGATATTCTGTAGTCAGGGCTTTGAGCCTAAATGTAAGCTTGTGTGTTTCTAGAGGATCTATATTTGAATTCTATGATATACTGAATGATTGAATCTGCATTTGTTTCATATCTTTGAGTTGTTTCCGTTGTGTTTACTCTAGTTGAACAGTCCAGACTGTTCATTCTGTGAACCCTCCTACCGTGTTTGCACCACTAAGTTTGTTGTGAGTCCCCTATTCTCATGTCCTTTTTATGTTTATATTCCCATTTTTCCTTCCATATGTCTTCCATGTTGTACTTCCCCACTTGAGGACATCTCCCTTATGTTACTTGTCTTGTTCTACTTTGATGATCTGTTATACTCACATGCTTATCTTATGTTTCATGTTCTTATAATGTTTACATCTTATGATTATCATGCTTGATCCTATGCTTACATTGAGATTATATTTATGATAATTACATTTTCACTTATGCTTACTATGCTTACATATTATGATCTTATGCTTACACTTGTTTAGGATTATCATGTTTACAACTTATCATATTTATGAGGAATACATTTTATCAATGCTTATCATGATTATATCTTACATTGCTATGTTTACATGTTTCTTATCTAGCATTCATGACTTTTAAAACTTGTTATTTGCCCTTATTGGGGGCAATATTGGAGGAAATCTTGCTTCCTCTTCCATACATTCTTCCATGATCATATATTACTATGTTGTTACATGTTTATCACATACTGATATTTTTACATTCTTACATGCTTAATGATTTTAAATGATATGCATATCTTTTTTCTATGATGACCCTTAGCTAAATATTCATATGAAAAATACTTAGATCTAAAATGCCCACCAAAATATTTTGGCAATAGATTGTAGAAATAGTAAAAATATTAGATACCCACAACACATATAATAGATTTGCACACATAAAATAGGCTGGAGTTGAATATTTTGTTATAAAATAATTCAATTTTAAATAATTACAAATTTTTGCTTATACAATAATTACAAATATATTATGAAATTACCCAAATGCTAGAATACCCAAAACGGTAAAAGTCTTCAAACTTGAAGTGCAGTTGCAACCTCTATATGAAACTTCCCCTAGGAATTCAAAGGGGTTTCATCCTTTAAACTCAAAGAAACCAATGGCATTTCATCCACTGATCTCTATAACCTAGGGGTTTTCATCCATAGATCCAATAGCTAAACATAAGTGCTCAAACTAGGTTAGGGTTTTGATGAAATGGCTAAAAGATGCAAATTAATGAAGTTGTATGCCTTATATAGAGGTTGAAGGCCTAGTGTGGGGCCCACACATGCTAATAATCATTTGAAAGTCTTTTACCATTTAACCACATTCAAATTGAGGCCATTAATGGCATTCCTAATCAACCACAATGAGAGGTGAAACCCTTTATTTGAATGGCAGGTGTTTAAGGAAAGGCATTCCTAAAGGTGGGGGTCTAGGTAAATGCATTCCTAAAGGATACAATGGAAAGAGGGACTAGGGAAGTGGTGTAGGGGCACCCCTTCAACAAATCAATTAAGGTCTTACTAGGTTGATATGTTTTATGCATTTTAATGTAATAAGGTCTGTTTGACCAAATATCATTATAGTTGGTAATTCAGTTTCTATTTGTAAGTCCCAAGGGACACTTGTTGAGTGCATTAACAAGGTTGTTAGTTAGTTTCTCCCAGCCCCCTGGAATCATCTCCCAACCATTGGGAATCATGTTAGTACTATTGTTGGTAAGTAGTTAAATACCCTAGATTGGGTTGATTTCAGGATATAGTGAACAGAGAGGAGTGTAGACAGGTTGAATTGTATTGAGGAGTGCAACCGTGATATTAGACATTTGTATTAATTTTTGAAAGCATAATAAAGAAGATCCTGTTTGCATTCAATTCCATTGCATAATCGATTTTCCTGATTTACAGCCGAAATGGGGTTTTAGCCCATTCTACCGGTTGATTACTTCGTAATCAGTGGAATGGCTCTGTATATTAGTTTATGTTTTTGTTTTGTTTTCATGTTCGCAGGATTGATCAACATCATGCTTTGTTGAATCCTAGCATCTTCATGTGCTAGGTTGAGGAAGGTCAAAATCTATGTTAGATTGTTAAGGAAACAGTTCTGAGCAATTGTAGGATTTTGCAGAGTTCAAATAGTGAAGATTTGCGGGGTTTCATTGAAGATACATTTGGTATATATACAGTAATTGCATGTCGGATATACATCCTGTGAGTATATCGCTATTGTCTATCGCAAGGTCTATCAGGTCCCTCTGGTGATTGAATGTTTCTTTTGTATGTATTAAACATACATTGAGAAGATACAAGGCAGTGAACATACATTGCGAATATATAGTCTATGTGTATATCACATATGTGTATCAGGTTACTTTTCCTATGTATCCCGCAGTTGAAGGTTATGAGTATATCGCTGTTGCATGAAATTTTTGTACGTGACGAATGTACATTCTAAATGTACAAGTCCTTCGCATACAAAGGAGAGAGAAAATTGAAGTTTCCAGCTAGCATACAAGGAACTCAGCGGGTTGGTCAAACCCACCAAATGCATATTCAGATTGTATAATTCGAGTGTATGTTGAACATATACATTCTGCACGATAAAAGGAGTGACCAGCTATAACGGTGAGAAGAACCAGCAATAGAAGGTTGAGAAATGCATATACAAAGATATCGAGGTGTCAGCAGGAGATTCTAGGTGTTCATCAATAGCAAAGGTCCCGCCGGTAGGCGAAAAGTTGAGTCTTCATCGACAAGAGGAAGGGTTTCAGCTTTGAAGAGTTTTGGTTCACCGACAATGGATAGTATGGCCGATAAGCAATGCAAGTGCATACATCGGTGAAACGTATGCGATCGAGGTATGGTCAGTTTACCCGACCGATAGTAATAAGTCTAGTCGATGGAATATGTCAGAAAGACATTAGGGTAACTCTTGCCGATAGAGAGAAATCCTTCAAATTTCACCAGTATTGAATGCTTCTATTGACAACTCTACATCATAGTGGTATCAGAGCTAAGGAGTATCTTCTAGGAAGATAAGAAGACGACAAGATGTCAGACGGAGAGGGATCATCAAAAGTCCCAGCAAGGATGACCAATGCTGAGTTGGCTGTCCTGGTAAAGAAGCAGATTGCATAAAGCAAAGCAGTCAAAGCTCAAAATCAAGCTTTGAAAGATGAGTTAGAGAAGTTGAGGGATAAAGTAGGTTCTAGTAAAGAAGATGATAGGTATGAAGAGGAGATCCCTAGGCGGGAAGAGGTAGATGTTCCTGCATACCAGAGACCTTTATTAAATGCCCTCAAATCCATGGAGAGAAGGACCATGGATGTGAAACTGGATTTGCCAGTGTTTACAAGAAAGATGGATCTTGATTCAGTGATGGAGTCGATAGACTCCTTGAATAATTTCTTTGAAATAGAAGAAATACCAGAACATCAGAGGGTAAAGATGGCTCAGTCTAAAATGAAAGAGGCTGCATTAACTTGGTGGAATTTCATCCAAGATGACAGGGTGAAAGAAGGAAAGAACAGAGTTGCTACTTGGAAAAAGATAGTGGCTTTAGTGAAGGAAGCCTATGTTCCATTGGATTACAACATCCAATTACATAAGAGGAGACAAAATCTGAAGCAGAAGGAGTTAGATGTCAGTTCATATACTAAAGAATTCATGAAACTATGTATCAAGACAAAGGTGAAGGAGAGTGAGGAGGAGAAGGTGGCAAGGTATCTCAATGGGTTGAGATGTGCCATCCAAGAAGATTTAAATCCGCATAATCTAGATACAGTTTAGAAGTGTTATCAGTTGGCACTCAAAGTAGAAGAGAAATTAAAGAGAAGACAAGAGCAAAATAGTAGAGGAAGAGGAAGACAACAAAGAGGGAGAATAAGTCCTTTCAGAGGTGGAGGACATGGATTTGGATACCAAGGTGAATCCTATCAAGAGAGCAACAAAGGAGACAATAGTCCAACTAAAAAGGGAAGTTATGATCAGAAAGGAAAATTTAGGGGTAGACGACCACCATTCAAAGGGAGATCTTAGGGCAGAGGACCTTTCAAATGTTACAATTGTAATCAAGAAGGCCACATAGCCAGCAGGTGTCCAGATAAAACAAGAAGTTCAATGTGAGAAAGAAGGAGAAATCTGATCCAAGAATCTGACTGTCAAAGTGTGATAAGCTCAAACACTTGTCAAAGTGTAAAAGTTCCTGATGGTTATGGATATCCTGAGACAGGAGAATCTTTGATGATTTGGAGAGCAATGACCACCATGAAGGTGCCTGACAAAGAACCCCCACAAAGAAAGTCTGTTTTCAAAACCACATGCAAAGCAGGAGGAAAGGTATGTAAAGTTCTGATTGACTCTAGATCTACTAAAAATTTTGTGTCTATTGAAATGGTAGAAAAGCTTAAGCTTAGAAGGCTACCACATCCTTGCCCATACAAAATTTCATGGCTCACTCAAGGCCAGCAAATAGTTGTGGAAGAACAGGCTTGGGTAGAGTTTCAAATTGGACCATACAAGGACAGGTTATTGTTTCACATAGCTTAGATGGATGCTTGGCATCTCCTATTTGGCATACCATGGCAATATGACTTGGGAGCACAACATGATGGAGTTAGAAATACATATTCGATCACCAAGGATGGTAAGGTGATAGAGTTACTACCATTGATGGGGAAGGAGGTAGAATCAAAAGGGAAAGGAGTCAAAGTAATGCTAGTAGAAGGTAAATAGTTCATGAAAGAGATAGTAGAAGAGGGTACAGTTGCATATGCCCTAATTCCATGTTTGAAAGTAAATAAGGAGCAGCAGCAAGAAATTAAGGGAGAGAAGAGACAGAGGTTCGTAGATCCTATTGTCCAAGAACTATTGGATCAGTACAAAGGCATCATCTCTGATGGAATGCCAAGATCCCTACCACCTATAAGAGATATCTGTCATTGTATAGATCTGATTCCAGGATCTACACTTCCAAACAAGGCAGCATACAAGCTTACCCCAGAACAGAATGCAGAGGTAGCAAGACAGATTGAGAAATTATTGGAGACAGGTCTAATTGGTAAAAGTTTAAGCCCATGTGCAGTACCAACTATACTGGCACCAAAGAAGGAAGGTACTTGGAGACTTTGTATTGATTCCAGTGCTATCAACAAGATAACAATCAGGTATAGGTTCCCAATCCCAAGGATAGACGATTTGCTTGATTGCTTGGGAGGTGCCAAATATTTCACCAAAATATATTTGAAGAGTGGTTATCATCATATCAGAATTAGGCCAGGACATGAGTGGAAAACCACATTTAAGACCAATGAGGGGTTATATGAGTGGAAGGTCATGCCTTTTGGTTTGTCTAATGCCCCTAGTACCTTTATGAGGCTGATGAATGAGGTCTTGAGAGAATTCATAGGAAAATTTGTCATAGTATATCTAGATGACATTCTAATTTTCAGTAATACAAGGGAAGAGCATCTCAGACATATAGACCTGGTACTCAAAAGGTTACATGAAGAGCAACTGATGATCAACTTGGAAAAGTGTTTGTTCATGCAGGAGGAGATCACCTATTTGGGTTGTCATTTCACAAGGAAAACTAAAAATGGATCAGGAAAAGGTAAGTGCCATATTGTCTTGGCCAACTCCTAGAACCATGAATGATGTCAGAAGTTTCCATGGGTTAGCAACCTTCTATAGGAAGTTTATAAAAGGGTTTAGTCATGTTTGCACACCCATGCTTGACACCATAAAAGGAGGACAGAAGTACAGATTCACTTGGACAAAGGTAGCAGATGATTCATTTGAAACATTGAAGGAGAAGGTGGCACAGCAGCCCGTCCTTGCACTTTCTGATTTTAACAAAAATTTTTAGGTAGAATGTGATGCAAGTCACATGGCAATTGGAGCAGTACTCAGTCAAGAAGGTCGACCTATTGCACTTTTTAGTGAGAAACTAAATGATGCTAAGAAGAGGTATTCATCATATGATTTGGAGATGTATGCTCTAGTCCAGTCCCTCAAAAAGTGGAGGCATTACTTGATGCCAAAAGAATTCATAGTGTTTATAGATAATCAGGCCCTTAGTTTCATAAACAATCAAGAGAAGCTGAACCACAGACATATGAAGTGGGTAGAAACTTTGCAAGATTTCACTTTCACACTTAAGCATAAGAAAGGGGTCGAGAACAAGGTAGCAGATGCTTTGAGCAGGAGAGTTCTAACCATAAATCAAATTCAACTGGAAAGTGTTGGTATTGATTCCTTAAAGACTATGTATGATGCTGATGAAGATTTTGGAGAGATCTACCAAGTATGTACTTCTTTTGGAGACAAATATCATGTTGAGTTCTCTGAATTTTTGATCCAAGATGGATTACTATTCAAAGGTGGACAGTTGTGCATTCCACGGTGTTCTATGAGGCTGAACATTATTAAGGAGAAACATTGCGGAGCTATGGCAAGACATTTTGGTCTAGACAAGACTCTTGATCTTGTCAAGAGACATTACTATTGGCCTAAGTTACAATCCGATGTAAGAAAATTTGTGGAGACATGTGTGATATGTCAGAAGGTAAAAGGAAGATCAACCAATGCAGATTTATATCAGCCACTGCCCATTCCTTCTAGGCCATGGGAAAGCATAAGCATGGATTTTGTGTTGGGTTTACCCAGGACAAAGAAAGGCTATGATAGTGTTTTTGTTGTAGTGGACAGATTCAGTAAAATGACACATTTCTTGCCATGCAAAACCACTTGTGATGCTTCATATGTTGCAGACCTATTTTTCAAGGAAATAGTAAGAATCCATGGATTGCCATTGAGCACAGTGTCAGACAGAGATGTGAAGTTTATTGGTCATTTTTGGAGGACTCTTTGGAAAAAGCTTGGAACCAATTTATCTTTCTCATCAGCATAGCATTCCCAAACAGATGGATAGACTGAAGTAGTAAACCATTCACTGGGAAATATACTAAGATGTTTGACAAGACAACATGGAGAGAAGTGGGATACAATCCTACCACAAGCAGAATTTTCCTATAATGACACCATTAATTGGAGTACAGGGAAATCACCTTTTCAGATAGTATATTGTATTCATCCCAAAGGTATTTTGGAGTTAAGGGATTTACTTGTAGGAGAATCTATCAGTGCAGATGGAGAAGCTTTTGCAGCAGCAATCAAAGAGGTGCATGAACAGGTCAAGAACCAACTCCAACAAACCACATTGAAATACAAAGCCTATGCTGATAAAAAGAAGAGAGATGTACAGTTTGATGTTGGAGATTTGGTATAGGTTAATTTGAAGAAGGAAAGACTCCCAAAAGGAAAACATAACAAACTAATGCAGAGGAAGCTTAGACCATGTTAGATTTTGAAAAAATGTGGACAAAATGCTTATGAAATCCAATTTCCTTTTGATCTTGGATTATCTCCTATTTTCAATGTATGTGATTTAACTCCATACAAGCCTAATACAGATGAAGAACAGGAATCACTACTGGGTACAGCAACTGATGACATTCCTAAACATGATCCACCACACTTGCAGAAGATTTTAGAATCTAGAGTGGCAACGAAGACTAGGAACAAAGAATATATGGAATATTTGGTGGCTTGGCAAGGAAAACCTAATTCAGAGGCAATTTGGATGATTAAAGAACAGATCAGGAAACATGGAGCAGACTTGCAAACTCTGATCTCAAGTGGGCTTGAGATCTCTTCTCTCGAGGAGTATGATGCAAGGGCACCCCTTCAACAAGTCAATTAAGGTCTTACTAGGTTGATATGTTTTATGCATTTTAATGTAATAAGGTATGTTTGACCAAATATCATTATAGTTGGTAATTCGGTTTCTGTTTGTAAGTCCCAAGGGACACCTATCGAGTGCATTAACAAGGTTGTTAGTTAGTTTCTCCCAGCCACCTGGAATCATCTCCCAGCCGCTGGGAATCATGTTAGTACTACTGTTGGTAAGTAGTTAAATACCCTAGATCAGGTTGATTTCAAGATATAGTGAACAGAGAGGAGTGTAGATAGGTTCAATTGTATTGAGGAGTGCAACTGTGATATCAGACATTTGTATTCGTTTCTAAAAGCATAATAAAGAAGATCCTGTTTGCATTCGATTCCATTGCATAATCAATTTTCTTGATTTACAGTCGAAATGGGGTTTTAGCCCATTCCATCGGTTGATTACTTCGTAATCGGTGGAATGACTCTATATATTAGTTTATGTTTTTGTTTTGTTTTCATGTTCGCAGGATCGATCGACATCATGCTTTGTTGAATCCTAGCATCTTCATGTGCTAGGTTGAGGAAGGTTAAAATCTATGTTAGATTGTTAAGGAAATAGTTCTGAGCAATTGTACAGGATTTTGCAGAGTTCAAATAGTGAAGATTCATGGGGTTTCATTGAAGATACATTTGGTATATATACAGTAATTGCATGTCGGCTATACATCCTGTGAGTATATCGCTATTGTCTATCGGGTCCCTCTGGCGATTGAATGTTTCTTTTGTATGTATTAAACATACATTGAGAAGATACAAGGTAGTGAACATACATTGCGAATATACAGTCTATGTGTATATCGCAAATGTGTATCAGGTTACTTTTCCTATGTATCCCGTAGTTGAAGGTTATGAGTATATTGTCATTGCATGAAATGTTTGTATGTGACGAATGTACATTCTAAAAGTACAAGTCTTTTGCATACAATGGAGAGAGAAAATTGAAGTTTCCAGCTAGCATACAAGGAACTCAGCGGGTTGGTCAAACCCACCAAATGCATATTCGGATTGTATAATTCGAGTGTATGTTGAACATACACATTCTACACGATACAAGGAGTGACCGGCTATAACGGTGAGAAGAGCCGGCAATAGAAGGTTAAGAAATGCATATACAAAGATATCGGGGTGTCGGCAGGAGATTCTAGGTGTTCGCCGATAGCAAAGGTCCCGCCGATAGGTGAAAAGTCAAGTCTTCATCGATAAGAGGAAGGGTTTCAGCTTTGAAGAGTTTTGGTTCACCGACGATGGGTAGTCTGGTCAATAAGCAATGCAAGTGCATACATCGGTGAAACATATGCGATCGAGGTATGGTCATTTTACCTTACTGATAGTAATAAGTCTGGTCAATGGAATATGTCGGAAAGACATTAGGGTAACTCTTGCTGATAGAGAGAAATCCTTCAAATTTCACCAGTATTGAATGCTTTTGTTGACATCTCTGCATCAGGAAGCAAGAGTCAAGATGCTACTCAAAAGTATTTCCATATGGTATGCTGACATTATGATCTCTAAAGGTCTAAAGTCAAGGGTTTAGGTAATGGGATGCAAGGATACCAAGATGTGAGAGGATGCAAAGGTTTGTAGGCCCCAATAAGTAGAGTAGTGGGACAATAGAGAATTGGGGTCAGGATACTTGCTAACAACTTTTTCAAGAAGGATGATGGTAGAAAGAACCTCGAAGGTCCAGAAGAGGGAAGCATGATAGGGAGTAGGGATTGCAATTTGGAGATACCTAATACAAGAGGGACTAGGGACTAGGATTAGGAGATACCTAATGTAGGAATGAACCAATATTAGGCTTTAGAGAAAGCTGATATAGGAAGGAGCTGGGATCAGGCTTCAGAGAGTCCTAATGCTAGAGGGAGCAAGGATTGAGCTTTAGAGATACCCTATGTTGGAGGGAGCATGGGTCAAGCTTTAGGATTTGGAGATACTTGATGTAGGAAGGAGCAGTGATTGAACTTCAAAGATACCTGATGCATGAAGGAGCAAGTATCAAGGTTCAAAGATATCCAATGCAAGCAGGAGCAGGGATCAAGCTTCAAAGATACCTAATGTAGGAATGAGTGGGGATCAACATTCAGAGATACCAGATGCATGAAAGAGTGTGGATTAGGGGAATCAAGATAGTAATACTAGTGGGGATTGGGGGTCAAGAATATGGCATACCCAATACTAGTTCAACGAGGGAAAGAAAAACCTAGAAGTGTATGTACTTGAGAGTAGCAAAGGAACGAGGATCAGGGTTTGAAGTTTCGAAATACTAGATACCCTTTAGGTATGTTGATAGGGAAATGTCTAGGTGTCTATGATATATTAAAGGTTGGGACTTGGGTATATTTGATATTGTGGGGATCGAGGATACCAATTTCTTTGATTTGAGTGCAAGGGGGAAATGAAACTCTAGAAGCCTATGGAATAGAAGGAAGCAGGGTTGCAAGGGTGTGGAGAATCAAGGTGATGCATGCCAACAAAGGGAAGTTTGAAGGTCCAAAACATGGGGAACGAGGGAATCAAGGACATGAGGGAGATGAAGGAAAAGGGATGTTGGCATGGGAAAGTCTATATTTCTAATAGTTAAGACAAAGTGACGGTTTAGGGAATAGAGAACCAATGGAAAGGGTGCCAAGGCAAGGGTAAACCCAAAATGCCACAAGAGGAAAAGGCTTGGGAAAGTGGGGGAGTGGGGAATGAAGGGAAGGCATGATAGTATGAGAAAGTTTGAAATGTCACCCAAGGCTAGAAAGTGACCTAGACACCCTCATACTTAGAATTTGGGACATTACAAGTCTACCCTTCCTAAAATTGCTTGCCTGCAAGAAATGCAAATTTGGATGCTCTAAGATCTCTAGTCCTTCCCAAGTAGTATTTTCTATAGGTAGATTCTTCCAATGAACTAGATAAGTATTTGTAATGCTTTTGTTCTGCAATTCTTCACCTTAGTATCAATAACAACATCAGGTACTAATATGAGCTTTCCTTCATCATCCAAGGGTGGAAGATCCATTAAAGGTGTGACATGTTGTCCAAGGGTCCTCTTGAAGTAAGACACATGGAAATCATTATGAATCTTACTATTTTCTTGCAATTACAACTCATATGCAACTTCACCCACTCTCCTCAAGATCTTTTAAAGCCCATAGAAGCATGGTTTTATCTTTTTAGCTTCACTTCTTTTGATGGAGGTTTGCCTATAAGATTACAATCTTAGAAAGATCATATCACCAACTTTAAAAGTCTTCTTTGTGCAGTTCTTATTTGCATAGAAATTCTATCAATTTTGGGCTTGTTGGGGTGGTCTTTGAGTGATTTCAATATGTCTTGGCTATGCTTCACCTAGTCACTTGTTGTTGGCCCTCTACTATCTGTGAACACTAAATCAACAAAGGTTAATGCATGATAACCATATAATGCCATGAACAAAGACATACCAATGGACATATGGTGGGTAGTGTTGTAGCAATATTCTCTCAAATGCAATCACTTAACCCAAGATAATTGTTGATTTGAAACATGGTTCCTCAAGTACCCCTCAACCCACTTGTTCACTATCTCTTTTGTCCATCTATTTAGAGATGATAGATGGTATTGGGAGTGAGTTTTGTATCAATAAGATGAAATGACACCTACCAAAAAGAGCTGAGGAATATACTCTCTATCATTGACAATATTTTAAGGAAAACCATGTAGCCTAAACACTTCTCTAAAAAATAAATCAGCCACTTGATGTGCTTTGAGTTTTGAAGAAATAGCAAAGAAGTGTGCATACTTTGTTAGCATATCCATAGCAACATAAATGCAATCTTTACCATGTACCTTAGGGAGGCCTTTAATGAAACCAATGGATATGCTTTCCCACTTCTGATTTGGAATAGGAAATGGATAAAGAAATCTTTCTAGAATGACATGTTTTGCTTTATTTTGCTGACAATGTAATGCTCCAAGATTTTTCCCAAGGCATTAGCTCAAGATAACCAAAGACTAACCAATTTTTTTAAAGAATGACAACATGTGTCGACACACATACACACACAACCATGGGTCATATTCGAGAGATACATGACACTCACAAGACATCACCACCAATGCACTATGCATGATGATGTCAACGGAAGACTAATTAGGTCACTAAGTGCTCTAACACACTTCCCAACACAAGAGATGGAATAAATTACAGAATACACCTTGTATCAGGAAAATGAGCACATGGGTAGACTTAGGAGGTTGAGAGGAACAACTTTCATATACAAAGTTTCCTCGTAAAAGTTTGGGAAATGCTCACTGTCTAAGAGACCTTGGACAATAGTGTAGGGGAAGACTATAGTGCTAAGGAGGACTCCAACACTAGAATTGGACACTAGCACCAATCCTCAGGTGTCCCACCTAGGTGCTATAGTCCCTTTTGGGTGCTATAGTCCCTTTAGGGTGCTATAGTCCCATTTGGGCACTATAGTCTTGTTAGGGCATTGTAGTCCCTGGTAGTGTGTTGTGGTCCTGACCAACATCCAAAATTTGATAAAATTTGAACTTATTTAACCCAGATTTCACCCTATGTCCAACCAAGGATCTAAACATGATTTTGATGACTCTGGGACTCAAAAGAACCCCTAAAAGGTCCTGAAGAGCATGATGACATCTGATTGAAGTCTCTCCAACTCACATAATCACAAACACTTGAGATTTGATGGGAAATCAATCCACCAATTGAATTCGATGACAAGAACTCCAAACAAACTAATAAGAAGAAATAAGATAGGAGGACTAACACACTCCCAACACCACTCTTGAACCAAATGAAATCATGACACTATGAGACAAATTCAACAAGTAACAATCCAACTACAGAGCTCACCAAAGCATCAACAAAAGGATTCATTAACCAACATTAATAGATGTCATTTTCTACTGAAAGCAAGTTCATTTTAACCAAATGATGATTTAGATGCTCTAATTCATTTTAGCCAACATGCATTTAAAATGAAGGAAAAGCATACAATAGCCATTGCACTTCCAATACCAACACCAACTAGTGCTAAAACAAATGAATAATCCATCACCACTTATGAGGGCAGATTACAATTCCTCAACCATGGAGGATCAAATGATCATACATGTCACCAAGATAGGACACCAACATCCTTAATTATACATTTTATTTCAAATCAATGAGATAGGAAATGTCAACAATAATGAGATCCACATTGTGCATGTAAATCCAAACTACTCCGAAGGAAATTGTAAGTCCCTAATGGTGGTTCAACTCCACCCAACCATGTGATGCCCTTAAGCCCACTGCACTATCCTAGGAGATTTTGCGTGGGTAGAATACATACTCACACTATACAAGGGAGATAATGGTTCACACACATCAAACAATATGTACACAAAACATCATATATAATCTCAATGCACACGAAAATGTTAGGAGTCATACCACACATTGAATACAAATCCAACGATAAGGAAGGAAGAGAGACATACAAGTCAAGACAAGGAGTGTGATTACGATGGCTCAATGACCTCACAAAAATGAGTAGATAGCTATCCTCACATGAGGTCTACTCCAACATTCACCATCTCTATAAACCATGTGTTTAATAGAAAATGTGATCCTAACTAAACCATTTTTAATTGAAACCAATTCCTATTGAACATTAGGAAACTAGCCACCGAACCTATGTTTTGTCTCACTGTTATCCAATCAGGAAGAGTAAGACTACTTGAGCTATGTCCTTTTGTTGTAATTGAAATTGAATGATTAATGATGTTGACTAAAAATAATTAAAAATTAAAGAAAACAGAGGAAATACAAAGATAGAGGCAATAATTCACAGAAACAAATACAAAAATAGAAACTATAGATAATGAGGAACCTGGAACCATGCGGGTAGTCTCACTACCTAGGATGATAGCGCAAGGTATAGATGTCTGCACTAGGCACTATAGTTCGCACAGTGTCAAAATCCAAAAATCTCAAGTTGTACGGTATTGTATAGATTTCGATGAATCGTGTTGGAAACAAACGTGGATATTAGTGCATAGAAATTGATAGATGAAGAAAATATCTATGAACAATATGAGAATAATTAAATGACAAGATTAACAAAGAGGGGAAAAGAAAGTGCAAATGCTCATGTGTTCCAAGTCCTTTTCTTGCATAACCTATAATGACAAACAAGAGAAAAGGGTTGGGCTATTTAGAGGTTTGCCTTAGTCAAATCCAATTTTTGGTGTTTCCACCTCAATAACAGCTAGATTGATAAATAGGTAAAAATAGTGTGTGTGCTCTAAATCGTAAGTGTGTCTAATAATGTGGAAAGCAGTGACAAATGACATTGCAATAAAGAAATGAGATCCAACAAAGATATAAATATTAATCTAAATAAACTAAATAAAGAGTTGAGAAAGAGATTACAAGAGTCTTGTTGGAAAACTACCATGCAAGTCCAAACAAGATGAGCTTTGTCCCAAAGGATAGTAATCTCAAACAAGAACTTCTTGAATGGCACAAAGTACATGAATAAATCACATCAATGAACTGCTATCAATGACCTGTGATGAAAGAGGAACATGCAATAACAAAGATACAAGCAATATGGTAGTTAAGTAATAATTTTAGCAGAGCTTTGCTACATAAAAGATTTGATCAGTTGAATGGAAAAGCAACAAGGTTTTATAGAAGAGGAGATAGATCAAAAAGCTGGGAAAGGAGCCGTTTGGGTGTGGATAAGCATTAGGAAAAGCTTGGAGTGCCACACAAGAAAAAATGTACCTTCTAAAAATGGTTGATGACCTAGGAACACTATCAGGAAGCTAGTGCATGGTGCAAACGTCCGTGCTTAGTGCTCAGGTCCATGCAACTTCAGTTTTAAAAAGGTCCATATCACTCAGGACACTACCAAGGTTAAGGTACTTTTATAGTTTTGGGGTATGGCAGGCAGAAAGGGTCAAAGCATCATTTGGAAATCATTCAAAGGGAGCGGGCACTAAAGTGAGTAGACCAAATAGAGCATGAAATTGTGAACAAGCACAATTTAAGACGCTACATTTATCCCTCGCTTTAGTAGGCATATGGCTCTACAAGCATATGCAAGCTAAAGTAGATAACATGAGAAAAAGGATAGCAAACCTTTTCTACTTGTGGGCACTGTAGAGGATGCAAGGTGTTGCTAAGTGAGAGAGACAAAGCTCCTAGCTTAGGATTCTACAAAAACACAGTGTTAGGCTGAAAAGTCTACACATGGAACATATGTTAAACATACATGCATACATATATATAAATATGAAGGTGATAAAAAGGAGGATTAGACCAAATATTATTTATCAAACCATTGCAGTTAACAAATAATATAGTCTAATGCACATTAATCTAATACAAACACATAGACAAGAAAGAATAGAAGGGTATGGTTCTAGAGCTATCAAAGTTCATTGTTTGCTAGGAACCATACTAAAAAACTTCCATAAGCCACTAGAGCTAGCAAAGTTTATTGTTTTCTAGCTAGCTTATGGGAAAGTGTTGATAGCAAATGAAGCATCACAGACTAGCATTACCTAGAAAGATTATATGACTAGCAAAATCTGTTGTTTGCTAGGTGATTCTGATAAAGGTGGTCAATCTAAATAAGTGTATCTACTTAGGACCACAAATGCTATAAAAAGTGCTATAGAAAGCATACCATCAATGTGGTGTGTGATTAAGTGTGAGAGATAGAAAATGTATGCCCCACCTTAAAATAATTGCTTACATCATGGAGGAGCAATTGATTTTAAGGTAAAAAGAGGGAAGAAGGAATGAGAGCTTTTAGGAAGCATATGCCTAGAGGATATGTTCCAAAGAGCTACATCATGAAGGGGTTGCCCCCAAGCAAGACAACCAAGGCAATGCTGCAGGCATGTTACACAAAGGCTTGTACAAGCATGGCATGAAGTCAAGTAATGCAACAAGGTGTCACATGAAACAAGAAACATCAACAACAAACACAAAGGGATCTACGTGCTTTAGAGTCAGTATAATATATAGCATGATTTGTGTGGGATAATTTTTGTAATTGCCATCATCCTCCTAAGCACATAGAACTATGAATACAGAGGAAGAATGTCAAAAGTAGACATAAAAGTTTTGGGTTAGCATGGAAGGATGCTAAATCATCCAATGCTTTGCATCGCCCCTAAAATGTGGAAAGTTTCAAATACAACACAGAGAAGAATGTAGAAACATATAGAGGAATTTCATGACATTTCCATTCCCCCTGTATCTATGTGCCTATGAGGGCATCAAGGGTAATCTAGGGAGATCTAACAAAAAAATAGTCACACCATATGCATATATGTGGATTACAAAACACATAGGCAAACCACAAATAAAAACAAATGAATGAAGGGACTGCACTCAAGGATCGGGCTCTAGTAGGCCATCCGCCTCCCAATCTTTCTCATTATATAAAGATGGATGATAGACCACTAGAGGGACCACACTAAGGAAAACATTGGGCACGACGCCTAGTTCATCATGTGGAGGGTCAACATCCAAGGGAGGATCCTAGTGTAACTCACCAAAGGAAAGGTCCATCGATCATGTGAAGATCAAGGACATGGATTGTATCTCTTCCAAGGACTCAAATACATCTTCCTTGGGGGAAGGTTCATCTAGGTCACTATCAAAATAGATGACAATTGATGGTTTCCCAATGATAACAGTGGGATTGTGAGCATTGGTGGCCACTGGTGGAGCCGAGGCCTCCACAACCTAAATAGATGAAGTGGAAGGACTCGGTGGCGGCAAGGGTAGGGTGGGATAATACTTGTTATTTCATTTAGGCAATGGTGGTGGAATGCCCATGTCTATGGTAGCGGGATGTAGGACATCAGGTACCACCTAGTGCCAGGTACAGTGTTATTGTTTGACTGAGTCAATGGAGAGGCTGGAGTTGGAGATAGTAGAGAGTCATGCTAAGGAGAGGGTGCAGAAAGGTGAGGTAGTGGGCCCAAGTCAGGGGTCAGCTGAATAGGAGAGGGAAGGGGTTCCTCCATGGCTGCACACTCATGAGTTGCAACACAACAGTGATGCTTGTGATCTCTCACAAGTTGGTTATGCCTAGAGGGCTTAGAGCATCTGAACAGTAGGAGGAACTAGACAATCTCCCAACATAGGCTCCTTTTCTTCCATCACTTTGGGAACATGTGGACGAACATAAGGAGCCACCAAAGGCTAGGGTATTGTTGAAGGAGGGTCTCTCAATTTGGATTTCCTTCCTCTAGCCACCAAAGGAGCTAGAGGAATAAAGGCCACCACTAAAGTTTGAGGGACCGAAGGGGAAGGGTCCCGCACCATGGGATGCTTTCCTCTAGTATTTGAAGAGATAGGAGGAATAGGAGCAACCACTGAAGGTCAGGAAGGCTTGAATTGTGTGGGTCTTGTGCCTCTAGGTCTTAAGTAAGAAGCTAGATGTGGGACCTCTGCATAAATGCCAGGTGCTCAGGGTCGAGGGAGGTTGGTCAATTTAGGTTGAATTCCCTTCTCTACCCATGGGGCAAGAGGAGGGATAGAAGTAGCAAATAAAGATTGAGAAACCTCAAGGATAGTAGTCAGTTGGATTGATGAGGAGGCACCAACAGATAGCTGAGCAATGTGGTTTGCTTTGAATTAATGGTATGATAAAAATAAGAAAACATTGTGAGGTTGCAATGGCTCGGTTGGTGTTGGCCAGAATTAATCCAAGGAGAAGTTTCCTCTAGACATGAGAGGCTAGAACCTACTATGGTAAATAGTGTGTACATGTTCATCATGGGGAAACTTTAGGCACATTTGGATTACCAAGGGGATCATTCTTGTGGAAGAAAGCCACAGATGACCCAACTTCACATGAAATTGGTCAGGAGTGGGGATGATGAAGAAAGGGACATCCATGAGTTTTGGTCCTACCTAGATAGGAAGGGTGATTAAACCTAGGGTACAATGAGAAGACCCATCATACACATGTATTGAGACTTCTGATTGCTCATACTTGTCTTGATACGGCTCATGTACATACAGAAATCCCTTTGTGACTACATTTACCATACACACTAGGTCAATTAGTATGCCCTTGATCAGATTTTCATTAACAAGTACATAAATGTACAAAGGTCCATCGTATATGTGCACGAGTGCATCAATGGGAGAAAATGAGATGATCATCTTAGGAATGGGCTGCACTTGACTAGGGGGAGGGTGATGGTCCACCATGTTAATCATCTTAGCTATAGAAGTGGTATGGTCGTCAATAGACACGATAGTAGCCACGAGATCAAAGGGAAGCTCAATTAGGTTTGTGGAATGGTGAGCTAATGGGTTTGTGTAGATTTGAAGTTTTGGTTTGGTGGAGCAATAGATTTATTCCCTTTATCATTCACACTAGATACCTGGATGACGTTCTGATCGATGAGGTTTTGCACTTGGTGCCTAAGACACATGCATCTTTGAGTGTCATGTCTTGATGTTTTGTGGAATTGACAAAAGGCCTTTGGGTTGAAAGAAGGTGCAAAAGGTTTCGTTGTGTCAACAAGGTGAATTGGTGGACGCTAGATTAGGTTATTGTTAGAAACTACTGCATGAAGGCATAAAGGGATTTGGAGAGCAGGGTAAACTGCTGAGTCCTTGGATTATTTTATGATGAGAGGGCCATGGAACTTTGGGTTGGTGTCGTGGCCGCTACTTGTTGAACATTGTTGGAAGAATTTATTTTCATGAAGTTTTTTTTCTTGTAATTTTAAAATTAAGAAGGGGCATCAAACTACCTAGTGGGAGTTTGTGATGAGGAGCCCTCATACTGACTTACCGATTATTGGTAGTCGCGAAGTGTCATGCAGAGATGCATGAATGAGGAATAGGACATCAGCAGAATCTTATCTCTTATCTGTGGTTATAGGTTTCTTATGAAAACCCACTACACATCAGAATTTGGGAGTGAATAAGGCATCTACGCGAAAAGGGCCTGATAGTGGCCAATGAAGTCAGTCACTTTCTCTTGTGCTCCCTGGTGATAATGGATGAGATCAGTCAATGTGACCTGCAGTCCAATATTCACTTGGAAGTGTTGGAGAAATTGGTTGACTAGTTGTTGAAAAGAAGTAATTGAATGATAAGGAAGTGAGCAAAACTAGTCCAATGTGGTATCTTTTAGAGATTGTGGGAATATCTTTGCTAGCAAAGTGTCTTGAAATATGAAGTCACTACACAATGTTGTAAATGTTGACATGTGGTTTTGCAAATCTCTTTTATTGTTGTACTTTTCAAAATGAGGAGCTTCAAAGTTCTATGAATGGGGGAGGCAAGAATGGCTAAGCATAGTGGAACTCCTTGTATAATATGATGGGATATTAGGTTGAGATGAATTTGTGGACATGGTGGCAATCTGCTATTGTAAGGAGTCACATTTTGAAGGAGCTAGGTAATAATGGGATTTGTGGTATGTGGATTGGGTTTGGGTAACAAGTGGGTTGGTGTTGTTGTTTGGTGGCTAGTAAATTATAGGGTTAGCTTTAGGAAAATTAAACGATGATGAGGAGTTCAGGGGAACAAACCCATATTAATTAATAGGATTCCCACCTGTTCCGATAAAACTAGTGTTAGCATTGACCAATTGAGTAACACTTGTAGAGGGATGAGACAAAAGAAGTCGACATTGAAACCAATAATTGAGCTTGTGCCGCGTTTGAATGTGATTGATTAATAGTTTTTGCATAGCTAACTAGTGAAGGAACATTGTTATTCACAATGTGAGCTATGCTACGTAGAATGTCCACACCATGTGAATCACTGGTTAGCAATCTTCAGAGGTTCTCCATGAGTGGGATAGCCTCGATAGCTTGGTGCTCTATACCCAAAAATTCCTAAAAGTTGGCCAAGTGACTGTCCAACATTTAGATTTGGGTGTGGGGTACACTAGCTACGAGCATGTCTGTATCAATCTAGGTGTTTTAAAAGATTGTTGTCCTAGGATTGTAGGGGTGTTAGAGGAAGAAAAGAGAGGTGGTTGAACTCAAGAGTTTCCCATTGAGAAGATGAAAATGTCTGTTTCCAATTGCATGGAGCTAGAGTTACCAGGAACACAAGAAGCCATGAACAATCTTATACTTTTGCAAATGGTGAACTATGAGTCAAAGCACTAGGTTGTGAAGCTCATAAACTATTAAGAGCTCTACAATACACAAGTACTCTAAAATTTTAAAGGTTTAGAAGAAAAGAAAATGTTTTAAGAAAGAAGTTTTTGGATTTTAGAAGAAAAGAGAGAAGGTTTTTGTTTGCTACTTTAATTGTTTCAAGCACGTCAGGTTCACTAAAATGTTTAATAGAAATGTGATCCTAACTAAACCATCTTTAATCAGAACCAATTCCTATTGAATATTAGGACACTAGCCACTGAAGGTGTTTTGTCTCACTATTATCCAATCAGGAAGAGTAAGACTACCCGATCTATGCTTTTTTGTTGCAATCAAAATTGAATGATTAACAATGTTGACGAAAACTAACTAAAACTTAAAGAAAATAGAGGGAATACAGAGATAGAGGCAATAATTCACATAAACAAATACAGAAATGGAAACTATAGATAACAAGGAACCTGGCACCAGGCGGGTAGCCTTACTACCCAGGACAGCAACATGGGGCATAGACATTTGTGCTAGGTGTTGTAGTTCGTACGATGTTGAAATATAGAAATTTGGAGCTTTACGATACTGTTTAGATTTCGATGAATCCTGTTGGCAACAAATATGGATATTAGTGCATATAAATTGATAGATGAAGAAAATATCTATGAACAATATGAGAATAATGAAATGACAAGATTGACAAAGAAGGGAAAAGAAAGCATAAATGCTCGTGTGTTCCAAGTCCTTTCCTCGTACAACCTGCAATAAAAAATGACAAAAAAGGGTTAGGTTGTATAGAGGTTTGCCGCAATCAAACCCCGTTTTTGGTGTTTCCACCTCAATGACAACCAAATTGATAAATAGATAAAAATAGTGTGTGTGCTCTAAATCTTAAGTGTGTCTAAGATTATGGTGAGTAGTGACAAATGATATTGCAATAAAGAAACAAGATCCAATAACAATATAAATATTAATGTAAATAAACTAGATTAAAGAGTTGGGAAAGAGATTACAAGAGTCTTGCTAGAAGACTACCATGTAAGGAAACAAGATGAGCTTTGTTCTAGAGGATAGTAATCTCAAATGAGAACTTTTTGAATAGCACAAAGTACACGAATATATCACATTAATGAACTACTATCAATGACCTGCGATGAAAGAGGAGCATGCAATAACAAAGATACAAGCAAAATGGTAGTTCAGTAATGATTTCAACAAAGCTTTGCTACATAAACGATTCAATGATTTGAATAGCAAAGACGTAAGGTTTTATAGAAGAGGAGAGAGATTAAAAAGATGGCAAAGGAGCCGTTTGGGCATGAATAAATGTTAGGAAAATCTTGGAGTGCCACACAAGCAAAAACACACCTTCTAAAAATGGTTGATAAACTGTGAAATGTTATCAGGATGCTAGCGCATGGTGTAGACATCTACACTTAGCACTCGGGTCTGTGCAACTTCAGTTTTAAAAAGATCCATATCACTTAGGACACTGGCAAGGCTAAGGCACTTTTTATAGTTTTGGGGTATGGCAGGTAGAAAGGGTCAAAACAACATTTGGAAAGCATTCAAATGGACTAGGCACTAAAGTGAGTACCAAATAGAGCGTGAAATTGTGAGCAAGCACAATTTGTGACGCTACATCGTGACATGCTTTTTACAACTAAAACTGGATTTAGGTAAGCATCCTTATTTGGCATAGATCTTATAATTACATGAGAGCGTGAAGTTGAGAAACTGTGGGAAATAGTGAGTGTGAAGTTGGGCCATCCATGGCTTTCTTCAATGAGAGAAGTCCCCTTGGTAATCCAAAAGTGCCTGAAGTTTCCCCATGACAGATAGGTACACACTATTTACCATAGTGGGTTCAAGCCTCTCATGTTTAGAGAAAACTTCTCCTTAAATTACTTCTGGTTGACACCAAGTGAGCCATTTCAGCCTCGCAATGATTTCTTATTTTTATCATACCAGAAATTCAAAGCAAACTACATTGCTCAGCTATCTGTCAGTGCCTCCTCATCAACCCAACTAACTACTCCACTCACTATTTCCAATCATCACTTTGTATCATGGTACGTAGTGAGAGCTACTCCTTTCTTACCCTACCTCTTCCTACACATCCATGTCACTAATTTTTACAAATTGAGCATGGCATGGAAAACAATGTGATAAAAATCACAACATGAATTCAAAAGGTGCAATTTTCTAAATCACAAGGGAGACTACTCATCCTACAATAAAATTCATTCAAATTGAGTTAAAAATGCAAAATTTCTATTTTTCCCATAATGCAAAATAACCATAAAACCCCAATTTCACCATTAATAGTTGCTTTGCAACCTTGATTTTTTTCATTTTCCAAAATACAAGATTTATAAAAAATCTAATGATAACCCATTGACCCAAATGAACATCACTCCATATATGCAATCAAATTTAAAATGGGTGTTTCCAATAAAATTTTTCCATAGTTTTGGCTCTATTTGCAAGTTTTCAAAATTTAAACTCAAGCAAATAATTAAACAACATCTACATTCCTTATTAACTCAATTTCTATCCAAATGAAGCCATGATCAAACCACATATAATTTGGCATGGAAAAAGAAGAGAATAACAATTTAGAAACAAAGGAAATGAAGAATTTACCTATCCAACAAACTTTGAAAACCAAGAAAAATGAAGAGTTTTTGAATGCAATTTTTTTGCCACATCAATTCAATCCTCCACTAAGCAATCACTAAACCAAATTCCAATCCAAGCAAATAACAATTCTTCTCTTTCAATCCACACAAAAATTCTTTTCAATCAAGCAAGAAGAGGGTTAGAGAGAGCAAATAAAGAAGGAATTTCAAAATGAGCTCTCTTTTCCTTTTTATCCTCCAAAAGCCTATTTCATTTTTTTTAACTTAAAATAGAATTTGCAAGTTCTTTTCAAAGGAAGAGAAAATAAAAGATTTCATTTACATAATATAACTATTATAAACCTTTCTTTTATTTCTACTATCATATAATTTTTAATACAGATGCTCATGATTTAAAATTTGATAGGATAATATTTTAACTTCCATTATAGCAATTTCCTTTCTTGCGGAATAATCTATAAAGTAACTATTTATCCAACTAAAATCAATTCTCTAATCAATATGAAATATTAAATATTCCTGATTTAAATAAAACACATTTTGACATATATAATATGTAAAACATCAAGATAACACAAACACACATAAATGATCACTTAGTTTACGGGTTTGCACATGACAAGCAAAATCCTGAATCGCCATCAATTCAAATCCAAAAACACGTAGGGTATGCAAGATACATCTCATACTCAATACGAGTGAGATAAAAAAGCTAAACAAGCAAATAACCCACTATGACATCTTCAATATAACCACTAACTTGGTACCTACATGCTCAGATGAAACATTAGGCGTACTTGCACTATACAATATAGTCGAAGCATAACATAAACACTCAACATGATATGAATATATACAATTCAATAAAGCATCTCATACACAGAGGCCATCCACAATGATCAATAACCATACCAGCACACTCGGGTGAAACATTAGGCATACTTACTTGGTACAAGCACACTCGGGTGAAACATTAGGCATACTTTCACTATACAATATAGCCGAAGCATAGCATAAACACCTAATGTAATATGAGCGTACAATTCAATTTGGTAATGATATATACAATTCAATAATTCAATAAAGCAATTTGGTACTTGCACATTGAAACATTAGGCGTACTTGCACTATACAATATAGTCGAAGCATAACATAAACACTCAACATGATATGAATATATACAATTCAATAAAGCATCTCATACACAGAAGCCATCCACAATGATCAATAACCATACCAGCACACTCGGGTGAAACATTAGGCATACTTACTTGGTACAAGCACACTCGGGTGAAACATTAGGCATACTTTCACTATACAATATAGCCGAAGCATAGCATAAACACCTAATGTAATATGAGCGTACAATTCAATTTGGTAATGATATATACAATTCAATAATTCAATAAAGCAATTTGGTACTTGCACATTGAAACATTAGGCGTACTTGCACTATACAATATAGTCGAAGCATAACATAAACACTCAACATGATATGAATATATACAATTCAATAAAGCATCTCATACACAGAAGCCATCCACAATGATCAATAACCATACCAGCACACTCGGGTGAAACATTAGGCATACTTACTTGGTACAAGCACACTCGGGTGAAACATTAGGCATACTTTCACTATACAATATAGCCGAAGCATAGCATAAACACCTAATGTAATATGAGCGTACAATTCAATTTGGTAATGATATATACAATTCAATAATTCAATAAAGCAATTTGGTACTTGCACATTGAAACATTAGGCGTACTTGCACTATACAATATAGTCGAAGCATAACATAAACACTCAACATGATATGAATATATACAATTCAATAAAGCATCTCATACACAGAAGCCATCCACAATGATCAATAACCATACCAGCACACTCGGGTGAAACATTAGGCATACTTACTTGGTACAAGCACACTCGGGTGAAACATTAGGCATACTTTCACTATACAATATAGCCGAAGCATAGCATAAACACCTAAAATTCAATTTGGTAATGATATATACAATTCAATAATTCAATAAAGCAATTTGGTACTTGCACATCGCACATCGTACTTGCACTGTACAATATCGCCAAAGCATAGCATAAATACCCAACATGATATGATATATACAATGCACTATACAATATAGTCGAAACATAGTATAAATACCCAACATGATATGATATATACAATTCAATAAAGCATCTCATACACAGAGGTCATCCACAATGCACCTTCAAGGGATTTGAACCTTGATGGATGGCCTAATCAAGGAACATACCATCAACCTCATCAATTGTGCTCAACCAATTGAACAACAACCCTTTGGTATAATAGACTTATTTTTAAATTATACCATACAAAATATAAAATTGACAATTCTTCCATTCATCAAATAACTTTTTATCTTTAAAAATCCATTGCCCCCTCCTTAAAAGACAAGTGCTAGTAATCATTTTGATAAATAATGGAGACCCTGCTTGCTTGATCCGTTGCACTTAATAATACTGCTTAAAATAATATCCAACTTGTACCCATTTGACAACAAAGCACAAGCAAACAAAACATGATGATGAATCATCATCGTCATTTCCAGTAGTCCCTCATTTTGGAGCCAAAATTAAGATGGAATCAGGCAATAAAGCAACAAGACTAACGTGGCCATCATCCCCGCCTTTCCTTCCTCTCCATGTTCATTGCGTCCATTACAACACAGAAAGCAGATTCCCAGACGCAACAAACACAGGGCTTAGGTACTATTCCAACCATAGAGTAGCAATGAACCAAACTCTACGCAATTTTGTCTAAACGTGGGTTTAATTTGAACTTGTCATTCCTCTTTACGCCCTGACATGAATGAGACGCGGGGAGTGGGTACGGGTACGAGGGGCAGGCCGGGTTTAAAAATACTTAACAATAAACAGAAAAACAGGTACAAAAATCCATGTCTTAATCTCACGGGTGACGAAATGAGCACGCCATCAAACATTTAATGCTGGGCGGCGGAATAATAATGAATAATGAATAATGAGAGCAGAGTAATTGTTAGTTGCACGTGGCCAACACTTTTGCAGACCTTGTCAAAACAGAAGGAGAATTTTCCCTCAACTGTTCCGATGACGCGGGTCAGGGATGCTGCCGGGCCCACCCGGGTTGCCGGACAGGCCGGGTGGGCGGGTAGGTCTTGCTGGTTTGTGGGGCCCGCCGGGTGGGCAGCGCTGGTTTGACGGCGTGGCTCCCTGGCCGGCCGTATCGCCCTGAGATTCCAGAATGACGTGTCAAGACCTTCCCCGGACAATAAATTGAGCCGTGCTCATAGCCTGAGGGACCGAACATGTAGCCTTTTGGGTGGAAGGCATGTGGGAGCTGCCGACCCGAAATGTTGTCTAATAAAGAAAATGTAGACGGACAGGGGTTCACATGAAAGGAGTTTTGGTGTGGGGTATATGTAATATATAGTTCCGTATGAGGTAGGAAACGTGCATATGGTGGAGAATGGAGCAGGTATTAATATTGATTGTTACCCTTATTAGGAAGAAAATAGTGCCCTGATTATGTTCGCCCTTCCTTCAGCCGGCATGTGCCCGGCAAACGTAACAAAATGAAGAGGATGCGTGGAAGCCGCTAATCCAACATAAAACATTCTTTCCTTGCTTGCATTAAGATTGTTTTTTTTCTCAAATCTTTGTTTTAAGAAATGAGATGAAATATGAGTTGTTTTCACATTCGGTTCCCCGCGTAAGTTGAGACTTTTTAACTCTCGACATTGCTCTTCTAATTAGATAGGGCACTACATGGAAACATCATTGTGACAATAGGTAGGTATTGTGTGGAGAAAAAAGTGCATATTTTCTAATTTTATCTTTTAGAAAAAACTACATGTTTTTGTAACTTTATTTTTTAGTACCTCTCTTGTAATAAAAAATTCTTGGTTAGTGATTATTTTTTTTAAAATAAACCAATTTACTTGTTTATCATTAAACATTTTACAAAATCTATAAATCAATCATAAACAAGTATTTTATTATTATTAAATATTTTATAAAGTCTATAAATTAATGAGGGCCTAAATTTAAGAGTTGTATCGCTGTATTTAGACATTTTTGGTGTAAAATATAATCAAAATTTTAAAAACACTGTATCATATGAAAGGAAAGGAAAGATTTTGGACAAATTGTCAAAATTTATATAGGATTATGATGATTTATATATTTGATTTTATATGATTTACTTATACTAAGGCATATCATAGTATTTGAAGGGCACCATTGAATAGATAACTGTCATAAAAAAATTGCTTGACAGGGAAGGTCGACTGTCAAATTTAAGCCCTGAAACCAATCATAATCAAGTATTTTTTTATTGTTAAACATTCTACAAAGTCTATAAACCAATCATAAACAAGTATCTTTTTATAAATTAGATATGCAATTTTTTTAACTAGAAATATTTCTTAAAATATCTATCACTAATTTGATTGGCTTCTATGTTTTTGGGTAATTTTTGATTGGTTCAAAATTTGAGGTCTTATGGGCGGAATTTTCTAAGGATTCACATTTATCAAAATATAAGCATTAAATTTTGGCACTACACCCATTTTGTGAGGATAAGACATGGTGTTTCTATTTTAAAATTATAAAATGTGGATGTATGTGAATTATTGAATAACGTTGATGTGGTGTTTTTTTTAAATTATAAAATGCGGATGTATGTGAATTATTGAATAACATTGACGGACTACAATAGAGTTTGTTAAATGCAGACGGATTCACGTTTTGGTTGAAATAAAACCGTATTTTAAGCGCACAAACCCCCAAATTTCGGAATCAATAAGTCTCAAATATGATGGTGCTTGTATGTGTTCATATCTTTCACAATTCTACTTTAGTTTTATTAATTGTAGAGTTATTAAACTAGCATCATGCTCAAATATGCTTCTTGATCGCTATAGCACAAGCTTGCCATTCTGTTGTTGGAGATATTGTTGGTGTGAAAAGGGTATATTCCCTAATCAGTTCCCTTTTAGGACCTATCCACACTTTATTGTTTAAGTTTACTAAGGACATTCACTTGTTTGTCTCAAGTGTCTACTAAGGGCATTCACTTGTTTGTCTCAAGTCACAAGAATAAGACACTTGTCATATTCTTATGTGTTCTAGGTTTTCATCCTTGCCTTTATAAACAAGGCCTCTTATGCCTTCATTAGAATGATGGAGCATATTGAGTACATTTGTATGCATTATTTTTCTATGGCAATATAGCATTCTTATTTTGCTTTTCTCTATTGTGCAAAGTCATTTTTGGCTTTGCAGATGATTTTGGGCTTCTTGAGTTCTTTGTGTAACTCTTACAAATATGGATCACCTTATTGGAATTTGAGGATTTAAACTTGACTCGTGTTCCAGTATACCCTAATCATTACTGTTTAGGGGAAAATTGGATTTGTTAATGTTCTAGATTTTAGATGTTTAAATCCACCTCTCCACTATACATTCAAGGATCTAGAGTCGAGTGACGAGCACTATCATACCCTAGGTCGCTTGCAAATGTAGGGAAACTTGGATTAGGGAATTTAATTATCAATTTTCCTTCTCTTATGCCCAATCGACCATTAAAACCCTAATTATGTAAATACGACAACAAATTGATGAATAACAAAAAAAGCTTTTGCAGATAGGAGTAAAATACCAAATCACAGAGTACTTATTTTCAGGGTTCCGAAGAGAAACAGTCGGGGACACTGGAGCAGGTGCCCAAGTCCAAGGTACCAGTTTCTTTGCGGGATCTGAACCTCCTTCTGACACTGATAAGCCCTGTAACTTCTGTTTCTTGAAAGTCAGATGCAGAGGACACTAGAGCGAGTGCCCAAGTCTTGGAAGTGCTCATGTGTCCTACTTTTCTTAGATCATGAATCCTTGATGCTTGCCAATCCTTCGTGCAACTCCACTTTTCCCAAATATGACACTTGTAACCTGCAATCACAAGACTTGGTTTGGGGGTTGTGGTGTTTAGAGGCTTACCTCAGTCAAGCCCCAGAGGACACTGAAGTCTCCGAACACTGTTGTCAGATAAAGAGTGCATGCCCTTGTGAGGTAGAGGCAAAAACCAAAGGAATCAATGATGAAATCATAATATAATGTCACCTTGTAGTGAAACTCTCATGGGCGGAAGATGCTCTTCATTCCATGAGGAAATTGATGCTCAAATATGCAAATATCAACACATAAAACACACAAGTCTGCTCTTGCAATGCAATGAAAGCCTTGATTCACTTTAAGAACACAATAGCTTGCTAGTAATCATCTAGTTTACAAATGAATGCCTAAACATGCTTTTATATGCAACTACAAGCACTCCCGCCAAGATTTTAAAAATCAAAACTTACCGTGTCAGCAAAAGGACCAAATAATGGTCACAAATTGACACCCAGAAATTAGGGCTGCCCCAAAATAGGGCAGGACTCCCCCTATTTTGGGCAAGGTACAGCTCAAGGGGTCCACCTGGGTCCAATTTTCCATGGAACCTAGGTCTCATTCCATCGGGATGCCAAAATATGAACTAAGATGTCCTAAATGCATGCTAAAGACCCAGGAGCTAAACCTTATGAGGGAAAAGCCCCCAAGGGGACATTTTTTGACGTTACATTTAGCCCCCACTTTAATGTATGTATAAACGCGAGGCCAATACATGCATTAAAATAAGGTCACAAACACAACAAACACACCAAGCATGGAGAAGACACGCTAATCACATAGAAGATAGTAACAGGCACGCAAAATACAAAGAAGATAGTTACAGTCACGCAGAACACAAAGAATACAATCAATGCATAAAAGATACATTAATGCATGGAAGACATAAATGATATCTTTTCTTTTCTTTTCTTTTTCTCATATATATGAAATGCAAATGCAAGTATTGAAAAATAAACAAACCTCCCATAATACATAATGCACTACCTTAGGGCGCAGGTCTTTGTATATATGGGGCAACACACACGCAAGACATGCAAAACCTCCCAAAATGCAAGAAGCACTACTCGAAGGTGCTGGTTTCTGCATATGGGGCAACAAACACGCCACACAAAACAAGCATGCCAGAACACACACACTTGAAGACACGGAGAAAACACGGCAGACAAGCGATGGAGTGTACCTATTTCTAGGTCCAACACCATCTCAGGCACATTAAAGGAACACACCGATGATTGGGCTTCACCACAACAATTGTTGAAAACACGCTTAAGGGTTGAGTTAGTCACAGAACCGCTCCCCACCTCCGCAGAGGACTTTTGAAAATGACAGGATGATGCAATCTGCTATGAGAAATACACAATCCCCGCCTTCGCAGAGGGCTTAAAATAAAAAGGATATACGTGATATCCTGCGTTCGCAGAGGGCTTACATGATTGATTGATTGATTGCAAACAAACTCAGGATGCACGATGCACTACTCTGGGGTGCAAGTCTTTGCATCTGAGGTCAAACACATTGCTAACATCTATAATAGACAACTTACCTTATATATGCCCCACCTTAAGGTGGTTGATATCAGTTATCGATATCAAGCATGTTAAGGTAGGAAGAAAACACACAAGGGAACACCAAATTTCGCAAAGCCCATGCCCCATGGAGGTGACATGTACTTTATGATCACCAAATATTCCCATAAACAAATCCCTGCAAGAAACATGTTAGTGTATACAAAATCATGATAAACAATAACATCAATGCATATGATTAACCACACAAAGAGCTAAGGTTATACAATAAATTTAGAGTTTGAGGATAACTATAGGGCTATATCACGAAGCTCTCTGAATCGAGTACCGCCAAGGCTAGATTCAAAGGAAAACAAAGGTGCATAGAGCAACAGTATTGTTAAGGTTTGTAAATGTGACAAAAACACCATCAAATTCACTATGCGAAAAGCACGAGTGCTTCCACTAGCCAAGTGTCGGATAAGATATACAACCCCATCGTCATATTAGGAACTAAGTCCATTTTTTGATTGCTCTCAAAAGGGACACTAGGTCTACATCAATATAAATGTTTGTCGTCATTTGCTCGCTAGATGGAAACACTAGAGGAAGGGAAACAATAAATAAGAGAGGAGAAAAAAGTGTCTTAGGGATAGTCATGTAGGAGGGTGCCCCCAGGTCACCAACCACGACGCTATGTCTGTAAGACACAACACTCAACAATGAAATTAGAGAGAGCAATTTAGAAGAATGATGATACAAATAGAAGGTCACAATAGAAGCAGTCTCCTGGTATCCTGGACCTTACAAGAGAATCAGGGGTCATTCCAAGAGGCCTAAACAACATACAACACATCACGGGGGAAGCACATCATGAGAGAGATAAAGTGTTAGAGATACTTACTAGTAGGGCCCTTGTCGAGCTAGTGGGTATCACAAATCTTGATCTTTATCTTAATGGTTAAGGTGTTATCACTTCTTCTCTCTTCCATATGTTCATGAGTTTGCGAGGGTAACTATGTAGGAAAGGTTTCTCTTAGTGACGATTGAGAGGGGATGTTGCCATTGTTTGTGTCAGCTATAGGACCATTTGAAATGTCATTTAAATGAGCTTGTGGAGGCATATGAAAGATACCCATTTCAGTCCCTATATAGGGTGTTGGAATGGCTTGAGCCAAAGGGATAGCTTGTTCTTCCACAACATGTAGGATTTCATTGCTCTCCAAAGTATGTGACAGTTCATGATCTATTTTCTGGTTTAGAATGTAATTGAGAAGTTCTTGAATATCATGTGGCAAGTTATCATTAGATTCAAGCAAATGGTCACAAAGAGAATCTGCATCATCCAAAGCTTCATCTTATTTAGGGAGAGCAGGAAGGGATGGTAGAGTAGTGTGGAGAAATGAATCGATGATATCTTTTTCTTGTGCCAATATATCCTCACCAAGTGGGGTTATGTTGGGGCAAGTCTCTTTGTTTGATAGATCACCCATTGCTATTTCATTCTCATAGGTCTCAGAAAGGATTTGCATTATATCATCATGAAACAAAGGGAGAGCGGGAGTAAAATTGTCACCACTACTTTCCCCATGATTGTTTTTAGCTATAAAACTTTTAAGATTCTCCATGATTGAAGGAAAAACATCCACAGTCTCAAGAAAGTTATCGAAATAGGCTATGGATTGAAGGATATCACATGTGGTACTATTGGTTATATCAATGCCATAGATGTATGCGATTTGATGCAAAATTTGAGGATATTTGTTGGTGAATTTGCAAAAATTATCATAATTCATAATGTACTCATATAAGTCTTCTAAAGATGTACCCTTAGGAGAATCCATTGATGCCAAATATATGCAAAAATGCTTGATTTTTGTACTCTTTTCAATGGAAATGAATAAACCAAAGGGTAGTGTAAGGATTTTAGTCAAGGGAAGAAAGTTATATGTCTAATATCAGTCCAAAACATCAAAAGTATCCTTCTTAACACACTCTTGATGTAATTTAAAGATAATGCCAAATCAAAATATAGTGAAAATATGTCAAAATAGGCACTTTTTTCACCAAAACTCAATGCAAAAGGGCATAAAAAAGGGTGTTGTGAGGAAAATGATGATGGAAAGAAAATAATATTAGTAATAATAGCTACTTCAATCCATAAAATTGATCACAACACGCTTGGAGTGCAAACTAGGTCAAACCCTAGGGCAAAAATAACCAAAATGTGTAGTTTTTCACCAAATTTTCACTACAAGAGCCTAATAAAAGGGTGTTGTGAATATTTTTATGAGGGGAAACAAATGATTACCCTGATAACAGAAAATTAATACCAAAATACCTTTCACAACACACCTATGGTGCAAGTTTATAAAGTCGATAAGGCCAAATTTAGTGAAAATCATTGTTTTTGAAGCCCTAGGTTTGAGATCTTGGGACAAAATGCTATGAGAATGTTTTGAAGTCTTATTTATGATTGAAATTAAATACTTTCAGATCTAAAAATAATTTTCAATCTTGAACATGTAAAATGCCCATGCAAATTTAATGAAAATGCATGAAAATTGCTATTTTTTGTTGAAATTTTCTATGCCAAAATGCAAATATTTTAAATCTAAATGCAAAATTACACTAAAATGAATGATTACAGCCAAATGTTAATTTGAATGAGCCTCTAAAATTAGTAGAAAAATCTGAGAAAAGATTTTGTCTACTAACCCTAGATTTTGGAATTACTAGGTTATATGAACATTACCAAAATTTCTACAAAAACCTAGCAAATTAATAATGAAAATGCAATGCAAATTTCTAATTTTTTGGATTTTTTCTATAGTTTATATTAGATTTGATGCAAAAATCATGAATTAGGAAAATTTAGAAAGAATTGATGCAATTTAGTAAGCCAAATAATGCAATTTTTTTGTGTTTTTCAAAATTTTTAATTTTTTTGAATTTTTCTTAATGCAATAAAATGAATGACTATACAAATAAATGAAATCAATCCAAATCTGAAGACACACACTCATCAAGTTGCAATTTAAGTCCAAAACATGGGTTCACCAAAATGTTTAGGGGAAAATTGGATTTGTTAATGTTCTAGATTTTAGATGTTTAAATCTGCCTCTCCATTATACATTCAAGGATCTAGGGTTGAGTGACGAGCACTATCATACCCTCGGTCACTTGCAAATGTAGGAAAACTTGGATTAGGGAATTTAATTATCAATTTTCATTCTCTTATGCCTAATTGACCATTAAAACCCTAATTATACAAATACGACAACAAATTGATGAATAACAAAAAAAGCTCTTGTAAATAGGAGTAAAATACCAAATCACAGAGTACCTATTTTTCAGGGCTCCAAAGCAGAACAGTCAGGGACACTGGAGCAGGCGCCCAAGTCCAAGGTACCAGTTTCTTCGGGGGATCTGGACATCCTTCCGACAATGATCAGCCCTATAACTTTTGTTTCCTGAAACTCAGATGCAGAGGACACTAGAGCGAGCACCTAAGTCCTAGAAGTGCTCATGTGTCCTACTTTTCTTCAGATCCTGAATCCTTGATGCCTGCCAATCCTTCCTGCAACTCCACTTTTGCCAAATACGAAACCTATAACTTGGAATCACAAGACTTGGTTTGGGGGTTGTGGTGTTTAGAGGCTTGCCTCAATCAAGCCTTGGAGGACACTCAAGTCTCCGAACACCGATGTCAGATAAAGAGTGCATGCCCTTGTGAGGTAGAGGCAAAAACCAAAGGAATCAATGATGAAATCACAATATAATGTCACCTTGTAGTGAAGCTCTCATGGGAGGAAGACGCTCTTCATTCCATGAGGAAATTGATGCTCAAATATGCAAATATCAACACACAAAACACACAAGTATGCTCTTGCAACACAATGAAAGCCTTGAATCACCTTGAGAACACAATAGCTTGCTAGTAATCATCTAGTTTACAAATTAATACCTAAACATGCTTTTATATGCAACTACAAGCACTCTTGCCAAGATTTTAAAAATCAAAACTTGCCGTGTCGGCAAAAGGACCAAATAACAATCACAAACTGACACCCAGAAATTAGGGCTGCCCCAAAATAGGGTAGGACTAGGGCATGGGTGCCCAAGTCCTCCCCCCCTATTTTGGGCAAGGTACAGCTCAAGGGGTCCACCTAGGTCCAATTTGCCATGGAACCTAGGTCTCATTCCATCAGGATGCCAAAATATGAACTAAGATGTCCTAAATGCATGCTAAAGACCTGGGAGCTAAACCTTATGAGGGAAAAGCCCCCAAGGGGACATTTTATGACATTACAATTACATCATAACCTTATGACACAGTCACTAGAATTATAAATTTCCCTATCGAGGAAGGTGGATTCAAACCTTGGTCATGCTCTTACAAATTCCCCTATTACCCTGTCACCATAACTTCGTGGACCATCTTAAATTTTTTGTTTCTATGCATTAAATTAGATTATTTATCTTACATTTTTCATTCTTTTTTGTTGCAAAATAATATCAAAATTTTGCATCTATGTTTGTATAGACATGTAGGAATTTGATAATATTTGAACCAAAATCTGGAACTTAGGACAAATTCATGTGGGATGACTCAGGATTCAGGCTTGCATTTCTCATAGACTTGGTCAGTCTTGTTGTGCTCTTTTCCACAATACACCCCATTTGGGCATGGACAAATAGGGACCCCCTTCTCTATTTTAATTTTTGGGCTTCTACTTGCTTCTCATTTGGGGAATTGATTTCATTTCTTAAAAGACTTGCAATATACTCACCTATTGGGCCTGTGGAGTTTGTCATTCTAGAATGATAGTCAAAACATCCCTGGCATCCCAATAGCCTTTATGCATGGTGGTAACTAGTCCACTGGGTTGGTCATACTAGTATGACTGCAAATAATTTCTTGACTCCCCGCTCTAAGGGACTAGGTATAATGTTGTGTGTCACTAGCATCGGGGCTTTGGAGCTTATCCTCCCAGTATGATCAAGAATGCAGTCCTAAGGGTTACCCCTAACATAGGATCTGACCGACGCCCTACCTACCCCTAGTGGTGTATTAATGATTGGGTTCTCACATGTCGATAGGGGGGTTTATTGTGTTTCAACCGCCCACTTCTTCATTTTACCCCTTTGCATTTTGTGACCTGAGTTCCCTTGAATCTTAGACTGAGGCTTGCATCCTCAATCTGAGCAGTTGCCCAAGTGATCTCACCTATAGGAGCATAAAGTAAGCATCGTAGTAGGCCCTACCTGAAGTGGATTTTGTCAGTCATCGTATCCCTATTTGGTGTCTTCTTCGAATCAGGTAGGGTTTCATTTGAGTGTTCTATTTGTGCTTTTTACTTTCACACTTAGACTACTAGATTGAGATTCTTCATGCCTAGTTTTGTGTTTTGAATTTTGATTTTGTCGACTCAATTTTCCTTTTTATGTTTCTCCTTCTTTCTTTCTAGCTAGGGTCACTATATGATGTACAAGAATAGCCTCTACCATGGTCTCCCTTAGGTATGGCCAATCCTTACGTCTTCAATAATATGGCATCGACCTATAAATCCTTAAAAAATCCTTGGCCCCACTATAATTTTTCGTGTCTTTAGTAATGCCCTAGTCACTAACATTGTCGAAGCCTTGATCCCCAATCCCCATTTTCTTTAACTTTATTGGGATCGGCCTTGTAGTGTCTTACTTAACAAAATACGTTCCCTACAGTCATAAGTTGGTAATCATTCTTGACCCCCGAACCTTGATACATTACCTTTGTGTGACTTATCGGAGTCAAGTTCGCAGGGTTTCCACTTGTTCTTTGCAGGTTGGAAGTTGTAAGTACTAAGTCATCCCCGACTCCCGATCCTCGACTCCCGATCCCTGATAATTACCTTGGTATAACTGTGTCAGAGTTAGGTCCATGGGGTTTACCTTTACTCCTTGCGAGTCAAAAGTCATAAGTTCATAGGCATCCTTGATCCCTGACCCCTGACCAATTACCTTTGTGCAACTTATAAGAGTCAGGTCTACAGGGTTACTGCTTGTCCTTTACAAATTAGGAATATATATAAAATTTTCTCTAGTTAGACTAAGTTCATTTGATGAAAATTGATTAATCTAACTACTACCTTGCTTTTAGGGTTATGATCATGGAGGAAGATGCACCAGTTAAGGAAGTCAAACATGATTACAAGGGGTACCTCCCACCCTCCAAAATGCTCAGTCAATTCTCCAAAATTAGAGATACAGACTTGGGGGCTTCGAATATACAATCTTTCTTGAAGAAGGTCAATACAGTAGAAGAGAGATCCTTTCAAGCCCAGTAGATGGCCATCTTTGGGTTATTCCAAGTAGCGGATTTTCCCATCTCTCTTTAATCCCCATAGTTGGTCCAAGCTTGTGCCAAGGCTTATAGACCTGGGAGTAATAAAATCATCAGGCCAACTGAACATGTCATCCTTGACATTACCTCTAAAATGATCGACGCAGTCTTTGGAATCCCAGTCTTTGAGCAATATGAGAGGATAACATTTACCTCAGCAGAAACCTTCTACTCCAGCAAACCCAAGACTACCACCACCTATATCAATCAACAATTACTTGCAACTTAGAGGAGCCATCCAATGAAGATGGCAGTAGTACAACTGAGAAGTGAATTAAAAAAGGATGGTAAGGAATTCATTTCACTTGTTAGCCAGGTGTTTGGCCTCCCCTCTTCAGATAAGTGGCACCCTTGGTTGCGTTACTTCTACATGAAGGTCATTGAGGGGAAGCATATTGATTGGGGATATTTCATTAGCAATAAAATAGATGAGCAACTATCCACAGTAGAGAAGACATGGGAATTCTACATGACATCATATCTTGTCTACTTATTAGCTTATCAAGCTAGTTTCCTAGGGCTACAACAGGTCAGATCCCTCCAAAAGGGGGAAGTATTGGTTTATCAACAGTTTCCACAGCTGAAGCTCCTTGAGAACTAGCAATATTATAAATTGGTTAATGATGCCTTCATCTATGCTATTATTATAACTTTGGAGAATGACTATTCCCAAAGGTTGTCTCCAGAGGCTTGTGATGAAATGGCTAATTGGGGACATTGGTATATACAATTCAATACTTTTCATACATCAGAGTGATGGGTTTCTCCAATCTTCCATACAAGCTCCCCAGGTACCCTAGTGATAAAGCTATATTACTGGAAATTTGTAGAAAGGTATCTGAGGTGTATAAGCTTATTGTTGGCAAGTGTAAAACTAGTTTTAAGTTCCCTATCAAGATAGGGGCTATACTTGCCAAAGCATCACACAAGCAAAATTTGTAGAGCTAGAGATGGCCCCATGGGCCTTGGACTTATTTGATGTCACTAGGGCAAGGTTTGATTTGATTAGGTGGGTCAGCCCCCTCATTGGGAATTGGTACAAACATGAAGATGTTGTCAAGGACTTGTTATCAATGAGATTTGCACCTTGTTAAACGTAAGGCTTAACAATCTATTGAAACATGGGAAGACCTCTAAAGCTGTGGGTAACTTTAAAAGCAGAGGTCAACCTCTTGTGAATGCTGACTTCCTATGGTTATCACCTAAACTACTGCTTTGACTAGGAAAAGGGGTGAAGAAGAAATTGCATAAAAAAATGAAATCTATGACTAAGGTGATACACTAAAACTAACTAGGACTTGCAAACATAACTTGTATACACTTGGTTTCAACAACATAACTTGACATACACAACCCAAAATTATATGCTTTTACATAAATATTTTAGAAGAAGGTTTGTATACTCTAGTCCTAGCAGGAAAAATATATTTTCACAACTAAAATGTTTACATTTTTAACACATCCTATGACCTGTAAATTGCATATTCTTCTGTAAAAGATGCTAAAAATGAGATAGAACTACAAGGAAATAGATAATCTCACAAGTAATTGCATCAATCAATTCGAATGCACATAATGAAGTAGAAAATTGAGAAGGTAAAATAACTTATCTTTATTAGTTTCCAAGGTAATCACTGGTATACATATCCAAAAGAAAATGAAATACACACTTGCAAAAACTGAGCAAGGATAAAAATCACAAGTTTCTAAAATCTACATGTAAGAACTAGTTACAAATGAGTCACAAAAGTGACTATATCCACCACTATCCAAGTGGTTCCACCAAACAAGGAGCTAGAAACCACCTTGGGTCAGATGCAACATAAAAGCCCCAAATCTAGCACCTAAATCTGCTCCAAAAGAGGTCATGATGAGTGAAAAGGTCCCACATGACTTAGTCTAATGTGATGGCATATAAAACTTGTAGGGAAATGAGAGCATCTGAGAACGTATTTCTAAGAACAGTGGTGTCTTCGACAGATTTCAATTCTTTTCAATTGCTTCAAAAACACGCCCAACTATGCCATTAAAGCGGAAACTGACATAGAACATTTCCAACATTGACCCTTAGAGGAAAGCACAAGCGAACATTAACCAGTTTCAATAGTAGAACAATTAATCATGAAAGATAGAACAAGAACACAGATTTACGTGGGGAAAACCCTTACGGGTAAAAAACCCCACACTCCAAATCACCGAGCCATTGTATTATTCAACAACCAAATAGTTATAATACATTTACAGGCTCATAGCCTTTACAAGAGATTAACATCTTGTTCCTTCTGAAGAATAACTGACAGTATAACCTTGCACAAAGTTCTCCAGCACTCGGTTGGTTCTTCATACTGTTATTGTGCCACAAATAGCACACAGTACAGAACTTTACCTTCTTGGCCAGAACCCTTTCACCTGAACTCTATTTTCATTCTCTTCTCAGTCCCTTCACATGCCGTTCACATGCTGCATACAACATACAGCAAAAGACTTCACCGAAGAAGACAAATAGAGCTCACTAGAAAGTACTCTCTAGCCACACACTCATAAGTCTATCGATTTTTACATTGCTTTAGCAATCCAATCGACACATGCAACTCACCGTTTGTTCCAACTGGCATCGCTCTTTTTCAACCGTTTCAAAACTACCAAACCGTTCGCACATTCCTGATGACCTTTAGTCCCACATGCACCCGATTGGTGCAGGAGCTTAGTTTTGAGTTGTTTTCTAGTTAATTTTTCATGTTAGTTATTTACCTCTAAGGCTTTAAAAGCCATTTTGTTGTGTTGAAATAAAAGACTTAGTCATTTCATTGACTAGTCTACTTTGGAGTTCATCTAGGCCTATTTTCTAGGAGTTGTCTTTTTGAAATTTGGAGTTTTCTTTAGAAACTTATTCTTTATGAAGAAAACTACCTTTCCTTAGATTTTCTGCCTTCCTAGGCAGTTGTACAGACAAAAGGGAAGTGGAAGAGTTTTTGGAACTTCCTATAAACTTCAGTTGTTAAAACATGCCAAAGATATAATATAGAAAGGAGGAGTTTCATAAAGAAAAAGCTGTGTTTTATGTTTTTTTTTGAGAACAGCAACTTGTACAGCTGGTACGGCCTGCAGAGGAGTTATGGTCTAAGATTTATTTGAGTTGATCAAATTGCCTTTCATTTGTAGTGGTTTTCAGTTTTTGAAACATTTATATTGTGTTGTTTGATTCCATTATCTGCAGATAGGTTTCTAACCCTCCATTGCTAGGGTTTGTTGATAAAATGCTTAGTTCTTCCTCTACCCTCTGATGATGGACGCCCATTTCTAGGTGGGATGGAGGAAGACAGGGTAGATTTAGTGTTTTCTTTTGATTTGCAGTTTAACTCCTTTGCAGAGTATGAGGCATGAATCTAACTAGTATCATTGGTTACTAGTTGAGAAATTAAAGGTGGCTGTGCTATGACAGCAAAAACAACGATTTGTTTTGATAGATGCAAGTTGGAATTGGTGTTTGCTGGTGGAGATTGACCAGTATAAGACTTGGTATATCTGGTGCAGTCATATTAGATGCATTTCCTTGTCCATTACTAGCCATTTAGACCTTGGTTTTAAGAAAAAAAAATAGTTTGCTGTCTTCTAACACCTACAGTATGGTACAGTACGACATGCATGGATGAAAGTACTTTTTATTGAAGAGCATTTGAATATGAATCAAGTGGTGTAGGACTTGTGCAAGTATAAACACATAAGGTGGTTTTAATTGTCTCTTTTGTCTATGGAGTTAACCTTCTTGAATTGCTGTCTTTTCATGACAGTCATAGACAGTCAAAGCTTTTTGTCATGATAAATGCAGGGGTATGGTATTGGTCAGTAATTTCATGACCTTGTGTAGGTGTATGTTTTATTGTGAGGAGACCCTTGATGTTAAGGAGTTGGCATTGGCTTTGTTATCCATAAAGTCTAAAACTGTCATGTTGAAACTGTCATAGGACAGTCACCTAGCAATTTGCTGTCCTTTACCTTTAAATCTAGTGGGGGCCTACAAACAATTAGAAGGTTGTTTTGTTTTACACCTAATGGAGAATATGCATTCAATGTTAGTGGTTATCTAAAGTCTCTGGAAGAGTGTTGAAGGTTTGAATCCTTGTGTATAGGTGAAACACTCTTGACTGCTGTCATAAAACAGTCCAAAAACAATTTGCTGTCCTCCAAGTTTGATGCATAGTTGTTGTTGTGTGAGAACCTAGGTATGCAATTGGAGTTGAGGTCCATTGGAGGCCTTGAGAGGTTATTAAAAAAGACTTAAGCCTACTCTTAAATACTATCCTAGAACCTTGTTTATGACAGTCATACTCAATTTGCTGTCCACTGTTGTGTTTGGAAGTAAAACATAGTTTATTGGTCAGTGACCTTGTACCATGCATATCAAAGATAAGTGTATAATAAATGGATGTTGTTACCTATGTTGGTAGGGGTATTGGTAGTAGATGTTGGGCTCTTAAGGGTGTGTTGTGCTTCTAAGTTGGGTTGAGCTGTGACTCTCCAAAGTGAGTGGTGAATAGTCTAAAGGATGACACCAGAGGGTGATCTTAGGCTAAGTTGACTCCTGTAGTAGCCTTATGAGGCTTATAAACACAAACACCTGGTATACCTTTAGAGAAAGTTAGTAGAGCTACTACAATCTTACCTATACCTCTGCATCACCGGCGTTGGACAATTTCTAGTTTATATACCTGACGACTTGGTAAGACTATCATCGGCACTTTTGCCGCTGTCGACCCCAGTCTATCCCCATCGGCACAACCAAAACTATCGGCCAACACTCAACCATGCATTCTGATAGTTTCTTGTCTCACCGATACCAAGCCTTCACCCTTCATCGGCATGAGCCACTGCCATCAGCCCATAAACTTAACACAACGCCGATAGAAGTTCTTACACTGATGCCTAACTCCATCAGAGTAGCACAAAGCTATCAGAGTGACTTCCACATCCGTCGCCGACAACAAGTCTCATACCAATGACAAACCTTGCCAACACTTCATCGGATAGATAGTTAGTATCAGAGCAACATCCACATCCTTCACCGATAGTGATTCTCATACCGATGACCAGGCCTTCATCAGAGTAACACAGCATATTAGAGAAAGCACTCTAAACCATGCCGATAGTTAAGTCTTCCTAATAGAGTATACACTAGCTCGTCATCAGTAAGACCCTGCACATCAGAAGAAGTCTCTCAAACTGCTCCGACAAAGGTAAGTCCCACCGATCCAAAACCTCCACAGTTCATCGGAGTGAGACATAACATCGAAGCAACATCTTTAGGCAAGCCTGATAGAGAATGTCAACTCGAAAAAACTATCCACAAATGGCTCCTAATTGCCCTCCAAAGTCAATGAAACTCAAACAAGCTTCTCCTAAATCTCCTGCATATGTTGGACAACTCTCACAACTTCCTCCTATATGCTTGGCATGTGTTAAAGCATGACAAGGTCATTTAAGACGATATATGAGTTTTACAATTTCTTTGCATACAAAACAACAAAAGCACTTAATGATTTATAATAACATCATCAAGTTCAATTACTTTACATTTATGAGTAAATGCAAGGAAAATCTAAACATAACACTAAGTCTTAAAAGACTTATGACATGAAAAAAGGAACACAAAAACCTAGGCATCAAGCTCCAAGTCTTATACCACGGTGATATTAGCTTAATAATGCAAAAGTTTTTTAAAAAAAGACTAAAAGTCTCCTATCGGCAACTTCTAGGGTTTAAACCCTAAGTGACAAAAAGGAAAAGTCACAATGCAACTTTTCATTTTTGCATTCATATTTCTCTGTGTGCCACCACACTGGGGTTTCTGCTACATGTTGGAGTTTTGTGCAGTCTTTTGGCAGCTTCATGCACAATTTCTCTTCTTGCTATAGGTGAGAATACTTATTTTTCTTTGGATAGCCACAAATCATTCCTCTGCTTACTGATTCTGTGAATGAAAGTATTGTTTTAAACCACTCTACTACCATCAAAGATTTCTGATGCTAAAACTCATGGAAGTTGCATCTGAAGACTTTATCTAGATTTTTACATGCATTTCTGTAACTTCATCATATGCCACTCTCGGACTACAACTTTCTAATATTCTTCATGAGATCATTATACTCTGCTTGTGCTTTGCTTGGCATTCATGTCTCATATTGTAAACTACACTTATTGCTATGCATGTTGCTAAAAATACTTTTAGTGACTGAGCATACTACTATTTTCACAAAATCTTCCTCCTTTTGTACCTGTAAAACCATGCCACTACTTGCAGTGCTCCTTAACTGTTCTATAACCGTGTATACTACTTTAAGGTAGGGTTTTGGACTGTATGAATGCTCTGTCCACTGTGAACTACCTTCAAAGTTGCCTCAATATCAGGTAATGTTGTTAGTTAACATATCAAAACTCAAAGACTTCTTGTTGTTGTGATGCTCACAACACGCCCCATATTACTTCTTGGAAAAATGAGGACCCCTGCTGTGGCTGTTGCTTTTTAATTTTGTGTGTGGGTCTACTTGGTGGTAAAAAGGAAAAGGGAGTGAATGTTACAAACCTTGTTGAAAATAGAGAAAAATAGCATTAAGTACCAGAGTAGAATATAGGTGAATTCCTTGTCAAAAATGAGTAAGGGTTGCTTTTTGAACCATTTTAAAATTCCTAATATTTTGCAAGATATGTGTGTTTTGGTAAAATGTACTATGAGAGAGTTTGTATGTTGCATATACAAAGTTGTTTGTATGTTGAGTCGTTGTATGAGTTGCATAAGGGAGTCATCGGTTTTATTCATCATTATACTTGTATGCATGTCACTCGCGCTTTATTCTTACATACAAGTTGGACCCAAAAGAGTTGAGAGTTTTAATAAATAATTGGTTAAAGTCCGTCAGGGGTATTTTAAGTTTGTATGTTTGGCAAAAGGGGAAACATACAAAGTGGATATACAAAGCTATATGCATGCCACGGAACCGAAAAGAATATAAAATAGGGTTTTATTGTTGTATGTTTCGTGCTTTGTATATATGTTTTGAAGACATACTAGTGGTCCTCACCTAGGGTTAGGGTTTTGAATCAAGTTTGCAAGCCTATATTTTTATTATTTCAAACCCTTGGTGCCTTAGGTTTATTTTTCCTCGGCCTTCTGCATTGTTTTTTCTATTTTGTGGTTGACCTCCTGTAGTGGGTTCCCAGTTGTTTGAGTGTCATCTTCATGCCTCAGTGCTCATTGATTAACTGGCCCCTATGCAATGTTTTACCGCCTTTTCCTGTCGCACTTAAGAGAAAAAATACTAAGTTTCAAAATCACTCTATGCATCGATGAACACTGTTGTGCGCATATGTCTTTGTATATACAAGGTTGTTTGTATATATATGCAGGTCAAATATGCATTGGTAGGTCAAAAATCTCAATCGGCCTTCAAAAAATGAGATAAATCAGTTGAATGCATCTTTTAATGCATATTGGGCTTGCATATACAATTGGGGAATCTTCCGTAGGATTTTGGGAATATTCTGTATTTGTATGTCGAGTTCTCTTGTATATCGGGTTTGTATGTTTAGACATACAATGGAAATATACATTGCAAAGGTACAAGAATAATATACAAAGGGAGTGACATGCATTAGCTATAGTGACAAGGGTTATCGGTGACCAAGTGTATAGCTTTTCTAACAAGCTAATACAAGGGATGCATACAAGGGCAATTGTATGTTACAAGAGACAAAGCTGATTATACATCAAAAACATGCAAGAGGCACATACAAAGAAAAAGTTGCATGCAAAGTAGGAACCAAGGGGTGGGGTCCGCCAGTTGCATTCAAAGGCGATTGTATGTTGGCACATACAACTGAATATGCAAGGCCCAGACCCGATGGGTATTGCATTCTAGTTAATAAAAAGGTACAGGTCTGGATTGTATATTGTGTTTTGTATATCCGCGTTGTATGTTTGTGATGTACAAGTGCACATGTACAAAGCCTGGACGTGAAGGGGGAATGTAATATCGCTCATGAGGTGTTGAAATCCACAACTTGCATGTATGTATGCATTGTATATCGTAGATATATAGTAAAAACTGCAAAGGTTCAGATACAAAGGCCAAATTTCAAAGTTCTAATTTGCTTCATAAAGGTTTGGAATCCGTGGATTGCATGTACATTGCGTATGTATATGCAACATATAGGCCGATATACAAAGGAAAGACATACAACCTGGACGCGAAGGAAGAGTCAAATGTAGTGAATGAAATTTGAGGTCCGTAGGTTGTATAAAGTGCTTGTATGTTCGCGATATGCAAAGGGCCGATATACAAATGGTGGGGCCCTTAGATTCAATGAAGCTGTTGTATGTATATGCGCTCTGCATATACAATGGATTTAAAAGGTGATTGTATATGCTTTTGCATATACGAAGGAGAGAAGGGCAAATTGCATGTTCAAAAGGGAAAAGTCAGCGATGGAGAAAGGGTGCCTACGTGGCGCAATCTTATTGGCTAATGGTTCTCCCAGGATGGTGATTGGTGCATCCTTTCAAATTGAAGCTGTGGATCTTGATGATGAGGAAATGAATCGACGACTGTGTTTAGACATTCAAAGGTGATGGTTCTCCCATGCATCTATAATGGCATTCTTGGTGGGAAAACTTTAGAAGTACGCAGTTAGATGCATTTCCAGAGGCTGCGGGTTGGTGTGCCATCAATGGCGAAATGTAGAGGTATGGGCTGATGATTGACTGGCCAACCACCCAATTTTAATGGAAAATCCTCAGGCAGTTGCACACATCCCAATTTCACCTACTCCTTCCTCTTCTTCTGCATGCTGCATTTAGTGTTTTGGGCGCCATTCTTGGTTTATTGTATCTGGCAGAAATTTTGATTTGCCATGTAATTAATTTGCTGGGTACACAGTCTTGCTATAAAATGCAAACTGTGTCTCTCATTAGATTGTTGAAAATTGGACAAATTTTGGTGCTGTAATAAGATACAACTTTGTTAGTGGCTCTGTTTTGGGTGTCTTGTGATTTTATGAATCTCATGTTGTATGTTTTATGCATAAGTTAACTAGTTTCATGCTGTTTTTATATGAGAAATGCTCTGTTGCATGTGTTTGATCATTTGTCTCCAAGTTGTGAGCATATTTTCTTTTGAATCAGAATAGCTAAGGGTTATTTAAGATTCAAGAATATGGGTTTTCTGTATTGAATGTTTAATCTCCTACCTTTGTTCAAGGAAGAAATTAAATGTTTTAGGTTAATCATTAAGAAAGTATGTTGCACCAGGGATACCATCAAGTATGAATGACTAAGCACTTGATTTTTGCGAAGTATCTGTAAGGCAGACACTAGAATCTCCCCTTGAAACTTAGTCATTGATTCAAACTTATGATAATCATTCACAAGTGTATGTCTATTGACTTCGAGCCCTGGATAGGCACCAGTCCAGTCTTGGATTGAGGTTACACCCAGAGTCCCAGTTTTGCATCCAAATACAAAAAACAAATTCAAACTTCAAATACAAAGCTTTAGGGCATTAGAAGTAGTTTAGGATCGAAATCCTCTGTCTCACAACTAATCATAGGCCCACAGCTAGCCCCTTTGCACTTATTTCACAATTTTGGTCTGTATGAGTGAGGATTTATCTGCTTTGTGTCAACATCCCACCAGGATCATAGACATATCTCATGGATGTTGAATAGGGAATACCCCCCTTGGTTCTACAGAGCCTAAAGAAGAAGAGGAGATATTTATATAGTCTATCTCCTGTACTATTGGCCCCTGGCCCAGAAATCCTATTGATCAATGATGGCTACCTTGTAGGGATAACTGGGAAAAAGCATCTAGTTGGGAAAAAACCCAACACATACATTGCGATGTACATGCAAGGTGGAACTCAAGAAAGGTTAAAATCTGGTTAAAATGATGCATCATGACTTAAAGTATATTGGAAGATGCATTGCACTTTATACATGTCGCGGAGCCGAAAAATAAGTAAACTATGGTTTATAAAAAGGATAAGTCCGAAAAGGTGATACAAAGGAGTTTGTATGTATTGGGCTTTGTATCTAAAAGTTGGATGCAATTATTGTTGTATCGTAGAGGTACAAGTGAAAAGTAAAGGTGGGCTCCACCGCTTGCATATCGGGCTTGTATAATAACAATGTATATCTTCGATATACAAGCCAATATACAAGTTGAAATATGCAAATATGAGATACAAGCCGGATATCAAAAGAAGTTCAATATAGAAAAGTCTTTGTATGTTTAAATGCTTGTATGTTTATGATGTACATACTTGAGATACAAAGAAATTAAAAGCATCGCGAGAGATAAAAGGTAAGAAAGGGTTTGTATAGGGTTGTGTGTATATGCACTTATATATAACGAGATATGCAAAGAGTGATATACAAAGCGAAAGATACAAGTATGGAAAAAGCAGAAAAGGGAGGGAACTTTAGTTTGGTTGTTTGCATAAATGCTTGTACATTTAAAGATACAAAGAAGACATACAAAGAGAACATACAAGGGAAATTATAAAGAAAACACGATGTATGCTGAAATTAAACTAACGGTAAAAAGTTTAGAAAAAAAATGCAAACCCTGGAATAGAAGGCCAAACTTTTGACGCATTAATTGTTGTAATTAATGCCGATCTTACACTTGAAAAGAGTAAAATGCAACGAAAGTTAGGGTAAATTTAACATATTTTGCTTTCGGATATACATTGTTAAGAGTTAAAATTGCAGGAGAACGAATTTGTTACTGTGATTTGAACATAATTTATCAGAGCAAAGGAATTACGGTAGCTAGATGAGGGTAAAATGGTAAAAGTAAGTCAATGGTTCAAGTTAAGTGGTCAAGATATACAGGGATTTATCCCCAAAATGCCGTTACATTTCAAATGGTAAATTACATGTTAATTTCAGTAATTTTGTTATAGAACGTAGGCATTTGTCAAATTACTATTTTAAATGTTAATTAACTGGGTGGAGCTTAACAAATTTAAAAGTCAAAATAGTAAAGACAAACTAGGTTAGGGTAAAATGGTAAAAAGGGAAATTCACAGTAAAACCCTAGGAAAAAGGTAAAAATGAAGAATTTAAAAGATGCCTTGTTCCATAGGATGGCCCTGAGACAGAAAAAGATAGACACAGGAGGCGATGTGAAAAAAGGAATGAAAAGATGAAGGAAGCAATAGTTTTGGGGAAAGATCAAGTAAAGAGTATCAGCGAGTAAAAGTCAAAGAAGGGAGGAATCTTATTTTTGAAAATATTCCAACAGCATCCTTTGAGAAGGAAAAGATGCCATTTAGATATTTTGGTAGATGGTTAGAGATGAATGTGTACCATTGATCAAAAAGAGGAACGATCTCAACCGTAGATGAAGTCTGTAGCTGTAGCAATGAGAAGTTTCAAAATCTATATAAGGAACTTTGCTACTTGTACATTACTTACATAGGGATTTATAGAATAGAGCTAGAATTGTAATTTGTCTGAGCATTTTAGAAGAACATTTTAATTTAGAATAGAAGGAGGTCACCTGTGTCTGCAATAAGAAACGCATGGAATGTCTAGCTTTCTTACTGTTTCTGTAAGACGTTTTGTAAGTTTTATGTAAGTTGATTAATGAAGGAAGAAGTTACTCATACATTGTAAATCATATGTGACTGTATATTTTGAATACAAATACATCTGGAATTCTGTGTCTATTATAGAGTGTCTTCTGGCTCTTGTTTGTATTTGAAATATTATCTCTTCAAAAGCTTGCAATCTTGAATGTATGTTCATGATAGTACCCAGGGCTTACATTTAAAGGTTTAATTTGTTGATTTAATCAATTTTACTGTACTGCTTACAACGTGAATGACCAAGCATTTAGATCCTGTATCAGAATGAAGTTCAATTTAGTTTTCTCTAACTTTTCCCAAACATTTGAAATACTTAGCTTGCACGTAGAAATTTAAAGGAGATTGTCTGATATTTGAAGGAAACGTGAACAATTGAGTTAGCATTTGACAATTTTCATAATATTGAAAAGAAAGGCTTGTTTTAATATAAATCATATAAAGCTTTGTGATACAGTATCAATTTTATGCAAAGAGATGGATAATATGTTGATATTTGTGATAATTTGCATTATTTGAGTCTAGTGAGTCATAAATCACTTTAAATCAAGTAAGGCCCCTTGCATATTACAGCTTCACATCAACCTACTGAATTGTCCACAAGGTCAAGACCTGACCATACAGAAACTTGGTATTAAGTAATCTTAATTGATTTCTTCATATCTTTCAAGACAGTTAGGTTCATTTTTTGAATTTTAACTTTTGTTATGAATGTGTAAAAACAATCAATAGTTTTTGGTGCTAGAAGGAGGGCCTAATTGGAGTTAAAGTTGAATTTGAGTAAAGCTGGCTCATAATAGTGGTAGAGTGACTAGGTCTAGATCTAGTTTAGGAGATATATTTGTGCAATTACCTGATAAAAGGCAAAGTAAAGGTCCTTTGATTTGGAATCCTAGAATATCACACGCAGGAGGTTCGTCTGGAATGCCTCTTGGATCACCTTTTAACATCCATAATATTGTGAGTCCTGATAGTTCTTCATTTAGATCTTTAAATCTTGGTTCAGGTCCTCCTAGAGGTCCTAGTCCTCCCAGAAATCCAAGTCCACCTAGAAATCCAGGTATTCCTACAGGTCCAAGTCAAGCAAAAATACCCGCAATGGCTTATTTTAATGTCAATTCTCCTATAGCCTTTCCTGATTATCATGAGATGCCAAAGAATCCTAAAAAGATATGTCCTAAATATTAGTTGCATCGGGATCTAGAAGATCACATTAGGATATTCAAGAAGGCATGCTTTAGAGCTAGGTTAGAGTATGAAGATGTTGTGTGTAGGTTGTTTCCTTACACCTTTAATGAACAGGCTTCTAACTGGTATGTTAACTTGCCCAATGGTTACATTTCTTCTTGGGCACTTATGGAGGAAGCATTTTTGTCTAGGTTTAGGGGACTAGTTGATCCTTCCACCTTATATCATAAATTGGTTGCAATTAAAAGAGGTGAAGGAGAACTGATTGACAATTTTAATGACATGTTTCAAAAGGCTTATTCTAGGTTAGTAGCTCCTTACATAGTAAATGCAGATACATTGTTAGCCATGTATTACATTGCCTTAGATCCATTGACTACTATGTTTGTCAAAAGAAAGGTTAATATAGATATAATATCCAAGGCTTATAAGGAGGCAGCCTCAGTAAACCAAGAGATGAGACAAACAACTTACAATCCATTTCTTAATGGAAGAAACCTTGGGATGCAAAATCAAACACAATCATGGAATGGAGTCCTTGCACATAATACTCCATTATTGAATCCAGTTCCTACATACACACTTGTGTATAATCCTGCCCCAATCCAGGCTATAGTCCCTTATACTAGTAACACTATCAATAATAATCAGAATAATGGTTAGTCCTTTTTCTAGCCTCCTCAGGATACATTTGTGACAAAGGTACAAGAGGAAAGGGAAGAAATCAAAGAGCTTACTGCACACTTGAGAAGATTGACTACTGAAATGACACAACTAAGAAATGAAAATTTCTATGGTAGAAACAACCAAGGATACATTCAAAACCATAACCAAAACTATAATCAGAGCCACAACCAAAATCATAACCAGAATTATAACCAGGGTTAGAGTTCTAATCACGGTCAGAATTACAGTCAAAACCAGAATCATAATCAGGGGCAAGCAATCCAAAATAGAGGGCCTGCTGTAGATAACAAAGCCTGGGGCAATAACAATAGAAATCATAATAAGTTGAGGCCACCTAAGACATGGAACATAGGGCCAAATAATGGCACTGTAGCTTCTCCATTTGAGAATTTAGATAATCAAGAGACTAAGAAAACAACTAGAATTCAAATGGCCAATGTAGCGTTAAAGAATTGGTGTAGAATTCATAATACCAGTACCCATGCTGAACTAGATTGCCCTCAATTTCATCTAGCAGCAAGTATTTTCAATGTAGATGTACAGGCTCCCACCTCTGAATTCCTTGTTCCTAAAGGTAATGAAATAGTGCCCTCAGGATATGAAACTGCTTTAGTTTTAGAGACTTTTACCTTTGCAACCAGAGAAGAAGAAGACCAATTGTTAGAGGATGAACCTTATTTTTGTGAGATCTTATATCCTGAGTCAGCCTTAGTACTAAATGCATTTCAGTTTCCCTTTGAAACTAAAAATGAAGTGTTATACGAAATAGAAGAGGTATAGGCTTTTCAATAGTCAAACAAAAATCATACCTACAATTTGAGAAATAACACTAGGCTAGGAGGTCCTTTCACTACTTCCACTCCTCCTAATAATTTCAATACTCCCCCAGATCAGAACGCTAGTAATAATCCTGCTATACTGAAGGCTAATCATCATGCAAGTAATGGAACAATAACACAAAAGGTCCAAACAGGTAAAACATAGACAGTAGAAACAATGAGGTTGATGAGTTACTTGTCAAAAGAGATAAAGAAAATCAAGGTTAGTATACCTTTATGTGAATTATTGAAAAGTCCAAGGGTCAGAAATGCTTTCATAAAATCCTTGGATACATCTGTGACAGGTGAGGTTTCTTCTGATGTGAACGTTCCTAATAAAGATTCATAGCCCAAAGAAAAGAGTAGGAAAACTAAACAACCTTCCAACACTAATGTGGTAATGTATGTAGATAAAAGAGAAGCTCCTCCTTTCTTGTTAACCATTAGGATGTGCAGAAAGAAAATACATAACTGCATGATAGACTCTGGTGCATCAGCTAATGTAATGCCCTTGGGAATATGCAAAACTTTAGGGTTGACTCCCACTAAATCTACCAAGATTGTTACACAATTGGACAAAACTGAGGTTAATGTGATAGGAGAATTAATGCATATTCAAATGCAGTTAGCCTCAGATCCTAGGGTGAGTTAGTTTATTGACATTCAGATAGTAGATATACTTGATAATTATGGGATGTTGTTGAGTAGAGACTGGTCCAAAACATTGAATGGATATATGGCTATTGACTTTTCACATATGTGGTTACCTTGGAGAGGTGTTCCAAATCATATTAGGATAGAAGCTGAACCCAGGATGAAACACATGATTACAAAATACAATAGGACTAATGAGGTATTGTATGCTTCTGTTGAACTTGGTGTTTATAGAGTCACTAACAAAGGGGTAAAAATTGAAGAAATTCTAATGCTAAATTTTAAAGAAAAACCTGTCAGTAAGGAAATAGTATTGTTCATTGAATCTGATGAAAATTCTTCTGATGAAGAAGACAATGCAATAAATAGTTTCGGTCAGATCATTAGACAGGAAATGGAAAAGTGCATTGAACAAAAGATTCTGGTTCAATGCAAGTTGTACAAGAACATGTGCAGAGTCCATAATAAGCCTCATTCTGAAGAGAATTGTGGAATGTGTAGAGATATTATTGAATATCAATACATAAAATGCACAAAAGGAATGGAACTACAAGAAGGAAAGGTTAATCCTAATCAACCAGAGAGATACTTTCAGAACAACTTGGATGTGTTGATTCCAGATTTAGAAGAAGAAATAAAAGGCAAGAATGTTTATCATTCTGATTTACAAACTGAAAGTATACATATACAAGTAGGTCAAAATGAAGTGCACAGGAAGAAACAAGATAGTACCTCACATGTAATAGAAAAGGTAGAACATGCTAAAGTAAAAGGTCAAAAGGATAAAGAAGGCATGTGGACACTAAAATGTGATGGATCCAAATCTAAACAAGGAGTAGGTGTAGGTGTAGAACTCATAGATCCTAAGGGTAAATCATATTTAGTAGCATATAGGCTACAATTTCCTTGTACTAACAATGTTGTAGAATATGAAGCTTTGATTTATGGACTTGTTATGGCTATCAAGAAAAAGGTAAAAATGATCAGAGTGTTTTCAGATTTTGAGTTAGTGGTCAGACAAGTAAGAAAGTTGTATGCATGCAATTACAAAAAGATGGTTTGTTACAGGCATAGGGTGTGGGATTTGATAGATTCATTTGATGCTTTTCACATAGCACATATCCCTAGAGAGTTGAATCATAGACCAGATGCATTAGTAGTTGCTGCTAGCACTTTGGAACCCTTAACATTGTCAGGATTAAAAGGATTTGCTGTTGAATTGGTAAATGTTCCTAGCATACCAGATAATGTTACTCATTTTCAAGTATTTGAGGGAGATCAACAAATTGTGGATTTTCTAACTTGTAATGAGGATTTGAAGCTCAAATTATTGATGAACAAGAAAGGCCTGATGTGTCTTGGGATGAAGAAGACATAATAAACTTGAAAAGTAATTTCTTACCTAAGGGAGTAATTGAGTTAGAACAGATCTTTGACTTTGATGGAGTAGTAAAACATAAAGATTTACCCAAAACTAAAGGAGGTAAATGTGATCCATATAACTTAGGAACAACGCAAAGTCCACATAATGTATTGATTGGAAAGGCTTGCTCTAAATAATTAAGAAAGGAAATTATAGATGTTTTGAAAGATTACAAACATGTCATAGCATGGACATATGAAGATTTAAAGACATATGATACATCCATCATCACTCATGTGATACCATTGAAACCAGATGTTAAACCATTTAGGTAGAAACAAAGGCTTGTGAATGCTATTCTAGAGCCTTTAATCTTTGAAGAAGTTAAAAAATTACTATCTACTAGGATAATCTTCCCAGTCAGACATTCAACCTGGGTAGCTAATTTAGTACCTGTGAGAAAGAAAAGTGGAGGCATTAGGTTGTGTAGATTTTAGAAATTTGAACAAGGCATCTGAAAAAGATAATTATCCTCTACCTCCAATAGATGAAGTGCTGCAAGCAGTAAATGGGGCTAAGATGATGTCTTTTTTAGATGGATTTTTAGGGTATAACCAAGTGTTAGTTGATAAAGAAGATAGGTTGAAAACCACTTTCACGTGTAAATGGGGTAATTATGCATACAGAAGAATGCCTTTTGGTCTAATCAATGCAGGTGCCACTTTTCAGTGAGCCATGGATATTGCATTCTGTGGACTGTCAAGTAAATGCATTGTAATTTGTATGGATGATTTAACTATTTATTCCAAAGATGCGTCCACTCATGCTAAAGATCTGAGAAGAGTACTTAAAAGATGTGAAAGGTATGGGAATTCTCTTAACCCAAAGAAATGTTCTTTTGGTGTAACTGAAGGAAAATTATTAGGGCATGTCATTTCTGAAAATGGGATATCCATTGACCCTGATTGAATAGAAGGAATAAAGAAATTGCAACTACCAAACAGTAGGAAAGAACCAAAGTCATTTTTTGGTAAGATTAACTTTGTCAGGAAGTTTATTACAGGGTTTGCAGAAAATGTACAACCATTGAACGCCATGTTGAAAAAAGATGCAAAGATAGAATGGACACCAGTAGCTAAAGCTGTATTTGAGGATATTAAGGAGGCCATTTTTGATGCTCCTGTGTTGACAAGTCCAGATTATACAAAGCCATTTTACATTTATTCTTTTGCCTCTTCACATTCAGTTGCTGCTTTAACACAAAAAGGGGAAGATAATGAAGAAAAACCTATAGCTTTTATGAGTGAACCTCTGAAAGATGCATAGCTAAAGTATCTTGATACAGAAAGATAGGCATTCGCATTAGTAAGAGCAGTAAAAAGTTCAGACATTACATCTTACAAAGTCAAGTTAAGGCCATAGTACCAGATGTAGCCATTAAGATGCTGCTAATGCAGAATGAGCTTGGAGAGAAAAGAGCTAAATGGATTACAACATTGCAAGAGTTTGATATGGAGATTATTCCAATGAAGTTGGTTAGAGGACAAGCGTTAATACAAACCATGGCCAACACAGATCCAAATTTGGTAAAGCAGAATTATGTGTTGAATACTAATGATGCAGCAGGGTGGTATGATGATTTGAATACTTTTTGATATCAGGGAAATATCTGGGTAAGATGAAATCCTCACAGAGGAGAGCTTTAAAGATTAAAGATTAAAGCTTAATTTTCGCAAGTGATCATTCCTTGCATCATGAAGTTACAACTGTAATATCTTATGAAATTCCTATCTCACTCAAAATATAAAATAAATAAATAAATAAAATGGATTTTACTAAAAATCTAGATTAAGCCATCTAAGTAACTCTACTGGGGCTATAGACGCTTGCTGGAAGTGGGGCTCTACTTAGGAGAATTGTAACGATAACCTTGTCGGGGCTATAGACGCCTGCTGGCAGCAAGGCTCTTCCGGTTGGCTATGAGGGAATGACATCAACTATGTAGGTTAATATCAGTCACTGGTTTGTTCAACTGATTTTCAAGATGAGGATTATTAATCATGTGCACCCACTTAAACTGAAAGGGGAAATTCATGCACCTTATTGAATACATTATGTCTCAAGTTGGATGATGATTTGCATAAAAGATAGTTGGAAATTATGAATTTATTTCATTTAGTTTTCTTTGATGGTTTTAATTTAATTGTTTTGTTTGGTTGCTAGTTGTTGGGATGCTCACAACATGCCCCATTTTACTTCTTGGCAAAATGAGGACCCCTACTGTGGTTGTTGCTTTTTGCTTTTGTGTGTGGGTCTGCTTGGTGGTAAAAGGGAAAAGGGAGTGAATGTTACAAACCTTGTTGAAAATAGAGAAAAATAGCATTAAGTACCAGAGCAAAATATAGGTGAATTCCTTGTCAAAAATGAGTAAGGGTTGCTTTTTGAACCATTTTAAAATTCCCAATATTTTGCAAGATATGTGTGTTTTGGTAAAATGTACTATGAGAGAGTTTGTATGTTGCATTTACAAAGTTGTTTGTATGTTGAGTCTTTGTATGAGTGGCATAAGGGAGTCATTAGGTTTATTCAACGTTATACTTGTATGCATGTCACTCGTGCTTTATTCTTACATACAAGTCGGACCCGACAGAGTTGAGAGTTTCAATGAATAATCGGTTAAAGTCTGTCGGGGGTATTTTAAGTTTGTATGTTTGGCAAAAGGGGAAACATACAAAGTGGATATACAAAGCTATATGCATGCCGCGGAACCAAAAATAATATAAAATGGGGTTTTATTGTTGTATGTTTTGTGCTTTGTATATATGTTTTGAAGACATACATTGCGATGTACATGCAAGGTGGAACTCAAGAAAGGTTAAAATCTGGTTAAAATGATGCATCATGACTTAAAGTATATTGGAAGATGCATTGCACTTTATACATGTTGCGGAGCCGAAAAATAAGTAAACTATGGTTTATAAAAAGGATAACTCCGAAAAGGTGATACAAAGGAGTTTGTATGTATTGGGCTTTGTATCTAAAAGTTGGATGCAATTATTGTTGTATTGCAGAGGTACAAGTGAAAAGTAAAGGTGGGCTCCACCGCTTGCATATTGGGCTTGTATAATAACAATGTATATCTTCGATATACAAGCCGATATACAAGTTGAAATATGCAAATATGAGATACAAGCCGGATATCAAAAGAAGTTCAATATAGAAAAGTCTTTGTATGTTTAAATGCTTGTATGTTTATGATGTACATACTCGAGATACAAAGAAATTAAAAGCATTGCGAGAGATAAAAGGTAAGAGAGGGTTTGTATAGGGTTGTGTGTATATGCGCTTGTATATAACAAGATATGCAGAGAGCGATATACAAAGTGAAAGATACAAGTATGGAAAAAGTAGAAAAGGGAGGGAACTTTAGATTGGTTGTTTGCATAAATGATTGTATGTTTAAAGATACAAAGAAGACATACAAAGAGAACATACAAGGGAAGTTATAAAGAAAACACGATGTAGGCTGAAATTAAACTAATGGTAAAAAGTTCCAAAAAAAATGCAAACACTGGAATAGAAGGCCAAACTTTTGGCGCATTAATTGTGGTAATTAATGCCGATCTTACACTTGAAAAGAGTAAAATGCAATGAAAGTTAGGGTAAATTTAACATATTTTACTTTCGGATATACATTGTTAAGAGTTAAAATTGCAGGAGAACGATTTTGTTACAGTGATTTGAATAGAATTTATCAGAGCGAAGGAATTACAATAGCTGGACGAGGGTAAAACGGTAAAAGTAAGTCAACTGGTCAAGATATATAGGTATTTATCCCCAAAATGCCGTTACATTTCAAATGGTAAATTACATTTTAATTTCAGTAATTTCGTTATAGAACGTAGGCATTTGTCAAATTACTATTTTAAATGTTAATTAACTAGGTGGAGCTTAACAAATTTAAAAGTCAAAATAGAAAAGACAAATTGGGTTAGGGTAAAATGGTAAAAAAGGAAATTCACAGTAAAACCCTAGGAAAAAGGTAAAAATGAAGAATTTAAAAGATGCCTTGTTCCACAGGATGGCCCCGAGAAAGAAAAAGATAGACACGGGGGCGACGTGAAAAAAGGAATGAAAAGACGAAGGAAGCAACAATTTTGGGGAAAGATCAAGTAAAGAGTATCAATGAGTAAAAGTCAAAGAAGGGAGGAATCTTATTTTTGAAAAGATTCCAACAGCATCCTTTAAGAGGGAAAAGATGCCATTTAGATATTTTGGCAGACGGTTGGAGATGAATGTGTACCATTGATCAAAAAGAGAAACGATCTCAACCGTAGATGAAGTCTGTAGCCGTAGCAATGAGAAGTTTCAAAATCTATATAAGGAACTTTGCTACTTGTACATTACTTACATAGGGATTTATAGAATAGAGTTGGAATTGTAATTTATCTGAGCATTTTAGAAGAACATTTTAATTTAGAATAGAAGGAGGTCGCCTGTGTCTGCAATAAGAAACACGTGGAATGTCCAGCTTTCTTACTGTATCTGTAAGATATTTTGTAAGTTTTCTGTAAGTTAATTAATGAAGGAAGAAGTTACTCATACATTGTAAATCATATGTGACTATATATGTTGAATACAAATACATCTGGAATTCTACATCTATTATAGAGTGTCTTCTGGCTCTTGTTTGTATTTGAAATATTATCTCTTCAAAAGCTTGCAATCTTGAATGTATGTTCATGAAAGTACCTAGGGCTTACATTTAAAGGTTTAATTTGTTGATTTAATCAATTTTACTGTACAGCTTACAACGTGAATGACAGAGCATTTAGATCCTGTAGCAGAATGAAGTTCAATTTAGTTTTCTCTAACTTTTCCCAAACATTTGAAATACTTAGCTTGCACATAGAAATTTAAAGGAGATTGTCTGATATTTGAAGGAAACGTGAACAATTGAGTTAGCATTTGACAATTTTCATAATATTGAAAAGAAAGGCTTGTTTTAATATAAATCATATAGAGCTTTGTGATACAGTATCAATTTTATGCAAAGAGATGGATAATATGTTGATATTTGTTATAATTTGCATTATTCGAGTCTAGTGAGTCATAAATCACTTTAAATCAAGTAAGGCCCCTTGCATATTACAGCTTCACATCAATCTACTGAATTGTCCACAAGGTCAAGACTTGACCATACATAAACTTGGGATTAAGTAATCTTAATTGATTTCTTCATATCTTTCAAGACAGTTAGGTTCATTTTGTGAATTTTAACTTTTGTAATGAATGTGTAAAAACAATCATCAACACCTGTATTCTAACTCTTGGTGATGGTTCTCTTCTTGACAGTCATTATCATTCTTCTAGGTGACTGTCATCTTTAGTATGTAAGGTTTTACCATTTTCTGTCCAGGTTTTCTACTGTCTATGACATTGTTTATTATTCATCCATCTTGAGGATATAGTAACTGTCCCCATACTCATGACTGTCCAAAAACACTTAACATGTCTCTATACTCTGCACTTTCTTAATATTAGACTAACTTCATTGTAGACTCAACACTTATAGACCTTTTTTCATCCTTTGTTTTCTTCTGTAGGATAGTCATGCTATTTCCAACTTGGGTTGTTCCTACACACTTATGGACTGTCATCAACTTTGGCAAAAGTATTGGTCACTGCACTTTTTATCACTGTCTATTCCATTGTAGGCTTTGGCTTGGTCATTATACCATCTGAAACCATCCACTTTCTATTTCCATTTCCTTAATGTCTACTGTCCCCAAGACTACCTTGATTTTAGCTCTTTGAACAGTGAGTAAAAATGTTCATTGTATCTATGTTACTGGTGAATATGAGGATATTCACTGTAATGTTTAATAATGAATATTCTCTCTCTACCCTTTAGGACTATATCTTACATCACTAACACACAGGATCTTGTTGATTAACAACCTCATTTGTGCACAGTAATAATATAGTTCACTGCCCTCCTTTATTGAATTACATAAAGCTCCATAACTATACTTTGACAGTTATAAAATTGTTAAGCTCTTTGATTATCATTAGATAGTGGTAAAGCTTTACTGTTGACTTTATTTGGAACAGTGGCTTATATTGCTATTGTGCACAAATGACTTATGCTTTTTTGGAAAAATGAGATGCATTAAGCTCACTATGCATCATTCTATTATGATCATTTATACTCCATTCTGATTTGACTATGCAACCATTTCCTTTCATTAAGATTGAGGAAAATAGCATGCTGAGCTCAACCCTTGTGGGAGCCCATTTAACCCCACATACTAAAACCAAATGAGTGTTAAATGACACTTGTATCTGCACATGAAGCAAACTTGTTAGAAAATATATGCTTATTTTGGATGTGTTTGATGACTTGATTGTTCTTCTAGGACATCCAAGGTATGCATTGCTTATTTAATGCATTTGAGGATCAGTTTGTACATGCATAGGTACTTGTTCATGTCAGGTTTGGGACCATTCATTGATTAGATTATTACTCTAACATCAATATTTTTGCTAGATGCAAGAACTAGGAACACATGGAGTTTGGAGAGATAAAGACAACTCGGGACAATAGGACAACACACCAGAACTAGAACCAGTCATTCTCAGGTAATGACCGAGCTCTAACTGTACATGCAAATTTATTTACATTTACTTAATCATGTATAGATTGTTCTTCAATATCATTGAATAAGAAAGTTAATCTCACGGCTTGTGTGAGATAATGTACATTCACATTCAACAAAGGTTATTTATTCTTTAGAAAAGATTTGTATAAATATTTCTTATGTTACATGCACTTGGATAAATGCAATAATTTTATAAGCATAATCTTTTGAATTATTTCATTTATGCACTTGAATGTAATGTAGGAAAGATTAGATAAAATGTACCCTTTTAAACTTTGAATCAAATCTCTACCTAAATGAGCTGTAGTGAAATTTAGGTAACAAGACTATTAAGCTAACTGCATGGATGATTATGAGGTCAGACTGAGAGACTACTTCAGGTTGGACCTACATTTGGTGAAAATCTTGAATTTTCTCAACCTCCCGAAGGTCCCGAAGGGATTAAAAGAAGATGGTAAGATTTTGGACACAGTATATGAGCAAAACAAAGTATATAATCAGCCTCTAGATGATGTAAATTGGGGGCAAGATGAAATAGCTTCTTTGGAAGATAGGGCCTAAGCAGTCCTAGTGCCAACTAAAAAATGGTTACTCAAGCCATATCTGATGGTGGATCCCTACCCCTCCAAGAAAAAGGACAAGCCCAAGAAAGTAAGTCATGGTGAGTTTTTGTAGGCCACAAAAGGCACTAAGGCAATTCCCACCATCCTTGAAGAGAAGAGGAGTGCTAGGGCTATTGTTGCTGCTAGGGAGAAGGAGAAATATAAGGTAGTATTGGTAGACTCTAGTGAAACAGTAGAGGAGGATCATATTCCCTTGGTGAAGAAAGTCAGTGGAAGAGCTTAGCTCTCCACTCAAGGAGTAACTATTGCATCAACCCCTGTAGTTAGGTAAACTATTCCCTCTCCTCAGCTAGATACTCATAAGGCTTCACCTCCTCCTTTTGTGGTTGCTCCTCCCCAAGGGCCACCCACCACCTCAGTTGCATCATCAAAGGCTAAAAAGAGCAGTGATCAAAAGGTGCCATCTCCATCTCTGTAGGAAGAGGAAGGATTACAAGACAGATTGAACTTAGACAAGATTGTTGACTTGGCTACCTCTTCTCCACCCCAAGGAGAAGCATCTGAAGAATCAAGGAAGATAGTGGTTTTGACACCTTTACCAGCAAGATCCCCATCACTAGTGTCACCTGTACTAATCGAAAATGCGTATCGGGGACTCCCCACTTGGTTAAATGTAGTGGTGGCAAAGAGAAACAAAGTATACACAGAGGATGAAGACCTAACCACTATTGCTGAAACACTTCAGGAGCAACCTAAGAAGAAGAAGGCTAGGGTCCTATCCCATGTCACAGTGGATCAACAAGGAGTTAGAACAACACATATAGCTACTCCTGTGATAGACAAGGAAGAAGCAACCATGAACCCTGTTGACTACAACATACATCAGGTGACCTTGGGGCACCAAACTAGGGATGAGCAGAAATATGCCCTCACCGAGTCTATTTTAGCCATCTTGGCTTGAATGAAGAAAGATGAAGACACCAAGGAGGAGATCAGAGGGCAAATTTCTCAACTAACAACTTATATCAAACATCTATTTGGGCCCATTGATTTAGGACCATTTGCACCAACCTTATTAGAGGCACTCAATAAAGATCAACAACCTGCTGACCCTTAAGGGATTCTTCTTGCAACTACAACTTGGAAAAGTTCATTGGAAGCCCTGAGGGTGGTGACAATCAAGAAGGCTGTGAAGGCCTATCACACTTTAGATGCAAAAAATGAACAAATGATGGCATCAAAAAACTCCATAACAATGAATTGAGAATATGGGAACAACACCTCCCCATCCTGCATAAGATGCAAGGCACTGCTTCCACCCAACTCATTTAGATGGGTGTGATGAACAGTAATACTGTAGGGTTGCCCAATGAATGGTTACTTGTAGGGAAACTCAGAGCCAAAGTCTTGAAGGGATGTACAGAGAAGTTGAAGATCAAGATGGAAGCAGTTAAGGAAAGGTTGGCCAAGGTGGAATAATTGATTACATCTATCCCTTGCACCTTCAAAGATCCTTCTGCCATTGTTTTCCCTTCTTCCCACTTAATCAAGGAGTTCCAAGGTGTAAAAAAGCTAAGGTAGCATAACAACTTCCTACACTAATCTTGAGGGGAGGGATTGTAATGTATGAAAAAAGGGGATAATAAAATGTATGTTAATTAGATTCAATCAAACCCTTCTTTCACACATTCATTCATGGATATAAATTGAGTTCAGTCACTTTTCTTGCAAGAGGACTTAACTACAGGTTTGGTGTCACTTTGAAATGATAGGAAAGATAGAATAGATTGCTATTTTGTTCAAACCCTAATCTGATTATGCCTTAAAACCTAATTATATGAAATCATAAACAAATGGATGAAACATGACAAATACTCACACAAGAAGGCACTAAATGTAGATTAGAAACATACCAAGATTCGAATTCTAAAAAGTGAAAACTTTAGGGACACTAAGGCGGGCGCTCTAGTCCAAAAGGTAGTTTTTTTGTGGATCTGGAACTTTGCGATGATGAAATCTATAACCTATTTCAGAGTTCCTGACAATGGCAATCGGGAGGACACAGGGGCGGGCACCCTTGTCTAGATCCCAAATCTTTATCCTTTGCTTTGATCTCCTGCAACTCCTCTCCGCAAGATCTTGTACTTGTAACCTGTAATCACAAGAGAGGGGTTGGGGGTTGTGGTGTTTAGGAGCTTGCCTCGATCAAGCCTTGAAATGACATTCAAGCCTTTTAACACCGTTGTTAGATAGAGTGTGTGTCCTTGGTGGACAGAGGTAAAAGAAAATGATAAGATTAATTGATTGAAACACAAAGCAGATGTAACCTTAGAGGTGAAGCTCTCACGGGGAGATTAAGATCTTTCATGCCATGAGGAGATGGATTGATGAAGACGAATTTGCAACAAATAAGCACAACACAACACAATAGTGCTCTACAATGCAATGAAAGCCTTGAATATCCTTAGCACAAGATCACAAGTTCGCATTATCCATCTAGGTGTAAAATGAAGTCCTAAACATCTTTATATATGCATTCCCTTTAACATTCATAATTCAAATTGAAGAGGCCAACAAAGGGAAACCTTTTAACGATCACTTTGCTAACAAATTAAATTTGGGTCTTGGCAAAATAGGTCTAGACTAGGGCATAGGTGCACAAGTTCAAGGGCCTATTTTTGGTCTTGACTAAGCTTTGATGTGGCCCCTCAAGCCCCATTTGTCATGGGTTTCAAGGGATTTTGCTTCCGGATTCATTTTTAACATGCATGATTAATCTAAGGGGACCTAGGAGCTAAACTTAGGAGGTAAAAGTCCTAGGGGGATATTTTACAACATAACCTTTAGCCCCCACTTTAATGTATGTATGATCTTATGACCCATACATGCATTAAGGTACGGTCAAAAACACATCAAACATGCCAGGCACATTAAGCTAAGGCATACACAAAGATTAAGGAACTATTTCTAGCCCCCAGTCTTAGGTAAGTACTAGAAGACACATCGTAGACACACAAAACATAGAGAATACAATTTTTATAGGCATGCAAAACATGGAGAAGATAGTAACAGGCACACAAATTGTAAAGAAGACATGAGAGCCATCATGCAAAACATGATGAATACAATGATATAACATTTTCATATATAAAATAAAAATCTAAAAAGCATGTAATACAAAACCCAAAATGTAGGAGGAGTTCGTTGCTACACCCTTGATACTACATCTGGGCAAAAACACACCATACAAAACCCGTGTGTGGGAGGAGCTCATTGCTACACCCTTGAAACCACACATAGGGGAAAACACGCCAAACAAAACCCAAGTGTGGGAGGAGCTCATCGCTACACCCTTGAAACCACACATGGGGGAAAACACACAAAACAAAACCCGAGTGTGGGAGAAGCTCATCGCTACACCCTTGAAACCACACATGGGGGAAAACACACAGAAGACACACAAAATACATGAGCACCGTATAGTATGCCATAGACATACTATATGTCTTAAACACGACAAACATGGGTGATGGTAGGAGCTTATTGCTAAGTCCCAGCATCTAAAACACGCTATAGACACACCTGACAGTTGGGCTTATGCCACAACAACTGCTAAAGACAGGCTTAAGGGACGATAACTAAAGATTTAACCTCGCCTCCTAATGAGGAATTTGTATAAAAGGATGTGCACTAGCTCAAGAGATACACCATCCCACCTCGCGATGAGGGCTTTTGTATAAAAAGGATACGCACTAGCTCAAGAGATACGTTATCCCACCTCACGGAGAAGTCTTTTTTATTGCAATATAAATAAATATGTGTACTCTCACCAGAGATAAAACATCCCGCCTCGCAGAGAGGGATTATAAACACACTTCATTAGTATCAAAATCATTAGATAGATATCATTATATATGCCTCCACCTTAAGGTGGTTGATGTCATGTACTGATATCAAGCATGTTAAGGTAGAGAGAAGACACATAAGGAAACAAGAGCCTTCACAAAGCCCATGCCCCCAAGGTGACATGTGCTTATGATCACCGAATACTCCCACAAACACATTGATATAATATGCTAAGATAAACAACAAGATTAAATCATGAAATATATGCATGAAAATAGTCACATCAAGGACCAAGGTTATACTCACAGGTTCAGAGCTGACTATAACCATTGGGATATACTACAGGTACCTCGAAACTGAGTGTAGCAACAAGGTGAGATACCATTCAAAGTGTACAAGAGAAGATTGAGTGGATTGTAAAATGTTAGTCACAAGAAATGCCATAAGATGATACATTACACGGAGTGATTCTACTAATCAAGTGTCATATATATATAGGTCAACCCCATCTTCATATATGGACTAGGTCCATTTTTGCTTTCTCGCTGAAGGGACACATGGTCCAGATTAGTATTTGTTTCTTTTCATCATCCGCCAACTAGGAAGAATCACTAAAGAAGGTAAACAATAAAATGAGAGAGGAGAACAAGTGCCTTAGGAACACCACACAGGAGGATGCCCCCAAAACACCCTCCACCACGCTATGCCACTAAGGTACAACACACAACAATAAAATAGAGGAGAGGCAAGATAAACAAATGATGAAACAAATAGAAGAATGGTCACAACAAAGGTAGTCTCCTGGTATCCTTGACTTTACAAGAATATCAAGGGTCATCCAAGGAGACCTAAACCACACATTGTAAAGAGTAAAATTTGGATAATTTAGTTTTGGTAGGTTTTGTGTATGTATCCTCCTTTCACCCTTTTATTCATGGACGTAGGGTCGAGTTGCAATGTACTATCCTACCCTAGGTCACTATTGGAATGTAGGGAAACTTGGATTTTTATGATTTGATTGACAATTTCCTTCTCTTATGCTCAATTGTACCTTAAAACCCTAATTATGCAAATAAGACTGTAAACAGATGAATTATAGAAAATGCTTCTCTAGAAAGATGTAAAATAACAAATAACTGTGCACCTATTTTTAGGGTTCTGAGGTAGAAAACTTAGGGACTAAGGAGTGGGCGCCCAAGTCCAAGGCCTTATTTTTTGTCAAGATCTGGAAACAAGGTCTGCAATCTGTATCTACTGTACCAAAGATTTTCCCATTGCAAAACTTTGAGGACTAATGAGAAGGTGCCCTAGTCCAGGTAGCTATTTTTTCACCGATTTACAATTCTGACACTCTATTATACCCTCCTATAACTTCACTTTGTCTGCAACTCCAACCTGTAACTGCAATCATGAAAACTTTGGGAGGGGGTTGTGGTTTTTAGAGGCTTGCCTTAGTCAAGCCCTAGAGAGACATTCAAGCCTTCTGAACACTGTTGTCAGATAGAGAGTGCATGCCTAGGGAGGAAGAGAAAAAACCAAATGATAAATGCTTAATAATCACAATGGATGTCACCTTGTAGTGAAGATCTCATGGGAGGAAGAAGCTCTTCATTCCATGAGGAGATGGATGCTCAAATCTATAAACACAAACACATAGACAACACAAATCTACTCTTGCAACACAATGAAAGCCTTGAATCACCTTTAGGATGCCAAAATCATATAAACATCATCTATTTTACAAACGAATGCCTAAACATGCTTATATATGCAACTACAAACACTCCCGCCAAGAATTTTGTAATTCAAACTTACCGTGTCAACATAGGACCCAAAAATTGGGACTGACCCAAAATAGGGCAGGACTAGGGCGAGGCCGCCCAAGTCCTCCCTCCCTATTTTGGGCAAGGGTTATCTCAAGTGGTCCCCCTATGTCCTATTTGCCAAGACACTTAGGGGTTTTCTCATCGAGATGTTAAAATATGATGTAATACGTCCTAAATGCAACTAAGAGACTTGGGAACTAAACCTTATGAGGGGAAAGCCCCCAAGGGGACATTTTTCGATGTTACATTTAGCCCCCACTTTAATGTATGTATAAATGCAAGGCCAATACATGCATTAACATATGATCAACAAACACAACAAACATACCAAGCATGGAGAAGACACACCAGACATATTAAAGACAATGATAGGCACACAAAACATGAAGAAGATAGCTACAGTCACACAAAACACGGAGAATGCAGTAAATGCATAAAAGACACATTAATGCATGGAAGACAGAGATGATTTCGATTCCTTTTTTTTCTCATATATATGAAATGCAAATGCAAGTACAGAAAAGTAAACAAACCTCCCATAATGCAGGATGTATTGCATATATGGGGAAACACACACACAAGACACGCAAAACCTCCCAAAATGTAGGATGCACTCATCGCGTAGGTCTTTAGACTGCATATGGGGCAACAAAAATGCCAAACAAAGCAAGCATGCCAAACACACACACTTTAAAGACATAGAGAAAACATGGTAGACAAGCGATGGAATGTTCCTATTTCTAGGTCCAACACCATCTCAGGCACATTACAGGTACACACCGACGGTTGGGCTATGCTATAATAATCACCAAAGACACACTTAAGGGTTGAGTTAGTCATAGAACCGCTCCCCGCCTCCGTAGAGGACTTTTGAAAATGCAACCCCACCCGCATAACGGAGATGCCTTACAGTGAAAAGGAAGCATGACATACAACCCCACCCACATCATAGAGATGCCTTATGGTGAAAAGGATGTATGATCTCAAAAGTATACAACCCCACCCGCATCACGGAGATGCCTTACGGTGAAAAGGAGGTATACGAAACAGATTTTAAGATTGTTCAAACACACTTTACTATCATCTAGAACAAACAACTTACCTTATATATGCCCCCACCTTAAGGTGGTTGATATCATGCATCAATATCAAGCACGTTAAGGTAGGAAGAAAACACACAAGAGAACACAGACTTTCACAAAGCCCATGCCCCCCCAGAGGTGACATGTACTTTACAGTCACCAAATGTTCCCACAAACACATCCCTGCAAGAAACATGTTAGTGTCTACATAATCATGATAAACAACAACATCAATGCATATGATTAACCACACAAAGAGCCAAGGTTATACTATGAATTTGGAGTTTGAGGATAACCATGGGGTTATATCATGAAGATCTTCGAATCGAGTGCCACCAAGGCTAGATTCAAAGACAAACAAAGTGCGTAGAGCATCAATATTGTTATGATTTGTAAATGAGATAAAAACATCACCAAAATCACTACGTGGAAAGAATGAGTGCTTCCACTAGCCAAGCGTCGGATAAGATATACAACCCCATTGTCATATTAGGAAATAAGTCCAATTTTTGATTTCTCATGAAAGGGATGCTAGGTCTGCATCAATATAAATGTTTTTCATCATCCGCTCGCTAGATAGAAACACTAGAGGAAGGGAAACAATAAATAAGAGAGGAGAAACAAGTTTCTTAGGGACAGTCATGTAGGAGGGTGCCCCCAAGTCACCAACTGCAACGCTATGTCCATAAGACACAACACACAATAATGAAATTAGAGAGAGGCAATATAGAAGAATGATGATACAAATAGAAGAAGGTCACAACTGAGGTGGTCTCTTAGTATCCTAGATCTTACGAGAGAATCAAGGGTCATCCTAGGAGGCCTAAACAACACATAACACATCACGGGGGAAGTACATCACGAGAGAGATAAAGGGGTAGAGATACTTACCTGTTAGGGTACCATCGTTAAGAACATACATATTTGGGATATCTGTCATGTTGTTCTGATCTTGTTGAATTAACATTAAGTTTAGGACGATAGGAGGCTTTCTTTTCTTTAGAAGGATTATATCCAATGTCGCTTGAGTAATGTGTTGAAGCGGATTCTATAGATACTCTAATCCCTTGTTGATTTACACCACATCCCTTACCTACATATTCACAATTGTTAAAAAGGATTTTAAATCCTCGACCATAAAGGGATGCCATTTCCTTAGAAGATGGTGAAGCCTCATAGGTCTCCTAATTTGTGGTATAAGTGAGAGTTTTGTTTTTATTTTCTACCAAGGAGACTTTAGGTTTCTTAGGTGCATCAAAAGATTGCTTAGGTGAGACTGATGCTACTTTTGATGTGTTGAGGCTATTAATTTTATATTCCCCTATACTACAAGGATTAAAATCTAATGGGCCCCAGTCATCACCAAAGAGTGCATTCGATGTTCTAGAGTCTTGCATAACATTATCTATGGCCAGAGGTATTGATGACTCAGTTCATAAATTGTTTAAGATCATATGATTGTTGATTAGTTTTTGCATTTCAATATGTAAACAGTTATCCGGTTCAGGATCGGCATGAATAGTATGAAGTTTACCTTTGAATATAAATTTGATTGAACGATTCAAGGTGGAAGGGGCTGCCCCCAATGTATGAATCCAAGGTCTACTAAGAATCATATTGTAGGATAAAGAACAAGGCATGACATGAATCAGGGTAGGCACAAGCACAAATCCTACTTGTATAGGTAGAGTTATAATGCCCACGGATTATCGTCGAACATTATCAAAGCCACGAATGTTAATGCCATTTGGTTTGATTTGTGATTTGTCAACCTTGGTTTTGTGTAGTAGGTCAATGCTACAAACATTAAGAGCTAATCCATTGTCAATCATAACTCATTTTACCAATATTTTATTTATTATAATAGAGATCATAAGTGGATCATATTGGTTTTGAACTTCAATCGATGGTAATTCATGTGGTTGAAAGATAACATCTATTTTTGTCACATGAATACTATCCAATATGACTGCTACATCATAAGGCTTAGCAGTAGGTGGGACAATCACCTTCTGCAAAGTTTCTTGGAGAATTCCATGGTATGTAGGTGATGTTTGTATTAAATCCCAAAGAGAGATCTTAGCCAGAGTAGCACAAAGCTGCTCGACAAGATCATACTCTTGACCACTTTTATGAGTAAGACGAGGTGGTGGAGGGAGCATAGGTTGAAAGCATGGAAGAGAGACAGGCACATGCAGTGCTTTCTTATTTTGCTTGTTATTACGGGTGTTGTATGTGTGAGAAATCACATTGTGGTGTGGTTGTTGTAACACATTTTGAACACCTTGAACCATAATCACCGACTTTAAGTAAGAAGGTGCACTAGATGCCCCCCGCACAACCATCTTAGGAATATTGTTACAAAATCTATTAATGGATATTGAATTAACATTGTTTTCCTCTTGATTGCATCCAACATCTATCCCTAGGGGATTTAATGTGAGAGACCTTTTCTCATCCACTAATGCTACATCTTAGCTAGGGAGAGTAGTGGGATGAGAGGAAGGTATTGTATTGTTAGGCAGACTAGAGCTATCCATAGTCTTCTCATCAAAAATTCTTGAGTTTTCAATCAAATGTGGAAGGTCTAATGGATTATCTATAGAGGTCTCATGCACCAAATGATTATTAGGTGAATAGTCTTTTGCCACCCATGAAGAATCCTTCTTGAGAGGGAGCCCTTTATCCACTAATCTTTCATTTTCCAAAGAGGGTAGGGTAATGTTTAAGAATGTGTCAATGATTTCATCCTCTTGTGCTAGTATATCCCCACAGGAGGAATCATTTTCTATGTTATCATCACATGTTTTAGCTATTGAATCCAAAGTATTAAGAGAACTTTCACTCTCATCATTCTCAATGTGTTTCATCAAATCTTATACTACCCAAGGGTATGTATTTATGAGAGATGTGAAGTTGTCATAATCAGATACATATTCAAGGATTTCAAATGAAGTTCATTTAAATTATCCTTGTAACACATGGCTTGCAAGTAAGTGAGAACATGAGGATTCATATTAAGAAACTTGTAGAAACTCTCGAAGTTTTTGATATATGCATGTAAAGATACCAAAGAGTAATGAGATGAAGATGCCATGGTGAAATTTATTGTAAAATCAATACAAAATCATATTTTTAAATATTTTCAACAGTTATGCAAAAGACAAATGGAAAACTATTATGCAAAAATGACCTAAAATGCTTGATTTTTTGTACCTTTTTTTAATGCAAATAAGTGAAAGCAAAGGTGTTGTAAGGAAATTGATCGGGGGAAAAAAATAATATGTCTAATATTAGTCCAATATAGCAATAAGATCCTTCACAACACACTCTTGATGCAAATATAAGATGATGATAGGCCAAAACCTAGTGAAAATACACTAAAATATGCGATTAGTTCACCAAATCCCAATGCAAAAGAGCATGAAAAAGGGTGTTGTGAGGAAAATGATGATGGATAGAAAATTATATCACTAATAACAGCCACCTAATACCAAAATATCCATCACAACACACTTATAGTGCCACTCAATGTCAAACCTTAGTGAAAATATAGCAAAAATAGGCAATTTTTCATGATTTTTCAATTCCAAGACTTAGCCAAAGGAGTGTTGTAAATAATTTAAGGAGGTGAAGCAAATAATATTAGTGAAATCAGTAACCTACAAGTATAAAATCTCATACAACACACTTAGGGTGCAAACTAGGCCAAACCCTAGGACAAAAATAGCAAAAATATGCAATTTTTCACGAAATTTTCATTACAAGGGGCCAATAACAAGGTGTTGTAAATAATTTTAGGAGGTTAAGTAGATAATACCCCTAATATCAGTCAATTAGTGCAAAAATATTCTTTACAACATGCCTATAGTGCAAAATTAGAGAGTCGATAAGGCCAAATTTAGTGAAAATCGATGTTTTTCAAGCCCTAGGTTTGAGATCTTGATGGAAAATGCTATATGAATGTTTTTCAAGATGATTTATGATGAAAATTACATTCTCTTAGATCTGAAGATGATTTCCATGCTCTAACATGCAAAATGCAAGTGCAAATCTAATAAAAAATCAAGGAAAATGCTAGTTTTTGTTGAAATTTTCTATGCAAAAATGCAAATTTTTGAAATCTAAATGCCAATTTCTTCTAAAATTCAAGACTACAGCCAAATAAAAATTTGAATGAGCCTCTAAAATTAGTAGAAAAATTTGAAACAAGATTTTACCTACAAACCCTAGATTTTGGAATTACTAGGTTATATGCAAATTTCACAATTTTCAACAAAACCCTAGCAATTTAATGATGAAAATGCCATGTAAGATATTGAATTTTTGTAATTTTATGTAATTTAAATCAGATCTAATGAAAAAATTAGAAACTTGATGAAATTCAAATTAATTCATGCAACATGCAAACCCTAGCATGCAATTTTTTTCTAATTTTTCCAAATTTTCAATTTTTTTGTAAGTTTTCCAATGCAATAAGATGAATGCTTATATGAATGAATGAAAATCATTGTAAATATGAATCAAAACACTCAGCAAGGTGCAAATAAGTCCAATAACACGGGTTCACCAAAATTTAAAGAGTAAAATTTGGATAATTTAGTTTTGGTAGGTTTTGTGTATGTATACTCCTTTCACCCTTTCATTCATGGACCTAGGGTCGAGTTGCAATGTACTATCCTACCCTAGGTCACTATTGGAATGTAGGGAAACTTGGATTTTTATGATTTGATTGACAATTTTCTTCTCTTATGCTCAATTATACCTTAAAACCTTAATTATGCAAATATGACAGTAAACAGATGAATTACGGAAAATGCTTCTGTAGAAAGATGTAAAATAACAAATAACTATGCACCTATTTTCAGGGTTCCGAGGTGGAAAAGTTAGGGACTAAGGAGTGGGTGCCCAAGTCCAAGGCCCTGCTTTTTGTCGAGATCTAGAAATAAGGTCTATAATCTGTATCTGTTGTACCAAAGATTTTCCTGTTGTGGAAGTTTGAGGACTAATGAGTAGGCACCCTAGTCCAGGTAGCTATTTCTTTCACTGATCTACAATTCTGACACTCTATTGTACCCTCTTGGAACTTCACTTTGTTTGCAACTCGAACCTGTAACCTGCAATCATGAAAACTTTGGAAGGGAGTTGTCATGTTTAGAGGCTTGCCTCAGTCAAGCCCTGGAGAGACATTCAAGCCTTCTGAACACCGTTGTCAGATAGAGAGTGTGTGCCTAGGGAGGTAGAGGCAAAAACCAAATGATAAATGCTCAATAATCACAATGGATGTCACCTTGTAGTGAAGATCTCATGGGAGAAAGAAGCTCTTCATTCCATGAGGAGATGGATGCTCAAATTTGCAAACACAAACACATAGACAACACAAATCTCCTCTTGCAACACAATGAAAGCCTTGAATCACCTTTAGGATGCCAAAATAATATGAACATCATCTAGTTTACAAATGAATGCCTAAACATGCTTATATATGCAACTACAAACACTCTCGCTAAGAATTTCGTAATTCAAACTTACCGTGTCTGCATAGGACCCAAGTAACGGTCATAAGCTGACACACAAAAATTGGGACTGACCTAAAATAGGGCAAGACTAGGGTGTGGGTGCCCAAGTCCTCCCTCCCTATTTTGGGCAAGGGTTATCTCAAGTGGTCCCCCTAGGTCCTATTTGCCAAGACACTTAGGGGTTTTCTCATCAGGATGTTAAAATATGATGTAATATGTCCTAAATGCAGCTAAGAGACCCGGGAGCTAAACTTTATGAGGTAAAAGCCCCCAAGGGGACATTTTCCTACATTACACACATAATACATCATGAGGGAACACAACACATAAGAGGAGGCCACATAAGCGAGCAAAGATATGCTACGACAAAGGTGGCCAACAGGGTTAGAAATACTTACCTGTTATCTCTAATTTTGAGCTTTACATTTATTGTCAAAGCTTTGTCCCTTGTTCTTCCTTCTCATTGAATTATGTTATCCACATTTTCCTGAAGGTTTTCTCATGCAATATTTAAGGATTGTAGAGAAGGAACCTCATAGATTCCCATTTCAGTCGAGTGAGGTAATGAAGGAACCACAAAAATGCCCATTTCAACTAGTTTGTAAGGTGTTGGAATACTTTGGTTGTTAGGAATAGTATGTTGATTTATGTTCTTCGAATTGTTAGCAGTTTCCAAGGTATGTAAGTGTTCTAGTATGGGTGTGTGATCCATTTCTTTCATTAAGATGTAGTTAAGAAGTGTTTGAAGATCAGTTGATGAATTTTTAATGTCAGTAGGTTGAAGAAGTTGTTCACAAAGAGAGTTTGCATCATCCAATGCTTCATCCTAGCTAGGGAGAGCATGAATAGATGGTAGAGTGGTGTTAAGGAATGTTTCACTGATTTCTTGTTCTTGTTCCAAAATATTCTCATTAGGTAAGGTTATGTTAGGAGAAGGCTCCAAATCTTTAGATGAGTCACCTAGGGCTATGTCAACCTCATATGTCTTAGAAATGATCTCCATTTAATCGTCATGAAATGTAGGGAGAGAAGGAGGACTGTCTTTATAATTACCTTCTTCATTATCTTTCATGGGGATGAAATTAGTGAGATTCTCCAAGATCAAAGGGTAGATACCTATGAGAGTGGTGAAACTTTCAAAATCAGATATGTAACATAGAATTTCATATGTAGAGCTCATGGAAATGTCAATATCATAGATATGTGCTATTTGTTTTAGGAATTGAGGATACTTGTTAGTGAATTTATAGAAATTGTCAACATCTATGATGTATGCAAACAAAGCTTCCAAAGATGAATAACAAGATGCATCCATGAGGGATAGACTATTTCGCACTTATGCACTTGTTTGAGGGAAACAAGTACTAAAAGACACACAAAGAGTCCACAAAAAACATAGTGGATAGAAGAAAAATTACTACACAACAAGGGAAAGTAAGTGTTTTTAAAGGTTTTGATCAAGAAAGTGTGAATAAGGTGTGTAAACACTTAGTGTTGAAATACACACTGTGTAATTAAAAATATGTCAAATTTCACACAATAGTATGAAGTAATGCAAAATTTTCAAATGCCCAATGAAAGTATGTTTGAAAATGAATATAATATATGAAATTCAAGATATTTATGACAAATTCAATGAAAGCATGCAAATATATGCTTGTTTATGAATCTAAAATGCTTAATTTTTTCACTTTTTTTTTCAATGTAAATGAACAAAAAATGTTATAAAATTACGCACTATGATGGGTAAATGAAATCTAATCTAATTTAATATGTAAAATAACTCAGATTAGATTTAAAAATGATGCCAACATGCTATAATGCTCAATGCAAAGTCAAAGTGAATGAATATGCTTGTTTTTGTTGAACTACACAATGCGTAAATGCAAAATTTAAATTTTAAATGATATAACAACCAATGATGAAACACTACAGTAAAAAATAAGATTTGAAAGAGTGTTAAAATGAGTAATAAAATCTGAAACAAGATTTTAATTACAAACCCTAGCTTTTGAAATTACTAGGTTATATGAAAATACAAAATTTCAAGCAAAACCCTAGCAAATGAGAGATGCAAATGCAAGGTAAATGATCATGAAAAGTCAAAATGCTGTAATTTATCTTAGATCTGATACAAATATCAGAAAATTAAATGTTTTGAATGATATGCAAGAAAAATAGTACAAATTATGTCTTAATGCAAGCTAAAAATGCTTATTTTTTTTCAAAATTTTCAATTTTTATGTAAGATTTTTGAATGTAGGATGATTAAAATGATATATATGAATGCAAATCTGATTTACAACACTTAGCAAGATGCAAGTTCAACAAAAACATGGGTTCACCAAAATGTAATGTATGAAAAATGGGGGTGATAAAATGTATGTTAATTAGATTCAATCAAACCCTTCTTTCATACATTCATTCACGGGCATAAATCGAGTTCAGTCACTTCTCTTGCAAGAGGACTTAGCTACAGGTTTCGTGTCACTTTGAGATAGGAAAGATAGAATAGATTGTTATTTTGTTCAAACCCTAATCTGATTATGCCTTAAACCCTAATTATAAACAAACAGACGAAACATGACAAATGCTTGCACAAGAAGACACTAAATGCAGATTAGAAACATACCAAGATTTAGATTCCAGAAAGAGGAAAATTTAAAGAAACTAGGGTGGGCTCCCTAGTCCAATAGACAGATTTTTCTGTGGATATGGAACTTTTAGATGATGAAGTTTGCACCCTGTTTTGGAGTTTCCAAAAAGTACAATCGGGAGGACACATGAGTGGGTGCCCTTGTCTAGAAAGGAATATTCTTTGTTGTTTTCTTCAGATCCTAAATCTTTATCCTCTGATCTGATCTCTTACAACTCCTCTTCGTAAGATCTTGCACCTGTAACCTGCAATCACAAGATAGGGGTTGGGGGTTGTGGTGTTTAGGAGCTTGCCTCAGTCAAAGCCTTGAAATGGCATTCAAGCCTTCCAACATTGTTGTTAGATAGAGTGTGTGTCCTTGGTGGACAAAAGCAAAAGAAAATGATAAGATTAATTGATTGAAACCTGAAGGAGATGTCACCTTGGAAGTGAAGCTCTCATGGGGAGATGAAGATCTTTCATGCCATGAGGAGATGGATTGATGAAGAAAAATATGCAACAAACAAGTACAAACACAACACAATACTACTCTGCAACACAATGAAAGCCTTGAATATCCTTAGCACAAGATCACAAGTTTGCATTATCCATCTGGGTATAAAATGAAGTCCTAAACATGTCTATATATATATATATATATATATATATATATATATATATATGCATTCCCGCTAACATTTGTAATTCAAATTGAAGAGGCCGACAAAGGGAAACCTTTTAATGGTCACTTTGCCGACAATTTAAATTTGGGTCCCTGCAAAATTGGTCTAGACTAGGGCATGGGTGCCCAAGTCCAGGGGCCTATTTTTGGTCTTGATTAAGCTTTAATGTGGTCCCTCAAGCTCCATTTGTCATGGGTATCAAGGGATTTTGCTCTGGGATTCATTTTTAACATGCATGATTAATCTAAGGGGACCTAGGAGCTAAACTTAGGAGGTAAAAGTCCTAGGGGACATTTTACAATGAAACATTTAGCCCCCACTTTAATGTTTGTGAGTAGTGAGCTCTAGGAAGTGAGCCCGAAGGCGTGTGCCTTCTCTTTTCTTCTAAGTACTTTTAACAGGATATGAATCTTGTGGGTTAACCCCCACCATGATTTTCCCTTAATCGGGTTTCCACGTAAAAATCCTGGTGTTATGTGTGTTCAGTTTATTTCTACTCATGTGTTGTTGATTCATGCTTTAATGTTTACATTATTAACCTCATTGTAAGTTGATAAAGAAGATTAAAAGTAGAAAAGGTTAAATTTGCGAGACAACTGATTCACCCCCCTCTCAGTTGTCTAGACTAATTCCAACAATTGGTATTAGAGCAAGGTTCCTCTAAAAGAAGCTTAACCACCCGAGGAGATCTAGGATTTCGACCTACAAGAAGGATAGTCCGAGATTTGATGGAACAAATTACTCTGTTTGGAAGAGTCACATGGAGTGCCATTTGCAATGTATGGGTGATGCTTATTGGATGATAACCAAGGATAAGTATAAACCTCTAGAGAAAGGTCCTTCAACTCTAGATCAACTCAAAGATGCTGAAAATAACCTTCAAGCTAAAGAAGCCTTGTTGAGTGCCCTGACTGATTCAGAAATGACAAATGTCTTTGGACTAAAAACTACTCATGAAATCTAGAAGAAGTTGGAGAATTTGTATGAAGGCGATGAATATGTCAAATGTGCCAAGATACAAAGTTTGAGAGGAAAATTTGAAAATCTGAGGATGAGTGAAGATGAAAACATCGCAATCTACATGCAAAAGATAAATGAACTTGTGTGTGGTATCAGGTGTGCTGGTGGAACTTTGGAAGAATCAGAGATTGTGGGAAAAGTGCTCAGATCTTTACCTAATTCATACAAACATAAGGTTGCTGCTATAGAGGAGATCAGGACTGTCTCAGAAGTTACAAGAGATTAGCTGGTTGGCAAAATTTCATCTTTTGAATTGAGTTTGGTGATTCTCTTCCTAAGTCTGAATCTACATTTAAGGCTAGTGTATATGGAAAACAAAGATATGATCTGGATGAAATCTCTTTGGCAAGATCAAATAGATTTGTGAAGGCAAGGAAGGATCTTGAAGATGATGAAATTGAGACTGTAGATTTTGAAGCTCTTATTGCCAAAAGAATGCCAAGAGGATCTAGTAAGTATGAAGGAAAGTTGCCACTCAAATGTTTTTCTTGTAATAAGATTGGTCATTTTGCCTCAAGATGTCTAGAGATGTTTTCAAAACCAAACCCTAACAGATATAAAAGTCAGAAGATATGCTACTATGTCCAAGAAGCTGGAGAAGGAGTCACAGATGATGAATCTGATCATGGAGGTTCCACTGAAAATGATTGGGTGTTCATTTCTATAAAGAATAACACCAATGATGTTTTGTATGTGGAAGGACTGAAGCATAGTCTTCTCAGTGTTGGACAATTGGTTGACAAGGGTTATGATCTCTGATTCAAGAATGGAAAATGCAGAATCTTTGAAAGCTCCGGAATGGAAATTGCATCTGGTACTCAAACTAGAGGTAACATCTTTCATTTAAGTAGTTCTGGCAAAAGTTGTTTGATTGCTTAGATAGATCAAAGTTGGCTATGGCATAGGAGGACGTGTCATGTGAATTTTGATAACATTGTCAAGATAAGTTCTATTCAGGCTATAAGAGATCTGCCAAAACTTGTGAAACCTGATAGCATGTGTAGAGAATGTCAATTGGGTAAATAGAACAAAATTTCATTCAAAAATAAAGAACAATTTTCAAGTGAACAGTTGGAACTTGTGCATACTGATCTATGTGGTCTTGCTAGAATTAGGAGTGTGCAAGGAGACAAATATTTTATGTTGCTAATTGATGATTACTCCTGGATGATGTGGGTAACCTTCTTAAAAGAAAAATTAGAAGCTCTTGAAAAATTCAAAATGTTCAAGGTTATGGTGGAGAATAAGATTGGTGGAAAGATAAAGTGTCTAAGATCTGACAGAGGTGGAGAATTTACCTTCGATGAGTTTGATTCATTCTGTGAAAAACATGGAATAAAAAGATAATTATCTGGTCCTAGGACTCCATAGAAAAATGGAGTAGTGGAAAGGAAAAACTGGACCATTCAAGAAGGTGCCAGGACCATGATGATGTAAACAAATGTTCCTCAAGTCTATTGGAGAGAAGCTGTGAGTATTGCTATCTACACTCTTAACTAGGTGTAGATCAAAGGCAACTCTGGTAAGACTCCTTATGAACTATGGTTTGGTCATCCACCTATTGTGAGATATTTTAGAGTTTTTGGTAGCAAATGCTATATCAAAAGAGATGAGGATCTAGGCAAGTTTGAAGCAAGAAGTAATGAAGGAATATTTCTGGGTTACTCTACTCAAAGCAAGGCATACTGGTGCTTTAACAAAAGATTGGAAAAGATTGTCGAAAGTGTAAATGTAAGAGTTGATGAAAGAAAACAAGGTCATTCCAGGTCTTGCAGATATGATTTAGAAGATCAAGATGAAAATCAAAATCAAGGAAGGCAAGTTCAGACCTAGATTCAGATCCAGATTGATCCAGAAAATCTAGTAACTCAAGAGGACAGTGCAGAAGTTGAGGAACAAGCTCAAGAAATAGAAGTTCAAGCAAATCCCAAAACTCCCAAGTATGTAAGGATGAATCATCTTGAAGATAAAATCATAGGAGATAGAAATAAAGGTGTTCGAACTAGGAGAAGAATTGCTGAAGATCAAGAAGAGATTTGTCTATTTCAAAGATTGAACCAAAAACAGTAAGTGAAGCCTGCAAAGATGAAAATTGGGTAAAGGCAATGGAAGAAGAATTAATGCAAATTGAAAAGAATCACACTTGGGATCTTGTTTCTAGACTTGAGGACAAAAATGTGATTGGAACTAAATGGGTTTTCCAGAATAAACTAAATGAAGATGGTGAAGTTGTAAGAAATAAAGCAAGGTTGGTATGCAAAGGATATTCTCAAGTGGAAGGAATTGATTTTGAAGAAACTTTTGCTCTGGTGGCAAGAATAGAGGCAGTTAGATTGTCTCTTGCTTTTGCTACTTATAAAGATTTCAAAGTCTATTAGATGGATGTCAAGTCAACATTTCTAAATGGAGAGTTAGAGGAAGAAGTCTACATTGAGCAACCGGAAGGATTTTAGTTGTCTAATAAGAGAGATATGGTCTGCAAGTTAAGGAAAACATTGTATGGACTCAAACAAGCCCCAAGAGCCTAGTATGCAAGATTAGATAAGTATTTTCTAAAGATAGGTTATAGCAAAGGCACTACTGACAGTAATCTTTACTTCAAGATTGATCATGAGAATATTTTGATTATTGAGGTATTTGTTGATGATATCATTTTTGGTGGAAATGAGAGTATGTGCAAAACATTTGCTGATCAGATGTAGAGTGAATTTGAGATGTCCATGTTTGGTGAAATGAACTTCTTCTTAGGTCTACAAATCACTCAATCAGATAAAGGTATCTTCATATCTCAGTCTAAATATGTGAGAATTGTTGAAGAAGTTTGGAATGGAAGATTCGAAGCCAGTAGATACGCCTATGGTAACCATATGTAAGTTGAGTAAAGATGATGACTCCCCTAAGGCAGATCAGAAAAGGTATAGATCAATGATTAGAGGACTGCTTTATCTAACTTAGACCAGACCTAATATCATGAGTGCAGTTGGACTTGTTGCTAGATTTCAAGCTGATCCTAGAGAATCCCATGTTGTAGTAGTCAAGAGAATTTTCATATATCTCAAAGGGACAATTGATTATGGATTATGGTATCTAAAGGATAATGACTTCACTCTTCATGCATATACATATGCTGATGGGGTAGGAGATGTGGATGACAGAAAAATCAATAGTGGTGGTGCATTCTTCTTGGGAAGTAGATTGGTTTCTTGGCTAAGCAAAAACTAGGAGGCAATATCCCTATCTATAAGTTTCATTTCTTGAGAGAGAAGGTAAATGAGAATGAAGTCAAGTTGGAGTTTGTGTCTTTAAAGGATCAGATTGTGGATATTTTCACTAAGCCTCTTCCCAAGGATACTTTTGAGTATCTCAGGGAGAAGTTAAGGGTTATTACCCCCCCTGATTAGAATTAAGATGCACTAGAGTGCATCAGTCCATTGGAACTCAGTCACATCTTGTGATCCAGATTGATGTTAAGGAGGCACTACTTAGGGGGAGTAGTCTACATGTAATTTTTGGATTTGATCTGAAACAAAAGTAAGGAGAAAAGACTACAAATATGTGCCCTTTGCCATTGATGTCAAAGGGGGAGAGAAATCATGTGAAAAACTAGTTGCTGATAAAAGGGGGAATAGTGAAAAAAGTAGTTGCAGAAGTGATAAGAGAAAGGGGGAGAAGTTCTTGTCTTGATGGTTGAATCAATTTTTCACATCATATGTTGCCATCAATGACAAAGGGGGAGATTGTTGCAAATATGTGCCTAATCGGTGTTGGCATTGATGTCAACATATCCTTGTTGCCATTGGTGTCAATTGTATCTTATTTTGTTGCCTGTTTAAAATACTGGATTGTTGAGGATATTGAGAACATTAATAAAGATCAATGTATGCAGACCATATGGATGAATAGAGGATTATCTAAAGAAGTTCTAGTTAAGATTTGAAAGGTTTGCATGAAGATTTGAAGAAGCTAAGGCCATCTAAGTAGAATTGGTTTTATAGTGTTCAAAAGAGACAGGGTGATAGGAAAGAGGTATGGATTGTTCTAGAAATGTAAAATGGTGATCTGTGGATCTAAAGGCATGTTTGGGAAGTTAGTGTGTATCATAAACTCAAGTGGTTTGTGGTTTGGAGGTTCTTACCAGGACCAGGTTTGCTACCCATGTGGAATGTCCCATAGGAAATATGATCCTGGCATTAAGCAGTTTCTTAACCTCTTCAAAAATGATAGGCTCCAGTAAAGCATTGACGAGTCTTTGTTTCTGCCTAAAAGGTTTGGCGTGTAGCTTCAAAGGTATTGTATGAGTGATGACTGATGTGTCATAAGTTTTCAGCTCATCATACATCAGGCAATGACGTGGATGTAATCCTTGAGATCTTGGGTTATTCCTTCCAACTCCTCTTTTGTACAAACTTTCCCAATCAGAACATTTCTTTTCTCATCATCCTTTCCAATGTTGACCTGAGAGTACTGTCCTCCATCTGCTTTTGGGAGATCTTTCTATTTTAGCATGTTGTCTAGATCGAATGCTCTTTCTAGCTCTATCATTCCCTTAGGACTCCTATTACTAGGAAATTCTAGGATTTCTTCTTCCTCCCAGATATGATCCTCCACATTCCTTTCATCTATGATTTGTGCATCAAAGGCATCCCTATTGGAAATGAAGTCCAATATATGCTGATCATCATCAAATACTTGAAGGTTAGTTACATTGTCAGGCACAGAAGGTACTGATACTAATTCTACTGAAAATCTTTTCAGACCAGATATGGACAGTGGTTCTAAAGTACTAGCAGCCTGAGCTAAAGTATCTTCCCTATGATTTTGTTCTCTGGGTACATGGGTGATGTTAAATGCATCAAAATCTTCTATCAAGTCCCACACCCTATGTATGTAATTGGACAACCTCTTGTAATTGCAAGAGTATATACCTCTTACTTGTCTCACAACCAATTTTGAGTCTCCATAGACATCTAGAATCCTCACCTTCTTTCTAAGTGTAAATAATATCCCATGAATTAAAGCTTCATACTCTGTCACATTGTTTGTACATGGGAATTGCAATATGTATACTGCTAAGTAGGATTTTCCAGATGGATCAATAAGATCAATTCCTACTCCAGCCCCTTGTTTTGACTTGGATCCATCAAACCTGAGGATCCATGGATTATCTTCAGCTAAAGGCTTATCTGAGCCTTCTCTTTTCTTTTTCTCTCTAGCAGCTACACCATTTGATATCCATTTTAATTTTGGTATCTTAGATTTCTCAAACTTCACCTTATCTGCCTTATGTGAAGCTGATATCTCTTCTTTCCTTTTATCATCAGAAGGAAAATCTTCTGGACTAGGCAATGTCTGCCTCTTTAGAATATGCAGACACAATGAACAAGCAGTTTCTGAATGAGGTGCTTCATGTAACCTGCACCAGCCTTCAATCAAGGCATCCTGTGGAGATCTCTGCTGCTGTATCATCTTTTGAATCTCTTTTGATAAAAACTCTTCAAATTTAGACAAATTGTTGCCCCTATCTTCATCAGATAACTCATAATCTGATTCAACTAAACAATCACTCCCTAGGGTGATTCTATTGTTTATTTTAACATTACTCTTGTTGCATACCAATATCTCTCCTATCATCTGAATATGACCTTGATCTTGGCATGTTGATTCTCCTGTTCCTGCAGAAGACAAACAAAAATAAGTGTCACTATCACTATCTGTAGAACCTACTGTGGATGATGATGAAGATGCTTCACTGCATGCTTGTTCCAGGTCCAGCATGTCTATGCAGGCATTATAGGTCTTTTCAGAATGTGCCTCATCATGCAACCTGCACCATCCATCAATTAGAATATCATGAACATGCATTTTTAACAATTGACATCGTTGCACCTCTTTAGACAAGTGTATCTCAAAATTCTTGAAATGATCTACCTCATTTTCATTTTTAGGGTTACAATCAGATTCTACAATTACTTTGTCATCCTGAAGGTCATCATCATGATGATGGAAGTCATACATCAGGATCTCCTCTATGCTGACAGTCTGGGGTCTAATGGAGTAAACTCTGGGTTCTACATCCACATACATGATTTCATTGGTTTTGTTATATTCAGTGATCATGTGCTTCATGCGAGGTTCAACATCTATCCTTATTTGATTTGGTATCCCTTTCTAGGGCAACCACATATGACTGAAATCAGTTGACATGTATCCATTAAGGGTTTTTGACCAGTCCCTGCTAAGTAAAATCCCATAGGTATCAGGTATATCAACTACCTGAATATCAATATAGTACTGGATCCTGGGATTTAATGCTAGCTGCATGTGAATGTGAGTTAATTCTCCTACCACATTTACCTCTGTTTTGTCCAATTGTGTTACTTTCTTTGATGACTTAGTAGGATGCAACCCTAAAGCATTGCATATGGACAGGGGCATTACATTGGTAGATGCTCCTGAATCTACTAAGTAGTTGTGCAAGTTTTTACTAAACATCCTTATGGTAAGGAGGAAAGGAGGTGACTCACTCTTGTCCCTGTATAGAGTCACGTGGGAAGTCTTTGCAGCTTGTACAGTAGCTGGCACTTTCTATTTAACATTAACATCCCTAGCAGCATGATCTTTATTTCCAAACTGACCTGAGGTATGACTATCCTCTTTTTGAGCAGGATCATCTAATGATTTCATGAATGCTTTCTTGATAGCAAGGGTTTTAAGCAACTTTGACAATGACAGGATGATTTTAATCTTTTTCATTTCATTTGCCAGATAAGTAACCAATTTATCAGACTCAGGAGGCAGATTAGCAGCTTTTGGTGTTGTATTCTATGATGCTAACTATTGATCATTAACCTTGGGAAATCCAAGGTTATTACTTGCCTTGGGATTAGGAGGTGTGTTGAAACTTTTTGGAGGCAAGGATGTGGTCGAAGGTTGACCAGCAGGTCTATTTGAATTATTCCTCAAGTTGTAGTTATGCTTACCCTAATATTGCTATTGATAGGCATGTACCTCCTCATGTTCAATTGAGGGCTCATTTTCATCCTCAAAGGGAAAAATATAATTAGACTCAAAAGCCATGGCTGACTCTTCACATGCCAGGGTGTAATCTTGGTGAGAAGACATTGTCTACTGATGAGGATGATGCATGAAACTTTCTAGCACTAAAGCAGAATCATATCCACAAGGGACAATTTCATTTCCTTGTACATTAGGTGGATTTCCTGAAGTATTGGACACTTCAGTTTGGAAAATACTAGCAGCAATCATGAATTGAGACAATCTAACCCTGCATGAGCATTGGTGTTATGTATCCTACACCAATTTGTAAGTGCTGCCTCTTCAAAGTTGATTCTAGTGGTTTGTTTTGGTTCACTAGGAGGCTGATTGTCTAGGGGTGATGGCAAAGAACCATTATTTGGCTTAATGTTCCACACTCTAGGCTGTCTTAAAGGGTTATTGTTGCCATTATTATTATTGTAGTTATTGTTGTAACCCCTATCAGGATAATTAGGTCTATCATTGGCATAACCTCTGTTCTGATTTGGTTGAGAATAGAAGTTTTGACTCCTCAGATGAGTGATCTCAGTGGTAAGTTTTCTCAACTATGTTGATTGTTGGCAAGAGACACTATATGGATTCATGATTGTTGTCATTGATGGCAACAAAATTCATCCCACACATCTACAGGACATGGTATGTCTCTATCGGAAGTCAGAGTGAAGAATGTTGTGGTTCGGTAAACAAGAACAGAGCATGTGGCAAGGTCCAACAGATAGGTCTGAATCTCTTAGAGGAAGTATCTTGGTGAAGTACGGATTTGGGGAAGTCAAGAGGAGTATCTTGATTGATAGATTCCAAGGTTTGAGCCTCCGGTGTGGAAAGGATAAAGAGATATGAATGCTTGAGTGTCAGGTTCCCAAGTGATAGTATGAATAGAGGAAGAATTGACTGGCAGAACATCAGACATTATTCCAGATGTGTTACTGATGATGGAAAAGGTTCTTAAGGCATAAGTTATGTTTGGTTGACGTGATTGATGACTTCTACAAGTATATGCTTGATCCGCATTACTTGATGTGCAAGGATTCAGCTGACAGATCAGAGTTTGTGAAAAGATTGACTATTCCAGATGCTAACTAGAAAGGTGATGAAATCACTTGTGCGGATATATATACAAGATGGATTTAGTCATGATATGTGTTGTGGTTGTTGTTGATGTGTGAATAAAAGTAGAAGAGTAGAGTGAAAGCAGTAAGGAAGGTCTGGTATGTGAAAGGAAAGCAGCATAAAAGAAGAGGAAAGATGAAGTGCAGCAGATCAGTGTACTGAGCCTAACCAGAACTGAACTCTAGCATATGTAGATGCTCCCAATTAGTTCAAGTATTGTATAAACACTCTTTTGTAGATAGTGAGTCTCTTGTAGGCAGTGTGCCTCTTGTGAGCAGTGTGCTCGGGTAGTGAGCCCTAATTGGCAAGTGCCATTTTGTATTTCCATTCTTCTAACAGAGAATACAATCTTAAGTTAATCACCCCATGGTTTTTCTCTTAACAGGGCTTCCACATCAAAAATATTGTGTCATGTGTATTTCCATTTCATTGTTATGTTTGCTTAATTGAATTAATGCTACATTGATTATTTAGAAAGTTCAGAAAGTAGAAATAATTAGGATAACCGATTCACCCCCCCTCTCAGTTATCAACAATTGGTATCAGAGCCAAGTTCCTCCTAACAGAGTCTAACAACTTGAGGAAGATTTGGGAATCCAAATGGATGCTTATGGTTTAAGGGAGCAACTCAAGACTGCCCTTGAAGATCTTGAGCAGTCAAACTTTGAAGTCAATGAATTAAAGGAAAGACTCAAACAGGCTGATGATTTCACAAGAGAACTAAAAGACAAATTAAGTCTCTCTATGAAAAAGAGAAAGGAGCTGCTTCAGTAATTGGCAAGTCAAGGTGAAGCAAATGATGCAAATGAAGAGCTAAAGGAGAAAACCAAGTTGTGTGAAAAGTTATCAAAAGAAATCATTATGGTAAGACATGAAATGGAATTAGGAGTTATGAAGTTTACCCAAGAAGTTGAAGAGAAAAGAAAAATTGGAGATAATCTAAGACAATCTCTCAAAGAGAAATCAGAAGATTGCCACGAGATGAATAGAATTATCAGACATCTTGAATCTGATCTTGAAGATGCTAAAGATAATGAAGAAAAACTTGAGGATCAAATTGTCTCTCTCAAAAGGGATCTTCAAACAACAAATGAATATAAAGAGAAATTCAAGATAAGTTCTGCTGAACTTGAAGTTCTTCTTGGAAGTCAAAAGAGGGTAGATGACAAGTGTGGTTTGGGATATGAGAAAGGAGAAAGCTCCAGATCCGGTCAGAAGAATTTTGGATCAAAAAATCCAAGGAACAGGCCTAGAAGACCTCCGGTAAGACAGCCTAATGCTCAAAGATATCCATCCTTCAATGGATACTACCACAACTGCAATAACTTTGGTCATAAAGCTAATTAGTGTAGAAAGAGAATGAATCAGACTAATTCATCCTTCTCCGGATAGTGTTTTAACTGCAAAAGGTATGGTCACAAATCTCATGAATGCAAAAATATGCAAATGAACAAATCATTCAATGGTAGATGCTTTGCATGCAATAGAATAGGTCATATGGCTAATCAATGCAGATCAAGAGGATATTAATCAAATATGCAAAGAAATGTTGTTTGCCAAATTTGCAATAAATCTGGTCATATTGCAAAATTCTGTAGAAGCAAGAATCAGGACAAAAGAGGTCTGGTATATGATAATCAGAATCAAGATAAGGGAAAACAAAAAGTGAATGCGGATGAAGTTCAAAGTGAGATGAACAAGATTTGGGTGAAGAAAAGTACAGAGAATGTAGAGGATAGATCCGCACTAGACTCTGGTGCTGATATTCCTTCCAGAAACTAAAAAGTGAGCTCTGGCTTAGGGAGAGACACAAAGAAAACCTTGTTCCTCCAGCCAGTCAATTGGTGCCAGAACCGGCACAAGAAGAGTTGCGGATTAAAGGGTTCATAAGGGAAACATCCAAATAAACTATGGTTAAGATTTGGAAGATCCGCAAGATGTTTAAGATCAAGATTGATCTAGTTCTTCAAGTCATCCGAATAAGGCAAACCAGAACGACTTAGGTCGAGCATTTATTGCAACTTCATATTAGGGTTTGCAGAGCAATATAAGGGTTTTTCATTGAGCATTTGTTCATTCTAGTTTTAAGAAGAAACAAAAAGAAGCTCTGCAACAGAAATTCCTCAAGCCCATCAAGGATCATCTGCAAAATTCGATTCATCCAGCAATTGATTCGGCTCACTTTGTGTAACCTAGAAGCACAAAAGGTATTTTCCATTCTCAATATCTCTCTGCAAATCTTTTGAAAGATGGATACTCTGAATATAGTAAAGATCTCTAATAGGCCCCGCCCTGAATTTAAGAAACATCCATACAAATCATTGGAGGTAGATCCCCTAGGAGCATTCTCTAGTGTTCCGCATGGTGTTTTGTACACAGAAGATATTAGGGTTTACATACACACAAATATTAAAGAGTTTGGGGAATTCAAACTAAGAGATATCTATCACAAACAACTGATAGACGATGCTTTTGAGCTTCAACCAGAATATAAGGGCATCTAGGAGAAACATTTTGATCAGTTCATTCATTTCCCCTGCTTTGAAGAAGATGAATGGGTTCAGTATGCATTGAGTAGGGTACATGACAACTTTCTATGGCTGAATAGACCTTGCAAAATTACCAAGGAGGCAATTAAGGAAGTAACCGGTTTACACTCCTCTGGAGGAATACCTATCCTCAAATCCGTCAAAAACAACATTGTAACTGAGGCCACCGGATCAAAATTTGATAAGAGGGCAATGACCATTGAAGATATTACTGACCTGGATATCAAGTTTGCATCTATGATAATAGGATACAAGATATATCACTCCAGTAGGGAAAATTCAGTATCTGGAACTATAATATATACTGCCTATGAGATGCTGAGAAAGAATGCAGAATATGATCTCTGTGAACTTCTTTTTCAAAACGGACAAGAAGAACTCCTTTAAATATGGTGGACTAATATTATGTCTATTTTTCTACTTCATGAATGAGTTGCCCAGATCAAATGGATGGGTATGGAAAAATGACAAACCGGTAGCAATTCAGATCAGAGATTACTTGCATGGGCTTGGGGATGCTAAAGCAAAAAATACAGCCCTATGGGGATATTTCAAGAATTTTCAGAACATGATGCAAACAAGAGAGAGAATTCCCCAGTCTCTTGTTGAGAAATACAAAGACATAGTATGCTTTATGGTAGAGACTGATCAGTGCCTAATGGAGGTAGTAGAACCAAGAACTGTATGGATCATGCCTATGGGGTATGAAGTTGATGAACAAATTGTGGAGCTGCATGTTCAACACATGCTAAGTCAGCCAAAGGATCCAAAGGCAAAAAGGTTTGGAACCTTTGAAGAGCTAAGTATAAAAGTCCATTTGGAACTCAGACAACCAGAGATTAAGAGGAAGGTAAGAAAAGAAGTTGAAGATGTTGCAAAAGGCTTTGGCATATCAAAGGAACTTGATGCCAATAGGGAAAAGATGGAAAGGGCTGAGGAAGAGAAGAAAAAGGCAGAAAAGAAAAGTGAGGAAAGTGTTCCGGAAAAATCTTCCACCCGGACTAGATCATCAAAGAGATCAACACCTGTTACTGCTAAAAGTGCAAAATTAGAAGTCCAGGCATTCAGAAAAGGAGAAAAGAGAACAAAGAAAAAGGCAACAAGGTCCTATGTTAGCCTAAAGGATGATGAGGAAACCAAATTAGATGAGGAGATAAAGAAATTGAAGAAGAAGAAGAAATCATCCAGTGAACACTCTACCGGTCAAGGAGAAGAAGAGAAGGAAGAGGAATTTTCTGAAAAACCCACTCTATCCTTAGATGTTGTAGTGAAAGCAGTTACTGTGGATGGGAACCTGCAACTCTTAACAGAATTCTATGATGCATATAATGAAGCAGATAAAAAGATTCTGGAGGAAGCCACAGTTCAGCTTTTGAACACTTACAACAAAGCTTTTATTGAAGTTATCTCTCTAATTCCCAAAAGCTTAGAGAAAAGGCTTGAAATGAGGAAGAAAAATGCTCGAGCAAAAGATCTAGAGATCCAGGAACAGGTCGCTACTCAGCTCTTCCCTTCAATCACTCAGCAGCAAATGAATATGATCTTCAAAGATTGCAAGGATGAGTTCCGGAGCAAAGCCAGGATGAATCAGCTCATGCTTGGTGAAACCGACAAAGTGGCAAGAGAGACTGAAGAGATCCTCTGAAATACACTCTTAGAAAGTTCAACATTCCCATCATAGAGGACTCTGGTAAAGACAAGGGCTCAAAATTCTCTACTCCGGAAGAGGTGGCTCATAAACAAACAAATATCTCTCTTTCAGTTTCCCCTACAGTCTCCGGATCTAAAGGAGAAGAAAGAATACAGGAGAAAGAAGTAGAGGTGAAGGAAAAAGATGATAGCACCAAGGTTGCAAAAGAAGAGAAGACTTCAACAGAGAAGACCACAACTACTAGTGGTAAGAATGTAGAAGGAGAGAAAGGTCTAAGAGACAGCTCTAAGAATGCAGAAGAGAAGAAAAATCTGTCTCCGGCAAGAGACACTGCAAAAACTGTCTAAGAATTCTTGAACAAAGAAACAATGGAGATTGATGAACCAGAGCTTATACAAGGACCATTTAATTTTGATTCTCTTTCTTCGGTACAGACAATGAACATAGCTTCATTTGCTAATGCAAAGGCTAAAGAAAAACTCCTGAAGTCTCACATGGAAGACTGTGAGTTGATAAAAGCTGCTTCCAGAGTGCTAGAAAAGATTATGCCATCATTTCAGAAGGATCCCACAGCCTCCTCATCTGGTAATCTCAAAACTCTAGTCAATAGTGTTAGCACACATTTTTATTCCCTAGAGAAGTCAGCAGAAGATAAGGTCCAGAAGGAACTTCTTGCAAAAAGATTATCAGAGGTACAAGGATTGATAATTAATGATAGGAGAAATATGATTATTGGGATAAAGAGCTTAGAAAATGCTCTTAAAGATGGCGGAGAAATATACAAATTTTGTTTATCATGGTCCAAAGCAACATTGGACATTGAGAAGAAAGTAAAAGAACAGGAGGACAAACTAACAAATCTATCAAAGAATTTTGATCCTCTCTCATCCTCCATAATAAATCAAGAATGTCAGACTATTGCAGTCTTGAATGAAATTAAGAAGCTGGAGAAGGAAAAGAAAAATAGAATAAGCAGGTTGAGTGAGCTCAGAGGGATAATTGTCCCTAAGTTAGAGGCCATGCATGAGTCCATAAAAGAAGCTCAAATCACAACCCAGACCAATGATCCAATAGATCTAAAAAGGGCAGATGCATTTGCATTCCTGTTGAGCAATCATATATCAATTTTGGATAGAATGAAACAAAGTTGGGCTACATAATTCATCCAATTGAAAACAAATTTTGCAGACATACTTCAGTATATGTAAGTATTTCATATGTATATACTTATGCGGACAAAATTTTGAGAATTTTGGTATGCGGACCCTACCCTTTGCCATTGATGTCAAAGGGGGAGTGAGGAGCAGTGAAAAATGAGGAATCCAACTAAGGGGGAGCTCTGGAAAATGTATATAAAAATAGAGCATCAGCCAAGGGGGAGCATAGTGTAAACACTTAGCCATTTTTCACTAAGTGTTGCCATCAATGCAAAAGGGGGAGATTGTTGGCAAGAGACACTATATGGATTCATGATTCTTGTCATTGATGGCAACAAAGTTCATCCCACACATCCGCAGGACATGGTATGTCTCTACCGGAAGTCAGAGTGAAGAATGTTGTGGTCCGGTAAACAAGAACAGAGCATGTGGCGAGGTCTGACAGATAGGTCCAGATCTCTCAGAGGAAGTATCTTGGTGAAGTACAGATTTGGGGAAGTTAAGAGGAGTATCTTGACTGATAGATTCCAAGGTTTGAGCCTCCGGTGTGGAAAGGATAAAGAGATATGAATGCTTGAGTGTCAGGTTCCCAAGTGACAGTATGAACAGAGGAAGAACTGACTGGCAGAACATCAGACATTATTCCAGATGTGTTACTGATGATGGAAAAGGTTCTTAAGGCATAAGTCATGTTTGGCCGACATGATTGATGACTTCTACAAGTATATGCTTGATCCGCATTACTTGATGTGCAAGGATTCAGCCGACAGATCAAAGTTTGTGAAAAGATTGACTATTCCAGATGCCGACTAGAAAGGTGATGAAATCACTTGTGCGGATATATATACAAGATGTGTTGTGGTTGTTGTTGATGTGCGAATAAAAGCAGAAGAGTAGAGCGAAAGCAGTAAGGAAGGTCATGTATGTGAAAGGAAAGCAGCATAAAAGAAGAGGAAAGATGAAATGCAGTAGATCAGTGTACTGAGCCTAACCAGAACTGAACTCCAGCATATGTAGATGCTCCCAATCAGTTCAAGTATTGTATAAACACTCTTTTGTAGACAGTGAGTCTCTTGTAGGCAATGTGCCTCTTGTGAGCAGTGTGCTTATGCAGTGAGCCCTAATTGGCAAGTGCCATTTTGTATTTCCATTCTTCTAATAGAGAATACAATCTTGGGTTAATCACCTCGTTGTTTTTCCCTTAACAGGGTTTCCACGTCAAAAATATTGTGTCATGTGTATTTCCATTTCATAGTTATGTTTGCTTAATTGAATTAATGCTGCATTGATTATTTAGAAAGTTCAGAAAGCAGAAATAATTAGGATAACTGATTCACCCCTCCCCTCTCAGTTATCAACACTGATATTTCCTTAATTTCCTCTTTCTCTTCCTGAACCTTGGCCACTACATTCTCTATCTGAGGTTTGAAAAAGGAAGATGCATTGTTTTGATTATTAGACTGTTCTACACCCTGAGGTACTTGTGTTTGTCCTGGATATTGTAACATCTTGCCATTTCCATTTGGAGGAGGCATGATACTGAGTGGAGTTATCTACAAAGGTGTTGGCATCACAGCTGGAGGTATCATGGCTCCATTGGTCTGTTGTTGGGCAGGATAGGTAGGATAACCAGGAAGTGTGGGAAATGCAATGTTTGGTGTTGGAGCAAGAACTAGTTGCTGACTGACTTTGATAGCTTCTTGGAAAGCTCCTATCAAAGTTGTTACCATAGGATGTGCTCTCCTGATGAACATGGGAGTTAAAGGATCTAAAGCTGAGTAATATATGCTCCTAGCAGCTTCATCTACTACAACATAAGGTGCAACTAGGTTAGATAGTATCTTCTAGAATCTGGCGTTGAAGTTAGCAATAGGTTCTCCTTCAAATCATTTGATTGTGGCAAACAAATGAAAATTCATTGAAGGATCTATAGGTATTTTGAACCTATCCTTAAAGGCTTTTTCTAAGGTAGCCCATGAACTGACTGAACCCTGACCAAGACTAATATACCAGTTATAAGCCTCTTCCCCTAAGGAAAATGGAAATAACCTGCATACAACATCTTGATGCTCAATTCTAGCCCTACAACATGCTTCCTTGAAAGTTCTGATATGATCATCAACATCCTGATATGGATGATACTTTGGACAAATTTTATCAAGATTCTTTGGCAAAGCATGATATGCATTGAAGGTCAAAGGCGATTCTGCTACAAAGAAAGACATTGCAACTTGTGGAGGTTGAGCCTGAGGTATGACTAGTTGAGGTTGGACCTGAGGTGTGACAGGTGGTCCTGTAGGTGTTTGTAACCCGAGAGGAGTTATAGGAGGACATTCTGGTGAAGCTCCTGACACACCAGGATCAGGAGAGTGATGAATGTCTACAGTTCTAGGTCTGAATCCCCTGACTGGTAGTTCTTTGAAGATTCCACTAGATTTAGACCTGGTATTTGGCCTGAGAGCTAGGATTTCTTAAATTTAAGGAAAATCAGCTTGGTTATAGCAAAGATAGGTTGGAACTTTCTAGCAAAGGCTGTATTTATGGTCAGAACTTGAGACTGGCTAGATATTTAAGGAATATTTGCATAAATGATGCAAATATGAGGTGATATTTGAGGCTTAATGACATATGCAACCTGATATCAGGTTTCTTGAGAAGATTACCTCAAAGCCTTAGCAAATTTTCTTGAAATAGAGATTATCTTTTACAAATTCAGAATGATCAACAACAAAGCTTGCAATATTTACGCTCAATTTTGAAACCTTCACAAAGGATTAGCGTGCACAAACTCAAAACAACAAATCTTTGCATATGACTCAAAATACAGAGGTGTTTGAGTGTTACCTTACTGTCTGCATCATCAAATCAAACAAAACTTACTGATGATGAATAGGCCCTCCTTCTAGCACCATTTTATGTTGATGATGATGTTACTCACAACCAAATATTAAACAAAAGTTACACAACAACCTTTATTTATCTTGAAAGATACGATGGATTCAAAGAATTCATGATCCCAAGTCTCCGTTGATTAGTTCATAATCTACCGACGTTACTCAGTGGTTGATGTGTGTTGCTATTTTCCATTTCAAGGGGCCTTACATTGATCAGTAGATTCTATTTTCTATAAATATACTACATAGTTATTTACTCAAATAATGTGTTCGTACTTAGATCTTTGCTTGATATTTATCAATTTAACATGCTTTGACTCCAAATATGCTATGTATTTCCAATTATCTATGAGATGTTAGCATATTTCATGTTTGTTTGCTTTTGATTATCTGTTATTTACAATTGTGATGGTGAATTGTTATGAAATTTAAAGAAAATTAAAAGAATACTTCAAATTTTGGTGAAGCTTTAGCTATTGAACCACATACATACTAGATACATTCATTAGGAGAAGAAATCAAACCATATTTTCACTAGGATGTTCCACAACTAGATACAGATGATGCTAACTTCAAAGGATAAGGAATGAAAACAACACATGCAAACTGATGAACACTCCAAGGGACGTAACTAATCAAAGCATGTATCAAGAATTCAAACACAGATTACTTAGGATTTATGATGATTTGTAATCAAATGGTCTTCTCTTTCATTAGGTATGCAAAACTTGTATGTTTACAACAACTTTGAAATAAGTCCTGATATTTCAGCAATCAAATTTCAATTAAGCTTCTGAATGTTCAAAATATGGCATTCCTGCACCTTTTATAGAATAGGTGATGGAACCGTTACAGATGATGTACAGTCAAGATTTATCTATTTAGATCAATAGTGTATATTCCTCCTTTGACTCAGTCAATAGTTTCTTTCATGGCACAGGTTGCCAGATGGCAACCATCTGGGTGATTCATTACTTCTGAATGCTTGATGCATATATTCTCTTTGTGCTGCATCTTCATTTCTTCTTCGGGTTCCTGGTCTTTATCTTCTTCTCCAGAAATCTCTTCTTCACAGTCAGTAAGACAACCATCATCGACCAAATCCTCTATCGCTATGCCAATGCCTGATGACTGTTTAACTTTACTTTGTCTTCGTAACCATGACGGCTTCACTAACCCCTGCGTACCTACCAACAGACATAAGTTAATAAAATGGAATTTCAAATTCACTTTTCAGCTTGAACTTAACCCTTTGCAATAAACATACAAGCATTTAAATATACCAAGAATTTTCTATTTTTAATTCTCTTTTGACATCCGACCTTTGTATATTTCACCTTACACGTCAGCTTGTATATCGGATATACAAGCAATTAAACATACAAAGAATTCTTTGTATTTAATTCCTTTTCGCATCCGCTCTTTGTATATTGGCGTAACTTACTTCATCAGGGCAGTCTATAAAACTCATTCCGATCACCTACCTCTTCCCGATGCACATGACATTTGTATCAAACTTCAATATACATACGCGAAAACATACAAACCCTTTTGCATATACTTTCAGACTTCAACATTTTTTAAACCACAGTTTGTATCCTCTTCAGTTCCGGCTTGTACATTTAGCACTTGCATATCGTAAACATACATTGTGTTTCATACAACCCAATATGCAATTGGTGGAGTCCACCTCACTTTCCCATTTGTATCTCCACAATGTATAAAATGCAATGTATCTTCAGATATACATTTAGGTGGAATGCATTCTTTATACTAAATTTTAATTTTCTCAGAATTCCACCTTTTATGTTTCCCAATGTATGTCATCGAAATAAACATACAAAGGCGTGGAACATACAACGATAAAACCAACTTTAATAACTTTTCAATTCTGCTACATGTATACTTCGTTGTATATCTGCTTTGTATGTAGGATACATACAAACATAAGATGCATCCGATGGACTTCACTGAGCATTCATTTTAACTTTTGAACCTTTTTCAGGTCTGGCTTGCATGTATAAATAAACCGTTATCCAAATGCATACAAGTATCACCATGTATAAACCTGATAACCAAACAGCTTTGTATATCAGCGATATACAAAAGCATTTGCATATGCACATACAACAACCTAATATACAAGCAGCTTTGTATATGCAACCCAATATACAAGCAGCTTTGCATATACAACATACAAACCTTCTTTTACACATTTACCAAAAAACACACATAACTTGCAAAATACTGGGAACTTTAAAATGGTTCCAAAAGCAACCTTCACTCATTTTTGACAAAGAATTCAGCCATATTCTGCGCTGGTACTTAATGTTATTTTTTCATTATTTTCAACAAGGTTTGCACTTTTACCTCTTTTTTCCTTTGCCACCAAGAAGATCCACACACACAAGCAAAGAAGCTAGCCACAATAGGGGTACTCATTTTGCTAAGGAGTAAAATGGGGTGTGTTGTGAACATCACAACAAGACCTCCCCAAACAAAGTCTGTGTGGAAAACATACCCCTCCTACAATAGTGACATATGGACCCTTAGGTTTGATGGTTCAAAATGCAAGTGACGTTGTGGGGCTAGGATTGAATTGGTGAACCCAAAAGGTAGGGCATTCTTCACATCCTATAGACTACAGTTTCCTTGTACTAATAACATGTCTAATTATGAAGCCTTAATTAGAGGGTTACTGTTAGCTCATCAAAAGGAAGAAAAACTGCTATAGGTACAAGGGGATTCCTAGTTAGTGATTAGACACATAAGGAGCTGATATTCCTATCATGACAAGAGGTTGGTCACTTATAGAAATAGAGTTTGGGATCTCATTGAGGATTTTGATGCTTTTGACATAAGATCCATACCTAGATGGAAGAATCAAACAATAGACTCGCTAGTGGTAGTAGCCAATACTCTAGAACCCATGACATGTTTGAAGTTGAATAAATTCTTAGTAGAATTGGTCCCATGCCTGGCAGTCCCAGACAATGTTAGACACTTTTAGGTATTTGAAGATGATAAACATATTCTCAATTTCATTACTAACACTAGTATCTTTAAAACAGAAGTCATTGATGAAAGCGACTGAGATCCCTTTGAGATCAATGAAAGTGAGATCATCAACCTGAAAACTAACAATATTCCCAAAGGACTGATGACATTGGAAAGGCTATTCGACATGGACCAAAAATCAAAGAAAAGAATGCAAGACAATTTAGAAGGTGGTAAGTACGATACTATCAACCTCAGAGATAAACAACAAGTCAAGAATGTTTTTATTGGGAAGGCTTGCTACCATGAAGAAAGAGAAAGAATCATTCAAGCACTGAAAGAATTTAGAGATGTAATAGCATAGAGTTACAAAGATCTTAACACTTTCGATACATCCATCTTCCACCATACTATTTCTTTGAAGCCTAATCCAAACCGTTTAGGAAAAAACTTAGGCCCATTAACACCCTACTAAAACCTCAGATATACAAAGAAGTATAGAAACTGCTATCTGCCAGGATCATTTTCCCTAATAGGCATTCCACTTGGGTAGCTAACTTAGTTCCAGTGAAAGAGAAGAATGGGAAGATAAGGCTCTATGTAGATTTTTGAAACTTGAATACAGCCTTTGAGAAAGATAATTACCCACCCCCCTCTCTTGGTGAGGTTTTGCAAATCATCAATGGCTCCCAGATGATGTCCTTTCTTAGATTTTTCATAAATAATTAGGTTATTATTGAAGAGGAAGACCGACTAAAGACCAATTTCACTTGTAAGTGGGGAAATTACGCTTATAGAAGGATGCCCTTTGGTATAATTAATATAGGTGCCACTTTCTAGAGATCTATGGACATGGCTTTTAAGGGTTTGGTTGGAAAATGCATCATCATCTACATGGATGATCTGACTATCTTTTCTAAACATCGAGTTGACTATGTGAATGATTTAAGGAAAATACTCCAAATGTGCAGGTGTTATGGGATCTCCTTGAACCGTAAGAAGTGCATATTCAGGGTAACAAAAATGAAACTCTTGGGACATGTCATATCTAAAGAAGGAATCTCCATTTATCCTAAAAGAGTCAAAGCTATCCAAAAGACCCCCCTACCCAGAAGCAAAAAGGAACTCAAATCCTTCTTCAACAAGAGACATTCAAGAGAAAACATGAGATATGTATTTATTGTTTAATTTGAATATAAAGCAGTCAGGGCTAAGAATGGAAGTAGGCTACAATTTCAAGTTGTTTCAACTTTATGCATTATAGCTTTCTTAAGTCCCAGATGATAAAGGTACATAGTTTATTAAAGTCACTTATGATTATAAGCAAATTTATTAAATAATAAAGCTTCAGATGTTCTTTCCTTATGCAATTGATAGTTTTACAAAAGATAAACAATAGATAATTCATTGCACAAAACAACTACTTATATTCACAAGGAGTTTTTATTCAAAGTTCCCACACAAGCTGTGAGAATTGACTATAAAATGATGAAATGAAAAGAAGTCATACATCTGAAAAAGAAGCATAAAGAAGAGAAGGGGACCCATCATTGCCTGTGAGATTCTCATCACTTGTAGCTACACCACTTTCAAGATTCTCTAGTTCAGCCTCAAGAAGCAACTGCAAGAAGAAGAGGAAAGTGAGTTAGAGCTTAGGACATCATTTACTTATATATGTTAAGAGCATAAAATGTACATATTCCCTTTTCAGAAGCATCAAATAAGAAATGAAAGAGATAAAAAACCATCTAAATGCAAACATGCAAGCCACAAAGAGATACAAAAAGTGAAAGGCCACATAAGCAAAAGGAGGCTTCTTACCTCTAATTCTTATTTCTAACTTTTGTTCTGAGTGTACAGGTATGTGAAGATGCATCTATTGTAGAAAGAAAATCATACCAAGGTAGACAGATGATACATAGTCATGAAAGCCAATTCAAAAAAGTAGTAAGAAATAGAGATCCACTATCACCATTTAAGCCTTTGAAGCAACATGCAAGGGAAAGATAGGAGTAGTCATGAGATAACATAGAAAGAAGGAACAAGCTATGTGTAATAGTTAGCAAGTTCTTGGAGACATCAAACAATGAACAATAGTCATCAAACAAGTGCTTCAAGATAGTAGTCATACTAGAAGGAGATACAGTAAGGAACACTATTCAGCAAGAGGATAACCCAACTATAATAGATTTCTACAATGCATACAAAGATCCATGTGAATTTAACAGAGATAAATATAATGCCAGGTGTGTAACGTGTTTGTAAAGTTCTATGAAGAAGGTTTGCATATGTTATAGTATCCAAGACCAATGAATAGACTGTGTAGAAGGATCTATCAAGCAAAGGAGAAATACATCAGAAGTATGAAGTTATGATAGTCATCAAAAGCCTAGACCAATCATCATGCAAGACTCACAAATAAGAGCTACAAACAGCCTAGAAAGCAAAGAAAAGAGATGTTCAGGAGCATAGTAGTAATAGACAGTGCTTGCACCCAAACAAGAAGGCCTCTCACCTGAAAGAAGACATTTAAAGAACACACTGTATGCAAGGTTGTGGAAAATCACAAGAGGTCTGTCAAAAGGGTCAAGGGTTGAAAGATTGTTATAAGCAGAGGTAGTCAACAAAGTACGAGTGAAAGAATAGTCAAAAATACAAGAAGACAGTTATCTGGGAGTGCAACAAGAAGCCTCATGAGAGCATGATAGTCCTAAGTAGTGATTAGGACAAGAAGATTGCTATAAGGATGATCGTGATGACAACATGGAGGTCTTTTGCAAACAATGCATAGAGTATTTAGAGTTGCTAGTTGGCATGAAACTTGCTTAAGCTCTCTGATATGACAAACATGTCATGCATAAATGCTTGTAAATCTAAGCATAGAATCTCCATACTCTGCACTTCCATTAGACACTTTACAAGGTATACACCAATATGTTATTATCATGGAGGAAAGTGTTAACTTGACAGTGAATAGAGGCAACGACTCCATGAGACCTACTTAGTAAACCCTAACAAAGGCTCATGAGGGATAAAAGAAGGATCATACATGCAACATAACATTTGCTGGGTAGAGATGAGGAAGAAGACACTGCATACAAAGATCTAAATCGTGCAGAGATTATTTAAACAAAAATGATATAAGATATAGGGCTATGAAAAGGAAAACATGACTATGATATTGTGATGCAAATAGCGTAATGAAAAGTTTGTCATTAGAGGCTCAGGACAATCATGAGAAGATAGGCAGAAAATGTTAAGATCAGGGGATAGGAAGTATGCATATAATTCAAGGAAGAGTGCAAGCTACAATAGGTCTTACATGGATATCAAAGAGAGACAAAGTTGTGTGTAGTTTCCAAAAGGTCTAGGGTTTTAACCCAAACTGTATCTGACTTGGATAGTCACTATATCCAAAGTGTGAGCGGACAGCCATTCTAGCATGTTTTGTTACAAGTTCAAAGATGGAAAAGGTGTAGAGATAGCGTTTTCAAGGCAAAACAAATTAACAAAGAGAAATGAATAGTGATTAAAAGATAGCAATCATTAACCATACAAAGAAGCAAGTGTTGCATGAACAAAAAACAATCAAGCCACAAGGTCTGCCATAGTCACTAGAGGAGACCTATTGAAAGTTTTAGAAGCACATCAAATATCCATAAACTCCGTGAGGATTTAATGACCATGGATAGTGTTCAGTAGAGGAAGATCTTGACAATTAAATAGTCATAGGAGTAACAGTCACTTATATGAAGAAGATATGTCAACATCAAGCCTACAGTGCTTGTGATAGGTCTACTAAAGGAAAGGGGTTTGCAATAAGCAATGATGACAGTCAAATGTGAAAAGAAGTAGTACAAGTTTAGATGTGTGTGGCTAGGTTTCAAGCCTTTTTTGAAGAAGTTATTTTCCATGGTGTGGAGCTATGTATGGTCACCTAGACATAAGAATCATTTCAAGGTCTCCAACATCTTTCTGAAGCCCTGCATTATTTGTAAGAGAACAATGCATTGAAGATCACAGTGGGACAATCAAAATAGTGTTCTTCAGGGAAAGTATTAAAGGATGTTAAAAGATAGTGAGATCTTCTGAACATTGGGAGAGTAGGGTTAAGAGGTTTTTAGATCTTGACAACCCTAGCAACAATGTTGATGTCATCATTAAAGAGGTTTGTCTTATCAAACAAGGATGGTCTTCCTCCTTTTCATTTACACAATACCAATCTTCCCAAGAAGCACAATAATTTCACAGTGCAGGAAATACAACCAAACCATAATAGAGCAATAAATAGTGAATCTTCATAGTTTTTCCTCTAAGGCAGAGTCAACAGGAGGAAGGAAGCTTACCAGTCATGTTTTCTCCAAGCACAAACAACACAGACCCAACAGACAAGTTTATTCCCATGGCGGTGCTCCAACAGAACCCAAGATCCGGTAGAATAAAAAAAAGAATGATAAGTGATTCTAGGGTTTCCAAAATCCATTCAAACATAAGGAGTTCCCTAATCATGGTCAAACATGGACCAAGACTTTTTAAAGTCTTTTTCTCCCTTAGAAAATCAAAGATAATCATCATGAGCTCGTGGCCTTTTTCCTTATAATGTTAGAAAATCAGATAAATAATTATGAGCCCGTGGCTAACACTATAATAGTGTTTTGAATATGAAAGATACAATAATTTGATATTGTAATTTACCTTAACACTTATTAAGGTAAGTTGATAATTATAAATTACCTTAATACTTGTTAAAGTAAATTAATAATTACCTTTAAATCATGCAAAGAAGAGATGTAGACCAATCAACAAGGTGTATTAAAGCATGCATTTAAGTAGTCTCTATGATGAGTGTTGCATTATGCAAAGGGGAGATGAAACTTTAGTTTACTAAGGCTTTTTAGTTAATTTATGCCTATTTTAGAGGCCCACTTGGTCAAGTTGGAAGATAAGGGGAGTTCAAAGCTAAAATCACTCATTATGGAGTAGTTTGGAGCCCTCAAATATATGCTTTTTTGCCTTGCACGCCTAGCAACAAGGAGTTCATAGAATTGGTTGAAGGCATCTTTTCCAACCACCTCATGCAATGGGAGAGGAGTTTAGTTCGATGGGAGTTGACTTCCCCAAAACTAGGTCTCTTGGAGAAAGTTTTTTGTGGTAAAAGAAAAGGCACAATATGTTTTTTTCTCAGTTGTTGCTAGTTTTCCTTTGCACACAACAAAGAAAACTTCAGTATTATAACTCATCAATATTATTCCATTATAGAGCAGCATCATTTTTATAGATTTTTCAGATATTCTTGTAAGGACACTCTTATTTTTTCTCAAATAAAGCAGTATATTGACTTCTCAGAGATTGGATGTTTTATGTGATTAATTGAGTGATCTTGATGTGAAATTTTTTTATGATTTTAAACAAATCCTTCTAATTTCATGTCTCATTCTTTGAAGCTTAAACATAGGAAAAAAACTAATTTATACAGGTTATAGGTTGAGTTAACCATTTTTTTGACTTTTGTAGTTGTGAAAGCTATTAGTTTTCCTTCAAGGAAGTGAAAAAGGTCCAAGCCTCCCTATGAAATATTAATGTATGAGCATTGTTTAGATTGAGTTGTGTAAACAAGCTCTTTTGAGAGAAAATTGTGAGTTGAAATAGCAAGAATAGGACTTATAAACTCAGTGCATCACCTCCTAGGATATAATTTCAATTATATAGCAATCCTTTTATCCCTTTTCCTCACCAATACAGAAGATTCAAGAGATTTACCAGGGGAACTGTTGGGTGAATATTTTGTTATCAATTAACTGATAACAAAATGGTTATATCAACCACAATGTGATGAGATATAATCTCTCCTCTTAGAAAGGGGAGGCTCCCTTCTTATTGCCAACTACAATCAACAAGTACTTAACTAGGATTATTTACACTAAAAACTAACTTGTGGATGTTGCCATATCATCTATTTCTCTTTTTTTAGAAAAGATGTTCACTTACAAACTTTCAATATCAAATCCTTTATTCTTAAAAAGTGTGATAAACTAAAAACTACTTGTTGGAACAATAATAACCAATACCCAATTTGAATAAATGTAAGAATACTCAAAGAGATACCATAATGAGTTAATACCAAGAAACCCACAAAAGCTCAAATTCTTTTGTTGCTTCTTTCGCTGACTTGAAGTTTTGAACATATAGAATAAGGTGCAGCCTAAAGTCTTCACCAAATGCTATGATAAAATCACACGAACATAAAAGATAACCAGTAGCTCAAAGTCTTCTAATATCTTCTACTTACGAACATAAAACATAAACCCAAATATAATGTTGTAGTACAAAGTCTCCAAAATTAGCTTTAGAACATCTCCCAGATTATCCAAACTCACACTACAATGTGATCAAATGCATAAGAAAGTACAAGAGAAAAGACATAAGAACATCTCCCATGCACCACAAGTTTGCTTCAAGACAAAGATTGAAATGTCCACTTGCTTTTCTTATTATTGATAAAATATGATTTACAACTTGAACACAAAGTTTCAAAATGCTCTTCAATTTGGCAGAGTTTTGCTTCAATAACTAAAGGATCATATTTACATAAGAGCCCCTCTTTATTTATAGGGAGAGGCTAAGAGCAAAAATAGGGAAATTACAACTAATTTGACTTATTCAAAATCAGAGTCCTAATTGACTTGTGACTCTGTCTCACAACTTCATGTAATCTAATTTTACAAAATGACATGGAGTTTGTCAACTACAAATTATAAAATAAATAATTAAAGCATGGAAAAAATAACTAAGTATCCTTGGGCACTTCTTTATCATCTTGGTCCTTCTCTAGAAAATCTTCATATCTCTTCATGGTAGCTTGGACTTCATTAATGTCAGGCCCTGGTGTATGCTTGGAGATGGTAAGCACTTGGGTGATGGAATCTGTGAGGCTGTTGGGCACACTCTTATAATTATTCAATATTTTTGCAACCTATTCAAAGTTGTTTGAAACTCCGCCAAACTGTCAAGTGAAGCCAATGTGAAGACTTCTATTTATACCTTTATTTGTATTAGGTTGGTGAACTCTTGAATAACTACATCTTTTGGGACTGTTTTCTGGTTGTCATCTAACATGTGGCATGGAAGCTCAACCAACTCATCAAAAATATCCATAGCTTTATTTTCTCCTCTTTCTAGATCTTTCTTCAAATCCTGAATTAGGCCTTAAATAATATCTTTCTTGTGAATCATGGCCTCTCTGTACTCCACATATTTCTTTCAGTTGGGTATTACCTCATGCTCAACCAATACTTTAGCTTTGAGTTCTCATAGCTCATTCCATGAATCTAAGTGTTGTTCAAATAGCTGCATAACTTGAGAAAGGATCTCAAGTGTTTGGCTGATTTCTTTTCCCACTTTACCCAGGTCATGATTGTTGGAATTAGGCCAGCCAACTGAGGGGGGGGGGGTGAATTAGTTGTCCCACAAATTTAATCTTTTTTGATTTAAATCTTCTTTCACAACTTACAAATAGATTAATGATGTAAACATTAAAGCATGAATCAACAACAAATGAGCAGAAATGAAATGAACACACTTGACACCAAGATTTTTAATGTGGAAACCTGGTTAAGGGAAAACCATGGTGGGGGTTAACCCACAAGATTCATACCCTATTAAAAGTACTTGAAAGAAATGGGAAGGCACTTGCCTTCAGGCACATTGCCCAGAGCTCACTGCTTACAGGTTTGAAGGGGAAAATGGATTAATCAGTTAATGATAATAAAACCCAATACACTAATGAAATCTGAAGGAAAAAGGAGATTTAAACAACAAATAAATGATACTCACACCTTTACCTTGTGTCTTCCATTATTTGCCTATCTCTTCTTGACCTTGATGATGATGAATCCCTCAGAAGCGAATGCTCCCTTGCTTGTTGAAGGTGACAAGAATGGAATGGCTAAGATATTTTGTGTGATTGAAGATGAGCTTCAACACACTAACAATGGAGGATATGAAATACTTATGAGGATGGGGGTGCCAAAGGCGCGCTTGTGTTTCTGCAGCATAAGTTCGCTCAAATGATGGATATGAAATGATAGAACAATAGAAGGGTATTTATAGAGTTGTGTGGAAGAAGATCAATGGAGGAAGATTGTTGAGGAACGTGCAACAAATGGAAGAAAGACATGTGTCATTCGAAAAGTAGCTTTGTTGAGTTAACTCCTCTCTTGATGAGGATAAGATTTGATTTTCTTAAATTAGAATTTATTTTTCTAATTTAAGAGAAAGTTTGCTTTAACGATGCTTTACAACTAATTTTGCTTTTTTATGACAAGAGGAAAGTATTTTTAGAAGATAAGAATGATTTTTGAAGATAAGGAAGCATAATTAAATAAAAAGATTTATTTAATTATTTTGTAGATAATTGAGAGGAATAAATAAAATATAGAAATATATTTTATTTTGTGTAGATATTTGAAGAATAAAATAAAATATAAAAATATATTTTATTTAGTGGATATTTAAGATTTTATTTAAATAAATTTGCATTTTATTTAAATTTGGAAGATTAAAAGATTTTAATTAAATAATTAAAATTATTTAATTATTTGGAGGGATGAAGTTGATGAAAATGAATTTAATTAATTAAATAAAATGTAATTTATTTAATTAAATGAGAGGAGATGAATTAGATAAATAAATAAACTTATTTATTTATTGATAGAAGAATGTGAATGATGAAATAAATATTTTAAATATTTATTTAAGTAGAGTCATGCTAATTTTAGGTGTATACATTTTGCCCCTCTTTGATGCAATGCGTTTTATCACATTGTTTCAAAGAAAAAGAATTTTTGACAGTGAGACATGCCCTAGTTTGCCCCTGGTACAAGTTTAACAATAGGATGCCCCCTCAGGAGATTGGACAGGAAGAAGGCAGAAGGCATGAGACGGACAATCTCACGAAGAAGAATGTGAAAAATGGGTTAGGATGGAGAAAAACGGGATATGGTTCGGAAGAAACAGACATGCGAATTAGCCACAGTTGTCATACAGTCTGATATGGTTCACTTGCTATATATAGGAGCTGGGTCCACAAGTTCTATTCATTTGTACACTTGTCCATAGTTTATTAGTCCTTTTGAGAGCTTAGGAGAGCATGGCAGCCAAAGAGATGGATATTCCGTGCGAGGAGCATTGGTTTGAGTGGATTCGATGGTTCGATCAGCCAGTGGAGGTAGGACCCCCGGTATGTAGCTCGTCAAAACTTGCTAAAAGTTAATTTTTAGGCTTATTAATGGCTACAAAAAACAACTAGAACATATGCGCCGAACCGTCTTTTGGTGCATATGACCTCTGAAATGGTGCATTTGCTATGATATGGTGCATTTAAGCTCTAAATTCGCGCATTTGATAGTTCGGCGCATTTAAGCTCTGAATTGGCGCACCTGTGGGGAAATGACGCATGTGACATAAGAATCGGCGCATGTGCCAGAACGGCACATACATGTCAAAGGGCAACGCATTCATGATGAAGCGGCACATGTGATATGGATCGGCACATTTGCCACCTAGATCGATGCATTTGCACTAGGAAAATTAGTTGACTTAATGAAATTAACCCAACTGGCATCTTGATCGATGAGTCAATTGATTAGCGATCTCTGAGATTGCTGAGAATCTAGTCAAGAGATGATATGCTATTTTGATTAATTTGATATGTTAATTCAATGATAGGATAGTTTGGTTGTTGTGAGTAGGTTTTGCTTGGATATGGATTTTATTGACGTTATGCTTCGCTTGGTTGCAGGAGGATATTCAGGATGTTCTTATGTCACGAGAGCAGTTTTCATTACCGTTGCTGCAATGATATATGTTGATGGAGATAGATCGGGAGGCTCTAGGTGCTATGGGCCTTCATTACATTTACTTTATGCATGAGGTTGAACCAGGTGATGTTGACTACAGCGATGGAGCGTTTCCATAGTGAGGATGGGACATTCCATCTTCTGATGGGAGAGATGGCGAACATTCTCGATGATGTGTATAGGATTTTGCACCTCCCTATTCAGGGAGAGCTAGTTGAGTACAAGTCACAGCGGGACGCTGGCTTGGAGGAGTGTGTTGATAACTGAGAGGGGGGGTGAATCAGTTATCCTAATAATTCAACTTTCTATGCTTTATTAACAGTTAATGCAACATCAGATTCTATAAGCAAGCATAACTATGAAATGTAAATAACACCAATACACATGACACAATGATTTTGACGTCGAAACCCTGTTAAGGGAAAAAATCATGGGGTGATTAACCCAAGATATTATTCTCTATTAGAAGAATAGAAGATACAAAATGGCACTTGCCAATTAGGGCTCACTACCCGAGTACATAGCTCACAAGAGGCTCACTGCCTACAAAAGACTTACTATTTACAAGAGGAAAACTTGAACTAATGAAAAGCATCCACACATGCTGAAGTTCAGTTCCGGTTTAAGCTTAATAGACTGATCTGCAACACTTCATTCTGACTTTTCTTGAGTGTTGCTGTCCTCTTACATTCTGAACCTATTTTTCTACCTTTTATTCATTCTTCTACTTTTATTCATATTTCCACACACACAATTCTACCTTCACATCTAAATCCATCTTGTATATATATCCGCACAAGTGATTTCAACACTTTTCTAGTTAGCACCCAGAATAGTCAATATTATCTTAAACTCTGGTCTGTCGGCTGAATCCTTGCATACCAAGTAGTGCGGATTAAGGATATGCTTGTAGAAGTCTTCAATCATGTCAGCCAATCATGAATGATACCTTAGGAACCTTTTATCACCATCAACATCTCATCCGGAATAACTTCTGATGCTCTGCCTGTCAGTTCTTCCTCTGTCTGTTCTACTGAACCGGACCCCAATACTTGAATGCTTATATCTCTTTATTCTTTATCACCGGAGGCTCAATTCCTGGAATCTATCAGTCAAGGTACTCCTCTTGACTTTACCAAATCCGTACTTCACTGAAATACTTCCTCTGAGAAATTTGGACCTGACTGTCGAACCTTTCCACATACTCTGTTCTTGCTCACCGGACCACACCACTCTTCAATTTGACTTCCGGTATAGACCCACCATGTCCTGCGGATGTGTGGGAAGAACTTTGTTGCTATCAATGACAACAATCATGAAGCTCCAATGTGTCTCTTGTGAACAATCTCCCCCTTTGGCATTGATGGCAACACTTAGTGAAAAATGACTAAGTGTTATACTATACTCCCCCTTGGCTGATGCTCTATCTCTATGTACATTTTTTGGAGCTCCCCCTTAGATGGATTCCTCATTTTTCACTGCTCATCACTCCCCCTTTGACATCAATGGTAAAGGGTAGGGTCCGCACATCAAAATTTTCAAAATTTCAACTATACTTGGCCGCATAAGTATATACATATAGCATACTTACATATACTAAAGTATGTCTGCAAAAGTTGTCTTCAATTGGATGAATTCTGTTGCCCAACTTTGTTTCATCCTGTCCAAAATTGATATGTGACCACTCAACGGGAATGCAAATGCATCTGCCCTTTTTAGATCTGTCAGATCACTGGTCCGGGCTGTGGTCAGAGCTTCTTTTATGGCCTCATGCATGGCCTCTAACTTGGGGATAATTATCCCTCTGAGTTCACCCAACCTGCTTATTCTATTTTTCTTTTCCTTCTCCAGCTTCTTGATTTCATTCAAGACTACAATAGTCTGACATTCTTGATTTATTATGGAAGATGAGAGAGGATCAAAATTCTTTGATAGATTTATCAGTTTGTCCTCCTGTTCTTTTACTTTCTTCTCAATGTCCAATGTTACTTTGGACCATGATAAACAAAATTTGTACATTTCTCTACCATCTTTAAGAGCATTTTCTAAGCTCTTTATCCCTATACTCATATTCCTCCTATCATTAGTTATTAACCCTTGTACCTCTAATAATCTTTTGGTCAAAAATTCCTTCCGGACCTTATCTTCTACTGCCTTCTCTAGGGAATCAAAATGTGTGCTAAAACTATTTACTAGAGTTTTAAGATTACCGGATAAGGAGGCTGAGGGATCTTTCTGAAAAGATGGCATAATCTTTTCTAACACTCTGGATGCAGCTGCTATAAGCTCACAGTCTTCCATGTGAGACTTCAGGAGTTTTTCGTTGGCCTTTGCATTAGCAAACGAAGCTATCTTCATTGTTTGTATCAGAGATAGAGAGTCAAAATCAAACGGCCCTTTTAGTAGTTCCGGTTCATCAATCTCCATAGTTTCTTTTGTCAAAAAGTCCTTGACTGATTCTATAGTGTCTCTAGCCAGAGACAGATTCTTCTTTTCTTCTACAGTCACAAAACTGTCTCTTGGAGCTTTCTCTCCTTCCACAACCTTTGCACTGTTATCTTCTTTGTCCTTCACCTCTGCTTCTTTCTCCTTTATTCTTTCTTCTCCTTTGGATCTGGAGTCAGCAGGGGAAATTGGAGGAGTGATGTTTGTCTATTCATGCACTTCCTTTTCCGGAATAGAGGATTCCAAGTCCTTATCCTTTTCTGTACCGGTGTCCATGATTTGCTCAGTGGATTCTTTTTCAACACCTGTGGCCAAAGGATCAATACCCAAGTCCTCTATAACAAGATGATTGAATCTTTTGAAGGCATTCTGGAGGATTTCTTCTATTTCCTTGGCTACCTTGTCAGTCTCACCAAGCATGAATTGATTCATTCTAGCTTTGCTTCTGAACTCATCCTTGCAATCTTTGAAGATCATATTCATTTGCTTTGAATCGATTGAAGGATATAGCTGAATAGCTATCTATTCCCAGATTTCTAGATCTTTGGCTTGGGCATTGTTCTTCCTTATTTCAAGTTCCTTCTCCAAGCTTTTGGGGATCAGAGATATAATTTCAATGAATGCTTTGTTGTAGACATTTAGATACCTGACTGTGGCATCTTGTAATATCTTCTGATCAGCTTCACCATAATCATCATAGAATTCAACCATTGGTTGAAGATTTCCATCCACAGTGACTGATTTTATTATGTCATCAATGTGAAGAGTGGGTTTTTCAACATATTCCTCTGCCTTTTCTTCTACTCCTTGACCAGTAGAGGGTTCACCAGATGTTTTCTTCTTTTTCTTCATTTTCCTGACTTCTTCATCAGATTTAGTCTCCTCTTCATCCCTTTGACTCGCATAAGCTCTTGTGGCTTTTGTTTTTGTTCTTTTCTCTCCTTTGCCAGATGATTTTGCTTCCAGTTTGGTTGTCCTTGAGCTTTTAGCTGTGGTAGGTGCAGACCTCTTTGATGATCTGGTCCGGGTGGGAGATTTTACTAGAACACTTTCCTCACTTTTCTTTTTTGCCTTCTTCTCTTCCTCAGCCCTTTCCATCTTTTCCTTATTGGCATCAAGTGCCTCTTTTGAGATGCCAAAGCCTTTGGCAACTTCTTTAAATTCTTTTCTCACCTTCCTCTTGATCTCTGGTTGCCTTAGCTCTGTATGATTTTTCACACTTAGTTCTTCAAAGGTTCCAAATCTTTCTGCCTTTGGATCCTTTGGCTGATTGAGCATGTGTTGAACATGTAGCTCCACAATTTGTTCATCAACTTCATACCCCATTGACATGATCCATACTATTCTTGGTTCCACTGCCTCCATAAGGCACTGATCAGTTTCTACCATAAAGCATATTGTATCTTTATATTTTTCAACTAGAGATTTGGGGATTCTCTCTTGCTTGCATCATGCTCTAAAAGTTCTTGAAATAGCCCCAGAGAGCTGTATTCTATGCCTTGGCATCACCAAGCCCATGTATATAATCTCTGATTTGAATAGCTACTGGTCTATCATTCTGCCATACCCAACCACTGGATCCGGGAAGCTCATTCATGTAATAAAAGAATAGGCAGAGTATTAAGCCACCATACTTGAAGGAGTTCTTCTTGTCCTTCTTTATCTTTTGCAGATTTTCCAAAAGTTGGGTTAGAAGAAGTTCACACAAATCATAGTCAGCATTTTCTTTTAGCATTTGATAGGATGTATAAACTGCAGTTCCCGGTACTGAGTTTTCCCTACTGGAGTGATAAATCTTGTAACCAATTATCATGGATGCAAATTTAACATCCGGATCAGTGATATCTTCAATTGTCATAGCTCTCTTGTCAAATTTTGATCTGGTTGCATCACTTACTGTCTGATTCTTGACATATTTGAGAACAGGTATCCCACTGGATGAGTGCAGACTGGTTACTACCCTAATTGCATCTTTGGTGATTTTAAATGGTCTATTCAACCATAAGAAATTGTCATGCACTCTGCTTAACACATACCAGACCCATTCATCTTCTTCAAAACAGGGGAAATGAATGCACTGAGCAAAATGCTTCTCTCGGATGGCTTTATATTGAGGTTTGATCTCAAAAGAATCATCTATTAACTGCTTGTGATAGATATCCATTAACTTTGATTTGCCAAATTCTTCAATGCTTGCATGAATGTAAACCCTAACATCTTCTACATGCAGAACCCCATGCGGAATGCTTGAAAAGGTGCCTAGGGGATCAACTTCTAGAGATTTATATGGATGCTTTTTAAATTTTGGATGAGGTCTATCAGAGATCTTCACAATATTTGGAGTATCCATTTCCAAAAAGATTTTACAGAGAGATATTCAGCAATGAAAAATACCTTTTTCATTTTAAGTGTTCGCTGAAAGAGCCAGATTTGATTAGCTGGATGAAACGATTTCAATGGCTGATCTTTAGAGTTGAGACAGTTTGACGTAGAGCTCCTTTTTCTTTTCTTCTTGAGTGAAAATGAGCAAATGACGAATGAATGAACTCTTTTATTTCTGAAAAGCCCTAATTTTCACTTTGCAATAAATGTGCAACCTAATTCATTCCAATTTTCCTTGTTTATCTTATTCAGAGACATAACCCTTTCCAGATCACTGAGACAGACTTTAAAGTTCTTTTTGGAGAATAGTGATAATCCATCTTCCTTTCACTAATCATTTGATCTATCCGCAGATCAAGATTCCATAGTTTAAATCATGTCGGGTTTAACTGTGAGAAACCTACTTCTCACCGGATGACTGAGAAATCAGATTAGTCCTCTACCTGTTTTAAGACTTCTTGCGGATCTTTCATATCTTAATCACAATTTACTTGGATGTTTCTCTAAGAGCCCTTTAATCCGCAATTTTCTTTGTGCCAATTCCGGCACCAATTGACTGGCTGGGGGATAATGTTTTTCCTTGAGATTCCCCCTAAGCCAGAGCTCACTTTTTAGTTTTTGGAAGGAATATCAGCACCAGAGTTTGGTGTGGATCCATCCCCTATATTATCTGTACTTTTCTTCACCCAAATCTTGTTCATTTCATTTTGAACTTCATCCACATTCACTTTTTGTTTTCCCTGTCTTGATTCTGATTATGATGTGCCAGACCTCTTTTGTCCTGATTCTTGCTTCTACAGAATTTGGCAATATGACCGGATCTATTACAAATTTGGCAGACAACATTTCTTTGCATGTTTGATTGATATCCTCTTGATCTGCATTGATTAGCCATGTGACCCATTCTATTGCATGCAAAGCATCTACCATTGAATGAATTATTCATTTGCATATTTATGCATTCATGAGATTTGTGGCCATACCTTTTACACTTGAAACACTGTCCAGAGAAGGATGTATTAGTCTGATTCATTCTCTTTCTACACTGATCAGCTCTATGACCAAAGTTATTGTAGTTGTGGCAGTATCCATTGAAGGTTGGATATCTTTGAGCATTAGGCTACCTTACCGGAGGTCTTCTAGGCCTGTTCCTTAGATTTTCTGATCCAAAAATCTTCTGACCGGATCCGGAGCTTTCTCCTTTCTCATATCCCAAACCATACTTGTCATCTACCCTCTTTTAACTTTCAAGAAGAACTTCAAGTTGAGAAGAACTTATCTTGAATTTCTCTTTATATTCATTTGCTGTTTGAAGATCCCTTTTAAGAGAGACAATTTGATCCTCAAGTTTTTCTTCATTATCTTTAGCATCTTCAAGATTAGATTCAAGATGTTTGATAATTCTATCCATCTTGTGGTAATCTTCTAATTTTTCTTAGAGAGATTGTCTTACATCATCTTCAGTTTTTCTTTTCTCTTCAATCTCTTGGGTAAACTTTATAACTCCTGATTCCATTTCATGTCTTACCATAATGATTTCTTTTGATAACTTTTCACATAACTTGGTTTTCTCCTTTAGATCTCCATTTGTATCATTGGCTTCACCTTGTCTTGCCAGTTGCTGAAGTAGCTCTTTTCTCTTTTTCATAGAGAGACTCAGTTTCTCTTTTAATTCATTTACGAAATCATCTGCCTGTTTGAGTCTTTCCTTCAATTCATTGATTTCAGAATTTGACTGCTCAAGATCATCTAGGGCAGACTTAAGCTGCTCCTTCATACCATATGCATCAATTTGAATTCCCAGATCTTCCCCAAGCTGTTAGGCTCTATTTGGAGGAACCTTGCTCTGATATCAATTGTTGATAACTGAGAGGGGGGGTGAATCAGTTATCCTAATAATTCAACTTTCTATGCTTTCTTAACAGTTAATGTAACATTAGATTCTATAAGCAAGCATAACTATGAAATGTAAATAACACCAATACACATGACACAATGATTTTGACGTTGAAACCCTGTTAAGAGAAAAAACCACGGGGTGATTAACCCAAGATATTATTCTCTGTTAGAAGAATAGAAGATACAAAATGACACTTGCTAATTAGGGCTCACTGCCTGAGCACACAGCTCACAAGAGGCTTACTACCTACAAAAGACTTACTATTTACAAGAGGAAAACTTGAACTGATGAAAAGCATCCACACATGCTGAAGTTGAGTTCCAGTTTAAGGTTAATAGACTGATCTGCAGCACTTCATTCTAACTTTTCTTGAGTGCTGCTGTCCTCTTCCATTCTGAACCTATTTTTCTTCCTTTTATTTATTCTTCTACTTCTATTTGTGTTTCCACACACACAATGCTACCTTCACATCTAAATCCATCTTGTATATATATCCGCACAAGTGATTTCAACACTTTTCTAGTCGGCACCCGAAATAGTCAATATTATTTTAAACTCTGGTCTGTTGGCTGAATCCTTGCATACCAAGTAGTGCAGATTAAGGATATGCTTGTAGAAGTCTTCAATCATGTCGGCCAATCATGAATGATACCTTAGGAACCTTTTATCACCATCAACATCTCATCTGGAATAACTTTTGATGCTCTGCCTGTCAGTTCTTCCTCTGTCTGTTCTACCGAACTGGACCCCAATACTTGAATGCTTATATCTCTTTATTTTTTTATCACCAGAGGCTCAATTCCTGGAATCTATCAGTCAAGGTACTCCTCTTGACTTTACCAAATCCGTACTTCACTGAAATACTTCCTCTGAGAAATCTAGACCTGACTGTCGAACCTTTCCACATACTCTGTTCTTGCTCACCGGACCACACCACTCTTCAATTTGACTTCCGGTATAGACCCACCATGTCCTGTGGATGTGTGGGAAGAACTTTGTTTCCATCAATGACAACAATCATGAAGCTCCAATGTGTCTCTTGCCAACAGAGTGCAGACTTGTGTTCAATAACTTTGAGTTGGTGGAGCAGGTGATTTCATGGCAGGATATACATGATTGCTATGACTACTTCCCAGGCATAGTGGCAGGATTGATTGGTGGCGTAGTATGCCTCGATAAGCGGTCACACGGCTTCCCAATCGGCTGGGGGAGGGTGTTAGAGAGCATGATTACGGATGGGATGTGGTACGCATGGGGTGTGTGTGTGCTTGCACACCTATACAGAGACATGCACCAGGTGGTGTATCATAGAGGAGCCAGTTTATCAACAGGTGTTTCTCTCTTGTAGTTTTGGTTGTGGGAGCACATTGCTATCACATGGTGGATATGTTTATTTCACAGGCAGAGGGGTGAGCCCTATAGTTATGGCTATGCAGGTGTGATTTCCCAGCACAGGCTGGGGAAGCTGGAGTACTGGAGACATGCTTTTGATGGCGTGGATGCAGTCATTTAGCGCCCTTACATAGACTGTGAGGTATGGGATGATGAGGCAAATGAGCTTCCATATTGCTTCGAGATGCGGTGGCTCATTGGCAGGACTAGGTACATTCTGGAGAGGCAGATTGTTAGTAGAGTGCAGAGATAGTTCAGTCGAGTACAGGGAAGACGATAAGAGGAGGCACTCTTTGCTAGGACTCATACAGAGAGGTATAGTTGGGGTCCTATGGCATCATATGAGGAGGCCTTGACAGACTTTTGGCAGATTCCTTATGTAGCTTGGCCCATGAGGAGGGACATAGTGGACACTGGCATGATGCCAGATTATGAGGAGTGGTTCATAGCACACCCGTTCCTGAGATGTTCAGGGCCAGGAGAGTTAGCTCCTCGTATAGATGAGGATGATTCAGATGAGGAGGGTGTAGCTGGCAGGAGGAGGGGAGGATGGAGGACGAAGGAGGAGAGATCAGGGAGGTGGGAGACTGAGATAGAGGCGGAGGTCTGGAGAGGGACCTATGGGCCAACAGGTAGTTGTGTAGCTGTAGGCTGCAGGATAGATACAAGTCTAGGTGCCAGTTCAGCCAGTGGCATCATAGAGACAGATGCCACCACCATAGTAGTTGGCACATCTGGTACAGGGATAGGTGCTAGCACAGCAGGTGGCACAGGCAGAGCAGGCTCTGTAGCCTGATGTGTAGCAGCAGGTTATGGTTGCACTACAGAACCAGGTTAGGCAATTAAGGGCTCACTTGAGAGCAGTAGAGTCACGGAGAGAGGTGGATGTGGCACGGGTATTAGAGGTATCTAGGGAGAGGGATGCAGCCTTAGTTAGCATGCGGGCTATGAGAGCAGAGAGGGATGTAGTTGTGGTAGCTATGGGTACAGATGGTACCTCTAGCTTTTTAGTTTCACAGGTGCAGCAGGCACAAGCGTAGGTGGCCCAGGTGCAGAGTGAGCTTACTAGAGCCCAGGCATAGGCTCAGTATTACAGAGGGTTATACCATGGAGCAGTGGCAGCGGATCAGCATGCCCCTAGCTTCAGGAGCCAGTCAGAGGTGTCACAGAGGGCAGGTGGGTCATGGTCTGTAGGCTCAGTGAGGGTTCCATAGTCGTCTAGGGTAGACAGAGGAGAGGCCAGTGCAGGGAGCAGTGTTCCCTGGCATCAGGGTTAGTCAGACCCAGATACTTGTACCATTTTTGATCAGATTTTGTACACACTTTTGATGGATGGGTGAGATAGCTGATATATGTACTATTTTTGGTCTAAGACATGTATTACCATCTATTACCTCTTTGTATACATTTATGATATGACTGTAGGAGACTTGGACATAGATTTTGATATGTTGTACATTTGGGCATGTTTTTGATGTTTACATGATGATGCATTTGTTCATGGTCTACATGCATGTGTTCTTTGTTTATATGCTATGGATGCATTCTATCTTGTGATGTTTTGTACATGTGATGCATACTAGATGGATGTTAGGATGATTTGATATGTAAATGCAAATGTGTATGGATATGATTCTGCAGTTCTATATGCTTTTGTCTATGTTTTTGATTCTTTTGATAAGATATATAGATGTAAATGCATGTGGATGATCTAGTGCATTTGATTATGTATGCAAATGATTTAATCATGTGAATGACTATCTCATGTGATATGATATGCTACCTATGCTATGTTTTTGATATGTCCAAATGTACTCAATCGACATAGAGATGATATAGATATGTAGAAGAAAAGAGATGAAGAAATGAGAATTTCATTTGATATATTACAAGATTTCTTTATTGCGGGGATGATATGGATTTTTTGGATATGGGATGGATATGGATGTGGATTGTCATCTTGCAAGGTTTTACTTTCATCATTGGGCACTTTTTGGTATTTTTCACTTTTTGAAATGTTGTAAGGAAATACAAGCATCTAGGCATAATTAGACTGAGATGACCTGAGTATTCTTTACATGGATTTTGATATAGCAAGTTGATACAAGCATCTAGTCAAACTTGAATCTAGATGACCTAAGTACTTCTTGCATTTCAACAGACAAGGATTGCCCCTTTTCATGTTTAGACCTCGGAGTCCTCAATGATCTTTTGCTGATCATGTCGTTAGACAAAAGTCATCATATTACTAAAGTTTAATCCGCAAGTAGTAGACAAAGAAAATGATTATGCCCCCCATCATAGCATCTCTAGATTTTGGCATCCTTGAGTAGCATAGGAAGACATAATGACAAAAATTCAAGACCTTGTAAATTAACATGTTAACAAAACATTCTTGCATTAGATGTGTCTTTTGCCATAATTGATATAGAATCAGTTTTAGTGTTTTTGGTATGGTACTCTACTTCATTTTGGACAGGTTGATGTTTTGCATCAAGACTTTTGGTTTGGGTAGTTTGTTTTTGCTGTGCTTGCTTGTCTAGTGAAAGGTATCGCAATCCTTATTGGTATCCCCTTAGAAAAGTGACATTCAAGAATCCAAATCCGCAACTAGGTTGAGGAGTTGCCCCTAGTTTAGACAAAGATCGACTTATTATGGGCGAGACGACAGACAGACATGGAGAGATGGGCCCTAAAGGACTGACCTAGTGCCTAAGGGGCTCATTGCTAAATGGCCTTGCCTATGGGATGATGAAGAGGCAACGTAGTTTGGGGTAAACCCTAGCAGACCTAAGACCTAGGCGATGGAAAAGTGGTGCAGAAATAGTACGGACTTAGATTGATAGAAGGACTAGATATGGGACAGACGGGATAGTGGAGTGGAGTGAAGAGGAGCCTCGGGGGTGCATTAAGAATGGCCTTGCCTACGTGATAACTCAGAGGCGACGTAGTTCGACAATGGTTCAAAGGACTGGTTCAAGATGGACGATATGATGGACACAAGAGATACAAAGTCACAATAGATGGAGGAAGTGGTTTGTCGCAGATAGCACATGTTTACCAAGTTTTCACCACTTGCTTTTATTTGCACGAGAAGCTAAAAGTACACATGACGCCTGTTTGCCAAGTTTTCACCATAGGATGATTTTTTTGTTATTTTTCTATTTTTTTGATTGTTTTGTTTTGTTTTTTCATCACTTTTCAATATTTTTGTATTTTTTTAGGACTCCCTTACATTGGGGTTTTTAGGTATAGAACTTGCGAAGGTGCATGCTATTGATAGGATCATCAAACAGTTCACCTTCAGATGTAGCCAATTGATATGCCCCCAATCCATAAGCTGTAATGATGACATAGGGACCTAACCAGTTGGGTTTGAACTTTCCTTTCTTTTCTCTATCTTGCTAATTTCTAGGATTTTCTCTTAGGACTAGGTCACCAACTTGGAAAACTCAGGGTTTTACTCTGTGATTGTAACTTCTAGACATGCACTACTGATATGCTTTAGGTGGTTAAAGGCCTGTTGCCTTCTTTCTTCAAGGAGCTCTAACTCTTGAAGTCTGGTTACTCTGTACTCTTCATCTAATATGAGGCCTTTTAGTGAAACGCGCAAGGATGGGATCTTGACTTCAGTGGGAAAGATAGCTTCAGATCCATAGACTAGGGAGTATGGTGTTGCACTTGTGGGTGTGCGGATGCTTGTGCGGTAGGTCCACAATACGAGATTCAATTGGACATGCCAATCACGACTGGCATCATTGACAATCTTCTTTAGTATTTTCAGAATGGTTTTAGTTGATGCCTCCGCCTGGCCGTTGCCTTGTGGGTAATAGGGGGTTGAAAAGCAGTGTTGGATATGGAATTTGTCGCATAATTCCCTGACATCTTGGTTTTTGAAGGGTCATCCATTATCCGTGATAATGGACGAAGGGACACCATAACGACGAATGATATTGTTCAAGATAAAAGAGGTAATCTATTTGCCTGTAATATTAGCTAAGGGCACATCTTCAATCCACTTCGTGAAGTACTCTGTGGCAGTGATTATGAATTTATGGCCGCTTGAGGAAGGAAGGTGAATCTTGCCCACTAAATCGAGTCCCCACTGACAGAAAGGCCAAGGAGTCGTTAATGGCTGCAGCTCCTATGCTGGCGCATGTATCAGGTTTCCATGGATTTGGCACTTCTTGCACTTCTTTACAAAATGATAGGAATCTTGTTCCATAGTTGGCCAGTAGTACCCCATACGTATGAGTTTCTTGGCTAGGGTAGGGCCACTAGAGTGGGTCTTGCATATACCGTCGTGTATTTCACTTAGGGCGGTTTGATATTCCTCACTATCTAGACACCTGAGGAGAGTACCATCAAGACCTCTATGAAATAGGGTATTGGTGACAATGGCATACCGGGATACCTGACAGATGAAGGTTCTCTTTTTGTTACTAGAGAGATCAGGTGGGAGGGCATTCTCTTTAAGATAGGCAAATATCTTTCCATAGAGGGGGGAATCAACTCCAACAATGTGGCAAATGATATGGGACCCAGGGGTGTCGTATCCAGGACAGGACACTAGCTCTACCAAGAACTCATAATGTGGTTATTTTTTGGAATGTCGAGGAGAGAGGTGATTGTGGCCATAGCATCTGCAGCTTTGTTCTCAATCCTTGGTATCTGTTCAAAAGAGATCTTGATGAAGTATTCTTTGAAGTCATCTACCATTCTCTTGTAAGGGATCAATTTCTCATCTTTTGTTTGGTATTCGTCATTCACTTGATTGATGACTAGCTATGAATTACCATACACTTGAAGCTCTTTGATATTCCATTCAACTACAAGCTTGATATTGATGACTAGGGCTTCATACTCTACCACGTTGTTAGTGCAGGGAAACATTAATCTGTATGATTTAGGAATGGTGTCTCCATTAGGGGTGATCAATAAGATACCTGCCCCCGATCCATGCTGAGTATATGAGCCGTCAAAGTACATTTTCTAGGTTGCTATATTTATGTGGAAGGTAGATTTGTCTGGAAATTCAAAGCTCAGAGGGCTTTCATCCGTTAGAGGTGCATCTGCCAGTTGATCTGCTAGTACTTGTCCCTTTATTGCTTTCCTGTCTACATATTCAATGTCGAACTCACTGAGCAGCATGACCCATTTAGACAATCTACCTATTAGGGCTGCCTTGTTGAGTAAGTATTTGAGTGGATCAATCTTTGCTATCAGTTTGATAGAGTGTGATAGTATGTAATGTCTCCATTTTTGTAAGGCGAAGACAACAGCTAGACATGCTCTTTCGATTGGTGTGTATTGTAGTTCATACCCAACAAGTGTTCGACTGATATAGTAGATAGCATGTTCTTTCCCATCATAGTTTTGTTGTGCAAGGAGAGCTCCTAGAGCGGTTGGTGTAGCTGAGATATATAGTAGCAGAGGCTTGCCCTGAATTGGTGGCATCAATATCGGTGGTTTCATAAGATATTTCTTTAATTGCTGAAATGCCTGTTCACATGACTCGTCCCATTTGAAAGGGACATTCTTCTGTAGAAGGTGAGAAAATGGTTGGCACTTGTTTGCCAATTGAGAGATGAACCTTCTGATAGATTGCAATTTTCCTTGTAGGGATCTTAGTTGAGTCAGACTCTTAGGAGGTGGCATCTCCATGATGGCCTTCACCTTAGCTGGGTCGACTTCGATACCATTTGCAGACACGATGTATCCCAGTTGTTTTCCTGATGTAACCCCGAACACACACTTCTTTGGATTGAGACGCACATTAAACTATTCCAACCTGTTGAAAATCTTGTCTCGTACTGCTATATGGCCTTCTCTTGTAAGTGATTTCACCAGAATGTCGTTGATGTAGTCTTCCATTATAGTGTGCATCATATTGTGGAAGATTGTCGTCATGGCTCTCTGATATGTTGCACTAGCATTTTTCAGACCAAATGGCATGACACACCAATAGTAGGTACCCCAAGGACATGTAAATGTAGTCTTGTGTTGGTCTTCTGGTGCAATCTTTATCTAGTTATATCCCGAGAAACCATCCATGAGTGACAACATAGTGTGCCCTGCTGTGAGATCTACAATCATGTCTATGTTTGGCAGGGGAAATCATCTTTTGGACAAGCTTTGTTCAGGTCCCTAAAATCATTGCATATTCAGACTTTGCCATCTGGTTTAGCCACTGGTACTATGTTCAAGATCCATTCAGGGTAGTCTATAGGCCTGATAAATCTGACGTCTAGCAGTTTCTTTAGCTCTTCCTTTACCATGAGGGCCACATGTGGATGCATCTTTCTGAGTTTTTGTTTGACCGGTTTAGCTCCTGGAGATAAAGATAAATGATGCATGATAAGATTTGGATCTAGCCCTGGCATGTCAGCATATGTCCAAGCAAAGTTGATTTATTTTCTCTTGAGGAAATCTGTAAATGCTAGTTTTTCGTGTTCTGTTAGAGCTTTTGCCATGTGGATCATTCTAGGCTCATCCCCTATGCTGACATTGATTGGTTCTACTAGTTCTATCAAGATCGATGATCTCTCTTGATGTGTAAGATTGGGTAGAGGGTCAAGCCTTCCATCCTTTGGCACCTCAGAGAGGTTTTCACCATTGGATACGTCTTTATTTTTACTATTTTGATGATGTAACACTGCCGCGGAGCGGTTTTCACCATTAGATCATTCTTTTATTTTGATATTTTTATGACTGAAAGGCTTGGCACTCTCTCCAAGATAGGCCTTCTCATTGAGTTCAATAGCATAGCCAACTCTGTGGTCCCCTACAGGTATATGATCTCTAAGCTCAAGATAATCTATGATGGCTTCATCATTTTCAAAGGTGTCTAGCTCAGGGGTGGTGCCTTCTAGGTCCTAGTCGATAAGTTTAGGGTGTACCAAAGGTAAGGGATCATTAGGTTGGTCTGGTTCGACGACGTTGATGGTTAAGATAGAGTTATTGAAAGCACGGACAAAGTCTGCGATGGTACTCTCTATTAGTGGATCCGTCAAGGGGGGGATCATTCCTTCCTCACAATTTTCACTATTGTTGCTATGCAGGTTAGACTCTAGCGGTCTATCCCTTGGACCTTGTCTCTCATTGGTATGGGTCGGGTCATACACGTGGACAACATCGATATCTTTTTCATCACAAGACATCTCAGAGAGGCTATCCCATTCATACTCATTAGAATCTGTGTCGCTCCTCAGTTGCATTCGCTAAATTTGCTCAACCAGATTGTTAGTAGAGGTTTCTAGTTGTTTGTCCTTTTTCTTGTTTGCTCGGTTGTTTCTTGGTGCTCCAGTGTATCCTAGCCCTGTAGTGTCTTGGGCTGTCAAGGTATGAGGTTGGATGGGTTTAGTGATGCCATCCTTTCTTGAACTGAGAGGACCGTGTCCTTCATACCCCATTCTCTGTAGCATTTGAAAGCCTTGACCATATTGTTCTATTGGTATAGTGTGATGATCATGTTCTGTAGAGGAGCTACCTTCATCCTTGTATAGCCATTGTAGGATATCCTTTTCATCACTATCATCTTCTAGGCTTCCCCATTTTACAAACAGTCCTTTTGTAGTTCTTTCTGCTTTTGGTGTCTTTAGGATAGGTCTCCCATAGGACCTAGGAGATAGGGGCAATTGTTCCAAGCAGAGGGATTGAGAGATCGTGTATTCACCCAAGCCCTTATTTGTGAGTTTGAGACCAGGTTGTAGAGCTTATGAAGAGGAAGCAAGTGAAACTGGATGTTGCAGAAGCACGGTTGGTGGGGATCACAACTTTGGGTTTTGGATGAATGGAGTTGCAGTATTGATAGGGATTAGGGTCACCTTAGATGGTGATCTCTTGACCTTCATGTGGGAACTTGATACATTGATGGTATGTTGAAGGTACTACTTTCAGAGCGTGTATCCATGGTCACCCAAGAAGAATGTTGTACGCTAGCTCCATGTCGAGGACTTGACAAGCTACATCTTTTACCACGGGGCCCACTATGATTGGTAGGGTAACAATTCCTTTGGACGTTCTTTCCTCCTCATCATAGGCTTTTATGGTGATTTTCCTTTTAGGATCTATAGCCTTTTCTGAAAACCCCAATGTAAGGATTAGTTTCAATGTGCAAATATTCAAACCAGGCCCTCCATCGATTAGGACTCTTTTGATCTTGTGCTTGTGTATGAAAGCTTTAATATGAAGGGAGACGTTATGGGGTTGAGTGACTAACATATCATCCTTCTTAGTGAATGTGGTGAGGTAATATGACCGACCATGGTTTGGAATTGCTCTTTAGCAAGGTTTGTGGGAATAGAGGCTTCTGCTAAGGCTTTGTCAAGTATGGACCTATGAGAAGGAGATAGACGCAGAAGTTCTAAGATGGAGATATGCGCAAGTGTTTTGTGGAGTTGATCCACGATACTGTATTGATTAGACGGTGTGGCGGGGGTTCCCCTAAGGGTGACTCTGTTACCGCGAGTAGTAACATTGCAATCTGGATCTTTTTAAAGAGTGATCACATTGATGTGTGAATCACTTTCATAGATATGGTTAACAACATAGTCAAAGCTGACATTTGTGTAGTTTGCGTTGTTAGATCCATTGTTGTTTCTATTGGAAGGTCCTCCTTGATCGTAGTTAGGAAGAGGATCCTTGAATGCCTGGTGATCGCTATTAGAGGTATGCCCGTCAATAGATATTTTGTTTTGCTCTATCAGGTCTTGGATTGTATGCTTGAGTGCAATACAATCATTAGTCTTGTGCCCCCTATTTTGGTGGTATTCACAAAAGTTGTTGTCATTCCACCAATGGGGTTTGACCTTTGGTTTGTATTCTTATGCCGAGGGAAGCGTTATGATCTTGTTGGTGATTAGCTTCTGTAGGACAGTTTCTAATGATTCACCCAAAGGTGTGAACTTTCTCCTAGGTTGAAAGTTGGTAAACCTTGATTCAGTGTTTTTTGGTTTGTTTTGCCGGGGGTTATTTTGAGGTGTTGATAGGTTGAAAATTGGTTGCTTAGGGGCTGCATTCTTGGCATCCACCACCCCTTCATTCACAATGTTTTTATTTTTCATCTAGAATCTAGATTTATCATTGTTGGTGTTGGTATTAGGAGTGTCTTTATAGATCTTGATTTGACCTTTTGCGATTAGAGCTTTTTCTATGATGAGGCCCATCTCAATGACCTTGCTAAAAGAAGTAGGACATTGGATTTGGATTTGGTAGCTTAGGTCTATTTGCAAGTTGTGGATGAACATTTCTAGCATCTATTTCTCCGGCATGAGGTCGCTAGATGAGTCTACACCAAAAGATGATAATCATGCCCATAATCTGAGTCAGATCTTGAACAAAGATCATGCAGCCAAAGAAAACAATGTTAAACATAAAGTTCCAGCCACTGTTCAAGCTGCTAAGACCTCACATATGACTCTCTATAGAGACAAGACCAAGTCACCCCCATTCCTACTCACATTAAGAATATTTGGTAAGAACCTACACAATTACCTAGTAGATTCGGGTGCATCAAACAATGTGATGCCATTATCTATTTGTAATGCCTTAGGGTTGCATCTAGCCAAGTCCCTTAAAAAAGTGACACAACTAGATAAAACTAAAGTAAGTGTAGTGGGAGAATTAACACATATCCATATGTAGTTAGCATCAGATCCAAGGATTCAATATTACATTGACATCCGAGAAGTGGATATCCCTGACATTTATACACTCAATGGTTACATGTCTATTGATTTCGGCCACATGTGGTTACCTTAGAAGGGGATTCCTAGTCAAATAGGGATAGAAGTGGAACCTAGGATGAAACATATGATCAAAAAATATAATAATACCAATGAGATATTGTAAGTAAATGTTGAACTAGGGGTTTATCCCATCAGACCTCAAACAATCAGGATAGAGGAAGTTATAATGTATCATACACACATCCATAAAAATGCTCATCAGGATAGCAGAGTGATCATAGAATCTGATTATAGTTTAGATGGTCATGATGAAGTAGATCACTTCAAAGACTTTGAATTGTACTTATCCAGAGAAATGCAACATTGCCAAACATTAAACATACCCAATGAGGATATTTTAATTGAAGGCTGGTGCAGGTTACATGATGAAGCACATTCAGAGAAAACTTTTGAGGCTTGCTTGGATATGATATAATTGGAATGAGCCTGTAGCAAGAAGGGATTAACTTCAACTGAGGTAAGTAATACATCTAGTTATAATGATATTGAATCTTGTTTGTCATTTGTAGATACAAAAGAAAGTACACATCAGGATGAAAGTTACACTCACAATCTAGAGGAGATCCTGATGTATGACGAAAAAATTTCTAGAGATGAAAATAATGTCACCCCTAGGACTGATTGTCTAATTGAATTAGATTATGACGTATCAGATGAAGATAAAGGAAGTAACTTGACAAAGTTTGAGGAGTTTTTATCTAAGAAAATTCAAAGGCTTACATTGCAGGAGATCCCTCCACATCATGATTTGATTGAGGGATGGTACAGATTACATGAAACACAGCATTCAGAGACCACATGTGCATTATGCCTGCATATATTGAATAAGCAAGAGCAGTTTTATTCAAGGAATCAATTATTTGGCAACAGATATATGGCTAAAGATAAAAATAAAGAGATTGAACTACAATCAGATAGTGATAGTAATGATACCATAGAAGTAGAAATAAGATGGGTATCGGGTTCACATCAGCCACTAAAAAAGATAAAAGGTGAACCCCAAAAGTTGAAGTGGATATCAGGCGGGGCACATACCAGAGCTAAAAAGAAAAGAGAAGGCCATGATAAGCCATTAACAGAAGATAAACCATGGATCCTTAGGTTTGATGGATCTAAGTCTAAAGAAGGAGTTGGGGTAGGTATAGATCTTATTGACCCAGCAGGGAAGTAATATTTGGCAGCATACAGATCGCAATTCCCATGCACCAATAATGTGACAGAATATGAAGCCTTAATTCATGGGTTGTTGTTTTCTCTCAAGAAAAGAGTTACGATTTTGCATGTTTATGGAGACTCGGAATTGGTGGTAAGGCAAGTGAGAAGTACCTATGCTTGCAATTACAAGAAGTCCAACTATAGACATAGGGTTTGGGACTTGATAGAAGAATTTGATGCATTTAATATCACCCATGTCCCTAGAGAACAAAATCATAGAGCAGATGCCTTGGCACAAGCTACTAGCACATTGGAGCCTTTGTCCATTTCTAGATTAAAGAGATTTTTAGTTGAACTGATATCAGTACCCTCTATACTTGACAATGTCACTAAACTTCAAGTGTTTGATGATGATCAACATATCTTGGATTTCATAGAAAATAGAGATATATTTTATGCACAAATCCTAGATAAAAGGAATTTAGAGGATCATACATAGGAAGAAGAAGAGATCATGGACTTACCAAGCAATAAGATTCCCAAAGGTATGATAGAATTAGAAAAGGCATTTGATCTACATAATATGTTGAAGCAAAAGGCTCTCCCCAAGACAGATGGATGAGAATATTCACCAGTCAATATAGGACAAAATGAAGATGTAAGGAATGTCCTAATTGGTAAAGTTTGCACTAAAGAAGAAAAGGCAGGGATAACTCAAGCATTGAAGGATTACATACATGTTATCTCTTGGACCTATGATGAGCTAAAGACATGATACATCAATCATCACCCACACTATTCCATTGAAACCAGATGCTAAGCCTTTCAGACAAAAGCATAGGCATGTCAATGCTCTATTGGAGCCTATCATCTTTGAAGATGTTAAGAAGTTGTTGAATATTAGAATCACATTTCGTATGAGGCACTCAACATGGGTAGCCAATTTGGTCCCAGTAAGAAAGAAAAATGGTGATATACGCTTATGTGTAGACTTCATAAATCTAAACAGAGCTTCTGAAAAGGATAATTATCTATTATTTTCATTGGATGAAGTCTTGCAAATAGTAAATGGAGCTCAAATGATGTCCTTCTTAGATGGTTTCTCAGTATACAATCAGGTAATGGTGGATAAAGTAGATGTACTAAAAACATCATTCACTACTAAGTGGGGAATATTTGCTTATCGACACATGCCTTTTGTCTTGATTAATGCTAGAGCCACTTTCCAGTGTGCAATGGACATAGCATTTAGAGGCTTGGTTGGCAAATGCATAGTCATATATATGGATGATCTGACCATCTTTTCAAAAAGAGAGAACACATAGAAGACCTCAGAAAGGTGCTCAAGAAATGTGAGCAATATGGTATCTCACTCAATCCAAAGAAATACATATTTGGAGTAACCACAGGTAAATTACTAGGTCACCTAATATTAGAAAATGGGATCACCATTGGCCCTGCTAGAGTAGAATCCATCATGAAGTTGCAATTTCTTGGGAGTAAGAAAGAGCTTAAATCTTATTTTGGTAAGATAAACTTTGTCAGGAAGTTCATCATCAGGTTTACAAAGATTGTTAGACCACTCAATGCAATGCTTAAGAAAGATGCCAAGATTGAATGAATGCCTGAAGCAAAGGCTACATTTGAGGACATCAAGAAAGCTATATCAGATGCACCTGTCTTGATCAGCCTAGATTACACAAGAGAATTTTATATCTACTCATTTGCTTCAGAACACACATGTGTAGTAGTCTTGACATAGAGGAATGAAGCCAAAGAAGAAAAACCATAGCTTTTATGAGTTTCCCATTTAAAGATACGGAGCTTAGATACATGGATGTTGAAAGACAAGCTCTTGCTTTGGTTAGAGCAGTAAAGAAATTCAGACATTACATCTTAAGAAGTAAGATAATTGTTGTAGTACCAGATGCAACAGTGAAAATGCTCTTGATGCAAAGTGAACCTGGAGAGAAAAGAGCCAAGTGGATAATGGTTCTCCACAAATATGACATGGACATAACACCCATGCAATTGGTAAGAGGGCAAGCCTTAAGCTAGATGATTTCTGAGATTGATCCTAACATAGTGAGTTAGCAATATGTAGTGGACACTAAAGAGAATAAAGAATGGTATTTTGATATCAGACATATCCTGATCATTGGGAGATACCCAATGAAGATGCAAGCTTCTCAAAGGAGAGCTCTAAAAGTAAGATCACAGAAGTACATAATCAAAGGAGGAGTCCTTTTCAAGAGAAATCATGAATGGATATACCTTAGATGTCTGGATAAACCAGAAGCAGACAAGGTTCTTACTAAGTTACATGATAAGTTTGGAACATCACATGGTTCTTACTTAGCTACTGCACATGCTATCCTAAGAGTAGGATATTATTGGTTGACTATTTTCAAAGACACTACTGAGCACATCAAATGTTTCCAAACTTGTCAGGTCACTGCCAATAGAGAGAAATATGTTGTCCAACCCTTGTAGCTTGTTATGGAGATGCACTCATTTGTTCAATAGGGCATGGATTTTATAGGTCCTATAAATCCTCCATCATCTTCAGGCCATAGGTATATTTTGACAATCACTAATTATTGCATCAGGTGGACTGAAGCAGTTAGCAGTAAAACATGCACCATAGAGGATGTGATCAAATTCCTAGAGAACAACATAGTAACCAGGTATGGAGTTCCATATGCACTAGTATGTGATAATGGACCAGCTTTTGCATCATTAAGATTATCTATTTGGGCTTTTGATTATGGAATCACTTTGAAATTCTCTTCAAATTATTATTCCCAAGGAAATGGCTTAGCAGAGTCAACAAACAAAAACTTATTGAGTATCATAAAGAAGCTGATAGAAAAGAATCCTAGGGAATGGAATATCCTACTTAAGTATGCCTTGTGGGTAGACCAAACCAGAATGAAAGTTGCGTTAGGAAACTCTCCTAACCAATTAGTATATGGGGTGGATCTTATCCTCCCTGTTAACCTAAAGATCCCCACATTGTAGTTTACACAAGAATATCTAGGTATAGCTAGTAAAGAAGAAGTTAGGTTGCTTCAACTCATGCACCTAGAAGAGAAGAGAGATAAGGCGATTGATCAATTCGCTAAACATCAGGCTACTGTCAAATGTTGGTTTGATAAAAGAGCCAGGATAAAATCTTTTAGGATTTCAGATTTAGGCCTAGCATGGGACAAAACACATGAAAAGAAAGGTGATCATGGAAAGTTCGATAAACTTTGGATAGGTCCTTTTCAAATTTTAGAGATCCTAGGAGATAGTACTTACAGACTCAAAACCCTAACTGGTGAGGATGTTCCAGTGCCAATCAATGGACAATTCCTCAAACATTATTTTCAAGCTTAGACAGGGTCATGTCGGGATGTTTTATCATAATGTACATATTGTATAGTTGCTTGTAGAGCTTTGCTTGGTGTGTTTGCTTGTTTTCTTGTTATTGTTGAGTCCTTGTTTTGGATAGGCAAGATGATGCACCTTATCACTTCAAGAAACCAACAAAATTGTTAGAATTCAAGTGATGAGTACAAATTTTTACATAGGTTTTGACTCACACTGAGAAGTAGCTCTGATCAGGTCTGTGATATTCAGTTCATTAGTGATACCTTTTTCTTGATCAAGGAGATTTCCACAATGACTCACCTAACAACCTTGGGTTTGTTAAACACATTAGTGTAGGTGTTAAGTGAAAAATCTAGAGGTCACCCTTGCTACCACTACAATTCCTAGCATAAAACAGTAAGTAATCACACCTTGCATAATGAGCTTACATAATGATATCTTATTGTAACATAAAAAAATGTCCCCTTGGGGGCTTTTCCCTCATAAGGTTTAGCTCTCGAGTCTTTTGCATGCATTTAGGACATCTTAGTTCATAATTTGGCATCCCGATGGAATGACCCTTAGGTAACATGACAAATGGGACCTAGGAGGACCCCTTGAGCTATACCCTACCCAAAATAGGGGGGGACTTGGGCGCCCACACCTAGGTAGTCCTGCCCTATTTTGGGGCAGCACCAATTTTCAGGTGTTGGCTTATGATCGTTATTTGGGTCCTTTGCCAACACGGTAGATTTGTATTACAAAAATCTTGCTGGGAGTATTTGTATTTGCATATAAAAGCATGTTTAGGCATTCATTTGTAAACTAGATGGCAATTGTGATGTTCAAGTATTCTCAAGGCGATTCAAGTCTTTCATTGTGTTGCAAGAGTAGACTTGTGTGGTTTGTGTGTTTGTATTTGTAGATTTGAGCATCCATTTCATCATGGAATGAAGAGCATCTTCCTCCCATGATATCTTCACTACAAGGTGACATTATATTGTGTTTTCATTATAAATTCCTTTGGTTTTTTCCTCTGCCTCACAAGGGCATGCACTCTCTATTTGACAACAATGTTCAGAGACTTAAGTGTCATCTGAGGCTTGACTGAGGCAAACCTCTAAACACCACAACCCCCTCCCAAAGTCTTGTGATTGCAGGTTACATGTGCCACATTTGGGAAAGGTGAAGTTGTAGGAAGGATTGAAAGACATCAAGGATTCAGGATCTGAAGAGAAGCTAGACACTGGAGTATTTCCAAGACTTGGGTGCTCGCACCAGTGTCCTCTGGAGCTAAATTTTTGGAAATAGAAGTTATAGTGCTAATTAGTGTTAGAAGGAGGTCTGGATCCCACAAAGAAACTGGTACCTTGGACTAGGGTGCCCATACCAGTGTCTCTGACTATTCCACCTCAGAACCCTAAAAATAGGTACTCTATGATTTGATATTTTACTTCCGTCTGCAAGAGCTTTTTCCATTATTCATCAATTTATTGTTGTATTTGCATAATTAGGGTTTTAATGGTCAATTAAGCATAAGAGAGGAGAAATTGATAATTAAATTCCTTAATCCTATTTTCCCTACATCTCACAGTGATCTAGGGTATGATAGTGAATTGCCACTCAACCCTAGATCCTTGAATGTAAAGTGGAAAGGATGATTTAAACATCAAAACACTAAAACATTAACAAATCCAATTTTCCACTAAACATTTTGGTGAACCCGTGTTTTTGGACTTAAATTACAACTTGATGAGTGTGTGTCTTCAGATTTGGATTGATTTCATTCTTTCATATAGTCTTTCATTTTATTGCATTGAGAAAAATTCAACAAAATTGCATTGTTGGGCTTATTAAATTACATCAAATCTTTCTAAATTTTCCTAATTCAGGATTTTTGAATCAAATATGATATAAAATACATAAAAACACAAAAATTCAATAATTTGCATTGCATTTTTATCATTAATTTGCTAGGTTTTTGTGGAAATTTTGACAATTTTGATATAACCTAGTAATTCCAAAATCTAAGGTTAGTAGGCAAAATCTCCTTTCAGATTTTTCTACTAATTTTAGAGGCTCATTCAAATTTTCATTTGGCTATAGTCTTGCATTTTAGTTTAAATTTTCATTTAGATTTAAAATATTTGCATTTTTTTGCATAGAAAATTTCAATAAAAACTAGCAATTTTCATGCATTTTCATTAGATTTGCATTGACATTTTGCATATTAGAGTTTGAAAATAATTTTTAGATCTGAGAATATTTAATTTTCATCATGAAAAAACCCTCAAAACATTCACATAGCATTTTGTTCAAAGATCTCAAACCTAGGGCTTCAAAAACAACGATTTTCTCTAAATTTAGCCTTGTTGACTCTATAAAATTGCACCATAGGCATGTTGTGAAGGGTATTTTTGAATTAATTTTTGTTATTAGGATAATAATATTCTTCCCCTCCTAAAAATCTTCACAACACCCTTTCATCAGGCTTTTGTAGTGAAAATTTGGTGAAAAACTACACATTTTGGCTATTTTCGCCCTAGGGTTTGACCTAGTTTGCACTCCAAGCATGTTGTGATCAATTTTGTGGATTTAAGTGACTGATATAATTGATATTATTTTATTTAACTCCTAAAATTCCTTACAACACACCTTTTACTAGGTCTTGGAATTGAAAAATCGTGAAAAATAGCCTATTTTTGCTATATTTTCACTAGGGTTTTACCTTAAGTGGCACTAAAAGCATGTTGTGTTGGGAATTTTGACACCAAGTGGCTTTTATTACTGATATTATATTATTTCCATTACCATTTACCTCACAACAACCTTTTTTATGCTCTTTTGCATTAAGTTTTGGTGAAAAAAATGCATATTTTGACATATTTTCACTATATTTTGAATTGGCATTATCTTGTATTAGCATCAAGAGTGTGTTGAGAGTGATCATATTGCTGTTTTGGACTGATATCAGACATATAATTTTCTTTACTTCATCAAAATCCTTACAACATCCTTTGTTACAATCGTTTGCATTGAAAAGAATACAAAAATCAAGCATTCGAGGCTATTTTGGGGTATATCGCTTTGCACTTACCTTTGATATATTTTTGGAGAAAATCTAAAATTTGATTTGAGTATAAAAACATGGCCTCTAATCACAACAACAATAATAGGTTCCCTCCTAGACCTTACATGAAAAGAAAAGCACCTGAAACTGAAATTATCTTTACACCTCATGATAGAACAATTGGAGACTCCGATGGACCTCTTTACATCACTATGTAAATAATGGGAAACCCTATGGATGGAACTCATATTGATCCTAATTGCATGACTAATGTTTCCACTAAGGAGTTCCTCTTTTCACATCAATTAATGCAAGGTTCTTATGACCCCTCGAACTTGACGATTAAGACACATAAGGGAACCTTTATCAAGCCTTTGGGTAAGATATCATGGTTTGATGTTGTCCCTGTTTATATCCTCTTTTGAATTAAATTGGGACACCCTTGGCTAAAAGAAATGAAATCTATCCATTCAACAATACATCATTGTCTAAAATTCCCTTTGGATGGGCGTATGATAACCGTCCCTCGCAACAAATATTAACCTTTGGTTAAGAAAAGGCATTACAAATTGAATTTTTTTGGTATTAAACTGAAATACCTATTCCTTCTATACAAGAAATGACAAAAGATAAATAGCTCGCATGTGAAGAGAACTTTATATTGAAAGGACAAGGTCCCTATGCTGAGGTTCCTCCCCTGAAATCCTTACAAGGATCGAGAGGTCATTGTCAACAACAAAATGCTTCACCATGAGAAATGAGGTTTGATCCCAATGCTTCATCTTCTAAATTGCACAAGCCTATGAAAGAGGATAGGCCTATCTTACAAGAGATAAGTGGTAAAAGAAAATGAAATAGGAAAGGAAGAGAAAGAAGAAAAAGAAGACTATCTTATGTTATAAACCTTGCCTCTCAACAAGAAAACATTGATCCTAACATTCAAACAAACAATAATGATCCTAATAATGAACAACATGATGAGTAAGACATAAATTTGGCTATGGTACCTTATGTCCCACTTTCCTCCAACATTAGGGAGTGGGAAGATGACGATGATGATTTGCTTATAGACAACTTCTAGCCTGGTAGGGGCCCCACAGGTAAGTATCTCTAACCCTTTATCTCTCTCGTGATGTGCTTCCCCCGTGATGTGTTATATATTGTTTAGGGCTCTTGGGATGACCCCTGATTCTCCCGTAAGGTCTGAGATACCAGGAGACTACCTCTATTGTGACCTTCTTCTATTTGTATCATCATTCTTCTATATTGCCTCTCTCTTTGATTTCATTTTTGTGTGTTGTGTCTTATGGACATAGTGTTGCGGTTGGTGACACTGGGGGCACCATCCTACATGACTATCCATAAGACACTTGTTTCTCCTGTCTTATTTATTGTTTCCCTTTCTCTAGTGTTTCCATCTAGTGGGCAGATGATGACAAACATTTATACTGATGCAGACCTAGTGTCCCTTTCAAGAGCAATCAAAAAATGGACTTAGTTCCTAATATGATGATGGGGTTGTATATCTTATCCGATGCTTGGCTAGTGGAAGCACTCATGCTTTCCATGTAGTGAATTTTATAATGTTTCTATCGCAATTTACAAACCTTAACAATACTGCAGCTATATGCACCTTTGTTTGTCTTTGAATCTAGCCTTGGTAGTACTCGATTCAGAGAGCTTTGTGATATAGCCTTATGGTTATCCTCAAACTCTGAATTTGTTGGATAACCTTGGTTCTTTGTGTGGTTAATCATATGCATTGATGTTGTTGTTTATCATGATTTTGTAGATACTAACATGTTTCTTGCAGAGATGTGTTTGTGGGAACATTTGGCAAAAGTTGGTGTTCCCTTTTGTGTTTTCTTCCTACCTTAACATGTTTGATATTGATATCTGATATCAACCACCTTAAGGTGGTGGCATATATAAGGTAAGCCATCTGTTGTAGATGTTAACAATGTGTTTGACCTTGGGTGCAAAGACCTGTGCAATCAGTGTATCATGCATCCTGAGCTTGTTTGCAATCAATCAATCAATCATGTAAGCCCTATGCGGAGGCGGGATATTGAGCATATCCTTTTTCTTAAGCCCTCTACTGAGACAGGGATGGTGTACTTCTCAGAGCAGATTGTATCATCCTATCATTGTCAAAAGTCCTTTGTGGAGGTAGGGAGCATTTCAGTGACTAACTCAACCCTTAAGCATGTCTTTGATGATTGTTGTGGTGAAGCCTAATCATCAGTGTGTGCCTGTAATGTGCCTGAGATGGTGATGAACCTAGAAATAGGGAACACTCCATCACTTGTCTGCCATGTTTTCTCCATGTCTTCAAGTGTGTGTGTGTCGGCGTGTCTACTTTGTTTGGCGTGTTTGTTACCCCATATACAGAATAAAGACTAACACCTTAGGGTAGTGCTTCCTACATTTTGGGAGGTTTTGCGTGTCTTGTGTGTGTGTTGTCCCATATATACAAAGACCTGTGCGATGAGTGCATCATGTATTATGGGAGGTTCGTTTACTTTCCAATACTTGCATTTGTATTTCATATATATGAAAGAAAAAGAAAAGAAAAGAAATCATTTCTGTCTTCCATGCATTAAAGTGTCTTCTATGCATTGACTGTCTTCTCCATGTTCTATGTGACTGTAACTATCTTCTTCGTGTTTTTCATGCCTGTTACTATTTTCTATGTGATTGGCGTGTCTTCTCCATTATTTTTGTGTTTGTTGTGTTTGTGACCTTACTTTAATGCATGTATGGGCCTTAGGCTTATACATACATTAAAGTGGGGGCTAAATGTAATGTCAAAAAATGTCCCCTTTGGGGCTTTTCCCTCATAAGGTTTAGCTCCTGGGTCTTTTGCATTCATTTAGGACATCTTAGTTCATAATTTGGCATCCCAATGGAATGAGCCCTAGGTAACATGACAAATGGGACCTAGGAGGACCCCTTGAGATATACCTTGTCCAAAATAGGGGGGAGGACTTGGGCACCCATGCCCTAGTCCTACCCTATTTTGGGGCGGCCCCAATTTTTGGGTGTTAGTTTATGACCGTTATTTAGGTCCTTTGCCAACACGGTAGGTTTGAATTATAAAAATATTGGTGGGAGTGTTTGTAGTTTCATATAAAAGCATGTTTAGGCATTCATTTGTAAACTAGATGGCAATTGTGATGTTCAAGTATTCTCAAGGTGATTCAAGGATTTCATTGTGTTGCAAGAGTAGACTTGTGTGGTTTGTGTGTTTGTATTTAAAGATTTGAGCATCCATTTCATCATGGAATGAAAAGAATCTTCCTTCCATGATATCTTCACTACAAGGTGACATTATATTGTGTTTTCATTATCAATTCCTTTGGTTTTTACCTTTGCCTCACAAGGGCACACACTCTCTATCTGACAACGGTGTTCGGAGACTTAAGTGTCCTTCAGGGCTTGACTAAGACAAGCCTCTAAACACCACAAGCCCGTCCTAAAGTCTTGTGATTGCAAGTTACAAGTGTCACATTTGGGAAAGGTGAAGTTGTAGGAAGGATTGGCAGACATCAAGGATTCAAGATCTGAAGAGAAGTCAGACACCGGAGCATTTCTAGGACTTGGGCACTCACACCAGTGTCCTCTATAGCTAAATTTCCAGAAACAAAAGTTACAGTGTTGATCAGTGTCGGAAGGAGGTCTAGATCCCGCAAAGAAACTGGTACCTTGGACTAGTGCACCCACACTATTATCCCTGACTGTTCCGCCTTGGAACCCCCAAAATAGGTACTCTGTGATTTGATATTGTACTTCAGTCTACAAGAGATTTTTTTTGTTATTCGTCAGTTTATTGTTGTATTTGCATAAATAGGGTTTTAATGGTCAATTGAGCATAAGAGAAGAGAAATTGATAATTAAATTCCCTAATCCTAGTTTCCCTACATCTCACAGTGATCTAGGGTATGAAAGTGAATTGCCACTCGACCCTAGATCCTTGAATGTAAAGTGAAAAGAAGGATTTAAACATCAAAACATTAAAACATTAACAAATCCAATTTTCCACTAACAACTTATGAATCTACATAAAAAAGAGAAAAGGATTATATTGAAAATCCAAAGGATAAAATTTAGGCCATCTAAGTAACTCTATCGGGGCTATGGATACCTGGTGACAATGGGGCTCTACTTAAGGGAATTGTAAAGATAACCTTGTCAGGGCTATGGATGCCTGCTAGCAACAAGGCTCTATTCCAATTGGCTAGGAGGGATGAACCCAAACTATGTACCTTAACACCAGTTACTAGTGTTTTTAACTTACTTTCAAGATGAGGATTATTAATCACATGCACACACCTGATCCATTGTCAACATTGTTATGATTATGAAAATGATATCATTCAGAAAGATCATGATGCTTATGCTTAGAGAGACTTAGAATTCTATGTTCAATGTGTCCGCATCACTTGAATTATTTGAATTTGGTTGTTTTCTTTGGTGGCAAGTTGTTGTGTGATTGTACAACACACCCCATTTTGCCTAGGCAAAATAGGGACCCAACTTTTTCTTCTACTTGTTCTTTAATTTCTTGCTTTGGGTAGTTTTGTAAAAGTCAAATGAAACAATAGTATATCACCCCTATTCATGTATGTGCCTCAAAAGGGAAGGTTAAATGTCAAAGTAGGATTCTACCAACATAAACCTCATAATTTGGAAGAGTGCAAAATTCTAAGTAGGTTTACATTTTGGATCACCCTGATATTCTTTAGGGATAAAAAGTTATGCTTGGTCAAAGTTTGGTCAAACCTAATATTCCCAGAGGGTCACATTCGCCAATATCCTGGATATTCACTAATATCCTTGATTTCTGTTTTAATGAAGAGAATCTGATATCTGCATATCCTTTAATATGTAAAAGTCAAATTTAAATGTGAAAGAACATTTGCCCATCAAGTACCCACGCATATTCCCAGAGGGTCAGCTTTCAAATATCCATCATATTTCTTAATATCCCTTACTTTCAGTAGCATGATGTTGACATCATCTTTTTCCACTTTATAAAAGGACCTAATATGATGATGATGTCATCATGACCTAGATCCAATAGGGTCATATATCTTAACATCCCTGATCTTCGTTAATATGAGGATGATTTCATCTCCTCGACCAATTTGAAATCCTATAAAAGATTCTGATGTCATCCTCACATTCTAGAATGGGGGGATATTTTATATTGTTGAGTATCTAGATATTTCTTAATATCCCTCATATTAACCATTGAGACCTGCGATACGGGGATCTCTAGTAACCAATAGAATGATGCCACGTGGCATGTTGACCTGATCATATCAACACATTATATTATCTCGATTGTTAAATGAAGATATAATGACTTGACTTTGTTCGTCAGTTGATAATTGACCATCCTCGTGATGATGTCATCCTTATCTTCTAGATATCAGTCATATATCCTAATACCCTTGATCTCCATGAATATCCATCCCTGCATTAAATGTCATTTCAACAGTAGGTTGAACCTTCAAAATTTTGAATAAACGCATGCCACTTGTTAACATCTCCAAGCCTCAGTTGTCAATCAATAGATACTAACAGGAGGGTATTAATCACACCCTAATTCACTATTGTGCTCAATTAAAAGAAAGGATTTGAGCTCATTTTGAATTTACCAAACGTTTAAGCAAAGAATTATAGACCCCTGTGAGATTATGGTGACATTACCACAACTTGTAAGCTCAACGGAATGGGATACACATTCAAACAACGAATGGAGAATGGTAATTGCAAGGTGAATGTGCTCATCTGGACATCACTTACACAGTAAAAGGATAACGAATATCAGGTACGTAATGATAAAACCCTCTTTTGTCATTTATGGTAAATGAATAGGTAAAAATAGTTTTACCAGAGTAAATTGATATGATGATGCATGAAATATACTAGAATGAAAGAATTAACACCATAAAATTCATGTGATCATTGAATCCACCACTGTACATGACATGTTAGGGTAAGATATATACATGTTTTGTTGCAGGATCTAATGGCAGTATGGAAGAATAGGTCAAACACAGAATTCTTGAAACCTATGTGCATACAGCCTGAGGGGATATCCATCAAATTTGGACAAATAAATGATACACAACTAGGAAACACAAATCTTGATGCATGGATAACAAAATTAGAGAAAGGAGGTGGGAATCCCCTGCTCATTAACATCTACAATTCAGGAATGTGGCATGCAGAGGGATTTCCTTATATAATTGACCAAAGACTGGGTGGATGCAAAGACCACCAAGATGAAGAAGAAGGGAGTGGCACTCATCATTGACAACAAAATGAAAAAACAAGAATTATCAGATGAGGAATATGATGATTTCCTCAAGGAAAAGAGGCTATCAAAAGGGGAGAGACAACAAAGTAAAATCAAGAAAGGAAATCAAGCTATTGGGGTGATAGTCATTCGTCAACCTCAACAATTGGAAGATGTAGCCTCCACATCTACTACAACATCACCTCATGCACCTACAAAACATAAGAAAATGGTTGTGAAGCCTACTCTTACTATTGTAGAGGAAGAGAGCTCAGATGGTGATCTCCTGATAAGGAAGAAAAAGAAAAAGATCCAAGAAGCACCTTAGAAGAAACAAACATCTGTTATGAGGGGGGCAATAGATACAAACCCCACTCTCCTATTAAGATTAACAGGTAGTGAAGGCATTCTAAAGAATCTGCAGCATGATTTTCCCATTCCTGATAAGAGATGAGCAATCCTTTCCATTAGATAACATAGTGGAACTATCTGATGATGATGTTGTAAATGTGGTCTCTACCAGTTCCATGGATACATTAATAAACAATACTAAGATGACCCCTCATGGCACCCCCATAGCACCAAAAGAAGTCCATCGTGAGGAGGTCGAAGTGGAGGAAATAGAAGAGGGTAACCCTGAAGTGGTGGCACAACAGATTGGATTGACAAGATTAGAGTATCAAATCACTAGCCCCGCAGTAATAGATTTGACTTATCAGGGTGATGAAGACCAAAACAAAGATAAAGACTTACCTCCAGAATAGGGAAAATTAGAAGTTAATGTACATATGGAGGATGAAGAAATGCCGGATCAAAATGATACTTAGGATAATGAGCAAATACCTGAAAGAATAATTGAAGAAGGGATGTACAAAGCCCAAGACCCTAGAGAAGTGGACACATCAAAGGATAGGGAACAAGGTCTTCAAAAGGGTGATGATCAGAGAAAAGAAGAAGAAAAGATGAATAAGAATGATCATGACGATCACCTAGATAAACCAGAACAGAGTGCTCAAGCCCCTCATGAGGATCAAGCATCACAAGATACACAGGAATGGAATGTGAAAGTACAACAAGAAACCCATGCACATGAAGAGGTCTATCATGAGGAGATTCAAGATGAACAAAGAAAAGAACCTTCACCACTGAGAGTGGAACAAAATGTAGAGTCTCATGACCTCACATTGAGCATACAGACCAGCAAGGGTCTACAGATGAAATACCATATTAGCTACAGCAGGAGGTGAATCCACCTTAGGTCAGTGATGTATTTGAATTTGATATTTATGCATTATTTTCTGCTAAAATAGTTAAGCCAAAGAAAAGGGTAAGGGCCACTTTTGTAATAAAAAGAGATCCCACCATAAGCAGAACAATAGCTCAAGTAGCTTTGCCTATAGGAGATAAAGTAAAGGGAGTGATAAGTATTAATGAATTTTAGATGACCAATATTGATTTAGGCTTTGCTACTGAAGAGCAAGAAGGCCAAGAGACAAAGGATATTATTGATTCTTTATTGAAAAGTGTGGAAAGGGTGAAAAAAAATGCAAAAGGAGCACATTGCTCAACTGGATACATTCATAAAAGGACTAATTGACCCAAATCACATGCAAGTCAGTACGGCTACCCCTTTGACCATTATATCTCAGGATGAGGTAACAGGACTGGATATCATGAAGCATAAGGCACATGTGAGGGATAATTGGTTTATTCAATTCATTTCTGAAGCAGAGAAGGTAATAAAGACCTCCCTCACTAGTTGGAATTTGCTCAACACATTGAAGAGAAAAGTGGATAAGGTACAAAAGGAGGTTGGACAGAGTTCAGTCAAAGTAGAAAAGGATCTAATTTCTCTGGCTGAAATGAAATGCATAGATGTGAAAGTACTCATATATAATAAGGTATTAAATAATCATACTTTAGAGCTATTGGGTATATGGTATGAAGATACTTAGTTTGAAAGTGATATCTTGAAGAGATGCAACACAAAACTTAGAGACATCAGTGTCAAGTTGCATCACCTCATGTCTGAGGAAATAAACATCTTGGAAGCTCTTGAGTATAAGGTAGAGGGGAAGATAGAAAATCAAAATGTTAATTTTGCAATTGAAGTTTGCCATGATAATTTTAAGCATGCGGTAGATGACCCTCTCCACCATTTTTTAGAAGATGTAGTTAAGAAATCCATGAGTATGAAAGAAAAAGTGGAAGGATATAATGAAATGTTGAATAGTAGAAAGAACAAATGGTCTGCATTACAGACACAGTTCCACTCACAAGAGAATGCTACAGCAAAGGCTAAGGTTCAAGATGGAGACAAGATTGAACGGATAATGAAGGCATATGAACCCCTCAGGGGGATCATCAGCACACATATAGGAGATGACCCATCTACTGATGATGAAGATGAAGAATGTGTAAGGATGCAAGATGATAGGGTCATATGCATCGTATGACAAAGAAATGATCAAGTACCACCAGATGGTTGCCAGCTGGCAACCTGTTCCATGTTTAACATTTGTTGACCGAGTCAAAGATGATATAGACCATTGATTTTGATAGCTAAATCCTGATCATTGGATCATTTGTAACTGCCTCCTCTCTTTGTCCTATAAAAGGAGATGGAGTGCACCTTGTAACATATTCAAAACTTAATTGAGATTAGATTGTTGAAGCCTCAGGACTAATTCTCAAAGCTGATTATAAATATACATGTCTATTGCATACTTAATGAAGAAGATCTACATTACATACAATCATATACTTTGAGTAATCTGTGGACGAATTCTTGGCTTGTACTTTGATTTGTTGCATCCCTTGGAGTGCAATTCATGTTGTGCATGTTGTCTTCACTCCTTTCCATCAAAGTTTGCATCAACCATAATTAGTTGTCGAACATCCTAGTGAACCTATGGTTTGATTTCCTTCTCTTCATGACTATATCTGGAATGTATAGCTGAATATTCACTCATTTTATTAAAGATTAGAAAGCATTCAATACGATTTGTTTAATTTCATTAAAATCATCATCACAATTGCAAATATACAGATAATTTCAAGCAAATATAAGTAAATATGCTGATATACCAAAGGAAACTAAATATTCATAGCATATTTGAGCTAATTGGCATGCATAATTTAAAATACCATTCAAATACATATAAATCTCAACAATAATCATGCAAATATCTACTTGTAGGCACACTATTTAGATGAATCCATAGTGTAGAAGGGAAAAATAATCAATAACAGTTGATGATCAGAAGAATTGATCAAACTTATAAAATATCTCCATCATCCTATTGAATTCAATAGGATTAACCTTGTTTGTTAAAAGATTTATAGAAAGTAAGTGGAAAACCAGATGTTCAGACATCAATTCTCAAAAACATAAATGTAAGGCCCGTTGAATGGAAAATAGCATGGCACATCAAACCACTAAGTAACATAAGTAGATTATGAACTAATCTATGGAGACTTGGGATCATGAATTCTCCGAATTCATCATATCTTTCAAGATGCTAAAGGTTTGATTTGTAATTCTTTATCTATGTGTGTTTATGACTAACATCATAACCAACACATCCATCACAAGCAAAGTAACCAATGGGGTTTCAAGAATGGAGATTAGTAACTTGCTAACCAAAATGAAAGAGGATAATCATAGCCATATGGCTACACAACTAGACACTCTTCACATCAAGAAGAAACAAGAAGAGGCAGATGCAATGCTAACTGAATATTGCCCCAGCTGTAGGCAGAGGAAGGCTTATTGTAAATGTTAGAGGGTGGCCAGTATCTAGCAAGAGAAGATTGAAAGGCTAGAATTACATCCATTTGAAGGGGAGGATAGGCAACTATTCTTCATAGCTCAAAGGAGACCTTGGAAACAAAGATAAGGTATGCCCTCTATTCCACTTAATTTTAATTCACCCTTTCCTGCTACAAACTAGAATTTCTCTGCTTGGAAAACTCAACAGTGCCCTAGCAATCTAAATGCATGGCAAAACCCACAATGGCCTACTCCACAAATTGGTTGGAACCAACAATAGCCAATCCCATGGCCTCAATAAAACTTCCAAGGTCCCAATTATAACCCTAGTGGCCTACTCAGCAGTAGCAGTGGCAGCCTCAATGGAACAAGGGCCAACAATGGAAGCAAAATGCATATTTCCAGCAACCTATGATTCCATCTCAACCACAGTAGCCAGCCATAATGCCACCATCAACACCTTAAAATCCACCTCCTAAACCTACCCAAATCCCTACCCAACCTATACTTGAACCTAACAACAAGCCTGTTCAATAGGCTTATACTAACAAGGTGATGCAATATCCCACCTATGGGGTGGAAGTGAGTAATATTCATCTCAGATCATTGAAGCAACCTGCAGGTCCTTCATCTCCCCAAATTATAGAACTTGAAGATGAAGAAACCACAAAAGAGGCCTCAGATAAACCACCCATGGAACCTAAATCAATTCAGGAACCTTAGACCATTTCACATCCTAAGCCTCCTTTCCCTGAATTCTTGGCTATCCAAAAACAACCAGTACAGTCTGAAAATGACCTCATAGGCCAGTTGCAAGACATAAGCATAAGGATTCCCTTAATCCAAGCCATCAAAGATATTCCCATCTACACTAAGACTATCCGAGATCTCTGCATCAAGAAACCAAGAAGAAAGAGAATAGACCCAAAGACAGTTCATGTTTTGGGCAACCTAGGTGACATAATGTTGGGGAACATAACTGTTCCCAAATATACATATCTAGGTAGTCCAGTAGTGGATGTCAAAATCAATGGGACTCTAATTAAGAATACTCTGATAGATTTAGGTGCTACAATTAATGTAATGACCAAGGAGACAATGCAGACACTCCAATTGAACAACCTTAGGCCTACTCAGATAGTCTTTCAATTAGCTAATAGGTCCACAATCAAACTTGGAGGAGTCATTGAGGATTTGGTCATTGCATTAGATTCTTGTGAATACCCTGTTGATTTCATAGTCCTGTATCCAAAGGTTAATCTTGTTGGTTATCCTCTTATACTAGGAAGACCATGGCTTGCCACTACTGATGCATTTATAGATTGGAGGTTTGGTAACATGATCATATCCAATGGGACTGTGACCAAGAAATTGGTTTTATATCCGCCAGCACAACCATACCATGAGCTCGAGCAGACCATTTGGCCTACCCTGGAAGATGAGGATAGCTATTCCTTGCAAACCTTAATGACTATTGAATGTAGCCCCTTATTGGATATTCAAGATGAAGATGAGTTAATTGCTCACATTATACAAAATGTCTATGGGAGGCACCCGCAACAATAGGACTGTCTATCATGCCTACAAGACCCCTTGAGTAGCATAATACCCAGCAGTTCCTTAGAGGAAGTATCCCAAATATTTCATGCTTTATTACCCCAGCAATGCTTACCAATATTACCTAGCCTTGATTTGTCTTCTATACAAGAATTATCCAAACATTAGAAACTAAGCCACAAAGGATGTTGACTATTAACAATGCATTGACTGATGAACAACAACAATCCCTGCATGAAGTATTACAGACACACTCAACAACATTTGCTTGGGATTACAGTGACATGAAAGGCATTGATCCTTCCTTATGCATGTACAAGATATACATTGATGATGTCTATAGGACTATCAGGCAACAGTAGAGGCGCATGAACCCCGCTCTCAGAGAGATAGTGAAAATTGAGCTTCAAAAGCTTTTGGATGTAGGCTTTATATACCCCATTTTAGATAGTGAATGGGTTTCACCATTGGTTATAGTGCCCAAGAAAGGTGGCAAATGGAGAGTTTGTGTTGATTACAAAGAACTTAATACTGCTACCAGAAAAGATCACTTTCCATTGCCATTTATTGACCAAGTTCTTGACTCTTTGGCAGGCAAGAAATATTTTTCCTTTCTTGATGGTTTTAGTGGCTATAACCAAATCAAGATTGCACCAGAGGATCAAGATAAGACAACGTTTAATTACCCTTGGGGGACCTATGCATATTCAGTCTTAACCTTTGGTTTGTGTAATGCTCTAGCCACATTTCAAAGAGCAGTCCTTAGTATTTTCTCTGATTTTGCCCATGCTAGCATGGAAAGTTATATGGATGACTTCACCACATATGGTGAAACATATGATTAAGCTTTACACAACTGGAGAAAGTTTTGAAGAGATGCACAAAGCACAACCTATCTTTGAGTAATGAAAAGTGTTTTTTGATGATGACACAAGGCATAGTTTTGGGACATTTTATCTCAAGTACAGTTATACAAGTTGACCCAAAGAAGATTGAAATTATCTCTACCATGCCTATTCCATAGAAATAGAAGGATGTAAGGAGATTATTGGGACATGCAGGTTATTACAGGAGGTTCATTCAGGATTTTAGCAAAACTGATGCACCTATGTTTACTCTGTTGACAAAGGATAGTGAATTTGAATGGACACCAGATTGTTAGACTTCCTTTGAAAAGCTAAAAGCATCCTTGACATAGGCTCGAGTTCTCAGAGGTCCAAATTGGACACTACCTTTTCACATCCACACAAATGCATCAGACTTTTCTATTGGAGCAGTTCTAGGCTAGCAAGAAGGAACTAAGGAGTATGCAATATACTAATACTATGTAAGTAAAAATTTGCAAAGAGCTGAGTTAAACTACACTGTGATAGAAAAAGAGATGTTGGTAGTTGTTTATGCCATCAACAAATTCAAACCCTACATTACTGGTTATAAAGTGTTCATACACACAAATCATGTAGCAATCAGACATTTAATGAATAAGACAATAGTGGGTGGAAGACTTGTAAGATGGATGTTGTTATTGTAAGAATTTGACATCACCATAGTTGACAAGCCAGGTAAGGCTATTGTAATTGCTGATTTTCTATCTAGATTGCCTACACAATCAACAGAAGGAGTGGATGATGACTCTTTTCCTGATGAGCATCTCTTTGATCTCAACATACACACCCCTAGTATGTAGATATAGCTAATTATTTGGTTTCAGGGAAGATTCCAGGTTACTTTTCTCCAAGAGAGAAAAGGCAGCTAGTTCACAAATGTTTTCCTTATTCTTGGATTCCTAGATTCCTAGATTCCTATTCTATACTGGTCCAAATAATATTATGAGATGTATCAGAGAGGATGAGGTGTTTGATATATTGAGGGCCTGTCATGATGAACCTTGTGGGGGACATTTTGTAGCCAAAAGGACAACCTTCAAAATATTGACAATAGGATATTACTGGCCAACACTTCATAAAGATGTTGTCAAGTATACTAGAAGTTGTGATAGGTGTCAGAGGATGGGGAGACCTACAAGAAGTGATGAAATGCCTTTGTAGCCACAAATCTCATTAGCTCCTTTTGATAAGTGGGGGCTGGATTTTGTTGGTCCCATCTCTCCTACTTCAAACAACAAGGAATATATCCTGGTATGTACTAATTACTTAACCAAATGGGTGGAAGTTAAAGCCTTGTAGTTTGCTAGAGATGGCAATGTGGCAAAATTCTTGTATGAGGACATCTTCACTAGATATGGTATACCAAGGGAGGTAGTGATTGATCAAGGCCCACAATTCACATCATATTTAATCACTATAGTGGTAGAGGAATGTCATATTAGACACAAGAAGTCCACTCCCTACCATCCTTAGGCTAATGGTCAGGTTGAAGTAACCAACAGAGAAATTGAGAACATCTTGACAAAGACAGTACAACTTCATAGAAGAGATTGGGTTTCTAGGCTACCAGAAGTTGTTTGGGCATATAGAACTACATGGAAGACAACTACAGGGTTTACACCTTATGAATTGGTCTATGGCAAGACAATAGTCCTGACTATAGAATTTGAATACAAAACCCTGAGGACAACAGTGGAATTAGGGATGGATTTGATAGCAGCTCAATAGGATAGACTACAACATTTGAATGCTCTAGATGAAATCTGATTAGAAGCCATCCATCACACAAAGGTCATACAAAAACAAAGAGTCAAATGGCATGAAAAGTATATCAAGGCTAAAGAATTCACAACTGGCGATTGGGCACTCCTCTATGATTCAAGATACAAGGACTTCAAGGGCAAGCTTCAGTCTCATTGATTGGGACCTTATGAGATTAAACAAGTCTTTCCTAACGGTGTAGTCCAATTATAGACCATTGATGAGGTTAAGTTTTCATTGCTAGTAAATGGACATAGGATGAAACTGTATAAGAAGCCACTTCGGAAGGATGAATTTCTTGTTTCTCTAGCTACTTAGTATGGTACTCCTACAACTCTTGATGAAGGTTCTATAACACCAGCTAATACACCGTCAGATGATGATCCACCAATCCTGTCTAGTGATGCAGAGGTTGAGTTACAATACTCAACCCCTGTCGCTGAGACCTAATTTTTCATGCTTTATAATTCACATGCACACACAACACATTATCCGTGATGACCACAGTCAACTTTAGAGGGACCTATTTTTCACTCTCTGAGGGACTTGTTTTCCACTCTCTGAGGGACCTATTTTTTAACATATAGTAAGGACCTATTACAGTTGGGACCTGGTATAATGTTTTTGTACACATTCGGTCAGGACCTATACTGCGGGTGCCTATAGCAACAAGTGTTTGTAGAAATTTTCAACACTTTGGCAAAATTCCATTCTTCTTTTCGCACATTTCATTCTTTATACATGTACTTCATCCATTTTCAATAAACCAATGGTTACGGCATGCTTGTTCAAATCACATTCACAAGTTGTCACATCAACTATTGTGATATGTCACATTACATAAATTTTGACGTACCTGCCACCCTCCCATCTACTCTATGCATATCACTCTACTCGTGCCTAATAAATGCCAAGTACGTGATCTCTAGTTCCAAGGAATGCCGCTTAATGCTCTCCATAATAGACGCACATAAGGTAACCTTTAATGATTAACTTAAAATTTCTATTTATATTCATTATTACTTATTGTTTATTTCATGCATGTGGCAATATATCACCCCTTTCCATGTAATCATTACTCTTTTATCCTTGCAAATTCATTCATGAAGTTTGGTCACTTCACCTTTTAGTTGGGGGGAGGGGTATATGGTCAGTTATTTTTAGTTTTTGCCACCAAGTTTTTAGAAGCTGTCAAGGTTTTCATGAGCCATTTTTCACAATAGTCGACCTACCCTAAATTGTGAGCTTGTTGTTTCCCTGTGAATGAGCTACAATTTCAAAAAATTTCATATAACAAAGAGCTCTAAAGCTACAGTTGGGGGCAGGAGAATTGAAAGGTAGTGTTCTGAAGGTGGTAGAATTGAAATTAGGCAGAACTCATAATTGATAAGAGTGCATAATATAAGTGCAATGGGGGGTGATGTTGTCAGAAGAAAGCCATTGATGCATAGGGAGATATTAGAGGATGTATTGGTTCTACCACTCTTTACCAGAGTGGGGTGGTTAGACTACTTTCTGAAATTAACGGAGTATGATAATGAAATGGCAAGGGATTTTTTAGCAACATTGCATTATGATGAAGCAATAGTTAGGGGATTGGTTATGGATGCCTCTGAAATAGCTATTGCCCAAGTCACTGGATTACCATGTACAGGGTCTAAGTATCCAACTCATGCTGATGCAACTGCAGCGAGGGAAGAATTTTGTGAGTGTGGAGAGAACCTAGACTTGACCACACAAGGTACAAAGAGATTATCCCTTCCATTCTTTCGGGGGAAATGTGCTTCATATATTATCAAATATATTACTTGTGATGGTCGACATAATTTGTTGTATACTACATATTTTAAGTTGCTGAATCACCTACATCATGACAAGATGGCTAATGTTCCCAATTATCTTTATAATATGTTGAAAATAATGGAATTTGAGTATTAGAAAAGGAGAACAGAGACTACATTGTCCCATCATTGTTTGATAGCTCTACTGGTTAAAAGGAGTTTGAGAATTCACCATCCATAGGTTGATTGTGATGCTTTTAAACAATGCAAGGATATTTTAGAATTATTGGAAGTAGATGAACCTCAATAAGAACCTGATGTTGAACTAGATGTTGAACCTGACATTGAACTAGATGTTGAACCTGAAGTTGAACCTGAACAGGAAGAGCTAAATCCTCACCTCCTAACCCTAAACCTATGAGAGGAGCTATGAGAAGTGATGCTTCTACTTCTTCTAATAAAAAGAAGAGTAAGAAGAATGTAGAGAAGCATAAGGGTGCTGAGAAAGAGAAGAGTACAAGGGAGAGGAAGAAGAGGGGAAGTAAGAAAAAGAGAAAAAGTGAAGAAAAGCCAAAAACTGTCACACCTAGGTGTTCAGGAAGATTAAAGAGACAGAATGTGGGAAAAAGAGTTGATAAGGAACAAGGGGAAGTAGAAGAGGAAGAAGTACAACAATAGCAAGATCCAACACTGTTGGACATAGCTTCAAAAAAGGAAGGAAATGTCCCTGAGAATGCTCCTACTGATGCCAGTATACCCTCTAAGCGAAGAAGGTACATTTTTTCATCTTCTAGTTTTGATTCAGAAGACATTTTTAGTGCAAAGAAGATGGGAAAATTAGTTCCTAGTACCCCTGCTAAAGAAATTTTTGATGTTACTAGAAATAAGGATGAAATTTTTGATTGTGGAAAAGAAAAAGAGTTATTGGAAGATAGAAATATAAGGCAAGAACTTCAAGAAGCCTTGGATAGGATAAAACAATTAGACGAATAAGTGAAACAGTATGAGGAAAAGGATAGGGAAAAAGAGATAAGAATACAAGAGTTAGAAGAGAAAATTCAAACTTATGGTCATGGAACTAATATGGATCTATTAGCACAGGTGGTTGAGAGTAAAATGGAAAATGAGGGAATAGAAGCACCAATTCTGCAGCCTCTTGTAATAAGACCTCCAACATGCCTCACTGTTCTATCTTTGGGTTTTGAATTGATAAAGTTCAATAATGAATTCAAGCAAGAAAAAGAAAACTAGGAGAAAGAGAAATAGATTCTTAATGCATCATTAGAATGTAAAAACTCTGAATTGAGAAGGTTGGAAAGGAAGTTGATAGAGGTAATTGATAGAGAAATTCAAATCATTGAATGCAGACCCCCACCTAGAGTTTATGCATTGTTTCTTAAAGAAAAATTTCTCAGTTTTCAGTTTAATAGATTCATTAATGATCAGCCTATTTCTATCTATTCAAGGCATAATTGTTTTTAGTTATTTCAAGAAGTCAGTCTGGAGGAACAAGATCAGTTGTGTGAATATTGTTTGCACAATTACTTGATGGCAGAAGATACAGAGTGGAACCCCTTGATTTATGTTGGGGATTTTCAAGTTAGAGAACTGTTATCTTACTTCAGGAATGAGCAGCTTAGAGGGGAACTAATGGATAGGTATGAAGAACAAGAAATGAAAGTGTCACTGCAGATTAGGAAAGAATCCTTAAATCCCAATGTGAGCCTAACCCAATGGTTAGTACTCCTCTCCCATAAGGATCTAGGTAAAGTAATTATGGATTTGAGACTCAGGGATTATAGAAGGATACAATAGTTAGCAGTGTCTATTATTCAGAAATGTCAGAGGTATGTGCAAAATAGATGGGATAGTCTGACCCCAGAATTGCAGAAGAAAGAGCCCTAGTCTTTCCACCATTTCATGACTATGTTTGAGAGATTGCGCAGGTACATCCAGATCTTAGAGAAAAGAGGAGTGGCATGGCTACCCCTTACTTATCACCCTCCTATTCTCCTTTATCTAGTACTATACTGGGTAGGAGGAAAAGGTGATGAGTGTAGGAGTGCCGAATCAGTCAGGATGGATAGACTTGCATGCTATAATGGTGTTTATCTCAAGTAGGGACAGGGGCTCAGAGAGGTTATGGACCTTAGGTAGGTTACTTTGCATTATAATATTTTCCCCTAGGTGTTTAATTGAGTGTTTAGCTTGAGGAAAAACAAAAGTCTAGTTGGGGGGAAATGATGGGTTCAAATATTGGCTTCTTTTATGTTATTTTTATATGCTTTTAAACTTTATGCCTATGATATTCCAGATACTTTTCCAAGACATTACCATCATAATATGTTGTCTTTTTATATATTCTGCAAACCTTGAACCTATTCTGTCAATATGAAACATGGTGATAATATTTGTCAATTGAATGAGTTAGACATGAGTATGTATGCATATAGACGAGATTTTATATTTTAATTATGAAGGTCATTTTCATGCATATGTTCTATGGATTAACCCTTGTGTAGCAGCGAGTATGTGGCACCGAGGAAAGGAGAATTCGCATCACATTGCAAAACAGGGCATTAAAGGAAGTCACAGTCAAGCACTAACTGAAGCTAAATGTGATCATTATGGAAGAATAAATATAGAAGAAGAAGACTTGTTCTAGGATTCTAATCGCAGCTTATGTGTTTCACATATGAGCCGTTCTATAGGAATTTTTATTTGAATAGGACTATGCTTCCTTTGTTCAGTTAGAGTTAATAATGTTAGGGTTAGGGTAGATCAAAGCAATAAACACTAACAATTATATGTAGATTAAATAACCTAAATATAACAATGAGGAATAATACAAAAGAGATCAATACAATAATTTAATGTGGTTCACCCAATATGGGCTACATCCACAGAAACTCAGCCATCCAATGATTTTATTATCCAGTGCAAAACAAATTACAATCTCGCGAATACATCGTTGTACCATACATCCCATCTACTTATAACAAGCTTTTAGGAAGCTTCTAGAATTAGGGTTTTGCAATGTCATTTTTCTTTTGTCAGTTAACAAAAATTAACAACCGACTCTGATCGTGCAAAAAGAGGGAAAAAAAATTCTCGAGGGCTGTGTCCCCAAACCCCGGTGAGGATACATAACCTGTGTACAGTACTTCCATGATCAGTCGCCACATACCAACAAATAAATCAATCTTAGTCTATATCCTAGTATCTAGGAATAGATTGATGGTTGAATGTAGTTGGTAGTTGCATCAAACTCTCTCGTTTCTGTATAAGTTAGGAGGGATGAGTTCGATGTCAAGTTAGTTCTTTCCAAGTTACTTTATTTTATAATTGCTCAGCTATTACTCTATTTTTCCATGCTGGAAGATCCAGACATGGTTTATAGAATACAATCTGAGAAGATTTTGTTTATGATATGAATTGAATACAACTATGTGTTATGAGAATGTGTGTGAATCTAAAGTAGATTTGATTTGCAATTAAGTGAGATAGTCCCTTGAGCTGGCCACTCGATCTTCACTTCATCTATTTCCTTATTTTTTTATGCATTTCTAGTTAAAGTTGTGACACTGCTATTTCATAAATTGCATTGTGAGTTAAGTTGCTATTTCCAGTAGTTGTGATTCATGAATAAGTGCATGCTTTGTCTACTGTAAGTCCTTCGTAGGTTAGTGTTAGTTCTTTTATCATTTCAAATATTTTGAGTTAATTTTGTAATTTCCTGTTGAATACAGATATCTATAACTTATGCTATAGGTACCCGTAGCCACTAGGTTTTGTAGTTGTTTTTACTATTTTTGTATTTATGAGAATTCCAGCCAAGTAGAATACTCTGAGTAGGTTCAGAAAAGATAGTTTAGGATAGATAAGAGTCTTGAAGGCATATATAATGTAGGTACCATCATAAGCTTATGCTCCTTGGTTGATAATTTAATGTATGAAGTACAATGATAGAGTGGATTATTCATATAGGTTTACCCCTGAATTATGTTAAGTCTACAACACATTAGTTTTCCTCTACACACTGCATGACCCACAAAATGAATTTAGCATTCAAATTTGTGAGCAAGTTTCCTGCAGTATCAAAAGTTGAAGATCTAGTCTGTGAGCTCTACTACTATTTTTGTCGAAGTCACAAATAGTTTTTGGAATTTCAAAATTTTGTTCAGGGAATAAATGTAGGAAACAAGCTTCTTAAGGATGTTGATACCAGATGGATGTCCTTGCATGAACCAATGAAAATAGTTTTAGGAGAATATCAATCCTTGATTGGAGTAATGTACGAACATCGTTCCATATTTGACAGGTCTCCTGACCTCTTACACAAGTTAAGTGACATAGAGACACTCCTTAGTTTAACTATATTCTTCCCATTCTAGAGGAAATGAACATGCTTGTGAAAAAAGCCCAAGAAAGAACTATGTATATTTCATAATATACTAAACTACGTAGAATTATATGCATGGCCCTCGATAGTCTATATCTATTAGACCAGTCATTCATAAGTCCAAAATTTAGTAGCTAACACTTGATAAACAATATGACCAATCCTGCTATTTTTTTACAGCTTAATGAAAGTAGGGAGTTATGTGTCTCTGTACAGGGATATGAAATACCAATGCACTATTTTAACAAGGTCAGGCGCAATATCAAAGAACAACTTGTTACAAGGGAATCTTTTGAAAAGATTGTTAATTTTGTAAGTACTACTTTAATAATATTGCAAAATCTCTTTCCTCAGAGATTAGAGATCGACTCCCTCATGAAGAATTTCTTCAAGCCACCTCTATTGTGTATCCTCAATATTGGGTCAACTGTCAACCAAATGATTTTCATAACAAGATAAAGACCTTAATTGATGCAGGGACTTCCGGAGGTCATAACTTTTGACTCAGATGTGGGTTTTCTATGAAATTTTACAGGTGGATGTATTATGAGGTGACATGTGGTTTCCCAACCCACCCTAGTTGGTTGGAACCCATCTTGGCACTTTTTTGGGGCTTGAAACTTTCATCTTGGCCCTCAAAATGGCAATTTAGTGTTTTTTCCTAGTTTTTTAAAAGTTGCTTTTTTAATAACTTGAAACTCATGTTTCAAATTTAGGATGTTAGTTGGCTTTTCATCCTACCTTAGTTTTAGGAAGTTTTTGGGAAAAACTAGATTCTTGAGATATGAATGTAAAATTACCTAAAACGTCAAAATCTGCCAATTATCAAAATCTGCCAAAAAAGGTAATTTTTTTAATTTTTTTATTTTCTTGGATATAAGAGAGTTTTATCTCATTGTAGCAGTAGAGTTGGTGAATAGAAGTTTTTTTTTCCAGTTTTACAAATCTTTGGCTCTCACACATGATTAATGGCACAATTTTATTGAGTGTATGTTGTTGGCTACATCATCTAGTATCAAAGCAGGAACATGGTTGGGAGAGGAAGAGGACGAGGTGGTCTTGCCCAGATACATAGAGAAATGCAAAATCTACAAAGGCAAATAGAAGAACTTACAACATGGATGGAAAACCAAAGATTGGGTAGAGGAGGAGATGAATCTGATGAAGAGATAGGTCGAGGATGTGTAGATCAAGATATAGAACATGAAGAAGAAGAATTAGAAGGCATGAGTTTTGAAGAGAGGATGCTCAGGGCCTTAGAAGGGAAAAATGAAGGGGTCAAGGTAGATGTTTCAGATTATGCAGGCAGTCTTAAACTAGAGGAGTTGATAGACTAGTTGAATGACATGAGAAATTTTTTTGAATGGAAATTCATGACAGAGGAAAAGAAGCTCAAATTCACATGCACCAAATTAAAGGGTCATGCAATGATTTGGTGGGATCATCTTCAAAAGGAATGAATAAGGAAAGGCAAGGATAAGATTAGGACATGGAATAAAATGGAGAAGAAGTTGAGAGAAAATTTTTTGCCCATAGATTATGTGCAAACCCTTTTTCGTAGGTTTCAAAATTTAAAGCAAAACCTCTCTTCTGTGCAAGATTATACAAATGAGTTTTATATGTTGTCTATATGTATAGAGCATCAAGAAATTGATGAACAGATGCTTACTAGATATGTGAATGGCCTGAAATTCTCTATTCAAGATTAATTGAGCATGCATTGACTCAACAGTATGGAAGAGGCTTACCAATTGGCTCTAAAGGCTAAAGAAAAACAAAATAGATAGTACCATCAGAGGAATAGAGGAGGAAGAAGGGGTACATCAACCCCATTTCAAGGAGGTTTGAATCATGGTAGGGGAGAGTCATCCCATGGATTGGAAAAACAAGTAGACGCTTGACAAGATCCTTTGAATCAAGAATGAGGAAGGGGATTTCAAAAAGGTAGAGGTTATGGTAGTGGTAAAGGATGGGAAAAATAGAGAAGGCCTTTCACTTGTTTCAGATGTGGAGAAGAAGATCATAGGGCATTTGAATGCTCAAACTATAACATGCAAGAAAGAAATCAAGGAGGACAACCTAGGGTGAACCTGATTCAAAAGCAGCATGAAGTGGAAGGGATGGAACTAGAGGTTCCACCAGATGTGGGAGAAAGTCTCATGATGAGAAGAGCAATGGTGATTCCAGAGAAGGAGAAAACACAAGCCAAAAACTCTAATGGTTCATGGCTTCGAACCAATATCTTCAGAACCAGATGCACTTTAGGTGGCAAGGTATGTCAAGATATTGTTGATGGAGGTAGTTGTGAAAATATGGTTTCTAAAGAAATGGTAGAAAAATTAAATTTACACTGTGAAAAAAATCCTTATCCTTACTGCATTGCATGGTTTAAAAAGGGAAATGAAGTCATTATTGATAAAAGATGCCTAATTAAGTTTAGCATAGGGAAGATCTATCAGGATGAGATATGGTGTGATGTCATCCCAATGGATGCCTATCATGTGTTATTGGGAAGGCCATGGTAGTATGATATAAAATTTATGCATGATGGAGAGAAAAACACATACACCTGTTGTAAACATGGCTCTAAGGTGATTTTATTACCTCTCAAGGATAAAGGAAAAGGTGAGACCATGTTGTCTGAAAGAGATCTTGTTAAAGAAATGAAGGTGATAGGGTGTTGCTATGCATTAGTAGTGAAAAAAGGTGAAGAGGAAGACATTTTAGTTCCCCAAGAAGTAGCAAAGGTATTGAAAGAATTCGTTGATGTTTTGCCTGATGAATTGCCTGATGGTCTACTGCCAAAGAGAGATATTCAGCATCATATTGATTTGATTCCAGGAGCAAATCTACCCAACCAAGTAGCTTATAGGATGAATCCAACACAACATGCAGAGTTGAATAAGCAAGTAACATAACTCATAAGTAAAGGTGTGGTGAGAGAGAGCATGAGCCCATGTGCTGTACCTACATTGTTGACCCCAAAAAAAGATGGAACATGGAGGATGTGCACTGATAGCAGAGCAATTAATAAGATTACCATCAAGTATCAATTTCCTATACCTCGTATGGCGGACATGATGGATGTCCTTGCAGGGGCCAAATATTTCAGCAAGATCAACCTATGAAGTGGCTACCACCAAATCTGGATCTGAGAAGGGGATGAGTGGAAGATAGCCTTTAAGACTAGATATGGATTATATGAGTGGATGGTTATGCCATTCAGGTTATCAAATGCACCTAGCACAATTATGAGATTGACGAACACTATACTATGACCTTACATTGGTAAGTTTGTGGTAGTTTATTTTGATGACATTTTGGTATTTAGTAATAGCAAAGAAGAGTACCTACAACACTTAAGGATCATCTTTGGTGTGTTAAGGAAGGAGAAGCTCTATGGCAATTTGAAGAAGTGTAGGTTCATGCAGGACAGTTTGGTTTTTTTAGGCTTTTTTATTTCTAAAGATGGTGTCAGAATGGATCCAGAAAAGGTCAGGGCAATTCTAGAATGGCCTAGTCCAAGCAGCATCATAGAGGCAAAAAGTTTTCATGGATTGGCCACTTTCTATCGAAAGTTCATTCAAAATTTTAGTAGTATTGTAGCTCCTATAACAGATTGTACCAAAGGAAGGGAGTTTGTATGGACCAAGGATGTTGAGGAGAGCTCTAAGTACTTGAAGCAAAAGGTAACAGAAGTACCTATACTTGCATTGCCAAATTTTGATAAGGTATTTGAAGTAGAATGTGATGCCTCCCATGTGGGAATAGGTGATGTGCTTAGCCAAGTTGGAAAAGCTATATCTTTCTTTAGTGAAAAGCTAAATGAAGTGAGAAAGAATTATTCTACTTATGATTTGGAATTTTATGTAGTTGTTCAAGCATTGAGGCATTGGAGACATTATCTAGTTCCCCAGGAGTTTGTATTGTTTACAAATCATATTGCACTGAGATACTTCAACACAGAAAAAATTGAATAGTAGGCATGCCAAGTGGGTCTCTTTCTTGTAGGGTTACAATTTTGAGTTGAAGCTTAAGTCTAGAAAACAAAATTAGGTTGCAAATGTGTTAAATAGGCATGTTACACTTTTGACCACAATGGAAACTGAGGTGATTGATTTTGATGCCATCAAAAATTTGTATGAGTCTGATGATGATTTTTGGGAGATTGTGGAACAATTGAAGGCACCAGTATCTGGTAACTTGGATCACTTTAAGGGTGAATATTTTATGCAAGATGGGTATCTATTTAAAGGAAAACAACTATGCATACCAACTCGCTCTATGAGGGAAACCATTATCAGAGAATTTCATAGTAGTGGGTTGGTTGGACATTTTGGCAAGGACAAGACAATAGCCTTGATAGAAGATAACTATTACTACCCAAGGATGAAAAGGGATATAACTAAGTATGAAATAGGGTGTCGAATCTGCCAAGTTGCTAAGGGACATTCATAGAATATAGGGTTGTATATGCCATTACCAGTACCAACTGCACCATGGATAGATTTGAGCATGGACTTTGTGTTGGGACTCCCATATACTCAATGAGGTAATGACTCCATTTTTGTAGTTGTTGATAGGTTCTCCAAGATGGTTATTTTATTGCTTGTAAGAAAACTAATGATGCAACGAGGGTAGCAGAGTTATTTTTTTTCGAAGTTGTTCGACTACATGGTGTTCCAAAGACTATTACCTCTGATAGGGATACCAAATTCCTCAGTCATTTTTGGAGGACTTTATGGAAGAAGATGTGGACTAAGTTACATTTTAGTAGTGCTTATCATCCTCAAATGGATGGGAAAACAGAGGTAGTCAATTAGAGTCTAGGAAATTTGTTGAGGTGTATTGTTGGAGAAAAGCCAAAACAATGGGATGTGGCATTACCCCAGGCTGAATTTGCATATAATAGTTTTGTTAACAGATCAATGGGAAAGTCCCCTTTCCAGATTGTGTATGGTAGGAATCCTTAGGGTGTTCTAGACTTGGTACATCTACCAATGAAATATAGGGTCAGTGATGATGGGGAAGCATTTGCAGAACACCTTCAGCAGTTGCAGAAAGATGTGAGACAAAAGTTGCAAGACAGTAATGAGATGTTCAAGTATACAATGGCTACTAGTAGGTGACATCAAACATTCAATGAAGGTTACTTAGTGATGGTATATTTGAGAAAAGAGCGGTTTCCTACTAGAACATAACACAAGTTGAAATACAGGAAAATTGGTCCTTGCAAAATTACAAAGAAGATCAATGATAATGCATATGAGGTCATTTTACCATATGACCTCGATATTTCTCCTATGTTTAATATTTCTGATTTATATGCATTCCATGGTGAGGATGATGCTGAAGATAGTCAACCAGAAGTGGTATGGCACTACCACATTCCCCATAAGAAGAAGGAAAAGATTGCACAGGTTCTTGATAAGAAAACTATCTACACTCGGCAAGGGCATTACAACAAGTATTTAGTACAGTGGGAAGGATTGGCACCAACAAATATCACGTTGATTACAGAGTGGGAAGGGCAGAGGTTAGATCCAGTCAAATGGCAGCAGTTCGAAGACACTCACTTGCAGGAGCTGCGTTCTTTTCAACCAGAGGAGAATGATGTAGGGACTTCCGGAGGTCATAACTTTTGACTCGAATGTGGGTTTTCTATGAAATTTTATAGGTGGATGCGTTATGAGGTGGCATGTGGTTTCCCAACCGACCTTAGTCGGTTGGACCCCGTCTTGGCACTTTTTCGGGGCTTGATACTTTCATCTTGGTCCTCAAAATGACAATTTAGTATTTTTTCCTAGTTTTTTAAAAGTTGCTTTTTTTAATAACTCGAAACTCATGTTTCGAATTTAGGATGTTAGTTGGCTTTTTGTCCTACCTTAGTTTTAGGAAGTTTTTGGGAGAAAAATGGATTTCTGAGATATGAATGTAAATTACCTAAAATGGCAAAATCTGGCAATTGTCAAAATTTGCCAAAAAACATAATTTTTTTATTTTTTTGTTTTCTTGGATATAAGAGAGTTTTCTCTCATTGTAGAAGTAGAGTTGGTGAATAGAAGTTTTTTTTTCCAGTTTTCCAAATCTTTGGCTCTCACACATGATTAATGGCACAATTTTATTGAGTGTATGTTGTTGGCTACATCATTAATGAATCATTTCAAAAGTATAGAATTGGATGGACAAAAAATAGAACGAATTATAAATAAATCTAAGATTACAGAGCAATTAGCTTGTTTTACAACATCAATGAAGGAACAGTTTAAACTCATGGAGGCTCCCTACCAAAATGGATCGATAACAAAGCTTTGGGCAACCTTAGTTCAAAGTGAAATATTATGTGATTCAATATCAAATTATTTCAAACTTACTAATTTATGTCAAACCATGATATTGGGGTCGGTGGAGGATGAGAGAGTTTTCAGTGCATTGGGGTTCTTGAAATCAAAGATAAGAAACAAACTTGATCTGAATTTGGAAAATTGCTTGAGAATGTATACAACTAGATATGATATTCAGAGTTTTCCTTTTGAAAGGGCACTCACAATTTGGAGGTCCATGTGTGAAAGAAGATGGTTGTACAACACTTCAAACAATAATAGTACATATGGCAGTGATAAAATGAATAACACATGTAGTGGTAATGGTGTTGATGAGATGCTCTTAAGTGGAGATATGGAGATAGAAGAAAATGAAGAACATGATCAAGATGACACTAGATCTCATGGTGAGAGGGAGGAGAGTCAGGGATGATTTGGCAATTTGAAGGGATTTAGTAGTTACTAACTTACTAGGTATTTATACTGTATTTCATATTCCAAACCCCAAATAGTTGCTGATTATATTTTATTTTTCTATCAATATCACTGATGTACATATTTTATTTTTGATTTAAAAATTAATAATCTCATATTATTATTGTGTGATACTGATAATTTTTACAAGCATTCAACTAAATGCACAGTAATCAACAATAGTAGTATATTAATATACAACATTAGAAAATATTTAATGTGTATCTAGAAACTAGAAATTTCCTGAAGTAGGCAATTAAATAATATAGATACTTTGAACACATAAATGGATTTCAGTCTTATATTGATTTTCAAATGAAGGAATACATAGAAGTATTACAATTAGATTGTACAATAACTTTCTCAAAACTAACTCTACATAATGCTCTATTGGAAACACATATTACCAAAATATTTTATCAGGTTTGTAGCATGCTCCACTCTTCATTCTGATGGAAGTGCAATTTGTCTTAACTCATGGTAACTGAGTTGTAAGTGTGTTAACAATCTATAATTGATACTAGTACTTGACTTGAATGTATCAATCAAAGTTGCATTCAAGGTTATCAGTGGTTTGATAGAATCTAAAATGTTTGCCTCATCAAGATTTTGAGGAAACTGATCCTTATCCAACTTCATTTTATCCTCCATCTTGTTTTTGAAATCAACCTTTCCAATGTATCGGTATGATGGGTCAAAATCCATTAGAAAACCAATCTTTTTCAAATATACGTCCTTTGTTTGCAGCCTCTTTGTCAATATTGCAGCTTGTTCCAAAAGTACATGCGCTTCTTCCAAATTTGTACATTTTTGAATGATAGATGAGGCCTTTATTGTGGCATCAATACTGTTCTAAATTCCTTTGGATTCTATTTCTTTGTCACTAGTTTTGTAGATTGATTGTAAAATTTGGTTTGCATCTAATTGTCTTGAAGTTTCCATGTCTCCATTTTGTATTGTTTGATCACATTACTACAAAATAGTAGATTATCAGTGTATTCAAATAATTTAGAAAAATTCTCAGTCCTCTTCATTATTTTCTCCCAAATGTTATGTTTTATATAAACTATTGTGTTTCTATAAAATTTAGATACTTTATTTTGGGAGGATTTTATTTCATTTTCTACATTCCTCAGTTGCATCTCAAAATTTTTAGAGTTTTTCTCTCTTTCTCTGCATTTTATTCCCACAGCTTTCCTTCTTTTTTTGCTTCCTCCAATTGGGCATTGGCTTCATTCAAGGATTTTTGTAATTTTCCTAAATTGGATTTTTCGTTATCATAATTATTAAACTTTCACTTAACCTTTTCTTCAGTTCATTCACTTCCACCTCTGTCTATTTATTCACTTCACTAGTAGATGTAGAGACATAATTTTTTATCCTTTTTTATCATTCTTTGGTCATGTTCTCTAATGCTTTCTATATACGCCTAAAAATGACACGATTTGGTCTAAATAAATATTCTTAATATTTATTGAAGTCTAATTCTTCTATCAATAAATAAATAAACAAATTTATTTATTTGATTCATATTCCTCTAAGTTAGTTAAATATCAAAATATTTAATTACCTCTTCTAAAGTCAAAATTACATAAAATCCTTTATTTAATTAAATTCTTCCAAACAATTAAATAATTCTTAATTATTTAATTAAATCAAATCATTCTTCCAAATTTAAATAAATCAGTCAAATTTATTTAAATTCTCTCAACCTCTCAAAATAAAATACAATCAAATATTTTATTTATTCTTCCAAATCATGCACAACAATTAAATAAATTTGTTTATTTAATTTGCTTTCTTATCTTCTAATATCTTCCAAATCTTCTAAAAATAAGTCTTCTAATTCATGCACACAAAATTAAATAATTTATTATTTAATTTCTCTCAGATCATGCAAAAGCAAATCTCAAGTTGAGTTAACTGACTCAATCAACCTTGTTTTTATCAATATCTCTTAAATTAGAAAAAAACTTTCTAAATTATGAAGTCATATCTTATCTTTAGAAAAAGAAAGAAGTTAACTCAAACAAAATAACTTTTGTGTGACACGTCTTCTTCCTATTCACACACATTCCTCAACCATTCTATACTGTTGGCCTTCTCATTCTTTCTATACCATTGATCTTCTCTCTCACAAGTCTATAAATTAAACTTCTTCTTCCATTTCAATCATGCAAGCTTTCAACATTGTTACTTTGTAGGAATTACAGCATGCCTTTGGCACCCACGTCATTCCTTTTACTTGCGATCAACTTGTTACCATACTATCATCATTGTTGTGAAGCTCATCTTCATGGAAAAACTATCATAGTCGTTCCCATTTGACATCTTGGAATCATAGCAAGGAAGTGCACCTTCTGAGGGCCATATTCATAGACAAGATCATTTGTGATAGGTGATCAATGGAACCTAAGAATTAAAGGAGGTTTCATTTGTATTGTGCTTTGTTTAATTGAATTTCTTTATTTCTATATTTCATTGAGTTTTGGGTATTATTGATATTTTTATATTGATTATTCATTTAGATCTAATTTTCCCTTAACATTTTTGGCACCCACCGTGGGGCCTAGCCCCAAATTTAACCCAAAAACTAAGTTTTTGTGTGTTAGAAAGCTGTACACAGGAGGAATTTGTACATTTGACCCATCCTAACATGCATCTGCTATCTGTTCCAACGCATCCAATCTTTCAGTGCATACAGGCTCTTTTTTGGCACATACAGCCTCTGCTATGATGCATATGCTTATTCTACACATATACTATGTTTTCCTGCACTTTTGACCTCTATCTTAGGGCATTTGTACTCCACTTCTAAGCTTTATTTCTACGCATCCAGGTTCTGAAGCTGCGCATCTAATTTAGGCAGTGATTTTTAGGGTTTCCTTGAAGTTTTCACTAACGCTTAACATTTTTTCGTAGGAAAGCTCTTGGATCTATTTTGTAGGCTAGGTACTGGTTTAGAATCATATAGCTGCACTTGTTAACTCACACTTCAATTTCTAAAAGGAAAGTAAATGGATACTCATGCAAATCTCATGTAGTCTTAACTAGGAAAGTGGTAACTGAATCATTGCTATCTTTCATAGTTAGACACATTTCTATCTAGATAAAATTGAACACATCATTGCTATCTAGAAAAAACTGAATCATTGCTATCTCGTTATCACTTCAAAGTTAACAAATCTATGCTATCTGGGTAAAATTGAATACATCATTGCTACCTAGGTAAAACTGAACCATTGCTATCTCATTATCACTTCAAAGTTAACAAATTCATACTATCTAGGTAAAATTGAACACATCATTGCTATCTAGGTAAAACTAAACCATTGCTATCTCGTTATCACTTCAAAGTTAACAAATCCACGCTGTCTAGGTAAAATTGATCACATCATTGCTATCTAGGTAAAACTAAACCATTGCCATCTTGTTATCACTTCAAAGTTAACAAACGTTTGTGCTTGCCCAAGTAGATAACTCATTTAGTCTTTTATTTTTAACTAGGGGAAAAAGAACCACTGTCTTCCGTGTTTTGGGAATGATACTAGGCCTATGCTCTCCCCTATCTTGGGTGACCAAAATGCCAGACATATCATTCTCGCATGTGTTTTTCCTTTAGAGGGGCCTGCTCTTGGATACCATTCATCCAAGTAGGAATGACCCTAAGTGGTAATAGGCTAAACGCCAAGCCCTACCAATCCACTATATATAAATTATGTTTGGAGTGAAAGCTTCAAACAATGAGTGTAGTTGTGTTATACCGACAGCTAACCTCCCCAAAAACCCTCCAAGGTGCAACCCTTGCAGGCTGGGAGACTCCAGAACGGAGAGTAGTGCTGCCATATGTATAACCACTCGAACAGTTGCCTTCAATAAACACCTTTGTTATAGTGGCCCAAAACCCCTGTAATCCATTTGAAGCCTAGGATTGTGCTTACTTTTCTTTTTAGTCCAAAAAGAGTCAAAAAATCACAAAAAAATGAAAAACCATGAAAACATTCTTTGTGTTTCCTATGTCTTCTTGCCATAAATAGAGAAAATTAGATCAAAAGAGACCATTTTGCAACCAAAGAGACCAAAAACGTCAGAAAAATTACCAAAAATTTGCAAAAACATTAAAAAAACCAGAGTTGTGCTTTTATCATTTTCCGCTGCACATTTGAGATGACTTTCTGCGCATTTACACCGACTTGCCACACTTTTACTACCTATTTCTGCGCATCTAACCTTTACCAGTACTTTGCATCTATGTCAACTTTTAGTGCTTTTATCCCATTTTGTTGTGCATCTGTGATAGGGAGTATTTCCACACATTTGGAGAAAAATTAGTTCACCTTTCTAGATACCCATTTCAGTCTTGTGTCAGGTTCTGTAGAGATGACAATTGAATTAGAAGAGCTTGCTCAAGAACTCAAATACCTGAAATTGCAATTAACCTTAAACACCTCACCCCAAGGTCATATAGCAGTTACTCAAGAACTCCAAGTCATACAACAGTACTTTGCAATCTTACAAGCTGAACAGGCCAATACTAGCTATGCCTCGTCCTAAAATCATTCATTCTCTACCCATCTTAATGATGCTCATGACAAGGCAAGCACCACCTCAGGTTGGAAATCATATACCACTCTGTCTACTAGTCTTCCCTCACCATCTCCTATAACACATGGCCCAAAGCATACTAATCCCACCATAGAGAACTCCAAGTCCACCTATCCATTACCTCACTCCTCTACCTATACACCTACCAATGATGTGATCCAAGGGCTACTAGCAAAGTGTCAACCATGTCCCCAAATTTTGGTCCTTGACCTTATGAAAGATTCTTCCAATGCTATGTCAAATCCTACAACCCCATCATGGGTACGCAACCCCTTGAGCATATTGAAAAACTTCCTACCATGAACCAAAGTCAAGCTCTGCCATACTTTCATGTTGTTGGCCAAAGTCCTATCTAAGAGGCCTCTACCTCCACTTCAATTCAAGAACACCAAGCATTATGTCAAGAGCACACTTTAGAGCATGTGGAAACATCAACCCCTTATCTAAATCAAGATCAAAGCACTCCCATTCGACCCATACATAACCTTTATCTTTTCAATGATTCTATACCTATACATGAGCTAGAAATCCAACTTCAAACCATTCATAACCTATATCTTTTCCATGATCAAGATACTATCTTTGATGAAGAAGCTATCCATGAGCAACTTGATCCTATACAAGAGATAGAGATCCAATTCCAACCTCTCAATAACCTATATCTTTTGTATAATCAAGATATTATCATTGATGAAGAACCTATACACAAACACATTGATGCCATCATGCTAAATCCTATCTATGATCAAAATCCCATCTATGATGAAGAGCCTATCTATGATCAAGTAGACCATGATGATCCTCTTAGTCCATTTTATGTGTTCCATGGTCTTGAGCTTATAACCCCATATAGTTCTATCCAAGATCCAACAACTTCCACTTCCCTTGATGAGACACTTTCCTCCCAAGAAAGCATAGAAGATCAAACCAAAAATACTCTTCCGCCATCCATTATCGACCATGCTGCAAATCCCCCATCATATATCCTTGGTCTTACAGCCTTCATTCATGAGTGTTCCTCCTTAGAACACCAGCCACCATTATTCTCTATCCCACCTTCTTCATCTAATAAGGAACTTGTGTCTAGTGTTCCACCTACACATAATCTCGTTGTCCACCGCATACTCCAACATATGAACTATCAAGGTAAAGGCTTAGGCCTTCACGAACAAGGTATTTTGGAGCCCGTCCATGTCAATGTTCCTCTTCCTTCATATGGCCTTGGACACACACCCCAAGGTGAACAATCTCATGATGTTATTACTTCCTCCACTCCTCCTAAATCCCCCACTTTCCATCGCAAACCCTATCATATCCCCAAAACATATGTCGTCATTCCACCTCCATCATCCTACAATTGTCAAAAGCATGTGACCATACACCTTCCACCATCCAATCTACCTCCGCTACTTCCAACTCCTAATATCCCTCCGTACATTTTACCACCACTTCTTCCAATACCTTATCCATCCATCTATGAATCTTCTAGCAATCCCAATCATGGCCAACAAATGCACATGTTGTCTAAATAAAGGGCTTCCTCCAACTCCACTTTGACCATCTCAATAGAATTCAACAATAAAAATTTGGATGCCTCTACCTATAAATTCAAAAATCCTAAGAGTCCTCATGACCTAGGATACAAAAGCCAAGAATCAAAGAAACATCCTTCTCAAGAGCTGCATACACCCACACACCTATATGCCAAACTGAAAAAGGTGTGGGTCTGCATCCAACAAATGGTTACCTCTGAAGCTACACAAAAGCTACATACACCCTAGCCCATACCTTCATAGGTACTATCTCAAAGAAAAATGGTTTGGGTGCCTAAGAAAAAAGTCATCAAGTCAAATGAGGTATCCACCTCTCAAGAATCCCAACCCTCCATTTTCTCTCATTCCATCCAAAAGTCTAAAATTCTTCCATCCCACATGGCAAGTAAAAATAAAAAAAGTACTCAGCCTATGTGGATCCCTACATGCCTAAGTCATTCATCCACAAGCAAAAGTCTTCGTTGCTTCCTACACTACTTTCCCATCACCAACTTCAATGTTTATCACGATATGTGCAACCGTTGGTCATGATTCCCTTCCATCTCACAAATGTTTCCATATACCTCCTACATATCTTCCCCATCCTACTCCCGTGGTCCATGATTTTTCATAAGCTTTCCATCCATATTTTGCATCATCCTCCACTATCGCACCTTCCACAATCTGCTATCTACCTTCTCCATCTCACTGTCATGCAATCCCCTACCAACATCTATGAGAACACTTGACCTTGTGCATGCGATAGCATCCATCTAATGGGACTATCACCTCTCAAGGAACTAGATACTTGAGTCTCTCCCTTCCATATCCACCTTCTCCCATCCAACTGTTTCAAAAAAAATCCCTTCATCCAATGGTGAAAATTTGGCAAACAGGCGCCTTGGATAAGTACCATGATGAAAACTTGGCAAATAGACATCATGTGTAAGTTGATCTTCTACATCACCTACACTTTGGGGCACCATGTCTCATCAGCATATCACTTTCTCCTATCAGTTTCCTTCTATACCATTTCCTATCCTATCCTTCTAGCCGTTACCTATCTGTCTATCTTAAATCTTCCATTCCTCTATTTTCTTTGGTCTTGATAAAGATTGGGGGTACAATGTTAACAAATACTTTAGGTGTCTCTTGACATACCTTATCCCTCCAAGTCATGCAAATTCTTCATTATCCTCTTATCCTCCTATTGTCTTAAGCATTGCCATGAAAAATCCTAAGTATTCTGCCTACAATGGGGCACGTTATTCCTATACGACATAGTCCTTGGAGATCACATCCTTAGTTTATTCTATCTCCACATTCATATCCGTTGTAACCCATCCCTCTACCTATCTGTGGTGTTTCCTTATCATTAGTATCTAGCATTAAGGCTATCCAAAATTATCGTTCAATCATCCTATCTACAATGTCAACCTAGCATAGTGTTTGTTGTCAGTATCATAAGTTCCACCCTGAACTATGTTGCCTTTGTGTTATCACGTAGGTAAGGCCATTTTCAATGTGACTCTAAGGCTCCATCTTTCCATCCATCCCATTTCTTGTCATCTATCCTCTAGTGCATCCATGGTCCAGGTCCCTGAACTACGCTTCTCGTCATGTAGGAAAGGCCATTTAGCAATGAGGCCTTGAGGCACTAGGTCAGTCCCTTAGGGCCCATTTTACCAGGCATGCACGCACAAGAAAAGCCTTCTTCCCAAGTAGAAATCTTGACATAAGACATCAACCTATCCAACGCAAAGAAAACATGAACCTAAAGCACTCTAAATGATTCTACCTCACTTATGGCAAGAAAAACACATCTAAATGCAAGAATGTTTTGTGTTAGAAATCAGGTTAACTTACAGAGTCTTTATTTTTGTTATTATATCTTCCTATGCTACTCAAGGATGTCAAAAAACTAGAGATGCTATGATGGGGGCATAAGCATTTTCTTTGTCTTTTGTTTGTGGATTAATCTTTAGTAATGAGAAGCCTTTTCTAAAGACATGATTGGCCAAATATCATCGAGGACATCAAAGGTCTAACATGAAAGGGGGCAATCTTTGTCTATTGATACACAAGAAATACTCAGGTCATCTCGGTTCAATCATACATTGATGCTTGTATTAACTTGCTAAATCAAAATCCATGTAAGCAATACTCAGGTCATCACGGTTCAATTATACCTCGATGCTTGTATTTTCTTACAACATTTCAAAAACATAAAAAAACAAAAAAGCCCAATGATGAAATAAGCACTTCAAAATACTTGCACTATTAAGATGGAAAAACCATTCGCATCCACTCACATCCATTTGCATCCACAAAGCATCCATACTGTATCCCATGCAAGTAAAGATCCAAACCACAGAGTATCAAATAAAATCTTGTGATTCCTTCTGTCGAGTCATTCTTCTATCGATCAACTTTGTATCTATCATTGTATCTCTCGACAACAGTTCTAGCTGTTAGTCCAAGCAATGATCCAAATGCAAGTCTATCCTTAATCCATATCGATAAAGTCAAGTCAATCTTGTTAAATGATCTAATCACAATCAGTGGTCTTGATCCTTGTTTGGTCATAAATCAACTCAATCAATTGTCTTATATAGGATGTTGCATTGTCAAAATTATACCAATACACGTGTCTTACACGACATGTTTCATTTCTTGAAACTAGACACTATCATTCGTGTTTGCTCTAGGGACCTATCGTTCCCCACAATGACAACACGCCTGCCATGTTAGTCTAGGGATATATCGTTCCCCTCCATGACAACACTGTCGTATATCATTATCAGTATATCATTCGTTTACCACTCGACAAGGGAAATACCTTGTTTGTTCTTGTATCATTTGTACATACTTTCTTGCTTGCTTGCGTGTGTTATCATTCTATCTTGCATAGTGTATCATTCAACTCTTTATTCACTGTATTCTTCATGAGATTATCTGTCTCACGCCTTCTACCTTCTTCCTATCCAATCTCCCAAGGGGGCATCCTATCATCGTTAAACCTATACCAAGGGCAAATTGGGGCATGTATCATTATTCAACAATCGATTTCTTTGAAGCAACGTCGTAAACTGCAATGCATCAAAGAGGGGCAAAATGTATACGCCTAAAAATGACACAATTTGGTCTAAATAAATATTCTTAATATTTATTGAAGTCTAATTCTTCTATCAATAAATAAATAAACAAATTTATTTATTTGATTCATTTTCCTCTAAGTTAGTTAAATATCAAAATATTTAATTACCTCTTCTAAAGTCAAAATTACATAAAATCCTTTATTTAATTAAATTCTTCCAAACAATTAAATAATTCTTAATTATTTAATTAAATCAAATCATTCTTCCAAATTTAAATAAATCAGTCAAATTTATTTAAATTCTCTCAACCTCTCAAAATAAAATACAATCAAATATTTTATTTATTCTTCCAAATCATGCACAACAATTAAATAAATTTATTTATTTAATTTGCTTTCTTATCTTCTAAAAATAAGTCTTCTTCTTCATGCACACAAAATTAAATAATTTATTATTTAATTTCTCTCAGATCATGCAAAAGTAAATCTCAAGTTGAGTTAATTGACTCAATCAACCTTGTTTTTATCAATATCTCTTAAATTAGAAAAAAAACTTTCTAAATTATGAAGTCATATCTTATCTTTAGAAAAAGAAAGCAATTAACTCAAACAAAATAACTTTTGTGTGACACATGTCTTCTTCCTATTCATGCACATTCCTCAACCATTCTATACCATTGGTCTTCTCATTCTTTCTATACTATTGATCTTCTCTCTCACAAGTCTATAAATTGAACCTCTTCTTCCATTTCAATCATCCAAGCTTTCAGCATTGTTATTCTGTAGGAATTATAGTGCGCCTTTGGCACCCATGTCATTCCTTTTGCTTGCGATCGACTTGTTACCATACTATCATCATTATTGTGAAGCTCATCTTCATGGCAAAACTATCATATTCGTTCCCATTTGACATCTTAGAATCATAGAAAGGAAGTGCACCTTCTAAAGGCCATATTCATAGACAAGATCATTTGTGATAGGCGATCAATGGAAGTTGAGAATTAAAGGAGGTTTGCTTTGTATTGTGCTTTGTTTAATTAACCTTATTTGTTTCTATATTTCATTGAGTTTTGGGTATTATTGATATTGTTATATTGATTATTCATTTAGATCCAATTTTCCCTTAACACTCTCCTCTTGACTCTCTCATTTTCTATGTTTGCCTGTAACATTTCTATTTGAGTTTGCAACCTGTTACGTAAATCACAAAGTCAAATAAAAATGATCAATATGAATGGAGATAACATCACTGAATACATTTTCCTTTTGTTTTAACTCAATTGATCAAGATTCTTAAATCTGAGATCCATATACATTTATGTAAGTTTTCCTATTGTATAAGCTCAATACTCTTCATCCAACATAGTGCTAGTAAGGAATCTATTAAATGTTTCCTATAACTATATATCATAAAAGCTTACTAGAACCTGTCTATATTACAACTCTAATTTTAATACAATAAGTTAAACAAGAATACTAGGAAATTCAAAAAAACAATACCTTTTTTCTCTCTTGCTTTAGCAATGATGTGTACACCACTTTGTTCTTCCTTTTTGATACATTAATTTTGTCAAAATTTTTCATTCTAGAAAAATCCACTTGGATGGTGCTCACCTCATAGTCAGAGTGTTGCATCTGATCCTCTGGCTTATCTTGAACTTTGGGCACAACAATCATGTAATCCATTTTTTTAGTTTCTGGGTCAAATGTAGGCAATACCCTGGTTGTTGCAAACTCTGAAGTTACAGTAGTCTCTATATCTAGCACTTGCTTCTTGTGTCTTTTAGGTATTTCTACTTTCTTTTCAAACTCAGCTTTGTAATCAAAACATGTGACTATTGACATAACTTTGAATGGTGAAGGAGTAGTTGTAGTGTTGGGGCATCTCTAATTTATTGAGGCTGAGGATTAGCCATTCCTGTCCCAGTCACAGTAATGATAGGAGAGGATGCCTTCTAGAAATAATTCTTTTGATGTGGATGTGGAATCAAAATCTGCCATAATCTTTTTTCTCTATCTTCACAAGGCCTTGTTCTCTAATTTTGTCTAAAGTATCATCTAATGTTATTGTTAGCCTCTTCCAATTTTGTTGTTGTGGCACTTGCTAACCACTACTACTACTACTACCTGTACCATCTCTAGATTTACCACCAGTAGGACTAGAATGTCCATATCTTAGAAGAAAAAAATGAGAAACTTGTAGATTAGAAGACCCTTGTGGTACTATTTGTGATTATATCTCACTCTGAGTATTTAAAGCTAGAATAAAATGAATCTCCTTATTTGTATGTGTAGACCATTTAGCTTGTTCATCAACTCCAATGGCTCAAAGATCACTACATTTTCTAGGGTTTACCTCTAGTACCATCCAAATGCCTTGTCCTATGGGCCCCAAACCACCACCTTCATACCCCAATTTTTGGGCTATTGATGCCCCTATAGTATATGTTTCTCTTGTGATATCACTCATACAAGGTTTGAATGCATAGGCACTAAGGGTTGGGCTTCCTCCTCATCATCACTTTCAACATTAGTTGCTTTAGAGGGATGCTCTATGTATACGCCTAAAAATGACATAATTCAACTAAATAAATATTCTAAATATTTATTCCGTTCTTCTACCAACTAAATAAATATTCAAAATTTATCTAAGCGGTTCACTATTCCATAATTAAATAAATTCAATTTATTTAATTAAAATCCCTAAATTCTTCTAATGTCCTACACAATTAAATAATCCTAAATTATTAATTAATCCAAATTCCTCTATCCTAAGTTCTAAATTCCAAAAATCCACCTCACCTTTTGCACCTCACCTTGTCCACCTCATCAAGTTGCACATGTAATTAAATGTATTAAATATTTAATTACCTATTTTTCTGTCACCCACATGGCCTATTTCTTCTCAAATCAGAAGTTAGTTAACTAATCAATCAAATCTGTTAACTAATTAGTCATTTGAGTTCACTGGTCAGTCTATTCTGTTGACTCCTCAATCAACCCAGTTCACTGGTCAATCAATTCAGTCAACTCCCCAATCAATTCACTTAACTGATTGGTCAATTCTGTTAACTCTTCAATCAATTCTGTTAACTCCCATGTTGCATGATGGAACTTGGACACATGTCCTCTTTCTACTGGTTGTACATTCCTCAACCATCCTTAGCCGTTGATCTTCATATCTCCTCTCAACCGTTGATTCTCATTCTTCTAAGTCTATAAATGAAGCTTCATCCCTCCATTCTAATCATCCAAGCTATCTACATTATTACTATGCAGAAATTCACCAGCGTGCCTTTGGCACCCTCTTACCATTCACTAGCTTGAGATCACATATTTGCTTTAGAGCTCATCTTCATTGCATATCACAACAGCCATTTAGCATCGACTTCCTCGAACACAGCTTAAAGGAGTGCACTCTCTGAGGGTTTACTTCATCTGCAAAAGGACGGTTGTAATAGGCAAACAATAGAAGCATCGATTTCAGGGAAGGTTTGCTTTGTGTTATTCATTGCTCTTTTCGTTCAATCTTTCTTGCTCTCATTTATTCTATTGATGTTTGGGTCTTATATAATTCAATTGATTGATCCACGTTTTACCCTTATATTTTTGGCGCCCACCGTGGGGCCCTTGCCCCTTTATCTCATCAAAATCTAAGCTTTTTTGAGGGCAGGTTCCGTACAAGTCACGCAAAATCACACACAGGATACTTCAGCTCATTTAAACATTTCTGCGGCACATATATTCACTGTTATGGCACTTCTATCATTTCTGCGCATCTGTGTATTTTTACTGCGCTTTTGCGCACTGTTAGGCACTTTTGATAATATTGCGCATATGTTCCTTTTTACGGTGCATATATACACTGTTGCGGCACATTCATAATTGTTGCGCATCTATTCATTTATACGGTGCATTTGAACACAATTACTACGCATTTGTTAATTCGGCGCTTCTGTGTAGTTCTGCTATGCTTTTACACACTGTTGTGGTGCATTCATTATTGTTGCGCTTCTATTGATTATTTCTATGCATTTAATCACTGAAGCTGCACTTCTGTAATAGGTCAGGGTCTCAGTACTTTTCTAAGAAAATTTGCTAACGCTAACCCTTCCGCAGGTGTTTGCTGGAGCTGTTTTGTAGGATAGGCTCAGGTTTAGTTCCATATAGTTGCATTTAAATAGTTCACACTTCACTTTTCAAAGGATAGTAAAACTGATGTGCATTCAAATCCTCACCTAGCTCTAATTAGGAAAGAAGTAACTAGATCATTTGTTTCTTGCATTACAACACTTTCCAAGTTATTGAGATCTGGGATTAAAACTGAACTCACCTTTGATTTTGGGGTTAAAATTAAACTACTGCTATCTCGTGAGACCAAAACTTCAAAGTTAACTATTTCGTGCTACGAGGATTAAAACTAAACTCACCTTTGATTTTGGGGTTAAAATTGAACTACTGCTATCTCGTGAGACCAAAACTTCAAAGTTAACTATTTCGTGCTACGTGGTTTAAAACTGAACTCACCATTGATTTTTGGGACTAAAACTCAACCAATGCTATCTTGCTAAAATCACTTCAAAGTTTTGTGTTTGAGTAGATTAGCCCATTTAGTTTTTCTAATTTTAAATAGGTTGGATTAATCAGTGTTTTCTGTGCTTGACGAATGATAATAGGTTTATGCTCTCCCCTTTTCTGGGTGATCAGAGTGCCAGACTTGTCATTCTATTTGTTTAACCTTTAGGAGGGGCCTGCCCTTGGATGCACGCTTGTCCAAGTGGGAACGACCCTGAGTGGTAACAGGCTAAAGCCAAGCCCTACCAAGCCAGTTAAAATAAATTGTGCTTGAGGTGAAAACTTCCTGCAATGAGTGCTGTTATGTTACACCGACGGCCAACCTCCTCCAAAACCCTCTAAGGTGCAGCCCTTTGAGGCTGGGAGACTCCACAACAGAGAGTAGTGCCGCTGCATGTGTCACCACTTGAACGGTTGCCCGCATTAAATACCTCTTGTTCTAGTGGCCCAAAACCCTTGTAATCCATTTCTCACCTAGGATCTTTGTGCTTGCTTTTGTTCAATTTAGTCCAAAATAGAGTGGAAAAACCACAAAAACAATGAAAAACTATAAAATATTCTTTGTGCTTGCTGTGTTTTCTTGCTGTTAATTCATAAAATCAGATCAAGAAGACCGTTTTCCAGCCAAAAAATACCAAAAACAACTGAAAAATCCAAAGTTTTGCCAAAAAAAAAAATCAAAGCTGTGCACGTACCCATTTCAGCCTAGCTTCACTTTCTGAGATCAGATTCAACCTTGCAGTCAGTCTTCATCCATTTCACCCAAGTCTCTCTCTTTCATCAATCATCTGATTCACTTTCTGTCTAAACACTTCTTGTCCCAAAGTCAGATTATCCCATACCAGTTCGACATAGGTCCCTTTTCGTGTCATTAGTGAATTCACGTAAGCCTAGTAGGTCACAGTGCCTTTGCTAGTAGTCTTGTTGAACGACTAGTCCATATATAGTAAGACGGGTATCAACTACCCTTACAAGTGGCTACCGTCTTGTGTCAACCATCTTACTTGAAGTCATTGAGCGAGAAAGTCCTTTGTCCAGGTCTCATCCTAGATATCCTATCCATTGCAGTCTCCGTCGGCACCTTGCCAAAATTTCTAGTCCTAGTCCCCTCCATCCCGCGTCACCTTGCATGGTTCTTACTCAATCCCAATACAACAAGAAAATTGAAATGGCCGGCTCATCCAATCACCTCGTCACACCATGTGATGGTGACGAAGAAATTTCTCATGAAGAATTAGTAGCGCACATCCAAGATAGAAAATTCCAATGCCTAGTAGAGAAGGTGCTCCTTGAAGACCCCCATAAATACTTCCATCATCATGCTAGTCTCGGAATCAAACTCCCCGCAGACTTTGACATAAGCTCCATCATGGAGAATGTAGACAATGATCATGAGAGGAGGTGTGATGATCATGAGAGGGGCATGAATGACACAGTTTCGCACGTAAATGAGAGGGGTACAAATGACATAGTCCCACATGCCAATGATAGAGGAAAGAATCCCATAGATCAAAATGCTCCTATGGAAGACATGCGAAAATGACTCGAGAGCCTCACACAAGAAATATCAGACCTTAAGATGGGTATGAGTACCAAGAACTACTCCTTGGAAGACATAGCACAGTACCCCTTCGACAAAAATTTGGTCATGAAACCATTCCCCTATCAGTTCAGAGTTCCAAAATTTGACAAATATAAAGGGAAGGGGGATCCTAGAGATCATATCTGGGAATTCACTGTAGCATGTTTAGAGGTAGCTCACAATGAGACCTACTTGATGAGACTATTCCCAAGATCTTTAGGTAGTCAAGCTATGGAGTGGTTCTCGTGTCTCCCACCAGGAATCAAAACTTTTGATGAACTTGTCAATAAATTTATAACGCACTTCTCTTACAACATAGAACACGAGGTATCTATGGTAGATCTATGCAACACCAAACAGAAGAGTGGTGAGTCATTTGCCACCTTCTTACAATGATGGAGACAACTAGCTAGTAAGTGTTCTTATGATATGCCTGAGAAGCAGCTATTAGAGATGTTTGTCCACAACCTAAACACTGATCTTAGCTATCAGATACAGATATAATGCCCTACATCTTTCTCAAAAGTCATTGAAATGGGCTTATTCATTGAAAAGGCTATGATCACTAAAGGAGCTATCAAGATCTACAAGGACACACCTACTTCCAATTACACAATGGATAAATCAAAGTTTTGGACCAAGAACAAGAATGTGGTCAACGATGGAGTAGTGGATGCCAAGGTGGCAGCTCCCAAACAACAACCCATATTCACTCTTAAGGGAGAAACAAACAATGGTAAAATCAACAAACCACCTTCTTGGGAGCCCAGACCTTGGTTTAGTTCAAATCCAAGGAGAAAATTCACACCATTGGGTGAGTCTCAAGAGTCTGCACTACGGAAGTTATTGGCAAACAATGAAATTTCTCTACCACCAACAAGTGATTATGAGCCTATAGTCAAACCTCCCTACTGGAAGGACACAAACTATTGTGAATATCATCGAGGAAGGGGGCATACAACTAACAACTGCATACGCCTCAAAAATGTCATCCAAGATGTGCTAGATCAGAACCAAGGAGGGACACAACAACATACCTCCAACGAAACTCATGTAGCCTACAGGGACCCACTTCTGAATCACAACAGGCCATATAACTACAACAACAACAACACCAATGGCCACAACAACAATGGCAACAACAGTAATGACAACAACAATAATTGCAATTGGCCAAATCAGAATAGCGGGACTAGTAATGCCAACTATGCAAGTGTGCCATTTGACTACACCATAAACTGCATTTATGAGAAATTCCCGCAAGTCAATGTCATCTCACCCAATGAACAACCAGGACCTAACAGAATTGGTTGTAGTATAACTACCCGTAGTGGTAAAGTCACGCTCAATACCGCCCCTCCAAGGTCGCCACCATTTTCATCTAATTTCCGTCAGTATAATGTCATCGACCAGTTACAGAAAACTCTGGCTCACATTTCTATATTGGAGCTCTTGCGTCTATCTCCTTCTCATAAGGAGATTCTTGAGAAAGCCTTAGTGGAAACCACTGTCCCCACTAATTTGGCCCAAGAAAAGTTTTAGACCATGGTAGGCAATCTAACATCTTCCAACTCCATATCTTTTACTGAACAAGATGACCTCTCTGTCTCCCAACCTCATAACACCCCTCTGCACATTGTCGCATTCATACACAAACACCGCATCAAGAGCATTCTCATTGATGGAGGTGTTGGTTTAAATATTTGCACATTAAAGCTAGTCCTTACACTAGGGTTCTTCGAACAGGCAGTTGATCCAAGGAGGAAAATTACCATCAAAGCATATGACGAGGAAGAAAGAATCACAAAGGGAACGGTTGTCCTACCCATTCAAGTGGGACCAGTAATAAAAGATGTGGTGTGTCAAGTCCTTGATCGGGAGCTTGCTTATAATATCCTACTTGGGAGACCATGGATTCATGCCATGAAGGCTGTCCCCTCAACCTACCATCAATGCATTAAGTTCCCGCACAATGGCAAGCAAATCACCATTCATGGAGACCCTGACCCCTACCAACACTGCAATTCTTTCTGTGCAAAACTAGAGTGTGTCATACCCAACAACAGAGCCTACATTTCCCCTACCCCACAACAGGACCATACTGCTGAAGCTTCCTCCTCAAGACCCAAAGCACAAAAAATTACCATAAAAGAAACTGGAGTGGGGGAATACTCCATTGAGCATAGCCTCAATCTTGCCAAGATGCCTTTGTCTCCTCGCTCTTTTGGCCAACCCAAACATCAACCCAAACATTTTCCAAAGCCATCTGCTCCTCCCATAGCCCCCGCAACTCCCTTTGTAAAATGGGGGACCTTATCTGATGAAACAAAGGAGCGAGATCTCCTGCAATGGCTTTATGCTGAAGAAGAAAACACACCCCAAGATCTGCCTAGACTCCCAACAGAACTCTATGGGCAAGGTGAGACTATTTTGCACAGGATGGGGTATGAAAGACAAGGCCCCATCGGCCTTAGAAAAGAAGGAATCATTAAACCTATTCAACCTTCTTCATCCTCATCGGCTAGAAACACAAGTGGCCTAGGATACAAAGGCAAGGGTAAAGCCAAGGAAAACGCCTGTCTTGTAGAAACAATCCAAACACTCCAAGTGGATAGTGACACAGATTCAGATGATTCAAATGAGTATGAGTGGGATGAGCTAATAGAGCACTCCTACGATGACAAAGAGGTTGACACCATCCAAACTCTTAGCCCCTACCGTGAGGGACAAACACAATGGGATAGACCACTGGAGTCTGATTTGCCCATCCTTGAGATTATGGCTTTCGAGGAAAGTTTAAATTCCATTGCAATAAACAACTTGGAGGAAAGTACCACCCGGAACACTACCCCCGCCAATGCTCCTAACATTTCCATTCACACCATCAATGAATCAGGTCTATCATCTGACTCCCTTCCCCTCTTGCACCTTGAGCTTATTGACTGGGATCTGCAAGGAACTCCCCAACTAGATATGTTCCAAAACGACGATGCTTACATCGATTATATGGAACTTAGGGACCAATTACCCAAGGGAGATCATAAAGCTAGTTTTGCTATCGAACTGAATACCATGGTTTACTTTGGGGAGGGTGCCAAGCCTTCCAGTCACAAAAATATCAAGATCAAAAATGGATCTGACAGTGAAAACTGCCTTGCGGCAGTGTCAGATCATAAAACAGTAAAAAGAAAGGACACATCCGAAGGTGAAAACCTAACTGTGGCACCCGACAATGGAATGCTTGACACTCTCCCTAGTGATATGTATCAGGAAAGGTCACAAATTATTGTGGAACCAACAGAGCCTGTAAATATTGGAATAGAAGAATAGCCCAAGATTATCCACTTTGCCAAATTTCTTACACCACTAGAGAAAACCAGGTTTGTACCATTCTTTAAATAGAAGAGGGGCAGCTTTGCTTGGTCATATGCAGACATGCCAGGCCTAGACCCAAACTTAATTCTACATCATCTGCCATTGGATCCAGGAGTGAAACCAGTAAAGTAGAAGCTGAGAAAGATGCATCCTCACATAGCCCTTTTTGGCTTACTTTCTTGTGTGTGGTATCATTCTATCTTGCATTACGTATCATTCAGCTCTTTCTTCACCCATTTTCTTCAAACCTAACCTTCTTCATCATGAGATTGTCCATCTCACGTCTTTCGACCTTTTCTCGTCCAATCTCTCGAGGGGGCATCCTATCGTCATTAAACCTATACTAGGGGCAAACTGGGGCATGTATCATCATTCAGACTATCGATTTCTTTGAAGCAACACTGTAAACTGCATTGCATCAAAGAGGGGCAAAATGTATACACCTAAAAATGACATAATTCAACTACATAAATATTCTAAATATTTATTCCGTTCTTCTACCAACTAAATAAATATTCAAAATTTATCTAAGCGGTTCACTATTCCATAATTAAATAAATTCAATTTATTTAATTAAAATCCCTAAATTCTTCTAATGTCCTACACAATTAAATAATCCTAAATTATTTAATTAATCCAAATTCCTCTATCCTAAGTTCTAAATTCCAAAAATCCACCTCACCTTTACACCTCACCTTTCCACCTCACCTTGTCCACCTCATCAGGTTGCACATGTAATTAAATATATTAAATATTTAATTACCTATTTTTCTCTCACCCACATGGCCTATTTCTTCTCAAATCAAAAGTTAGTTAACTAATCAATCAAATCTGTTAACTAATTAGTCATTTGAGTTCACTGGTCAATCTATTCTGTTGACTCCTCAATCAACGTAGTTCACTAGTCAATCAATTCAGTCAACTCCCCAATCAATTCACTTAACTGATTGGTCAATTCTGTTAAATCTTCAATCAATTCTGTTAACTCCCATGTTGCATGATGGAACTTGGACACTTGTCCTCTTTCTACTGGTTGCACATTCCTCAACCATCCTTAGCCGTTGATCTTCATATCTCCTCTCAATCGTTGATTCTCATTCTTCTAAGTCTATAAATGAAGCTTCATCCCTCCATTCTAATCATCCAAGCTATCTACATTGTTACTCTGCAGAAATTCACCAGCCCGCCTTTGGCACCCTCTTACCATTCACTAGCTTGAGATCACATATTTGCTTTGGAGCTCATCTTCATTACATATCACAACAGCCATTTACCATCGACTTCTTCGAACACAGCTTAAAGGAGTGCACTCTCTGAGGGCTTACTTTATCTGCAAAAGGACGGTTGTAATAGGCAAACAACAGAAGCATCGATTTCAGGGAAGGTTTGCTTTGTGTTATTCATTGCTCTTTTCGTTCAATCTTTCTTGCTCTCATTTATTCTATTGATGTTTGGGTCTTATATAATTCAATTGATTGATCCACGTTTTACCCTTACACTCTATATCCCACAATTTGTTGAACTCTTCATCTTCTGGGATTTCTTTAAAGTTTGTAGTAGATTTTGGATCACCGAGATCCTTCGTCATAGACCAAAAGGCATTAATTTTTTTATTGTGAGCATTGTTCCTCTGTACAAGCTTCTTTTAGAGATTGTGGATTTTTTTTTACATAGATGTTTGAGCACCTCTCTCTGTGTCTGTGGAATTAGATGCAATCCCATTATTTTTTATGACAATATTTCAAAAGTAGTACCTCTCTGAGTAGCAATTTCTTCCATGAATTTTTTGACCTCATACCAAGAATTCTTGTTTCTCAACATTTTTAGCAGGGGGTTTACTTTCATGTTGAAATCTAGTTGGAATGTTCTTATTGTCCACAAGCCTTTCTTTAATCACATCACATGGGTCATACTACCAGTGAGAGTCAACATCAATGGAGTAGTGGGTTATTATAAAATTAGAGCAAGATAATCTCCCTCAATCAGAACATGATCAGGAAGATGATGCTAACATCTTCACAAAGGGTGAGGAATAGTTAGCTGGTGACTCTAATATCGGGTTTCTCAATTATGAAGAAGAAGTTGAACAAGAAGAAAATGCAGATGGTGAATCTTATGTTGTTTTCACCCATTCTCAGAATTAGCTCAATCATCCTCATGAGGTTGATAGAGCCAAGTCAAAGGATGATTCACGATCGGCAATCACAATTGCTAAAAGGGGGACTCCTTTACCAGTTCAATCAAAAGACTTGGTAGGAAACAAGCAAGTAAGTACACCAACTCTTCTTGTTTCTTCTTCTACAGCTAAAACCAATGCATCTAGTCCAAAACCACAAGTTGAAATTCCCATCTCTTCTTTAGAAGATTCCTATCAAGCCATTGATATTATAGACCATGTTAAGAAGACCAAAATTCAAATGTCAGAGGTTGAGTATCTTCAAGCTAACCCTAAACAGTTTGAAAGATTGGGTTTAAATTTGTCAAGAACAAAGTTGCCCATGTTAGCCAAGATTCTTCCAAAACTACCCCTGTTACTACTAAAGAAAGACTTACCCAAAGAAACTTAGTGGCCACTTCTTCCTCTACTGCTGGAAAAATATAACCATTTTATATCTCCTTTCTTGTTAGTGGCCATAAACTTAGTAATTGTGTCATAGACTCTGGTGCTTCTGATAATGTGATGCCTGCCAAAGTAGCTAATGCTTTGGGGTTAACATTGATGAAAACTTTCAGTCGTTGTTTCTCCATGGAAACTAAACAAGTTCCCCTCATAGGGAAAACTAAGGATGCTTAGTTTGCATTCATTGCCTTTCTCGAAAAGAGGATTAAAATGATAGTCTTGGTAATTGATGTCCCTGCTTCATATGGGATATTGCTAAGGCAGAACTTTTGTAAGGATGTTGGTGGTGAGATCAACATGGATTGGTCTGAAGTCAGGATACCTATCAAAGGTGTCATGCAGAAGCTTCTTCCAGAAAGAGAGGCTAAGTACACCATAACAAAATATAAAGTTCCAAAGGCTCATATTCTTTATGAGTTATCTGATATGGGTACTTATTTCTTGACTACCAATGAGATTTTTGAGTCATCAGATGATGGTTCAAGTGTAGCCCAGGTAATTGAAGATTCATCATCTTCAAGTGAAGAGAACTAAGACTTTGAAACTGCCAAGGTAGGGGGTTCAAGTGATGTTTGGACCTTGGAATTTGATGGAAGTTTCTCATCCACTGTATCTGGAGTGGGGATAATCCTCATATCCCCTGAAGGAAATGTCTTTCCCTTTTCTTTCAAGTAGTAGTTTGACAACACTAACAACACCATTGAATATGAAGCTCTGTTGTTAGGGATGGATGTTGCTCACAGGAAAGGAATAAAGAATCTTCATGCACAAGGTGATGCCGAGATGATTGTTTTCCAGGTAAGAAGCCTTTACCAGAAAAAGAATGAAAGATTGAGCCATTACTGCAATCATGTCTAGGATTGCATAGAAGATTTTGATGCTTTTAACATCTCTATGGTTCCAAGGGAATACAATGACAAAGTAGATTCTTTGGTTGTATTGGCTACCCTCATGCTTCCGCATAAGAATTTCAAGTGGAGTAAGTATACCATTGAATTGGTTTTTCAACCAAGTGTTCCTGACAATTCTAATCATTGGCAAATTTTTGATGATGATAACCAAATTATTGCCTTTTTGGAAAAGGCATAGAATTTAAATGAGTTGTACTTTAAAGGGAGTGATTCTCTTCCTTGGGAATCCATCTCTAAAGTGAATCAAGAAACCGGTGAAGAAGTACTACATCTGAAAGGGAATAAGATTCCCAAAGGTTTGGTCTCTTTGGAAAAACTTTTTGATAAGCATGATCGCTATATCAAATGGCAACAACAATCTAGATTGGATTCATCAATTGAGGCTAAGCAAGTTAATTTGTGTATGGAAAGTGATCCCAAAATAGTGAATATTGGGAAATGTTGCACTTTGGAGGAGAAGAACAAGTTTGTAACACTTTTGTGTCAGTACATTGATGTGTTGGCATATTCATATGATGACTTGAAGTCTTTTCATCTGAAAGAAGTTCAACATGAGATTCCTCTCAAGTCAGGATCCCTGCCTCACAAGCAAAAGCAAAGGCAATATAATCCAAAAATCTTAGGTACCATTCTTGTTGAGATTCAAAAAATGTTGAATGCTAGAATCATCTTTCCTATCTATCATTCAACATGGATAGCTAATATTGTTCCAATGAGAAAGAAGAATGAGGAAATTTGCATTTGTGTGGATTTTCGTAACCAAAATCAATCATCACTAAAAGATAACTACCCTTTGTTGGTAATGGATCAAGTTCTATAAACAATGATAGGTTCGGAAATGTTGTCTATGTTAGACGGCTTCTCATGATACAATCAGGTGGAAGTTAGTGAAGAAGATTAGCATAAGACTGCTTTCACCACTCCATGGTGTACTTTTGCATATCACATAATGCCTTTTGGATTGATCAATGCTGGTGCTACTTTTCAAAGAGCCATGGATTTATCTTTTCATGATGAAATGGGTAAGCTCATTGTTGTTTACCTAGATGATTTGACTATCTTTTCCAAAAACTGTCAAGATCATTCTCATCACTTGCAGAATGTTTTGGCAAAGTGTCGTCAACATGGCATTTCACTCAATCCCAAAAAGTCTATGTTTGGGGTTATAGAAGGCAAGCTTCTTGGACACATTGTGTCTAAAGAAGGTATAAAGATTGATCCTGAATGGGTAAAATCCATCCAAAGTCTTAATTTGCCTTTAAGTAAGATAGCTGTACATTCTTTCTTTGGGAAGGTGAATTTCCTGCGAAGGTTTGTTCCAAATTTTACAGAAAAGGCTAGTCATATTGTATATATGATGAAGGGAAAATCTACTTTCTGTTGGAGTGCGAAAGGTAAAGAGTTTTTCAATGATATAAAAGAGGTGATAGCACATGCTCTAGTCTTGGTTTGTCTAGATTACACCAAAGATTTTATCATGTACAACTATGCTTATGAGAATACCCTATTTGCCATCCTAGTGCAGCAAAACAAGGAAGGAATCGAATCCCCAATAGCATTCATGAGTTGTCACTTGAAGGCTCATGAACTCAAGTACTCACCTATGGAGAAGCATGCTTATGTTGTGGTAAAAGTAGTTAAGCATTTTAGATACTATATTCTTAACTCTCACACTATTGCTTTAGTGCCTGATTCAACAGTCAAGTCTATCTTGACTCAACAGGAGTTTGGGAGTAAAAGGGTAATTGGATTGCTAAGATCCAAAGAGTATGACATGTAGATTAGGCCCACCAAGCTAGTTCATGGGAAAGGTTTGTGTCAGTTGATCGATGATAACATACCTAAAGAGATATCTGATAATGACGAAGAGAATACTGAGGTACTTCCCACCATCCTATTTGTAAGCGTGAAGGATGAATGGTATTCAAATATTGCACACTTCCTCACATATGGAGAGTGTCCTAATAATTTTTCATATAAGGAGAAAAGGACAATCAAACTAAAGGTTGCAAACTTTGTTCTATGGGACAATGGCTTGTACAAGAGAAGTATTAATTGAATTTTTCTTCAGTGTGTTGACAAAATTCAGCAAGGTAAGTTGTTGGAGTCCTTTCACAACTTGGTGTGGGGAGGACATTTTTCAGCTCTATACACTGCTCACAAAATTTTGGGAGCAAGGTACTACTAGCCTACACTCTTTCAAGAAGAATACAACTGGGTGCGTAAGTGTAAATTTTGTCAGCAATTTTTGGGGGAAACCCAAGTTGGCAGCTCTACCCCTCAAGCCAGTGGTGATTGAGGAACCCTTTCAACAATGGGGTATTGATTTCATCAAAGAAGTTAATCCACAATCAAGTGCAGGGCATAGTTATGTTCTCACAGCCACTGATTACTTCACCAAGTGGGTGGAAGTAATTCTTGTGAAGCATGCTACTTCTGAAGTAGTTTGTAATTTTCTCAAGGAGAATATTATTTCAAGGTTTGGAGTACCAAACAAGATAGTAGCAGATAATGCTACTTGTTTTTCTTCTCATGAAATAACTAAATTTTGTTTTGAGTATGGGATCACTCTTACTCATTCTTCAAATTATTATCCCTAAGGAAATGGTCAAGCTAAATCAAACAGTAAGAATCTAGTCACCATAATCAAAAAGTTGGTTGATGAGAATTAGAGGACTTGGCACAAGGCATTGTATGATGTGTTGTGGGAATATTGTATTACACCCAAAAGGGCAATTGGCATGTCCCATTTCAGCTTCTTTATGGTCTAAATGTTGAAATACCAATCACATTAGAGTTGCCCGCTCTGAAGTTGGTCTAGCCATAGAAGATGAAACTTTTGATAGTTCCATTGACAAGTGTCATGGATCACATTGTGGAACATCAAAGTCAAGTAAAGAAGCTCTTTGACAATAAGGCAAAATTCCAAAGTTTCCAAATCGGTGATCAAGTCCTGCTATGGGACAAAAGAAGAGAGCCAAAAGGGATGCATGGAAAATTTAATTCTTTGTGGAGAGGTCCTTTTGTGATTCATCAACTTTGTGGTGAAAATAGTTTTCTTTTGGAATATCAAGATGGAACGCCTTTTCTGCTACCTCACAGCGGACAACATTTGAAGTTTTTCTCTCAGTGAAGTGACAGATAAGTTTATACTTTTTGTATAGTTTTGTGGTCTTTTTCATTCTATTGTTTTGTATTGTGTTTTGTCATCTGACTCTATGGCCCAATGGTTGGATAGAGGAACTTAGAGTTCTAGGATTCTTATCCCTTCAATCATTTTAAAGGATGATTGAAGGAAGCTCCCTAGTTAGAGCCAGTTGCTATCCTCAAATTTAGCTTGCTCAGTTCATGGGATAACCCCTACAAAACTTGTCCATTTTGTAGCCCACATCCTCTAAGCACATGGATCGAGACATTTCTAAGTCATCTCGAGCATGGCTTGATCCCTCAAAAAAACTCTTCGATTTGGATTAGAGTTCATTTTAAGTATTTGGTAAGTTTTTGTTTTTCCAGTGTTAGTCATTTTTAAGACTTTGGTGTAATTGCGCTAAAAATCTGTGCACTTGCATGTGATGTGTAATTGTAGAAAAACTTTTTGCAATTTCATGAAGGATGTAATTGCAGAAAAAACTTCTGCAATTACACTCCTTTATTGGCACGTTTGAGCATTAATGCTCATTTATGAGAAGATTTCAAAAATCTTTATTTCCCATATCTTTACATTTTTGATTTATTTTTTCTTTATTATTGTTGCTCATTCATTGTTCTTGACCTCCACAATACCCTAGCCATCTGAGTTCTTTACTGTCACATCTTCATCTTGGATCTGTGTGCACTTTCAAATAGGTATGCATTGGTTCTTTAGCTCCCTATTCTTTGTTTTGTTTGTTAGTCATTTCATTTGTAACCCTAGTTCTATTTGTGTTTAAAGCTAAGGTTTTTATTTTGTTTCCTTTAATGAATGTTATTTTTATGTTTGTGATGTCATTTTTGGCTTTCACTATATTATCTGTGTTTTTGAAACCCTAGCTAGGTGTTCAACCTATGATCAGAGATCAAGGTTGTTCAGAGTTTAATCTTCGAACAAAATGATCAAATGATCATAGGTTGTTCAGAGATTAAACTCTAAACAACCTTGTTTCCCCGAGACTTCATCATAATGCACGATCCCTTAGTAGGATTTTGTGTGGGGTTTGTTTCCCGTAAAACATCTAAGTTCAAGATGATGTGTGAGGAACAAACCCCACATGACATCCTGAAAGACTTACACCCTAAGAAATATATTACATCAGATGTAATGTAGAGTTTAGACTCAGCATAACATCTGGCTTAGGATGTTATGCCATGTTTAAACCCTGCATTACATCCTAAGTTTCCTTGCCAAATCCTAAGTAATGTGTCTTGTAGAGTTTAAACTCTACAAGACACATGGGAGAATTCTGCCTAGGGGTTGTAGACTCCCGATTTTGATTGTATATATGTATTTTTGACAGGTCCTCAAGTTTTGATGTATCATAATCATTTTTGATATATATATTAATGAATTTGGAAAAAAATCAAAATCTATAATATATGCATGCAAAGATTCCAAAGAGGAACAACAAGAAGAGTCCGTAATGAAACATCTTGTCCACTATATGCAAATATGATATGGAAAAGCAATGTACAATTAGATTTATTCATTAATCAAGTACAACTAATATCGAAATAAGATTGCAATCAATGACCTATAAGTGTAAGAGAGTTTTGTTCATGCTTTTTAGTTTCAATATTTCAAAGAGAAGATGAATTCATAAAACACATATGACCAATATGACAAGGTAAAGAAATTTGAAATCAGATTTAGCAATCATTCAACATAGCAAAGATCTAAAAATAAGATTTCAAATACAACCACTAAATGCAAGACTAGCTAGGGTTTATCATCAAACCCCAGATCTTAAATGCTTATTCCCTAAACAAAAATTATTTCATGCAAGTGTAACGTCAGAAAATGTCCCCTTGGAGGCTTTTCCCTCATAAGGCTTAGCTCCCAGGTCTTTAGAGTGCATTTAGGACATTTTAGTTCATGTTTTGGTATCTTGATGGAATGAGACCTAGGTTCCATGGAAAATTGGACCTAGGTGGACCCCTTGAGCTATACCCCACCCAAAATAGGGGGGAGGACTTGGGTGCCTGTGCCCTGGTCCTATCCTATGACCATTATTTGGTCCTTTTGCTGACATGGTAAGTTTTGATTTTAAAAATCTTGGCGAGAGTGCTTGTAGTTGCATATATAAGCAAGCTTAGGCATTCATTTGTAAACTAGATGGCAATTAGATAGAAAGTGTGATGTTCAAGTGTTCTCAAGGTGATTCAAGGCTTTCTATTATGTTACAAGAGGAGACTTGTATGTTTTATGTGTTGATATTTGCAGATTTGAGCTTTAATCTTCTCGTGGCATGAAGAGCATCTTCCTCCATGAGAGCTTCACTACAAGGTGACATATCATTGTGTTTTTATCATTGATTCCTTTGGTTTTTGGCCTCTGCCTCACAAGGGCATGCCCTCTTTATCTGACAATGGTGTTCAGAAACTTAAGTGTCCATCGGGGTTTAACTGAGGTAAACCTCTAAACACCACAACCCCCAAACCAAGTCTTGTGATTGCAGGTTACAGGTGTCATATCTGGAAAAAGTGGAGTTGCAGGAAGGCTTGGTAGACATTAGGGATTCAGGATCTAAAGAGAAGTTAGACACAAGAGCACTTTTTGGACTAGGGCGCTCGCAATAGTGTCCTCCGCAGATAGATCTCGGGAAACAGAAGTTACAAGTTTGATCAGTGTCAGAAGGAGGTCTAAATTCCCTAAAAAAGTAGGTACCTTGGACTTGGACACCCGCACCTTAGTCAGTGACTATTCTGTCTTGGAACCCCAAAAATAGGTATTCTGTGATTTGTTATTTTACTCTCGTCTACAAGAGCTTTTTCTGTTATTCGTCAATTTGTTGTCGTATTTTCATAATTAGGGTTTTAATGGTTAATTAGACATAAGAGAAGGAAAAATTGATAATAAATTCCCTAATCCAAGTTTCCACTCATTTTCAAGTGACCTAGGGTATGATAGTGCTCGCCACTGGACCCTAGATCCTTCAATGTTTAGTGGAAAGGAGGGTTTTAACATCTAAACAACAAAGATTAACAAAATCCAATTTTACCCTAAACATTTTGGTGAACCTATGTTTTTGGAATTAAATTGCAACTTATTGAGTGTTTGTCTTCAGATTTGGATTGATTTCATTCATTCATTTGGTCATTTATTTTATTGTATTGAGAAAAAATTAAAAAAAATGAAAATTTGGAAAAATACAAAAAATTTGCATTGTTTGGCTTACTAAATTGCATCAATTCTTTTTAAATTTTCTTAATTCATGATTTTTGCATCATATCTAATATAAACTACAGCAAAATCTAAAAATTCGAAATTTTGCCTTGCATTTTCATCATTTAATTGCTAGGGTTTTGTGGAAATTTTGACAATTTTATATAACCTAGTAATTCTAAAATCTAGGGTTTGTAGGAAAAATCTTTTATCAGATTTTTCTACTGATTTTAGAGGCTCATTCAAATTTTCATTTGACTTTAGTCTTGCATTTTAGTGTGAATTTGCATTTAGATTTAAAATATTTGCATTTTTACATAGAAAATTTCAACGAAAACTAGCAATTTTGATGCATTTTCATTAAATTTGCATGGGTATTTTGCATGTTAAGGCTTGAAAATAATTTTCAGATATGACAGTAAGTCAATTTCATAATAAATTAGACTTCAAAGCATTCACATAAAATTTTGTCCCAAGATCTCAAACCTAGGGCTTCGAAAACAATAATTTTCACTAAATTTGGCCTTATCGACTCTCCAAACTTGCACCATAGGCATGTTGTGAAAGGTATTTTTGAATTATTTTGCTTTTATCAGGGTAATAATTTTCTTTGCCTCATAAAAATCATCACAACACTCTTTTAATGAGCTCTTGTAGTGAAAATTCGGTGAAAAACTACACATTTTGGCTATTTTGGTCCTTGGGTTTGACCTAGTTTGCATTCCAAGCGTGTTGTCATCAATTTTATGGATTGAGGTGACTGATATTATTGATATTATTTTTTTTACCTCCTAAAATTCTTTACAACACCCCTTTTTCTAGGTCTTGGAATTGAAAAAGTGTGAAAAATTACATATTTTGCTATATTTTCAATAGGGTTGGACCTTAAGTGGCGTTAAAATCATGTTGTGTTGTGTATTTTGGCACCACGTGGCTGTTATTACTGATATTATTTGCATTCCATCAACATTTTCCTCACAACACCCTTTGTTATGCTCTTTTGCATTGAATTTTGGTGAAAAAAGTGCCTATTTTGACATATTTTCACTATATTTTGACTTGGCATTATCTTGGATTTGCATCAAGAGTGTGTTGAGAGTGATTATATTGCTGTTTTGGACTGATATCAGACATATAACTTGCTTCCCTTGACTTAAATCCTTACAACATCCTTTTTGTGTTATTCATTGGCATTTAAAAGTATTGAAACATCAAGCATTTTAGGCTATTTTTGCTCTTGTCTTTTGCATTTATTTTGAAAAACTTTAAAAAATATCATTTTGCATTGGTTTGAGAATAAAAACATGGCCTATAATCATAATAGAAACAATAGGTTCCCTCCTAGACCTTACATGAAAAGAAAGGCTCCTAAACCTAAAATTGTCTTCACTCCTCATGATAGAACAATTGGCGATTTCGAAGGACCTTTTTATATCACCGTATAGATAATGGGAAATAATGTGGAGGGAACTCTTATTGATCCTAATTGTATGACTAATTTTTCCACTGAAAAATTCCTCTTTCCGAATCAATTAATACAAGGTCCTTATAGCCCTTCAAGCTTGATGATTAAGACACATACAGGAGCTTTAAAGAAACCACTGGGTAAGATATCATTGATAGTAACTATATTTGAGAAACATGTTGAGAAATGGTTTGATATTACTCTCAATTTTGATACCTTTGACATAAAACTTGGAATCCCTTGGTTAAAAGTTATGAAAGTAGTCCCTTCAACTATTTATAAATTTTTTAAATTTCCTTTGAATGGACAAGTGCATGTCATTCATCGAAATACATACAAACCTTCAATTACACAACAACACTTCACATTGGATTCATTTTGCAACAAACATACTAGTGAAAAATTAGAGCTACGAATAGACTTCACATTCTTGAGGTATAGAAATTACAAGGCGAAACTATTATATCTGGTACCTAGTCCTCCTACACAAGAAATGATAAAAGATGAACAACGCACATGTGAAGAGAACTTTAGACTGAAAGGACAAGGTCCCTATGCTAAGGTTCCTCCCCCGAAATCTTTACAAGGATCGGGAGGTCGTTGTCAACAACAAAGTGTTCCACCACAACAAATGAAGTTTGATCCTGGTGCTTTATCTTCTAATTTGCACAAGTCTATGAAAGAGGATAGCCCTATCTTACAAAAGATAAGTGGTAAAACAAAACAAAATAGAAAAGCAAGAGAAAGAAGAAAAAGAAGACAAGAATATGCTATAAACCTTGCCTCTCAACAAGAAAACATTATTCCCAACATTCAACCAAATAATAATGATCGTAATGACGAACAACATGATGAGCAAGATATGAACTTGGCTATGGTACCGTAAGTCCCACTATCCTCCAACATTAGGGAGTGGGAAGATGACGATGATGATTTGCTTATAGACAACTTCTAGCTTGAAAGGGGCCCTATAGGTAAGTATCTCTAACCCTTTATCTCTCTCGTGATGTGCTTTCCCCGTGATGTGTTATATGTTGTTTAGGCCTCCTGGGATGACCTCGGATTCTCTCGTAAGGTTCAGGATACTAGGAGACCACCTTCATTGTGACCTTCTATGTGTATCATCATTCTACTAAATTGATCTCTCTTATTCCATTGATGTGTGTTGTGTCTTACGGACATAGTGTTGTGGTTGGTGACCTGGGGGCACCCTCCTACGTGACTGTCCCTAAGACACTTGTTTTCTCCTCTCTTATTTATTGTTTCCCTTCCTCTAGTGTTTCCATCTAGCAGGTGGATGAAGACAAGCATTTATACTGATGCAGACCTAGTGTCCCTTTCGAGAGCAATCAAAAAATGGACTTAGTTCCTAATATGATGATGGTGTTGTATATATTATCCGATGCTTGGCTAGTGGAAGCACTCGTGCTTTCCGTGTAATGAATTTGATGATGTTTCTATTGCATTTACAAACCTTAACAATACTATTTCTCTATGCACCTTTATTTGCCTTTAAATCTAGCCTTGGCGGTATTCAATTCAGAGAGATTTGTGATATAGCCCCATGGTTATCCTCAAACTCTGAATTCATTGTAAAACCCTGGCTCTTTGTGTGGTTAATCAAATGCATTGATGTTGTTGTTTATCATGATGTCGTAGACACTAACATGTTTCTTGCAGGGATGTGTTTGTGGGAACATTTGGTGATCGTAAAGTACATGTCACCTCTGGGGGGCATGGGCTTTGCAAAAGTCAGTGTTCCCTTGTGTGTTTTCTTCCTACCTTAACTTGCTTGATATCAACAACTGATATCAACCACCTTAAGGTGGGGGCATATATAAGGTAAGATATATGTTAGAGATGTTAGCAATGTGTTTGACCTCATATGTAGAGACTTGTGCCCCAGAGTAGTGTATCGTGCATCCTAAGCTTGTTTGCAATCAATCAATAAATCATGTAAGCCCTTTGTGGAGGTGGGATATCGCGCATATCCTTTTTCTTAATCCCTCCATAGAGGCGGGGATGGTGTATTTCTCAGAGTAGATTACATCATCCTATCATTTTCAAAAGTCCTCTGTGGAGGCGGGGAGCGGTTCTATGACTAACTCAACCCTTAAGAGTGTCTTCGGTGATTGTTGTGGTGAAGCCCAATAATTGGTGTGTGCCTGTAAGGTGCCTGAGACGGTGTTGGACCTAGAAATAGGTACACTCCATTTCTTGTCTACTGTGTATTCTTCGTGTCTTCAAGTGTGTGTTTTGGCATGTTTGTTTCCCCATATGCAGAGACCGGTGCCCTCGAGTAGTGCTTCCTGCATTTTGGGAGGTTTTGCATGTCTTGCGTGTATGTTGCCCCATATGTAGAGACCAGCGCCCCTGAGTAGTGCTTCTTGTATTATGGGAGGTTTGTTTACTTTTCAGTACTTGCATTTGCATTTCATATATATGAGAAAAAGAAAATAAAAGATATCATTTTTGTCTTCCATGCATTAATATGTCTTCTATGCATTGATTGTCTGCTCCATGTTCTATGTGACTATAACTATCTTCTCCGTGTTTTGCATGCCTGTTACTATTTCCTATGTGATTGGCATGTCTTCTCCGTGCTTGCTATGTTTGTGACATTTAATGCATGTATTGGCCTCATGTTTATACATACATTAAAGTGGGGGCTAAATGTAACATCAGAAAATATCCCCTTGGGGGATTTTCCCTCATAAGGTTTAGCTCTCGGGTCTTTAGAGTGCATTTAGGACATTTTAGTTCATGTTTTGGCATCCTGATGGAATGAGACCTAGGTTCCATGGAAAATTGGACCTAGGTGGACCCCTTGAGCTGTACCCTTCCCAAAATAGGGGGGAGGACTTGTGTGCCTGCACCCTAGTCCTACCCTATTTTGGGGCAGCCCTAATTTTTAGGTGTCAGTTTATGACTGTTATTTGGTCCTTTTGCTGACACGGTAAGTTTTGCTTTTAAAAATCTTGGCGGGAGTGCTTGTAGTTGCATATATAAGCAAGATTAGGCATTCATTTGTAAACTAGATGGTAGTTAGATAGCAAGTGTGATGTTCAAGTGTTCTCAAGGTGATTCAAGGCTTTCTATTGTGTTGCAAGAGTAGACTTGTATGTTTTATGTGTTGATATTTGTAGATTTGAGCTTCAATCTTCTCATGGCATGAAGAGCATCTTCCTCCATGAGAGATTCACTACAAGGTGACATATCATTGTGTTTTTATCATTGATTCCTTTGGTTTTTGGCCTTTGCCTCACAAGGGCATGCCCTCATTATTTGACAACGGTGTTCAGAGACTTAAGTGTCCTCCGGGGTTTGACTGAGGCAAGCCTCTAAATACGGAAACCCCCAAACCAAGTCTTGTGATTGCAGGTTATAGGAGTTGCATCTGGAAAAAGTGGAGTTGCAGGAAGGCTTGGTAGAAATTAGGGATTCAAGATCTGAAGAGAAGTCACACATAGGAGCACTTTCGGGACTAGGGAGCTCGCAATAGTGTCCTTCGCAGATAGATCTTGGGAAACAAAAGTTACAAGGTTGATCAGTGTCGGAAGGAGGTCTAGATTCCCCAAAAAAGTAGGTACCTTGGACTTGGGTGCCCACACCTTAGTCCTCGACTGTTCTGCCTCAGAACCTTGAAAATAGGTATTCTGTGATTTGTTAATTTACTCCTGTTTGCAAGAGCTTTTTCTGTTATTCGTCAATTTGTTGTCGTATTTGCATAATTAGGGTTTTAATGGTTAATTGGACATAAGAGAAGGAAAATTTGATAATTAATTCCCTAATCCAAGTTTCCCTTCATTTACAAGTGACCTAGGGTATGATAGTGCTCGCCACTCGACCCTAGATCCTTCAATGTTTAGTGGAAAGGAGGGTTTTAACATCTAAACAACAAAGATTAACAAAATCCAATTTTACCCTAAATAGCAAGAATGTTTTTTCTTCATAATTTGAACATGAATGATATTTATGAAATGTTGCAGCAATGCAACATCAGATTTGACCACTAATTATTTTCAACAAAATTTGGAACAAGATTTTAATTAACACATCCTAGGTGCAAGACTAGCTAGGTTTTCTAAAAATGTAATTTTTTTGAGAACCCTAATAATGAATAAGTGAAAATACCAAATATACCACTAGGAAATGATTAAATAATGTGATATCTATTTAAACTCTGCATTACAACCCAAGTTTCCTTTCCAAATCCTAAGTAATGAGTCTTGCAGAGTTTAAACTCTGCAAGACATTTTTGTTTCCTAAACACAACCTATATACTATGCAAACTTTAAACTCCACACAACACAGAATAATATGTTGTACAGAGTTTAAAGTCTGCATAGCATATCATTGTCTTACCTTAAACTAAGTACTCGCATGTACATCAGAGTTTTTTCTCTGATATACATCTTAAGACCTCTTATGCATATCAGAGTTTAAACTTCGATGTGCATATGTTTTTCCTTTGCCTTGTGAAATACAGGTAGGAGTTTAAACTCTAATGTGCATCTAAAAGTGTGAATTTTTTTCTAACACTAGGAACTCATGGTACTCAAAGGAAAGATTTTTCCCGGTGTTGCAAATAGATGTTTTTGAGTATGGAGGTGCTATTGTTTCCTGTAATTACAGAAAGACGGATTACATGAAATTTTTATAACTCTATGAAATTTCTAAAAGGTCAATTTTTTGCAACTATTTGTCAGATGTATGAGATCTCCCCAAAGAAGAAAATGAAGTACAAATTCCAAGGTGTTGTTCCGGGGACTTCTATAGAGTCAAACATTGATGAAATCAAGGATATGTCTGAGTTCTTGGAGAGGGTGAACCAGAAGCCAATGCCTGCACACATGCAATGGATCTTGAACAATGACATCCACTTGGTCTCTACATTTCTAGCATCATCTCAGAACCCTAATTTCATATTGGCTATGGCAGGGAAATTTGATAAGGATACTAAGAGCATACCTGATGTAGATGGTAATGTGATTATACAACTAGATGAAAATTTCTTTGACATACTTTTTAGGTGTCTAGATATTAAAAATTATGCAGATCTTACTATTAAGGAGGCACAGAAGTACTATGAAACCAATACAGAAAAATGTAAGAAAATCATCAATACAAGATGGCTCAAGACTCCTCAGCCTATAATCTCAAGATGGCCTAAAAACATCTTTCGGAGTGAGTTCATTGAAGAGGTGGGTGATCTCATAACCCTCCTCAGTAGGGTAAAAGGGCTCCCTACATCAAATACCTTTCAGGAATGGATGTATTAATATATTCATGTCATTAAGAAGGTAAACCAAAAGATATGGTGGGGTCAGCATATTAGTGATTCTGTCTATGAATAGTTGTCAAAGGTATCAAAAACATTGAGATTTATATGACCTCATACTTGGTGTATGCTGCTACAGCCATGAAACACTTCCCAGGACTCATAGTAGAAGGAGATAGGAGAGTGGTTCCTGTATATTAGTACTACTCCCAACTCACCCTGATAGAAAGTATCAAGCATTTCAGAAGGGTGAATGATGCTTTCTTTTATAATTACATCTGTATGTTGGAAAAAGACCTTGAGAAGAAAAGAGTTTCACATGAGGCATGGGAGGAAGTGAAGAAGTATGGATGTATCTTCTTGCAATTCCCAACCTTCACTTACATCAGAGTTGGGTCTTTTAGTGGACAACCCTATATGCTTCCCAAATATCCAGGTAATAGACTAATTATAATGGAATTATGCAGACAAGTCATGGATGTACATATCAAACAAGTTGGATCTCACAAAGGTGGCTTCAAGTTTTAATTCCAAATTGGTAGATATGGTATTTCCACCACTCCTAAATCTAAAGCCGTGGAAATAGAGTGGCAGTGGATTACCTTGAAGAGATACAGGAAAAGGCTTGATTTTGATTACAGAGGAATGAAGGACAAACTGAAAGGTAATTGTATTCATGTCTATAAAGTTGAAGATGTTTGGGCTGAATTCTAGACTGATGAAGATGTAAGGAGGATGGACTATAGTCATCTATCTTTGGACCAAGTGAGAAATTTTGAATTGGTTGATATTTTCAAGGATATGCAGGATGAAGGTGATATAGTTGAAGTTGTGTATATGGGAAACAAGATTATTAATACTCCTCTTCTTGCAATCCAATGGTTGCAAAAGGAGATGATTTCAATAAGAGAAAGTGTTTTGTATGAAAAGTGGGAATTAGGATACAACATTACAAGTTCCACACTTTCACATACAAGATATTAGGGAAGCATGGGATGAGTTTAGGGATAAACTACTAATGTCCTATGTTCCCTTTTCTTGTAAATTATGACTGTGTGACTATTTTAAATCAGGTTTTTGCAAGCTAGTTTCTTTCAACAAGCATGAAACCCTAAATTACTAATTAGACTATAATAACATAATTTTTGACAAAGATGTTGCTAAACTAATTATAGAAACATAGAAAGGATAGTACTGATAAAGTGTACCTAGGAACAAAGTAGCTGATGGACTAGGGCACCTAGGGCAATGTACCAAAAATTCCTGACTATCGAAATCTTCTGTATCATATGTCTAGAAATCTTTAGAGGCTCCTAGATCCAAAATAAATCACCCAGTTGGACTAGGGCACCCAGGGCAATGTCCCAAAAGTCTTGGAATCTCAAAATCTGAAATCATGTGGCAACTATCTATAATATCCATCTTCTTGTCACTCATTTTTGTCAGATCTCGACAAATTTAATCTGCACATGCAAAAGGAGGAGAGAGAAGGTTGTGGCTATATAGGAGCTTGCCTCAGTCAAGCCCCATTTTTAGTATTCCTACCTCAACAATAGCCAAAGATAAAGATCTGCAGATGTGTGTACTCATCTACCAAATGCGTATACAGAAAATACAAAACCCTAGATGACTAAAGCATCAAGGAAAGATCAACAATTTGCTTCACTCAATGAATAAACACAACTTCACCTCAAGGAGATGAAAGAAATGAAGACTTGCATGAACAAGAAGGTGAATCAGCAATGTCTGCGGAGGATCTCCAAGCTTGATGTTGGAGGATTCAACCCTTCTCCTGATCATGCAAAAGGTGTACAAACCCTAGGAAACGAAAGATAGTCTCAAGATCTTGATTCCTAATCTCCATCCATTGTCTCCACAATAGCAAATTCAAATCACTTTCAAGAGATTTAACAAATCACTGATCTTCAATGGCAATTTTGGCAGAGGTTTGGCATAAAGTTTACATAAAGATTGTGTGTGACAAAGTGATTTTCAAATGTCTTTAAGTATCTAACCTTACAAATTTCAAGTTTTGAAATAAGATGTCGACATCACGTGAAAATGAAAAAATTGAAAACGAAATCCCAGAATGAACAACAAGGTCTGACATCCCTCCAAAATTTAGGACCCCGAGAAATAGGGTAGGACAAGGGTGCTAGCGTCCAAGTCCAAGCCTTGATTTCCCAATCAAGACTGCCTCAAGGAGGTTAGGGGATCCCAAATCCAAGTTTTCTTTTCACTCTCAATCTTTAGTTATTCCAAAATATGACATTCTTCCAATCAGACATAGGTCAATCAAGGTTTAGGAAGGTATGAAATAAACTAGGTTGAAAGGACACTAAAGGAGAAGAGTAAACCATGAGAAATTGTACCATTCCATATAGGAGGACAATTTTTGACATAACATTTATCCCCCACTTTAGTGGCCATATGACACTACGTGCATATGCAACTAAAGGAATGTAAATACATCAATCATAAAAAGGATACCCAAAAGGATATTGTAGAAGATGCCAAAGTGTTGACACATAAAGGAAGAAGCCCCCAAGTCTATAATCCTACAAGACCACAAAGTTAGAAACCGCAACCTGCAAAGGAACACTTGTCATAAAATCCAAAATTGAATCAACTTGTAACCACCACCAATAAGTCAGTCCATAAACACTAAGGGGGTTGAGTGATGAGACATGATGAGGTAGGAAAGCAAGGGAGATATATGCCCTCCCTTGTTTCTACTTGCTTAGTCTAAAAAGGAGAAACAAGGAGATATCTACACGCATTGATTTTGAGGAAACATGATTAAAAATGTGTTGTGAGGGTTGTTTGAAGAAACAACACTTATGCACAACACATTGGGTAAGATAGAGAGTGGAACTAGAATTCCAACACAACAAATGGTGTGAAAATCTAAGTTCAAAATCTGAAGATAGAGGCTCAAGATTAAAACTGTTCAATTTTGCACCTAGATTGTGATAGGAATTCTCATCCACTTACTATAAGTAACGGGAGTTTTCACTTTTCACTATTCATTCTTATTTCATTGTGTAGAAAAGAGAAGGAGAAGAGTGAAGAGTCTGACGATGCCAACCTGACATCCATACCATCTTTTGAGACTAGAGATGCTCTGAGCCCAAGTGGCAGAGAGTTGCTTCGAGGTCAAGGCAGGGTCCAAATCCTTGCTTGTATCATGATTTCTATACTCTTTTTAGTTTTTTACCATTTCTCATGCTAAAAAAGACATTTCTTGACAAGGGTCCCCAACACCGGTGCACAAGTCCACTCAGGGCACCCAGGTCCTCCTGGGGCACCCAAGTCTAGAAAGGACAAGGACCCCAGGGATAGGGCACTGACTATTGTAGTACTTAGTTTTGTTTTCATGTTGTGTATTGATTCACTCTCTCATTGTTTGTCGTGTAGGTCATCCCCAAGATGCGAGAGAATACAAGTGGTCACCTGATGTTACTTCTTTAAGATCACATAGGTACCATGACTGATGCAGAGAGAGCTTACTTGTAGGGTGTAGGACTCTAGTGGCTGTTTGATATAACCACAATTAGATTTCATTGTAGCATGTTGATGGCTTTGATGGAGAGGTGGAATGCATATACTTCTACATTCCACTTGCCCTTAGGGGAGATGACTATCACACTAGAGGACATGTATCAGATCCTACGACTACCTATATGTAGGGAGACAGTGAGGATCATAGAGTGTCTCTCTATGGAGTACACACGAGAGAGCCAATTATACTGCCTAGGCTGCATCGTCACTTGAGTAGAGCGAGGGCACATTCAGCTCTGGTTACTAGAGTAGGGATCTACTGACATCCCTCTGATTTGGAGGATTATGATGGTTACTATTGGTTCCTTCAACTGATATGTGGGAGTCTAAAGATTTAGCCAATTTCTTATGGTTGAAGGCTCTGGGTCAACAACCAATGAATAGGATTACAACAAATGTAGAAAAATCCTCTACACTTTTATTTCTGCAAGACCAAGGTGGGTGTACCTATACAACATCCTCGGGATATATTGTTGACTAATACTACATATTGTATTAAAACATAAAGTTCTCAATTACTAGGGAAATGACTGACTTCACCTTAACTGGATTAATCTTATGACAATAAAGTCATACCCTGATTGAGAACAAATATATAACCAAACTATTCTCAAAAGAATAGTAGAAATAGAAATAGCCTTACTTGTTTTGGGATGGATCTAAATCAACTGATTAGCCCAGTGAAAGGCAAGTGCTTAATCCAGTGGGTCACAGTGTCTAATTACACAAAACGTATGTATCATTCAAGCCATATTACCTCATTACCAAAAGACTAATAGCATTAATACCTTATATTAATACCTCTTATACATGGAAATACAGAAATATCATTTCAAACCATAATCTAGACAACAATTAACTGAATGTCTCTTGAGCATTTATTACTCTCCTTGAGAGAAAGCAAGAGAGAACATACACAATGAAATGAATCGCAAAGATGTGCTAGAATATCCTTGATACTTAGAAATCATATTAACTCCATCAAATGCAATACAGAAAAGGATTCATAACCAATAATCTTTGTATTAATTTAGAGAATAACAATGCTCTATAGATTTGAACATATATTTAGAGACAATTTTCTTTTATATTACATTGGATCAAAACACAAGACACAGTATTGCCTAAAATAGGGATTCAGACTCACTTTGTTGATGGCCCCGACTTCCCATTTATAGAAGCATGGGAGCAACAAGTTGCAGGCTATATACAGATGTCATATTTTCATTTGACAAACTTTGACCACAAGAGGCCAAAACATTTGTTTCTAACCACTAAGGCAAGCTTCTACAGATAATCATCACTTGAAGCAAACTAGAACAACTAATTTTATTGTGTATGCTCACCTACTACTGATGTGGAGGTGAGCCATGTTTTTGAAGGAAAAAGGGGATTGTAAGGTATTCCAATGGATCTACTCCTCCTCACATAAGGATATTTATTTCCCATGTGAGAGCCCCTTGCCAAACTTCATTGGCCATGTACGTAGACAAGGGAGTGCTAGCAAGGATCAATAGAGAAAAGAAGCACCAAAAGCCCGGGTCCCTCCTATTATGACCACTCACAGGCACAAGTAGGAAAATCCCCTCCTCTCTTCGTGAAGTTCCCAACCAACTCACCCAATCGAGAACAAAAGAATGCCACTAATAGTTGGCTCTAGCTGAACCAAACCTTCAACTAAGCAGGGAACAACAGCAACAATAGTTCCCTCCAAGATGCCCACTAGCTTCATCTAGGGGTACAACGCACCACCCACTGTGACTCAAGCTATGTCAGGACCCACAATATGGAGGGAAAGGGAGAAAGAGCAATGACACCTCTCTACCTCCACGTCTTTGGAGACTCACAAGAACAGGAAGTCACTGGAGTATGCAGACCAGAATGTAAAGCCTTCATCCAGATGAAAGCAAGGGGTGAAGAAGGGGCTAGAAGGGTTCAATGGATGCTGCTAAACTTCCCCAATTTTGCCAGAACCACCCATTCCTCAGAAAAAAACCACTCTAATTCCCTAATTTTGAAAGGACAAATTGTTAGCCATGAGAATAGAGAGGAAAATCCTAAGGAATAGGAGGACAACCATAGCATACTAAAAATATAGTGACCCATACTATCTGCTCCAAAGAGAATCAAATTTATAGTGGAATTATTAAAACTCCCACCACCCAGATGATCACACCCTGTACACCAATCCTACAAGTCTATCCATGATAGTACCTTAGTAATGCAGTCCCTTAAATGGAAATCCCATGCAAATCTGCCAGCCTTGCAAGTGGAGGGAAGGAAATGACACCTAGTTCATGACTCCAAGCTTCTACACACATGAAAGTCAATCGCAGCCCCCATTTCCATAATGAGATAGCCAAAGTAGATTTCTCAATTTCAACATTATCCCAATTCAAGACATTAATCCCACACTTCACCCACTCTCAACACCAAGGACTATCCCTGACAAATCCCTGCAAGCAAAAACATCATCATATACAATTGTAGTGAGAAGGGAAGTGCCAAGATCTTCTTGATACAGAAGATGTCCTCCTAACTACACCTATCACATATCACTGACATGATAGAGCCTAAATGAACCAACCAATTTCTTGATCAGCAGTTGGACAAGACATAGCACACGCTTAACCCCTAGCGTTCCTTTTCTGGAGAAACTAAATCCATCCCATTGTTTACCACATCTCACCACTCCATTGACCCCTTTTAATCCCAACCATCATGTTGTGTTGTTACATAACATGCCCCATTTTGCCCCAGCAAAATAAGGACTCACTTTTGCTTGGCTTGTTTATTCTTTGCTTTCTGGCGGTATGGTAAAATAATTGATATTAAATGCATGACAGGATGTCATCCTGTGCATATCCAGACTTGAGAATAGAGGTTAAATTTTCAAAATTTGAATTTCACATAATAGATCCTACCAAGTGAAAGAGCACAAAAATTTAAGTAGGTTTGATTTTTGAAGCACCCTGAAATTCTCTAAAACCAGAAAGTTATGATCAGTCAAAGTTTGGTCAAAAGGGTTGTCTAGATATTCACAGTTCATGCCATCTAGATATTAACTTAATATCTAGGTGCATATTAATAACTAGACATCAAGTTTAAAGGGCTTCTTGAGCTAAATGTCGACCGTGAGCGAATTAGTTAACATCTTGATCTTAAGTTAATATCCTGACACCTATTAAGATCCAAGCGTCAAATTTAAATGACACAATGAGTTAAACGTCAAACATTGTGATATTAGTTTGTTCCTTGACCTTACCTCAATATCCAAATCTTGTTTTAATGTCTTGACCTCCGACAACATATTTATCTTGATGACATCATGTTATCCAAACCTTATGAAGAACGGTGAGATGGTTTACGTCATTTGGATATTACATACCATCTAGATCTAAACTTAACATTTGGACCTTCTCTTAAGATCCTTATCCTGATGATGTCATCTCACCACATGATAATGAGAGACTTTCACCTTGATGATGTCATCCGAATATCTTCAATTGGACAGATATTTCACACCTTAGTACCCCAACCTTTAACTGGTGATAATCCCTTGGTCAACAAAGGTTGACCTGACCTATGATAACATCATCCAGATAGTCACATCCAGATATTCATAGGGATATTCCTCCGCAGGATATCCACTCCATATTTCTCACATTTTTTTCATTAAATATGATGCCATTGGTCATTGGCATTTAAATTTAAATGTGTACCAACAAACACCTATGATAATCCTAAGCAATCTTACTAATTTTGATTGTCATATTGCATTGAGACCATTAATGTGCCCTAAAATCATAAATTACCTGAGATAAAAAGGGAATTTCATTGACATAACATGCACAATTACATTTAAGAACCCTAATTTCTTTGTTTAGAGATTACTACAAACCAGAGTCAAAATAGAGAATGAAGTTGCAGGGGAACACTTCATCTAGAACGTGAATTCAGCTATCTCTACATTAATCACGGGTTAAGGAAGCGTACTGGAGATATGTATAAGTCCTATCTCTCTGATTAGTTTATGAATCGTACCCTAATCAAGTTGAGGAGTAAAATGGAACATTAACAATGCAATGTTTAATTCAATTCTTGAGATTCAGATAAAGTTGTTGTTATGCTAACCATAGACAAGGATATGTTATTGTTTAAGATTGGTGCATTTGAATTGCAAGACAAAATGTCTCAACCACATATGGATAAGCAAGACTCCAAGTTCAAACCTCTCATGTTCCCTAGAATGCGTAGTGTGTACAGTAAATTGGGTAACTAGGAGGATACTCATTTAGGTAGTACAAACATAGAAGAATTCAAAGCAAGAATTGAAGCTGGAAAAGACAATCCCATCTTATAGAATATAGTGGCGTCTGACTTATATCATACAGCTAGTTTTCCATATTCCACAGAAGCTTTTGAGCTCATGATAGAATGTGCACAAAATTACATCACCACTAGAAGGGTGGAGAAACAGAAGAGGCTCTACACAGATTTATCAGTGGAAGGCATTGTAGAGATGCTCCATTTTCCAGTGATCCAGCCTATGTATGTGCTAGATTTGGACTCATTAGCAGAAAAATTTGAGGCCAATAATAAAAATTGTAAAAAAATCACATATCAGGGATGGAGAAGTTGATATAACATAGCCAGGGTAGCTACCAAAATGGCATAGCACCTGTATAAGTTTGACTTTAATGAGGAAGTCCAATACATAATCTTCATGCTTAGTAGGATGATGGCCCAAGAAAATTGTGGAATCTTTGAACCCTTGATGTTCGAGTTAGTCAGGATGGTCATTGAATATGAAGAAGACTAAGCCAAGGAACAATGGGCTAAAATCATCAGTGGCACTAAGCATGATCAAATGGTCAAATGGAAAGAAAATAAGATCATTGTTTTTAGAATGACCTCCTATCTTGTATATGCTTGTACAACGAAGGGCACATATGATGGATTGCAGACTTTAGGAAAGTTAGGAAAAATGCCCAATGAGAATACTATTGAAAATATGTGCCTAATTGGTGTTGTCATTGATGTCAACATATCCATGTTGTCATTAGTGTCAACTATATCTCATTCTAGAAGACTTGTATGTTGAGGATATTGAGAAAATTAGCCTCTCCAGAAGAAACAAGTAAGTTACATATCTCTCTATAAGAGATAGTGAAGAAAGCGCAGTAGATTGCTCCAGATTCCCAGTGAGATGAAGATCAGAGTCTGCAGACCAAAGGGTTGTGTAGAGGATAGTCTAAAGTTGCTCTAGTCAATATTTGAGAGGTCCACATGAAAGATTAATGAAGTTATGGCCATCTGAGTAGAACCGGGTTTTGCAATGTTTAGAGGTGACAGAGTGACAAAAATATGGTCTGAATTGATCTACATTGGAATATTATGATCTGTGGATCTAGAGGTGTGTTTGGGATGTTGGTGTGTGTCCTTAACTCAAGTGGTTCATGGTTTGGAGGTCCACAAGCAATCTTTCTAGTGTAACAATCATGACAGTTGGTGTTCTTTAGTTCCTCGATGAAGGTGCAAGTGTTTCCGGTGATCTGAGGTGGTGCAGTTGTTCTTGTTGATTTCATTGTGCTTATGGTGGTCTCTAGATCGAGTTCATGTTGTGTTGGTGGTCCGTATTAAGGTTTGAACTCATGGTTGAAGATTTGTCCTTAGGTGTTGCTGTTCTTTCCAGTCTTGGCTGATTGGATTCTTTGTGTATGTTGCGGATGATCTAAGAGAGATTCTATGAAGTGTGGTGTGTTGTTCGAGGAAGATTTGGGTCCCAGCTATGTTTGGCTGACAGTATAGAGATTCGTATTATGTCAGAGTTGACCTTGATGTTTATTCCAAGGTTGATGAAGCATATAAATATGTGTGGTTGAGTTGTGGAAATGCATCCTTGTGCGAAAATGACAAATATCCTAGAATTGAAACCTGTTCATGAAATCTGGAAGAAATTAGAAGCTCTATATGAAGGTGATGAACATGTCAAATGTGCCAAGTTGTAGAGTATGAATGGTGTAGGAGCACCTACCTGACAGCTGGCCTCCATGAGGTAGTTAGTTTGTTTTAGGTCTTGTTGATGTTTCCAAGAAGGTCTTGTAAGACCAATGCATGTAATAAGGTCATGTTGACCAGACTTTACTATTTTTAGCTAGGTTGTTAGGACAGCTGTTATGCTGTATGTCCGGTTGGAAGCTCCCAGCCGCTTGGAGTTAGGTCGGTAGTACTCGCAGGAGATCTTATTTATGCATTAGGATCGGTTGGTTTTAGGTAGTATTACAGATCATCGATCAGACATTGCAAAGAGTGAGACAGAGAGAGAGAGACTGAGCATTGTACTTGCATCTTTTGAAATCAATAAGGAGATCCTGTTTGTGTTCATTTTCTGTTTGATCTCCATTGTGAAATCGAGTTGCTGATCTGGCGGTTTCATGGATTCGCTGATCCATTCCACCGGTTGATTCGTCGAATCGGTGGAATGGCCATGTATAATAGCTTAGGGTTTAGTCTGCATTTTGTGTTTGTTTGCATGTAGGTGTGCAGGATCATGGTCGAGATGTGTTGAGAACCCTAGCATGGGTATGTGCTAGGTCGTGCTGATAGTTTGAGTCTAGAAGATCGCCCTAAAAGCAGATCGGGTCACCTCAGGAGGTTCGGCGGATCAAAATTTGCTAAGGTTGGAAATTCGTCACAACGACATCATCAGGATATTTCTATGTATATCCTGCAGTTGCTTCAGGTGTCATCTGAGTAGATGGAGGTGAGCATGATGCAGTAAGATTGCATAAGGTGAATGCGCATTGGGGTGATGATCGCAGGGTGTTGCTGAAGAAGAGCATATCGGCATAGGTTTGTCGATCAGGTTGATAAAATTATCGCGGGCCGATAATGTTAAGTTTGGCCGACAGTAGGATATTGAAGGAACTGCATATGACGTCATCGTCATCAGGATAATCATCATCAGGACATTCTGAAATATCACCTGATAAAGGTTTATCCTGCTGACCCTAAGTGTTTTGGTATCGGCATAAGGCATCAAGGAGTTAAGTGGATCGGGAGGAGGATATTCGGCAGAATATTCATCATCAGTATAAAGTTGAGTATCATCATCAGGATGTTTCATTTGACCGGATAAGTCATATCTTGATGCTGCTTGTTTAAGTGGGTCGGATATCGGGGTGACGTAAGCGTCTGAAGGAAAGGTGCATGAGGTTGTCGTCATCAGGATATATGGGAGGAACCAGATATTTTATATCCTGTTGATGAAGATGATGTCAAACATCATGAGGCTGCAGATAGAGGTTGGCGGTAAGATGAACAGTGATCGTTAGGAGGATGATTGTGCTTGCCGAATATGATGATGCTGCTAATAGCCGGATATGATGATGCTGCTGATAGGTGAAAGGTCGAAGGTTTGTCTGCAGGAGGATATCGGTCGGCAAGAGAAAATATGATGATGATGATGGGTTGTAGACATACATGCTGTATGTCAAGGTTTTAGTGTGGATGCCTCTGCATCAATGAAGGGTAGATATGAAAATTTGAGGATGTGTGAAGATGAAAACATTACTTCCTACATGCAGAAGGTGAATGAACTTGTGGGTGGTATCCTATGTGTTGGTGGAAAAATGGGAGAATCTGAGATTGTTGGCAAAGTGCTTAGATCCTTACCTACTTCATACAAGCATAGAGTTGCTACTATTGAGGAAATTAGGACTGTAACAACTATTACAAGGGATCAGTTGGTTGGCAAGCTCTTAGCATTTGAAATGAGTGAGTTTGGTGATTCTCTTCCTAAATCTTAATCTACATTTAAGGCCAATGTTTATGGAAAGAAAAGATTTGATCTAGGTGAAAGCTCTTCAAGGAGACTAACCAGATTTGAGAAGGAAAGGAAGGAACTTGAAGGAGATGAATTAGATTTTGAAGAAATTGAAGCCATGTTTGCTAAAAGATTACCAAGAGGATCCGGTAAGTATGAAGGAAAGTTGCCTTTAAAATGTTTTGCTTGCAATAAGATTGGTCATTTTGCCTCAAGATGCCTGAAGAGGGTTTCAAAGCCAAACCCTAACAGACCTAGGGTTCAGAAGAAATGCTACTATGTCCAAGAAGATGCTGAAGAAGGAGTCACTGATGATGAATCTAATAAGGGAAGTACCTTAGGAAATGAATGGGTGTTCATTTCTATTAAAGAAGAAGATCCAGTTCCTATTGAATCTGCTAGCTATGTGAATGTGGAAAGAGCCTTGGTTGCTCAAGTTGAAGAAAAGGATGAATGGGTAATTGACAGTGGATGTTCTCATCATATGACAGGTGATAAGAGTAAGTTTGCAAGTATGGAAAGGTATGAAGGTGGAATTGTGAAGTTTTGAGACAACTCAGGTGGTAGAAACCATGGCAGAGGATCCATTTCTTTTGATGGTAATAATAACACTAATGATGTTTTATATGTAGAAGGGTTGAAGCATAATCTTCTCAGTGTTGGACAGTTGGTTGACAAGGGATATGATCTCTGATTCAAGGATGGAAAATGCAAAATTTTGGAAATCTTTGGAACTAATATTGCATCTGATACACAGACTAGAGGTAACATCTTTCATTTAAGTGGTACTGGTAAAATTTGTTTGATTGCTCAGATTGATCAGAGTTGGCTACGGCATAGGAGAACGTGTCATATAAACTTTGATAACATTGTCAAGATAAGTGCTACTCAGGCTGTAAGAGATCTTCCAAAGCTTGTGAAACCTACCAATAGCATGTGTAAGGAATGTCAGTTAGGCAAACAAAGAACTACATTTAAGAGGAAAGAACAATCTTCAAGTGGATTGTTGGAACTTGTGCACATAGATTTGTGTGGTCCTGCCAGGGTTAGGAGTTTGCAAGGCGACATATACTTCATGTTAATAATTGATGATCACTCCCAGATGATGTGGGTCACTTTCTTGAGAAAACAATCAGAGGCTCTTGACAAATTCAAAGTGTTTAAGGCTAGGGCAGAGAATGATATTGGTGTGAATATAAAATGTCTGATATCTGACAGAGGTGGAGAATTTACTTCCGGTGAGTATAATGAATTTTGTGAAAAGCATGGAATAATAAGACATTTGTCTGCTCCTAAGACTCCTCAGTAGAATGGAGTGGTGGAAAGGAAGAACTGGACTATTCAAGAGGCTGCTAGAACAATGATGATGATGGAGGGAAATGTACCACATGTCTATTAGAGATAGGTTGTGAGTACTATTGTCTACACTCTTAACCGGGTGCAGATCAAAGGTAATTTTGGTAAAACACCTTATGAACTATGGTTTGGTAATGTTGCTTCTGTGAAATACTTCAAAGTTTTTGGTAGTAAATGTTATATCAAAAGAGATGAATATATAGGCAAATTTGGTGCAAGATGTGATGAAGGAATATTTCTGGGTTAAGGCATACCAGTGGTTTAACAAGAGATTGAAAAAGATTGTGGAAAGTGCTAATGTCAAGGTTGATGAAAGAAAGGAGAGACCTTCAAGGTTTTGTGGTTATGAATCAAAAGATCAAAATGAAAGCCCAAATGAAGGAAAGGAAGTTTAGTCTACCTCGGAGAATCCAGTAACTCAAGAAGTTAATGCAGATGTTGAGGAACAAGCTCAAGAATCAGAAGTTGAAGAAAATCCCAAAACTCCCAGGTATGTAAGCTTGAATCATTCTAAAAATTAGATCATAGGAGATAAAAATAAAGGTGTTCAACTAGAAGAAGAATTGCTAAAGAACAAGAGGAGTATTGTCTGATTTCAAAGATTGAACCAAAATCAGTGAATGAATCTTGTAATGATGAAAGTTGGGTAAAAGAAATGGAAGAAGAATTAATTGCAAATTGAAAAGAATCATACTTGGGATCTTGTTCCTAGACTTGAAGACAAAAATGTAATTGGAACCAAATGGGTCTTCTGGAATAAATTGAATGAAGATGGTGAAGTTGTGAGAAATAAAGCAAGATTGGTGTGCGAAGGATACTCTCAGGTAGAGGGAATTGTTGGACTTGTTGCTAGATTTCAAGCTGATCCTAAAGAATCTCATGTTGTAGCAGTCAAAAGAATTTTTAGATATCTGAAGGGAACATCTGACTATGGCTTATGGTACCCTAAGGGTGATGATTTCACTCTTCATGCATCTATAGATGCTGATTGGGCAGGAGATGTGGATGATAGGAAGAGTACTAGTGGAGGTGCATTTTTCTTGGGAAAGAGATTAGTTTCTTGGTTGAGCAAAAAGTAGGAGGCAATATCTTTGTCTACTGCAGAGGCAGAGTACATAGCAACAACAAGTAATTGTACTCAAGTTTTATGATGAAGCAAATGTTGAAGGATATCAGAGTTGTGTTTGAAGAGCCTGTTACAATCTTCTGTGATAATTCAAGTGCAATAAACATTTCAAAGAATCTGGTGTTGAATTCAAAGAGAAAGCATATATCCATCAAGTTTCACTTTTTGAGAGAGAAGGTAAATGAGAATGAAGCCATATTGGAGTTTTTCTCTTCAAAGGATTAGATTGTAAATATCTTCACTAAGCCTCTACCTAAGGATATTTTTGAGTATCTCAGAGTGATACCAAGGGTTATTTCCCCTCCTATTTAGAACTAAGGTGCACTAAGGTGCATCAGTTCGATGGAGTTCACAGTCATATCTTGTGATCCAGATTGGTGTTAAGGATTTTCTACTCAGGGGGAGTGGTTATTATGTTGATTCTGGTTTAAGAAATAAAAAAGGAAGAGATGATTGCAAAAATGTGCCATTTGCCATTGATGTCAAAGGGAGAGAGAAGTCATGTGAAAAACTTGGAAGTGAGTAGATGCTAATGAAAGGAGTAGTAAAGAAAGTGGTTGTAGGTGTGACAAGAGATAGGGGAGAAGTTCTTGTCTTGATGGTTGAAATAGTTTTTCACATCATATGTTGCCATCAATGACAAAGGGGGAGATTGTTGCAAATATGTGCCTAATCGGTGTTGTCATGGATGTCAACATATCCTTGTTGTCTTTAGTGTCAACTGTATCTCATTCTAGAAGACTTGTATGTTGAGGATATTAAGAAAATTAACCACTCCGAAAGAAACAAGTAAGTTACATATGTCTCTATAAGAGACGGTGAAGACAATGCAGTAGTTTGCTCCACATTCCTAGTGAGATGAAGATTAGAGTTTGTGGACCAAAGGGTTGTGTAGAGGATAGTCTAAAGTTACTCCAGTCAATATTTGAGAGGTCCACATGAAGGATTAATGAAGTTATGGCCATCTGAGTAGAACTAGGTTTTGCAATGTTTAGAGGTGATAGATTGATAGAAATATGGTCCGGATTGATCCGCATTGGAATATTATGATCTATAGATCTAGAGGTGTGTTTGGGATGTTGGTGTGTGTCCTCAATGCAAGTGGTTCATGGTTTGGAGGTCTGCAAGCAATCTTTCTAGTGTGTCAGTCATGACAATTGGTGTTATTGAGTTCCCAAATGAAGGTGCAAGTGTTTTTGGTGATTTGAGGTGGTGCAGTTGTTCCTATTGATTTCATTGTGCTTGTGGTGGTCTCTGGATCAAGTTCCTATTGTGTTGGTGGTCCACATTAAGGTTTGAGCTCGTGATTGAAGATTTGTCCTTGGGTGTTGTTGTTCTTTCTAGTCTTGGTCAACTAGATGCTTTGTGCATGTTCTAGATGATCTAAGAGAGATTCTATGAAGTGTAGCATGTTGTTCAAGGAAGATTTGGGTCCTAGCTATGCTTGGCTGATAGTATAGAGATTTGCATTAAGTCAGTGCCGACCTTGATGTTTATTCCAAGGTTGATTAAGCATATAAATATGTGTGGTTGAGTTGTGGAAATGCATCCTTGTGTGAAAATGAAAAGATCATAAGAAAGGAGGAAAGGTAGAGTAGAGAAGAGGAAGAGAAGAAGAGTAGTAAAAGATGAAGAGATAGCGAAGAAGTGTTTGAGGGATAGAGTAGAATTGTTATGCACATCAATGGAACTAAACCTTGCATAAAGAAGATGTTATTTTCTAGTTTAATCTTTCTATGATAAACTTATAAATATTTTTGTAGGTAGTGAGCCTCCTTGAGCAGTGACCTCTGGGTAGTACACCTTGAAGACATGTGCCTTCCCCATTTTCTATTCTTTTAATAGAGAATAAATCTTGTGGGTTAAACTACACCATGGTTTCTCCCTTAACCGGGTTTCCACGTAAAAATCCTGGTGTTATGTGTGTTGGTTTTGTTTTTGTTCATGTGTTGTTAACTCATGGTTTCATGATTATATCATTCATCTGTTATTAAGTGGTAAAGAAGTTTAATTATAGCAAAGGATAACAATTTTGGTGAAAACTGATTCACCCCCGCCTCAGTTGTTTGCCCTTATTTCAATAAATACTCCCTGGGAACACTATCCCCAGCTAGAGAGGAGATTATTCATATAGAATTATAAACTCGTAAATGATTTCTTCACAATGCATATAGTTAGACTCATGGAAGGGAATAGAGCTAAGAGATTTTTAGTTGGTGTCATAGAAGCAATCAATAGGTATGGATCTTGGTTTATCCAAGCCAAAACATATTCATGCATCTAGATGAAGGGTTTCAATGGAAAAACTTACATGCTAACGAGGTATCCTTTGGATAAAGTGGTACTGATGGAGATGATGAGGCAGTAGCTTCCTATTTTTGAATTGTCCAAGGCCAAAGAGGGAAGGCTTTATAGAAATTTTCCCATTGATATTAACTGGTTCCTTGTAGGGTCCATGGAAAATGTAAAGAAGGTAGAGGCAGATTTGAAAACCCTAAATTTGAAGCTTTTTCCTCTAGCTAGAGAATATGATCCATTTTATAGGATCAAGAAGAGATTTAACAAGAAATATAAACTTACTGTCCATTTGGAAGATTATTGGGTAGATTATGATGATGATCATGAGGTAAGAAGAAGAGAGTATCAGAGATTAACTCTAGATCAGATGAGGACCATAGGGTAACCTGAGGTACCTTCGTAAATAAAAAAGGATGATAATGACCTCATGGATCCTAAGTATGAAGAGAAAAAGATATATAATGATGCAATATCTTCCCCTGACTTGAAATAAAAAGAAGAAACATCAATTAATGTCCTCACAGCCACAGTCATGGCGAGGACAAAGAGCTGGGTTGATAAGAAAATCAATCAATTGAAAGGAAAATGTATTGTTATTGCCTTTGATAAGAAGAAAAAGATGAAAGAGAGAGAAAAACCTAGTTTTGATGATTTCCTAATAAAGAAGAGGCAGGTTCTTGAGGAAAAAGTAGAAGAACCTAGTTCATCTAGAGCCACAGAGTAACTCACCACTAAGGGAATTTCATTGGTGTATGCACCACCATCGCCTCCTAAGGATACCCCACTAAAGGCCATTTCCATATCTACACCTAAAATAGTTACAACACAAGGGGAGACTTCAAAGGATGCAAAGTAAAGTCGAGTAAGGACTACAACTGAGGAGGAGGATAGTGATGATAAAGGAGATGGGATACATCTTCAAACATTAAAGAGAAAAAGGGATGATCTACTACAGGGTGTAAAAGTTCCCAGGTACTCTAGATACCAAATCCCATGTATGAGAGGTTCTATTTCACCAGCAAAGGTAGTACCATCAGAATCAGTTGATCCATCTGAAGACATAATCAAAGAATTACAGTATGATGTGCCTGTGGAAACTATAATAAAAGTAAAAGTTGAGATGGCATAGAAAGTAAAGGACAAGACCCAAGAAGAACATGCAACATGAGCCCTTCCACTAAGTCAAACAATTGACCTAACTGAAGATGAGGTGGTTAAAGACATCACCAATCACCCTATAGAAACCATGTTGCAACATATAGAGTCTACAGGTGGGGCTACAACAGTAGAGACACATGAAGAAGAGATGGAAAAGGTAGATTCTCTTGAGCTAGAAGAGGTAGAAGTACACATGGGACCTCTCAGCACTTTAATTGACAATATAAAAAGCCCAGAGGCAGTGGATTTATTTCATTTTCTAGAAAAGGAAAATACCAAAGAAGAGGCTATTAAAGATAGCCAGATACAAGGAGGAAAAATCCCAATGGAGGTAGATGATAAAAAGGATGATACACATGAGCAACTAGAATAGCAGGATATCCTGATGGATAACCCTAAACAAGAGAAAGTACTAGAGTTAGTTACCACTATAGGGGATGACTTGGATAAATCTGAGGGGGAATGTCACAATGATGATGAAGCAAAGAAAGAATAAGAACCCCAGGATGGAAAGAGTTCAGAGGAGCAGGGTGATAAAATACAAACTAATCATCCTCCTTCAGAGAAACAACAAGAGAATGTAGAAAAGGAGAAAGAAGATGCTTCACTTGAGCAACTTGATCAAGGAAGACCACAAAAAGATGCATTGGCATTGGTGTCATCAAAGACAAGTGGATCATAGGAGCAACAGGTACCCTTCAACTTTAAGTCTTTATTCACTATTGATCCATCTAAGATAAAGCAAAGAGCTAGAATGATTTCTACCATCAAGAGAGACCCTAAAACAGGGAAAAGGATAGCTCAAGTTTTGTTCCTATAGTAGATAATGCCAAAGGAGAGATTAGGCCAAAAGAATTTTAGGTGACACAATATGACTTAGGTCATGTCACCACTGAGCAAGAAATACAAGAATAATATTAAAAGCATAGAGGCTCTGGTACCCAAAATAAAGAATCTCAAGGCCAGAAAGAAAGAGCTTAACAAGCAGAATGCTCAGTTACAATAGTTTATACAAGGACTGGTAAATCCAGACATCTTCATCTCAACTCTATAGGCTACAAAGAAACCTGTTGCATTGACATTAATAAGTGAAGAGGACATAGCTGGTCTGGATGTCTAGAAGCATCAATCTCACATTATGGATAAATGGTTCATAACATTTATGGCATTGGGAGAAAAACTAATAAGGACATCCGAGTCCAATTGGGACACATTGTCCAAATTGCGAAAGATATTGATTTTGAGAAGAGTGAATTCACTTAGAGAATATCAAGTGTAACTATGCAATAAGTAGACTTAGGAGAGCCAAAGGAATGACAAATCAAGACTTGTTGAAGAATAAGATCGTCATCCAAGTAACATTGCCACTTATGGATACATGGCTAACTAAAATGATATATGAAATGGAAGTATTGAAGGCCAACATGATCAAAGTGAAGGACTCAAGTCAAAGTACATGACCTATTAGTAGGAGAGATGAATATCCTGATGAAATTGCTAGAGGATGTTGTAGAAGAAGAAGAAATGCCAGAGATGGATAGTGTTGTACAAACATTTAAAGACAAATTTAAAGAAATGGAAAAAGATCCCATAAAGCTATTTATAGAGGATGTCATGGATGAGATGGCTAAACTCAAGGTGAAGATAAAAGGATATGAAAAGGAAGCAAAAAGAAGAACATCCATGCTAGAATCCTTGGAAGAACAAATAAAGACACTAAAGTATGCCAAAATGAGAGCTCAAACAATCAGTAAGTTCCAAGTGGAAACATTTGCTTAGGCATATGATAATTACAAGAAGGTAGACACTGACATGCAACTACCTGAAGAGGATACATCTGAATGAAGAGGATATTATTACATATGCAACCCACATATTTTGTTATTATGACACTTACAGTCTAGTAGACTCAACAAAGATTCCTTGATATTCTAGAATTGCTAGCTGCATTCCACCAGATAGTTGCCAACTGGCAATTTGTACCACGTATTTTGTATTTTGACTTGGCCCATACAATATGAATCCTTGATTGTAATAGCTAAATCCTAATCGAGGGATCTTTTGTAACTAATTCTCATCCTTGTCCTATAAAATGATGGAGGATCTTAGTCATATATTCATTCAAAACTTAATTGAGACTAGATTGTTGAATGTCATGACCAATTCTCAAAGTCAATTGTAAATATATATTCCTTTTGCATACTTAATGAAGATGAAGACCTCTGATTACAACTAATCATAAAATTTGAGTAATCTGTGGATGAATTCAGGACATGTTACTTTGATTTGCTGCATCCCTTGCAGTGCATCTCAGTCTGTGCATGTTGTCTTCATTCCTTTCCTTTGAAGTTAGCATCAATCATATCTAGTTGTGGAATGACCTAGTGAAAATATGGTTTGATTTTTCTTCTCTTCATGACAGTATCAAGGATATAAATGGATCAATGACTAAAGATTCACTTTATTTTAGTAAATTTAGAAAGCTTTAGTTCTATTTCTTTAAATTTCATTGAATCATCATCATACCTGCAAATACACAGAAAATAATAAGTAGACCATCACAAAATAGGTAGATTTCATAAATACAAGATCTTAAGCATATTCATAAAAGTGCATATAAAATAGAAAATATCATGCAAATGAACATGAATAATGGTAGAAATCATGGAAATACCTACTTATAGACACACTATTTGAAGAAATTTATAGTACAGAAGCAAAATCAAATAGAAATTAGTTTAGGATAAGTGAATTAAAGATAGTTTCAGAAGAATTATATAGGAATCATCATGAATTAGTTTAATAAGAGTGATATGCAGAAGAATTGATCAAACTTACATAAATATCTGCATAACTTGGTTAGATGCAGTAAGATTTAACTTCACTCATTGAGAATCCACAGAAAGTAGGAGAAACAAAACATATCTAGACATGAATTACTTTGAAGTAGATATGTAAGGCCCCTAATGGAAAATAACTATTCACATCAAACTAACTAAGAGATTATCAAAAGGTCAAGACCTAACTAATGGAGACTTGGAGTTATCAATTTATCTTCAATTGATCATACTTTTCAAGATGATAAATGTTTGTTTTGTGAATTCTTTATCTATGTTATTGTGACTATTATCATGATCAACATGTCTGATCCATCTTGTGAGTTACATCAACAGTCACCCAGGACAGTTGGCACACCAAGATGAAGGCATTCACTAGTTTTAAATTTTGGCTGTGGATTAACACCCATCAAAGGTCTTCATGTAGGTTTGAAATCATTCTAGCAGAGATCAACTATCATAAAGTACAGTGATCACATCTTCCATGGTGGCATCTCATCTCCTCACGCCAAGTTCCCTAGGACCACAACAAAAATCACGGCTCCAACGAAGCATTCCACTTAGGCGCATCGGGGCTAGCAACACATTCCTCACAATCTTGTTGGGACCACCTACCCACATTCCACAAAGGCCCAAACTTTGGCAAAATCCATGTTAGCAATTAAAAATTCCATGCATTGATACACATCATCCACGTGGGACCCAGCCAAGTTGGAAGACAACTTGGACCTTCACGAGCTTGCAGTAGCCTTAAAATAGTCCTAGCAAAAGTGTACTCTCTTCGTGAAGTGCTAGCATGGACACCACTTGGTCGCTCCATGACTACCACATCATACTTTGAGGCTCCACCAAATCCCAGAACCAAACCTAGCGGAGGAGATAGTTTTAGCGAAACCTCCCAGACATGGCTAGAACTTTATGCTCCAATCTGACATATGCATGAAAATTATTCATAAAGGAGGGGCCATGCTAGGTAGAATGAATGAGGGGGACATAAAATGAAGTAAGCCTATCACTCAACATGAAGATAGATAATTTTTCAAATTGGTTGGGTATTTAAACACCTTTTAAGTTAAGGGACACAAAAGGTAAGCATAGGCACATGGGATGGTAACTTGATGATGAAAGATACCTCAGGGACAACTTAAATGACCAAGAACGGGCCGTGGATAGTCAATAGCAAATTATAATGGGAAGCAACAAAGGCAAATATGATCAAGGCACTAGGCATCATGGTTTTACAAGGGTTTTTACAAGCCTAGAAAAACACATATCAGGGTTAAGGCATGCATCAAAATGTAGATACAAATAGTTACAATGGCATTAGGAGTCGCACCAAATGGACGAGGCACTCACCTTCATAGGGGCCTTTTTTACATGATCAGGGCGATGGAGGAGCATGGTACAGTCTACATGTGGGGGTGCAGTATGCTTGTGCACCTCTACCGCGGGTTAGGGTGATATCTTCATTATGAGGCATAGAGCCGGATGTGTTGCACATTACTGCAGATCTGGGCCTTTGAGTATATTAGATGCATGCAGCCTATAAGCTTTCCCATAGAGCCAGGATTTACTTATCCATGCATCCATGTATACCCTCTTGTCAAATGTTGGTGACATGGTGATCTTTTGTACTGGAAGATTATTTTTTATAGACTACAGCCCAACAATATCATCTAGAGACCATATTGCAGCTTTATAACATGGTTAGGCCAATGGAGAGAGTTAACGAGGATGTAGAGGGATCAGCTAATGGCTGGTCACCTCAATCACATTGTTGTATGGTTCTACTTTGATAGGGTGGCATGGTAGTTTAGACACGTACAGGATGTTCCCATGATGCATCCAAGCTACGTACGTTCTGTATGCAGCGCAATCAGGGTGAACAGCTCTTGACAGCTAATAGTAGTTGATGTAGTAGTTAGTGATGACGATGGTCCAGAGGATGCAGAGCCAATATCTGATGCAACCCGAGCATACCAGATCAGGTGGTAGATAGCACAACCCACTACTATTTATCCTCTTGGTCACCATACAAGCAATCCTTAACCTTGGGCTAGTCACGCGAGTGACACAAGGATAGAGGATGACATTAGTAACTTCGTAGGATACTACGATCTCAATAAGGAGGATGATGAGGACTAGATTGCGTCACGATACGTCTTTAGAGCGAGACCACGGTGAGACTAGCAGGAGGTAGACAATGATGAGGAGGCCAAGTCCCAATCATAGGTGAGAACTCGTGGTCCAGCTCCTATGAATGTGAATAGGTTGAGATGACATGAGCAGGGGGAGACAAGTGGTTGTATGCCCCCAACTACAGAGTCAGTTGCAGAGATATTCACACCATCAGCCATTTGAGATCCATCTTAGCGAGATGGAGATCCAGGTAAGATACTTTTATATATATGGATTTATTTTTAGATTATTTAAATATGATGCCTATATGAGATGACCTTGTGAGTCATGTCATATTAGAGATAGTTCCTTGCCGATGCAGTCGAGCAATGTGTGTGAATGGGGTATTTGTCACAGCCATTTGTGGGGTGGCATGCAGAGACTTTTATGCCTTTCGTCAAATGTGGATTATCAGTGGAGTCCATTCTAGCTCACTCTTCATGAGAGAGAGAGGAGTTACTTCAGAGAGCTGAGCAAGAGGAGGCAGAGCTCCATATACTATGAGAGTAGGCTATAGAAGTACCTACACCTAAGGGAGATCCTATCACTAGTGAGATCTTACTTTTAGAGTTACTCCAGATGAGAGCTGACAAGAACAGGATTCGGGTGGGGCTAGAGAGAGCCATCTTTGAGAGAGACAAGTATCAGCAGATGTGAAAGGAAGCAAGGTACACATAACACACTTCCTACACCAATCTAATGAGGGGAATGGAGTAAAAATTAATTTAAATCCTTAAAATTGCAGCAACATTAAACTAATAACATAAACATTATAGCAGTAACACAACACAGAAAGAAGGTGACACAAGATATACCATGGGGAAAATATTTTTAGGTAAAAAACCCCACACTATAAACTCACACAATGTATTATCAAAACAACAATAGTTTACAATACACTTGCAATGAAAGTCTTCTAAGAGTGTACGAATGTTGATTCGGGAGTTAATCTGGCAGCATAATATTACCTGGAAAAACACTATGCAACTACAACTCCAAACTATGCATTTTATAGAGATTACAAGGCATATCTTGAGAGCATCTTGGGATAGGCATCCACCTTGACCACATGACCATTTTTAGCATCAAAGGAAACTTGTCCTTGCTATCTATAGAGTGTCAAAGATTCTACATTTTGTTTCAGTCATGGCTTAGTCTGTGGGTTTCAAATATTGCTCCATGGGTCTCATTTTGGTTGCTATGTAAGTTTCTATGCTTTGTGCGGAATCCTCCAAGTGTCAAGCCACAGTTAAAGCTGCTACGATGTTTCAAATATTAAGTTTTGTGCAGAGCGCGCCATGTAGCAGATAGTTTCAATGCTTTAAGTTTCAGCAGTGTTGTGGGTGTCACCATGTGTAGCTTATAGAGGTAGTCCCTAAAGTTTCTATGTTTTTTGCAGAGTGCACCGTGTGTCTTTTATTTTTCTGCAGATGATGCCGCATGTTTCTTTCCATATCATATTGATGCTAGTAAAGAAGATGGTGGGCTACAATATGTTTCAGTTTCAAGCGTGCGAAGGATGCCACATGGTGGTTGTAGAAGGGGTTGCTTTGTTTATGACGCTTTCAGTGAGAAACTTAAAGCTTCTATAGTTTTGTGTGGGTTGTGCCAAGTGTCAGCTTCCACGGGGAGTTTTAAAGGTTTTATTTGTTTCAAGCAGTGTTGCGGGTGCCGCCATGTGTTAGTTAGTGGGTGCCAAGGTTGTGGGTCCTATCATTAATGTGTCTCATATTATAAATGAAGCAGCTTGTGATAGATGTCATTAGAAGAGGTCACCTAAGCATAAAGACAGTTTTAAAGGTCCTGCAGAAGAGAACACATACTAGGTTTTGAAGGCTGCGGAATGTGACAAGTGTCATTTTCCTGTTGATTTCTGAAAAGTAAAATGAGTTTCTAGGTTGATGCGGGCGCTGCCATCTGTCATGTAATGTTTCAAGTTTCAAGTGCACGGGTCTCGCCATGTGTTTTATCTCAATGAAGGAGTTGTGCCACATATATTTTGCCTCAGCCAATGAGTGTTAAGGAAGGATGACTGTTGCAGATTTGGAGGATCGCAACCATCAAGAACTTCTAGTTGTATTTAGTTCCATTGGGCCATTGGGGATTTGGTTGTTATAGACATCTAGGGTCAGATCTATGATTATAAATATGCAGTATTTGTAATAGATCGGGACACACACAAATAGAGATAGAGATATACTTTTATAAGTTTGTAGTTAGAATCTAAAAGAGAAGTCAGAGACTTTGTTGTGACCAGTTGATGTCATTTTTCCTTTATTTTGTGGTTCTTGATAAGAAAGTTAATGTATCTATGCCTTTTATGTTGTTAAAAGATTAAATGAGAAGAACTCTATTCTGTGCCTTGGTTGATATTATCTATGTCATTGCAAAGTGTCTGGATGTGAGCCTTTGATTATATTCATTTTATCTGTTTATGTTAATCATGCAGTATCTTCTCTTTAATATAATGGTATCTTGAGAATAGTTTCATTGTACTTGAATTGAAGAGGATACTTTTATTCAGGTACATCGTTATAGTTAGATTTGCTTAATTGTATCTGTAATCCTATTAATTTCTTACCCTTTGCTCAAAACCCATTTAAAATAGAGAAGAGCCAACTTCTTTAAAATTTGGAGGTTGTTTCAAGTAGCAAGTTCCACATTCTTGAAACTTCCCATGTTGGTGTTAGAACCTGCACAATTTTATATATCAATAGTTTTTAGCACGCCTGGTGGGACCTTTCTTGAAGTTTTTGTCAAGATCGTATGAGCCAGAGAGTAACAAGGAGCCAAAGCTGTGGACCTACAACAAGAGCTCAGTCTACTGCTAATCTGGACATTCTTTTACCACCATTAGTAGCTACTCCAAGGAGAAGAGGGAATCAAGTTACAGTTCCACAAAGAATAAATATGGGAGCATCTATACCTCCAAGGAACTATGCAAATTGGAATATTGGTAGCCCTTTCATCCTCCCAGTTCCACTAGCAACTTGGGATGCTATTCCAGCCAATGCTCTAAAGGCTCTACCTAAGTTCAGTGGAGAAGATTTCAAGACACTTGGGGAACATCTACAAGATGTATTTGATGTGTGTGCAGTACATGTTATTACTCAACAGAATGTGGCCATAAGACTGCTAGCAGCATCTTTCAAAGGAAAGGCTCTAGACTGGTATAGATCTCTCACTCCAAACACAATATCTACATGGGATCATCTTGCTGATGCTTTCTTTGCAAGATTTAAAGAGAAAGGTGATAAATCTTCCTTGCTGCAACAATTGATCACTATCAAAAGGGCACCACAGGAAGCCATGACCGATTTCAACTCAAGATTTCAAAGGACTTGGAATAGAATTCCTACTACAGAAAGACCATTATCAGGTATGGCTATTGTGTTTTACCTCAAAGCTTTAAACTCTGATATATCAATAATGATTCAGTCTCTTGGAGGTCAGACACTACCAGAAGCATATGAGTTGACAGTCAAGGCTGAAAATAACTTGATAGATGCTGGAAAATTGCCTCCAAGGCCTCCTATGCCCATGTTCCCATAAATTACCCTACCTTTGCCACAAGAAGATCATAATCTTACAACCCCACTTGTGTCCACGTATTCATTTCCAGTGCCTCAACAACCTGTTAGGACAACCACCTCTGCTCAACCATCTGAAATGGATGATGTCAAGAACATTCTAAGAACCTTCTCAAATGAGATAATTAATCTAAGAGACAACAAAATCCCTATTCAAAGCCCTCTTATCAAGGTTATCAAGGAAATAGACCTCTCTTTCAGCCAAATCAATATCAAGGCCCTCAAAGGCAAACTAATCCTCAGCCTTCAAACCAATTAGTTTCAGTCCCTACACCTCTACAAACTATTCCTCATAATCCCAATAGAGAAATAGTTCTAGGGAAAAATAAATTAGTAGAGGACACAAATGCTTGGTGCTTTCCCTGCAACAATGCCCATATGCCCAGAGACTGTCCCAGAGGTAATTTGCAGCAAAAGATAGTAGAACAGAGAGGGTTAGAAAGACAATTTTCAACTTCTAACACTCCATATCAAAATCATCACAACACAGTCTCTAGGAAGGACATGCCTGTTGGCAAGAGACACAATGTAGCTTCATGAGTGTTGTCATTGATGGAAATAAAGCTCATCCCATCCATCCGCAAGACATGGTGTGCTTATACCGGAAGTCAGATTGAAGAGTGTTATGGTCCAGTGACCAAGAACAAAGTATGCAACAATGTCCGACAATCAGGTTCGGATCTCTCAGAGGGAGTATCTATGTAAAGTGTGGACTTGGGGAAGTCAAGAGGAGTACCTTGACTAATAGATTCTAGGGATTGAGCCTCCAGTAATGAAAGAGTAAAGAGATATGAGCACCTAAGTATTGAGTTCTTGTTTAGCAGAGTAAACTAAGGAAGAACTAACCGACAGAGCATCAGACCTTAATCCGGATGAGATATTGATGGTGATCAAGCTTACTAAGGTATCACTCATGATTGACTGACATGATTGATGACTTCTATGAGAATCTCTTTGATTCTGATCACTTGATAAGCAAGGATTCAGCTGACAGACCAAGAGTTTGGGAAAAAAGTAAGTATTCTGGATGCCGACTAGAAAATGGATGAAATACTTGGTGCAGATATATATACTAGATTGATTTCGGTATGAAGGTGTGTTGAGTGTGTTGTAGTGTGCGAAGAAAAGAAGAAGTGCAGTGTGGAAGCAGTAAGGTAGGTCTAGTATGTGACAGGACAACAACACCAAAGAAGAGAAAGAATGAAGTGCAGTAGATCAGTATACTAATCCTAACCGGAACTAAATTCCAGCATATGTGGATGCTTCTCATCAGTTCAAGTATCTTGTTACTCTCTTTATTTCTTGTAGGCAGTGAGCCTCTTGTGAGGAGTGTGCTCGGGCAGTGAGCCCTAACTGGAAAGTGCCATTTTGTATTTCTATTCTTCTAATAGAGAATACATTCTTGGGTTAGTCACCCCATGGTTTTTCCCTTAACAAGGTTTTCCACGTCAAAATCATTGTGTTATGTATTTTGACTTTATTTATGCTTTCATGATTATGGATGCTTATTTGCTTTGATGCTACAATAGTTATTAAAGAAGAACAGAAAGTTAAATTAATTAAGATAACTGATTCACCCCCCCTCTCAGTTATCAACAATTGGTATCAGAGCTAAGTAAATCCAAACAGAGACTAACAACTTAAGGAAGATCTAGGAATTCAAATGGATGTGTATGGTATGAGGGAACAACTTCAGTCTGCCCTAGATGATCTTGAGAAATCTAACTCTAAAGTTAATGAATTGAAGGACAGACTCAAACAGGTTGATGATTTCATAAATGAACTAAAAGGGAAACTGAGTATCTCTATGAAAAAGAGAAAGGATCTACTTTAGGAATTGGTAAGTCAAGGCAAAGCCAATGATACAAATGAAGATCTGAAGGAGAAAACCAAGTTATGTGAAAAGTTATCAAAAGAGGTCATTATGGTAAGACATGAAATGGAATCAGGAGTTATGAAATTCACCCAAGAAATTGAAGAGAAAAGAAAAATTAAAGATGATTTAAGACAATCTTTCAAGGAGAAATTAGAAGACTGCCACAAAATGGATAGAATAATCAGGCATCTAGAATATGATCTTGAAGAAGCTAGAGATAATGAAGAACAACTTGAGAATCAGATTGACACTCTTAAAAGGGATCTTCAAACAACAAATGAATACAAAGAGAAATTCAAGGTAAGCTCTGCTCAAGTTGAAGTTCTTCTTCAAAACCAAAAGAGGGTGGATGACAAGTAAGGCTTGGGGTATGAAAAAGGTGAAAGCTCCAGATCCGATCAGAAGAACTCCAGATCAGAAAATCCAAGAAACAGGCTTAGAAGACCTCTGGTAAGGCAACCAAATGCTCAAAGATATCCTTCCTTCAATGTATACTGCCACAATTGCAATAACTTTGGTCATAAAGCAAATTAGTGCAGAAGAAGAATGAATCAGACTAATTCATCCTTCTCTAGATAGTTCTTTAATTGCAAAAGGTATGGTCAAAAAACTCATGAATGCAGAAATATGCAAATGAACAATTCATTCAATGGTAGATGTTTTGCATGCAACAGAATGGGACATATGGCTAATCAGTGTAGATCAAGAGGATATCAGTCAAATATGCAAAGAAATGTTGTTTGTTACAATTGCAATAGATCCGGTCATATTGCCAAATTCTGCAGAAGTAAGAATCAGGACAAAAAGGGTCTGGTGCATCATAATCAAAACCAAGTCAAAGGAAAAGGAAAAGTGAATGTGGATGAAATTCAAAGAGAGATGAACAAGATATGGGTAAAGAGAAGTACAGAAATGATGGGGATGGATCCGCATCAGAATCTGGTGCTGATATTCCTTCCAAAAACTAAATAGAAGAGCTCTGGCTCAGGGGGAGTAACAAAAGAAAAACATTTTCCCCCAGCCAGTCAATAGGTGCCTGAAAGTGGAACATGAAAGGTTGTGGACTAAAAGGGCTCTTAGAAAAACATCTAAATAACCCTTTGGGAAGATATGGAAGATCTGAAATGAATTTGAAGAGGTTAATCATCTAAGATTAATCCAGTTTAACAGTCATCCGGTAAAAATAGGTTTTTCATAGTTAGATCTGGTATGATTCAAATTTGAGGTATCTTGATCTGCGGATAGATCAAATGTTTGGAGAAAGGAAGATAGATTGTCATCAATCATTGAGAATAACTCTAAATGTATCTCAACGATCCAGAAAAGATCCTTCTCAGAACAAGGAGAACAAGGCAACTGGAATAACTTAAGTTACACATTTAATGCAATATAGAATTAGGGTTTGCTTAGAGATAAAAGGGTTTATTTGCTCATCACTTGTACATTTGCACTCAAGAAGAAGAGAAAAAGAGCTCTGCAAACAAATTATCTCAAGCCTCTCAAAGATCAACCACAGAAGACAATTCTTCCTGCAATCTGATCCAGCTCATTCCATGAAACCTATAAGCGTAAAAAGGTATTCTTCTCTCTTGATCAAACTCTCTCTCTAAATCTTTAAGATGGCTACTCTGACTGTTGTAAAGATTTTTGATAGGCCTCGCCCCAAATTTAAGAAACATCCTTACAAATCTCTAGAAGTGGATACCGTAGGGGTATTTTCCAATATTTCGCATGGGGTTTTGCATGTTGAAGACGATAGGGCATATGTTCATGCGAACATTGAAGATTTTGGGGAATCCAAGATGATAGATATCTATCACAATCAGTTAATAGATGACTCATTTGAACTCAAAGCATAGTATAAGGCTATCCAGGAGAAATATTTTGCACAATGCATTGATTTCCCTATTTTACAGAAGATGAATGGGTCCGATATGTTCTAAATAGAATGTATGATAGCTTTATATGGTTGACAAGGCCATTCAAGATAACCAAGAATGCCATTAGGGCAATTACTGGATTGTACTCATCCGGTGGGATACCTGCTCTCAAATCTGTCAAGAATCAGATAGTGAGTGAGGCAACCAGATCAAAATTTGACAAGAGAGCAATGACAATTGAAGATATCACTGATCCAGATATCAAATTTGCATCTATGATAATTGGTTACAAGATATATCACTCTAGCAAGGAAAATTCAGTACCCGAAACTACAATTTATATAGCTTATTAGATGCTAAAAGAAAATGTTGACTATGATCTTTGTGAACTTCTTCTAAGCCAATTGTTGGAGAACCTACAAAAGATCAAAAAGGACAAGAAGAGCTCATTCAAGTATGGTGGGCTGATATTATGTTTATTCTTCTACTTCATGAATGAGCTTCCCGGATCTAGTGGTTAGGTATGGCAGAATGAAAGACCTGTAGCCATTCAAATCAGAGATTATATACATGGGCTTGGTGATGCCAAGGCACAAAATATAGCACTTTGGGGCTATTTCAAGAACTTTCAGAGTATGATGCAAGCAAGAGAGAGAATTCCCCAATCTCTAGTTGAAAAGTATAAGGATATAGTATGCTTTATGGTAGAAACTGACCAATGCCTAATGGAGGCAGTAGAGCCAAGGATAGTCTGGATTATGCCAATGGGGTATGAAGTAGATGAGAAAATTATAGAGCTACATGTTCAACACATTCTTAGTCAACCCAAGGATCCTAAGGCAAAAAGGTTTGGAACCTTTGAAGAGCTAAGTGTGAAGATCCATGTGGAGCTTAGACAACCGGAGATGAAGAGAAAAGTGAGAAAAGAAGTAGAGAATGTTGCCAAAAGGTATGGCATATCAAAAGAGGCACTTGATGCAAACAAAGAGAAGATGAAAAGGGCAGAGAAAGAAAAGGAAGAAGTAGAAAAGGAGAGTATTCTGGTAGAAGCCCCCTCCCGAACTAGATCCTCTAAGAGCTCTGCACCTGCCACTCCTAAGAGCTCAAAGGCATCAATACTAGAAGTAAAATCATCTGGTAAAGGTGAAAAGAGAACTAAGAAAAAGGCTACAAGATCATACACAAGCCTTAAAGATGATGAAGAGATAGAATCTGATGAAGAGATCAAGAAGATGATGAAGAAGAAGAAAGTATCTGGAGAATCCTCTACCGGTCTAGACAAGGAAGAAGAAAAGACAAATAAAATTGTTGAGAAGCCTACTCTTGACGATATCATCAAGGCAATTACTGTGGATGGAAACCTAAAAACATTAACAGAATTCTATGATGAATGTAGTGAAGCTGACCAGAAGATCCTGCAAGATGCCACAGTTAGGTATCTGAATATCTACAACAAAGCTTTCATCAAAATCATATCTCTAATTCCTAAAATCCTTGAGAAGGAACTTGAAATTAGAAATAATAATGCTAAAGGAAAGGATATGGAGATCCATGAATAGATAGCCATTCAACTCTATCCTTCCATCACTCCTAAGAAAAAGAATATGATCTTCAAAGATTGCAAGGGTGAGTTCCGGAGCAAAGCTAGGATGAATCAGCTTATGCTTGGAGAAACTAACAAGGTGGCAAAAGAAACAGAAGACATCCTCTGGAATGAATACAAAAGATTCAATATTCCTATTATAGAGGACTTAGGTGATGATCCCTTTGCCATGGATGACAAAGAAGAATCTACTGAGATAATGGTAGAAGAGGCAAAGGAGACAAGTGAAGAGAAAGCTAAAGACTTAGATTCCTCTACTCCAGAAGAGGAAGTTCATGAAGAAGAAGACACTTCTCTTCTGGATCCTCCTGCATAATCCATAATTGAAGGAGAAGAAAGAAAAGAAGAGAGCATCAATCAAGAAGAACAAGTAAAGGGAAGCGAAGAAGGTCAAACAGAAAAGACCACAGTTGATAGTGCTAAGGCTATAGAAGGGGAGAAAACTCTGTCTCTGGCAAGAGACACAGTAGAAGCAGTTAAAGATTTCTTGACCAAAGAGATGATGGAATTTGATGAACTGGAACTACTTCAAGGTCCATTCAATTTTGACTCCCTCTCCCCGGTTCAAACCATGAAGCTAGCATCCTTTACTCAAGCAAAGGCAAAAGAAAAACTCCTAAAATCTCACATAGAAGACTGTGAACTCATAGAAGCTGCATCTAGTGTATTGGAGAAGATCATGCCATCCTTCCAAAAGGATTCTTCAGCCTCCACATCTGGTAATCTAAAGTCTCTTGTAAATTCTATTCATACGCATTTTGATTCCTTAGAGAAGTCAGCAGAAGAAAAGGTCTGCAAGGAGTTTTTAGGAAAAAGTTTCTCTGAAGTGTAGGGTCTAATAACAAATGATAGGAGAGTTATGGATATTGGAATAAAGAGCTTGGAAAATGCTCTTAAAGATGGCAGAGATATCTATAAATTCTGTTTATCCTAGCCTAAAGTGACCAAGGATATTGAGAAGAAAGTAAAAGAGCAAGAGGATAAACTGTTAAGTTTATCTCAAAGTTTTGATCCTCTCTCCTCCATAGTAAATCAAGAGTGTAAGACTATTGCAATTATAGATGAAATAAAGAAGCTTGAGAAGGAGAAGAAAAATAGAATAAACAGGTTGAGTGAACTTAGAGGGATCATTATCGCTAAGTTAGAGGCCATGCATGAGGCCCTAACTGATGCTTAGGCCACAACCCCGACCAATGATCCGACAGATCTTAAGAAGGCAGAAGTGTTTGCATTCCTATTGAGTGGTCACATCTAAATTTTGAACAGGATGAAGTAGAGTTGGGCTACAGAAGTTATATAGTTGAAAAATACTTTTGCAGACATACTTAAGTACATGTAAGTACAACTTGCATATACACTTATGCAGATATTTATAGATTATTTTTCCTAAAAATTTTGGTGTACGGACCCTATCCTTTGCCATTGATGTCAAAGGGGAGTGAGGACTAGTGAAAAATGTGGAATCCAGCTAAGGGGGAGCTCTAATAAAGTGTACATTAGAATAGAGCATCAGCTAAGGGGGAGTGTAGTTTGACACTTAGTCATTTTTCACTAAGTGTTGCCATCAATGCCAAAGGGAGAGATTGTTGGCAAGAGACACATTGTAGCTTCATGAGTGTTGTCATTGATGGAAACAAAGCTCATCCCATCCATCCGCAGGACATGGTGTGCTTATACCGAAAGTCAGATTGAAGAGTGTTATGGTCCGGTGACCAAGAACAGAGTATGCAGCAAGGTCCGACAATTAGGTCCGGATCTCTCAAAGGGAGTATCTATGTAAAGTACAGACTTGGGGAAGTCAAGAGGAGTACCTTGACTGATAGATCCCAGGGATTGAGCCTCTGGTAATGAAAGAGTAAAGAGATATGAGCACCTAAGTATTGTGTTCCTATTTAGCAGAGTAAACTGAGGAAGAACTGACTGACAGAGCATCAGACCTTAATCCGGATGAGCTATTGATGGTGATCAAGCTTACTAAGGTATCATTCATGATTGACTAACATGATTGATGACTTCTATGAGCATCTCTTTGATTTGCATCACTTGATAAGCAAGGATTCAGTCGACAGACCAAGAGTTTATGAAAATAATAAGTATTCTAGATGCCGACTAGAAAATGGATGAAATCCTTGGTGCGGATATATATACCAAATTAATTTTGGTATGAAGGTGTGTTGACTGTGTTGTGGTGTGCGAAGAAAAGAAGAAGTGCAGTGTGGAAGTAGTAAGGCAGGTCCGGTATGTGACATGACAACAACACCAAAGAAGAGAAAGAATGAAGTGCAGTAGATCAGTATACTGAGCCTAACTGGAACTGAAATCTAGCATATGTGCATGGTTCTCATCAGTTCAAGTATCTTGTTACTCTCTTTATTACTTGTAGATAGTGAGTCTCTTGTAGGCAGTGAGCCTTTTGTGAGCAGTGTGCTCAGGTAGTGAGCCCTAACTGGCAAGTGCCATTTTATATTTCTATTCTTCTAATAGAGAATACATTCTTGGGTTAGTCACCCTGTGGTTTTTCCCTTAACAGGGTTTTCCATGTCAAAATCATTGTGTTATGTATTTTGACTTTGTTTCTACTTTCATGATTATGGATGCTTATTTGCTTTGATGCTACAGTAGTTGTTAAAGAAGAATAGAAAGTTAAATTAATTAAGATAGCTGATTCACTTGCCCATCTCAGTTATCAACAATGCCTCAGCCTGTGTAGAATCAAGTAGCCTCAGGATAGGTTATAGAAAAGACAAGGTACCCTTATTATTTAAATACGCAAGCATTAGGACCTATAAATGTGGTGGATCAGCTAAAAAGAACTCCAGCACATGTATCAATCTGGGATATGTTAGCTATTTCTGAGAAGAAGACACTGTTGTAGGAAGCTTTGCAAGGTCAAGAAGTCCCTAAACACACTGATGCTAAAGGAGGACCTACTGATAAAGGGAAACTTCAACTCAAAGATATTGTACCTCTACAGACAACAGCTCTGTTGATCAATGCACATGAGGTACATAAATCTAAACCAAATCCCTTTTATTTGACTCTAATAGCTTGGAAAAAACTACTGCATAATGCAATGATAGATTCTAGGGCTAGTATTATAGTAATGCCAAAGCAGATAGCAGATTCTTTAAAGATAAAATATGAACCACTTACAAGATGGGTCATACAATTGGATGGGAAATCTGTTCAAACAATTGGAAAAATCAAACAACTTCCATTACAACTATATACTTGCCCCAATATAATTGTCAATTAGGATGTGGTAGTCATAGATATTCCCCCTGTATTTGGTTTATGCTTATCCAGAGATTTCATAGCCAAGATAGGAGGTTAAATGTCACTAGATTGGTCACACCTCATCCTGAGAACCAAATATGAGATAAAGATGAAAATATTGTCTGAGCCATTATCCAAAGACCATATCACAAATAAACCAACCCCAAAATTAGAAGCATTCCATGCCATGTTGAATAAAGAGGAGAGAATCCTTGTTGAAGAGTTGGGTGACTGGACTGACCATGACCAACATGAAGAAGAGAATAATCAGTTATTGACTATGATGCAGAGTGATCCCTATGGAAATTATGACTCTACAGGTCTAGGCACTTATGTCATATTTGAAGAGGACCAAGAGATCCCTAATGTTTTAAGGGAAGAAGCATCACAGAGTCAAGAATCTGAAAGAAACTTAGAAATCTGGACCCTCAATTTTGATGGGGCTAGGAGTAAAAAATGTGCTAGAGCAGGAATTTGCCTTACTACCCCAAATGGTGAGAAAATTCTAAGAGCCATTCGCTTTCAGTTTACCTGTACCAATAATGATGTTGAATATGAATCTTTGGTGCATGGACTCATGCTAGCAAAGAAAAAAGAAATAAAGAATCTGATAGTAAGAGGAGATTTAGAACTAGTGGTAAAACAAATCAGAGAAAAAGCAATAGCCAAAAATGTAAGAATGAGATCATATAGGCATAGAATTTGGGACCTAATAGATGATTTTGAGGCTTTCAATATTGAGGTAGTTCCCAGAGCCCAAATTTCAGAGGTAGATAGAATGGCATAGATTGGTTCACAGTCTGACCCAGCAAGTGATCTATTAGTTAACAATGAGTTAGTCAAGGTTATAGTAAGACCAGCAATTCCAGACAATGACCAAAATTGGCAAGTTTTTGACAATGACCTTCAACTACTTGCATTCTTACAACAATCAGGTAAATTTATTGATCAGTTACATCCCAAAATTGAGGAAGCATATGGTGATCAAATCATCCAGCTAAAATAAAATAAACTTCCTAAAGGGCTGATTACTTTAGAAAACTTGTTTGACCTAGAAGATGTAAGCCTAGAGAAGAGGAGGTTTTGGGCAAATAAGAAAGATTATTCAGAGATTCAAGTCAGTGAAGGAAGAAAGTTGAAAATTGGTAATTCTACAACCCAAGAGGAAAAGGAAAGGTTGATTGCTTTATGTGATAAATATGATAGGGTGATTGCTTGGACCTATGAGGACCTCCATGGCTATAATAGAGATATCATCCAACACACCATAGAGCTTAATGAAGGGTCTAAACCAGTCTAATAGAAGCAAAGGCTAGTGAATCCTAGAATTGAACCTTTAATGGTGGATGAGTTGCAAAAGCTCCTGGAATCAAAGATTATTTTTCTAATTAAGCATTCATCCTGGGTTTCAAACCTAGTGCCTGTAAGAAAGAAGAATGGTGACATAAGACTTTGTGTAGATTTCAGGGATCTGAATAGAGCATCTTTGAAAGATCATTATCCCCTACCCTCTATGGAACAGATTTTACAGACTGTGGCTGGGTCAAAATTTTTTTCCTTGCTAGATGGGTTCTTAGGATATAATCAGATTTGGTTAGCTGATGAAGACCAACATAAGACTGCATTCACTACAAAGTGGGGAACATTTGCATATGCTAAAATACCTTTTGGCCTTTCAAATGCTGGAGCTACTTTTCAACGTGCAATGGATGTAGCATTTGGGGAACTTATAAATAAAATTATACTAATCTATCTAGATGATATCACTATTTTTTCTAAGAATGCTATAGATCATTTTGACCATTTGGAGGTTGTTTTTAAGAAATATCAAGAGTTTGGAATATCTCTGAATCCCAAGAAATGTATCTTTGTAGTACCTTAGGGTAAATGTTTAGGGCATATAGTGTTAAAGGAAGGGGTTTCTATTGATCCAGAAAGAGTCACAGCTATAATGAACCTATCTCTACCAGTTAACAAGAAAGTAGTTCAATCCTTTCTAGGAAAAATCAACTTTGTTAACCGATTCATATCTAATTTTGCAGGTCTAATTAGACCAATGACACTGTTACTTAAAAAGGATCTAGTTTTCAAATGGACCGCTAAAGGAAGACAGGCTTTTGAAGAAGTCAAGAAAGTCATTTCAACAGCCCCAGTACTCAGAAATACAGATTGTTCTAAGGATTTTATAATGTATGTGTATGGGGGAGAATTCAATGTTGCTGCTGTTCTAACTCAGAAAGATGATCAGCAAGAAGGAGAACACCCAATAGCCTTTTTCTCTAGAACTCTTAGGGAATATGAGGCTAGATATAATTTTGTGGAGAAGAAAGCATATGCCATGGTAAAAGCCCTTAAAAAATTTAAACATTTGGTAACAAGAAATAAAATCATGATATTGGTGGCTCACCCCAGTGTAAGAGAATATATTATGGAGGGTGAGATTTTTGCGAAAAGAACCAATTGGATAAAAAAGATCTTGGAATATGATGTAGAGGTAAGGCCCACCAAGTTAGTCAAAGGTAAGGGATTGTGCCAATATATGACTCAAGACATGGAAAGATTAGTAGCTGAAGAAACAGAACGTGAAAATGTATTGAAACTCCAAGAGGTTGACTAAGACTCTTGGATCAAAAATAGGATACAGTTTATGAAGTATGGGATATTCCCAAATGAGCTCTCCCATGATAAGAGAAGGTACTATAGGTAGCAAGGGGCCCATATTGTACTAATTGATCATATTTTATTCTAGAGGAATGTTGATGGTATTATTTTAAGGTGTATAGAAAGGGATGAAGCTCAAAGAATACTACATGAATTACACCATGGAGCCTCAGGTGGACACTTTTCAGCAAGGACCACTACAATCAAAGTAACTCAAGTAGGATATTTCTGGCCCACTCTATTTACAAATTGCTATCAGTTGGTTAAAGAATGCCAGGCTTGTTAGTTTTATACAGGCAAAAGGAGAAATGCAACAATGCCTCTAAGTCCCATAGTTGTGGATGAACCCTTTGCTCAATGGGGTCTAGATTTCATTGGTATGATCAATCCAGTGTCAAGTTTGGGACACAAATGGATCCTCACAGCAACAGATTACTTTACCAGGTGGAGTGAAGCAGTACCACTCAAAGAGGCAATAGAAAAAGTCATATTAGAATTTCTAGAAGGCATAATTGCTCAGTTTAGTCCTCCTCGTACCATCATATTAGATAATGCTAAAGCATTTTTGGGAGAAAAATTATCTAAGTTTGCATTAAAGAATGGGATTTACTTGAAGACTTCTTCAAATTATTACCCTCAAGGTAATGGTTTGGTAGAGTACACTAATAAGAACCTTATCAGACTCATAAAAAGGATAGGGACCAATTATCATAGAGAGTGGCATAAGTTACTTAATATAGCACTATGGCCTGAGAGGATCACACCAAAGCAAGTGACTAAAATGTCTCCCTATGAATTACTTTATGGTAAACCAGCAGTAATGCCACTGAGCTTAGAGATCCCTGCTTTGCAATTGTTAAAATAGATAGAAATTGAATAGAATGGCCCCATGCAAGTTAGACTTGCTGAACTGTTGGAAGTACAAGAGAAAAGAGAAAAGGCACATGAGTCACTAATGAAACATCAAAAAATGGTTAAGGACTGTTTTGATAAGAAGACTTCAAATCCCATTTTTGAGGTTGGCTCACTGGTATTGAAATGGGATGAAAAAGCTGCCAAGCCAGGTCGGCACAGCAAATTAGAATCATTATGGATGGGTCCATATAAAATTTGTTTCTGCAAGAAACAAAATTCATTTGAGCTGGAGACCATGGATGGAGAACTTGAATAGATTCTGATAAATGGGATCTTTCTAAAACATTTCAATTAAGGAGGGGCTCTTAATGTATCATAGTTAGTTAGTTTTCTTTCCTTTTCTCACTTTCCTATTTTCCCACTTTCCCTTTCAATAAGTGTTCAGTGAACACGTGTCAGCAGTACAAAGTCCCTTCTCTTTTGGTCTACCATTTGTGATAGGTTAAAGTCAGGTGTAGAAGATCAGACATAGTCATGAAACCCTAACCCTACCATCATCAAGGAATCTAATCTAAATGAAATCAAAAACAATGCAATTCAAGCATAACATCACCTAGACCGTGCGATTCCTTGTTTGAGAGATGTGGACTGCTTCTTCAACAATGAACAATTGCAATGCTAAAAGCTGCCATGATGGATGATAAAAGCTCAATGAATGCTCAGATGCTCAAGATGCTCAAGATGATAATGTAGGTGCTATATGATTGCTGGATATGATTGCTGGATATGATTGCTGGATCTGATTGCTGGATGTGATTGCTGGATATGATTGCTGGATATGGGTCCTGGTTGCAAATCGTTAGGTCACATTTGTTGTTGGATAGATGCCATGGATGAAGTTGATAAGGTTTGTTGTGTTGTAAGATGAGTTGTTTGATGTGTTATGAGCTAGAGATAATAGGATCCACTTCCAAATAAGACTCGACAAATGCCCCCAGTGCGGGATGAGGTTTATTATGCAGAAGCGACAATGCAGAAAAGATGTGGCCAAGATGCTAAGGTGCCAAAAGATATAGGTATCATGACAATGTCTCAAATATGATAGCCAGCATTGGCAAAGATGAAGATGAAGACGAAAGGCTATGTGTGGCATTGCGATGTGGATTGGGATTTTGGCTTATACAAGATGAAATGGGGAAATATAATCAAACAAACTAAGCAGATGAGGGAAGCTGGTCACTACACATAGCACCTGTTTGCCAGGTTTTCACTATGGTACTTATCCAAGGTGCCTGTTTACCAGGTTTTCACCAGAGGATGGATTATTTATCTTCTTTTATTTTGTTTTGTTTTGTTTTGTTTTGTTTTTTTTTTGGTTTTTTTAGATGGGTAGCCAATTACGCATGGTGCCTATTTGCCAGGTTTTCACCATGGTAATGGATAGGAGGGACTCAAATGTTTAGTTCAAGGAATGTTGGTTGTCCCAGTAGAGATGGATGTCATTGCGGAGGCCATTGTTGTTATGCTCCAAGATGTGGATAAGGGTTTGCATGGATGGGAAATGGATTAGGTGGATAGTGGATTATAATGTGGAATTCTGGAAGGTTCATGCAAGGATAGATGGATAAAAGGCGTATGCAAAAGCATGGACCCTAGGAAGGTGATGGGGAAGATTTGTAGGATAATGGATGGAAGATGGGGAGATGTAGCTATGTGAAAATGTTGTAGAGTGGAAGGGAATCATGACCAATGGTTGCACACACCGTGATAAACATTAAAGCTTTTGATTGGATGGTGGTGTAGGAAGCAATGGAGATGTTTGCTTAGAGGATGGTTGATGAAGTGATTTAGGAACCCACATGAACTTAGGATTTTTATTGCTTTTGTTTTGCTTGTGGGATTTTTGAAAGGAATGGAAGCTTTGGATAGACAGAGGCTCTTGGATGGAGGAAGATGATTGGGATTCTTGAGAGGTGGATAAGGATGCCTCAATTGGTTGGTTTACTCATGTGCTTAGGGAGCCAGACCCTTTTGGTTGTAGGCTCTTCTTATGGATTGATAGTCTCAGTGAGTTATTTAGAGGTATGAGGCTGTGATTCTTTGCTTTGATATCCTAAGGCATGAGAATCCTTAGGATTCTTGGTAGGATTTTCAGCTTTAGAAGTAGAGGCATCCAGATTTTTATTATTTTTAAAGTGTATGGATGAGATGACAGAGGGCTTGGTGGGATGAATGGAAACTTTATGCTTATACCGTATGTGCATTGGTTGGTCATGATTAGGAATGTAATGGTGAATAAAGGGATAATAAGGCATTGGTGGTACGAGAGGTGAGGAAAAAGGAGGAATATCTAGAGTTGGAAGTAGTGGAGGTAAAGTAGATGGCAGAAGGTGTACGGTCACATGCTTGTGCAAGTTATAGGATGGTAAAAGTGGGAGATGTGGAAACAAAGCTAGTGGTGGGGTTTTAGGAGTTGGAAGAATCGGAGTTAAATTAGATGGCGAAAGATGTATAGTCACATGCTTATGAGATTTAGCATGTGATTGTTGATGAGAAATGATGGACTGAGGATGGATAGTGGGATTAACAACATCTTTAACTTGGAGGGGCTGACGATTGACATCGGGACTAGGAGTGCTTGAAGAATTAGACTTGAGTTCTTCATCAGATGGGGATGAAGGGGTTGTGGAAAGTAGGTAGATGGAGGACCCTGAAAAAAGGTTGGTGAGATGAAAGGAGGAATCGTCAAGGGTAACAGAGTTAGAAGTCTCTCCCCCCAAAGAAGATTCAGCTTCCTCTTGCAATGTGTACTCACCAGGGCCATGTTCGGTGTACTTGATATGGAGATTATAAGGGGTTTTGCTAGATGAGGGCTCGAGGAGATCGGATGGATCTACATAGGATGATGATGGATATGCCTCGGTGTTGATAGGGATACGGTTTGAGTTCTGATATTTAGCTTGGAAGGCACGACAGAATTCAAATGGATTGGGATTAGCTTGAATGGTAACCTCAACACCGTTATGTGGAAATTTAAGACATTGATGGTACGTAGAAGGAACTGCCTTAAGGGCGTGTAGCCATGGGTGATCAAGGATGATGTTATAAGGGAGGTCAATATCAAGGACTTGACAACGGGTTTCTGTAATGACCGGCCCAACTTGAATAGGCAATAAGATAATCCCTTCGGTATCTCTTTCAGAGTCGTCATATGCTCTGATGGTAATAACCTTGGAGGTGTCAACATCTTTCTCAGAATATCCCAATTGCTTAATAAGCTTCAAAGAACATATATTAAGACCAGCTCCCCCATCTATCAAGACTCGTTTGATATGGCGTTGTTTAACAAATACTTCAATATGGAGGGCTTCGTTATGTGAAGGATGAATGGAGGGCTGAAGATCTTTGTCGGAAAAGGTTAAGTGACAAGGAGCTGCAATGCTAGCAACCATAGATTGGAATTGTGTGATATTAATATTATTAGGCACCGAAGACTCTTGTAAGGCTTTATCAAGGATAGCTTTATGTGCGGGGGATATGCGGAGCAGCTCAAGAATGGATATGTGTGCGGGTGTTTTGCCAAGGTGATCTAAGAGGTTATAGTCAGAGAGAGATCAAGGAGGATGTGGAGGTGCTCCTTGAATAGTAACTCAACCTCTTCGCGTGGTTATGGCACAATCAGGTGCTCTCCCTTGGATGGTAATGGTAGAAATGTGAGCATGGTCAATGCGGCCAATGGTAGATGATGCATAGTTATACGGAATAGCATTTCCATCCTGAAGGTTATTTGTTTGATCATGAGATGGAAGTGGATTCTTGAAAGTCTCTAGGTCATAGTTTGATGTTGATTGTTGAGCAGGTTGAGCCATTGAAGGTGTGACGTTGATTAAACCTTGATCAATGCAGTCTTGGATAACATGTTTTAAGCGCATACAACCATTTGTTTTGTGTCCTTTAACTCGATGGTAATCACAATACTCATTCTCTTTGTACCAAGGAGCTCGAATGTATGGTTCGCCATTTGGTGGTACATCAAGTAGAATAATGTCTCCTGCCTGAAGTAGCTTTCGAAAAATAACTTCCATGGGTTCTGCTAATGGTGTAAATTGTCGGCATGGATTGGAAGTTTGGCGTTGGTTTCTTTGTTGTGGAAAAGGTTGTCTTGGTGTAGAGGCTGCTTGAATGTTGATGGGAGCTCTCATAGTTTGAATATTCTTTGCGTCTACAATACCGTCATTTACAACATTCTTGTTCTTGTTCCAAAAGCGAGACTTATCATTGGAATTTTGGGGAGAATCTTTGTTGTCACGAAAGATCTTGATAGTGCCCTTGGCAATTAAGGCTCGTTCAATAATAACTCCTTTGGAAACTAGTTCGTCAAAGGTGCTAGCACTTTGCAATTGTAATTGGAATGACAGCTCAGGATGAATATTTTGAACAAAGATGTCAAGCTATTGTTTCTCAGGTATTTCCCATGATAATTTGCTAGCCATATTACGCCATCGTTGGGTAAAAGAAGAAAAGGGTTCACCGTTGCGCTGTTTGGTATTGACAAGGTCATTCATGTTTACCTCATGTTCAATGTTGAAGGCGAAGTGTGATCAAAATTTGTTTGCTAATTCCGCAAAAGATTTGATGCCCGGGGGTAAATGAGAAAACCATTCAAGAGCTTGTCCTGCTAAGCTTCGAGGAAATAGTCTCAAAAGATACGTATCGTCATAAGAGACATCAAGACATGCCACAAAAAAGGCTCAAAGATGGTCTTCCAGATTTCCTTTCCCTTTGTATTTATCAAATTGTGGGATTTCAAAATGTGGCGGAAAAGGTATCATATTAAGAGACTTGTCAAGTGGACAGCATATGTTTTCGAGAGAAAAAGGTTTCTTGCCCTGTCCTACCCTTTCATCGATCATTTGTTGAACATCTGCTGAAGATAATTGCTGTTGTTGCGAAGGGGGTGGAGTATGGTATGAGATATATTGTGGTTGCGGTTGTGGGATATATGGAGTTGTGACTGTTTGTTGCGGTTGTGTACCCACAATGTATGTCGAAGGATTGGTATGTGACATGTATGTGTTGGAGGATTGCTGTCCTTGAGACACAAGCGGCAATTGGGTGTGCATCACATGGGAAGTGGATAGCGGATTGACAGTAGTGAATGGTTGGGAAGTTGGGATTGGATTCACGACACGGTAAGTGACGGAGGGGTTGGTAGATATGACAGAAACATTTGGATTTGTATGGTGGACAACATGAGGATTAGTATGTGTCATATGTTGGGTGATAATAGGGGAGCTTTGGGTAGCATAAGATGGATTGATGGTGTGTGAAGGATTAGAAGAATATGATGACATGGATGTAAGTTGATCAACATAAGCGATCTTATTGTTTGGATTGGCTTGAAAAACGAGTGGATCACTCATGTCAATGAGACTAATGTTGGGATTATATGATAGCATGGAAGTATTAGCAGTTGGTATATGGGATATGGTATTCGTATGAGATGTAGTAGATTGCAATGGGTGTGAAGCATGGACAACAAGTGTTGTTCGAATAGTTTGAGAGGTTTGCACACTATAAGACATGGGAACAGCTTGTGATGCTCGTAGTATTTGCGCTTGTGTTACTTGAGGCATGGAAACAGTCATGGTAGAAGGAGAGAAATGTTGAGGAACATGGAAAGGTGGAATGTTGAGATTTTGTGATATGAGAGGGAGCACATTGGTGGGCACTATCAATGGTTCTAAAGTATGCTCTGATCGTGGTGGCTCAAATGAAGCAACAATAGGCAATGAGGACGATGTTTGCAATGTAATAGGAGATGATGTGACGATAGTAGATGGTCCATTCACAACAATAGCAGTAGTGTTGGGATCTTGCTCTTTAATAGCGGATATGTCAAAGTCCTTTGGTAGTTTAGCACCCATGCAAGCAAGTTGGAGAAAGCAACGATCAGGCTCAGATATCATGAGTTTCTCAACTTGGTCCCATAGATAGGTATCTTGGAATTCTGATGAGTTGTCTTGAGATTGTTCTTCGAAAGTTTCCAAGGATGGTGTAGGTTGCATTCATTGTGAAGATGATTCGCCAATAGTGTATCCTTGAGGCATGAACATATGAGGAGGCATACCAGTTGTGAATTGAGTTGCGTCCTTAAGAGGTGTTGTGAATTGTTTCATCTCAGCTTGCAATTTGGCTTCCATTTCAGCTTTCAATTTGGCTTTCTATTTCAGCTCGATATTGACTCCTAGTTTGAGGCATGATGTTGATGATGAAGTTGAGCTTGTCAAAGTTTTGAGACCCAAAAGATGATAGTTGGCTGGTCGATTGATTGGTTGCTGTTTTGGTTTGCTGGTTTGGCTAATTCACTTGGTTGATTTATTTTGGCTGAGTTGTTGTTGTTGTTGAGTTGTTGTTGGTGGGTTGTTGTTGGTTTTCCCTAGAGGATAGCTCAAACACTCAAGGGAAAGATTGTTTGCTGTTGATGTTTGTTGAAGCTAAAGCTAAAGGATGATGTTTGCTGAAGCTAAAGCTGAAGGATGATGTTTGTTAAAGCTAAAGCTGAAGGATGTTTGCTGATTGAAATGATTGGGTTAATGTCTGATTTGCTGGTTGGGGTCTCAAAAAAATGGAAAGCTCATGGGTTATGATTGATTGATAAGCTCAAAAATAGGAGACAAAGTCCAGGTATTTGCTGTTGATCAAAGAGAAGTATGAAATCTAATGTTTACGATTTAAGCAAGCTGGACCTGTGGCTAATTCAGTCGAGACACTAGGATTTGCAGGTATTTTGACTACAGGCGACTGATGATAGCTCAAATGTGACTCAAAGGATGCTAAAGGTGATCAATGATAGCTCAGATGCGATCTGGTTTAGGCTCAATAGAGAATGACAGTGTTACTAGAAGCAAATGCTATGCCAAAGGCGACGACTGTTGGTTCAAAAGCAATTTCCTGTTGATCAAAGGTGACTCAGATTTTCCTAAAGGCGATAGTATGTTGTTCAAAGGTGAACCTATTCAGACAGGAGGCAACTAACTGCGGCTCAAAGGCGATTTGGCTCAGGCAAGATGCGATCGGCTGTGATTCAGATGTGATTCTGTTCAGACAAAAGGCAATCAGTTGTGGTTTAAAGGTGATTTTGTTCAGGCAAAAGGTGATCAACTATGGTTTGAAAGTGATTCTATTCAGTAAAAAGGCGATCAACTATGGTTTGAAAGTGATGTAGTACAGGTAATATGCGGGCAGCTGTTGTTTAAAAGCGACACAATTCGGCCTATATGCGGGTAGCTATTGTTTCAAAGCAACACAGGTCAGCCTATATGCGGGTAGCTTTTGTTTAAAAGCGATACAGTTCAGATAAAAAGTGAATTACTACAGTTCAGAAGCGATGTCTGTGATCTGTGCGAGCAGTTTAGGTTCAAAAGCGACTGTGTTTGTCCAAAAGATGTCTGATTTTGTAGTTTTTTCAGCAAGAAAACAGTGATAACAGTCACTCACACTCACAACAAGCACAAATTGATACAACTTAGGCTAGGATAGGATAGTATCCGTTGAATCCCCTGGCCGTGCTTATTCAAAGCGGATAGCTTCAGGATCTTAGTAGCACCGGCTCCCCTCCACGGTACTCACTTCTCACGCATACCAAGTTACGGGCTTCCTGTAAGGCTTGTCCCCACACCAAACCTTAGGATTGTCCCTGCTATCTCTACTAAGAACCATGTGAATCGGGGCTGCTTCAAAGGTCCCACCTTTTGCATCAACAGATAGAAAGTTTTTGGCTGCTACACCAAGTTGCTAATAAGGGCATCTGTTCGAGTGGCTATACATGCGGCAGCGCTGCTCTCCGTTATGGAGTCTCCTAGCCTCCAAGGGTTGCGCCTTGGAGGGTTTTGGGGGAGGTTGGCTGTCGGTATAATGCAACAGCACCCGTTGTTTGTGGCTTTTGACACAAACACTTTTCTTATATAGTGGTTCAGAAGGACTTGGCTTTAGCCCGTTACCACTTGGGTCGTATCCCTTCTCACACCGGGAAGGCAGGCCCTCTAAAGATAATGACAAGTTCTCATACACCCAAGATCCATTTGATAGGCAAGGGGAGAGGATACTTTTGCCATTAAATTTGGGTTACAATCAAGCACATGCAAGCAATCAAAAAGATAAATCAAGCACGGAGCAAACATTGATTCATTTTAAGCACCAAGCCCAAATATGCCTAATTTAGTGAAAAACCACAAATCTTGGACCGATCGAACCTGCAATAGATATGTCAGTAGTTTAATAACCTCCTTTTCTTGGACAAATTGATAAGATGCTGCGCAAATACCCAATTAATAGCCAAAAAATTGAACTGGAACTGAAACAGATTTGAAAACAACAAAATTTACCAGATGCGATTCACTGCTGATCAAAAGCGATCTTCATTTTACCATAGGCGAGATACTATAGATCATCTGCGATGTGGCAAATATAGTATGCGACACCTGTCAGCTCATAAGCGATGTGCATAAACCTGACGTGATCAATTGAGGGCTAAATGCGAACTGTATTTGTAAAACATAGTTGACAGACAAAACCCTAGTCTAACAGGCGAGCACTGTCAGTTCATAAGTGATTCCAATTAATTCAAATGCGGCTTCTGTAGACTCATATGCGATCCAGCTATACCCAAAAGTGACCGGTTGCGAGACAAAAGTGACCCGTATCTGCAAAAACACAATCTAAACCCTAACCTACACAGGCAATCACTCTCAGTTCATAAGCGATTCATATCAGTGTAAAAGTGACTACTGTTAGATCAAAAGCGATGCGAACATGTGCAAAAGTAGCCACTGTTAGGTCAAAAGTGATAAATACAGTCTAAAAAGCAACTGCAAACAGCGCTAAAATCACAGGCGAGCCCTGTTAAAACAAAAGCGATACAAATTATACCAGAGGTGATGACTGTCTATTTAAAGGCGATCTAGAGAGGTAAATGCAGCCGTTTCCAGCATAAAAGCGACACAGAGATCTGGAAGCAGCGGATTTTCGTTCAGAAGCGACCGGAATTTACTGCAAGCACCTGCAAAATATGATCTTCAAAGAAAACAACTCCAAAAAATGAAGTCAATCAAGGACGTGAGTCCCACCGGGCGTGCCAAAATGTGATAGGTGAAAGTCAGGTGTAGAAGATCAGACATAGTCATGAAACCCTAATCCTACCATCATCAAGAAATCTAATCTAAATGAAATCAAAAGAACAATGCAATTCAAGCATAACATCACCTAGACCGTGCAATTCCTTATTTGATAGATGTGGACTGCTTCTTCAACAATGAACAATTGCAAAACTGAAAGCTGCCATGATGGATGATAAAAGCTCAATGAATGCTCAGATGCTCAAGATGCTCAAGATGATAATGTAGGTGCTATATGATTGTTGGATATGATTGCTGGATGTCTCATATGGGATGAGAGGGTGTTTATATAGGGCTCAGCCAAGATCAATCGATGGTGGAGATTCAGAGGCTATGTGAATGACTAGGATTGAAAGTTACTAAATTTAGATCCAATTAGTTGTGCATGTGAAGAATTTTAAATGAAAGTTGTAGGACAACACATGATTAAGGGGAGATGGACAAGTGTTGAAATGTGGTGAAAGGAGAGGACTTAATTCAAATAAAATATTTGAATTAGTTGGGATATGAGTTGGATATTAATTAAATAAATAAAATTTATTTAATTAATAGGATAAATGAGTAGAATGGGATAAGATATGATGTGGAAATTAATTAAATAAATAAAATTTATTTAATTAATTGGCTAAGGAGAATAAGAATGGGATTTTAATTAAATAAATAAAATTTATTTAATTAATTGGCTTATGAATAATGATTTAACAAGGTGTTGCTAGACATGGACAAAGTTGGGACAAATTTGGGTGTCTACACCATTTACTAAGGTTGTTCGGCAATCCCTAAAATTCCCTAGAAGTACATGCTTTTTCAGAAAAGATAGCCACTCCCGTAACATATCTGACACTCTGTTCCATGCAGATTTCAAAAAGATACACTAGCTATTTCTTGGCATTAATTCCATTTATAAGATAAGATGTGTCATTTATTATCTTCATAAACTCCCAATGAGTTAGTGTTAAATTATAAGTTTAGCCATCATTTGCTTCTACCTTTCTATTTTGAATCACTGTTGCATCCGAATTCCGTCACTCGCTAGTGCCTTTCAGCAAATTATCATTCTAGTTAAACAGTTTCATTCTTTTCTGTGTCAAAACTTCCCACATTCTCCTCACAAAGATACATATATGTCTAAGACACAGTCTCCTTAAGAGGGACTTGGAATTTATGAGTCAATTGACAAACTGTTAAACAACAAATCATATGCTTCAGTTCCTGTGCAACCCAGAAAAACTTATCCAAGAACAAGGGTTCCTGAAGTAGGGTATTCTGTCGACCCAATACAGGTGAAGGATTATGCAGATGGCATATTCAACACGCCCCTTCAAGAGAACACCAAGGCTCTCTAGGAGGGGGCACATCAAAGGTGTATTCTCTGAGCAAACAACAGGTAATCTGAGACTTTTGGTATGAGGATATGGACCTCACGTTTGGCAGAGTTCCTAGTTCCTAGTGTCCACCTGTGTCTCGAGTTAATTGAGTTATGTGCAAAACTATTTCATGCACCATCAAATACTATACAATAGGGCCTTTTATAGTGCATATTACGCCCAAGTCCATAAGATACATGCTGACCCTGCAACATGATAGAATAGCCACATTTCCAACTGTTGCCAAAATGCAAAACACATGGGCAAATATAATCGACAAAGTCAAGTTCCTGAATTTAGAGATGTAGTTGGGAGATGATAATACTCATATGCCCACACTACCCATTAGGCAAACACAATTTAGTCAAAATGCTCAGGAGGCACTTTCAATGATAGCTTTCATTTTTGGAATGAGGGAAGATAACACACTCTATGACTGGTAGTTGGCAATCATTTTCAGATCGAAAAATGTGGACAAATCACAAGAGTACCAGCTGGATTTTTCAGAACAAATTGCTAATGCTATGATTGATCAACTCTCAAATTTCAAGTCAAGGTGAGTTTTCAGGTATTTTTCTTCCTGTTCCATCTTATGTTGTATCAGAACCATAGTCTTTTCGCACAACATATGCATTTAAATATGTATGATCTAGATTTTAGTCAAAATAAAACCATCCCTGTGTCCACATGGACGCATGTGTTATTTGAGGTCTCTGATCCTTATGAGTTTTGGGAACATTTTGTCACCCCTGCTTTTTGCCAATTAAGCCCTGAGCCTATAGAACATAGATTGACACAGAGTATAAGGGGTTTTATGACCAATTGCCTAATTCCCTATGATTTTTTCTTTGGGGCACATAATACAATAATTTGAGTCCATGGTGATGCAGAGGCATCCACACTAAAACCTTGACATACAGCATGTATGTCTACAACCCATCATCATCATCATATTTTCTCTTGCCGACCGATATCCTCCTGCAGACAAACCTTTGACCTTTCACCTATCAGCAGCATCATCATATCCGGCTATCGGCAGCATCATCATATTCGACAAGCACAATCATCCTCCTGACGATCACTGTTCATCTTACCGCCAACCTCTATCTGCAGCCTCATGATGTTCGACATCATCTTCATCAGCAGGATATAAAATATCTGGTTCCTCCCATATAACCTGATGACGACAACTTCAAGCACCTTTCCTTCGATGCTTACGTCACCTCGATATCTGACTACTTAAACAACAGCATCAGGATATGACTTATCCAGTCAAATGAAACATCCTGATGATGATACTCAACTTTATACTGATGACGAATATTCTGCCGAATATCCTCCTCCCGATCCACTTAACTCCTTGATGCCTTATGCCGATACCAAAACACTTAGGGTCAGCAGGATAAACCTTTATCGGGTGATATTTTAGAATGTCCTGATGACGATTATCCTGATGACGATGACGTCACATGCATTCCCTCCAATATCCTACTCATCGGCCGAACATAACATCATCGGCCCGCGACAGAATTGTCAACCCGATCGACAAACTTATGCCGATATGCTCTTCTTCGGCAACACACTACGATCATCACCCCAATGCGCATTCACCTTATGCAAACAACTATATCATGCTCACCTCCATCTACTCAAATGACACCTGAAGCAACTGCAGGATATACACAGAAATATCCTGATGATGCAGATGCGAAACCTTAGTGGATTCTGATTCATCGAACCTCCTGAGGTGACCCGATCCGCTTCCTGGATGATCTTCTAGACTCTAACAACCAACACGACCTAGCACATACCCATGCTAGGGTTCTCAACACCTCTCGACTGCCATCCTACAAACATACATGCGAACAAACAGAAAATGCAAACTAAATCCTAAACTATTGTACATAGCCATTCCACCGATTCGACGAATCAACCGGTGGAATGGATCAGCGAATCCATGCAACCACCAAAACAACAACACGATTTCACAGAGAATTGACACAACAGGATCTCTTTATTGATTTCAAAAGATGCAAGTACAATATTCTTTCTCTCTCTCTCTGTCTCACTCTCTGCAATGTCTGATCGATGATCTGCAATACTACCTAAAACCAACCGATCCTAATGCATAAATAGGATCTCCTGCGAGTACTACCGACCTAACTCCAAGCGGCTGGGAGCTTCCAACCGGACATACAGCATAACAGTTGTCCTAACAACCTAGCTAAAAATAGTAAACTCTGGTCAACATGACCTTATTACATGCATTGGTCTTACAAGACCTTCTTGGAAACATCAACAAGACCTATAACTAACTAATTGCCTCATGGAGGCCAGCTGTCAGGTAGGTGCTCCTGCACCACATGGTTTCAATGGGGAACCTGTGCTATTACCTAAAGTATTGACCCCTAGGGTCATATTCTTAGAGGTGACCTGACAGGTATCTGTGGTTGATAATGACTTTGGCCACAAGAAAAGGAAAAAAAAGATCTATGATGTCCCATGGGTCAGAAAAAAACATGACACTTGATGTTAGATCTGTAGAAAACCTCTTGTTAAGGAAGTTAGCTGCCCTTGGTTTCCTCATCATTGAGGATAAATGAAAATATGACCTAGATAGTTTTCTAGCTTCCTGGATTATGAATAACAAGGTTCGTGCCAAGATGGTACATGAGGGTCATCCATTTTGGGAGGACAGGAGGAATCTAATTTGCCCTATGAGGGGCCTAGGCCATGGGAAAACTTTTATGTCAAAGAGAGGGAATATGACCCTAAGGTGAAAATGACTGCTGGTCTGAGGAAAGCATTAAAGTTCCAAGACTGGAGTGTAGAAAAGATTGAAGCCTATTGGAAATATAGGCAAGAAATTTTAGAGTTCACACATTCATTTGGGAATGTTGACAGTGATGAAAAATTGGAATCAATTTGGGATGAATGGCATCCCTCCCCAGTCTCAAGTCCAGACACAAGAAGAATTCAGAAGAAGGGTGAGGAGACAGAGGAGGAAACAGAGTTAGCCCAAGTTATGCAAGAAACGAGACATGCCTCATCTGCTGCCCTTGCATCTTCATGGCCCCAATCCCTTAGCACCTTAGAGAAGCAAAAATGTGTGGTGTCATCACCAACCATAGGGACTCAAACGGCTTTAGCATCTGGGAGTTCTAGAATTGTTCCTTTGCAACCACCAGTGGTGGTAAATGTTGAAGAGAAAGAACTAGAGGAAATAGGTGAGAGGCCTAGGAAACATAGGAAATTGTACCTACTAGAAGAAGAGGAGGAAGAAATAGAACCATAGTAGCAACAACTGGCAGTCACCTCTTATGTCACTCAAGTAAGTGTTTCTTCTCCCTTTTTCTCCTATATCTCTTTCTTCTACTATAGGAGTGGCAATCCCAATTAGCTAGGCATTTATAAACCCTGCCACTTGTATTGTGCTTACATCAACCCTTGCCACTATTGCCAATTCACACGCCATGTCTTCATAGGCCATTTCATTACCATTATTTTCTCCATCTATGCCTAAAAGAACCCCTCCTCAAGTTTCCCCTAGCTAGCAATTATTGGCTATTCCCTATGGCCTGCATCAAGGTCACCCCTTTGCTGGAGGCTACATTGCATTCCCTCCTACATTCCAAGCTCAAGTAGACACAAAAAAAATGGATAGAGAGGCCAAGATGGACAAAAAGAGGAAGGAAAACAAGAGCCCTATTGTGGCGCACATGAGGTCACTTTTTGACCCCATTCAACAATCACTAACAGTTACACATTTGTCTCCAAATGTGGTGAAACCTAATGAACAAATGTAGCCCCAGGATTATGCTATGAATGCTATGGCTATGGATATGTCTCTTTTTAGGCCACATGACAAGGTTGAGCTACTAAATGAAATTGTATCTGCTGTAGCAACTGACTATCTGAAAGTGTCCAAGAAGTTACAGAAAGAAGAAAATGATTTAACTCAAGAGAAAGTGAATAGTAGCAACCTTGCTGGGGAGTTTCAATCCAAGAAGAATGAGATTGAGAGTTTGAACAAACAGTTGCAAAATACTATTTATTTTTAGATACATCAGGCTACACAAACCCGGAATGCTTCTCTTAAGTCTGAGCTAGCACAAGAAAAGGCTGCAATGACTGTTTTGAGACAAGAGAAAGCCACTTTGGAGAAGACATATCAAGAGAAGTTGCAACAGGCACACATTTACAATAAAAGTTATTATATGAGCAAAATGCTAATTGTGCAATTCAGGCACAACTCCTGGCTAAGCAACAAAGAACAAAGTAGCTGACAATTGAGTTAGCTAATAGGCCACAGAATGCTGGAGTTTTAAATTTGGTAAAAGAGCTATATGTTTCAGTATGGAAGAGAATCTTTGAAGAGATTATCTAGCTAAGGCCATCTTTAACATTTTTGTTAAATGCTCAGCAGCTATGTGAGAAGGTAGAAACTTCAGTGCAAGCCACCTTGTCAACTGTTTCATTGAGGGTTTTTGACTCTCAACTTTTATTGAAGAAGTTGTATGACACCAAAGATGAGACATTATTAGTAGTAGGTATCAATGACAGAATGGTCGATGCTAAGAAGGTTAATGAATTTTTGAGTTGTAACTCTGTAGCTACAAATTGTCAGGAGCTCCTGGATACAATGAAAGAAGGAGTGAAAAATATGAAGAAACATATTGAAGATTTGGTGCAACTGGGGCTTCCTTCACCATTCCTAGATAGTAACACAGTGTTGATGATTGATGGCATCAAGACACTTCTCTTGACCAAGCAAAATGATTAGACAATATTCGAGGGTTTAAGTGACTCATCATCAATCAAGGAAGTAGAAGCTGTGTTGATACCTATGGCCCAACTAGAGTTTCAATTAAAGGTTGTGGTACAAATTTTGCAAACTTTTTCTCATAAGGATATAATTAATCTTGATTTTACTTTTCAAGATTTACAGAGTAGACAGGGACTCTCTGATTCAGAATGGTCTATTTATCAGACAACATTACAAAATTTATGACTCTAAGTTGTATTTTCAATATATCTTTTTGCTAGTTTTGGGATCTTTCAGAGCAGGCTCAGAAGTCCTGTTGGTCACCAAGAACTGTAGTGTCAAAGACTCTACATTTTGTTTCAGTCATGGCTTAGTCTGTGAGTTTCAAATATTGCACCCCGGGTCTCATTTTGGTTGCTATGTAAGTTTCTATGCTTTGTGTGGAATCCACCAAGTGTCAAGCCACAGTTAAAGCTGCTACAGTGTTTCAAATATTAAGTTTTGTGTGGAGCATGCCACGTAGCAGATAGTTTCAATGTTTTAAGTTTCAGCAGTGCTGCGGGTATCGCCACGTGTAGCTTATGGAGGCCGTCCCTAAAGTTTCAATGTTTTGTACGGAGTGCACCGTGTGTCTTTTATTTTGCTACAAACGATGCCACATGTTTCTTTCCATATCATATTGATGTTAGTAAAGAAGATGGTGGGCCACAATATGTTTCAATTTCAAGTGTACGCAGCATGCCATGCGGTGGTCGCAGAAGGAGTTGCTTTATTTATGACCCTTTTAGTGAGAAACTTAAAGCTTTCTATAGTTTTGTGCGGGTTGCACCAAGTGTCAGCTTCTGTGGGGAGTTTCAAAGGTTTTATTTGTTTCAAGCAGTGTTGCAGGTGCCGCCACATGTTAGTTAGCATGCGTGCAGAAGCTACCATCTGTCCCAGTTTTCTCCTTTTGAAGGTAGTGAGCGCCGAAGTTGTGGGTCCTATCATTAATGTGTCTGATATTATAAATGAAGTGGCTTGCGATAGATGTCATTAGAAGAGGTCACCCAAGCATTAAGACAGTTTTAAAGGTCTTGTAGAAGAGAACACGTATCAGGTTTTGAAGGCTGCGGAATGCGACAAGTGTCATTTTCCTATTGATTTCTGAAAAGTAAAAGGAGTTTCTAGGTTGACGTGGGCACTACCATCTGTCATGTAATGTTTCAAGTTTTAAGTGCGCGGGTCTCGCCATGTGTTTGTATCTCAATGAAGGAGTTGTGCCACATATATTTTTCCTCAGCCAATGAGCGTTAAGGAAGGACGACTGTTGTAGATTTAGAGGATTGCAACCATTAGGAACTTCCAGTTATCTTCAGTTTTGTTGGGCTATTGGGGATTTGGTTGTTATAGACATCTAGGGTCGGATCTATGATTATAAATATGCAGTATTTGTAATAGATCAGGACACACACAGACAGAGATAGAGATATACTTTTTATATGTTTGTAGTCAGAATCTAAAAGAGAAGTCAAAGACTTTGTTGTGACCAGTTGATGTCATTTTGCCTTTATTTTGTTGTTCTTGATAAAAATGTTAATGTATCTGTGCATGTATCTATGCCTTTTATGTTGCTAGAAGATTAAATGAGAAGAACTCTGTTATGTGCCTTGGTTGATATTATCTATTTCATTAGAAAGTGTCTGGTTGTAAGCCTTTGATTATATTCATTTTATCTGTTTATGTTAATCATGCAGTATCTTCTCTTTAATATAACTCTATCTTGAATATAGTTTCAGTGTACTTAAATTGAAGAGAATACTTTTATTCAGGTGCATCACCATAGTTAGATTTGCTTAATTGTATTTGTAATCCTATTAATTTCTTACCCCTTGCTCAAAACCCATTCAAAATAGAGAAGAGCCAGCTTCTTTAAAATCTAGAGGTTGTTTCAAGTAGCAAGTTCCACATTCTTGAAACTTCCCATGTTGGTGTTAGAACCTATGCAATTTTATACATCAACACTGTCCATACATCCCTTACATCTGTCACACATGGTAGATTTGACTTTCCCAATGTAGAGCACTCCAGGCTAAAAATAGACTATGACAGATGCTCTTACGCATCTTGCAATTATCATAAATCTGCCCACAATAACAATCTTAAATTTTGTAAGAGAATCCATCATACAATGCTAAATATAGCATATTCCACTTACAACATGTCATAGCCCAACTTGGGCACCCAAATATTTCTTTCCCTCATGCAAAGATGCCAACCGACACTTGTCATCACTTTTCATAGGAATCTCCAAACTTGGCACTTATAGGTCATAGATTTTGTCATATGGAATGTTGCCTTACACATACCAAAGATGCTGACATATGGCAAATTAATGCCACCTCAATATGGGATGCCCAAATCCATGTAGGATTGACTTGACCATCCAAGTCACATTCCAAGTAAGCTGACATGTCACCATGCCACCTTAAATATGTGACCAAACTGAATGTGTAAGTAATTACAATATTAGGCAATAATTATATATACAATTAAATTACCAATGCTAGGAAATTGCAAAGGTTGAGACACACTAATTCCCTGCATTCTCCCACTTGTCGAACACCTTACAAGAGCCAAATGAAATGACAAGATTTTAGCTGCTAGGGGCTGAGAGGCCCATAGACTCCGAACACCATCTGAACTTATCTGTGCCCATAGGTTTAGTTAATGCATCTGTAACATTCTTCAAAGTGTCCACCTTTTCCAACAACACAATCCCATCTTCTACCATATCTTGAACAAAATGAAACTAAACATCACTATGCTTTGTTCTGGCATGGAAGGTAGGATTCTTTTATAAGAAAATCACACTCTGACTGTCACAATGGATAGTAATTTGTCCTGCATCAAAACCAACATCTGAACACAACCTCTTAAGCCAAATGTCTTCCTTACAAGAATGAGTTGCTATCATATACTTTGCTTCTATCATGGACAAAGCAACCATAGGTTTTCGCTTACTCATCCAACTAATAGAAACACCAAACATGGTAAACACATATGCATTGGTGGATCTCCTGCTATCAATGTCACCTACCCAATTAGAAACCACAAACCCACAAATACTCATAGAATGCTAAGGTCTAGTAGGATAACCATGATAACATAAGGTATACTTGAAAGTACCCCTAAAATATCTAAACACTCTCTTCATTGCATCCCAATGTACCAATCCAGGATTCGCCATAAACTCACTAAGGACTCCCATTGCTTGGGCAATGTTTGGTCTTGTGCAGACCATAGCATACATCAAACTTCCAAATGCACTAGCATAAGGTACTCTTCTCATATCCTCTATCTCAAAAGGAGACTTTGGACAATCATCAATAGATAACTTTGTCCCCATCGTACTAGGAACAGTTAATGGTCTGCAATCCACCATACCAAATCTCTCCAACATAGTGTTAACATACTTACTTAGGCCTAACCAAAGTTTTCTATTTACTCTCTCTTTGGATCTCCATCCCAAGAATGTACCTGGCTTCCCCTATGTTTTTCATTTCAAACTGTGTTGACAACTAAGACTTCAAATCAGAAATCATATTCTTACCATTCCCAATCAACAACATATCATCAACATACAGTGCAATTATGAGAATACAATCATCGTCAAACTTGTAATACACACAATGATCTAATTTCAATCTCAGATATCTAATCGATAGCACAAATGCATCAAATTTCAAGTACCACATTCTAGGAGATTGCTTCAACCCATACAAAGACTTCTTTAACTTGCGAACCAAATTTTCTTTACCTTTCACTATGTAGTACTCTGGCTGTGATATGTCAATCTCTTCCTCCAAGTCACCATGAAGGAAAGTTGTCTTCACATCCATCTGTTCCACCTCTAATTCATAAGCTGCTGCAAGAGATAATAGGAACTGAATAGATGTCATCTTTGCAATGGGAGAGAAAATTTCACCATAATCAATTCCCTCCACTTGTGAATACCCCTTCGCAACCAGTCTGGCCTTGTACTTTTCAACACTGCCATCTGCACCAAATTTCTTCTTGAACACCCATTTGCATCCAACAGTTTTCCATCCATCAGGCAAAGGCACCAAGTCCCAAGTTTTGTTCTTTTCCAAAGAATCCATCTCATCCTCCATGGCCTCCTTCTAGTAACCTACATCTTTCATGTCCATAGCCTCTGACACAGTTCTAGGCTCATCAGTGTTAGTAAGCAAAGAAAACTAGAATCAAGCAATGAATAACCAAACCTATCAGGTTGCTTCCTTGTTCATGTAGACCTCCTCAAAGGCTGAGGTTGAGGTTCTGCTTCTTCTAAACTTTTAGAGCTATTAGAGCTCTCCTCATCATCAGGTCTCACAGGGTCTGTCGGTTCAGTCTTCTCAGGGGTAGAAAGAAACTGAAACCACATCCTCTTTCTTTTTTGTTTCTTCTAGCTATAACACAATGGGAGAAGGTGTTAGCTCGTTGAAGATAACTCTTCTACTATACAACACTTTTTCAGCCACAGGATCCTAAAGCTTGTATCCTTTCACACTGACACCATAGCCAATGAAGATACACTTAACACCCTTGTTCTCCAACTTAGACCGTTTCTCCTTAGGCACATGTGCATATGCCTCACAACCAAAAACACGAAGATGTCTAACTGAAGGCTTCTTACAAGACCACACCTCCATAGGTGTCTTACCAACAAGAGCTAATGTAGGAGATCTATTTACCAGATAGCAAGCAGTGGCAACAGCTTCAGCCCAAAACTTTTGTTTGAGTCTTGCTCCACTAAGCATACTTCTAGCCCTCTCCATTAGTGTCTTGTTCATCCTCTCTCAAACTCCATTTTACTACGGGGTGTATGGAGTTGTCTTATGTGTTTCAATCCCTTTCTTTTTACAGAACTTATCAAACTCTATAGAACAAAACTCACCACCATTATCAGTTCTCAAACACTTAATCTTTTTACCAGTCTGATTTTCAGCAAAAACTTTAAACTCTTTAAATTGACTAAAGACTTAATATTTGCTTCTGAGAAAATAAATCCATGTCCTTCTACTGTAATCATCGATAAAAGATACAAAGTATACAGATTTGGAAAAAGAAGGAACACTAACAGGACCAAACACATCAGAATGAACAAGGTCCAATACACTAGAAGACTTGTGAGAACTAGAGTAAAACTGAACATCATTTTACTTTCCATATATACAATGTTCGCAAAAGTCAAACTTGAGATTACAATCATTTAACCCCTCAACTAGGTTTTTATTTTTTAGGGTTCTAAGACCCTTCTCACCAATGTGGCCAAATCTCATATGCCATAACATAGTCTTTTCAGTAAGAAGTTTAACATCCAAAGCATGTACACTACCATTAGAATGTGTTACAATAGATTTATTCACTGCTCGTTCAGATGGTGGGGATGAAGTGCAGCTCTTTTCTTTGAGTTAGAAGAACTATTGCATGGTGAAGTGCATGCCTCCAGCTGAAATAGAGTACCTCTCTGAGTACCCTTCGCAAGCACCATAGATCCTCTAGTCATCTTGCATCCATCCTTTGAAAAGACAACTTGCACACCTACATCATTCAACATACTTATAGAAAGAAAGTTCTGTGCTAGGCCTAGGATGTGCATAACCCCAGTGATCTCCTTCACTTGTCCATCAGGGAATCAGATTGAGACTCTTCCATGACCAACAATCTTCAGACAAGAATCGTCACCCAGGTACACTCTTCCACCATCGACCTCTTCATACTTCATGAACCAGCTTCGACGAGAGGTCATGTGGAATGATGCACTAGAATCTATCAACCACACATCATCAGATGCATGGGAGGCTAGGCCTACGATGAAATCATCACCATCATCTTGTGACTTGTCATAATTTGAATCTGGGGCATTCTTCTTTTTCTTTTTCTTTTCCTCTTTGCATTCCTTTCAGAAATGTCTAGATTTACCACAGTTCCAATAGAGAGTGTTGGAATTTCTAGGAGATTTAGATCTCCCACAGGATTGGGATCTACCCTTCTCAGCTTTCTTGTCCTTCTTCTTCCCTTTCTCCTTAGATCTTCCACGAACTGCAAGAGCCTCTTTGCCTATCTCAAAAGACTTTCTCTGCATCTTTTCAAATAACAATGAAGATACCATTTCATCCATTTTGAAAGTAGATGTGGTGCTCCCAACAACCATAACAAGATGATCCCACGAATCCGGCAGAGAACAAAGCAGGGTCATACACCAATCCTCCTCCTCCATCTTCACACCAACGAATGTTAACTATGCAACCAACATGTTAAAAGCATTCAGGTGATTTGCAATAGATCCTCCATCCTCCATCCTCAGAGAATACAACTTCTTTCAGAGAAAAAAATTGTTAACCAAGGATTTAGCCTGATAAAAATCACCCAACTTCTTCCACAAATCATTTGCAGTCTTCTCCTCATGGACATTCAATAGGACAAAATCAGCAAGACTAAGTCTTATGAGACCCTTAGCCTTCCAATCTTTGAGATCCCAATCAACTTGTGCCATTGCAGTTGGTTTTGTGCCATTAATGGTTTCCCATAAATCTCTATTAACAAGCATGTCTTCCATTTTGATTTTTTGCAACTCAAAATTGCTTGCATTAAACTTCTCCACCTCTATCCTTTTGGATGTGCTTGCCATCTTATTGCTGCAACAAGATCACATAATACTCTACATAGACTCCCACTCAATCAAAGATTAGCTCAAAAAATACCTACCCAACATGACACAGAAACATGGTAAATAGGTGTCAACCCCTCACCCACATACATTTGTCATTGTGTGTTTACCCATCGGTTGGATATCACACTATTACATACCTTATACTGGTGTATGCGCTTTACATCAATTGCCTATCGACAACACATGAGCTATTAGCCTCCCCAATCTGAGTCAACCTGACACATTCAGTTTTGTAGATCAGACTTGCTAAACTGTCTCTATGGTTGAACCTTTGAACCACATGAAACCTCCATGTTTAGTGAACCCATGAACCCGTCGAACCAAATGAACCTTGGTATCTCTTTGAACCATTGAACTAGTTCAACCTATGCCACTGGTTCAATATACTCTCGTTGCATAAACTTTGCTGATTGAACCTATGAGTCCATTGAATAGTTTGAACCCGATGCTCCTTTGTTGAACCGGCGAACTGAATGAACCATTGAACCATTGAACCAATTCACCTATCGGTTCACCTGTCGGTGACACTTGCTATGATGAACCGGTGAACCACATGAACTTGCTATAGTCATTGAACCATTAAACCTATGAATTGGTTCAACCACCTATGACCATCTACTATCAGTTTCCCCGATATGCTTCAACCTGATACATAGATGCAGGATACACATGAAATGTATATTCGCATACAAATGCAATATACACATGAAATGTACTCAAGTACATTAGCGATATACACACTACTCATATGTTCAGTGAACAACACTAACTTAACCCGAATGGACTCTCACACATACATTTCTTCACAGAATATACATAGGATGATACTCGCATACAAATGCGATATACTCACAAACTGTTCCCGGTATGAAATTGACATATATACATAACTGTATATCTAAATCACATGCCGATAATCTCCTCTGTAACAAATCTCACAATTTCTAATCTGCCATGACCACGAACAAAAGGAAAACAAAATAGAAAACTATTTTACAAGTCCATTCCACTGATTTCATAGAAATCCACCAGTGCAATGGCTTTAATCGTACATCTCGACCACAGAAAGACTAAATTAAATACAAAATGATTCTATATAGATAATGTACACAGGATAATTTAATACACAGGGAATTTACACAGAATCCAGAATTTGTAAAACACAACTGACATAATTTCTATTGCTTGATTCTTACAGAGATTCATACATTTTATAATTCTAGAGGATGGAAAAACTAACAACCTCCTCCTCTCTCACACCTGTGCCTGCTTTTTTTTCTGTGTATAATTCCCCTGTTCTTATTTTGCTTAAACCAAGATTATAATAAAAAACCCTAACTAATGACTCGACACCTGTTTGGCTTAAGACAACAAAACACCTAATCATGCGACACATTGATTTAATCCTCCACATGCCCCAAATGTCTAATGATATCCAAATTGGCTTATTGTGATGCCAAATTTGGGATTTTGGTTCTCATTGTGGGGTCGGTTCTTACAAACATGAAATGTCATCACAAATACTACATGATAACATAAAATGTATAAAACATATTAAACCTTAGTCTTCTCCCTCAAATGTATATTTAGCTTGTTGAAGGGGCACTACTGCACCATACTCCCCAGGAGAAGAGATCTCATGCCCACTTGAGATCAGAGTTTGAAGGTTTGCACCATATTTTGTAATTTGATCTTCATTCATCCAAACTACCTCTGAATCAGGTTTCCCGTGCCAAGCCATCAAGTACTCTATGTACTCTTTGTTCCTTATCTTCTTTGTCACTCTTGAGTCTAATATCTTCTTCAATTTTGGTGGATCATGCTTAGGAATATCATCATCTGCTGCATCCTGCAATGGTTCCTGTTCTACATCTGCATTCGGCTTGTATGGAGTCAAATCACATACATTGAAAATGGGTGATAATCCAAGATCAGGAGGAAGTTGGATCTCATAAGCATTCTATCCACACTTCTTTAAAATCTAACATGGTCCAATCTTCCTCTGTATTAGCTTGGTATATTTACCTTTTGGGAGTCTCTCCTTCTACAGATTAACCCACACCAAATATCCAACATCAAATTGTACATCTCTCTTTTTCTTGTCAGCATATGCTTTGTACTTCAATGTAGTCTATTGGATTTGGGTCTTGAGTTGATCATGCACCTCCTTGATGGCTGATGAAAAAGCTTCTCCATCTACACTAATAGACTCTCTTATAGGCAGATCTCTCAGCTCCAAAATACCTCTTGGATGAATACCATATACTACCTAAAAAGGTGACTTTCCTATACTCCTATTAATGGTGTCATTATAGGAAAATTCTGCTTGTTACAAAATGTTATCCCACTTCTCTCCATGCTGCCTTGTCAAACACCTTAACAAATTTCCTAGTGAATGGTTAACAACTTCAGTCTACCCATCTGTTTGAGGATGGTAGGCTGATGAGAAAGATAAATTTGTTCCAAGCTTCTTCTAAAGAGTCCTCCAAAAGTGACCAATAAATTTCATAGCTCTATCGGATACTATGCTCAATGGTAAACCATGTATCCTTACTATTTCTTTAAAAAATAGATCAGCAACATATGAAGCATCACAAGTGGTTTTGCATGGCAAGAAATGTGCCATTTTACTAAATCTGTCTACTACAACAAAAACACTATCATATCCCTTCCTTGTCCTAGGCAAACCCAATACAAAGTCCATGCTTATGCTCTCCCATGGTCTAGAAGGAATGGGTAGTGGTTGATACAAACCTGCATTAGTGGATCTCCCTTTTGCCTTCTGACATATCACACATGCCTCCACAAGTTTCCTCACATTAGACTATAATTTGGGCCATTAGTAATGCCTCTTCACAAGATCAAGAGTCTTATCCAGACCAAAATGTCCTGCCATGGCTCCACAATGTTTCTCGCTAATGATATTCAGCCTCATAGAACACTATGGAATACACAACTGTCCACCCTTGAAAAGTAATCCATCTTGGATCATAAATTCAGAGAATTCAACATGATATTTGTCCCCAAAGGAAGTACATACCTAGTATACCTTCCCAAAGTCTTCATTAGCATCATACATGGTCTTCAAAGGGTCAATGCCAACACTCTCCAACTGGATCTGATTTATGGTTAGAACTCTTTTGCTCAAAGCATCTGCTACTTTGTTCTTGACCCCTTTCTTGTGCTTGAATGTGAAGGTGAAAGCTTGCAAAGTCTCCACCCAATTCATGTGCCTATGGTTCAACTTCTCTTGGCTGTTTATGACACTAAGCGCCTGATTATCTATGAACACTATGAATTATTTTGGCATCAAGTAATGCCTCCACTTTTTGAGTGATTGTAATAGAGCGTACATCTCCAAATCATATGATGAGTATCTCTTCTTTGCATCATTTAGTTTCTCACTGAAAAATGCAATAGGCCTACCTTCTTGACTAATTACTGCTCCAATTGCCATGTGACTTGCATCACATTCTACTTGAAAAATCTTGTTGAAGTTAGGAGGTGCAAGGACTGGCTGCTCTGCCACCTTCTTCTTCAATGTTTCAAATGAATCATCTGCCTCCTTTGTCAGAGTGAATCTGCACTTTTGTCCTCCCTTTATGGTGTCAAGCATGGGTACACAAACATGACTAAACCCCTTTATAAACTTCCTATAAAAGGTTGCTAACCCATGGAAACATCTAAGATCACTTAAGGTTTTAGGAGTTGGCCAAGACAATATGGTACTTACCTTCTCTTGATTCATTTTCAGTTTGTTATGTGAGATGACAAATCCTAAGTAGATGATCTCTTCCTGCATGAATAAACACTTTCCTAAGTTGATCATTAGCTGCTCTTCATGTAACCTTTTGAGGACCAAGTCTATATGGTTGAGGTGCTCTTTCCTTATATTACTGAAAATTAGGATGTCATCTAGATATACTATGACAAATTTTCCCATGAATTCCCTCAAGACCTCATTCATCAACCTCATAAAGGTACTAGGGGCATTGGACAAACCAAAAGGCGTGACCTTCCACTCATATAACCCCTCATTGGTCTTAAATGCAGTTTTGCATTCATCTCCTGGCCTAATCCTAATCTGATAATAGCCACTCTTTAAATCTATTTTTGTGAAGTATTTAGCACCCCCCAATAAATTGAGCAATTCTTCTATCCTAGGAATTGGGAACCTATATCTGATTGTTATCTTGTTGATAGCTCTTGAATCAGTACAAAGTCTCTAAGTGCCTTCCTTCTTTGGTGCTAGTACAGCCGGTACTGCACATGGGCTTAAACTCTTGCCAATTAGGCCTATCTCCAACAACTCCTCAATCTTCCTTGCTACCTCTATATTCTGTTATGGGGTAAGCTTGTATGCTACTTTGTTTGGAAGTGTAGATCCTAGGATTAGATCTATGCAATGACTGATGTTCCTCATAGGTGGTAGGGACCTCGGCATTCCATTAGAGATGATGCTTTTGTATTTGTCCAATAGCTCTTGGACAGTTAGACCTATGACCCTTTGCCTCTTCTCTCCCTTGACTTATTACTACTGCTCCTTGTTCATCTTTAGGCATGGAATTAGAGCATATGCAACTGCTCCTTCTTCTAGTATCTCTTTCATGAATTGTTTGCCTTCTACCATCATCGCCTTGACTTCTTTCCCTGTTGATTCCACCTCATTCTCCATCAATGGTAGCAACTATATCACCTTACCATCCTTGTTGATTGAATAGGTGTTTCTAACTCCATCATGGTGTGCTTTCAAGTCATACTACCATGGTCTTCCAAATAGGAGATGGCAAGCATCCATCTTGGCAATATCAAACAATAACCTATCCTTGTATGGTCCAATTTGAAACTCCACCCAAGCATGTTCTTCCACAATTGTTTGCTATCCTTAGGTGAGCCATGAGATCTTGTATGGGCAAGGATGTGGTAGTCTTCTAAGCTTAAGATTTTCTACCATTTCAAATGACACAAAATTTTCAGTGGATCCGGAATCAATCAGAACTTTACATACCTTTCCTCCTGCCTTGCAAGTAGTTATGAAGAGAGACTTCCTTTGTGGGGGTTCTTTGTCAGGCACCTTCATGGTGGTCATTTCTCTCCTAATCATCAAAGATTCTCCTTTCTTAGGATATCCATAACTATCAGGAGCATTCACACTTTGAAAAGTGTTGGAGCTTGTCACACTTTGATAATCATGTTCTTGGATCAGATTTATCCTCCTTTCTCCCATTGAAGTTGTTGCCTTTCCTGGACATCTACTGGCTATATAGCCTTCTTGATTGCAATTGTAACATCTAATAGGTCCTCTGCCCTGAGATCTCCCTCTAAACAGTGGTCTTCTACCCCTAAAGTTTCCTCTTTGATTGTAACTTCCCCCTTGGGTTTGACTGCTATCTTCTTTGCTGCTCTCTTGGTTTGAGTCATCTTGGTATCCAAATCCATTTCCTTTGCCTCTGAAAAGACTTCTTCCTCCCCTTTGCTTCTTTCCTCTTCCTCTACTGTTCTGCTCTTGTCTTCTCTTGAATTTCTCTTCCACTTTGAGTGCCAATTGGTAGCACTTCTAGACTGTCTCTGGGTTATGCAGATTTATGTCTTCTTGGATGGCAAACCTCAATCCATTGAGGTATCTTGCCACCTTCTCTTCTTCATTTTCCTTTACCTTTGTCTTGACACATAGTTTCATGAACTCTTCTATGTATGAGCTGACATCTAACTCCTTCTGCTTCAAGTTTTGTTTCCTCTTATGTAATTGGATGTTGTAATCCAATGGAACATAGGCCTCCTTCACTAAAGCCATCATCCTCTTCCAAGTAGCAACTCTGTTCTTTCCTTCTTTCACCCTGTCATCTTGGATGAAATTCCACCAATTTAGTGCAGCCCCTTTCATTTTGGATTGAGCTATCATCACCCTTTGGTGGTCTGGGATTTCCTTGGTCTCGAAGAAATTATTCAAGGAGTCTATCCATTCCATCACTAAATCAGGTTCCATTTTTTCTGCAAACACTGGTAGGTTTACTTTCATATCAATGGTCCTTCTCTCCATGGATTTGAGGGCATTAAGTAAGGGTCTTTGGTCTACAGGAACCTCTATCTCTTCCTGCTTAAGGATCTCCTCTTCATCCCTATCTTCTTGCTTACCAGAATCTTCTTCTCCCTTCTCTACTATGTCCCTCAACTTCTCTACTTCTTCTTTCAAAGCCTGATTCTGAGCCCGAGCTGCTCTGCTCTCTGCCATTTGCTTTCGCACTAAGGCTGCCAACTCAGTGTTGGTCTGACATCTTGTCTTCTTCTTCTACCCAAAGGATACTCCTTTGCTCTGATACCAATTGACGTAGAAACGTGGTAAATAGATGTCAACCCCTCACCCACATACATTTTTCATTGTCTGTTTACCCATCGGTTGGATATCACACTATCGCATACCTAATACTGGTGTATGCGCTTTGCATCGGTTGCTTATCGACAACACATGAGCTATCAGCCTCCCTGATCTGAGTCAACCTGACATATTTAGTTTTGTAGATTAGACTTGCTGAACTATCTCTGTGGTTGAACCTTTGAACCACATGAAACCTCCAAGTTCAGTGAACCCGTGAACCCGTTGAACCAAATGAACCTTGGTATCTCGTTGACCCACCAAACTCTTTGAACCATTGAACTATTGAACTGGTTCAACCTATGCCACCAGTTCAATATACTCCTGTTGCATAAACTTTGCCAATTGAACTTCTGAGTCCATTGAACCGTTTGAACCTGATGCTCCTTTGTTGAACCAACAAACCGAATGAACCGTTGAACCATTGAACCAGTTCACCCATCGGTTCACCTGTAGGTGAAACTTGCTACGATGAACCAGCAAACCACATGAACTTGCTGTAGTCATTGAACCATTGAACCTATGAATTGGTTCAACCACCTGCGACCATCTACTATCAGTTTCCCCGATATGCTTCAACCTGATACATAGATGCAGGATACACATGAAATGTATATTCGCATATAAATGCGATATACAAATGAAATGTACTCAGGTACATTAGCAATATACACACTACTCATATGTTTAGCGAACAACACTAACTTAACCCGAATGGACTCTCACACATGCATTTCTTCACAGAATTTACGCAGGATGATACTCGCATACAAATGTGATATACTCACAAACTGTTCCCGGTATGAAATTGACATATATACATAACTGTGTATCTGAATCACATGCCGATAATCTCCTCTTGAACAAATCTCACAATTTATAATCTGACATGACCATGAACAAAAGGAAAACAAAATAGAAAACTATTTTACAAGTCCATTCCACTGATTTCACATAAATCCACCAGTGGAATGGCTTTAATTGTACATCTCAACCACATAAAGACTAAATTAAATACAAAATGATTCTATACAGATAATGTACACAGGACAATTTAATACACAAGGAATTTACATAGAATCTAGAATTTGTAAAACACAACTAATCAAATTTCTATTTCTTCATTCTTACAGAGATTCATACATTTGATAATTCCAGAGGATGGAAAAACTAACAACCTCCTCCTCTCTCACACCTCTTCCTACTTTTTTTTTTCTGTGTATAACTCCCCCATTCTTATTTTCCTTAAACTAAGATTATAATAAAAAACCCTAACTAATTACTTGACACCTGTTTGGCTTAAGACAACAAAACACCTAATCATGCGACACATTGATTTAATCCTCCACATACCCCAAATGTCTAATGATATCCAAATTGGCTTATTGGGATGCCAAATTTGGGACTTCAGTTCTCATGGTGGGGTCGGTTCTTACAAACATGAAATGTCATCACAAATACTACATGATAACATAAAATGCATAAAACATATTAAACCTTAGTCTTCTCCCTCAAATGTATATTTAGCTTGTTGAAGGGGTGCTCTTGCACCACAACAACTAGGATCACAGGTGATCAAGCTCTGATACCAACTGAAAGGAAGAAAGGTACACAAAACACACTTCCTACACCAATCTAATGAGGGGAATGGAGTGTAAATTCATTTAAATCCTTACAATTGTAGAAACATTAAACTAATAATATAAAGATTACAGCAGCAACACAACCCAGAAAGGTGACACAAGATATACTGTGGGGAAAACCTTTTCAGGTAGAAAACCCCACACTCTAAACTTGCACAATGTATTATCAAAAAAACAATAGTTTACAATACACTTGTAATGAAAGTCTTCCAAAAGTCTACGAATGTCGATTCTGGAGTTAATTTGGTAGCATAATAGTACCTATAAAAACACTATGCAACTACATCTCCAAACTATGCATTTATAGAGATTACAAGGCATATCTTAAGAGCATCTTGGGATAGGCATCCACCTTGGCCACATGACCATTTTCAGCATCAAAGGACACTTGTCCTTTCTATCCATACATCCCTTACATCTGTCATACATGGAAGATTTGACTTTCCCAATGTAGAGCACTCCAGGCTAAAAATAGACTATGACAAATGCTCTTATGGATCTTACAATTGTCATAAAATCCGCCCACAATAACAATCTTAAATGTTGTAAGAGAATCCATCATAAAATGATAAATATAGTATATTCCACTTACAACATATCATAGCTCAACTTGGGCACCCAAAGATGCCTTTCCCTCATGAAAAGATGCCAACCGACACTTGTCATCACTTGTCATAGGAATCTCCAAACTTGGCCCTTACGCGTCATAGATTCTGTCATATGGAATATTGCCTTCCACATACCAAAGATGCCAAACACATGGAAAATTAATGTCACCTCAATATGGGATGCCCAAATCCATGTAGGATTGACTTGACCATCCAAGTCACATTCCAAGTAAGCTGACATTTCACCATGCCACCTCAACTATGTGACCAAACTGAATGTGCAAGTAATTACATTATTAGGCAATAATTAAATATAAAATTAAAGTACCGATGATAGGAAATTACAAAGGTTGAGACACCTTAATTCCCAACAAGATGTACCAGGAGTCACATGACGAGGTGCTAGGACTGAGAGGAGAGATCAAGGGGTTATGATCGCAAAGTGTCTCAAGGAGTCATTCACAATTCGTAGCCACACATGGTCAGGCCTCTGTCACGCGCACACCACGAGGTCCTGAGGGTAGATGTGACCAAGGTTTAGATATGTGATGTATATAGTATGTACTATGACATCCCATTTTGATATATAGGATAGTCGACTCGGATGTATATTTGAAACTGATGATTATATATATGAGATGTTTTCTTATTATTGTTTCTAGTGTTGTCTAATCTATCACATGTGATTTATGAAAAATGCAACTAGTGATAAATATTAAAGCTTATGAGGAAATGTAATTAATGCCAATGTGATACTAAACAATTCTTTGCAGAACATATAGTAAAAGCACAATGATTAATGAATTTCACACGTAACCAATATTCTATGCCATACAAAGTTAATACAAAAGTGATCTTAATAAAGCATGTTTAACAAGATACTACAATGATTAACTAAAAGAGATTTTTATGTTAAATGAATTAAGACAAAAATAATCATATCTTGTTAAAACTGAAGCTAAACTAACTAATAATTTTTCTTTTTAAGTAACATCTAACATATAATATTAAGCATACAATTTATTGAGGTGCACAACATTAATAGGTTCTTTAAGTGGTGTACCTTGTTCATCATCTAACTTACATGCTCTTAATCCAAAGGCTTCGGTAACGATGTATGGTCCAAGCCAATTAGGGTTGAACTTTCCTTTTTCTCTAGGAGGTACATTTATGTTGCGTTGATTCTCATAAAGTACCAAGTCTCCAATGTCGAATGAATGGTGTTTAACATGCTAATTGTAAGATCATTGTATACTCTTCTAATGGGACTTAAGATGCTCAAGAGCATTAATACGTTGTTCACAAGTTTTTGTAATCTCTTTTCGCATTCCATGTCATCATCAATAATGTCTGGTGCAGGGCACCTAGGAGCAGTTTGATCCCTACAAGCATTTTGATAGCATCTTTGATAGGTTGAGTTTTTGTTTGATGTGTTTTGTAACAAAGCTTTTCATAGCCATGTTGGAAGGTCTATTCTTGTGTGGTCAAGAGGTCTGGGGTAACTTTATAAACCTCATATCCTTCTTAGTCCACTTGGACCTAGTTGTGCCACTTAGGCCTAGAAGGTCTAATATTGGCTTTTTGAGATTGTTTGAGTTGTCTTAGTGTTTTAGCATGATCTAAGGAGTATGATGGTGGTTTGATTCCATTAAACAAGCAAAACAAATCGCCATCATTGTGGAAATGCAAAAACTCCATAGTTTCCAATGTTGCCAATGACACATTGGCTGGTTGAAACTTGGTTTGGGTGGTTGAATCTACCTTTGGAAGTTAGATACTAACTGGAATGGTTGTAAAAATATGATAATTCACTCCTGTACAGCAGACAACATCTGGTATGGAGTTTTGGGGCATTGAAACCATAAAAATAGTAAATTTTCCTGCTTTTCTCACTGTGTATAGACTATATAGACTTTTCACGTGTGCAAATGTCATTTTTCTGAAAGTTCTTGGAGTTAGGGTTCCAATGAAACTAGTTTGAGGTCTTGAAGTAGTCGGGATCAAAAGTTATTGATTTTTCTTTCACAACTAGTCTAGAAACCCTATTTTCTAGGGTTTGGCATAGAAATCCGGCCCTAGAATGCATTCCCACCGGTGAAAATTCACAAAAATTGGTGAAATGTAGGCTAGGGATGTGTATTCTAGGATTCAAGAAGCATTTTGCTGGGAGATGTTGTTTTCAATTTTTAAGGTGATGCCCTAGGTCAAGTGTTTCATTGTTTTTGACCAAATTCATGCTATTTGAGGTTGTAGATGATAGAATCATGATAGGGTGAGCAAATAAATGATGGTTTTGTGTTGTAGGGACATGGTAGAAGCATTCCAAATTCCTGCCCCTGACATATTCACCCAATTTTGAGAACTTACTTTGTACCCTAGCCCTAACCTGATCAATTAGGCCTAGAGACCTAATGAGTGTTCTGGATTGCTGGAGTGGAGTTGGAAACAGATACTTGGGAGTTTGATAGGGTCCCATAAAGGGTATCTAAAACCATCATTTGCTTGCCTGGTCATTTGGGATTTTGTCAAGTTTTGTTGAGAAAACCTAGTTTGGAGGGCTAGTAGCCTTACTAGTCAAGGTATAGGTTGAAGAGTTTTGGGAAGTTGGAGATCAAACCAACTATATAGAAGGTGTTTGTTGATCTGTCCTAAGGTGTTGGAGAAGCCTAGAAGGTGGAGCCATCAGTAGGATACCAAATTCTTCATACACCCTGGAATGTGCCTTTGGTTGCTTGGTTGAAGGTTGTTTGAAGTGGGTGAGTGGGCAAAGGATAGTAGAGTAAACCCTTGTGTGTTGCTTCCCTTGTGGTACTCTACATTAGGTGGTATCAGAGCTATCAAAGAGACGGGAGATAGAGAAGAAGAGGAGGAAATTCCTTCAAAGGTGGCAAATGCCGAATTGGCAAAGATAGTGAGAGAGCAAGCAGCCAAGAACAAAAGGATAGAGGTTGAGATAGAAAAGTTGAAGAAAGACAAAGACAAGAAGAAAAAGCCAGAGGTCATCTTGGATTCAGATGAAGAGGTTCAAGATGAGGAGAAAGAAGTGCCTATGGAAGAGCCACAAGGAGGCATGTCAGAGAGACAATTCCTAGATGCACTTGGAAAGTTGAGTAGGAAGGACACTAAGGCAGACTTACCTATGTTTCCTGGTAAGATGAATCCAGAGGAGTGCCTTGATTAGATTGAGGCAATGGAGAACTATTTTGAATGTGAAGAAGTGGCAGAAAATCAAAAAGTGAGGATTGCCAAATCAAGAATGAAAGGGCCAGCCTTGAGTTGGTGGAACTTTATTCAAAATGAGAGGATAGAAGATGATAGGAATCCTATCTCTACATGGAGGAAGATGGTACTGGAAATCAAGAAGTAATTTGTCCCTGAGGATTATGAGGTCAACTTGAACAAGAAGTTACACAACTTGAGATAGATGGACATGGACATGAGCACCTACATAGAGGAGTTTCACAAGATGACATTGAAAGCCAAGATGCCTGAGAATGAAAAATAGAAGCTTGCAAGGTATCTTAATGGCCTCAAGTTCTCCATTCACTCTCTTTAACCCGGAGACAGTCCATAAGTGCTTTCAAATGGCACTAAGGGCTGAGGATAAGTAGAGAAGAAAAGGGGATTTTAATAGCAGCAGCAGAGGCAAAAGAAATCAGAACTTTAGGGGCAGGGGTAGATTTCAAAACAGAGATAATTTCTCTAGACTCCAAGGTGGTGGATCACAAGAAGGCAGCCAAGGGTAGGCTGATAAAAATAGTGCTGATAAGGGTCAGTTTAGAGGGAGAGGTAATGGCAGAGGAAGAAGTGGGGGCAGAGGTCCCAATGTGTTTACTGGAGGGTGTTTCTCTTGCAATTAGATTGGACATGATCAGTCCTTTAGGTGCCCGGAGAAGATGAGAAACACTGCTGCAAATCAGAAAGATAGAAGGGTGCAACTCCTTCAAGAAGAGGATTGTCAAAGCACCACAAGTTATCAAACAGCCTCTTCCAAGTCTGCAGCACCTGAGAGTGGAGAATGCATCATGTTTAATAGGTCACTCATCATGCCAGTCACCAAGGAGCAGCCCCAAAGAAACAACTTGTTTAGAACCACTTACAAGGTGAAAGGAAAAGTTTGCAAGGTAATAGTAGATTTAGGTTCCTCTGAAAATTTGGCTTCTAATGAAATGGTGACTAAGTTAGGATTGGAAAGAATGCCTCATCCTAACCCCTATAGAGTCTTTTGGCTAACCAAGGAACAACAAATTGTGGTGAAAGAGCAATGTTGGGTTGAATTCAAGATAGGTGAATATCATGATAAGGTTCTTTGTGAGATAGTGGATATGGATGCATGCCACCTTCTTCTTGGAAGGCCTTAGCAACATGACACAAGTGCCCAACATGATGGTAAGAACAATGTAATTCATTTATCGAAGAATGGTGAAAAGTTTACAATGACTCCTTTGATTGATGATTGCAAAGAGAAAGTCATTTCTAGTTCAGTTATGTTGGTAGGTGAAAAAGAGTTTTTGGCTAACCTCAAGGAAGAGAAAGTGCCATGTTTTGTAGTAGTCATCAAGCCCAAGGATGTGAATCCCAAGAAGGTAAAAGTGCAGCAACCTCTTAGGAGGATTGGACCAAAGGAAGTGGAAGAACTATTGGAGAGGTTTCAGGATGTAATAGCCGATGAAGGCAAGGATGCCCTTCCACCAAAGAGGGAGATTAGTCATTGCATTGATCTCATCCCTAGATCCACCCTACCAAACAAGCAGCCTACAAGTTGACTCTAGAGAAAAATATAGAAGTGGCAAGGCAAATCCATAATTTGTTGGATAGAGGACTTATTAGGAGGAGTATTAGTCCATGTGCAGTACCTGCAGTACTTGCACCCAAGAAGGAAGGTACATGGAGGCTATGCACTGACTCCAGGGCTATTAATAAAATCACTATCAGGTATAGATTTCCAATGCCTAGAATAGAATATTTAATGGATTTCTTGGGTAGGGCTAAGTATTTTACCAAGATAGATCTAAAAAGTGGTTATCACCAAATCAGGATAAGGGAAGGGGATGAGTGGAAAACCGCCTTCAAAACCAATGAAGGACTATTTGAATGGGTTGTCATGCCTTTTGGCTTGTCAAATGCACCAAGAACCTTCATGAGATTGATGAATGAAGTGTTAAAACCTTTCCCTAACAAGTTTATTGTTGTGTATTTGGATGATATATTGGTTTTTAGTGACAGCAAGGAAGACCACATAAGGCATATCCATCAAGTGCTCAGGAGGCTTCAAGAGGAGAAGTTGAGAATCAGTCTTGACAAATGTGTCTTCCTACAAGAAGAGTTGATATTTTTGGGGTTTGTCATCTCCAAGGTCAGCCTAAAAATGGATCCAAGTAAGGTTGAAGCCATTCTTAATTGGTCCACACCTACAACAGTCTCTGAGGTAAGGAGTTTCCATGGTTTGTGTAGCTTTTATAGAAAATTCATTAGAGGGTTTAGTGGCATTTGTGCTCCACTTGTTGACACCATAAAAGGGGGCAAGAAATGTGTGTTTGTATGGACAAATGAGGCCAACCAAGCCTTTGAACTGTTAAAGAAAAAAATATCAGAACAACCGGTCCTTGTTCTTCCTAATTTTGACAAGGTCTTTGTGGTAGAATGTGATGCAAGTAAGAGGGTTGTTGGGGGAGTCCTAAGTCAAGATGGGAGGCCTGTAGCATTCTTTAGTGAGAAGTTAAATGAGGCAAAATAGAACTACTGCACCTATGATCTAGAATTATATGCCATGGTTCAGTCATTAAGGAAATGGAGACACTACTTATTGCCAAAGGAATTTATAGTTTTTACTGATAATCATGCATTGAGCTTCTTGAAAAGGCAGCAAAAGTTAAACCACAGACATGTCAAGTGGATGGAGTACATCCAAGCATACACCTTCTCCCTAAAACATAAGAAAGGAGTGGCCAATAAGGTAGCTAATGCCTTAAGTAGGAGGAATCTTGTTGTGCAGACCATACAGTTGGAAAGCACAAGTATTCATGCCATCAAAAATTAGTATGCAGCGGATGAAGACTTCAAAGAACCATACCTATCTTGCAAGGCCATGACAGGAAGGTATAATACTAATTTTTCTAATTTTTTGTTGCAAGATGGATATCTTTTCAAGGGTAGTATGTTGTGTATCCCAAGAGGATCTGTTAGAGAGAATATAATCAAGGAAAAGCATTGTGGCAGCATGTCTAGTCACTTTGGTATTGATAAGACCCTAGAATTGGTTAGGAGGTACTATTTTTGGCCCAAGTTGCCAACGAATGTAAGGAAGTTTGTTGAAACTTGTCAAAATTTCCAAAGAGCAAAGGGGCATACATCCAATGCAGGTTTATACTCTCCTCTACCTATTCCTTCAAAGCCTTGGGATTCCATCAGCATGGACTTTGTACTTGGTTTGCCCAGGACCAAGAATGGACATGATAGCATCTTTGTGGTTGTTGATAGATTCTCAAAAATGGCTCACTTCATCCCTTGTAAAACCACACATGATGCCTCACACATAGCAGGTCTGTTCTTCAAAGAAATAGTCAGGTTGCATGGTTTACCTTTGTCCATAATCTCTGATAGAGACCCCAAGTTCATAGGACACTTTGGAAGAGACTAGGTACAAATTTGTCCTTATCATCTGCCTATCACCCTCAGTCTGATGGACAAATAGAGGTGATTAATAGGTCTCTTGGAAACCTCCTAAGATGCCTCACAAAGGAGTAGGGTGCTAGTTGGGATTCAATTTTGGCTCAGGCAGAGTTCTCATACAATGACACTGTCAATAGAAGCACCGGCCTGTCTCCTTTCCAAATTGTTTATGGCACTCACCCAAGGGGTATTTTGGAACTAAGGGAGGTTAAAGGACTAGAAAACAACAGTGCCTTGGCTGAAGACTTCGTTCAAGTCATGTAGGATGTCCATGAACAAGTACAACGGGAAATTGCTGTCCACTTCACAGAAGTACAAACAGTTTGCTGACAGGAAAAGAAGGGATTTGCAGTTCAAGGAAGGTGATTTGGTAATGGTCCATTTGAAGAAGAAGAGGCTCCTTGTAGGTAAACATACTAAGCTACTCATGAAGAAGATTGGGCCTTGTGAAGTGCTCAAGAAATGTGGAGAAAATGCCTACAAAATCAGACTTCCGGATGGCATTGCTTTGTCTCCAATTTTTAATGTTTCAGACCTTTATCCCTATAAAGGAACTGATCCTCAAACTGCTATTGAAGAAGATCAAACTGATCAAACACTCCAGGAACTCATTCCTTCATCTCCTGATCAGATTGAGTGCATTTTGGACAAGAGGATTGCAAAACAAACTAGAAGGCACACCTATCATGACTATTTGGTGAAGTGGCTACACAAACCTCAGGAGGATGCCACTTGGATGAGTAAAGCAAACATTGAGAAGGCAGGTTTCACATTTGACACCATTCCAACTCAAGAGACTTGAGTTCTATTTGACAGTGGGTGTATGGTGTAGGCCACCTAGGAGCAGTTTGATCCCTACAAGCATTTTGATAGCATCTTTGATAAGTTGAGTTTTTGTTTGATGTGTTTTATAATAAGGCTTTTCATAGCCATGTTGGAACGTCTATTCTTGTGTGGTCAAGAGGTCTAGGGTAACTTTATAAACCTCATATCCTTCTTAGTCCACTTGGACCTAGTTGTGCCACTTAGGCCTAGAAGGTCTAATATTGGCTTTTTGAGATTGTTTGAGTTGTCTTAGTGTTTTAGCATGGTCTAAGGAGTATGATGGTGGTTTGATTCCATTAAACAAGAAAAACAAATCACCATCATTGTGGAAATGCAAAAACTCCATAGTTTCCAATGTTGCCAATGACACATTGGCCGGTTGAAACTTGGTTTGGGCGGTTGAATCTGCCTTTAGAAGTTAGATACTAACTAGAATGGTTGTAAAAACATGGTAATTCACTCCTGTACGGCAGAGGACATCTGGTACAGAGTTTTGGGGCATTGAAACCACAGAAAACAACAAATTTTCCTACTTTTCTCACTATGTATGGGCTGTATTGACTTTTCACATGTGCAAATGTCATTTTTCTGAAAGTGCTTGGAGTCAGGGTTCCAATGAAACTAGTTTGAGGTCTTGAAGTGGTCAGGATCAAAAGTTATTGATTTTTCTTTCACAACTGGTCTAGAAACCCTATTTTCTAGGGTTTGGCATAGAAATTCGACCCTAGAATGCATTCCCACTGGTGAAAATTCACAAAAACTGGTGAAATGTAGGCTAGGGATGTGTATTCTAGGATTCAAGAAGCATTTTTCTGGGAGATGTTGTTTTCAATTTTTAAGGTGATGCCCTAGGTCAAGTGTTTCATTTTATTTAACCAAATTCATGCTATTTGAGGTTGTAGATGATAGAATCCTGATAGGGTGAGAAAATAAATGATGGTTTTGTGTTGTAGGGACATGGTAGAAGCATTCCAAATTCCTACCCCTGACCTATGCACCCAATTTTGAGCACTTACTTTGTAACCTAGCCCTAACCTGATCAATTAGGCCTAGAGATCTAATGAGTGTTCTGGATTGCTGGAGTGGAGTTGGAATAGGAGACTTGGGAGTTTGATAGGGTCCCATAAAGGGTATCTAACACCATCATTTGCTTGCCTGGTCATTTGGGATTTTGTCAAGTTTTGTTGAGAAAACCTAGTGTGGAGGGCTAGTAGCCTTACTAGTCAAGGTATAGGTTGAAGAGTTTTGGGAAGTTGAAGATCAAACCAACTACATAGAAGGTGTTTGTTGATCTGTCTTGAGGTGTTGGAGAAGCCTAGAAGGTGGAGCCATCACTAGGATACCAAATCCTTCATACACCCTTGAATGTGCCTTTGGTTGCTTGGTTGAAGGTTGTTTGAAGTGGGTGAGTGGGCAAAGGACAGTAGAGTAAACCCTTGTGTGTTTCTTCCCTTGTGGTACTCTGCATCAATGTCTCTCAAGAAAACTTGTAATGAAGGAATCTCCAGTTCCAAGGGCATTACCGCATCAACACCATAAACAATATTATATAGGGTAGTTCTAGTAGCCATACAAATACTTGTTCTATAAGCCTTTAACTCGTAGGATAATTGAGTATGCCAGTCTTTTTTATGTTGGTTAATAGTTTTGTGTAAAATTTGTCTAATAACCTTGTTTCAAGCTTCTGCTTGGTCGTTCGATTGAGGATAGTAGGGCATAGAGAAGCAATGCTGAATGTGATATTTTTCAAGAAATTTCTTCACATCCTTGTTCTTGAATGGCGTACCATTGTCAAAGACTAAGGAGGAAGGGATACCAAATCAAGAGATTATGTTATCTTCGATAAAATGATAAATTACTTCAGCAGTCATGGATCGTAGAGGGATAGCTTAAACCCACTTTGTGAAGTAATAAGTAGCAGTGATTATAAAGTTATGTCCTTGAGAGGAGGGTGGGAAATTTTACCAATTAGATCCAAGCTCCAAACAAAAAATGGCCAAAGTGAGACTTGGGCACGAAGTTCCTGGGCAAGTGCTGAGATTAAGTGTTGATGTTGTTGACATTGTGGGCACTTTTTGACATAGGCAAAGGAATCTTGTTCCATGCGTTGCCAATAATGCCCCATATGTATTAGTTTTTGTACTAGTGATTTTCTTGCAAAATTCCCTCCACAAGCACCAGAGTGGGTTTCTTCTAAGGCTATCGAGATCTCTGAATTACTAAGGCATCAGAGAAGAACACCATTATAACTTCATCTATATAAAACATTAGATAGAACAATATAGCGCACTACAAGTTTGCATAAGCGAACTTGAGCACTTTTAGATGTTGAATTAGGAATGGTTCTATCATGCAAAATATTTGTATAAATGGGAGTGTAATGGGTGGAATTTGGATAGTTGAGTTTTTGGTAGTTTTATGTATATCCTCATTTCACCCTTTACATTCAAGGACCTAGGGTCAAGCTACAATGTTGTATCATACCCTAGGTCACTATGAGATGTAGGGAAAGTTGGATTTTTATGATTTGATTGCCAATTATATTCTCTTATGCTCAATTATACCTTAAAACACTAATTATGCAAATACGACAGCAAATGGACGAATATTAGAAAACGCTGCTACAAAAAGATGTAAAATAACAAATAACTGTGCACCTATTTTTAGGGTTTGGAAGTAGAATAGTCAGGGACTAAAGAGCAGACACCCAAATCCAATGCCCTACTTTTTGTTGGGATCTACAAACAAGACTTGCAACCTATTCCTATTGTACTAAAGATTTTCCTGTCACAAAACTTTGAGGATTAATGAGTGGGTACCCTAGTCCAGGGAGTTGTTTTCTTTCCTAATCTACAATTCTGACACTCTGTTGTACCCTCCTACAACTTCACTTTGTCTGTAGCTTCAACCTATAACCTGCAATCATGAAAAATTTGGGAGGGTGTTGTGGTGTTTAGAGGCTTGCCTTAATCAAGCCCCAGAGAGACATTCAAGTCTTCTGAACATCGTTGTCAGATAGAGAGTGCATGCCCTTGTGAGGCAGAGGCAAAAACCAAATGATAAATGCTTAAAACACAAATAACATCACCTTGTAGTGAAGATCTCATGGAAAGAAGAAGCTCTTCATGCCATGAGGAGATGATTGCTCAAATTTGCAAACACAAACACATAGACAACACAAATTTTCTCTTGCTACACAATGAATTCCTTGAATCACCTTTAGAATGCTAATGCTCATCTGGTAATTCTCTCATTGAAATCTAGTTTACAAATGAATGCCTAAACATTCTTTTATATGCAACTACAAACACTGCCGCCAAGAATTTCGTAATTCAAACTTACCATGTCGGCATAGGACCCAAATAACAGTCACAAGCCAACACCCAAAAAGTGGGACTGACCCAAAATAGGGCAGGACTAGGGCGCGGCCACCCAAGTCCTCCCCCCTATTTTGGGCAGGGTTAGGTTCAAGAGGTCCTGCTAGGTCCCATTTGACATGATACCCAGGGTTCATTCCATCGGGATGTCAAAATATGATGAAATATGTCCAAAATGTAGCTAAAAGACCCGGGAGCTAAACCTTATGAGGGAAAAGCCCCCAAGGGGACATTTTCTGACATTACATTTAGCCCCCACTTTAATGTGTGTATAAACATGAGGCCAATACATGCATTAAAGTATGGTCAACAAACACAACAAACACGCCAAGCACGGAGAAGACACGCCAGACATATTGAAGACAATCACATGCACACAAAACACAGAGAAGATAGTTACAGTCACACAAAACATGTTGAATACATTGAATGCATAGAAGATAGGAATGATTTCTTTCCTTTTCTTTTTCTCATATATATGAAATACGTATGTAAGTACAAGAAAGCAAACAAACCTCCCATAATGAAGGATGTACTCATCGCACATGTCTTTAAATTGCATATATGGGGCAACACACACGCAAGACACACCAAACCTCCCATAATACAGGATGCACTCATCACGTAGGTCTTTAGACTGCATATGGGGCAATAGAAACACCAATCAAAGCAAGCACACCAAAACACACACACTTTGAAGACAAGGAGAAAACACGGTAGACAAGTGATGGAGTGTTCCTATTTCTAGGTTCATCACCACCTTAGGCACATTACAGGCACACACCACCAATTGGGCTTCACCACAACAATTGTCAAAGACACACTTAAGGGTTGAGTTAGTCATAGAACCGATCCCCACTTCCAAAGAGGGGTTAAAATAAAAAGGATATATGCAATATCCCGCCTCTGTAGAGGGCTTAAATGATTGATTGATTGCAAACTGACTCAGAGTGTAGGATGTACTCATCACACAAGTCTTTAAACTACACCTGAGGACAAGCACATTACTAACATCTATAACAGACATCTTACCTTATATATGCCCCCACCTTAAGGTGGATGATATTAGGTATCGATATCAAGCATGTTAAGGTAGGAAGAAAACACATAAGGGAACATAGGCTTTTGCAAAGCCCATGCCCCCTAGAGGTGACATGTACTTTATGATCACCAAATATTCCCACAAACACATCCCTGCATATGATTAACCACACAAAGAGCTAAGGTTATTCTATGAATTCAAAGTTTGAGGATAACTATGGGGCTATATCATGAAGATCTCTGAATCGAGTACCACTAGGGCTAGATTCAAAGACAAACAAAGTGTTTGGAGCAGTAGTATTGTTAAGGTTTGTAAATGAGATAAAAACATCATCAAAATCGCTACGCGGAAAGCATGAGTGCTTCCACTAGCCAAGCATCAGATAAGATATACAACCCCATCATCATATTAGAAACTAAGTCCAATTTTTGATTTCTCGCTAAAGGGATGCTGGTCCGCATCGGTATAAATGTTTTTTCATCATCCGCCTACTAGATAGAAACACTAGAGGAAGGGAAACAATAAATCAGAGAGGAGAAACAAGTGTCTTAGGGACAGTCACGTAGGAGGGTGCCCCCAAGTCACCAACCGCAATGCTATGTCTGCAAGACACAACACACAACAATGAAATCAGAGAGAGGGAATATAGAAGAATGATGATGCAAATAGAAGAAGGTCACAACATAGGCAGTCTCCTAGTATCCCAGACCTTACAAGAGAATCAGGGATCATCCCAGGAGGCCTAGACAACACATAACACATCATGGGGGAAACACATCATGAGAGAGATAAAGGGTTAGAAATACTTACCTGTAGAGAAGTCCATGCTAGAAGTTATCAACCATTGCCAAGTCTTTGTCATTATTATTTTGTTCATTCTTAAATGCTTCTTGGTTTGACTCTATGTTAGGTGGAATGTTTTCTTGTTGGAGTTCATTAGTATACTTATTCACTATCCTCTTAGGTGGTGGGAGAAGCAAATTATTTTGAGTGATCTCAACATCCATCCTTGAGGGATTTAATATGAGAGACTTCTCCTCATCCACTAGTGCCACATCCTTAGTGATGTCCAAATGACTTAAATATTCAATCAAAGGAGGGAGATAAAGGGTCTTCACTTCCTTAGTGATATCTAAGGTGTGTGAACAATCAACTAAAGGAGGAAAGTTGATAATATGCTCCATAGAAGTTTCATGCACTATGATAAGGAGAGAGCTAAATTATTTTTAATAGATGAAAGCTCATTGTCTACCCATGGAATGTTCTTTGTTAAGGGGAACTCTTCATTCACTAATGCTTCTTCTTTGCCAAGGAGAGCAATGTAATGGGAGAGTGGTGGTATGATGTTAAGAGATGTATCAATGAAATCATCATCTTGCCTCGAAGTGTCCTCAAAAGGAGAAGCAACTTTGGGAGAGGGATCATAAGGTAAACCAAAGTTATCATCACATGGTTTAGCAATAGTTGTCGTAGTGGAATATCCCATAAAGTCATCTAAGGCTTCATCTAACATCTTGAGGTCATGACTAGTGTATATATTTTCAATCGTGAATTTAGTGAGATCATCTAATATCCAAGGATATATTCCCATGAGGTTTGTGAAACTATCAAAATCAGATATATAACAAAGGATTTCATAGATGGAGCACATAGAGAGATTAGCATCATGAATGTATGTTGTTTGGTCCAAGACTTGAGGGTATTCATGAGTGAACTTGGAAAAATTATCAATGTCTATGATGTATGCAAACAAATCTTCCAAACAAGTGCCCATGATGTATGTTTTAAAATGAGTGCCAAATCAGATTTCCAAGATTTGTAAATCTTATGCAAGAAACAAGTGTAAAAGTATGTATGAAAATGACCAAAAATGCTTTATTTTTTGTACTTTTTCAATGCAAATATATGAAAGAAAAGGTGTTGTAAGGAAATTGATTAGGGGCAGAAAATTATATGTCTGATATCAGTCCAATACAGTAATAGTATCCTTCACAACACACTCTTGATACAAATCTAAGATGATGACAAGTCAAAATATAATGAAAATATACTAAAATATGCAATTTTTTCACCAAATCTTAATGTAAAAGAGCATGACAAAGGGTGTTGTGAGGAAACTTATGATAGAAAGAAAATTATATCAGTAATAAAAGCCACCTAATTCCAAAATATCCATCATAACACACTTATAGTGCCACTCAAGATCAAACCCTAGTGAAAATATAGCAAAAATAGGGAATTTTTTACAATTTTTCAATTCCAAGACCTAGAAAAAGGCGTGTTGTAAAGAATTTTAGGAGGTGAAGAAAATAATAGAAATTATATCAGTCACCTCAATCCATAAAACATGTCACAACACGCTTGGAGTGCAATCTAGGTCAAACCCTAGGGCAAATATAGCAAAAATGTGCAATTTTCACCAAATTTTCAATACAAGCCCAATAAAAAGGTGTTGTGAAGATTTTTAGGAGGAGAAAAAAATAATTACCTTGATAAAAACTAATTAGTGCAAAAATACTCTTCACAACATGCCTATGGTGCAAAATTAGAGAGTTGATAAGGCCAAATTTAGTGAAAATCAAGGTTTTTCAAGCCCTAGGTTTGAGATCTTGATACAAAATGATATATGAATGCATTGTAAGATGATATATGATGAAAATTACATGCACACAGATCTGAAAATGATTTCCATGCTCTAATATGCAAAATGCAAGTGCAAATCTAGTGAAAAATCAATGAAAATGCTAGTTTTTGTTGAAATTTTCTATGCAAAAATGCAAATTTTTGAAATCTAAATGCAAATTTGTTCTAAAATGCAAGACTAAAACCAAATGCAAATTTGAATGAGCCTCTAAAATCAGTATAACAATCTGAAACAAGATTTTACCTACAAACCCTAGATTTTGGAATTACTAGGTTATATACAAAATTCACAATTTTCAACAAGACCCTAGCAATTTTATGATGAAAATGCAATGCAAACTAATGAATTTTTGCAACTTTCTGCAATTTAATTCAGATCTAATTCAAAAATTATAAATTTTATGAAATTCAAATTAATTGATGCAAAATGGAAACCCTATCATATAATTTTTTTTTCCAATTTTTCTAATTTTTTCAATTTTTTTGTAAGTTTTCCAATGAAACAAGATGAATGACTAGATGAATGAATGAAACCAAAGAAAATCTGAAGCAAAAAACTCATTAAGGTGTAAACAAGTCCAACAACATGGGCTCACCAAAATGTAATGGGTGGAATTTGGATAGTTAAGTTTTTGTTAGTTTTATGTATATCCTTCTTTCACCCTTTACATTCAAGGACCTAGGGTTGAGCTACAATGTTGTATCATACCCTAGGTCACTATGAGATGTAGGGAAACTTGGATTTTTATGATTTGATTTCCAATTATCTTCTCTTATGTTCAATTATACCTTAAAACCCTAATTATGCAAATACGACAGCAAACAGATGAATATCAGAAAATGTTGCTACAGAAAGATGTAAAATAACAAATAATTGTGCACCTATTTTCAAGGTTCAGAAGTGGAACAGTCGGGGACTAAAGAGCAGGTGCCCAAGTCCAATGCCCTACTTTTTTTGGGGATCTACAAACAAGAACTGCAACCTATTCTTGTTGTACTGAAGATTTTCCTGTCACAAAACTTTGAGGACTAATGAGCTTGTGCCCTAGTCCAAGGAATTGTTTTCTTTCCTGATCTACAATTCTGACACTTTGTTGTACCCTCCTACAAATTCACTTTGTCTGTAACTTCAACCTATAACCTGCAATCATGAAAACTTTGGGAGGGGGTTGTGGTGTTTAGAGGCTTGCCTTAGTCAAGCCTCGGAGAGACATTCAATTCTTTTGAACACCGTTGTCAAATAGAGAATGAGTGCCCTTGTGAGGCAGAGGCAAAAACCAAATGATAAATGCTTAAAACACAAATAATGTCACCTTGTAGTGAAGATCTCATGGGAGGAAGAAGCTCTTCATGCCATGAGGAAATGATTGCTCAAATCTGCACACACAAACACATAGACAACACAAATTTTCTCTTTCTACACAATGAATGCCTTGAATCACCTTTAGAATGCTAATGCTCATCTAGTAATGCTCTCATTGAAATCTAGTTTATAAATGAATGCCTAAACATGCTTTTATATGCAACTACAAACACTCTCGCCAAGAATTTCCTAATTCAAACTTACCGTGTCGGCATAGGACCCAAATAATGGTCACAAGCTGACACCCAAAAATTAGGACTAACCCAAAATAGGGCACGACTAGGGAGCGGGCGTCCAAGTCCTCCCCCCTATTTTGGGTAGGGTTAGGTTCAAGGGGTCCCCCTAGGTCCCATTTGACATGATACCCAGGGTTCATTCCATCGAGATGTCAAAATATGATGTAATATGTCATAAATGCAGCTAAAAGACCTGGGAACTAAACCTTATGAGGGAAAAGCCCCCAAGGGGACATTTTATGATGTTCCAAGTAGAATAATTTGTCTAAATTTATATTACCACATAGTTTCGTATTTGTGACTAGAATCTTCTACTGTTGGTGTTTTGAGGTTATAAATAATGAAAGTAAACTCCTCAGGAGAATCATCAGGGGATATAAGGGAAGATGTGCTTGCCATTGCATCCACATGTCTATTGTCTTTCTTGGGAATAGTATATATTGAAAATGATGTGAATTGTTTTGATAGAGATAGAGCAAAATCGTGATATTGAGATAGCTTATCATGTTTAGTTTGATATGATCCCATTATTTGTCTTACAATTAACTAAGAATCACCATATATAGTGATATTTTTGTTGTTTAAGGCCAAGGCAGCATGAAGTCCTGCGATGAGAACTTCATACTCAACAATACTATTTATGCATGAGAAATTTAAGCGATAGGACATAGGGATCAGCTTACCCGAGGGAGATACTAGTATGACACCAACACTAGAGCCGGTTCGACATCTTGATGCATCAAAATATAATTTCTATTTATCATCCTCAGTAACGGCTATAATTTGATCATTGGGGAATGTGTCCTAATGTTATATAGCAAAAGGGGAAGGTGCCTCGGCTAAATGGTTAGTCAACGCTTGTCCTTTAATCACTTTTTGTGATATAAACTTGAGATCAAATTTAATTAACAACATAACCCATTTAGCTAGATGACCTAAAAGATCTGTTTTAGCAAATAAATGTTCCAAAGGATCAAATTTTACAATTACATGTGTCTCAACATTCAAAAGATAATGCCTAAGCTTTTGTGTTGCGAAGACAAGAGCGAAGCATTGTTTCTCAATGACAATATATTGTACTTCATAATTGAGCAATGTTTGAATGATGTAATATACAACACATTCCTTGCCTTTAGTATTATGTTCTGCTAATAATGTCGCAAGGGCATTAGTAGATGCTGAGGTATATAAAAGGAAAGGTTTATCAGAAACAACAGGTTGTAAAATAGGAATTTTAGCAAGATAACTTTTTAAGTCCTCAAAAGCCTTTTGACATTCTAAATTCCATTGAAATTTTGAATCCTTCTTCAGTAGTTGAGTAAAAGGGTGAGTCCTATCCACGAGTTGTGAGACAAATCAGTGAATGGCCTATATCTTCCCTTGCAAACTACAAAGTTGAGATATGTTTTTAGGTGTTGGCATGTTAACAATCGCATCAATATTTTTCGTATCTACTTCAATACCACAGTTTGAAACTATAAATCTCAATAGTTTTCCACTGTCCACTAAATACACACTTACAGGTATTCAATCACATGTTGTATTTATTTACTCACTCAAACATTTGTCGAAGAGTCATGGCGTGATCTTGGCAATGAATAGACTTCGCCAAGATGTCATCAACATAGTCCTGTAAGATATTATGCATGTAATCATGAAAGATAAGAGTCATAGTGCATTGGTAAGTTGCTCTAGAATTCTTAAGTCCAAATGGCATGACTACCCAACAAAATGTACCCCAAGGTGTTATAAAAGTTGTTTTATATTAATCTTGAGGGTTTATAATGATTTGATTGTATCCTAAAAATCCATCCATGAAGGAAAGTAATTCGTGGCTAGCTATTGAGTCAATAATCATATCAATGTTTGAAAGTGGGAAATCATCTTTCAAAGATGCAAGATTCAAATCTCTAAAATTAGTACACATTTGAAGATGGCCATTGGGTTTAGCAATGGTGATGATATTTGAAATCCAAGGTGAATAATCAATAGGGCAGATAAAGCGAACTTGTAAAATCTTTTCTATCTCAGCCTTAACGAGTAATGCAACCTTAGGATTCATCTTGTGAATCTTTTGTTTAAATGACTTAGCATCTGGTTTTAGGATGATATTATGTGTTACAATCTTAGGATCAATACCAGGCATGTTTGAGTAATTCCAAGTGAACAAGTCAGAAAATTCATGTAAGTGTTTAGTCATTTCTTCTTTCTCTCCTGCGCTTAAGCAATCACCTATAGGGATAACCTTTTTAGTATTATCTTTCTCCATGAAAACATCAACATTCTTTCCATTAAGCAAGGTACTGTGGTCTGGGAGATTGGGTGATTGGGGTAACTCTTTAGATTCTTCCTAAGATTTTAGAGTAGCATTTTATCATATTAGTGGTTTTTCCAAAATATGCACCATTATTCAAACATTAAGTTAATCCACATTTATGGTGATAATGGGGAATATTATCATAAGCACCCAAGAATTCAATTATCACTTCATCTGTTGTAAAGATATCCAAGGGAAGCTCTCTTGGAGGACAAGTAGTGTCAATCATCTCAGGAAAGATCAAATAAGTATCAATATTGTATTCACATTAAGAGTAGGATGTCTACGAGCTTTAGATTCCTTGAAAGGGTTATATCCAATGCCACTTGAGTAATGTCATGAAGTAGATTCTATAGGTATGTGAATCCCTTGTTGATTAATAATGCAACCATTACCTACATAGTCACAGTTCTTATAAAGTATCTAAAATCCTTGACAATAGAGAGAAGCCATTTCCTTGGAAGACAATGGGGCTTCATAAGTTTCATAATTTATAGTATAAGTGAGAGTATTATCCGTATTCATTACCGAAGAGACTTTCAAATTTGAATTTTTAGACGATTTCAATATTGTTTTCTCCTATAGAGGGAGATGTAAAATCTAACGAACCCCAATCATCACCAAAGAATGCATTTGATTGTTTGGACTCTTACACAACATTATCTGTGGCAAGAGGAGCTAATGAGTAAACTTTCAAATTGTTTAAGATCTTATGATGAACAACTTATTTTTCTGCTTCAATTTGTAGACAGTTGTCAGGTTCAGGATTAGCATGAATAGTATGAAGTTTATCTTTAAAAACAAACTTGATTGAATGATGAAGGGTAAATGGAACTGCCCCCAATGCATGAATCCAAGGTCTACCAAGAATCATGTTTTAAGATAAAGAACAAAGCATGACATGGATCAAGGTAGGTAAAGTCATAGGCCCAACTTGTATAGGTAAAGTTATAGTGCCTACGGATTGTCTTCCAACATTATCAAAGCCATAGATACTTATCCTATCTGGCTTAAACAGAGATGTATCAACTTTAATCTTATGTAGTAAATTGATTCCACAAACAGTAAGAGCTGACCCATTATCAATCATAACACATTTAATCAGTTTCTTATTTATTGTAATGAATATAATCAAAGGATCATACTGATTTTGAACTTCAAGGGATGGGAACTTGTGTTGTTGAAATAGAGTGTCTATTTTGTCTCATGCATACAATCTAAGAGAGTTGCTACATCATTAGGTTTAATAGTAGGTGGTACAATCACCTTTTGTAAAGCTTCTTGGAGCATTCCATGGTATGTAGGTGAAGTTTGTATAAGTTCCCAAAGAGATATCTTTGTAGGAGTAGCACGAAGCAGCTCAACAAGATCATAATCTTGACCCACTCTATGTGTTAAACAAGGGACTTGAGGAAGCATAGGTTGAGAAGTTGGTAAATATATCAGAATGCTTAGTTGTTGTTTGCTTTGTTTATTATTCTGAGTGTTATATGTATGATCAACCATAGTATCACTAGGATCTTGTGAGTTTCGATGTGTTATTAGTTTAGCATAGTTATAAATATAATCAGGAGGTCGAGAAGAAGGCAGGAGACCTCTAACAACGAGCACTAGTTTATAAGGTGGTTGAACTGCATCTGAACACAAGGTGACCACAATTTTTTAGTTTTATAGATTCTTCTTGAGGTTTAGAAACATAAATTGCATTTACTAATATTTGAAACAATGACAGTTTAGGATTCATAGTGGAATGTTCAATCGAGATAAAGTCCTCAAGGGCTTCATCTAACATATTCAAGTCATCACAACTAAATGACTCATCATACACATGAAAGTTTTGTAAAAAGTAATCTGACATTATAACATGCTCAAATTAATCCAAGACTTAAATATGAAGTGATATAGCATAAACTTTGTAAAAATGAAATAGAATAACACTATGCAAAACGCAAAGTTGTAATTTCAAACTCTTTTAATGAAAGAATAAAGAAATCACTCAAGATTTAATGCATGTACTTTCATAAAAGAGGGTTTGTAATCTAAATATGTTTTAGGATAGCAAAATAACTCAGATTTGATGTTTTAAAGGATGCTAATTCTTTAGAACACATGTTCACCAAAATGTTTTGGTGAAAAATGGGAATCAAGATAGAAGACTACAAGTTCCACACTTTCACATACAAGACATTAGGGAAGCACGGGATGAGTTTAGGCATAAACTACTAATGTCCTATGTTACCTTTTCCTGTAAATTATGACTGTGTGACTGTTTTAAATCAGGTTTTTGCAAGCTAGTTTCATTCAACAAGCATGAAACCCTAAATCACTAATCAGACTGTAATAACAAAATTTTTGACAAAGATGTTGCTAAACTAATTACAGAAACACAGAGAGGACAGTACTGAGAAAGCGTACCCAGGAATAGAGAAGTTGATGGACTAGAGCACCTAGGGCAATGTCCCATAAATTCTTGACTATTGGAATCTTATGTATCAGATGTTTGGCAATCTTCAGAGGCTCCCAGATAAAAAATAAATCACCTAGTTGGACTAGGGTGCGTAGGGCAATGTCCTGAATGTCTTGGAATCTCAAAATTTGAAATCCTATGGTAGCTATGTCTACAATATATGTCTTCCTGTCACTCCTTTCCACTGCATCTTAATGAATTTAACCTACACATGCAAAAGGAAGAGAGAGAATGTTGTGGCTATATAGGAGCTTGCCTCAGTCAAGCCCCATTTTCAGTATCCCTACCTCAACAATAGCAAAAGATAAAGATCTACAGATGTGTGTTCCCATCTAACAAATGTGTATGCAGAAAATACAATACCCTAGATGACTCAAGCATCAAGGAAAGATCAACAATTTACTTCACTCAATGAATAAACACTTCACCTCAAGGAGATGAAAGTAATGAAGACTTACATGAACAAGAAGGCAATTCAGCAATGTCTATGGAGGATCTCCAAGCTCGATGTTGGAGGCTTAAACCCTTCTCCCGATCATGTAAAAGGTGTACAAACCCTAGGAAGAGAAAGATAGTCTCAAGATCTTGATTCCTAATCTCCATCCATTGTCTCCATGATAGAAAAATTCAAATCACTTTCAAGAGCTTCAACAAATCACTAATCTTCAATGGCAATTTTTGCATAAAATTTGCATAAAGATTGTGTGTGCTAAAGTGATTTTCAAATGTCTTTAATTATCTAACCTTAAGAATTTCAAATTTCAAAATAAGATGTCAACATCGCACGAAAAATGAAAATTTGAAAACAGAATCCTGAAATGCATGGCGGGGGCCGACATCCCTCCAAAATTTAAGACCCTGATAAATAGGGTAGGACAAGGGTGCTAGTGTCCAAGTGCAAGCCCTGATTTACTGATCAAGATATCCTCAGGGAGGTTAGGGGATCCCAAATCCAAGTTTACTTTTCACTCTCAGTCTTTAGTTATTCCAAAATATGACATTCTTCCAGTCAGACATAGGTCAATCAGGGTTTAGGAAGGTCTAAAATAAACTAGGTTGAAAGGACACCAAAGGAGAGGAGCTAAACCATGAGAAATTGTACCATTCCATACAGTAGGACAATTTTTGACATAACAAAAAGATTTCAAAAAATCCTGGCCAATACAAATGTTTGGTTGTAAAAGAAAGGTATAAAATTGAAACATTTCAAAACAAGTTCAGAGGAGGAACAAATGGATGGACCTTCAAGAAGGAGAGAAGAACTAAGGACAAAGAATAGAGAAGATACTCCTTCTGGTGACAAAAGGCTGAAGTTTGTTTTCAAAACAAGAGACTAAGGTAAGAGGAAGAAATAACTGCACGGCCAAATGTCGATCAAGAAGAGACAGTTGAGGAGGAGTTAGAAGAACATCAAGTCAATTCTCAAGCTAAATCCACTTAGGTGACACCTCCTTATTCCTCTCCTTTGGTTTCAAATGTTCACACTCCGAGGGCTCCTATGTCATCAAATGCACAATAGTCACCATTTGTTCGAGATAACCCTCATTCCCCTAATATGTCAATTCATTCCATTCATTCAACTCCTTCCACACCTAGAAATCAGTCTTTGTTTTATCATCCCCTTGATAATATTGATAATGTTTCTAGGTCTCTTTTATCTATGAAAAGTTTGTTTGATGTTATGATATCAATGATTGATCCAATAACATAATCTAAGTTTGAAATGTTTTTGGACTCTACATCTTCCCAAGTGAATGCTGATGTGAATTCTACTACCATACAAACAAAAACTCCACCAATTGTCACCCATACGCCACTTGTGTCTACATCATTACAAGATCCTCATATGCCACTAATGTCACGAGAATCTACTATTCCACCTATGTCATCACAAACTATGATAATAGAAATAAGAGGTGACACCTTTGCCCTTCCACCATGGCTAATGACCCAAAAGTCAAAAAGAAAGAAACAAGCTATCACTAGAAGATTTTGATTTTGGTCAGTTAGTTCCAGTCAAGTCAAAGGCAACGAAAAAATCCAAGACTTGGTCTAGGGTGCTTGTTGATACACCAAGAAACAAATATGTTGAGGTAGCAATTCCTCCAACTGACAAGAGCATCACAAAGGTTTAAGCTAAAGACTACACAATAAAAAGAGTTGAGCTCGGGAAGCATACACATGAGAGTGCAAAGGAAGATTTATTTGCACAATTGTCTGCATTGCTAGACAGATATGATAAAGATAAGGTAATCAAAGACCAGCTCAAGGTGCAAGTAGATCAGCTGAGATCAATACTTCTAAAGATAACTTGGTCATCAGAACAAGTTGAACCTATTGAGACTAGCATAAATAATGAAGATTTATAGAAGGCTAAAAAAATTGATGCTAAGGGGTAGGCAGTTGATGCCTAGATTGATAGAGTACTTTCTTATGGTTCGTAGCTTATAAAGTCATCCATTGAACTTTATAATTGTTGCAAATAGGTGCCTAAGCGGTGTTGTCATTGATGTCAGCATATCCTTGTTTCCATTAATGTCAACTATATCCTATTTTATTACCTAGTTAGAAGACTAAAATGTTGAGGATATTGAGAAAATTAATGAAGATCTAAGTATGTAGACCATATGGCTCTATAGAGGATTGTCTGAAGTAGCTCCAGTTAAGATTTGAGAGGTCCACATAAAGATTTGAAGAAGTTATGACCATCTGAGTAGAACCAGGTTTTGTAGTGTTCAGAAGAGAAAGAGTGACAAGAAATTGGTCTAGATTGCTCTGTAAATGAAACACTATGATCTACAGATCTAGAGACATGTTTGGGAAGTTAGTGTGTATCATCAACTCAAGTGGTTCATGGTTTGGAGGTTTGCAAGCAATCTTTCTAGTGTGACAATCATGGCAGACAGTGTTCTTAAGCTACGAGATGAAGAGGCAAGTGATTCTAATATTTTGGAGTAGTGTAGATGTTATTACCAAATTCAATGTGCTTGTGGAGGTCTATGTTTCGTGTGTCTACTATGTTGGAGGTCTGCATTGAAGATTGAGCTCGTTGTTAAAGATTTCTTCCTTGATATTATTATTTTTCCCAGTCTTGGCCGACTGGATGATTCAAGCATGTTGTGAATGATCTTAGAGCGATTCTTTGGAGCGTGGCATATTGTTCAAGGAAGATCTAAGCCCCAACCATATTTGGCGAATGGTATAGTGATCTGCATTAAGTTAAGCTAGCCTTGATGTTCATTCCAAGGTTGATGAAGCATATAAATACTTGTTGATGAGTTGTGGAAATGTATCCCTGTGTGAAAATGATAAAATCATAAGGAAGGCATAGAGGAAGCACAGAAGAACAAGAGAAGTAAAGGATGAAGAGATAGTGAAGAAGTGTTTGGGGGTAGAGCAGAAGATTTTGTGAGCTTTCAATGAGATTGAACCAGGCATGATGAAGATGCTATTTCTCAGTTAAATCTTTCTATGTTAAAACATAAATTCCTGTAGGTAGTGAGCCTCTTTGAGAAGTGAGCTCTAGGCAGTGCGCCTGAAGGCAACTACCTTCCCATTTATTTCAAGTGCTTTTAATAGGGTATGAATCTTGTGGGTTAACCCCCACTGTGGTTTTCCCTTAACCAGGTTTCCACGTTAAAAATCTTGGTGTCAAGTGTGTTCATTTTCTTTCTGCTCATGTGTTGTTGATTCATACTTTAATGTTTACATCATTAATCTATTTGTAAGTTGTGAAAGAAGATTAAAATTAGAAAAGATTAAATTTGTGGGACAACTGATTCAACCCCCCTCCTCTTAGTTGTCCGGCCTAATTCCAACAATTCGTATTAGAGCCGGTTCCTCTAGAAGAAGCCTGAACACTTGAGGAGATCCAAGATGTCAACCTACAAGGACAGTCTGAGGTTTCATGGAATGAATTACCCTTTGTGGAAGAAGTGCATGGAGTGTCACTTGCAATGTATGGGTGATGCCTTTTGGTTGATAACTAAGAATGAGTATAAGGTTCCAAAGAATGGCCCTACAACTCTAAACAAACTCAAGGATGTTGAACACAACATTTGAGCTAAAGAAGCATTGTTAAGTGCCCTAACTAATGCAGAAATGACAAATGTCTTGGAATTAAAAATTGCTCATGAAATCTAGAATAATCTAGAAACTCTGTATGAAGGTAATAAATATGTCAAATGTACCAAGCTACAGAGCCTGAAAGGTAAATATGAAAGATTGATGATGAGCGAAGATGAAAACATTACTTCCTACATCCAGAAGGTGAATGAACTTGTGACCAGTATTAGGAGTGCTGGTGGAGTATTGGATGAATCAGAGATTGTTGCCAAAGTGATTAGATCCTTAACTCCAGCATACAAGCATAAAGTTGATGTCATTGAAGAGATCAAGATTGTGACAACTATTACAAGGGATTAGTTGGTTGGTAAGCTTTCAACATTTGAAATGAGTGAGCTTGGTGATTCTCTTCCTAAGTCTGAATCTATATTTAAAGCCAGTATTCATGGAAAGAAAATATATGATCCGGGTGAAAGCTCTTCAAGAAGATCAAACAGATTTGACAAGACAAGGAAGGATCTTGAAGATGATGAAATTGAGTTCGATGAACTTGAAGCCCTTTTTGCCAAAAGATTGCCAAGAGGATCTGGTAAGTATGAAGGAAATTTTCCGTTCAAATGTTTTACTTGTAATAAGATTGGTCATTTTGCCTCAACGTGTTTGAAGAGAGGTTCAAGGCCAAACCCTAACAGACCTAGAGTTTAGAAGAAATATTACTACATCCAAGAAGCTAGTGAAGAAGGAGTCACAGATGATGAATCTGATTGTGGAGGTTCCACAGAAAGTGATTGGGTGTTCATTGCTATCAAAGAACAAGATCTGGTGCCTACTGAATTTGATAGTTGTGCAAATGTGGAAAGTGCCTTGGCTACTTAGGTTATAGAAAAAGGTGAATGGGTAATGACAGTGGATGTTCTCATCATATGAGTAGTGATAAAAGTAAGTTTGTAAGCTTTGAAAAATATGAAGGTGGAATTGTGAAGTTTGGAGACAACTTAGCTAGTAGAATCCATGGCATAGGATCCATCTCTTTTGATGGTAAGAATAACACTAATGATGTTCTATATATGGAAGGATTGAAGCATAATCTTCTCAGTGTTGGACAGTTAGTTGACAAGGGTTATGATCTCTGATTCAAGGATGGAAAATGCAGAATCTTGGAAAGCTCTGGGACTGAAATTGCATTTGGAACTCAGACTAGAGGTAACATCTTTCATTTAAGTAGCTCTGGTAAAAGTTGTCTAATTTCTTAGGTTGATCAGAGTTGGCTCTGGCATAGGAGAATGTGTCATGTGAGTTTTGAAATCATTGTCAAGATAAGTTCCACTCAGGCTGTAAGAGATTTTCCAAGACTTGTGAAACCTGCTGATAGCATGTGCAGAGAATATCAATAAGGTAAATAGAATAGAACTTCATTCAAGAGTAAAGAACAATCTTCAAGTGGATTGTTGGAACTTGTGCATATTGATCTTTGTGGTCCTACTAGAATTAGGAGTGTGCAAGGAGACAGATATTTTATGTTGCTAATTGATGATTACTCACGGATGATGTGGGTAACCTTCCTGAAAGAAAAATCAAAAGCTCTTGAAAAATTCAAAGTGTTCAAAGTCATGGTAGAGAATGAGATTGGTGTGAAGATAAAGTGTCTAAGTCCAATAGAGGTGGAGAGTTTAACTATGGTGAGTTTGATTCATTCTGTGAAAAGCAAGGAATAAAAAGAGAGTTATCTGCTCTAGGGACTCCTCAGCAGAATGAATTTGTGGAAAGAAAGAACCGGACCATTCAAGAAGCTGCTAGGACCATGATGATGGAAGCAAATGTTCCTCAAGTCTATTGGAGAAAAGTTGTGAGTACTGTTGTCTACACTTTTAACAGGGTGCATATCAAAGGCAATTCTAGTAAGATCGCTTATGAACTATGGTTTGGTCATCCTCCTACTATGAAATATTTCAGCATTTTTGGTAGTAAATGCTATATCAAAAGAGATGAGGATCTAGGCAAGTTTGATGCAAGAAGTGATGAAGGAATATATCTAGGTTACTCTACTCAAAGCAAGGCATATCGGTGCTTTAACAAGAGATTAAAAAAGATTGTTGAAAGTGCAAATGTTAGAGTTGATGAGAGCAAAGAAGGACATTCCAAGTCTTGTGGATATGATTCAGATGATCAAGATGAAATTCAATGTCAAGGAAGGAAAGTTCAAACCCATACTCAGATCTAGATTGATCCAAAATATCCAATGACTCAAGAGGATAGTGCAGATATTGAGCAACAAGCTCAAGAAATAGAGGTTCAAGCAAATCCCAAAACTCCTAGGTATGTAAGACGGAATCATCCTGAAGATCAAATCATAGGAGATAGAAATAACGGTGTTTAAACTAGGAGAAGAATTGTTGAAGATCAAGAGGAGATTTGTTTGATTTAAAATATTGAACCAAAATCAGTAAGTGAAGCTTGCAATGATGAAAATTGGGTAAAATCCATGGAAGAAGAGTTAATGCAAATTGAAAAGAATCACACTTGGAATCTTGTTCCTAGACCTGAAGACAAAAATGTGATTGGAACTAAATGGGTCTTCCAAAATAAACTAAATGAAGATGGTGAAGTTGTAAGAAACAAAGCAAGGCTGGTATGCAAAGGATATTCTCAAGTGGAAGGAATTGATTTTGAAGAAATTTTTGCTCTTGTGGCAAGAATAGAGGCAGTCAGATTATTTCTTACATTTGCTACTTATAAAGATTTCAAGGTCTATCAGATGGATGTCAAGTCAACATTTCTGAATGGTGAATTGGAAGAAGAAGTCTACATTGAGCAACCAGAAGGACTTCATTTGTTTGATAAGAGAAATATGGTCTGCAGATTGAGGAAAGCATTGTATGGACTCAAACAATCCTCAAGAGCCTGGTATGCAAGATTAGATAAATATCTACTAAAGCTAGGATAAAGCAAAGGCATTGTTGATAGTAATCTTTACTTCAAGATTGATCATGAGAACATTCTGATTGTTGAGGTATTTGTTGATGATATCATTTTTGGTGGAAATGAGAGTATGTGCAAAACATTTGCTTATCATATGCAGAGTGAATTTGAGATGCCCATGTTTGGTGAAATGAATTTCTTCTTAGGTCTCTAAATCATTCAGTCAGATAAAGGTATCTTCATATCTCAATCTAAGTATGTGAGAGAATTGTTGAAAAAGTTTGGAATGGAAGATTCAAAGCTAGTGGGTACACCCATGGTAACCAGATGTAAGTTGAGTAAAGATGATGACTCCCCTAAGAAAAATTAGAAAAGGTACAGATCAATTATTGGAGGACTACTCTATTTGACTTAGACTAGACCTGATATCATGAATGCAGTTGGACTTGTTACTAGATTTCAAGATGATCCTAGAGAATCTCATGTTGTAGCAGTCAAAATAATTTTTAGATATCTCAAAGGGACACTTGATTATGGCTTATGGTATCCAAAGGATAATAACTTCACTCTTCATGCATACACAGATGATGATTGGGTAGGAGATGTGGATGACAAGAAAAGTACTAGTGATGGTGCATTCTTCTTGGGAAGGAGATTGGTTTCTTGGATGAGCAAAAAGTAAGAGGCAATATCTCTGTCTACTGCAAAGGTAGAGTATATAGCAGCAGCAAACAATTGTACTCAAGTTCTGTGGATGAAGCAAATGTTGAAAGATATCAGAATTGTGTTTGAGGAGCCTGTTACAATCTTATGTGATAATTCAAGTGCAATAAGCATGTCAAAGAATCTGGTGTTGCATTCAAAGACATCATATATCAATCAAGTTTTACTTCTTGAGAGAGAAGGTTAATGAGAATGAAGTCAGATTGGAGTTTGTTTCTTCAAAGGATCAGATTGTAGATATTTTTACTAAGCCTCTACCCAAGGATACTTTTGAGTATCTCAGAGAGAATTTAGGGGTTGTTACCCCTCTTGATCAGAACTAAGATGCACTAGGGTGCATCAGTCTGGTGGAATTCACAGTCATATCTTGTGATCTGAATTGATGTTAAGGAGATACTACTCAAGAGGAGTAGTCAGTATGTAAATTTTGGAGATCAGTCTGAAACAAAAAGGGGGAGAAAAGATTACAAATATGTGCCCTTTGCCATTGATGTCAAAGGGGGAGAGAAGTCATGTGAAAAACTAGTTACTGTTAAAAGGGGGAGCTATAAAGAAAAATGCTTGCAGGTGTGATAAGAGAAAGGGGGAGAAGTTATTGTCTTGATGGTTAAATCAATTTTTTACATCATATATTGCCATCAATGATAAAGGGGGAGATTGTTGCAAATAGGTGCCTAAGCGGTGTTGTCATTGATGTCAACATATCCTTGTTGCCATTGATGTCAATTGTATCCTATTTTATTGTTGGTTAGAAGACTGAAATGTTGAGGATATTGAGAAAATTAATGAAGATCTAAGTACAGGACCATATGGCTCTATAGAGGATTGTCTAAAGTAGCTCTAGTTAAGATTTGAGAGGTCCGCATAAAGATTTGAAGAAGTTATGGCCATCTGAGTATAACCGGGTTTTGAAGTGTTCAGAAGAGAAAGAGTGACAAGAAATTGGTTTGGATTGATCCGCAAATGAAACACTATCATCTGCGGATCTAGAGACATGTTTGGGAAGTCAGTGTGTATCATCAACTCAAGTGGTTCATGGTTTGGAGGTCTGCAAGCAATCTTTCTAGTGTGACAGTCATGGCAGACAGTGTTCTTAAGGTATTAGATGAAGATGCAAGTGATTATGTTGATTTGGAGTAGTACAGATGTTATTGCTGAATTCAATGTGCTTGTGGAAGTCTCTGGATCATGTGCCTACTGTGTTGGAGGTCCACATTGAAGATTGAGCTCGTTGTTGAAAATTTCTTCCTTGGTATTGTTATTTTTCCCAGTCTTGGCTGACCGGATGATTCAAGCATGTTGTGGATGATCTTAGAGCAATTCTCTAGAGCATGGCGTATTGTTCGAGTAAGATCTAAGCCCCAACCATATTTGGCCAATGGTATAGTGATCCGCAATAAGTCAAGCTAACCTTGATGTTCATTCCAAGGTTGATGAAGCGTGTAAATACTTATTGATGAGTTGAGGAAATGTATCCTTGTGTGAAAATGATAAAATCATAAGTAAGGTACAGAGGTAGAACAAAAGAGAGGAGAAGAAGAACAAGAGAAGTAAAGGATGAAGAGATAGTGAAGAAGTGTTTGGGGGCAGAGCAGAAGATTTTGTGAGATTTCAACGAGTCTGAACCAAGCATGATGAAGATGCTATTTCTTAGTTAAATCTTTCTGTATTAAAACATAAATTCCTGTTATATACACCTAAAATTGGCATGACTCTACTTAAATAGATATTTTAAATATTTATTTCATCATTCACATTCTTCTATCAGTAAATAAATAAATTTATTTATTTATCTGATTCATCTCCTCTCATTTAATTAAATAAATTACATTTTATTTAATTAATTAAATTCATTTTCATCAACTTCATCCCTCCAAATAATTAAATAATTTTAATTATTTAATTAAAATATTTTATTCTTCCAAATTTAAATAAAATGCAATTTTATTTAAATAAAATCTTAAATATCCACTAAATAAAATATATTTTTATATTTTATTTTATTCTTCAAAAATCTACACAAAATAAAATATATTTCTATATTTTATTTATTCCTCTCAATTATCTACAAAATAATTAAATAAATCTTTTTATTTAATTATGCTTCGTTATCTTCAAAAATCATTCTTATCTTCTAAAAATACTTTCCTCTTGTCATACAAAAACAAAATCAGTTTTAAAGCATCATTAAAGCAAACTTTCTCTTAAATTAGAAAAATAAATTCTAATTTAAGAAAATCAAATCTTATCCTCATCAAGAGAGGAGTTAACTCAACAAAGCTGCTTTTTGAATGACACATGTCTTTCTTCCATTTGTTGCACATTCCTCAACAATCTTCCTCCATTTATCTTCCCTTTTCTTCTCAACCATTGATCTTCTTCCACACAACTCTATAAATACCCTTCTATTCTTCATATCCATCGTTTGAGCGAACTTATGCTGCAGAAACATAGGCGCGCCTTTGGCACCCCCATCCTCATAAGTATTTCATATCCTCTATTGTTAGTGTGTTGAAGCTCATCTTCAATCACACAAAATATCTCAGCCATTCCATTCTTGTCACCTTCAACAAGCAAGGGAGCATTCGCTTCTGAGGGCTTCATCATCATCAAGGTCAAGAAGAGATAGGCGAATAATGCAAGACGCAAGGTAAAGGTGTGAGTATCATTTATTTGTTGTTTAAATCTCCTTTTTCCTTCAGATTTCATTAGTGTATTGGGTTTTATTATCATTAACTGATTAATTCATTTTCCCCTTCACATTTTGGTGCTCACCGTGGGGCCCTTGCCCCTTTATTCTAATCAAAATCTGAGTTTTCTTGTAGATAGGTTCCATACAGGTGTGGTACAGGTTGTTGACAGGTGCATTTGGTGCATACACCTTTTGATTCGACACATTTGACTCCTATTACGCCGCATCCATACTCCGATGCATACAACCTCCAAAACGGCGAATCTGCCTTCTGTTTTGCCACATCCATACTCCGGCGCATATACCTTCTATTTCGCCACATCTGATTTCTATTTCACTGCATTCATACTCTGGCGCATCCATACCCCAAGACTGTGCTTCTGTCCTCTACTCCGGTGCATATGGTCATCTGACACATATACACTCCTTAACGACTTTTATGCATTTTTACGATGCATTTGATTATTTAACGTATTTGCATCATATTATGGTGCATATGTAAAAACACTGCATGCACTATCTATTTCTGTGCATTCATATTGCATTGTGGCACATTTGTTCCACACTGTTGCTTTAGGGTTTCAGCTAATTTTTATGTTTGAGCTAACTTTTGATTTGCAGGGTTAGTGGCTGGATTAGATCATTTAGATGCTTTACCTAGTTCATTTAGACTAATTAGGGGAAAAGTAAACAAGTGCATTGCATGCAAATTCCACATAGTTTCTAACTAGGATGAAAAGTAATTGAACCAATTGCTATCTTTGCATTGTTGACTTATTTCCTAGCTTAAATCATTGCTATCTCAAACAAAATGGGAATGAACATTGCTATGCTCTAAACACTTCCAAGTTAACAATCGTGTGAGTGCACAAGTAGAATAGCCCATTTAGTTTTTCTACTTTTAACTAGGGTTGGATTAACCAATGTATTCTATGATTGTGAATGACAATAGGCTTATGCTCTCCCCTTAACTAGGTGACCAAAGTGCCAGACTTGTCATTCTATTTGTTGAACCTTTAGGGGGGCTTGCCCTTGGATGCACACTTGTCCAAGTGGGAATGACCCTGAGTGGTAACAGGCTAAAGCCAAGCCCTACCAAGCCACTTAAAATAAATTGTGCTTGAGTTGAAAACCTCTTGCAACGAGTGCTGTTGTGTTACACTGATGGCTAACCTCACCCAAAACCCTCTAAGGCATAACCCTTTGAGGCTGGGAGACTCCATAACAAAGAGTAGTGTTGCGGCACATGTAACCACTTGAACGGTTGCCCTAACTAAGAACCAGTTGTGTATCAAGCTAAAAACCCCTATTTGTTGATGCAAAGGGTGGAGCTCTTGAAGCGGCCTCAATTCATGTGACTCTTAGTAGAGGTAGCAGGGACAATCCTAAGGTTCGGTGGGGGTACAAGCCTAAGGAAACTTGAATATGGTATGCATGAGAAGTGAGTGCCATGGAGGGGAGTCGGTGCTACCAAATTTTAGAGCTACACGCTTTGAGTAAGCACAGCTAGAGGATTCAACGAATATTGTCCTATCCAGCCTAGGGTGTACTTGTTTTTGAGTCAAAATAGTCCAAAAAAACAAAGAAATAACAAAAGATAAAAATCATGAAAACTTTTGTGTGTGTGCTATGTCTGTGCCATAACTGACTTAATTTCTCAAAAACACCAAGTTTTTCAAACCAAAAACAAAAAAATCTTGAAAATGATCCAAAATTCTACAAAATTTTTGAAAAAAACCAAGCAAAAAAACTAGAGTTACACATCTGAAATGACTTGCAGCGCATTTGACTTGACTTTTGGCACATTTAACATCTGTTGTGGCACATTTGAAACTTTTTTAGTGTTGTGCATTTGAAACCATATCTTCCAAAAGCAAAAAAATTTCAACATTTTCAAAGCCAATTCAAACTTGTTTCAGTTTGCAAAGATCTAATCGAGACCTTGCAAATTGACCATTTCTCCTTCTTTTCCATACCATATCTACTTTTTCATCCAAAGTCTCACCAAATCTTTCCAAATTCCTACAAGGTTAGAACCAAGTTATTCTAGATCACAATCAATACTCAAACAAACCTAGTGAGTGTCCAATATCAAGGGTTACTTATCCTTTTCTCTCAGAACCCCACTAGTGGCTTATGCAAGACTAGTCAACATCAAGTAATTAGATTTCTGACATCCTTACTTGGACTATCACTTTTGTATATCCAACTTGTTTGACATCACTTAGATCTAAGAAGAACAGATCCTTCAAACGCAACATAACCCAAAATTTCAACGCCTATTAGAAAAAGTGCTTGCCCAAGACCCTACAAAATTCTTTTTACATCTAGCAAGTCTAGGAGTCAATCTCCCTAAGGATTATGACGTAGAGACTCTCAAAGAAACTGAGGAAGAAACACCTTCAGAAGAAAGGAAAACCAACACTGATGCTACGGATGCCCTAAGTCTAATGAACCAAAAATTCGAAGCTCTCAAACAACAATTTTTAGACATGAAAATAGGAGCATCAACTAAACATTACACCTTAGAGGATATTTCACCATATCCTTTTGATAGGGCCTTGGTCATGATACCTTTCCCCTCAAAATTTGAGGTTCCTAAGTTTGACGAATATCGAGGAAAGGGTGACCCAAGGGATCACATCAGAGAATTCAATGCTGCTTGTCTCAAGGTCGCACATAATGATACCTACCTTATTTGACTATTCCCACAAAGCTTAGGAGGACAAGCCATGGAGTGGTTCTCTAGACTGCCACCCAGCATCAAAACATTCAATGAACTGGTAGATAAATTTGGCACCCACTTCTCTTACAATATTGAGCATGACACCTCAATATTGGATCTTTGTAACACCAAACAGAAAGGTGGAGAATCTTTCACTGCCTTCTTACAGAGATGGAGACAACTTCTTGATGGTTGGGGTTTTAAGTAATTCTAATAGAGATAAACTGATTTTAACCCTTTTCATCTCCTCAGGTAAATATGTGACTAATTTATCAGATTCTGGAGATTGATTGATTGTTAGCTTTCGACACTATGTTTTGGGGTGCAAAATACTGAGTACTAACCTTGGGGGACCAGGATTATTAATTTCTTTTGGATTTGGGGGAGTGTTGAAGTTATTAGGAGGCAGGGATGTGGTCAAGGGACCAGGTGGTCTGTTAGGATTACTCCTAAGGTTATAATTATGCCTACCCTGATAATGTTGTTGATAAACATGAAATTATTCATGTTCTATTGCTGGTTCATTTTCATCCTCAAAGGGAAACACATAATTTGTCTCAAATGCCAAGGCAGATTCTTCACATGCCAATATGTAATTCTCATGTGTTGAAGCTATTTGGTGATGAGGCGCTGATTTAAAAAACTCTCTAGTACAAGAGTAGAATCATATCCACAAGGAACAATCTCATTCCCTTCAATGAAATTAAGGTCACCTGTGGTGTTGGTCACTTCAGCCTAAAAGATAGTAGCTACGTTTTTGAATTGAGGACAATCTAGCTCGACATGTGCATTAGTGTTGTGTATTCTACACCAATTCGTAAGTGCTGCCTCTGCTAGATTAACCCTAGTAGTTTGTTTTGGTTCATTAGGAGGCTGATTATCCAAGGGTGATGGCAAAGAACCATTGTTTGGCCTAGTATTCCATACTCTAGGTTGCCTAGGTGTAGTATTGTTATTGCCATTATTATTGTTAAAGTTCCTATCATTGTTATATCCTCTGTTAGGATATCCAGATCAATCATTGTTATTTGCATATCCTCGATTTTAGTTTGATTGAGAATAAAAGTTTTGACCTCTTAAGTGTGTAATCTTAGTTGTTAATTTCCTCAATTGTGCAAATATTTCTTTGATGTCTTCTTTCTCTTTCCAAACTTTGGCTACTACATTTTCTTGTTGAGGTTTAAAGAAAGAAGAGCCATTGCCATTGTTTTGTCCTACATCTTGAGATGTTTGAACATGTCATGGATACTGTATTATCTGACCATTCCCATTCAGAGGGGGCATGATACTAAGTAGAGGTACTTGTAATGGATAGGGCGTTGCAATAGGAGGCATCATGACTCCATTGGTCTGTGACTGGGTAGGATATGCAGGATATGCTATGTTAGGTGTTGTATCAGGAATCAACTGCTGATTAACTTTTATTACCTCTCCATAAGCTCCTGTTAGAGTTGTGACACCAGGATTTGTTCTCCTTATGAACATGGAGGTCAGGGGATCTAAGGCTGAGTAGTATATCAATCTAGCTGCCTCATCTCCTATATTGTATGGAGCTACTAGATTAGAGTATATTTTCTAGAATCTAGCATTGCAGTTTGAGATCAATTCTCCTTTTACTCTTTTAATTGTAGCAAAAATATGATAAGTTGTTAAATGATCTATAGGTATTTAAAACCTATCTTTAAAACTTTTTTCCAAGGCATCCCATGAATTAATTGAGGCTTTAGCAAGGATGATGTACCAATTGAATGCTTCCTCTCCCAAGGAGTATGGAAATAATCTGCATACAACATCCTGATGTTCGATCCTTTCTCTAAAGAAAGCTTCCTTATATGTCTGGATATGATCATCTGCATCTTGATATGGATGATACTTAGGGCAAATTTTATCAAAATTTTTAGGCAAAGGATGATATGCAGTAAAGGTCAAAGGTGAATCAACAACAAATTATAACATTATGACTGGTGGTTGAGTGATATGAGGTATAATTGGGGATCCTGGAGGTGTCTAAGGTACAGATGGAGATATTGAAGGTGTTACAGTATGTCTTGATGAGGATGGTGATGCACTAGACTTAGGAGTATGATGAATGTCAGTAGTACAAGTCTGACTCCACGAATAGGTAATTCTTCAAGGAGTCCAATAGATCTAGACCTGGTATTAGGCTTGTGAGCTAGGATTCTAATGGCTTAGGACATAATATAAATATTTTGGCTAGATCTTTGCAAAGATTAGAGGAAATGATCTTCCAAGGTGAATATTTATGGTCAAGACTCTACAATAACTAGATATTTATGCAATATTTGCACCAAAAATGCAAATGTGAGCAAGGTTGAACTTCTGGTCACAAATATCAGATTATTTAGTCATGCAGGTAGGTTACTACAGGACATTTGCAGGACAACCTAAACAATAACTCAATATTTGAAGACTTCAAGCAATTGACTGCAAAGATTAAAGTATTTATGCACAATACTCAAATATTTATGATCAACACTCTTGAAACAACTTGAAACAAGGGAATCTTTGCACAAATGTCCAAGGCATAACCAATTCTAATGAAATTTGACAAGATCACCTTGTGTAGATGTAGGAATTATGTATATGTAACTGATTCATGTAGCAGAAGAGAGAGGCCCTCTTTCTAGCACCAATTTATGTTGGTTATGATGTTAGTCATAAATGCACATAGATAAAGAATTGAAAATCAAACCTTTATCATCTTGAAAGATATGATGAATTTGGAGAATTCATGATCCCAAGTCTCCATGGATTAGTTCATAATCTATTGATGTTACTCAATGATTTGATGTGCCATGTTGCTTTCCATTCAAGGGGCCTTAGGTTTCTGTTTCTGAGAACTGATGTCTAAACATCTAGTTTTCCACCTACCTTTTGTAAATCTTTTAACAAACAAGATTAATCCTATTGTATTGAACAGGATGATGAAGATATTTTATAAGTTTGATCAATTCTTCTGATCATCAACTGTTATTGATTATTTCCCCTTCTGCACTATGGATTCATCTAAATAATGTGCCTACAAGCAGACATTTGCATGATTATTGTTGAGATTTATATGTATTTGCATGGTATTTTCAATTATACATGCTAATTAGCTCAAATATACTATGAATATTTAGTTTCCTTCGGGATATCAACATATTTACTTATATTTGCTTGAAATTATCTATATATTTGCAATTATGATGATGATTTTAATGAAATTAAACAAATCATATTGAATGCTTTCTAATATTTACTAAAATGAGTGAATCTTCAGCTATTGATCCATATACATTCCAGATACAGTCATGAAGAGAAGGAAATCAAACCATAGGTTCACCAAGATGTTCTACAGCTAATTATGGTTGATACAAACTTCAATGGAAAGGAATGAAGAAAACATGCACAACATGAATTACACTCCAAGGGACATAGAAAATCAAAGTACAAGCCAAGAATTCATCCACAGATTACTCAAAGTATATGATTGTATGTAATCTAGATATTCTTCTTCATTAAGTATGCAACAGACATGTATATTTACAATCAGCTTTGAGAATTACTCATGAGGCTTCAGCAATCTAATCTCAATTAAGTTTTGAATATGTTACAAGGTGCACTCCATCTCCTTTTATAGGACAAAGAGAGGAGGTAGTTACAAATGATCCAATGATCAAGATTTAGCTATCAAAATCAACGGTCTATATCATCTTTGTCTCAGTCAACAAATGTTAAGCATGGTACAAGTTGCCAACTGGAAACCATCTGGTGGTACTTGATCATTTTATTGTTATATGATGTGTATGACCCTGTCATCCTACATCCTTACTCATTGTCCATCTTCTTCATCAGTAGATGGGTCATCTCCTATATGTGCGCTGATGATGCCCCTAATGGGTTCATATGCCTGCACTATCCGTTCAATCTCATCTCCATCTTGAACCTTAGCCTTTGCTATAGCATGCTCTTGTGAGTGGAATTATGTCTGTAATGCAGACCATTTGTTCTTGCTACTATTCAACATTTCATTATATCCTTCCACTTTTGCTTTCATCCTCATGTCTTTATTAATGACATCTTCTGACAAATGGTGGAGAGGGTCATTTGCCCCATTCTTAAAATTATCATGGAAAGCTTCAATTGCAAAATCAACATCTTGATTTTCTATCTTCCTCTCTACCTTGTCCTCAAGAGCTTCCAAGATGTTTATTTCCTCGGACATGAGGTGATGCAACTTAACACTGATGTCTCTGAGTTTTGTGTTGCATCTCTTCAGGATATCACTTTCAAACTGAGTATCTTCATACCATATACCCAATAGCTGTGAAGTATGATTGTTTAATACCTTATTGTATATGAGTACTTTCACATCTATGTATTTCATTTCAGCCAGAGCAATCAGATCCTTTTCCACTTTGACTGATCTCTGTCTAACCTCCTTTTTTACCTTATCCACTTTGCCCTTCAATGTGTTGAGAAAATTCCATCTAGTGAGGGAGGTCTTTATTACCTTCTCTTCTTTAGAAATGAATTGACTAAACCAATTATCCATCACATGTGCCTTATACTTCATGATATCCAGCCCTATTACCTCATCTTGAGATATAATGGTCAAAGGGGTAGCCATGCTGACTCACATGTGATTTGGGTCAGTTAGTCCTTTTATGAATGTATGTAGCTGAGCAATGTGCTCCTTGTGCATTTTATTTTTATTTTTCACCCTTTCCACACTTTTCAATAAAGAATCAATAATATCCTTGGCCTCTTGGCCTTCTTGCTCTTCAATAGCAAAGCCTAAATCAATATTGGTCATCTAAAATTCATTAATACTTATCTCTCCCTTTGCTTTATCTGCTATAGGCAAAGCTACTTGAGTTGTTGTTCTTCCTATGGTAGGATCTCTTTTTATTGCAGAAGTGGCCCTTTCCCTTCTCTTTGGCTTAACCATGTTAGCTTAAAATAATGTAGAAATATTAAATTCAGATACATCACTAACCTGAGGTGGGTTCACCTCCTGCTGTAGCCAATATGGTATTTCATTTGTAGACCCTTGCTGGTCTGTATTCTCAAAGTGAGCATCATGAGACTCTACATTTTGTTCTGCTCTCAGTGGTGAAGGTTGTTTTCTTTGTTCATCTTGAATCTCCTCATGATAGACCTCTTATTGTGCATGGGTTTCTTGTTGCGCTTTCACATTCCGTTCCTATGTATCTTGTGATGCTTGATCCTCATGAGGGGCTGGAGCACTCTGTTCTGGTTTATCTGGGTGATTGTCATGATCATTCTTATTCATCTTTTCTTCTTCTTTTCTCTCATCATCACCCTTTTGAAGGCCTTGTTCCCCATCCTTTGATGTGTCCACTTCTCTAGGGTCTTGGGCTTTGTCCATCCCTTCTTCAATTGTTCTTTTAGGTATTTTCTCATTATCCTAACTATCATTTTGATCAGGCATCTCTTCATCCTCCATATGTACATTAAATTCTAATTTGTCCTATTCTAGAGGTAAGTCTTTATCTTTGTTTTGCTCTTCATCACCCTAATAAGTCAAATCTATTACTGCGGGGCTAGTGACTTGATCAACTAATCCTGTCAATCCAATCTATTGTGCCACCACTTCAGGGTTACCCTCTTCTATTTCCTCTAGTTTGACCTCCTCATGATGGACTTAATTTTGTGCTATGGGGGTGCCATGAGGGGTCATCTTAGTATTCTTTATTAATGTCTCCATGGAACTGGCAGAGACCTTATTTACAACATCATCATTAGATAGTTCCACTATGTTATCTAATGGAAAGGATTGCTAATCTCTTACACTATGCATCTCTTTTCTCTATTCCTCCACCATCTCAGACTTGAACTGCATGATATCAAGAATAGGGACCTCATGCTATAGATTCTTCAGAATGCCTTCACCCCCTGCTCCTCTTAATAGTAGAGTGGGGTTTGTATCTACTGCCCCCCTCATAACAGATGTTTTCTTCTTCTGAGGTGGCTCTTGGATCTTCTTCTTTTTCTTCCTTTTTAGGAGATTATCATCTGAGCTCTCTTCCTCCTCTACAATAGCAAGAGTAGGCTTTGCAATAATTTTCTTCTATTTTGAAGGTGCATGAGGTGATGTTGTAGCAGATGTGGAGGCTACATCTTCCTTTTATTGAGGTTGACAAATGACTGTCACCCCAATAGCTTGATTTCCTTTTTTGATTTAACTTTGCTATCTCTCCCATTTTGACAGGCTCTTTTCCTTGTGGAAATCATCATATTCCTCATCTGATAATTCTTGTCTTTTCCTTTTGTTGTCAACGATGAGTGCCACTCCCTTCTTGTTTAGCTTGGTGATCTCTGCATTCACCCAGTCTTTAGTCAATTGTATGACCTTCTATGTTATCTGATCAAAGGAAGTCACCTCTGGTTGACTCCAATCTAGGACTGATATTCTCTCATTATATACTTTATTGTCCTCATATTCTTGGGACATAATCTTGCCATCATCTTCATGTAATTGTGTAGGCACTAGTATGTAATCTAATGTGTGTATATGTCTCACAGTAAGCCTCTAGTAGCCTCTTTTTCTTACTTCTACCTCGTCATCACAATCGGCCCAATAATCTTCAATGTGCCTCTGGTGCATTGGTTTCTTGTGTAATGTTTGCATTCTATAATAGGGGTCATATGGCCTAGCTAGTGAGAAGGACTGTAGGCAATTACATCTTTTACACTCTCCCTATCAGGACACATATATCATCTAATTATGGTTGGAAACAAAATATTAGGTATCTGTCCTTTCTCAATATAAGCTTCCACTGAAGGCAATATCTACCTGGCTAGCTCCATCAGGATGACCTTGTCATTGGGATATCTTGGCAACATGAGAGGTTTCCTAATTAAACCTTCTATTCTTATGTATGAAAAGGTGGGGAACTGGATGAACCAAGCCCAATGTCTGAATATTACAGCCTGAGCCTCTATGCTCAGTCTCTTTGCTCTATCTTCCTCCATAGTCCTGACAAGGTGCATTTAGAATGAATCATTCACCCTCCAGTAATGTTGGAGAGACTCTCTTCATTTCAGTTGTGGGTAATGGTCCCAAATGGTTACATCTCCAGGGTTTCTTCTGACCTTGCCCACTATTTGTAATCCATCAAAGGTGCCTCTTAATGCATAGGCATATACCACATAGGAGGTCATTTTGAACATATTAGTTCTTCCTCCTAACTTCCTCATCCCTTCATCTAGTCTATCACTTATGATCTTAGCCCATTGTGGTTTCTCATAAGTACCTTCTACCATCTTTATGATGCCATACATCCAATTATCAAAAGATCTGTTGGTGGTGATGTTAGTCATTCACAAACATAGAATAAAAGTTACACAACAACCTTTACTCATCTTGAAAGATACGATGAATTCAGAGAATTCATGATCCCAAGTCTCCGTTGATTAGGTCTTAATCTACTGACGTTACTCAGTGGTTGATGTGTGTTGCTGTTTTCCATTCAGGGGCCTTACGTATTTCTGCAAAGTTCATCATTATTCCTTCAAATATCCTGCTCTATATGTCTGCTCTGCATAAATCTCCAATAATTCTACCTCTGCACTGTGAATTTAGTCAAATAATGTGCCTACAGACTAATATTTGCATGATTTCTACCATTATTTGCAATTCTTTGCATGATATTTTCAATACTACATGCATTTAACTCAAATATGCTAATGATTTTCAGTTACCTACGGGATTTCAGCATACCTCTCTATTCTGCTTGTTATTTATCATGATTTGTAGTTATGATGATGAATTTATGAAATTGAAAAAAGGAAAAGGGTTAAAGAATGAGATTCCCAAAACTACTTGACTTAGATCACTGATCCACATACAAGCTCCCATACATGCAATGAAAAGAAGGAAACTAGAATCATACTTCACCAGGACATTCCACAAATCCGCATGATCTAGTGCAAATCTTCAAAGGAAAAGTTGACAACAACATGTAATGAAATGAAAGCGCTTCTAGTTGAACACAGCATTCACCAGTACATATCCAGAAATCAACATGAAGATTACGTAAAATTTACAATTAGGATGTAATCTGAAACTTCATATCCATTCAGTATGCTCAAGAACAGGTACATTTACAGTGATCTGAAGAAAGAACCTTGACATTTCAACAATTCTATCCTCATTAGTCTCAGTAATCTGATCCCCTAATTGATTCTACAGTAATTGGCCTTCTTGCTAGATGTTCCTATGTCTATCAATGTATATCCTTTTTGTATATTTTCTTCTCTATATCCCCTTATGTATCAGGATCTGGCTCTTATATAGAACAAATGCCAGAAAATAGTTACAATGATCCAAGGATCAGGATCTTCTCATAACAATCAACGGTCCAGATGAAAAGCACATGCTTCGCCAGTTGGCAAATGTACAGCTGGCACAGAATATTCCAGCATCTTTGATTTGATTCGGTCTCCAGCTGGCAAACAGCATATTTGACAATATCCTCCTCACTTCTGGTTCATGTTGCCTCCATGTACAACCATACAATGCTCAGCAACAGCTCTAACAACATCATGACTTCCTGCAAGTAAACAGACAAACATTAAGTTCATCATCATGTGGATAAACAACAGGAAGTAAAACGTTTTATTAAACATGCCTCAAAATATGCAACTACAGGCAATCGAGCTCCAAATTTCTATCGTTCTATTTTCCCGCCCATTTTCATGTATATCGGGTTCCAAATATGCTCATGTGTCTCAAAATATACAAGGAAATAACTACTTTTCAATTTATTTCAAATCCGGTTCTGTATATTTTGGCATGTGTATCGGGTTCACATCCTATTCGCATCGGTGTGACCACATATGATCGGGGTGACAAAATTAGACTTGGCCGATGGTAAAACATACACTGATGCCAGAAATCATGATGACGTCCACCCATCTGGAAGACATGTTCTATCAGCACGATAACTCAAGATAAGGCCGATAGCAAGACTTAAAACTTTCGTCTGCATGATATTTTGGAAATATGATGCTCCCCCTCCTCGAATGTCCTGATGACGTCACCGTCATGTTTCACTTCTGTATATTGGGAAAAGAATGACATCATCATCATCATCATGTCGAAGGAAAATAGGAGGATATGAAATATGATCCTGCTGCTGAGGAAAGGAATATCATGGTGACGTCATCGTCATATCTGGGCTTCATTAAAATGCAAAAGATGATGTCACCATCATGTTCAGTTAAGATCAGGGGATAAATGTAATATCGGGTCACCTAAGGAAGATGATCAGGTGGTAAATGTAATATGGCCCCTTTGCGGCCAAGGTAACCCTCTCGAAAGATCAGGATGATGATGATCATCAGGATATCCGGGACTTTTGTTTAAACTTAGAACATGACGTCATCGTCATATTCGTGAACCGGATCATGTTTTGGAAAATATCCTGCCGAAGGGAAATGTGATGATGATGTCATCCTGATATTTGCTTCTTCATTTTTTAGGTTAGGATGATGTCATCAGGATATTAGCAAAAGGTCATATTTCTCGGCAGGAGGACATTACGAAATATCGGGTAGACAAACAAGATCATGATGATCTTGACAACATGACAGGATAAAAAATATGATGATCCTCCTCATCGAATATCATGATGACGTAACCATCATATTCCGCCTTCAGAGCATGAGGATGATTTGAGGTCATCATCAGGTTAGCGCTAGGGTGATATTTAAAATATGATCATGCTGAGGAATGGAATATCACCCTCTTAAAAGATAGGGTGATCATCATGATCATGCAAAAGGAGATCAGGAGGATATGATGATGTCATCATCATATTAGCGAATCGGCACATATGACCTTCTCTTGAAAGATCAGGATGATGACCTTCCGATAGAACTTTGACATGCGCATGCAAATTATGCAGATGGTGGATTTTCCCAGCAGGGTGATATTATAATATCAGCATGATATTATAATATCAGGTGATGTTATCGTCATGATGCACGTTGTTATGAAATATCGGGTTACACTCAAAACCTGATGCTCACGATGCGCATAAGGTCTTTTGACGGGTAAAACACACTATCACCTAAGATTGACGTCCGGATATTTCGACTGCATGATTTTATCAGGTGATAGATCAAGATCATGATGACCTTGACAACATGACTGAGGATATAAAAATATGATGATCACTTGCGATTATCAGGTTTGACCAAAACTTTGACTGCTCATAACTCCCTCATATGGATGAATTTTTAGGTGATGTAAAAGGCAAACCTGCATGGAATTTCAAGCTCTTTCTAAATATGAGGTCATAGAAACAAAATATGAACTTTGACAAACTGACCTCATGATGATGACCAACCTCATTGAATATCATGATGATGATGCACCTGACTCATTTTTACCAAACCGCCAGAAAGCAGACAACACAAGCCAAGCCAAAAGTTGGGTCCCTGTTTTGCCAAGTTAAAATGGGGCGTGTTGTGTAACCACACAACAAGATCCAACCTTCGGTTTTCCTGTCGTCCTGCTGAGCATCACCATCATATATTGATACTCTAGAGAAAAATCAAACTTATAGATATACATGAGAAACTTGGCAGAAGCCTTATATGTGCTGCCATTGGCTCTCCATTGGTACATGATCCTTCTGGTTTCTTTCTCTTTGCTATTATACTCCTCTAATTTACCCAAGTTTATTCAAACCACACGAGTTCCTCTAGGCAAATTGAAAGCTGTAGTGATACCTTTAGTTGAAAAGTCTGCATAAAGCCTACCATGTTTCTCTACCCTTCTGGTATTCACATTATAATTCTAAGCACACTCTACTACCAATTCAGTGGCCTCCATTTCATAAGGAAAGCCCCTGCATGCCACATTCCTAAATTGTAGATGTTAATGAGTAGGGGATTCCTACCTCCTTTCTCTAATTTCGTTGTCCATGCATCAAGATCTATATTTCTTGGATGTGTATCATTTATTTATTTGAATTTGAAGGATATCCCCTTAGGTTGTATGCATATAGGTTTCAATAATTCCATGTCTGACCTATTCTTTCAGACTACTATTGGATCCTGCAATGAAACATGTATATATCTTAACCTAACGTGTCGTGTGTAGTGGTGGATTCAATGATCACATGAATTTTATGGTGTTAATTCTTTCATTCTAATATATTTCATGCATCATCATATCAATTTACTCTAGTAAAACCATTTTTACCTATTCATTTACCATAAACGACAAAAGAGGATTTTATCATTACATACTTGATATTCGTTATCCTTTTACTGTGTAAGTGATGTCTAGATGAGCACATTCACCTTGCAATTACCATTCTCCGCTCACCATTTAAATGCGTATCCCATTCCATTGAGCTTACAAGTTGCAGTAATGTCACCTTAATCTCGCAGGGCTCTGTAATTCTTCGCTTAAACATTTAGTAAATTCAAAATGAGCTCAAATCCTTACTTTTAGTCAAGCACAATGGAAAATTAGGGTGTGATTAATGTCCTCCTATTAGTATCGATTGATTGACACCTAAGTCTCAGATATGTTAACAAGTGGCAGGAATTTATTCAAAATTTTGAAGGTTTGACCTACCGTTGAAATGGCATTTAATGCAGGGATGCATATTTGCAGAGATTAGGGATATTAGGAAATATGACTAATATCCAGAAGATGACGATGACATCATCACGAGGATGGTCAACTATAGACTGACGACTAAAGTCAGGTCATTATATCTTCATTTAACAATCAGGATAATATAATGTGTTGATATGATCAGGTCAACATGCCATGTGGTATCATTCTATTGGTTACTAGAGATCCCCATGTCGCAGGTCTTAAGAGTTAATATGAGGGATATTAAGAAATATCTCCCCATTTCAGAATGTGAGGATGACATTAGCATCTTTTATAAGATTTCAAATTGGTCGAGGATATGACATCATCGTCATATTAACAAAGATCAAGGATGTTAAGGTATATGACCCTCTTTGATTTGGGTCATGATGACATCATCATCATATCGGGTCCTTTTATAAAGTGGAACAAGATGATGTTCTTGCAAGTATGGGTCTAACCGGTGTTGTCATTGATGTCAACATACTCATGTTACATTGATTTCAAGATTGAATGAGTTGTGTGCTGAGGATATTGAGAAAATTAGCACCATCAGAAACAAAGAAGAACAGTGAAGACAGGGAAGTTCTCTGAAGTAAAGATCCAATCCAAATGAAGATAGAGTAAACACACCAAAGGGTTTTTAGATATGTGTCTAAAGATCCTTTAGACAAGATTTGAGAGGTCCACATGAATATTTGGAGAAGTTATGGCCTTATGAATAAAACCAGTTCTAGCAGCTATTCAGAGGTGACAGAGTGACACAAATAGGTCTGGTGAGATCTGGAAATGCAATATCATGTTCTACAGATTTGGTGGCATGTTTGGGAAGCTAATGTGCATTGACAATTCAATTGGTTCATGGTTTGGTGGTCTACAATCAATCCTTCTATTATGACAGTGATGATTGACTGTGTTCTTGAGATTTCAGGTGAAGATGTGATTGATTATAGTAAGCAAAAGTGGTGTGGATGTTCTTTGTGATTCAAGAAAGCTTGTGGCAATCTCTAGATTGTATCCAGTTCATGTTGGCGGTCCACATTGAAGATTGAGCTTGCAAATGAAGATTTACCTTCGAACGTTGGTGTTCTTCCTAGTTTTGGCCAACTGGATGATTTGCACAAGGTGTGGATGATCTTGAAGATGTTTTGCAAAGTGTGGCATGTTCCTTGAAGTTGATTGAATTCCCAGCTATGTATGGCTGATACTATAGTAATGTGCATGAAGTTTTTGTAATAAGTCAAGTTGTATTTTTGTAATTGCTCTGTAAATAAATTAAGTGTGTGTTGTGCTGACTTTGATGATCATTCCAAAGTCGATGTCATGTATAAATAAGAGTTGCAAAGTCATTCAAATGTATCTTGGTGGTCATGAGGAGGATGTGGTAGAGAAGAGTAGCGAAAAGCAGAGCAGAGGTATTGAGCTTAAATGGAATTGATTCAAGCATAGTGAAGATGCTAATCTCCAGTTCAAGTATGTAATATTTATATTAATCTATAGACAGTGTGTCTCTTATAGGTAGTGGGCCTCTAGTGAGCAATGTGTTCAGGTAGTAAGCCCTAACTGGCAAGTGCCATTTTATTCATTCTTATTCTTCTAACAGAGAATACAATCTTGGGTTAATCACCTCATGGTTTTTCCCTTAACTGGGTTTTTGTTGATCATGATGTTAGTCATAAACAAACATAGAATAAAAGTACACATTAACCTTTATTCATCTTGAAAGATACAATGAATTCAAAGAATCCATGATCCCAAGTCTCTGGTGATTAGGTCTTAATCTTCTGACGTTACTCAGAGGTTGATGTGTGTTGCTGTTTCCATTTTGAGGCCTTACGTGGATTTCCTCTGTAAGATAATGTTTCCTGTAATGATACTACATAGATCTTTATTTTTACACAAGATATGCTTCAAATATTATGTTTATCTTTGAATCTTTGCATGATATTTATCCTTTCTGACATACTTTACCCTCAAATATGCTAAATATGTTCAATTATCTACGAGATGTCTGCATATTTGTACTTGTTTGCTTAAGATCATCAATTATTCACAATTATGATGGTGAAATGTTCTGAAATTGAAAGAAATTTAAAGAAAACTTCAAATTAATGTTGAACCTTCAGTTATTGATCCACATACATACTTGATACTGTCATTAGGAGAAGGAATAAAACCATATGTTCACCAGGATGTTCCATATCTAGATACAGTTGATGCAAACTTCAGAGGATGATGAATTAAAAAAATACATGCAAAATGATGAGCACTCCAAGGGATGCAACAAATCAAAGCACATATTCAGAATTCAGACGTAGATTACTCAAGATTTATGAAGATTTGTAATTGAAATGCTCTTCTCCTTCATTAAGTATGCAAAAGACATGTACAAATACATTAGCTTTGAAATGAGTCCTGAATACTTCAGCAAACAGATTTCAATTAAGTTTCGAATGAATCAAAATAAAACACCCCTACACCTTTTATAGAATAAGGTGAGGAATCAGTTACAAAAATGATCTATGATCAAGATTTATCTATGAATATCTACAGCGAATATTCTTCTTTGACCTAGTCAACATTATCATGTGGCACAGGTTGCTAGTTGGCAACCATCTCAAATACTTATTTTCCTTAAGTGTCAGATGCTGATATCTGCTTTATGCTACATCTTTATCTACCCATCAAATTCATGCTCTTCATCATCAGGTGCATCACTTGCTGTATCTTCATTATCCTGATGACTGGGACCTTGTTTATGAGCCTACATAACTACCCTGACATTTTCATACAACTGCACTATTTTATCTATTTCTCCACCATCTTGAGTCTTTGCTTTGATAATGGCATGTTTATGTGCTCGGTATTTACTTTGGATGTTATCCAGTTTATTCCTTCTCTTGTATAATGTCTCATTATAATTTTCCATTTTCACCTTGGTCCTCACCAGTCTATCCATGACTTCTTCTGTCAATTGGCCAAGTGGATCATCAGCAATGAATTGGAAGTTATTATGTAGAGCTTGGATTGCAAACTCCTCGTCTTGATTTTCTATCTTTCCTTCCACCTTTCCTTCTAACATTTCCAAAATTTCTGCTCCAAAAGACATCATATCATGTAGCTTCATGTTGATTTCTCTCAACTTATTGTTGGATCTTTTGAGTACATCACATTCAAATTGGATGTCTTTATACCATATATTTATCAATAATGCATTGTTATTATTCAATACTTGCTTATGTATAAGTATCTGAGGATTGATCCTCCTTATTTCTTCCAGGACAGCCAACATCTTCTCCAATTGGAAAGACCTTTTCCCTGTCTCCATTTGCAATTTATCTACCTTCTTCCTGGAGCCACTAAGGGAATTCCACCTCTTCAAAGAGGCCTTTACTACTTCCTCTGCTATGTCAAATGTGGAGTACATCCACCTTCTCAATATGGATGACTCATGTTTCATGAGGTCCAACTTATTTACCTCCTCTTGGGAAATAACAGTCAATAGGACTGCATGATCAGTTGTAGTATCCTCAGGGTTAATTAACCCTTTTATATATGTATGTAACTGAGCAATATGCTCTTTGTGTTGCTTATTTTTATCCTTTTCTCTTTTGATTTTCTGGATCAAAGAATCAATTATGTCTTTTCCTTCTTGAGCCTCCTGGTCTTCATTAGCAAACCCTAAATCCACTCTGCTGATCTGGAATTCATCCAGAGTGATTTTACCTTTCTCTTTATCTACAGTAGGGAGTGCTACTTGCGCTGTCCTCCTACCTGTTGTAGGATCCCTTCTAATGGCCGAGGTCACCCTGGCCTTCCTCTTGGGCTTTATTAATGTTTCTGAAAATAATGTAGACACATCAAATTCTTGAATTTCCATACCTGTTTCAGTGCCAATCTCTCTTTCCAGCCACTAAGGAATTTGGTTCTTTGTACCTTAGTTTCCTACATCATCATCATGTTCATCACCTTGATCTCTTGTAAGTGCATCTGCATTTGATGGAGAAGGTGATTTTCTTTGTTCTTCCTCATGATGCTCCTCATGAGAGTGATTTTTTGGTACATCTTCCTGACTAGGAACTTTTTTCTCTGGAGGGTGATCCTGTTGATCATCATGAATATCATGACCCTAATCTTTTGCTTCTTCCATTCTAACTTCATCCACTTTATTGATTTCCTCATCTTGAGGTATGTTTACATCAGTGAATATTATTTCATATACTTTAGGTACCTCTTCTTGATCTTGCGTCATATCTCTCTCTGTACCTGAAGTGTACACCTCTTCCTGAGTTTTCATATCATCATGATCTGACTTTTCTTTATCTTCTGAGGTCTCTTGAGTCCGGAGGTTATCCTCATTTGATATGACCTTTTCCTCCTCATCTTTTTCTTGGACTTCCACTATCTCGGGTTCATCATCTATATCTTGTTGTGACTGACCCAAATCCAGAGTATGCATTCCTACTTCAATCAACTTTATTTCTTTAGTTTTACTCACCTCATCAGGTGCATTAGTCTGATGCTGAGGACTCACATCCTTTATATATGAAAGGTCCACCACTTCAGGGCTGGTGACCTGCTCAACTAACTCATCTAGCCCTATCTGCTGTGCAATTTTCTCGGGGGGCTTCTTTCTTTTTCTTGTTCAACTTGTTTTTCTCCAATTCCCTGTACTAATGGGGTCCCAAAAGGAGTGATGTGGGTGCCTACAGCAAGTGTCTCCATTTGCTGAGTAGTTACATCCTTAACCACATCATCATCAGATAAATCTACTGTTTCCTCTAACGAGACAAGACCACCTAGAACTCTTCTAGAGGTTTCTTTGAACTACTCTTCAGCTTGTTCATCTTTAAATTTCACAATGGTAGGAAGTGGTACATTGTGTTGTAACTCCTTTCTAAAAACTTCACTACCTACCCCTCTTAGCATAATGGGGCTCTACCTTATTTCACCCCTCATGGATGTTCTTGTTTTCTTCAGTGTGGGAGCAATCACCTGAGGTGCCTTTCTTTTTCTCTTGAACAATACAGGGCCTTCTTCTTCATTAGGCTCCTCTTCCAGAGGGATATCCTCTTCCATTTGTTTCTGTGAGGCTTGACCCTCCTCATAGGTCTTAGTAACCACTACATCAGCCTTTTGTATTCTCTCAGACTTTTACTTATCCAATGGAGGAGGAACAGATGATGCTGAAGCTTGGCCCAAAGCTGATGCTTCTCCTGATGCTGTCGCTTCCTTAGCAGTGGCTATTATTCTCTCAATAATGACCCCTTTGGGTTCTTCTTCCATTTTCTTGCTTCTAGGAGGTCTTTTCCTCTACTTTTGTTGAGGTGGTAACTTGTCTCCCTTGGACTTCCTCTTCTCATTCAAGAAATCATCATATTCATCAGTAGAGAGTTCTTGTCCTTTCTTTTTGTTATCTATTGTAAGGGCCACACCTTTTTTCTTCAGTATATTTACCTACTCATCAACCCAAGCTTGGGTTAGCTATAATACATGTCCGTGAATGGATCCAAGGAGATGTCCTACTACATTGTAAGATCCAGGGCTGATATGGTATCATTGTATATCTTCTTCTCTTCATATTCTTCAGCCATTATCTTTCCATCATCCTTCTTCATTTGCATTGGGATGGAAATGCAACCAAAGGTTCTGATTTGGTTAATTGTTAACCTTTGATATCTTCTTCTTCGAGCTTCAGCCTCATCCTCGCAATCTGCCCAAAAATCCTCAAGATGCCTTTGGTGAATGGGCTATCCCATGATCTTCTACATCCTTCCATAAGGATCATATGGTCTTATCAATGGAAATGGCTGTAACTTCTTCATGGTTAAGCCAGCTATGGCTTTCTTAATATTTTCATTATCTAGGCACATATACCAGCCCATTGTTACTGGAAATAATACTGGGGGAAGCTTATTATTAGCTTTGTAGGCATCCAATATTGTTACAATCTACCTCATGAACTCCATTAACACTACAACATCAGTTGGATATCTTGGGAGCATGAGAGGGTAGTCTTGAAATCCTTCAACCCTAATGTATGAAAAGGTTGCAAATTGAATGAACCAGGCTCCATGCCTATATATTACCTCCTGAGCTTCCATGCTCAGTCTCTTAGTTCTATCTTCCTCCATGGTCCTCACTAGATGCATAGAGAATGCATCATTCACCAATTTATAATCCTAGAGGTAGTTAACTCTTTGTAACTGGGGATAATGGTCCCAGATGTGTGCATCATTGGTGGTGCCACCAATCTTCCCCTTTGTAGTTAATCCATTAAATGTACCTTTATAGGCACATGCATAAATAATGTATGAGGTCATATAGAAAGCACATTTTGTACCTCCTAGGTTTTTTAGTTGCTCATCCAGAGCATCACTTATCATTTTGGCCCATAATGGCCTATTCTCAGTGTATAAGCACATCAGGTTGACTCCATACATCCAATCTTTGAAACTTCCAGTTGTTGGCTATCCTGTTGCCCGACTGAGTAGGGTGATCATGAAATGATACTCATCATCAAAGTCAAATTTAAATAAACGAACAGGCAACTTGGCTGCGGCTATATAAGGACTATTTTTAGCCCTCCATCCATACATTCTCTTCCTAGCAGCCTTCTTCTTAACTTCATATTCTGTTTCTAGCTTCTTCAGGTCAATGCTGACAACATTCTTACCCAGTGGCAAATTGAACATGGTGGAAAATCCCTTGATAGATAAGTCTACATACACTCTCCCATGCTTCTCCACCCTCCTTGTCTGGGGATTATAATTTCTGGCACACTCAATAACCAGTTCAAGAGCTTCCATGGAGTATGGAAAACTAGCTGCATTCCACATCTCGGACACAAAAATGGCCTCAAGCAGAGCGTCTTCATTATTAATGTTGATCTTGTTTGCCCATGCAACCAAATCTGTATTACCTTGGTGAGTGTCACCTATAGTTCTATATTTGAATTGCACACCTTCAGGCTGTGCAAACATTGTTTTAACAAATTCTACCTCAGACTTCATCAATCTTTTGTTTGCCATGATTTCCTGCAATGCCGAGAACTGGTCTCAAGATTGATACTTCATCTCAGCATGCATATATATATATATATTCAACATCTTTATGGCATCATGCATATGCTTATTAAATAGTTATTTCATCATAATATATAGAAATCCTAGCTTCAAATCAATGAACATCATTTTACCTAGATATGCATAGAATAACAGCAAGAGGGTTTCAATTACTTACCTGGTGTGCTTATCCCTTTTGAATTACAATGATGATTATATGGGATAATCCTAATACTGTTGATAATCATGCCCTTTGTTCTGATTCAAGTTGTATACATCCATAAGTGGCTCGTAGGAAGGTTTGAAAGCTCAGCTCTGTATAAAAACTGATCTTTATCACAAGTTAAGTGTATAATGAAGTTGTGAATTCATCTCAACCCTACTTATTCGGTCATTTAGGGCACAATCTAATTATATCTATCATAATCATTAAGTTTCCACACGAAAACCTCCAGAGGTTGCTAGGTGTGAGCATCGCGTTAACCATTAGCGGGAAACACCTACCGTATTAATGAGCATTCAATGTCGCGCGGCAAGAAGAGGAGGATGATCTTTTGAAATATCGGGTGATGTTTTGAATATTAGGTGATATTCAAAATATGACTATCTCATAAAATGACCATCCACGTCTTAGCGGGAAACCTATGTCAGTATATCAGGTTATTTTTAGACCATCGGGTCATGTTATAAAAGATCAGGTGATGTTCAAAATATCGGGTGATATTTTGAAAAGGATGATGACCCTACTCATTGCTTAAGTAGTCTCTCTCAGAATATCATGATGACATCACCATGATATTGATTTAGTCTATCGTTGAAGCACTATGATGTCATCGTCATGTTTTATGAAAGGGTGATTTTAGGAAATATACCTCCGCGAGGTAAAAATGATATTGATGTCATCATCATGTTGATTCTCTTTGTTATTAGGTTGGATGATGTCATCAGGATAATGGCTCTAGGGTGATATTTGGTGACTGGATGATATTTGAAAGATAAGGTTATATTCAAAATATCAGGTGATATTTTGAACTATCATCTTCGCGGAATACATGCTGTTATTTGGTGGGTAAGTATCACAACCACCTAAAAATGACGTCCAGAGGTCATGAATAGATAATTTATCAGGTGATAAATTGGATCAAGGTGATATTTTGTAAGATAACTGATATTGAGAAATATGATGATGACTTACCTCTCCCCTTTATGAATATCAGGTTTGACCAAGACTTTGACTGTTCATAACTTGTACATCCTAAGGAATATTAGGGTGATGTAAAAGGCAACCCTTCATGAAATTTAATGCTCTTTCAAAATTTGTGGTTAGTGAAATGAAATATGGACCTTGATAAACTAACCTCATGATGATGATTTCCCAGCCATTGTGCAGGATTATCTGTATTGATTGAATTTTACCAGACTGCCAGCAAGAAGAACTCACAAGCAAAGCCAAAAAAATTGGGTCCCCATTTTGCCAAGTCAAAATGGGGCGTGTTGTGTAACCACACAAAAATTTTCCATGTCAAAATCTTGGTGTTATATGTGTTGAATTCATTTCTGAGCTTGAATTATTGTATTATGTTTCCTTGATTAATCTTTTGTAAGCCATTGAAATATAAGAAGGTTTAAAGAATTGAGATTTGGTAACAACTGATTCACCCCCTCCCTCTTAGTTGTTTGTCCTAAATCCAACAATTGGTATAGAAGCTAAGTTCCTCTAGAAGAAGCTTAACCACTTTAGGAGATCCAGAATGTCGACCTAAAAGAAGGATAGTCCAAGGTTTGATGGTTGAAACTTCACTTCCTGGAAAAGCTGCATGGAATGTCACATACAATGCATGGGATATCAGTATTAGAACATAACCTCAACTAAATATGTTCTGCCAACAAATGGCCCCACAACTCTAAATGAAATCAGAGATGCAGAGAATAATCTTTGAGCTAAAGAAGCCCTACTAAATGCCTTATCTGATTCTGAGCTAACAAATGTTATGGGTTTGAAGACTGCCTATGAAATTTGGACAAATCTTGAAAATCTATATGAAGGAGACAAATATGTTAAGTGTGCCAAGCTACAAAGTTTGAAAACTTAAAGATGAGTGAAGATGAGAATATCACTTCTTACATGACAAAAGTAAATCAGTTTGTTTGTGGCATCAGATGTGCTGGTGGAGTACTAGATGAAGATGAAATTGTTGCTAAAGTTCTCAGATCCTTACCTCCTGCTTATAAACACAAAGTTACTGCCATTAAGGAAATCAGATCCTTAACAACTATCACAAGGGATCAATTGGTTGGTAAGATATCTGCATTTGAGTTAGCTGAGTTTGGTGATGCACTTTCCAAGAATAAATCTGTATTCAAAGCTAGTGCCTCTACAAAAGGCAAATAGAGATATGATCCAGGAGAAAGTTCCTCAAGAAAATCATCTTGGTATGAGAAAGCAAGAAAAGATCTGGAAGAGGATGAATTAGAAGCTAAACAACGTAAGGCCCTCATTGCAAAGAGACTACCAAGAGGATCCAGTAAGTATGAAGGAAAATTGCCTTTCAAATGTTTTAACTACAACAAGATTGGTCATTTTGCCTCAAGGTGTCTGAAAAGATTTTCAAGGCCAAACCCTAATAGATCAAGATTTCAAAAGAAGTGTTAGTATGTTCTAGGAGATGATAATGGAGTAATAGATGATGAATCTGAGATAGGAAACAAATCTAAAAGTGACTGGGTGTTTATTGCTATCAAACAAGAAGATCCAATGCCTATTGAATCTCTCAATCAGAAGGTGATAGAAAGGGCTCTGGCTACTCAAGTTGAAGAAAAGGATGAATGGGTCATTGACAGCGGATGCTCTCACCATATGACTGGTGAAAAGAATAAGTTCATAAACTTGGAAAGATATGAAGGTGGAGTTGTAAAGTTTGGAGACAATTCTGCTGGCATAATTAAAGGCAGAGGAACCATTTCCTTTGATGGAAAGAACAAAACCAGTGATTTTCTGTATGTTGAAGGTCTAAAACATAATACTCTCAGTGTTGGATAGTTGGTGGACAAGGGCTATGATCTCCGTTTCAAAAGTGGAAAATGCAAAATCTTTGAAAGCTTTGGAACTAAGATTGCATCTGGTACACAGACAAAAGGTAACATCTTCTAATTAGTTCATATTGGGAAAAGTTGGTTGTGGCATAGGAGAATGTGCCATGTGAATTTTGATAATATCATTAAGATAAGCAACACTCAGGCTGTAAGAGATCTTCCAAAACTGATGAAACCTACCAACAATTTGTGCAAAGAAGGTTAGTTAGGTAAGCGGAGCAGAGTCACATTAAAAAACAAGGAATAATCTTCAACCAGATTATTAGACTTGGTGGACACTGATCTCTATGGTCCAGCAAGAGTCAGGAGCCTGCAAGGAGATAGGTATTTTATGTTATTAATTGATGACCACTTTCGGATGATGTGGGTGACCTTCTTAAAGGAGAATTCTAAAGCACTTGAGAAATTCAAAATATTCAAAGCTATGGTAGAAATTGAAAGTGGCTTAAACATAAAATGTCTCAGGTTTGATAGAGGTAGAGAATTCACATCTAGAGAGTTCATAACATTCTATGAGAAGTATGGGATAAAGAGACAATTATTTGCTCCAAGGACTCCTCAGCAGAATGGAGTAGTGGAGAGAAAGAACCAGACCATCCAGGAAGCTTCTAGGACCATGATGATGGAAGCAATTGTTCCTCAGATCTATTGGAGAGAAGTTGTAAGCACTGCTATATATACTCTCAATCGAGTACAAATCGGAGGCAATATTGGTAAGACTCCTTATGAACTTTGGTTTGGTATCACTCCTACTGTAAAGTATTTCAGAGTTTTTGATAGTAAATGCTACATCAAAAGAGATGAAGACCTTGGGAAATTTGATGCTAGAAGTGATGAAGGAATATTCTTGGTATATTCCACTCAAAGGAAAGCATACCGGTGTTACAACAAGAGATTGAGAAAGATTGTGGAAAGTACAAACGTGAAGATTGATGAAGGCATGGATAATCCCTCAAGGTTTTATGAGTATGAAGAAGATGATCAGGATGATGTCTCAGTCCAAGAAGAACAAGCCCCAACTATAGCTTAGATTCAGACTGACCTAGAGAACCCTAAAATACAGGAAGAAGAAATAGGTCTGGATGAACCTGTTGAAGAAGTAGAAGTGCAAGAAATTCCCAAAACTCCCAAGTATGTAAGATTGAATCATTCTAAAGATCAGATTATAGGAGATAGAAACAAAGGTGTTCAAACAAGAAGAAATATTGCTCAAGATTTAGTGAAATATTGTCTAATTTAAAAAATTGAACCAAAAACAATAAGTGAATCCTACAATGATGAGAGTTGGGCTAAAGCAATGGAGGAAGAATTGATTCAGATTGAAAAGAATAAGAATTGGGATCTTGTCCCTAGACCTAAGAACAAAAATGTGATTGGGACTAAGTGGGTCTTTTGGAACAAACTGAATGAAGATGGTGAAATGGTCAGAAACAAAGCTAGATTGTTCTGTAAGGGTTATTCTCAAGTAGAAGGAGTTGACTTTGAAGAAACTTTTGCTCCAGTGACAAGAATTGAAGTAGTAAGATTATTTCTTGCTTTTGCTGCCTTCAAGGATTTCAAAGTATATCAGATGGATGTCAAGTTTGCCTTCCTGAATGGTGATTTTGAAGAAGAAGTATACATTGAGCAACCAGATGGATTCCAATTATCTGATCATGGTGATATGGTCTGCAAGTTGAAGAAAGCTTTATATGGACTCAAACAAGCCCCAAGAGCCTAATATGAAAGATTGGATAAACATCTTTTGAAGATTGGTTTCAACAAAGGTACTGCTGACAGTAACTTGTACTTTAAGATTGACCATGAAAATATCTTGATTGTTGAAGTATTTGTTGATGATATCATTTTTGGAGGAAGAGATAGTATGTGCAAAACTTTTGCAAATCAAATGAAAAGTGAATTTGAGATGTCTATGTTTGGGGAAATGAATTTCTTCTTGGGTCTACAAATCACTCAATCAAAAGAAGGAATCTTCATATTTCAGATCAAATATGTGAAAGAATTATTGAAGAAATTTGGGATGGAAGATTCAAAGCCAATGAATACTCCCATGGTAACCAAATGTAAGATGAGTAAAGATGATGAATCTCCTAAAACTGATTAGAAAAAGTATAGGTCAATGATTGGAGGACTGCTCTACCTCACTCAAACTAGACCTGATATTATCAATGTTGTTGGTCTTGTTGCCATATTCCAAGCTAATCCTAGAGAGTCTCATGTCATGGCAATAAGGAGAATTCTCAGATATCTGAAGGGAACAATTGAGTATGGATTATGGTATCTTAAGGATCATGACTTCTCTCTTCATGCATACACAAATGCTGATTGGGTAGGAGATGTAGATGACCGGAAGAGTAGTAGTGGTGGTGCATTCTTTTTGGGAAAAAGATTGGTTTCTTGTCTAAGAAAGAAACAAGAGGCAATATCTCTGTCCATTGTAGAAGCATAATATATTGCTATAGTAGGTAGTTGCACTCAAGTATTATGGATGAAGACAATGCTAAGAGATATTAGAGTGGAGTATGAAGAACCTATCACAATCTTCTGTGATAATTCAAGTGCAATAGATATATCAAAAAATCTGTTGCTGCATTCAAAGACAAAACATATATCCATCAAGTTCCACTTTTTGAGGGAACAGGTGAACAAGAATGAAGTCAGATTGGAGTTTGTGCCCTCAAAGGATCAGAATGTAGATATTTTTACTAAAACTCTACCTAAGGACTCCTTTGAGTTTCTCAGGTAGAAGCTAGGGGTTATTACCCCTCCAGTTCTGAATTAAGGTGCACTGATGTGCATCAGTCTGGTGGATTCCACAGTCATATCTTGTGATCTAGATTGATGATTAAGAGGCTTCTACGCAAGGGGAGCAGTCAGTATGTTTTTGAATTATGAGAAGTGGTTGCAAGTATGTGCCCTTTTCCACTGATGTCAAAGGGGGAGAAAAGGCATGTGAAAAACAAAAGTGGTTACTGATTCAAGGGGAGCAATAAAATGAAGAGAAAACATGTGAATGGCTACTATTGATAGGGGAGCTTTGTCAGTCAGTAAGGAGAAGTTCTTGTCTTGATGGTTATAATAGTTTTTCACATTATATGTTGCCATCAATGATAAACTGGGAGATTGTTGCAAGTATGGTTCTAACCAATGTTGTCATTGATGTCAATATACTCATGTTACATTAATGTCAAGATTGAATGAGTTTTGTGTTGAGGATATTGAGAAAATTAGCCCCATTAGAAACAGAGAACAATAGTGAAGACATGGAAGTTCTCTGAAGTAAAGATGCCATCCAGATGAAGATAGAGTACGCGCACCAAAGGGTTTTTAGATGTGTCTGAAGATCCTCCAGACAAGATCTGAGAGGTCGCCATGAATATTTTGAGAAGTTATGTCCTTATGAATAAATTTGGTTTTGGTAGCTATTCAGAGGTGACAGAGTGACACAAACAGGTCCGGTGAGATCTAGAAATGCAATATCATGTTCTACAGATTTGGTGGCATGTTTGGGAAGCTAAAGCGCATTGACAATTCAATTGGTTCATGGTTTGATGGTCCACAAGCAATCCTTCTATTCTGACAGTGATGATTGACCATATTCTTGAGATTTTGGGTGAAGATGTAATTGATTACAGTAAGCAGAAGTGGTGTGGATGTTCTTTGTGATTCAAGAAAGCTTGTGGCAATCTCTAGATTGTGTCCAGTTCATGTTAGCGGTCCGCAATGAAGATTGAGTGTGCCAATGAAGATTTACCTTCAAATGTTGGTGTTCTTCCTAGTTTTGGTCGACTAGATGATTTGCACATGGTGCGGATGATCTTGAAGATGTTTTACGAAGCATGGCATGTTCCTTGAAGTTGATTGAAGTGCCACCTGTGTATGACCAATAGTGTAGTAATGCACATGAAGTAATTTGTAATAAGTCAAGTTGTATTTTTGTAATTGCTCTGTAAATAAAATAAGTGTGTGTTGTGCCAACTTTGATGATCATTCCAAAGTCGATGTCATGTATAAATAAGAGTTGCGAAGTCATTCAAATATATCTTAGTGGTCATGATAAGGATGTGGTAGAGAAGAGTAGCAAAAAGAAGAGCAGAGATATTGAGCTTAAATGGAATTGATTCAAGCATAGTGAAGATGTTGATCTCTAGTTCAAGTATGTAATATTTATATTAATCTATAGATAGTGTGTCTTCTGTAGGCAGTGGGCCTCTTGTGAGAAGTGTGCTCGGGTAGTGAGCCCTAACTGGCAAGTGCAATTTTATTCATTCTTATTCTTCTAAAAGAGAATACAATTTTGGGTTAATCACCTTGTGGTTTTTCCCTTAATCAGGTTTTCCACGTCAAAATCTTGGTGTTATATGTGTTGAATTTGTTTCTACTCTTGAATTATTGTATTATGCTTCCTTGATTAATCTTTAGTAAGCCATTGAAATATAAGAAGGTTTAAAGAATTGAGATTTGGTAACAAATGATTCACCCCACACCCTCTCAGTTGTCTGTCCTAAATCCAATAGATGTCACCATCATGTTACTGAAAGTCAGGGATATTAAGAAATATGACAGATATTTGAAAGACGACCCTCTGGGAATATGCATGGGTACTTGACAGGCAAATGTTCTTTCACATTTAAATTTGATGTTTGTATATTAAAGGATGTGCAAATATCAGATTCTCTTCATTAAAACATAAATCAGGGATATTAGTGAATATCTAGGATATTGGCGAATATGACCCTCTAGGAATATCAGGTTTGACCAAACTTTGATCGAGCATAACTTTTTATCCCTAAAGAATATTAGGATGATCCAAAAGGCAAACCTGCTTAGAATTTTAAACTCTTCCATATTATGATGTTTATGATGGTAGAATCCAACTTTGACATTTAACCTTCCCTTATGAGGCACATGCATGCATAGGGGTGATATACTATTATTTCATCTAACTTTTACCAAACCACCCAAAGCAAGAAAGCAAAGATCAAGTAGAAGAAAAAGTTGAGTCCCTATTTTGAAGAGGCAAAATGGGGCATGCTGTGCAATCACACTCTAGTAAACATTCTTGAATAATTTCTACAAGCTTTGCTGACATCCTCAAAGGAAGTTGATATATATCCCCTATTCTAATGAGATTGAGGGCATCCATAAAGTCATTATTAACTCCCCTCAAAAAGACCAGCTTCAGTGATTCTTCAGACAATCTATTTTGAGGGTTTTTCTTCAAGGCAAACTAGAATCTTTCAACATAATCTTCCAACGGCTCATCCTCTTTTTGTGACATCCTAAAGATGTTGTCTCTCGTATAATTTCCTCTACAGTAGTCTTTATATTTTTCTAGGAACTTTGTCTTTATAGTATCCTAGTATGGAATGACATCTTTCTCCAATCCCACAAACCATCTTAAAGAAACATCTTTTAATGTGGCAAGGAATAGCTTGAGCCTGTAAGGATCAGTGGTGTAGTCATAACTCCTACACAAGACATCAAACTCGAATAGGAAAGTGTCAGGATCTTCAGTCACCAAGCCATAGAAAATAGGCAATGTGGAAGGTGGTATATTTTTTAGAGTAACAACCCATGCTTGGTCTAGGATAGGGAATTCAAACATTTCTAGTCCTGGAGGATCCTCCACCGTAGCATTTGCCATGGTTCTAAAGGTCCCTTCTGTAGTTGTGGAAGAAGCTGATGAAGATGTAGAAGGTGTTGATGAAGATGTAAGAGGAAATTCTTCTTCAACACTTTCTATTGTATAATTGATAAAGTCAGCTATTTCTTCACTATCCTAAAAATTTGAAGTAAGGAATCTACCTCGGTTATCTCTCTGCCTCCTGTACAATGTTAGTATACTTTCTAATGTTTCCTGAAAAGTGAATTTATTAATCCTAATGTTGGAATCAAAATTTAAACTATGAAAGTATGTAAAAAAACAAATGAGCCTATGAAGGTAGCACCATCCTCGGTAATGGTACCAAAAACATAGAGGAAAACTGATGCATTGTAGACTTAACATAATTCAAGGGTAAACCTATCTGAACAATCTACTCTATCATTGTACTTCCTACATTAAATTATCAACCAAGGAGTGTAAGATTATGATGGTACCTGCATTATATATGCCTTCAAGATTCATATCTATCCTAAACTATCTTATCGAAACCTACTAAGAGTATTCTACTTGGATGGAATGCTCAGAAATACAAAAATAGTAAAAACAACTACATAACCTAGTGGCTATGGGTACCTACAACATAAGCTATAGATATCTATATTCAACAGGAAATTACATAATTAACTCAAAATATTTGAAATGATAAAAGAGCTAACACTAACCTTTGGAGGACTTACAGTAGACAAAGCATGCACTCATTCATGAATCACAACTATTGGAAATAGCAACTTAACTCACAATGCAATTTATGAAATAGCAGTGAAAGAACTTTAACTAGAAATGCATAAATAAATAAGGAAATAGATGAAGTGAAGATTAGTACCTTGAGTGGCCAGCCCAAGGGACTATCTCACTTAATTGGAAATCAAATCTACTTCAGATTCTCACACATTCTCATAACACATAGTTGTATTCAATTCATATCATAAACGAAATCTTCTTAGATTGTATTCAATAAAACATGTTTGGATCTTCCAACATAGAAAAATAGAGTAATAGCTGAGTAATTATAAAATAAATTAACTTGGAAAGAACTAACTTGACATCAAACTCATCCCTCCTAACTTATACAGAAATAAGAGAGTTTGATGTGTCATGCCCACATTTCCCATGCGGTCATGACACACATCACACGTGTCATGTGGTCATGACATGAAATATAAAAAAAAAATTCCATGCTTCCCTAGAAACCCCCTCACACATGTAAGCATGCTTGATGGCGTACACTTAAAGTGCAAACAAAATAGTTAAAGCGAGGTAATACGCACATGTGCACATACCAATCGTGAGAAGGCCATCAAGGGGGTCATCGCAACACAATTAACATTACTAATAGGGTTCTACTTTACTAACCTAACCAAACCCTAAATTCTAGGAAAATCTAGTAGCATAATGCCTCATGGGCGTGAGTAGGGTTTATTGTACTAAACTAAATTAATTCCAAAGCTTTACTGATTTGGGTTAATAAATTTCTTACATCTCACTAGTTGCATTGGTAATACAGTTGATTAAGTTATTGGAACATTTTTCAACAAAGTCTAATCATCTGTTCTCTTTCACGTTTTCTAATTTTAAACATTTTTCAACAAAGCCCAAACATTTGTTCTCCTTCCCATTTTTTGAAATTTAATATTATTTTTTTTCTCCTTCACGTTCTCTATCAATCAGAGTTATCACTACATCCTTTACATTATTCCTAATTTCTTGATAGAGATCTGATCTACCAAGAAATTAGGAATAATGTAAAGGATGCATTGATAGAGAACGTGAAGGAGAAAAAAATTAATATTAAATTTTAGAAAACAGGAAGGAGAACAAATGTTCGGGCCTTGTTGAAAAATGTTTAAAATTAGAAAACATGAAGGAGAACAGATGATCAGACTTTGTTGAAAAATGTTCTAATAACTTAATCAACTATATTACCAATGCAACTAGTGAGATGTAAGAAATTTATTAACCCAAATCAGTAAACCTTTGGAATTAATTTAGTTTAGTACAATAAACCCTACTCATGCCCGTGAGACATTATGCTACCGGATTTTCCCATAATTTAGGGTTTGGTTAGGTTACTAAAGTAGAACCCTATTAGCGATGTTAACTGCATCGCGATGACCCCCTTGATGGCCTTATTGCGATTGGTATGCGCACATGTGCATATTACCCCACTTCAACTATTTTGTTTGTGCTTTAAGTGTACGCCACCGAGCATGCTTACGCGTGCTAGGGGGTTTCTAGGGAAGCGTGGAATTTTTTTTGATGTTTCGTGTCATGACCACATGACAAATGTGGACATGACATGAGTGATGCATGTCATGACCACATGGGAAATGTGGGCAACTTGACATCAAACTCATCCCTCCTAACTTATATAGAAACTAGAGAGTTTGATGTAACTATCAACTACCTTCAACCATCAATCCATTCCTAGATACTAGGATACAGAGTAAGATTGATTTATTAACTCTAAGTAAACAAAGGAAGCAAAGTCCTATTCAAATAGAAATTCCTATACAACGGCTCATATGTGAAACACATAAGCTGCAATTAGAATCTTAGAACAAGTCTTCTTCTTCTGTATTTATTCTTCCATAATGATCACATTCAACTTCAGTTAGCACTTGACTATGACTTCCTTTAATGCCCTGTTTTGCAATGTGTTGTGAATTCTCCTTTCCTTGATGCCACATACTCACTGTTGCACAGGGGTTAATCCATAGAACATATGTATGCAAATGACTTTCATAATTAAACTATAAAATCTCATCTATATGCATACATACTCTTGTATAACTCATTCAATTGACAAATATTATCACCATGTTTCATATTGATAGAATAGGTTCAAGGTTTGTAGAATATATAAAAAGACAATATATTATGATGGTAATGTTTTGGAAAAGTATCTAGAATATCATAGGCATAAAGTCTAAAAACATATAAAAATAACATAAAAGAAGCCAATATTTGAACCCATTACAGTGAATGTCAATCATGTATGTTGAAATAGAAGTTTGTAGCTTTACACATAGACCATTCCTATGACCTTGTATTACTAAAGCTCCATCTGCCCCTACACATACCAACTTTCTGGTAATTGTGCAGTCATCCATACCTCCAATTTTATTCAAAGATTTATTAACTATCTCAAATAGATTTTGTGATGTTGCATTCTCTGTCATTTTATAAAAAGAGAGTAGATTAGGTTGGTGGACATGATTTTCTACAGTACACACATGCATACATACCCAAAAAGTATTATCTACTTGAGCTAGACATAATGCAATAAAAGTTGACTGTTTTATTTTTTCTTGTAAATCATGTTTTTCCACCTCAGCAAGACAACTTGCCCATTCCCATCCACTATTTATTGTCTAATGTGTGTTATGAAAGTTAGGAACAACCATAAAACATAATAAACTATTATATTCTGCGTAGTCTGTCATAGGACACCCTCTGGTCAAAATATGAAAATAACACTCAACTAAATAGTTTTTTTTCCATTTGTAATTCTCCCATCATCTTTCCAAATTGAGATTCAATTGAACTTCCACATGCATGAAGCTTCGCCTTTCTTTCCATATGCGTATCATATTCTAGGGAATTCTTTATATGAATACATTATTCTTTGTTTTCCATCTTATCACTCATTTTTCCTTTCTATCTATGATTTGTTTTTATAAACTTTACCAATATGTTTGTCTATGGTGTCAAGTTTTAGCTGCAACCTCTTGTCCCTATGATATTTCCAACTACAAATCTTACACTTGCATTCTGTGGGAGGTTCATCTTTGTTTACATTTTCCACCAGTTCAATGAATGGGTACTTTGACACCCAATCAATATGAAAATTCCTTGTCATATCCCACTCACACCCCATATTTGATTTGGCTTTTCTTTTTGCCTTGTGTGCACTTGCAAGATCTACATCTTCATTAACTTCTATAACTTCATTATCACTTGTTGAGTTCAATTTATTCATATTATCATTCGTGCTACCTTGGGTATTCCCTAGAACATCATCTATGGCATTGTCATCATTAGCGCTACCTTGGGTATTCCCTAGAACATCATCTGTGGTATTGTCATCATTCTCGCTACCTTGGGTATTCCTTGGAACATTATCTATGGAATTGTGACCCAAGTCAATAGATGGTACAGGTTCTGATGTTGTAGCTCCATTTGATGGACTGCAACTATTGCCAAAGTACGACATTATGTTTCTACATTTTGATGACCTCCCTTCACCACCCTCAGGAAATTTGTTCCTACTTGACATCTCTCATGAATTAAAAGTTGTAGAAACAATGTTATTTTGTTCAAGAAGGAATCATAGATGATAGAATATAGATCTCTAGGTCCTAGATTAAGATGTCTCCCTAGTCCTAACTCCTACTCAATATCATCTATAACAATGAAACCAAACTGGGTGTCTGGTAAAGACATAAATAATCAACATGAATCTTATATTATTACACAGTAAATAAATGATCACTTACCTTTCAGTGACTCACCAATGCCTGTAGTTGTAACTTGTCTATGATTAGAAATGAATCAAGAGCTTAGAGATGAAAAAAATATGTAAAGGATTAATTAGAATTTCAAATGCATTTATATCAATCTATATTTGGTGAATACTACATGATTTTAAAGTGCTAGGGTAATAATTTGGCGAATCCCGCCTACTTGTAAAATGATACCTATAAATGTTGGGTGAAACAGACCTCGATCAAACATAAATGTTGTAATTTTCTAGGTGAATATGGACCTAGGATTAGCATGGAGTTATATTGGTATTGGCGAATCTATCCCTATACATGATGAACATTTTAATGATATTGGCAAATATGTGGGTGAATTAAAACATGCCTCCAAAATTCTAAGTGAATCACCGTTAGAATTGCGTAGTATGCGGTGGTGAAAATATTAATTATAAATGTCTCATAAATAAATTGGTGGCGAATTGAAATGCATTTGACAGAAAATTTAGGAAACCAGGAGAATTGGCCCCCACTGGTTGCAATGTATTCGCCAAATTACAATTGGTAGATATGAACTATTCACCAATTGGTAAAGATTCGCCACTAAAAAATCCTTGATAAAGACCAGGGTGATGATGTGTCATGTGCATGAAAGGATTGAGTCAAAAAAGATAAAAGATCACAAGCATACTATGCTGTTAGGCACTATGATATGGAAGACCATGATGTCATTTGTAGCAATATGCTGCAAGGACTTGATACAAATGGAAGATAAAATGATGACACACACAAGCAAGAAAGCAAGCATGCACAAATGATTATAAAAAACAAGGTATTTCCCTTGTCAAGCTGTAAACTAATGATTGATTGATTAAGATAGTGTTGTCATTGCGGGGAATGATATATCCCTAGACCAAAACAAGGATGTGGGAATGATATATCTCGATATCTGATGATGATGATGATGATTGATTGATTGGGTTGACAACAAGATTGGAGACAAAACCAAGGTTGTGATTGGATAATTTGGCTAGATTGCTTGGATTTTTTATTTTTATTTTTATTTTTTTGAATATGTTATGGGATGGGAGTGGGTGATTACAATTTGGATAGCCTGGATGCTAGATACCAATGACAAGGGAAAAACCAATTTGAAGGACAAGGATAAAAGGAGTGGATAGATAGACAAAAGGATTATGGATGGAAGATAGGAAGGATGGAGGAAGGGGGTAAGGATGTGATCTCCAAGGACTATGTTGCATAGGAAGAACATGCAAAACTCTAAAGATTATACTCAAGACTTTGTGTGAACGATACTTATGATGATAATTTCACAACCCTAGTTTGATAACTAGTCAATATTTAAATATTTTTCATTTTAAATAGTTGCATTAATTTATTTTTAAAAATATTTAAAGCATACTAAACAACCATTTTGGTGGGTAAATATATTTTTTTCTTTTCCCCACACTATCCAAATATTTTTGATTTTGGTAAAAATGGGGATATAAGGCCTAGGTGGGCTTTACAAAAGATAGCTGGGAAGGCAGATGAAAAGAGCTTCACAAGAGGTGAGACTAAAAACTATTACATAGGATTGCCAGTGGAACTGACAAAAAATAACACTAGCACAAAAACAACATAGGAACAAACATAAGAAATAATTTACACTATCAAAATGTTACAAATACTAGTTTTGATATTTTAAAATTGCATTACAATGTTCATTTATTAGGGCCTTAATGTCACCAAATTTCAATCCAATATTCTAAATAAAATAAAAATAAGGGTTTCAATCACACTTACACTCTATTCAGATTTAAGAATTCTACCCAAGATAGCATAACAAATCTCATGAATTTGTAGAGATTCTCTTTTACTACTATATATATCTCAATCAAGGAGTGAGTAGATGATTAGTTCATTTACACCATTCAAAAATAACTCTAACACATAAATAGGGATATAGCCAATCTATCTCATCCCTATTGAAGTGAAAATTGGAAGATCAATTGACTTCAATGGTTTTCTTTCATAAATCATAGGAAAGTATCATACATAATTATTTTATCAAATTTTAATTTTTTTTAATGTAATCTCAAATAGATTTTCTATCATTAGGAACCCAAGATTATATGTCTGAAAAAATGCATATAAGCTAAGTGTAGACACCGAAAAATGTCTTAACCCTTCAACCATCCTTTGACATCATTCACATCACTAATTTCTCATCCAATTAATTAAATAAATTCCTATTTAATTAATTAACCTACCACATCCCTGATCATTCATCCATTCTTCATCAATTTACCCTCAACCCTGAATTAATTAAATTAATTCAGCATTATACCTTACTAACATTATCCTAATTAATTAAATAAATATGCAAATATTTATTTGATTAATTTTTTCACTTTCCTAAACCTGATTAATTAAGTAAATCTTACTTATTTAATTAATCTACGCTACTAATCAACCTAAACCTAGCCTAGTCGATTAAATAACTATTATTTAATTAGCTACCCTAGCCTACATGATCACTAGACTTGGATTAATTAAATAAATCATTATTTAATTAATCCTAAACCCTATTTAGCCCATTCACTAACTTTTTCCAGCCATATTAATTAAGTTAATCACCATGATTAACTTGGTCAAAGCATCATTAACTCATTCTTCCACAACCCACAAATTAAAAATTCCAAAATAATCCCATGGGTCACATGACCCTTCCACCTCACCTTACTATTTCCATGCTAAGCTCTTCTCTATGTCATGAGCTCACACATGTGAGTTCTAAAATTGCCCATGTGTCACATGACCTTCACATTCCCACATAAAATGGAATTTTTAATTCCACATCCTCCAAAATAAAATGAATTTTTGATTCACCACTTGTCTTAATCCTCATTAAATGCATAGCTTTCCCTAACAATGAATACAAGATTCATTTTTATTCTCCACCCTTCAATTTTCATGATCAAATATCATCCATCCATCTTGTCTTTTATCCTCCACCATTGATCTTAACTCTCAATCTCCACCATTGGATCAAAATCCCTCCAAAAAGCCTATAAATATGAGCTCCCACAAGCCATTTTATCATCTCATTTTCATGTAGTGCTATCATGCCAAAATAGCCTCCAATCCTTTCCATTGAGCTTATTTTGTGTTGTGTTGTGGGCATTCCACATTCAATTCTATATCACTTGGATAAAGCTAGGAGTTTAAGGGTGCAAGCTCCTCAACCTTATCAAGGAGCGAGGGAGATCTTCAAGGTATATCATTTGTTTTCTTGCATTTGATAGTATTATTTTAATTTGAACATTTCCTTGATCTTCATTTGGCACACTCGGTGGGACTCCCTAGTCCAAGCGAACTCTTTTGAAGTATTTTTTTGAATCTTTTTGGCAGGTAGGACCGTTTAGTGCCAAAATGTCACGTAGTTGTGCTATAACCCTGTGGTCTAGTACCATCCTTAACTATTTTAGCGCTATCTCCTTATGAAATAGTGCTATTTTGTCACGTGTTTTTACTAACCTTGTGGGTTAAATTTTTTTTTTTATGTTGGATTTAGAGGTTTTATCATTTTTTGCATCTTTCTCCTCTCTATTTTTTGACAGGGTGCAATACATCTAAGGGGTCCTATTGTCAAAGTTTTTAATGATATGTGTTAAGGGAAACTATTTTAGTCTTTTTTTATCTTCTTTTAAAACTAACTTGGTTATTTGCCCACAAGCTGGTGTGTTCTAATCTTGGATAGGTTTAGAAGTTCCCTAACACTTCATAACAACATTTGGTGCAAGTCAAGTGTCAGTTTTGTGTAGGTTTAGGATTTTTCTGTGATTTAGCACTATATCTTCCCAGAACAATGCCATATAATCTGCTGGAAGACAAGTAAAAGAGGTAATATATACTTTAGCACCATTTTTTTTCTGGTTTAGTGCTATGTTCTACTTTAGCACTATTTCATTCATATTTAGTGCTATTTTTATTTGTTATTCTATTGTTTGTCTCTATTTAAACATAGAAACTAATTATTTTAGCACTATATTCTATTGTTTCAACATCATTTCTCTGTTCTATAGCACTATTTAGGTCTTTCTTAGATTGATTAATCACTGTTTTAGTGCTTTTTACAACTATTTTAGCACTATTTTCTGACAACTTTGAGTTTTGTGCAGGTGATTAACAAGTTCTTTATAGCTACCAAAATGTTTGTCCACGACCATCTTTAGACTACTAACATACTTGTAGGTTTTGTTAGTCCAAGATTTTTTTTTTATACTAGTTTAGTGGCACTAAATTAGTATAGTGGGAATTAACATTTATATGCCATGATTGGTTTTCTTGTAAGACGTATGCTCTCCCCTCATGCCTTAGGGTGATCTTGGGGATTAAAAGTCTACATTCAAATATTTTACTTTCTTTTTAGTGTTATTCTCGAAGGAGTTATCCTTTTGCATATGCTCTCCCCTCACCCTTGGTGTGGTCTTGGGTGATCAAAATCAAGGGATAGTTTCTTCTTAGGAGGCTTGCTTGGGCATTTCATCACCCAAGGGATGATGTCAACCATGTGTACAAGCAGTGTATATCAAAGGGGGGAGAAGGAAACTTGTACCATGATCTAGTTGTGTTGTCATTGGGACAACCTTGGGGCATTGGGTGATTCCAGACACAAGGTGAAGTGGCTTGTTGCATTGCTTCAATGGACTAGTGGTCATGGTTTTGTGCCTCATGTACCTTGTGTATGAAGAGGATTCCCTAGAAGCCTGTACTATCCTAGCTTAAGACCTTTCAACTATCATACCTTGAAGTACACCGCTATAGAGGAGGGGAAGATGCTCACCATACCATTATACTTGAGATAGGCATTACCTTGGGTAAGACCAAAGTCTCCTTGGTAAGGGGGTAATGTAGTCCATGACCTTTCTTTCCCTATCTATCCAAGCTATAGCACTAAAGGTATTAGTGGGGGTCAAAATCTTGGTTCACTTTGAGTTGAGATTGACCCATGACCACTTCATGAGATCTACAAGGTATGATACTCCCACTTGACTAATGTTAGGATTGTTCATGTGCTTGGTGTGTCTTCTTGTTGAAACATGTACAAGCCAATTTATCCAAAGTCCATATTGAGTCAAAAAGCCATTGTGTTCTCTTGTTTGATTTTTGTGCTTGCCAAGAAAACTTTGACACTATCCAAATCCACCATTTGAACCTTTAAAATCAAACATTTGGCCCTTTAAAATCTAAAATTTGAACCAAGAATCCAAAAAATCCAAGTTTGGTAAAAAAATCTAATCAAAATCCAAACAATGTCTGTCGTTTAGCACTATACACTCTATGTTTAGCACTATAAATTCACATGTTAATGCCATTCTTGTTGTGCTATATTCCAACCAATCAGTGTCATTTTTTTCTGTGCTAGTGTCATTCCCCTTCTTTTTAGCGCCATATTGCTCTGCATTAGTGCTATTTGCAAACCATATCCAAAACACGTCCTCTGATTTGTTCCTAAACCTCTAAGCTTTATTTGACCTTAGCATCAAGAATGCCTTATCAAAATCATAAAATATCCAATCATCCCTTTTTGAGTCCCACCTTTGTCCTTATCTCCATTTTCAACCTTTATTTAAATCCACCCACATCATCCCATTTAGACCTTAGAGAAACATCACTTTGATCGTGGACCCTTGACCATATTCCATCCATTAATCAATTGTCATATCTCAATCCTTCACCCTATTTCCATAAGGGTTTTTACAAACCCTAATCCAAATTCATTACGCTCCATCCAACCTTAGAGAAATATCTTTACTTTTTGGGCATTTGTTTTCCCTCAATTCCATCCAAATTTGTCATTTCCATTCACATCAAAATCCCAAAATCATTCCAATCTTAGTGTTAATCTAATTTCCCTCATCCTTATCAACCAAAATTATCAAAACCTTATCAACCTTATTCAACATCAACATCCAAAATCAAAATCTATCCAAACTTATCATCAACATCAAACATCAACTAACAACATCCAAAATCAAATCAACATCCAAGGTATCCTTCAAATCAAATTTGTGCAAAAATTAAGTCTAGATCTTATCATCCTCTAATTTACAGGGTGCTTAAGACTTTGTCTACCTTAAGTTCTCTTGTAAATTAGCCTATTTATCAACCCTTAGATAAATTGATTTAGGAGCCTAGACAACTCCTAAGTTGATAAAATCTAAGGTATCCCATTTTACTTGATGGTCATTAGTCTACCTTCAAGTGAAATAATCCTTTTCCCTTTTTGCCTAAGGTCATTAGTCTACCTTAGGTAAGGAGAGAACATCCTTTTGAAATCCAAACATCTAAACTTATTTGAGCTCTCCCTTGGTTTGAATCATCCTTGTTTTAAAATATCATCAAATTTGACCAACATCCTTAGTCATCCAATCCTATCCAAAATCACTTTCTAAGTCATCTAAGGTTTCCTTGGCTAATTTTTAATTGTCCCAAGTATAATTCAATCATCCATCCCCAAAATCATCATCCTCAAACTTTGTCCTAAGTACCCTTTCTAATCATCCATCATCCTCAAATCTTATCATCACCCCCAAACTCATTTATATTTAATCATCCATCCATTGATTTACCTTTGGAATCAACCTTTAAGGTCACTCATCCAAAATCATCCCATCCTTATGTCTAATACTTTGAGATTCATTCTCTAAGGCTAAGCCCTCATTTATAATCACATCACCTATCCATACCTTATTCACTACAACTCATCCTTGGGTCCAATATTTTGAAATCAATTCTCTAAGGTCATAACCCTTATCTATCTTTCCAACACCAAATCAATTCACACCCAATCCATTGTATGCCCTTGGCAAGGTCCCAAGCTAGGAAAAACAAGGAGATGGAACCTTTTAGAATCACTTTTGGGATGCCTGACAATGACTAAAATAATTTCCCTACAATCCAACAACAATCATCCTTTGATGCTAATGTTATGATAAATCCTTTTGGAATCCAATTACAAGGTCTCCTAGCTAACATCAATAATATGGATCAAGATGTCTTAGAATTCATGCAAGACGCCGACTCCATGGACATACTAGATAGAGTCCTAAAGTCAGATCCAAATAGATATCTTGAATTCCTCATTCAAAATGGTGTCGCCATACCCACTTCTTCACAACAATCCTCATCTAACACCATCCCTAATACATCCCAAACCTCAAACACTACCACAATTCTCACTTCCACATCGACCTTAACAAATCCTATCTCCACATCAACTATAACCACATCCACACCCCAAATCACTCTTAACATCCCCAACAATGCCACGTACACAAGTACTTCCACAAGTGTACCCTAACTTGATGTGAGAACTATAGCCTTCATAACACATTTGGTTTCCCAATCACCCTATAACACATCCAACATATGCAACAACCCCTTATCTAACTCCACATACACACAAACCCTTATCTCTCATCCACCTATCTCACAACCACTTGTTGTGACATCTTCCATTCAAAATCCTAAGCAACAACAAATTCCATTGCACATCATACAACAAATCCTTGCCTATCAACAACATCAAACCCAACAAAATCAAAACCAAGGCCCACCTCAACATCAACAAATCCCCCATTTCCTCCTACAATTAATCCATCAACAAAAATCACATGTACCACAACATCCACCAACCCAAGATTTATCTAGCATTGTGCAAAACGTGATCCAAAAGGTTAACAATATGCAACATGGGCACAAGAGAAAATAATATTCCTTCAAAGATATTTGCCCATATCCATTTTATAGAGCTATTCCCATGCCACCCTTCCCCAAAAATTTTGAAATGCCAAAATTTGACAAATACAAAGGGAAAGGTGATGTAGAGCATCAAGGACTAAGAAGAACAATTCAAAAACTCAAGGGAATGACTCTCAAGGTTCACTGTCTTTAACAGAGATCAGACTTCTCATAAGGCAGGATTTTAATTCAACACAATACATGTTCATGACACAAAGTGAGGGGATTTCAAGACACTTATCTCAGGACTCCTAACTCAAACTAAGATTCCATCAAACCCACTGTACAGGGTCTGCAGGACAACAATCTCTATTATGTCTTCCATAGATAGTCACAACACTACTGCTCCATTAGAATGACCATCACAATATCCTCCTTAGGAGGGTCTCAACTAGAATAAACTCAACCTAATTTAGTTGATCCTATAACAAGTCAACAATATACTAAACATACCAAGTACCTTCCTTGTGGTGACTGTCTCCTAGGAGGACTGATAGAGTCAGAATAAGGCCAAGTGAACTGATTTCTCAGAGAAGTCTCTTCCTACTTCTTGTCACAAGACCATGGTCAGATCTGGAGCCCTTTGTGTTGATCACAATGCTTGGCATTTCAATAATTTCCCACTGAACACAGTCAATGGTTACCATCTATCTGTTGTTGTTCTTCTCTAAAGGCCAACACATGGTTTTGTGGGGTCGTCTACATGGTAAACTCAGTCCAAACCATTTCCCTGCCTCCAAAACCTTCACAACCCACTGACCTAACTATTATACAATCCATTCCATTTATCATAAACAGAAAAGATCAGTGGAATGAAACGGAATCCATCGAATTGCTCAGAAAAACCCTAACTCAGGGTTTAGGATAGCCTTAGAGAAAAACAGTGATTTCTCCCACCTAATTTAGTGTCAAGTCTCCAAACAAGGTTCAAATCAAACTATCTCAATCCACTAACCATCCATTATACTCATGGGCTATGACAATTCAGTACAGGATCAGGTACGGGCTGGAAATAGTAATAAAACATAGAAAATGCAAGAGAATGGTTATTTCTTTATTTATTTCACTTCAATCTTTTTCACCCTACCAAAATGAATAGTTTTCAACAATTTTTAAAGCCTGCCACAATCCCTTGAATAAGTTGGAGGGTCATTGGGACCGATGGAGGGTGTAAAAATTGTTCAACTGCCTTGTCTGCAACTGATTACTATTTAGTAACTGTCCTGTCTTGGACTGTATCGACTGTTTTGTGTTTAATAATGCTTTCCAACATTTGGTTAACATTGGACAAGGTTCTAACACACCTTCTAACCTTTGACATGCTTCCAACCATGAGGATTGCCTCCTACACACTTTAGGAGGGCTACAAACTTAAGGAAACATATGACTGCCTTTACAATATGACTGTCCTCCTTAGGACTTACAACATGAGATTAGGTTTTAGTTATTTGGACATAGTCCTTTTACAAGCATGGCATTCAAGCCTTATTACAACATGGAGATGGTCTCAAGGACCTTATTGAACCAAAACAAACTACTTGAAGATCAAGCAAAACCTAGATATCTTGGTGCTCCTACACCAAAAGGGGACCCTAGTGAACACTTTAGGGAGTTTTACATTGCTTGCCTAGAAGTCTCATACGATGAAACATACTTGATGATACTCTTTCCTAGAAGCCTAGGTGGTCAAGCCACTGAATGGTTTTCTCATCTTCCCCCCATCATCAAAACATTCCATAAGCTTGCAGAGAAATTGGTAAATCATTTCTTTTATAAATTTGAACATGAAATATCCATGATGGACCTTTGTAACATTAAATAAAAGAATGGGGAATCCTTCACTACCTTTTTACAAAGGTGGAGAAGCCTAGCAAGAAAAATACCTTGACCTATTCTCGAGAAACAATTAGTCATTATTTCTATGACTAATTTAAATAAAAAAATGTGTTTCCACCTACAAATCCAATGCACGCCAACCTTTGAGGAAGTCATAGATAAAGGAACAACCATAGAGAGAGCCATCATCGCAAAGGGGGCTATCAAAATTTACAATAATGACAACAACAACAAAGTCAACAACAACACCAACACCTCCAATACAAACAATAACACCCAATCCAATGACAAACACCATTTTTGGGGTAAAAACAAAAACACTCTCAACGATGGTGTCAGCAATGTGAAGGCTGTCCAAAATATATGATGCAGGAGAATTGCTAGTTCCAGAGCAATCTTGCATCAACCAAAAATATTTACATTTCACTTTGTTTCTTTTCACTTCCTAGTTTAGTTCAAGCAGTTCAGTCAGTAGCAGTTTCTATATTTTAGTCCACATTCTACCACAGTTGTATTTTAGATCTTGTAGAGCTGGACTTAGCATCTAGACACATTCTTGCACATCATATCAAAACTTCAAAACATTTGTATCAAGTACCGGTAAGATATCGCTATCAGAAGATCAATTGTTTTTTTTTAGAACAGAGCATCCTAATAGTCTCAGATAATCATCTAAAGGAGAAGACTTGTAGAGAATTTTATAACTTGTGAAGCCAAATTACACATCATTAAATGTTGTTTGGGTTCATGGCTGACCTTCCTTGAGATCCGCACATCATTCCATTCATCTATGGAGGAGTTCTTCATGTTTAGGTCTGACCTATCTATGTACACATGTTACAGCTCTTCATCAGAGATTGTGATCTTCCTTGGCTGATGCGGAGGAATATTATGTCTTGAAGATGATATATATTGATGTAATAGATGCCTAGGAAAGTAGAATTTGATAGTGAAATTCATAGAGATAGTTGATAGTGTGAATTCTTGTGAAGGAGCTTCAAAGCTATATCTTGTGTATATTTTGATATTCTATAATCAGGCCCATGAGCCCTAATTGTAAGCTCGCATGTTACTGGCCAATTTGGATTTGAATTCTATGATATACTAAATGACTAAATTTGCAATTGCTTTATATCTTTGAGTTGTTTATGTTGTGTTTACTCTAGCTGCATGACCTAGATTGTTTACTTTGTGGACCCTCCTAACCATGACTGCACCAAGCGGTATCAGAGTGAAGGTTCAAATCTTTGGGAGTGAATTGAGAAAAGTTGGCAAAGGAATTCCATAAGATTTTGTTGTGAATAGATCACCAAATTTGAGGCAGGTTACTTTTGGTGCAACCGATCACCGATTGTGAGGTAGTTGTCACCTTGTAGCCCGATCACTGAACTGAGGTAGTTACACTTGATCCTAGGAAGAGATGTCACCAAGGAGAATCCTTGCTATTGGAACAATGGCTAGAAGAATGGATGAGATAATGGAAATGAAGAAAATAATGTAAATTAGACTTGATGTTGTTGAAGAAGATAGAAGAAAAGGACTAAGACCTAGAATTGATTATGAGAGTGATGATGAAGAATTTCAATTCGCTGATCAAACTAGTAAAACCCTAGGAGATGAAGGAGAAGAAGAATCAGATCAATTCAAGATATTGTGAGCTATTCCAAAGATCCAAAAAAAGACCTAGAGTTGATGTACTACAATATACTGGCAATTTGAATCCAAAGGACTTGATTGACACAATAAATGACATGGAAGAATACTTTGAGTATGAAGAAGTTGAAGATCTAGAGAAGGTGAAATTTGTAAAGACAAAGTTGAAAGGACATGTTGCTATATGGTGGAAAGAAGTTCAATTGGATAGAAACAAAAGAGGAAAATAAAAGATTACAAAATGGGACAAAATGGTGACAAAATTGAAGAATTAGTTTATACCTGTTGACTATGAGTTGGAACTATTGAAGAGATTGCAAAACTTGAGACAAAAGGAGAAATCTGTGAAGGAGTATACTGAAGAATTTCACAAGATGATCATAAGCACATGACATAGTGAATCAAGCGAGAAGAAAGTGGGTAGATACTGTTGGTCATGATGTTAGTCATAAACAAGCATAGAATAAAAGTGCACATTAACCTTTATTCATCTTGAAAGATCTGATGAATTCAGAGAATTCATAATCCCAAGTCTCTGGTGATTAGGTCTTAATCATCTGATGTTACTCAGAGGTTAATGTGAGTTGCTGTTTCCATTTTGGGGCCTTACGTGAAAGTTCATCATCATCATGATACTCCTGCAGAAATTTTTTACAGAGAAGTCATATTATACAATTCTTTAATGGAATGATGCAGAAATACTTCAATCTTTACATGATATTTTCAATTATACATGCTCTGTATCCAAATATGCTAAATATTTGCAATTATCTACAAGATGTCCACATATTTGTGTTATTTTCTTAAGATCATCAATTGTTTGCAATTATGAGGATGAAATGCTTTGAAATTTAAAAGAAATTGGAAGAAATGCTTCAAATTAAAGTTGAACCCTTAGCTTTTGAGCCACATGTATATTAGATACTGTCATGAAGAGAAGAAAACCAAACCATATTTTCACCAGGACATTCCACAGCTAGATATAGTTGATGCTAACCTCAAAGGAATTGGTATGAAGACAACACATGTAAGTAGACTTGCACTCCAAGGGATGTAGAAAATCACCACATCTATCTAGAATTCAAACACTGATTACTCAAGATTTACTATGAATTGTAATCAACACAATCTTCTCATTCATTAAGCATGCAAAAATATAGATGTATACAAAAACTTTGAAATGAGCTCTGAATGTTTCAGCAGATGAATTTCAATTAAGTTTTGAATATTTACAATAAGGCATTCCATCACCTTTTATAAAACAAGGTGAGGAATCCATTACAAAAAGATCCACGATCTTGATTTATCCATACACATCTACGGTCACCATTCCCTTTGACTACATCAACCTTACCGAAAGTGGCACAAGTTGCCAGTTGGCAACTATCTGGATTATTTACACTTACACCTCCCTTTATGATGTGTCTTCATCATGCTCCTTGTCTGATTCATGTGGATCATCATCATGTGCATCACTTCCCAAACTTTCACTATCCTGATGATGATGACACCGCATGTGAGGCTGCATGCTGCTCCGGATCTGCTCATATGACTGTACAATTTGATCTATTCCTCCACCATCCTGAGTCTTTGCTTTGATGATGGCATGTTTGTGTGCCTCATATTTGTTTCTACTGCAATCCAGTTTGTCTTTTCTATCCTGCAGTGTCTCATTGTATTTTTCCATCTTGACTTTGATTCTCATTATTTTATCTATGACTTCTTCTATCAAGTGGACAAGTGGATCATCTGCTACTGATTGGAAGTTGTCATGTAAAGCTTTGATGGCACATTCCTCATCTTGATTTTCTATTTTCCGTTCCACTTTTCCTTCCAATGTTTCCAATATTTCCGCCTCAATAGCCATTAAATCATGTAACTTCATGCTGATATCTCTCAGTTTATTATTGCATCTTCTGAGTACTTCACATTCAAATTGAATGTCCCTATACCAGATGTCAATCAACAAGGTGGTATTACTGTTCAATCCCTGATTATTGATAAGCAGCTGAGGATTTATCCTCTTTATTTCTCCCAGGATGCTTAGTACTTTTTCCAATTTATAAGACCTTTTTCTTGTCTGCATTTGCAATTTGTCTACTTTGGTCTTGGAGTCACTGAGAATGCTCCACCTCTTCAAGGAGGCCTTTACCATTTCTTCAGCATCATCCAATGTGGATGACATCCATTTCCTTAATACAGATGCATCATGTTTTATGAGGTCTAATTTATTTACCTCCTCTTGAGAAATAGCAGTCAATGGGACTGCATGTTCAGTTGAAGTTTCTTTAGTACTAGTTAGCCTTCTTATGTAGGCATGCAACTGAGCAATGTGCTCTTTGTGTTGCTTATTTTTCTCTTTTTCTCTTTTTACCTTTTGAATCAAAGAATCAATAATGTCTTTTCCCTCCTAACCCTCTTGGTCTTCATTGGCAAAACTCAGATCCACTGTACTAATTTGAAACTCACCTAAGGTGATCTTACCTTTCTCTTTCTCCACAGTAGGTACTACAATCTGTGCAGTCCTTCTCCCAGTTGTTGAATCTCTTTTAATGGCCGAAGTCATTCTGGCCTTCCTCTTAGGCTTCATTATATTATCAGAGAATAAGGTGGACACATCAAATTCTTGAATTTCAAACTCCTCTTCTGCATTTACCTCTTTTTCCAACCACGGAGGCACCTGATCATGTTTCTCTGCATAATCATGATGTTCACTTGTGTCTCCTATTTCTGTCAGTAGATGTGGTGGAGATGGTGATTTTCTCAATTCTTCTTCCTAATGCTCACTTTGTTGTTGATCCTATGGCACATCCTCTTGTTGAGGAATCTCTTTCTCCGAAGGATCATCCTCTTGGGGTGGGGGATCATGTGTTGTATCTATATGTTGATCATGATGATCATGATCTTTTTCTGTCATTACTTCATCTGTTTTCAACTCTTCCCCTTGTTGAGGTTCATTTTCACTAATAGACATTGTGGCATCCTCCTTTGGCTTTTCTATTTCTTGTTGCATATCCACCACACTGGATATTGTGGAGTCTGCCTAAGGTGCTAGCATTTGTTTTGAAGCCATTATTTGTTCCGCACTTGTACTGTCAGCCTCCTGAGCTTTGGTGGTAGGTTCTTCTATTATTTTCTCCTCATCAACCGCCTTCTCTCGAACTTCTATTACGGCAGGCTCCGTGGATGTACCTTGTGCGATTGGTGGGCTTACTTCTGAAGTATGGCTCTCTGGTTCTGCCACCTTTATTTCTTCTGCAGGGTGTCCCCTATCAGGTGATCCTACTGGATGTTCAGGATTCATATCCTGTTTCTCTGCTAGGTCAGCTACTGTAGGACTTGTCACCTGGGTAATTAATGTTTCTAGCCCTATTTCCTGAGCTATCTGCTCTGGGCTCTTTTCTTGTTCTACCTCCACTTGCTTCATCTCCTCCAGTATAGTTTGAACTGGTGGAGGCTTGTGAGGGGTCATGCTTGTACTAGCAGCAAGTGTTTCCATCTTTTGTGCAGTCACTTCTTGTACAACTTCATCATCAGACAAATTTATTGTTTCGTCTAACGAGATGTGCCCTGCTTGTGCCTGAGAAGTTTCTTTCATCTGTTCCTCTGCAAGTTTAGTTTTGAACTTAACGATGGTAGGAAGTGGAACATTGTGTTGAAGTTCCTTGGGCACTTCACTACCTGCCCCTTGTAATAATGTAGGGGGTTGTCTTATTTCACCTCTCATGGAGATTCTTTGTTTCTTGGGTGGGGTAGACACCACCACCTGTGGAGTTCTTCTTTTCCTCTTTATTATCAATGGAGCCTCTTCTTCTTCAGGCTCTTCCTCCATGAGGATATCCTCTTTATCATGTTTCCTTAAGGATTGACCCTCTTCTAGGGTCTTTGTAATTCCAGCCTCTGCTGTCTTACTCTTCTTGGACTTTTCTTTCCTTGTCCTTGGAGGGGATGCTGATTCTGATCCAGATCCTGATACTAATGCTGCTGCCTCCTCAGTTGCAAATACTGCCTTTTCAATAATAACCCCTTTGGGTTCTTTATCTACCTTCTTGCCCCTTGGGGGTCTTTTGCTCTATTGTTGTAGTGGAGGGAGTCTATCTCCCTTAGTCTTCCTCTTTTAATTCAGGAAGTCATCAAACTCATCGCCGGGAATATCCTGCCCCTTCTTGTTGTTGTCCACTGTAATGGAAACACCCTTCTTCTTCAATGCCTCTATATGTTCATCAACCCAAGCTTGGGTCAGTTGCATGGTCCTAGCAATAAAGGGGTCCAAGGATATATCCTCCTATATAGTGAGGTCAGGTGCAGAGATGTTATCGTTATATATCTTCTTCTGCTCATACTCATCTGCAATTATCCTGCCATCATCTTTCTTTAATTGTTGGGGGATGGGGATGCAATCAAAGGTTCTGATTTGGTTCAATATTAACCTTTGATACCTTCCTCTTCTTGCTTCTGCTTCATCCTCATAGTTAGCCTAGAAATCCTCTAGGTGCCTCTGATGAATAGGTTTTCCTACTATTTTCTGCATCTTACCGTAAGGATCATACGGTCTGGTCAGTGGAAAAGGCTGTAGATTCATCTTATTCAAGGTGATCATCACCTTCTTTATGTGTTCAGAATCTGGGTACATATACCAGCCAATGGTGAATGGAAACAAAATCGGTGGCAGTTTCTTGGCATCCTTGTACATTTTTATCATTGTGGAGCCCTGCCTGATGAACTCCATTAGTATCACTGCATCAGTGGGATACCTTGGCAGCATGAGAGGATGCCCCTCAAAACCTTCAATCCTTATGTAAGAAAAGGTGGCAAACTATATATACCAGGCTCCATGTCTGTAAATTATCTCCTGAGCCTCCATGCTCAATCTCTTTGTTCTGTCCTCCTCCATTGTCCCCACCAGATGCATAGAGAATGCATCATTGACCAGTTTGTAGTCTTGGAGGTAATTGACTCTTTGCAGCTGGGGATGAGGATCCCAGATATGCATAGCATTAACTGTTCCTGTGACATTCCCATCTGTGACCAGTGCATCAAATGTGCCTTTATAAGCACAGGAGTAGATGATGTATGAGGTCATATAGAAAGCACAATTTGAACCTCCCAGGTTCATCAGCTACTCATGCAGAGCATAACTTATTAGCTAGCCCCACAGTGGCTTAATATTTGAATATAAACACATCATTATTATTCCATACATCCAGTCCCTGAAACTACCAGCATCAGGCTGGCCTGTTACTCTGTTTAGTAGTGCAATCATATACTGATATTCATCAGTAAAATCATATTTGAATAGATGCACAGGAAGTTTGGCTACTGCAGGATATGTACTATTTTCAGCCCTCCATTGATATATGTTCTTCCTGGCCTGTTTCTTGTTGTTTTCATATTCCTTCTCTGACTTCTTTAGGTCCACACTTTTGACCTTGCTGCCCAATGGCAATCCCAATGTCTTGGATAGACCCTTGATGGATAGGTCGGCATATATCCTCCCATGCTTCATCACCAGCCTGGTCTCTGGGTTATAGTTCCGAGCACACTCGATGACCAGCTCCGGAGATTCCATAGAGTATGAAAAATCGGTGGCGTTCCACATTCCGGATACGAAAACTGCATCCAGCACAGGACTCTTGTTATTCTCACCATTCATCCTAGCCGACCAGGCTTCCAAATTGGTACTCCCCTGATGGGTATCTGTGATTGCACCATATTTAAACAAGACGCCCCTTTGAGACGAGAACGTTGGCTAACTAAATTCTGCCTGACACTTAACAAACCTCTTGTCAGCCATGGGTACCTGCAATTAACGAAATCCCGTCTTACAATGGGTATATACATGCATGCCTATAACAATTTATCTTTAATATTCACCATGCATATTACATTCATTCAGCATAAGTCCATCATGGGGATGCGTAAACTAGACCTATAACATCATACCTGACTGTTACAGAAACAACATGATGAGGGTTTCATTTACTTACCTGGTTATGCTGATTTCTTTTTATACCAATGGAATTCTGAAAGTGCTCTTAATTCTTGTTGATGATCTCACACTTTCTGCTGTTTACAAACTTCGCTCGTCATAATATTGCCTGCAGGAGGATATGGAAGCTGTGCTCTGTAAAAAGTAATTTCTTTGCAAGGTAAATGTGAAAATGGTGTTAGATTTACCTTTTAACCTTGCAATTAGGGTAAATTTAGGGCAAATCCTGATAGATTAGATTTTATTCATTGATTTTCTGCATGGCAAGTTAGGATTTCGCCAGGTGTTCCATCAGTTTTAATGATTGGCGGGAACCACCTACCATGTCTGTGCTCATTTAATGCTAATGGCGGCAATGGGAGCAGGGTGATATCTAAACGGCAGGATGATATTTGAAAATGTTGGGTTATGTTTAGATATCGAGTGATATTCATGCCATTTAGGCTGTGCTTTAAACGTCAGGAGGATATTTGAAAATATTGGGCTGTGCTTTTGGATGATGATGATGATCGAAGTCATTCTTTTCTAACCCTCGGGATATCGGGGTGACATCATCCAGATATTCGTTCATTATATCAAAAAGGCATCATGACGTCATCATCATGTTATGCGAACATGATCATGTTTAAAAAATATCATGTCGAGAGGTAAATATGATGATGATGTCATCGTCATGTTTATTTCTTCATTTATCAAACTTGGATGATGTCATCAGCATATTGGCTTAGGGTGATATTTCACGGCAGGAGGATATGAAGAAATATCGGGTTACATTTGGAAATATGATGCTCGCGAAATGTAAGGCTGTTTGACGGGTAAGGGTCACCATCACTTAAAGTTGACATCTGAATATTTGGACCGCATGACTTATCGGGTGATGTACCAAGATTAAGATGATCTTCAATAACATGACTGAGGTTATAAAATATAATCCTCCTCCTGCGAATATCAAGTTTGACCAAAACTTTGACTATTCACAATTCTCACATCCTGATGAATATCGGGGTGATGTAAAAGGCAAACCTGCATGGAATTTAATGCTCTTTCTAAATATGAGGTCACAGAAATGAAATACAAATTTTGACAAACTGACCTCATAATGATGACTTACCTCATCTTGATTCTACATGATGATGCACATGACTTACTTTTACCAAACCGCCAGAAAGCAGACAACACAAGCCAAGCCAAAAGTTGGGTCCCTGTTTTTCCAAGTCAAAATGGGGCGTGTTGTGTAACTACACAACAACTTGCCACCAAAGAAAACAAACAAATTCCAATGATTCAAGTGATGTGATCACGTTCATCTATAGTATTCTAATTCTTTCTAAACATAAGCATCATGATCTTCTGAATGATAAAACTTCATCATGGTAACAATGCTAACAAAGGATCATGTGTGTGTAGGTGATTAATTATCCTCATCTTGAAAGCAAGTTGAAAACATGAGTAACTGGGGTTAAACTACATAGTTGGAGATCATCCCTCATAGCCGACCTGGATAGAGCCTTGCTGCCAGCAGGTGTTCATAGCCCTGGCAAGGTTATCTATACAATCTCCCTAAGTAGAGCCCCACTACCAGTAGGCGTCTATAGCCCTGGTAGAGTTACTTAGATGGCCTAATATTATTATTTATATATTTTTTTTATATATCACCATGTCAGCTCATTTGTACAAGGTATAGTCACTTGCAGTTTTAGGTTGGAGATTTTATTGGTAGCAAGGGAGTCCCTTTAGATTTTCACTTAACACCTATACTTGTGTGTTCAACAAACCCAAGGCTATTAGGTGTTTTATTGTGATTGATTCACCTCGACCAAGAAAAGGCACCATGATGAAAGGATATCACAAACCTGATCATGAATACTTCTCAAGCTGAATTACAACCTATGTCTAAATCTGATCTCATCACTTGAATCATAACAATTTAGTTATTTTCTGGGGTGATGAGTTGCATCATCTTGACTAACCAAAACAAGGTCTCAACAAACAAAACAGAACAAATGAAAAAAAAACAAACTGTATAGACAACTATACAAATGTACAATATGATACACATGACTGTCATGAGGTCACTCAGGCCTAGAAATAATGTTTGAGGAATTGTCCATTAACTGGCAATGGAACATCCTCACCTGTCAGGTTCTTAAGCCTATAAGTGCTGTCTCCTAATATCTCAGAAATTTGAAAGGGACCTATCCATAATCTATCAAACTTACCATGGTCACCTTTCCTTCCATGGGCTTTATCCCACATCAAGACTAAATCGGATATCCTGAAAGCTTTAACTTTGGCCCTCTTGTTAAACCAGCGTTTGACAATAGCCTGATGTTTTGCAAATTGGTCAATTGCTTGACTCCTCTTTTCTTTCAGGTGCATCAACTGAAGCAACCTGACTTCTTGCTTATTGTCTATACCTAGGTATTCTTGGGCAAACTGTAGAGTAGGAATTTTCAAGTTTACAGGGAGGATAGGATCCACCCTATATACCAATTGGAAAGGCGAGTTTCCTAATGCAGTTTTCATTCTAGTTCTATCTACCCATAAGGCATATTTCAAAAATGAGTTCCATTCCCTAGGGTTCTTCTCTATCAATTTTCTTATGATATTCAGTAAATTCTTGTTGGTGGATTCTGCTAATCCATACCCTTGGGGATAGTAGTTGGATGAAAACTTAAGTATGATCCCATGATCAAAAGCCCAACTTGACAATTTAGTTGAAGTGAAGGCAGAACCATTATCACTTACCAAAGCATAAGGAATTCCATACCTGGTAACAATGTTACTCTCTAGAAATTTAATGACATCATCTGCAGTACAAGTCTTACTGCTGACAGCCTCAGTCCATCTGGTACAATAGTCCATAATGGTTAGGACATACCTATGGCCTAAGGAGGATGGGCAATTGATTGGTCCTATAAAGTCCATGCCCCATTGTGCAAATGGGCATTCTTCCGTCACTGGCTGCAAGGGCTGTGTAGCATACTTCTCTCTGTTGGCGGCAACCTGACATACATGACAACATTTAACATGATCAGCTGTGTCTTTAAAAATTATAGGCCAGTAATATCCTGCTCTGAGGATTGCATGTGTTGTGGCCAAGGCTGATCCATGTGTTGTTCCAAACTTGTCATGTAACTCTGACAGGACCTTATTTGCTTCTGGCTTTTCTAAGCATCTCAGGTATATTCCTTCATAATTCTTCTTAAATAAGGTTCCTCCCTTCATCATGTATTTTTGGGATCTTATTTTCAAGGCTCTTCTCTGTGAAGCTTGCATTCTTGATGGACATCTTCCGGTGATCAGGATGTGCCTGATATCTGAATACTACTCTCTATTATCTTTCTCATTAATAACGTACTGCTGACTAGTGATGTTAGGGTCAATCTCAGATATCATTTGACTTAGAGCTTGTTCTCTTACTAGCTTCATTGGTGTAATTTCCATGTCATACTCTTGTAATACAGTAATCCATTTGGCTCTTTTCTCACCAGGCTCACTTTGCATCAGCAGCATCTTCACTGCTACATCAAGCACTACTGCAATCATGTTGCTTCTCAGTATGTAGTGTCTGAATTTCTTTACTGCTCTAACCAATACTAGTGCATGTCTCTCAACATCTACATATCTCAATTTAGCATCCCTGAAAGGATAGCTCATGAAAGCAATTGGTTTCTCTTCTTTCTCTTCATTTCTCTGAGTAAGCATTGCTGCAGATGTATGTTCTGAAGCAAATGAATAGATGTAGCAATCTTTTGTGTAGTCTAGACTGATAAGGACAGGAGCTTCAAAAATGGCTTTCTTTATATCTTCAAATGCATCTTTGGCCTCTGGTGTCCACTCGATTTGTGCATCTTTTTCCAACATGGTATTTAGTGGTCTGACAATCTCACCAAAGCCTGTGATGAACTTCCTCACAAAATTTATCTTACCAAAGTAAGATTTAAGTTCTTTCTTGCTTCCTGGAAGTTGTAACTTCATAATAGTTTCCACCCTGTCAGGGTCAATGATAATTCCATCTTCTGTGATTAGGTGGCCTAGTAACTTTCCTGTTGTCACCCCAAATATGCACTTCTTGGGGTTCAGCGATATTCCATACTCTTCACATTTTCTTAATACATTTCTGAGATCAGTTACATGGTCGCTCCTCTCTTTGGAGAACACTGTTAAGTCATCCATGTAGATGACTATACATTTTCCTATTAAGCCTCTGAAGGCTATGTCCATTGCTTGCTGGAATGTAGCTCCAGCATTTATAAGTCTAAATGGCATACATCTATATACGAATATCCCCCACTTGGTGGTGAAGGCAGTTTTCAATCTGTCAATTTTATCAACCATCACTTGGTTGTATCCTAAAAAGCCATCCAGGAATGACATCATTTTGGCTCCATTTACAATCTGTAAAACTTCATCTAATGATGGCAAGGGATAATTGTCCTTTTCTGAAGCTCAATTCAGGTTCCTGAAATCTACGCATAACCTGATATCTCCATTCTTCTTTCTGACCAGAACTAAATTAGCAACCCAGGTGGAGTGTCTCACAGGAAAAATTATCCGGGCACTTAACAACTTCTTAACTTTTTCGAGAATTATTGGTTCAAGCAAAGCATTGACTGGCCTCTGCTTCTGTCTGAAAGGTTTAGCATCTGGCTTAAGAGGTATAGTGTGAGTTATAACTGATGTGTCATACGTCTTCAGCTCATCATAAGTCCATGCAATTACATGTATGTAATCTTTGAGGGCCTGAGTTATTCCTTCTAACTCTTTTGGTGTGCAAACCTTACCAATCAGTACATTTCACTTGTCTTCATTTTGTCCAATATTCACTTGTGAATATTGACCTCCATCTGCCTTGGGCAGATCCATCTGTTTAAGCATATTATCCAAATCAAAAGCTCTTTCCAATTCAATCATACCTTTGGGAATCTTGTTGCTAGGCAATTCTAATATTTCATCTTCTTCCCAGACATGATCTTCCATACCATTCTCATCTATGATTTGGGCATCAAATACATCTCTGTTTGAGATGAAATCCAAAATGTGCTGACCATCATCAAACATCTAGAGGTTGGTCACATTATCAGGTACTAAAGGTACTAACACCAATTTTACTAAAAATCTCTTTAGACCTGATATAGATAGTGGCTCCAATGTACTGGCAGCCTGGGCAAGTGCATCTGCCCTATGGTTTTGTTCTCTTGGTACGTGGGTGATATTAAAGGTGTCAAAGTCTTCAATCAAGTCCCACACACGATGTCTATAGTTGGATAGCTTTCTGTAGTTACATGAGTAAATTCCTCTTACTTGCCTCACAACTAGTTTTGAATCTTCGAAGACATGTAGAATCTTTACTTTTTTCTTATGAGCAAACAGTATCCCGTGAATCAGAGCCTCATACTCTATTACATTGTTAGTACAGGGGAACTGTAATCTGTAGGCTGCCAGATAGGATTTTCCTGATGGATCAATGAGGTCAATTCTTACCCCAGCACCCTGCTTGGACTTGGATCCATTAAACCTTAGGATCCAGGGTTTATCTTCAGCACGATACCTAGCTAAACTTTCTTTTTTCTTTACAGCTTTGGCTGCTGCTCCACTTGATAGCCAGTTTAACTGAGGGTTGTCATCATTCTCAAGTTTCTTCTTTCCTTTCTTTTGTGAGCCTAATGGCCTTTCTATTTTTTCTTTTTCATCAGCAGGAGGATGATCCTCTGGATCTGCAGCTGAATGCCTTTTCAAAATGTGTAAACATAGTGAACAAGTTGTTTCTGAGTGAGGTGCCTTGTGCAACCTACACCAACCTTTAATTAAGACCTCCTAGGGAGATCTATGCTGTTATGTCATCTTCTCTATTTCTTTTACTAGAAATTATTCGAACTTAGTCAGGTTACTACCTTTGTCCTCATTGGACAATTCATAATCTGGCTCCATAAAACAATCACTTCCAGGGGTGATCTTTTCTTTCTTCTCATCATTTATCTAGTCATAAACTAGAACTTCTTCTGTTCTCAGGATATGATCCTCGTCCTGATCTATCACCTCTTCTGTTCCTGCAGAAGACAAATAAGAATTAGTATCATCATCATCATCAGATGTAACATTTACCTTAGAATATGATGATGATGCCTCACTGCATGTCTACTCCAGCATCATCATATCTAAGCATGTTTCACAAGTTCTTTTTGAATGTGCTTCATCGTGTAATCTGCACCATCCATCAATCAAAATATCATTAGCAGGTATATTCAACAATTGACAATGCCTTACCTAGTTGGACAAATGCACCTCAAAGTCTATGAAGCGATCTATTTCATTCTCATTATCAAGATTATTATTAGGTTCTACGACTGGTACATCCTCCTGATGATCATCATCATGGAAGTCAAGCATCAGGATCTCTTCTATTTTGACAGTCTGTGGCCTGATGCAATAAACTCCAGGCTCGACGTCTACGTACATGATCTCATTTGTTCTATTGTACTCAGTGATCATATGTTTCATTCTAGGCTCAGCATCAATCCTGATCTGGTTAGGTATACCCTTCCATGGTAACCACATGTGACTAAAATCTATGGACATATATCCGTTAAGCGTTTTGGACCAGTCTCAGCTAAGCAACATCCCATAAGTATTAGGTATGTCAACTACCTGAATGTTGATGTAATACTGGATCCTAGGATCAGATGCTAATTGCATGTGGATATGAGTCAACTCCCCTACTACACTTACTTATGTTTTGTCTAGCTGTGTCACCTTTTTTAGGGATTTAGCAGGATGCAGTCCTAAGGCATTGCATATTGACAAGGGCATAACATTCGTGGAGCCCCCTGAATCCACCAAACAGTTGTGTAGGTTCTTGCTGAACATTCTTATGGTGAGGAGGAATGGAGGTGATTCAGTTTTGTCCTTATACAAGCTCATGTGGGAGGGTTCTGCAGCTTGGACTGTAGCTGACACTTTAGGCTTGATAGTATTATCTCTGGCAGCATGATCTTTGCCACTAGATTGACTTGAAAAATGGCCATCCTCCTTAGGAGCAGGATCATCTAGTGACTTCATAAATGCCTTTTTGATGGCAGGAGTTTTCAGTAACTCAGACAGGGATAGGCTGATCTTAATTTTCTTTATTTCATCAGCCAGATAGCTGACCAACTTGTCGGATTCATGAGGTGTATTTACAATCTTTGATCCTGTGTTTTGAGGCGACAAGTATTGAGCATTTACCTTGGGGAACCCAGGGTTATTACTAGCTTTAGGATCAGGAGGTGTATTGAAGTTATTTGGAGGTAGAGACGATGTCAATGGACCAGCAGGCCTGTTGGCATTACTCCTCAAGTTATAATTATGCTTACTAGGATATTGCTGCTAGTATGCATGCACTTCCTCATGTTCTCTTGCAGGCTCATTTTCATCCTCAAAGGGGAATACATAGTTTGTTTCAAAGGTTAAAGCAGATTCTTCACATGCCTGGTTATAACTCTGATGAGGTTGATTTGTATAAGTTTCCAGCACAAAGGCTGAGTCATATCCACATGGAACAATCTCATTTCCTTCTGCCTGAGGTAGATTTCCAGAAGTGTTAGACACTTCAGTCTGAAAGATGCTAGCAGCAATTCTAAATTGTGGACAGTCTAATTCTGTATGTGCATTTGTATTGTGGATCCTACACCAATTAGTAAGGGTTGCTTCAGCAAGATTAACTCTAGTAGTCTATTTGGTTTCACCTGGAGGCTGATTGTCCAGGGGTGATGGTAATGAGCCATTATTTGGCCTAGAGTTTCATATTCTAGGTTGTCTCTGAGGATTATTGTTATTTCCACCACTATTATTGAAATTATTGGTGTTATATCCTCTGTCAGGATAATTTGGTCTATCATTGGAATAATTTCTATTCTGATTTAACTGGGAATAGAAACCTTGATTTCTCAAATGTGTCACTTCTGTGGTGAGTTTTCTCAGTTGAGTAGAAATTTCTTTAATTTCCTCCTTTTCTTCTTGAGCTTTAGCCACCACATTTTCAGTTTGAGGCTTGAAGAAAGAGGATCCATGGTTATTGTTGGACAAATCAGTACCCTGAGGTGTCTGAGCTTGTGCAGGATATTGTGGCAACTGGCCCTTTCCATTAGGAGGAGGCATAATGCTCAGTGGAGGTATTTGCAAAGGTGCAGGCATGACTGCTGGGGGTATCATTGCTCCATTAGGATATTGTGCAGGATACTGTGTAGGATATGATGTAGGATATTGTGAATGCATGCCAGACAAGGTAGGGAATACTATATTTGGAGTAGGAGCAGGTATCAATTGCTGATTTACCTATATGGCTTCTTGAAAGGCTAAGGCTAAAGTTGTAATTTGGGGGTGTGTTCTCCTTATGAACATGGAAGTCAAAGGATTTAAGGCCGAATAATAAATGCTCCTTGCAGCTTCGTCAGACATAGTATAAGGAGTGACCACCCTGGACAACATTTTCTGAAACCTAGCATTGAAATTTGCAATAGTCTCATTCTCAAATCTCTTGATAGTGGCAAATAAATGATAGTTTATTGAGGGGTCGACAGAAACCTTGAATCTATCAAGAAAGGCTTTCTCTAGTAAGGCCCATGAATCAACAGAACCCTGACCTAGACTAATGAACCAATTATAGGCTTCTTCCCCTAAGGAAAAAGAAAATAATCTGCACACCACATCTTGATTCTCTATTCTGGCTCTGCAGCAAGCTTCTTTAAAGGTCCTGATATGATCTTCAGCATCTTGGTAAGGATGATATTTTGGACAAAGTTTGTCCAAATTCTTTGGTAACTCATGATATGCAGTAAAGGTCAAAGGTGACTCTGCTGCAAAGAAAGACATTGTAACCAGAGGGGGTTGAGCTAGTGGTACAGCTGGCTGAGGTTGAACTAAAGGTACACCCGGAGGTTGAACAGGAGGTGTCACAGAAATCCCAGAAGGTATTCGCAAACCAACAGGAGTTACAGGAGGAGGTTCTGGTGAAGCTTCTGGTGCACTAGACTCAGGAGTATGATGGACGTCTACAGTTCTAGGTCTGAAACCTCTAATGGGTAATTCTTCAAAAATTCCACTAGGTCTAGACCTGGTATTTATCTTGTGAGCCAGGATTTTTCAATTTTGAGGCAAATGGGCTGAAACTTTTGCAAATATTGGTTGGATTTTACTGGCTAAAGTGATATTTGTGATCAGATGACTGATCGGACTGGATATTTACGAAATATCTGCAAAGATGGTGCAAATATCAGAGGATATTTGTGGTATGTTGACCCTTAGCACGAGATATCGAGTTTCTAAGGCCAAAATTCTTCAAAGCTTGAACAAATTTATGTAGCTCTGGCTGATATCTATGAATTCATAATGATCTACTGTAAAGCTTGCAATATTTATGCTAGATTTGGAAACCTTTACACAGAATGAGCATCTACGAGCTTGCTATAGTAAATATTTGTGTAATATTTGAAATTCACAGACGGTTCGATGTTACCTTACTCTCTGCATCATCAATCCTGAAAATAATGATGATGAGCGTAGTCTTTCAGATCAGGCCCTCCTTCTCTCACCAATTTATGTTGGTCATGATGTTAGTCATAAACAAGCATAGAATAAAAGTACACATTAACCTTTATTCATCTTGAAAGATCTGATGAATTCAAAGAATTCATAATCCCAAGTCTCCGGTGATTAGGTCTTAATCATCTGATGTTACCCAGAGGTTAATGTGAGTTGCTGTTTCCATTTTGGGGCCTTACGTGAAAGTTCATCATCATCATGATACTCCTGTAGAAATTCTTTACAGAGAAGTCATATTATACAATTCTTTGATGGAATGATGCAGAAATACTTCAATCTTTGAATGATATTTTCAATTATACATGCTCTGTATTCAAATATGCTAAATATTTGCAATTATCTACGAGATGTCCACATATTTGTGTTATTTACTTAAGATCATCAATTGTTTGTAATTATGAGGATGAAATGCTTTGAAATTTAAAAGAAATTGGAAGAAATACTTCAAATTAAAGTTGAACCTTTAGCTTTTGAGCCACATGTATATTAGATACTGTCATGAAGAGAAGAAAACCAAACCATATTTTCACCAGGACATTTCACAGCTAGATATAGTTGATGCTAACTTCAAAGGAATTGGTATGAAGACAACACATGTAAGTAGACTTGCACTACAAGGGATGCAGCAAATCACCACATATATCCAGAATTCAAACACTGATTACTCAAGATTTACTATGAATTGTAATCAACACAATCTTCTCATTCATTAAGCATGCAAAAATATAGATGTATACAAAAGCTTTGAAATGAGCTCTGAATGTTTCCGCAGACGAATTTCAATTAAGTTTCAAATATTTACAATAAGGCATTCCATCACCTTTTATAAAACAAGGTGAGGAATCCATTACAAAAAGATCCACGATCTTGATTTATCCATACACATCTACGGTCACCATTCCCTTTGACTACGTCAACTTTACCAAAAGTGGCACAAGTTGCCATCTGGCAACTATCTAGATTATTTGCGCTTATACCTCCCTTTATGATGTGTCTTCATCATGCTCCTTGTCTGATTCATGTGGATCATCATCATGTGCATCACTTCCTGAACTTTCACTATCCTAATGATGATGACGCCGCATGTGAGGCTGCATGCTGCTCTGGATCTACTCATATGACTGCACAATTTGATCTATTCCTCCGCCATCCTAAGTCTTTTCTCTGATGATGGCATGTTTGTGTGCCTCATATTTATTTCTACTACTATCCAGTTTGTCTTTTCTATCCTGCAGTGTCTCGTTGTATTTTTCCATCTTGACTTTGATTCTCATTATTTTATCTATGACTTCTTCTGTCAAGTGGACAAGTGGATCATCTGCTACTGATTGGAAGTTGTCATGTAAAGCTTTGATGGCACATTCCTCATCTTGATTTTCTATTTTCCCTTCCACTTTTCCTTCCAATGTTTCCAATATTTCCGCCTCAACAGCCATTAAATCATGTAGCTTCATGCTGATGTCTCTCTGTTTATTATTGCATCTTCTGAGTACTCCACATTCAAATTAAATGTCCCTATACCAGATGTCAATCAACAAGGCGGTATTACTGTTCAATACCTTATTATTGATAAGCAGCTAAGGATTTATCCTCTTTATTTCTCCCAGGATGCTTAGTACTTTTTCCAATTTATAAGACCTTTTTCTTGTCTGCATTTGCAATTTGTCTACTTTGGTCCTAGAGTCACTGAGAATGCTCCACCTCTTCGAGGAGGCCTTTACCATTTCTTTAGCATCATCCAATGTGGATGACATCCATTTCCTTAATATAGATGCCTCATGTTTCATGAGGTCTAATTTATTTACCTCCTCTTGAGAAATAGAGTCAATGGGACTGCATGTTCAGTTGAAGTTTCTTCAGTACTAGTTAGCCTTCTTATGTAGGCATGCAACTGAGCAATGTGCTCTTTGTGTTGCTTATTTTTCTCTTTTCTCTTTTTACCTTTTGAATCAAAGAATCAATAATGTCTTTGCCCTCCTGACCCTCTTGGTCTTAATTGGCAAAACCCAGATCCACTGTACTAGTTTGAAACTCACCTAAGGTGATCTTACCTTTCTCTTTCCCCACAGTAGGTACTGCAATCTGTGTAGTCATTCTCCCAGTTGTTGAATCTCTTTTAATGGCCGAAGTCATTCTGGCCTTCCTCTTAGGCTTCACTATATTCTTCGAGAATAAGGTGGACAAATCAAATTCTTGAATTTCAAACTCCTCTTCTGCATTTACCTCTTTTTCCAACCACGGAGGCACCTGATCATGTTTTTCTGCATCATCATGATGTTCACCTGTGTCTCCTGTTTCTGTCAGCAGATGTGGTGGAGATGGTGATTTTCTCAATTCTTCTTCCTGATGCTCACTTTGTTGTTGATCCTGTGGCACATCCTCTTGTCGAGGAATCTCTTTCTCTAGAGGATCATCCTCTTGGGGTGGGGGATCATGTGTTGTATCTATATGTTGATCATGATGATCATGATCTTTTTCCATCATTACTTCATCTGTTTTCAACTCTTCCCCTTGTTGAGGTTCATTTTCACTAACAGACATTGTGGCATCCTCCTTTGGCTTTTCTATTTCTTGTTGCATATCCACCACACTGGATATTGTGGAGTCTGCCTGAGGTGCTGGCATTTGTTCTGAAGCCATTATTTGTTCCGCACCTGTACTGTCAGCCTCCTAAGCTTTGGCGGTAGGATCTTCTATCATTTTCTCCTCATCAGCCACCTTCTCTCGAACTTCTATTATGGCAGGCCTCGTGGATGTACCTTGTGTGATTGGTGGGCTTACTTTTGAAGTATGGCTCTCTAGTTCTGCCACCTTTAATTCTTCTGCAGGGTGTCCCCTATCATGTGATCCTGCTGGATGTTCAGGATTCATATCCTGTTTCTCTGTTAGGTCAACTACTGCAGGACTTGTCACCTGGGTAATTAATGTTTCTAGCCCTATTTCCTGAGCTATCTGCTCTGGGCTCTTTTCTTGTTCTGCCTCCACTTGCTTCATCTCCTCCAGTATAGTTTGAACTGGTGGAGGCTTGTGAGGGGTCATGCTTGTACCAGCAGCAAGTGTTTCCATCTTTTGTGCAGTCACTTCTTGTACAACTTCATCATCAGACAAAATTATTGTTTCATCTAACGAGATGTGTCCTGCTTGTGCCTGAGAAGTTTCTTTCATCTGTTCCTCTGCAAGTTCAGTTTTGAACTTAACGATGGTAGGAAGTGGAACATTGTGTTGAAGTTCCTTGGGCACTTCACTACCTGCCCCTTGTAATAATGTAGGGGGTTGTCTTATTTCACCTCTCATGGAGGTTCTTTGTTTCTTGGGTGGGGTAGACACCACCACCTGTGGAGCTCTTCTTTTCCTCTTTATTATCAATGGAGTCTCTTCTTCTTCAGGCTCTTCCTCCATGAGGATATCCTCTTTATCATGTTTCCTTGAGGATTGACCCTCTTCTAGGGTCTCTGTAATTCTAGCCTCTACTGTCTTACTCTTCTTGGACTTTTCTTTCCTTGTCCTTGGAGGGGATGCTGATTCTGATCCTGATGCTATTACCTCCTCAGCTGCAAATACTGCCTTTTCAATAATAACCCCTTTGGGTTCTTTATCTACCTTCTTGCCCCTTGGGGGTCTTTTGCTCTGTTATTGTGGTGGAGGGAGTCTATCTCCCTTAGTCTTCCTCTTTTCATTCAGGAAGTCATCAAACTCATCCCCTGGAATATCCTGCCCCTTCTTCTTGTTGTCCACCATAATGGCAACACCCTTCTTCTTCAATGCCTCTATCTGTTCATCAACCCAAGCTTGGGTTAGTTGCATGGTCCTGGCAATGAAGGGGTCCAAGGATATATCCTCCTGTATAGTGAGGTCAGGTGCAGAGATGGTATCGTTATATATCTTCTTCTGCTCATACTCATCTGCAATTATCCTGCCATCATCTTTCTTCAATTGTTGGGGGATGGGGATGCAATCAAAGGTTCTAATTTGGTTCAATGTTAACCTTTGATACCTTCTTCTTCTTGCTTCTACTTCATCCTCGTAGTCAGCCCATAAATCCTCTAGGTGCCTCTGATGAATAGGTTTTCCTACTATTTTCTGCATCCTGCCATAAGGATCATGCGGTCTGGTTAGTGGAAAAGGCTGCAGATTCATCTTATTCAAGGTGATCATCACCTTCTTTATGTGTTTAGAATCTGGGCACATGTACCAGCCAATGGTGACTAGAAACAAAATCGGTGGCAATTTCTTGGCATCCTTGTACATTTTTTTCATTGTGGAGCCCTGCCTGATGAACTCCATTAGTATCACTGCATCAGTGGGATACCTTGGCAGCATGAGAGGATGCCCCTCAAAACCTTCAATCCTCATGTAAGAAAAGGTGGCAAACTGTATATACTAGGCTCCATGCCTGTAAATTATCTCATGAGCCTCCATGCTCAATCTCTTTGTTTTGTCCTCCTCCATTGTCCTCACCAGATGCATGGAGAATGCATCATTGACCAGTTTGTAATCTTAGAGGTAATTGACTCTTTGCGGCTGGGGATGATGATCCCAGGTATGCACAGCATTAACTGTTCCTGTGACTTTCGCATCTGTGACTAGTGCATCAAATGTGCCTTTATAAGCACAGGAGTAGACGATGTATGAGGCCATATAGAAATCACAATTTGAACCTCCCAGGTTCATCAGCTACTCATGTAGAGCATCACTTATTAGCTGGCCCCATAGTGGCTTGATATCTGAATATAAACACATCATTATTATTCCATACATCCAGTCCCTGAAAGTACCAGCATCAGGCTGGCCTGTTACTCTGTTTAGTAGTGCAATCATATACTGATATTCATCAACAAAATCATATTTGAATAGATGCATAGGAAGTTTGGCTGCTGTAGGATATGTATTGTTTTCAGCCCTCCATTGATACATGTTCTTCCTGGCCTATTTCTTGTTGTTTTCATATTCCTTCTCTAACTTCTTCAGGTCCACACTTTTGACCTTGTTGCCCAATGGCAATCCCAATGTCTTGGATAGACCCTTGATGGATAGGTCGGCATATATCCTCCCATGCTTCATCACCTGCCTGGTCTCTGGGTTATAGTTCTAGGCACACTCGATGACCAGCTCCGGAGATTCCATAGAGTATGGAAAACTGGCAGCGTTCCACATTCTGGATACGAAAACTGCATCCAGCACAGGACTCTTGTTATTCTCACCATTCAGCCTAGCTGACTAGGCTTCCAAATTGGTACTCCCCTGATGGGTATCTGTGATTGCACCTTATTTAAATAGGACACCCCTCTGAGATGAGAACATTGGCTTACTGAATTCTGCCTGACACTTAATGAACCTCTTGTCAGCCATGGGTACCTGCAATTAACGAAATCTCATCTTACAATGGGTATATACATGCATGCCTATAACAATTTATCTTTAATATTCACCATGCATATTACATTCATTTAACATAAGTCCATCAGGGGGATGCGTAAACCAGACCTATAACATCATACCTGACTGTTACAGAAACAACATGATGAGGGTTTCATTTACTTACCTGGGTATGCTGATTTCTTTTTATACCAATGGAATTCTGAAAGTGCTCTTAATTCTTGCTAATGATCTCGCACTCTATTGTTTACAAACTTCGCTCGTCGTAATATCGCCTGCAAGAGGATATGGAAGCTGTGCTCTGTAAAAAGTAATTTCTTTGCAAGGTAAATGTGAAAATGGCGTTAGATTTACCTTTTAACCTTGCAATTAGGGTAAATTTAGGGCAAATCTTGACATATTAGATTTTATTCATTGATTTTCTGCACGGCAAGTCAGGATTTCACCACCTGTTCCATCAGTTTTAATGATCGGCGGGAACCACCTACCATGTCTACGCGCATTTAATGCTAATGGCGGCAATGGGAGCGGGGTGATATCTAAATGGCAGGATGATATTTGAAAACGTTAGGTAATGTTTAGATATCGGGTGATATTCGCGCCATTTAGGCTGTACTTTAAACGTCAGGAGGATATTTGAAAATATTGGGCTGTGCTTTTGGATGATGATGATGATCGAAGTCATTCTTTTCTAACTCTCGAGATATCAGGGTGACATCATCCAGATATTTGTTCATTATATCGGAAAGGCATCATGATGTCATCGTCATGTTATGCAAACATGATCATGTTTAAAAAATATCCTGCCGAGAGGTAAATATGATGATGATGTCATCATCATGTTTATTTCTTCATTTATCAAACTTGGATGACGGCATCAAGATATTGGCTTAGGGTGATATTTCATAGTAGGAGGATATTAAGAAATATCAGGTTACATTTGGAAAGATGACGCTCGTGAAATGTAAGGCTGTTTGACGGGTAAGGGTCACCATCACTTAAAGTTGACATCTGGATATTTGGACTGCATGACTTATCGGGTGATGTACCAAGATCAAGATGATCTTCAATAACATGACTAAGGTTATAAAATATGATCCTCCTCCTGCGAATATCAGGTTTGACCAAAACTTTGACTATTCACAATTCTCACATCCTGATGAATATCAGGGTGATGTAAAAGGCAAACCTGCATGGAATTTAATGCTCTTTCTAAATATGAGGTCACAGAAATGAAATACAAATTTTGACAAACTAACCTCATAATGATGACTTACCTCATCTTGATTCTACATGATGATGCACATGACTTACTTTTACCAAACCGCCAGAAAGTAGACAACACAAGCCAAGCCAAAAGTTGGGTCCCTGTTTTGCCAAGTCAAAATGGGGCGTGTTGTGTAACCACACAATAGATACATCAATGGATTAAGATTGAACATTCAAGAAGAACTAAGTTTGGTGAGGGTGACCACATTGGAAGAAGCATATCGGCTTGCCTTGAAGGTTGAAGAGAAGTTGAATAAGAGGCATGATCAAAGAAAAAGAGATAGAGGAGGTGAATTTCAAAGAAGTAGAACATTTTATGGAGGAGAGAGATCATATGCGGAGAAGAACAGACAGGAGAACACATTCAAGAAGGTGGATAGAGATAACAATGCATACCAGAGAGATGACAAAAATTTCTACCGTAGAGGAAACCCTAGTCCATACCATAGTGAAGGATATAGAAGAGAAGGAAGAGGACCTGATAGGAGAACATTTAAAGGCACCTATTTTAAGTGTGGAGGTGAAGGACATAGAGCATTTGAATGTAATCAAGGGATTACAAGCAAGAAGATAGAGAACAATGGAAGAGAAGCCTATGTGGAAGAAGAACCTGTTGGATCACCAAGTTTAGTTGGTAAACCTGAGAAAGGATAATCACTTGTCATGAGGAGAGCACTAGTTCAAGCAAAGATAAATGAGGAACCACTATAGAGGAAAACTTTGTTCAAAAGCAGATGCAAATCAGGAAGTAAATGTTGTAAAGTTGTAATTGATAGTGGTAGTTTTGATAACCTAGTTTCAGAAGAGATGGTGACTAAGCTAAAGTTGGAAATATTGAAAGACCCTAAGCCCTATCAGATAGCATGGATTCAGGATAATCATAAGGTAGTGGTGAGTGAACAATGTTTGGGGAAATTTCATATTGGATCTTATCATGATGAAGTATTTTGTGATATTATGCCTATGGATGTATGTCATATTTTGTTGGATAGACCATGGCAGTATGATAGAAAAGCTATACATGATGGGAGAAAGAATACATACACTATAACATCAAATGGAAAGAGAATTATCTTGATTCCTTTGGAAGATGATCCTAAGAGTGAAGTATGGGGAAATGCTAGAATCTGTTTGGTAGATGGAAGAAAATTTCTATATGGTTTGAGACATGAGAATATGTGTTATGCTTTGATTGCTAAGAAGCCTAAAACATTGAAGAATGAGACTAAAGAATCACAATCGGAGGAGATAACTGAGTTACTGGTAGAGTATGAAGACATCATATCAGATAATGTACCTGAAGGATTGCCACCAATTAAGATTATCAATCATCACATGGATCTTATACCTGGAGTTAATTTGCCTAACAAAGCAGTACACAGAATGAAGAATTGAATAGATAGATACAAGAGTTGGTGAGGAAAGGGTTTGATCAGAGAAAGTTTGAGTCCTTGTGTAGTACCTACATTGTTAGCACCTAAGAAAGATGGAGAATGGAGAATATGTATAGACTTTAGAGCAATAAACAAGATCATAGTTAAGTATAGATTTCTTACCTAGGATGGATGATATCATGGATTATTTGAGTGGAGAAAAATATTTTACAAAGATAGACTTGAAGAGTGGATACCATCAGATCAGAATTAGAGAAGGAGATGAATGGAAGACTACTTTTAAAAAAATGAAGGATTGTATGAGTGGTTAGTGATGCCTTTTGGATTGACAAATGCACCTAGTACTTTCATGAGATTAATGAATGAAGTCTTGAAGAAATTCTTGGGTAAGTTCGTTATTGTATATTTGGATGACATTCTGATTTTTAGTAAGACAAAAGAAGAACATCTGGTGCACCTGAGACAAGTATTACAAAGACTGAGAGAAGAGAAATTAATGATAAACATCAAGAAGTGTAGTTTCATGAAGGAAGAACTAGTATATTTGGGATTTGTGATTTATGCAGAAGGATTGAAGATGGACCATAAGAAAGTGAGAGCAATTGTAGAATGGCCTACACCGGAGAGAATTGGAGAAGTTAGATCATTTCATGGATTGGATGATATCTACCTGAAGTTCATCATAAATTTTAGTTCAGTATGTAATCCTATGATAGAGACAATGAGAGGTGACAAAAAAGATTTCAAGTGGACATCAGGAGTAGACAAAAGTTTTGAATTGTTGAAGCAGAAAGTGACAGAGCAACCTATTTTGGCATTACCAGATTTCAATAAGGTATTTTAGGTAGATTGTGATGCAAGTGGGAATGCAATTGGAGCAGTGTTAATTCAAGAAGGTAGACCTATAGCATATTTCAGTGAGAAGTTAAATGATGCAAGGAGAAGATATTTAGTTTATGATCAGGAGTTATATGCCATAATTCAAGCCTTGAAGAAGTGGAGATATTACATGTTACCTAAGGAGTTTGTGTTGTACACAGATCATCAAGCTTTGCAATATTTGAATAGTCAAGGAAAGTTGAATCAAAGACACATGAGATGGGTAGAGTTCATGCAGAGTTACACTTTTGTATTAAAGCATACGAGTGAAAAATCCAACAAAGTTGTAGATGCATTGAGTAGGAGAAGAAACTTGATAGAGATGAGAGTTGAAGTGTTGGGATTTGATGAATTGAAGATCTTGTATGAAGAAGATCTTGATTTTGTAGAACCTTGGAAAGCATGTAAGGAACCTATTGTGACAAATAGGAGTAAGTGGTTGGACTATTTCATTCAAGAAGATATGTTGTTCAAAGGAAGTCAGTTATGCATACCTAGAAGTTCAATGAGAGATAATTTGATCAAGAAGAAGCATAGTGGTGGATTGGCAGGACATTTTGGCATTGATAAAATAGTGGCCTTGGTATGTGAAAACTACTTTTGGCCTCAAATACATAAAGATGTTAGGAAATTCGTGCAGAGTTGTAGAGTTTGACAAGTTGCAAAAGGGAGCAATTAGAATGTTGGAATGTATAAACCTCTAAAAGTACCAGAAAGACCTTGGGAAGACATAAGTATGGATTTCATAATGGGATTGCCAAAGAAACAGTGAGAACATGATTCAATATTTGTAGTGGTGGATAGATTTTCAAAGATGGCACATTTCATACCTATTGATGATTGTTTTTACACATTCATAACAAAAGTTAAAATTCATAAAAATGAACCTAACTGTCTTGAAAGATATGGAGAAATCAATTAAGATTACTCAATCCCAAGTTTCCATAGGGTCAGGTCTTGACCTGTTGGACAGTTCAATAGGTTACTATGAAGTTGTAATATGCAAGGGGCCTTACGTAATTTAAGGTGATTGCTGACTTACTGGACTCTATTTATGCAAATTGCTACAAATATCCACAAATTATCTTCTCCTTTGCATAAATCCGTTACTCTATATAAAAGCTTTAAATGATTTATGTTAAAACATGCTTTGCCTTTCAAATATGTATAAAGATTGCCAAATATCAACTCAATTGGTTTCAATTCCTTCAAATTTTAGACAATCTCCTTTAGATTTTTGCATTTCAGCTAATTATTTCAAAGTTTGGGAAAAGTTAAAGAAAACTAAAATTCAACATCACTTGCTACAGGATCTAAATGCTTTGTTATGCACATGGTAAAAATTACAGAAAATTCAATTAAATCAGTAGACTAAATCGTTAAATGCAAATGCCTTGAATATTTTCACAAACATGCATTCAAGATTGCAAGCTTTAAGAGAAACTGTTTCAAATATAATGAAGAGCTGGAAGACACTCAGAAAATAGACACAGACTTCCAGAATCACTTATATTCAAAACACAAAGCCATATATGGTTTACAATGTAAGAATGACTCTTATCTTCATTAATCAAATTCACAAAAACTTACAATGCTTTACAGATATAGTAAGAAAGCTGGACATTTCCATGCGTTCCTTAATGCAGACACAGGTGACCTCCTTTAAACTAAAATACTTCTTCTATTCAAAGTTTCAGACAAATTACAATTGCTATGCTATTTTATATAAATCCCTGTGTAAGTAATATACAAATAGCCATGTCCTTTATATAGAATTTGAACTTTCAAATTGCTATGGCTACAACTTTCATCTATGGCTGAGCTTTCTCCATTCTTGATCAATGGTGCATCTTTGTCTCATAACCGTCTCCCCAAAATATCTATTTGGCATCTTTTCTTGCGCTCAAAGGATGCTATTGGAATCTTTACAAAATAAGATTCCCCTTTCTCTTCATTGACTCTTTCCCGCCAAGGCTCTTTATTTGACCTCTTTTCAAAACCTTTACACTTGCTTTTCACTTTTTCAAATATTTTCTGTAATTGCCAATTACTCCTTCCACAAAGGTACGGTCCCCTATTGGACTCTTTGTCAAAATATACTCTAGCATCACAACTCCCTCCTTCAACCTATTTTCTTTATTCTCTGAGGCTTCTCTTTTCTTCTAATTTTTCTTCATTTTAACCTTTTCCTCCATTATAGTATCAATCATCTGCTTGCTCAGGTTGGCACTAGGATTTTCTATGCAGGGTGCAAATATGGCATTGAACTCTGTCAATGCCCTCTCTAAGTTATACACTGGCACCTCCATACATTCATGTTGCAGTAGTCTCTCTGTTATTCTCTTATATATCTTGATCATTTCAGCTGCCTTTTCTTCTAAATTCTATATGACTACTGCACATTTTAGAAGGTTATTTTCCTCAAACTTGAGCTCTAATATTAGTTGTGGCACTTGATTTGTGAATGTGACAGTAAGTGCTCCTTCATTAATCAGTTCTTCTACTCTTTCTTCCACTTCTGTCAACTGTTCAATTTCAGACCTGCATTCTTCTTTTCTATTATGGCATTTATGTGTAAGTATTAGACATTTATTGTTTTCTTCTGCACTTACTTTCCAACTTCTTATAGCTTGCCTTATTGTTTGTTCCCCTTCTTGCATGAAATCACTAAACCATTCATCAAAGATATTAGTCTTTAACCTTTTATTTTTCATGTCTTGTATTTCTTCCTTTGACACCACCACTATGTTATCAGGCAGTTCTGGTACTGTGGCACTGGGATCAAATATCCCTTTAATAAATTGTTGGAGTTGGACAATGTGTCCTTTTAAATGCTCTTGTTTATCCTTATCTTTCTTTAGCATTTTTGTTGTCACCTGGTGCATATCTTCCCATTCAGCAATGTGATGTTCTCTTGTAGAATGCCCAAGGTCAAGATTTAATATCTTGTACTCTTTAAATGTAATCTCACCTTTTGCCTTTTCTTTCTATGGTATAGCTAGGTTTAATGTTCTAAATCCACTTGGACCTCTTTGAATAGCAGACATGGTTCTATCTTTCCTCTTCTCTTTGCTTGGAGTAGTCTTATCTCCTAGCAGACTTTTTATATCAATAGGTACTACTTGTATGTCTTTCCTCTCCTTTCTTATTTCTCTTTCTAACCATGCAGGAACCTCTTTTGTACCTTCTGCAACCTTATCTTCATCAATCACCTCTTCATGAGGTTTCTCTGTTTCAACTTCTTCCTTTTGTTGTTGTTCTTGTTGTTGCTCTTGTTGTTCTTCTTCTTGCTGTTGTGGGTCTTGCTCTGTGGGATTATTCAACTATTCTTTTGATTCCACCTCTTCTTCTTCTTCTTCTTCTTCTTCTTTTTCAGTATCTCCTTCAGCATCACTCTCCTTTTCATGATCTTCTCCTTCTAATGATCCTTTCTCTTGATCATCTTTTGCCCGTTTATCAAGTTCATTCTCATCTATCTTTTCTGTTTCTTCTCTATTTTCAGGCCTTTCTATTTCATCTTGTGTTTTCCTTATTCCCTCTATTTGTACCTACTCTATATGTACAGGGGAATCCTCCTTTGTGCTATCTTCTTTTTCTTCTTTTCCTTGATCTTGCACATCCTCTATATTTTTCTATTCCTCCCTTGGTTCCCAATACATGATCAACATATTCAAGGCATTTATTTCTGATGTATCTTCTTTTGTTTCTCCTTCTACTGAAGTATGCCTTTCTATAGCTGTCTCTTCAGATGCAACTTCTTTCTCAGCTTCCTCAATTTTATGTGCCTCCTCTTGCACATCCTTAATAATTTCAGGTGGCACCAAGGTACCGAATGGATCCACTGATCCTATTTCTTCCTGTACTTGTTCTTCTTCATGTTCTGTGCTGTGCTCCATTTCCACTTCAACTTGAGTGCTTGGCTCATCTTCTCCACTCAGGAAATCACTTGAATCCTCTTCTATGTCAATTGTCTTTCCTTTATACATTGTTTCTTCCTCACTATCACTGCTCTTGATATGCATAGTTTCTATAGTAGTTTGCTTGGCTTTATAGGTTTTTGACTCTTGTAGCTTTACTCAAGCCAAATCCACTTTTACCTGTCTAAATGCATGTCCTGGTTCCAAAGATGTGGAGGTACTAGCTTTATTTTTTAGCTTTTCACCTACTTCCTATGCTCCAATCACATCAACTGATTTAGAAGTTTCCCCTTTTGATAAACTTATGGGAATTGCCCTTCTTACTGTTTGTCCTGCTACTTCTTTTGTAGCTTGTGCTTCCTCTGCACTGACTTCATACCTTATAGACTTTGCATTAACAAAAGTATCAGATGCCACTGTTATTGTTATGCCTAAAGCATATGGATCCATTAATGTGGCATTTTTGTCCTTTTCGACAATTTTAGCTTCCACAAATTTTCTCTCCTTTTCATAAAAACACTGCAAATCTTCACTGGGGTCTACTTTTCTTTTCTTTCCCTTTTTGGGATATGTGACTTCCTTGCCTTCATCTTTTAGCTCTTCAATTCTGTCTTTCAGCCATGCTTTTGAAAATAATATTACAAGTTTAGATAATACATCCTATGATGTATTCCAAGGCTTTGACCAATTAGGCTCTGTAATAGGAGCCAACCCTGCTTCTACATAACTCTGATGTAATAATTGATCATCCTCCTGAACCTCTGGAGGAACATATTTATTACCAATAGATTTCATTTGTTTAATAGTTAATCTTTTGTGAGCTCTTTTCCTCACCTCCTTGTCATTTTGGCAATCAACCCAGAAATCTTCAATGTGTACTTGATGCTTGTACTTTTTATCTACAAAGTTTTCAATTCTGTGAAAAGGATGAAACTTTCTGACTAGATCAAATTCCTAAAAACCATAAAACCTCAACTCTTGCTTTGAATGTGTTGCAACCTCTTCACTGTAACATGAATACCTGCCAATAGCCCAAGGCAATCTCACATTTCCCCTGTTATTAAATTTCCTTTTTGTACATCCTGAAAACATTCAAGTTTTGTCTTGAAAACTCCAAAACAATTAGCTTATCAGATGGATATCTAGGCAGCATAAATGGTTTCCCTATATAAGTAAAGTGTTCAAACTATATGAACCAAGAACTGTGCAATCCAATTGCATTTTCTACATCCTTAAATAACCTCTTGTCAGGATCTTCTCGCAATATTCTTACCAGGTGTTACCTCTAAATCTGACTGGATGCTTATTCCCAGTTGTCCCTACAAGGTAGCCATTAATGATCAATAGGATTCCTAGGCCAGTGGCTAATAGTATAGGAGATAGACTTTATAGATATCTCCTCTTCTTCTTTAGGCTCTACAGAACCAAGGGGGGTATTCCCTATTCAACATCTACAACATATGCACATGAAACTACTCGGACGTTGAAGCAAAGCAGATAAATCCTCTATGATGCAGACCAAAACTGTGGAATAAGTACAAAGGGGCTAGCTTTGGGCCTATGCTCAGTTGTAGACAAAGGATTTTGGGTCCTAAAACTACTTCTAAAATCCTAAAGGTTTGTATTTAAAGTTTGAGTTGGATTTTATGTTTGGATACAAAACTAGGACTTGGAATGTAACCTTAATACAGGACTAGATTGGTGCCTATCCTGGGCTTAGAGTCAGTAGACATACACATGCACATTTACACATAAACCTATAGTGATGACTGAGTTTCAAGGGGATTGTTTAGCACCTGCCTTACAGATACTTCCCAAAAACTAGGTGCTTAATCATTCATACTTAATGGTATCCCTGCTACAACACACTTTCTCAATGATTAACCTGAAATATTTAATTTGTTCCTTGAACAAAAGTAGGAGATTAAACATTCAATATAGAAAAGCTATATTCCTGAATCTTAACAACCCTTAGTTATCCTGATTCAAAAGAAAGAATATGCTCACAGCTTGGAGACAAATGATTAAGCACATGCAGAGAGCATTTATCATATAAAACAACATGAAACCAGTGAATTTATGCATTAAACATACAATATGAGACTCATAAACTCACAAGATAGCAAAGACAGAGCCACCAATGAAGTCCTATCTCCTTATAGCACCAAACATTTGTCTAGTTTTTCAACAACATGCCAAGTAACACAGTTTGGCTTTTATACCAAGACTATGTACCCGACAAAAATTAATTACAAGGCAAATCAAAATTTTGCTAGATTCAATGCATGAGGAATGGCGCTCTTAAACGTTCAATGCTGTGGGGAGAGAAAGAGGAATGACCAGATGGAAATGAGATCCACACCGCCGTTCAAGGACATTCATCTTCAATCGGGTTGTTGACCCATCCATCATCGACCCAAATCTTGCAAATGTCACCATTATTGCTCAGCTACCTATAGATCCTTAGTGGCATGTCATTGGAGTTTTTCCTGCCCAAACGTGGCCATAGATACAAAGAAACCCATCACTGCAGCAAAATAAAAAACCAGCCGTTGATCCACTCCTATCGCTTAAATAAATAGCTCAGAACACCTTGAAAAGTCACCAACCAGTGAAAACATGCCACGTAGGCACTTCATGCTCCTATCGCTGACTTTTCCTTTCTTCATTTTGCCATTTTCACCCTTGTATATGCAAAAGCATATGCATATACAACCGCCACTGTTCACCTGCCAAAAACCCTTTGTATATGCAAGAGCAAATGCATATACAACTGTTCATCATACAAGGTGGACCCCAAATTGTTATAAAACAAATCAAAATTCTAATCAGGTCTGGCTTGCATGTCCATTTTGCTCTTATTGCCTTGTACATGCAAGAGCATGTACAAGCACCATATATACAAGTCAGACCTCAAATTTTATAAAACAATTTGAGAATCGGTTCAAATCTGGCTTGTATCCTTTTCATTGCACATCGGCTTATATATCGGCATATACAAGCACTTTATACAACCCATAGACCTGAAATATTTGTTCACTACATTTTATTCCTCCATCGCATTCGAGTTGTATGTCCCCTTGCTTGCATCCATCACCTCATACATACAAGGTGGATCTCAAAAACTTATCTACTGCATCTGACTTCTCCTTCAGGCCCAGAATGCATATTTCCCTTGTATGCCCGAATGTATATTTTGTTTGTATGCCGAATATACAAACACAAACATACAAGCAGGGGATCTATTTAGAATATTCCACATACATTCTTCACTTGTATATTTAACATGTATAAACCTGTTTGTATAAAACTGTGGCAGGCCCCACCAAATGCATCTCTGCTGCACTGTAGCAAACGTATGTGCGGCAGCCCTTTGTATATTTTTCAATGTACATTTCCATTGTATGCCAAATATACAAATAGGAATCTTCCACGAAATATACCTACAATGTATCTTTTTTTTGTATCTAACCATTTTATGTTTTCAACAACACACCAAGTAACATAGTTTGGCTTTTATACCAAGACTGTGTACTCGACAAAAATTAATTACAAGGAAAATCAAAATTTTGCTAGATTCAATGCATGAGGAATGGCGCTCTTAAATGTTCAATGCTGTGGGGAGAGAAAGAGGAATGACTAGATGGAAATGGGATCCGCACCACCGTTCAAGGACATTCATCTTCAATCAGGTTGTTGACCCATCCATCGTCGACCCAAATCCTGCAAATGTCACCATTATTGCTCAGCTACCTGCAGATCCTCAGTGGCATGTCATTGGAGTTTTTCCTGCCCAAACGTGGCCATAGATACAAAGAAACCCATCACTGCAGCAAAATACAAAACCAGCTGTTGATCCACTCCTATCACTGAAATAAACAGCTCAAAACACCTTGAAAAGTCACCAACCAGTGAAAACATGCCACGTAGGCACTTCATGCTCCTATCGCTGACTTTTCCTTTTTTCATTTTGCCTTTTTCGCCCTTGTATATGCAAAAGCATATGCATATACAACCACCACTGTTTGCCTACCAAAAACCCTTTGTATATGCAAGAGCAAATGCATATACAACTGTTCATCATACAAGGTGGACCCCAAACTGTTATAAAGCAAATCAAAACTCTAATCAGGTCTAGCTTGCATGTCCATTTTGCTCTTATTGCCTTGTACATGCAAGAGTATGTACAAGCACCATATATACAAGTCAGACCTCAAATTTTATAAAACAATTTGAGAATCGGTTCAAATCTAGCTTGTATCCTTTTCATTGCACATCGGCTTGTATATCGGCATATACAAGCACTTTATACAACCCACAGACCTGAAATATTTGTTCACTACATTTTATTCCTCCATCGTGTTTGAGTTGTATGTCCCCTTGCTTGCATCCATCACCTCATACATACAAGGCGGATCTCAAAAAATTATCTACTGCATCTGACTTCTCCTTCAGGTCCGGAATGCATATTTCACTTGTATGCCCGAATGTATATTTTGTTTGTATGCCGAATATACAAACACAAACATACAAGCAGGGGATCTATTCAGAATATTCCACATACATTCTTCCCTTGTATATTTAACATGTATAAACCTGTTTGTATAAAACTGCGGCAGGCCCCACCAAATGCATCTCTGCTGCACTATAGCAAACGTATGTGCGGCAGCCCTTTGTATATTTTTCAATGTACATTTCCATTGTATGTCAAACATACAAACAGGAATCTTCCACGGAATATACCTACAATGTATCTTTTTTTTGTATCTAACAGTTGTATGTCTGAACATACAAACCAAATATACATGCAACCCAATATGCAAGTAGTGAATATTCCTGGAATCTTCAATGTATATTCCGCCCTTGTACATCCTCCTTTTGAACCCAATATGCATTTGGAAATGCATACAACTCATTTTATTCTTGGGAGTCTGCGAGAGATTCCCTCTTTGTATATGCAACCTGATATGCATCTATAATGCATATAACTCAAATTTTTACCATTTTTTGGAGGTCGATAGAGATTTCACGAGCTTGCCAAATGTACATTTTGACCTGCATGCATATACAAACACCTTTGTATATACAAAGACACTTGCACCTTAACTAACTTTAGCATTTTTTAACTATAGGGGCCAAAAGTGTTATAATTTTTTGGACTCTTGGGAAAGGGCCTGCATATTTAAATACATGAAACCAGATTGCTCATGCAGGCGGTAACATAGGCTCCGATTGGGGACGTGTAGGCGCAAGGCTGCAGCGAGAACCAGATCACTCTGGGGCAGACCAGGCAGAACACAAAACACAAAAAAGCACCGACTATACAAGGCGAGCACAGACTATTTACACCTAATTTACAAATGTGCATAGAGGAAGATTATTTATAAAAAATAGGGCTTCAGGAACTAACCGTGCACTGACAGTTCGAGCAATTCACCACTCAGGGCTTGGAGGAAGTATGAATTTTCTCCATGAATATTGCCAATTTGATATGGACCCATCCATAATGGCTCAAATTTATTATGCCTACCCTTATCTTGGCTCTTCGCATTCCAGACAAAGACCAAGTCACCTATCTAGAACTTTCTTTCGGTTACCTTTCTATCAAACAAATATTTCATTTTCTACTATTTCTTGATGTTTGTCATGTGTGCCTCTCTTCTAATTTCATCCAATGCAACTAGCTGGTTTATCCTTTCAGTCATTGAGTCCTCAACCTCCACATCATTTTCTTGTATGAATCTATAGACTGGCAAAAGGTTGTTCACAGGTAGCCTAGCTAGTGCACCATACACTAACTCAAAAGTTGACCTTCGAATTGATTCCTTCACTATCATCTGGTTGGCCCATAGTGCCATCTTTAACTTCAAATCCCATGCCCTTTTGCTCTTATCTAGCATCCTCTTAATGATTTTCATGAGGCTCTTGTTGCTTGACTCTGCTTGGCCATTTCCTTGTGGATGATATGGTGATGCATATGACAGATTGATCCCATACTTGTTGCAGAAATCAACAAAATCTCTAGATCTAAAGCACATGGCATTGTCTGTGACAATTGTAGCTGGCACTCCAAATCTGATAATAATGTACTCTACAATAAAATCCATCACCACCCTACTCGTAGCTTTCTTAGTTGGAATGGCTTCAACCCATTTGGTAAAATAATTAGTAGTAACTAGAATCCAACTGTGTCCTCCACTTGATTTTTCTAAGATTTCACCTATAAAATCAATTCCCCACTGCTGAAATGGGTCTTGTACAGTTACAGTCCTAAGGGGCAATGCACCTTCATATTTTAGCTTCCCTGAGAACCTTTCACAAGGATCACACTTTCTTACCAACTTTTGTGCATCTGAGAAAAGAGTTGGCCACCAATATCCTGCTCTAAGAATTTTGTGGGCTGTTGTCTTGGTAGCATAATGTCGACCACATCCTCCTATGTGTAGATCATTTTAAATGTCAGTAGCCTGATCCTTATTCACACATCTGAGTAATACACCTTTAGGATTCTTCCAATATAGCTCTCTTTGAAGAATTATGTATTTAACTGCATGTAATTTCAAGGTCCTTTTCTAACTATCACTGAAGTGGGAAGGGCAATTCAAATTCTACAAGTAATATACAATGTCCTTATACCAATCAGATTCAGACATACTGATAGTTTTATTTTGCACCACATTCACTTGGCATGCCTCCAGATTTGATTCTGTCATTATCTTTGCCAAACCTTGTCCCCTTACCAGCTTTGTAATCTGTATCTCTATGTTGAAGTCTTGTAGTTTATTTATCCATCTGCATCTTCTTCCATTTACCTCATGCTGAGTAAAGATGTCCTTGACTGCTGCATGAGGCACGTATGTAACTATGTGAGAGCCCACCAAATATGGCTTGAAGCTCTTGAATTCCCTAACTAGTGCATATGCCTACTTCTCCATGATGTCATACTTTAATTCAGCAGCCTGCAATGACCTGCTAAAGAAAGATATAGGTTGTTCAAAACCTTCTGCATTTTTCTGCAATAAACATGCAGCAATAGTATGGAAAGAAGCAAATGAGAATAACTGAAATGGCTTAGAAAAATCAGGAGATTTTAGCATAGGAGCCATCTTTATAGCCTCTTTTATATTCTAAAACGATTTGGCTGCTTCATCTTCCCATTTGACAGTTGCGCCTTTCTTCAACATCTTAGAGATATATTTTGTGGTCTCTGCAAAGTTAGGCACAAATCTTTTGACAAAGTTAATTTGTCCAAAGAAGGAATGAATGCCTTTCAATATTTTAGGGATCTAAATTTTGTCAATTACAGCCACTCTTTCAGGATCAATCCTGACTCCATCCTTGGAAACACTGTGACCAAGCAATTTTCCTTCCATTACCCCAAAAGCACATTTCTTTGGGTTGAGTGAGATGCCATATTCCAATGCTCTAATAAAAATCTTCTCCAAGTGCATACAATGTTGTTCCTCCTTTTTTTAATAAGTTATCAAATCATCTTGATACACAGAAAGGATTGAATCAATCAACCCTGTGAAAGCAACATCCATTGCCCTCTAAAATATAGCACCTGCATTCGTCAGTCCAAATGGCATTCTCACATAAACATAAGTTCCCCATGAAGTGGTGAAGACAGTTTTGAATTGTTTTGATTCTTTCACTTTCACCTGATTGTACCCTAAAACCATCACGGATAGAAGTTCACAGCCAGTCACCTTCTGCAACATGGCTTCCATGTTTGGCAATGGATAATTATCCTTCAAAGAAGACACATTCAAATTCCTAAAGTCCATACATAATCTTATGTCACCATTCTTCTTTTGGACTGGGACAAGGTTAGACACCCAAGTAGAGTGTCTGATAGGTGTAATTATTCTAGCCTCCCTAAGTTTCATAAGTTCTTCTTGCATTTTTGGAGCTAAGGTCGGGTTGATAGGCCTCTGTTTTTGTCTAAATCGTTTATCTCCAGGCTTCAAAGGGATTTCATGCTGAAATAAATCCTCTCTATAAGCTTTCAGGTCCTCATAAGACCAGGCAAAGACATGCTTATACTTTTTTAGTAGTGCAATCAGCATAGTCCTGATATGTGGCTTAAGCTGTTTGCCAATGTATACCTTTTGGGGAGCATGAAATGTCCCCAAGTTTATCTCCTCTAGTTCATTCTTATTTGTTGGAGATGTCTTTGTAACAAATTGGTTCCTATTGTCCAAAGCTCTCTCTAAAGAAACTAGCCCTCTAGGGATTTTATTTGTCTTTAGCTGCATTACCTCCTTCCCTAAGAGAGTTTCTTTTCCATCTACAACCTCTACAAGGTTCTGAAAGTCCATTTCCTGGTTCTCATATTTATCAATACAATGCAGAAATCTTAGTAAATCCTTATCATCATCAAACACTTGCCAGCTGCATACATTATCTGGCACTGCAGGTCTAATCTTGACTTCAACATTTGTAACATCTGATAGAGTTATATCATCTGGCCTTATGGCTACATTAGCTAGAAAATCTACCATGATATTTTTTGATCTCTCTATCTAGTTTATTGAAAAAGCATCAAATGATTCAATTGTATTCCAAACAGCATGCTTATATTGTTTCAACCTCTTATTTTTTGATGCATACTTATCTCTAGCCTGGGAAACAATAAGCTCTAAATCACCAAATACTTTGAGCATCTTAATTCCATGCCTCAAAGCAACATTCAATCCTAACAACAGAGCTTCATACTCTGCAATATTATTTGTACAGGCAAACTTTAGCAAGAATGAGAATTTTAGAAGCTTACCAGCTGAAGACAAAAAAATAATGCCAGCATCAGAGCCTTCCTTCGAACAAGCTCCATCAAAAAACATGGTCCAGAGACCCTGTTGGTCAAGCTCTTGAAAGCACATATCTCTCTCTTCACCCTCTTTATCATCCGAGACAACTCTAAAATTTTCGCAGTCAATGTCCACAAAACATATATACCCCTTTGATTCTTGATCCTCCACTGTCTCTACTGACCTTTCTTCTCTGATTAATTTGGCATCCTTGCCATTCATAGGGATCGTAGCATATGACAGATCTAATTGCATACTCCCGCCAATCAATGCTGCCCATCTTCTTGACAACAACATGCCATACTGTGGCTTGATGTCAACAACTGTAATGTTCATTTTGTAAGTTTTTTATGAATATGCTGCCACTCTGAAATCCACATCTTTCGTGATTCCAATGACATGTACTTCTCTTGCGTCCATGGCATAGCATTTCCCACATGCTTTGTCTATTTTCAATCCAACTTACTGCATGATGGCCAAAAACATGATATTCGTTGATGCCCCTGAGTCAAGCATATAATTCTTAATCATTTTTCCATTTATGACAAGGGAGACATAAAATGGTTCTACCTGTGAAGGGCATTTTTTCATGGTCATCCCTAGATATACCTCAGGAATCTCATCCTCATCCATACACATAGCTTGTTTTTTACCCTGAGTTTCAATATTCTGATTAGCTTGACAGGGTACTCCTAAAATCAGGGATACTATCTTATTTCTGAATTCTTCAACTTTCATCAATTCCATTAATTTAACAGACTTTTATCTACGATAAGACTTGAGTTATGTCGAATGGGGCATAATTTTGAATAACAATTGTAACTTGCTCCACTATTTTACCTTTATTTTGATATGACCCAGCCTTAATTTTTGGGGCTTCATGACTGTCATCCTTGATCTGAAAACTTTTGTCTCGATCCTCAGGCTGGGGAATTCCATTTTTCTGGTCCTTGGGAATCATGACCTATTTTCTGCTTAAAACCTTACTTATTATTGTTCCATTATTTCTTATATGTTTCAGTCCCCTTGTAATTTTGCACTGGCTGGCCTACAGAAGTATTCTCTAGTTGGTGTGAGTTACTTACCTGAGCTTTACCTCTTAGGTTATAATTGCTTTTAGCTTGAGCTACTACTACAGCTGTGAAGGCTTGAATTTCTTCATCAGAAGGCCTCCTCAAATTATTCAAAAAATTATTTTAATCTTGAGCATAAGCGTAGCTATCTTCCTCATCTTCATCATAGGGAAATTGCTGTCAAACTTGAATCTCAACATTTGCACTTACATTAGCATTGTGAGAAGAGTATTCTTTGTTTGTAGATAGCATATTGACATTCTCATCTTCCATGCAATGCAGCTCATTGCACTCATCATAGGCAACTGCATTATCATATAGAGACTGAGCAATCAGGCATTGTGACTGTGAGTGAGGCATTTGACATATGATACACCATGGGGTGTTGTTAGCAATATTTACAGCCTTCTTCAAAGGATCAGGAGTCTCCTTAACATTTTGAGTCCTTTGACCTATGTGGCTATTTGGGAAGATAGGCGTACCATTATGCCAATTAGTCTTACATGGCATATCATGTAATGATGGTCTTCTTTCTTGCCTTTGGTAAACTGGTCTGTCAGGACCTATCCCCTTTTCACTTTTAGCCATTTTATAGCTTAGGTCCTTGACAATAGTTATCAATTTGTCTAATTTATCCTCAGAAGTAGATGCATTACCCTAAACACTCTGAAATTTAGTATTTGGGTTTTGCAGATTTTTTACATCATCTCTTCTATTTGTCTTACTAGATGCTTTTCTATTATTTTCAATGTTTGTTGCAATCTTGAAAGCATCTCTGAGGCTGTGAGGACTCTTATCTCTCAATCCATAAGCTGTTTTGGCATCAAAATCATTTATGTATAACACTATGCACATAGGTTCATTAGGTCTCAAGTCTTGTGGCAATTTGTTCAATACCTTTGTGAATCTAGCATTGAAATCAACAACCTGTTCATTTGATCCTTTGGTGATGCCAGTGAACTCATTAATGAAAAAACTAGGATCAGTTTTGTCACCATACTGTTCTTTGAAAATTCTTCTGAAGTCATCCCATGATGAAATGCTTCTGTCAGGCAGACCTTTATACCATTCCTTGGCTTCATCAACTAAGGATTGCATAAATGATTTCATGAAAACATCCTCATGCTCAACCTCAAGGTTGTCCATGATATTCTAAAAAGATTTTAAATGGTCTTCACCTGATACAATGTTATTTCCTAAAAATTTAAGCACTTGTAGCCTCACATGTTTATCAATAGCATTTGGATAACCAGGAATGCCATCAAACACAAGCTGTCTAAATCTGTCTAGCTGCATCGGCTGTCTACCAAATTGATTAGCATTGGCATTTCTATTTACATTCTGATTTCTTACATTATTCAATGGTATTCTAGCATCATTTGTATTCTGTCTTTGATCATTGTGCTGATCCTGAACTTCATTCCTGTGTTGATTTCTTTGCATATTTGCATTGCCAAGGGTAGGAACTAAATCATTCTGAGCAACTCTCAGAGCTTGCACTTTCTGTCTCATGTCATCCCTGATCTTTACTACTTGCAGATATTCTAATTCTACCCTTAAGCTCTTAAATTTATCAGCTAGCTCCTGTTGGATCTAGGGCATACAACTGAGAGGGGGGGTGAATTAGTTGTATAAAAACTTCCTTTACTACATCAAACACTTGATTCTTCTTTGTCAGTTAACAGCATATCAATTAATCATCCATGAAAGCATAATGCACAAATACAAGAGCAGATAAACATCAACACATTGAACACCAAGATTTTGACGTGGAAAACCTGATTAAGGGAAAAAACCATGGGGTGATTAACCCAAGAATTATTCTCTGTTAGAAGAATAAGAAAAAGAATGGCACTTGCCAATTAGGGCTCACTACCCGAGCACACTGCTCACAAAGAGGCCCATTGCCTACAAGGAGACACACTGTCTACAAAGTGATAAGAATCACAGTCTTGAACTGGAGAATGACATCTCTACCATGTCCGGATAAGTTCCATTTAAGCTCAAAAACCCCTGCTCTATCTTTCGCACTTATCGTCGCTACACCACTCTCATCTCCATAAAAACACACCCCAAAATGAACTCACAAACTTTTATTTATACAAGACATTGACTTAGGAACAATCATCTAAGTCGGCAATCAACCATAAGAATATCTGCAAGATGAATAACACATCCGGTCGGCCACCACAAGAACATTCGCAGGATGAACAACTCATCCAGTCGGCTAATCGGAACAAGAACTTCATCCGGAAGAATATCTTCAATTTCGGGCTCTACCATCAATGCGGACCAATAACACAACCTCAACATGATCCAAAAACCTTCACAAGCCTGCTTGAATGACCAGGTACATCCGCACTTCCTCTACTTATTAGAATCTCTTCTCTTCCTCATCCGGAACTTCAAGAACACAGTCTGTCACCACTGTCATAAAGCAGAAGGTACTTCTGGACCTCCAAATCATACACAACTCGAGATGACACATCACAAGGACATCCTAAACACTCCTTCCAATCCACAGATTAAGATTATGCAATTCTAGACCTCACCAGACATTTCTGTGATCCTCTGTCATCTCTGAACACTTACCGGAACCAGTTCCATACCGACAGCCACAACTCCTTTAGATATTCATGCGGACCTCTAAAATCTTAACTGAAGCATCTCAAGACTCATATCTATAAACCCTTTAATCCACATCCTCCAGTTCTCATCCTATATAGTACATTTGCCTTCTTCTCATCACTGTTCTTCACTGTTCCTAACTGAGGCTAATTTTCTCAATATCCTTAGCACACTGCTCATCCAATCCTTCTTGTTAATGCAATATGAGTATGTTGACATCAATGACAACACTGGTTCACCTCATACTTGCAACAATCTCCCCCTTTGTCATTGATGGCAACATATGATGTGAAAAACCATCAAGACAAGAACTTCTCCTTTCTGTCACAACTCCCCCTATCAACAACATGTCTTCTCCTCATTTACTGCTCCCCCTTTGATCATCAGCCACTTGTTTTTCACATGTCTTCTCTCCCCCTTTGACATCAATGGCAAAGGGCTCATACTTGCAATTCTAACACATCAGAATCATACCAATTGCTCCCCCTTAGTAGCAACTCCCCATCATCAATCCGGATCACAAGATATGACTGTGATATCCACCAGACTGATGCACATCAGTGCATCCTAGTTCATCACCAGAGGGGCCATGACCCCTAACTTCTCCTGGAGATATTCAAAAGAGTCCTTGGGAAGAGGTTTATTAAAGATATCTGCAATCTGATCCTTGGAGGGAACATACTCCAACCTGACTTCTTCCTTGTTCACTTGTTCTCTCAAAAAGTGAAACTTGATAGATATGTGCTTAGTCTTAGAGTGCAATACCGGATTCTTAGAAATATTAATTGCACTTGAATTATCATAGAAAATTGTAATAGGCTCCTCATATTCAACTTTAATGTCTCTTAGCATCTGCTTCATCCATAAGATTTGAGTGCAACTACCTGCTGCTGCAATGTATTCTGCTTTAGTTGTAGACAGAGATATTGCATGTTGTTTCTTGCTTAGCCAAGAAACCAATCTCTTCCCCAAAAAGAATGCTCCACCACTGGTGCTTTTCTGGTCATCCACATCTCCTACCCAATCTGCATCTGTGTAAGCATGAAGAGAGAAATCTAGATCTCTAGGGTACCATAGACCATACTCAGCTGTTCCTTTCAAGTACCTGAAAATTCTTTTGATTGCCATAACATGAGATTCTTTAGGATTAGCCTGGAATCTTACTACAAGACCAATAGCCTGCATTATATCTGGTCTAGTCTAAGTGAGATACAGCAATCCACCAATCATTGATCTATACTTTGTCTGATCTACCTTTGGGGAGTCATCATCTTTGCTCAACTTGCATCTGGTTGCCATGGGAGTGTTCATTGGCTTTGAATCTTCCATACCAAATTTCCTCAACAATTCTTTCACATATTTGGTCTGAGAAATGAAGATCCCTTTCTTTGTTTGAGTAATTTGCAGACCCAAGAAGAAATTCATTTCACCAAGCATAGACATTTCAAACTCACTTTTCATCTGATTTGCAAAAGTTTGCACATACTATCTCTTCCTCCAAAAATGATATCATCCACAAACACTTCAACAATCAAAATGTTTTCATGATCAATTTTAAAATATAAGTTATTGTCAGCAGTACCTTTGTTGAATCCAATCTATATAAGATGCTTATCCAACCTTTCATACCATGCTCTTGGGGCTTGCTTTAATCCATATAGTGCTTTCTTCAACTTGCAGACCATATCATCATTATTTGACAATTTAAATCCATCCGGTTGTTCAATGTAAACTTCTTCTTCCAGATCACCATTTAGGAAGGTAGACTTGACATCCATCTGATATACCTTGAAGTCTTTAAAGGCAGCAAATGCAAGAAATAATCTGACTGCTTCAATTCTTGCCACCAGAGCAAAGGTCTCTTCAAAATCAATTCCTTCTATTTGAGAGTAGCCTTTGCAGACCAATCTAGCTTTGTTTCTGATTACTTCACCAGCTTCATTCAGTTTGTTCCAGAAGACCCATTTGGTTCCAATTACATTCCTGTCTTTAGGTCTGGCAACAAGATCCCAAGTATGATTTTTCTCAATTTGCATCAATTCATCTTCCATTGCTTTGGTCCAGTTTTCATCATTGTAGGCTTCATTTATTGTTTTAGGTTCAATCTTTGAAATCAGACAACATTCATCCTGATTTTGAGCAACATTCCTTCTAGTTTGTACACCTTTGCTTCTGTCACCTATGATCTGATCTTCAGAGTGATTTAGTCTTACATACCTTGGAATTTTGGGAGTATCCTGCACTACTGCTTCTTGATCAGGTTCATTCAGACCTATCTCTTCTTCCTGATTTACCGGATCAGGCTGACTCTGACTTACCGGAGACGATTGAGTTCCTCGAACCTGAACACCATCTTGGTCATCTTCATCAAACTCATAAAATCTTGAGGGCTTCTCAATTCCTTCATCAACTTTCACATTAGTGCTTTCTATCATCTTCCTCAGTCTCTTATTGTAACACCGGTATGCTTTGCTTTGAGTGGAGTAACCCAAGAAAATTCCTTCATCACTTCTAGCATCAAACTTTCCTAGATCTTCATCTCTTTTAATATAACACTTACTACCAAATACTCTAAAATATTTCACAGTAGGAGTGATGCCAAACCAGAGTTCATAGGGGGTCTTACCAGTATTGTTTCTGATTTGAACTCGATTGAGAGTGTAGACTGCAGTGCTGATAGCTTCTTTCCAGAACATCTGAGGAACATTAGCTTCCAACATCATTATCCTGGCAGCTTCCTGGATGGTCTGGTTCTTTCTCTCAACTACTCCATTCTGCTGTGGAGTCCTAGGAGCAGACAACTGTCTCCTTATACCCTGTTTCTCACAAAATTCAATGAACTCACCAGATGTAAATTCACCACCTCTATCAGACCTTAGACACTTCAGTTTCAATCCGGTTTGATTCTCTACCATAGCTTTAAAGATTTTGAACTTCTCAAGGGCTTTTGATTTCTCTTTTAGGAAGGTAACCCACATCATCCGGGAGTGGTCATCAATTAGCAACATGAAATATCTATCACCTTGCAGACTCTTGATTCTTGTCGGACCATAGAGATCAGTATGTACTAATTCCAACAATTCGGTAGATGACTGATCTTTGCTTTTGAAAGAGACTCTGCTCTGTTTACCTAGCTGACATTCTTTGCACAAACTATTTGTAGGTTTCATCAATTTTGGAAGATCTTTTACAGCTTGAATATTGCTTATCTTGATGATGTTATCAAAATTTACATGACACATTCTTCTATGCCATAACCAACTCTGATCAACTTGAACAAACAGACAACTTTTGTTTGAACCAGCCAGATGAAAGATATTACCTTTTGTTTGAGTACTAGATGCAATTTCAGTTCCAGAGCTTGTAAAGATTCTGCATTTTCCATTCTTGAACCAGAGATCATAGCCTTTGTCCACTAACTGACCAACACTAAGAAGATTGTGCTTCAATCCTTCAACATATAGTACATTACCTGTTTTGCTCTTTCCATCAAAGGAAATAGTTCCCCTACCTCTGATTCTGCCAGCAGAATTGTCACCAAACTTTACCATTCCTCCTTCATACCTTTCCAAATCTAAGAACTTATTCTTATCACCAGTCATATGGTGAGAACATCCACTATCAATAACCCAATCATCCTTTTCTTCCACTTGAGCAGCCAAAGCTCTTTCCACAACCTTGTGATTGACAAATTCAGAGGATATTGAATCTTCTTCCTTGATGGTGATAAACACCCATTCATTTACGGATTTGCTTCCTAGTTTTGATTCATCATCTGTTACTCCTTCATTGTCATCTTCTTCATGAACATAATAGCAGCTCTTTTGAAACCTTTGACTATTAGTATTAGACCTTGCAGATCTTTCTAGACATCTTGAAGCAAAATGACCAATCTTATTGCAGTTGAAGCACTTAAAGGGTAGTTTTCCTTCATACTTACCAGATCCTCTTGGCAGTCTCTTTGCAATGAGGGCTTCAAGTTGAGCTGTTTCTGCTTCTTCTTCTTCCATGTCTCTTCTTGCTTGATCATACCATGACATCTTCCTTGAAGAGTTTTCACCCGGATCAAATCTCTGTTTGCTTTTCACATAGGCACTGGCTTTGAAAGCAGATTCAATCTTGGGAGGATCATCTCCAAACTTGGTCATTTCAAATACAACTAGTTTGCCAGCCAATTGTTCTCTTGTGACAGTTGCGTGAGCTCTGAATTCATCAATGGCAGCAACCTTGATTTTGTAGGCAGCAGGAAGGGATCTGAGAATTTTGCAGACAATCTCATTTTCATCCAAAGTTCCACCAGCATTTCTAATTCCACACACCAGCTCATTCACTCATGGCATAAAAGTAGTGATTTTCTCATCATCTCTCATCTTCAATCTTTCAAATTTCCCTTTTAGACTTTGCAACCTTGCACTCTTGACAAACTCATCTCCTTCATACAAAAGTTCCAGTTTAGTTAGGATCTCATATGCAGTTGGTAGGTCAATAACATTTGAGAGATCTAAGTCATTCAATGCACTTAGAAGAGCTTCCTTGATTCGCAGATTGTTTTCAGCATCTGTGATTTCATTCAGAGTTGTCGGACAACTCTGTGGAGGTACATATGGTTTTGAGACCATGGCCAAGTATCTTTTTCCCATACACTCCAAGTGACATTTCATGTGACCTTTCCAGAGAGTGAAGTTGGTTCCATCGAACTTCGGACTATCCTTCTTGTATGACGACATCCTAGATCTCCTCAAGCGGTTAAGCTCCTTTCAGAGGAACTTGGCTCTGGTACCAATTGTTGGATCTAGGGCATACAACTGAGAGGGGGGGTGAATCAGTTGTATAAAAACTTCCTTTACTACATCAAACACTTGATTCTTCTTTGTCAGTTAACAGCATATCAATTAATCATCCATGAAAGCATAATGCACAAATACAAGAGCAGATAAACATCAACACATTGAACACCAAGATTTTGACGTGGAAAACCTGGTTAAGGGAAAAAACCACGGGTTGATTAACCCAAGAATTATTCTCTGTTAGAAGAATAAGAAAAAGAATGGCACTTGCCAATTAGGGCTCACTGCCCGAGCACACTGCTCATAAAGAGGCCCACTGCCTACAAGGAGACACACTGTCTACAAAGTGATAAGAATCACAGTCTTGAACTAGAGAATGACATCTCTACCATGTCTGAATAAGTTCCATTTAAGCCCAAAAACCCCTGCTCTGTCTTTCGCACTTATCCTCGCTACACCGCTCTCATCTCCGTAAAAACACACCCCAAAATGAACTCACAAACTTTTATTTATACAAGACATCGACTTAGGAACAATCATCGAAGTCAGCAATCAACCATAATAATATCCACAAGATGAATAACACATCCAGTCAGCCACCACAAGAACATTCGCAGGATGAACAACACATTCGGTCAGCTAGTCGGAACAAGAACTTCATCCAGAAGAATATTTTCAATTCTGGGCTCTACCATCAATGCGGACCAATAACACAACCTCAACATGATCCAAAAACCTTCACAAGCCTGCCTGAATGACCAGGTACATCCGCACTTCCTCTACTTACTGGAATCTCTTCTCTTCCTCATCCGAAACTTCAAGAACACAGTCTGTCGCCACTGTCATAAAGCAGAAGGTACTTCCGAACCTCCAAATCATACACAACTCAAAATGACACATCACAAGGACATCCTAAACACTCCTTCCAATCCGCAAATTAAGATTATGCAATTCCAAACCTTTCTGTGATCCTCTGTCATCTCTGAACACTTGCTAGAACCAGTTCCATACCGACAGCCACAACTCCTTCAGATCTTCATGCAGACCTCTGAAATCTTAACTGAAGCATCTCAAGACTCATATCTATAAACCCTTTAATCTGCATTCTTTGGTTCTCATCCTATACAGTACATTTGCCTTCTTCTCATCACTATTCTTCACTGTTCTTGACTGAGGCTAATTTTCTCAATATCCTTAGCACACTGCTCATCCAATCCTTCTTGTTAACGCAATATGAGTATGTTGACATCAATGACAACACTGGTTCACCTCATAGTTGCAACAGTTCCTCCTCTCTAGGAATAGAAGAGGATGGTTTTAACATATTTTGATCATCATTATCATCATCCCTTAGGGATTTGGATTCTTCAAATCTGTCAGGGGAATCAACAAAAAAGACATTCTTGAAACACCTCTGACCTTATTTTCAATCCACCACTCTGTTGTCTCTCATATGCATTCTAGATTTCAGCCTTCGTGTTTGTAAAATAAGGCATTGTTTGCTCTAAGGATCCTGGATTGTCTTGAATAAAATCATTTTTCTTAGGGCTAAAAGAACCATCTTGATTGGCTTGAACAGTCCCTTTTTTCTTATAAATCATTTTTATGGGTAACTCTTCAAACAAAGGGTTACGTTGGGATCTTCTCCCTTGCATACAAATCTTTACTTTACCGGTTGGGAGATTGGTTTGGAGTCGCCACCTATTACTAGGAATTGTTTTCTTTTAAATCAAGGTTCTTTCACTTCACATCCCCAGTAGAGTCGCCAGTTTCTGTTGGTGACACGGATGGACTCAAATAAATTATGTTTTCATCAATTCTTCCCCAGTAGAGTCACCAATTTCTGTTACCTCTAAATCTTACTAGATGCTTATTCCCAGATGTCCCTACAAGGTAGCCATCAATGATCAATAGGATTCCTAGGCCAGTGGATAACAGTATAGGAGATAGACTCTATCGATATCTCCTCTTCTTCTTTAGGCTTTGCAGAACCAAGGGGGGTATTCCCTATTCAACATCTACAACATATACACATGAAACTACTCAGATGTTGAAGCAAAGCAGATAAATCCTCTATGATGCAGACCAAAACTGTGGAATAAGTCCAAAGGGGCTAGCTTTGGGCCTATGCTCAATTGTAGATAGAGGATTTTGGGTCCTAAAACTACTTCTGAAATCCTAAAGGTTTGTATTAAAGTTTGAGTTGGATTTTATGTTTGGATGCAAAACTAGGACTTGGAATGTAACCTCAATACAGGACCAGATTGGTGCCTATCCTAGGCTCGGAGTTAGTAGACATACACATGCACATGTACACATAAACCTATAGTGATGACTGAGTTTCAAGGGGATTGTTTAGCACCTGCCTTACAGATACTTCCCAAAAACTAGGTGCTTAATCATTCATACTTAATGGTATCCCTGCTGCAACATACTTTCTCAATGATTAACCTAAAACATTTAATTTATTCCTTGAAGAAAAGTAGGAGATTAAACATTCAATATAGAAAAGCTATATTCCTGAATCTTAACAACCCTTAGTTATCCTGATTCAAAAGAAAGAATATGCCCACAGCTTGGAGACAAATGATTAAGCACATGCACAGAGCATTTCTCATATAAAACAACATGAAACCAGTGAATTTATGTATTAAACATACAACATGAGACTCATAAACTCACAAGACAGCAAAGACAGAGCCACCAATGAAGTCCTATCTCCTTACAGCACCAAAAATTTGTCCAATTTTCAACAACACACTGAGTAACACAGTTTGGCTTTTAAACCAAGACTGTGTACCTGACAAAAATTAATTACAAGGCAAATCACAATTTTGCCAGATTCAATGCATGAGGAATGGTGCTCTCAAATGTTCAACGCTGTGGGGAGAGAAAGAGGAATGAGCAGATGGAAATGGGATTTACACTGCCATTCAAGGATATTCATCTTCAATCAGGTTGTTGACTCGTCCATCATTGACCCAAATCCTACAAATGTCGCCATTATTGCTCAGCTACCCGCAAATCCTCAGTGGCGTGTCATTGGAGTTTTTCCTGCCCAAACGTGGCCATAGATACAAAGAAACCCATCACTGCAGCAAAATACAAAACTAGCCATCGATCCACTCCTATCGCTGAAATAAATGGCTCAAAACACCTTGAAAAGTCGCCAACCAGTGAAAACATGCCACATAGGCACTTCATGCTCCTATCGCTGACTTTTCCTTTCTTCATTTTGCCATTTTTGCCCTTGTATATGAAAAAGCATATGCATATACAACCGCCACTGTTCACCTACCAAAAACCCTTTGTATATGCAAAAGCAAATGCATATACAACTGTTCATCATACAAGGCAGACCCCAAACTGTTATAGAGCAAATCAAAATTCTAATCAGGTCCGGCTTGCATGTCTATTTTGCTCTTATCGCCTTGTACATGCAAGAGCATGTACAAGCACCATATATACAAGTCAGACCTCAAATTTTATAGAACAATTTGAGAATCGGTTCAAATCCGGCTTGTATCCTTTTCATTGCACATTGGCTTGTATATCGGCATATACAAGCGCTTTATACAACCACGGACCTGAAATATTTGTTCACTGCATTTTATTCCTCCATTGCGTCCGGGTTGTATGTCCCCTTGCTTATATCCATTGCCTCATACATACAAGGCGGATCTCAAAAACTTATCCACTGCATCTGACTTGTCCTTCGGGTATGGAATGCATATTTCACTTATATGCCCGAATGTATATTTTGTTTGTATGCCGAATATACAAACGGAAACATACAAGCAGGGGATCTATTCAGAATATTCAACATACATTCTTCCCTTGTATATTTAACATGTACAAACCTGTTTGTATAAAAATGCAGCGGGCCCCACGAAATGCATCTCTGCTGCACTGTAGCAAACGTATGTGTGGCAGCCCTTTGTATATTTTTCAATGTACATTTCCATTGTATGCCGAACATACAAATGGGAATCTTCCACAGAATATACCTACAATGTATCTTTTTTTAGTATCTAATCGTTGTATGTCTAAACATACAAACCAAATATACATGTAACCCAATATGCAAGCAGCAAATATTCCTGGAATCTTCAATGTATATTCTGCCCTTGTACATCCTCCTTTTGAACCTGATATGCATTTGGAAATACATACAACTCATTTTATTCTTGGGAGTCTGTGAGAGATTCGCTCTTTGTATATGCAACCCGATATGTATCTATAATGCATATAACTCAATTTTTTACCATTTTTTGGAGGTCGATAGAGATTTCACGAGCCCGCCAAATGTACATTTTGACCTGCATGCATATACAAACACCTTTGTATATACAAAGAAACTTGCACCTTAATTAACTTTAGCATTTTTTAACTACAGGGGCCAAAAGTGTTATAATTTTTTGGACTCTTGGGAAAGGGCCTGCATATTTAAATACATGAAACTAGATTGCTCATGCAGGTGGTAACACCAGGTATGTATAAAAAACATCATTGACCAAAGAAAAAATTTTCAAAACATTTTCCTCTTGTAGAATAGGGTAATGTTGATATACTAATTTTTGGTCTGGACCATTCCCTAAGGCACCTACCCTTTCTATTCCATGAATGTGAGGTCTGATTTTTGAAGCACATGAGTATAGCACATAAGAAGACATATAGAATGGTAACATCTTCTATTGTCTCTGCATAGCTTGCCTCCAAATAGTTGTGATGATGGCCTTGGCCTAGTGTATTTGTCCCTGATCCTTTTCTCCTTTTCTTATGAATTCTATGGCAGTGAACATCCAAGGTTCACATTTAGTGCCATCCCTTAATCCAACTAATCTGCTTAGCATAGTGATCATCAAATGGATCTCCTCCTTCAAATGTATCCTCATCAGATTCTTAGGTATCCTGGCTATAGCTTTGGGTTTATTCTCTAGGTTGTACTAGTTGCAGAATATTTTACCCTTACATTCTCCTTCATTTGTTTAGAAATTCTCATTATATTGATCAATGTCAATATCCTTCATTTTTTGCTTAATCTCTAAACCAAATGTTTTTGCAATCCCCTCTAGAGTTAGATCAACAATTAGTCTGTTATGTAACATTATCTTTCTTGTAGTAGGGTCATAAAAAATTATACAGTCCAAACATAAATCTCTAGCCTCCATTGCTAGAGGAAATCCTGCAGCTTTGTATAATCCGCTATCCCAAATACATTTCATATCTGGCGAGGCATCCGTAGCAGTGATTTTCTTTAATACATCTTCTGTGTCATAATTGCCTATGTTTGTATTCATGCCTACCCCACCTGTGCTTATCAAGGATGGACAACCTCTGTGTAGCGGCAACTCTTCTTTCTCTATCTCCTTCTGAGGTTTTCTTTTTTTTTTTACATCTTCCCCTATATCTTTCTTCAGTTTAGGGGCCATCTTGTAGAAGCATACATCTTTTAACTTCTCATTTTACTTCATGTTTTAGGGTTTTTATTGCGAATGCTTACTTTTACCAATTACCCTAGCTAGTTTGTCTTTTTTATCTTTTACCCTTTGAATTCGTTAAGCTCTACTAAGCTAATTAACAATTAAAATAGTAATTTGACCAATGTTTACATTTTGCAACAAAATTACTGAAATTAATAGTTCCTTTAACAATAAAAAATAAACAGCGTTTTGGGTAAATACCTGTTTTTAGTGACCGTTTACTTGTTGACTTACTTTTACTATCCAACTACTGTAACTCTTTTGCCTCTAGTAAATTCTTCTTATTCACTGCGACAGTTCTCTTTTCTGCAATTTTTACTCTTAACAGTATATCTTTAAAGCAAAATAACATTAAAATTATTCTAACCCTTGTTAAATTTCTTTTTGTTTTAGTGTTAAATTCGCATTAATTACAACAATTAATGCACTACGTCCTTTGGCTTTCATTACAATGTTTATGTTTTTCAAACTTTGTTTATCGTTAGTTTATTTCAACATGCATACTTTTCCTTTGTACATTTCTTTGTATGTTTCTTTTGTATATTTTCATTGTATCTCTAAACATACAATCATTTTATGCATATAACTAACTAATGCTTTTACTCTTTTTGCTTTTCCGTACACATTTGTACCTTCAGTTTTGTATATCTCACTTGTATATTTTGTTGTATAAATGCACATACAAACACCATATACATTCATTTCCTTACCCCTTTCTTTTCACGATGCCTTCATTTCTTTGTATCTTGGCATTGTATATCGTAAACATAAAAACATTGAAACATACAAAGAATTTACCATTTTTAACTTCTGTGACAAATTTGCTTTGTACCTCTGCCTTGCATCTTTTAAATGTACAACTACTTGTATATCACAAAATATACATGGTTATTATACAAGCAAACATGTACATACAGTGGGGTCCACCCTACCTCTCCATATCGCCTTTCTGTGATGCTTTTGTTTTTTTATTGAACTTTCAGACCTCAAACTGTTATAAATTGTATTGTATTTACCTTTGCATCTGCAATGTATATAAAACTTTGTATATTTTGCCCTGTACATTTTGAAACATACAAAGACAAAAACATACAACAGTTTAACTTTATTCTATAATGATTTCGGTTCTGGTTTGTATAAAGTGCAATGTATATTGGCGTTGTATATAAGAAATATACAAGATGCAATATACATCAACTTAATTACCTTTGATAACTCTTCAGTTCTGCTTTGTATATAAACATAATGTATAACCGAACATACATATACAAAGTGTAAAATATACAACTTTTCTAGTTTTAATATCTTTTCAATTCCGCGCTGTGTATAACTTGTATATTTTGTTTGTATGTCTGCCATTTGCCAAATATACAAACCAAAATATACATAATGGACTTCAACAGTTATTCATTCCAATTTTGACAGTTTTCAGGACTGACTTGTATATAAAGATAAAGCGATTAGCAACAAATGTATACAAGTATAACAACATACAAAACCTGATAACCTCGTTTTCGCGACTAACACAAAAGCACAATATACAAACGCATTTGTATATGAAATGACCCTTGTATATACAAACCACAAACCTTTGATTGTACATTTACCAAAACGCTTATAACTTGTAAAATACAAGGAATTTTGAGATGGTTCAAAAAACAACCCTGTTCATTTTTGACAAGGAATTCACATATACTGTGCACTGGTACTCAATGTGATTTTTTTATTATTTTGACTCAGGTTTATATTTCATTTACCCTTTTCCCTTTACCACCAAGCAAACCCACACACAAAAGCGACAAAAGCCAGCTACAACAGGGGTCCTCATTTTGCTAAGAAGTAAAATGGGGTGTGTTGTGAGAATCACAACAACTAGCAACCAAATAAAACAATTAAATTAAATCCATTAAAGGAAAAAAAATGAAATAAATTCATAATTTCCAACTATCTTTCATGCAAATCATTATCTAACTTGAAACCTAATGTATTCAATAAGGTGCATGAATTTTCACTTTCACTTTAAGTGGGTGCACGTGATTAATAAGGCTCATCTTGAAAATTAGTTGAACAAACTAGTGACTGACATTAGACTACCTAGTTGATGTCATTCTCTCATAGTCGACCATATAGAGCCTTGCTGCCAGCATGCGTCTATAGCCCTGACAAGGTTATTGTTACAATTCTCTTAAGTAGAGCCCCACTGCTAGCAAGCGTCTATAGCCCCGGTATAGTTACTTAGATGACTTAACTTGGATTTTAGTAAAATCCATTTTATTTATTTATTTATATTTTATATTTTGTACTTGACAGATATTTCATAAGATATTTGAGTTGTAACTTCATGATGCAAGGAACAGTCACTTGCGAAAATTAAGCTGAGAATTGTAATGGTAGCAAGGGTGACCTCTGATTTTTCACCTAATATCTACACTGGTAGGTTCAACAAACCCAAGGATTTTAGGTGTGTCATTGTGAGAACTTCCATTGAATACTCAACCCACTCTTATTGAATACAAAATTTCACAAGTTAACTAACTTTTTATATTCATGATAGTCACAACGAATTATGCACAAATTTCAAATAATTCACCTAAATGTTCTAAATTTTATATTTTTTTTAGTGGTTATTAGTCTGCTCCTATATACTCTAAAACAAAACAAACATCCCTGCTACAGCAACACACACACAAACAAAAACAAAACAAAACAAAACAAAACAACAAAATAAAAGAAAACAAAATGAAAACAAACAAAATAAGCAAAACTGTACATTATTCACATTATGACACAACAGACCAACAACCCTCACCTCAAGCCTGCAAGCAGTGTTTCAAGTGTTGGCCATTAACAGGTAGTGGCACATCTTCTCCAGTCAAGGTCTTAATCCTGAAAGTGTTATCTCCAATTATTTCTGACACTTGTAATGGACCTAACCATAACTTGTCGAATTTTCCATGATTTCCTTTTTTCTCATGTGCTTTGTCCCAGCACAGCACTAAGTCTAAAATTCTAAATGTCTTGACTCTTACCCTTTTGTCAAACCATCTTTTTACCACTGCTTGATGTTTAGCAAATTTCTCAATGGCTTGATCTCTTTTTTCATCTAATTCCAACAGTTGGATTATTCTGGCTTCTCTGTGATCATGGGATCAGTCCCATAAACTAAATGATAGGGTGCATTGCCTAAAGAGAATTTAACCCTGGTCCTATCTACCCACAAAGCATATTTCAGCAATATGTTCCATTCTCTCGGGTTCTTTTCAATTAGATTTTTGATGATATCTAATAAAATCTTGTTTGTAGACTCAGCTAACCCATTACCCTAAGGATGATAATTTAAAGAAAGCTTTAAAACAATTCCATGTTCAAATGCCAATTTAGAAAATTTTAAAGAAGAAAATGCAGGGCCATTATCACATACCAGCGAATAAGGAGCGCCAAACCTAGTTATGATGTTCTCTTCAAGGAATTTGATGACTACCTCAGTAGTAGAGAATTTTCAACATGTGGCTTCAGTCCACCTTGTACAGTAATCAGTCACTATCAGTATAAATTTGTGTCCTGCAGATGATGGAGGATTTATGACTCCAATGAAATCTAAGCCCCACTGTGCAAATGGCCTAGACTCGATCACTAGATGTGGTGGATTGGCTTGATTTCTTCCTTTATCTGCTGTAGTCTGACAGATGTGGCAATTTCTAATGTGACTCTCTATATCTTTAAACATAGTAGGCCAATAGTAACCTGCTCTCAATATCTTATGTGTTGTGGCTAAATGGAAACCATGAGTAGTTCCATGCTTATCATGAAAATCTAGCAACACCCTATCTGCTTCATCTCTATTCAGACATCTTAAATATATTCCTTCGTGGTTCTTCTTGAATAGAAGACCTCCTTACACCATGTATTTCTGTGCTTTGATCTTTAAAGCCCTTCTTTGTGAAGATTTCATCTTGTTGGGTACTTTCCTGATATCAGAAATGTGTTCAAATCATCATACCACCCTGATGTTTCATTAGTATTCAATACATATTGTTGTTTTACCAAATTTGGGTCTATGTTGGCTATGGTTTGTACTAGAGATTGTCCTCTGACTAACTTCATAGGAATGATTTCTATGTCAAATTCTTGTAAAGTTGTGATCCACTTAGCTCTTTTCTCTGTAGGTTCATTTTGCATCATAGCCTTAACCTGACTGCGTAAGATGTAATGTCTAAACTTTTTTACTGCTCTTACCAGTGCAAATGCTTGTCTTTCTGTATCAAGGTACTTTAGCTGTGCATCTTTCAGAGGTGCACTCATAAATACTATTGGCTTTTCTTCATCACGTAATCCTTTCTGTGTCAAAGCTGCTGCAACAGAATGTGTGGATGCAAATGAATAAATATAGAATGGCTTTACGTAATCTAGGCTTGCCAATACAGGAACTTCAGAAATTGCCTCCTTAATATCTTCAAATGCAACTTTAGCTACTAGTGTCCATTCTATATCCGCATCTTTCTTCAACATGGCGTTTAATGGTTGCATAATCTCTGCAAAACTTGTAATGAACTTCCTGACAAAGTTAATTTTACCAAAAAATGATTTTAATTCCTTTTTGGTGTTTGGTAATTACAATTTCTTGATTCCTTCTATTCTATCAGGATCAATTGATATACCATTCTAAGAAATGACATGTCCTAATAGTTTTCCTTCTGTTACTCCAAATACACATTTCTTAGGGTTAAGCAAAATTCCATACCTCTCGCATCTCTTGAGGACTCTTCTCAGATCCTCCGCATGGCTGGACGCATCCTTAGAATAAACAGTTAAATTGTCCATATAAATTACAATGCACTTACCTGTCAGTCCACAAAATACAATATCCATGGACCTCTGAAAAGTGGCACCTCCATTGATTTGTCCAAAAGGCATTCTCCTGTAAGCATAATTACCCCATTTACATGTAAAAGTAGTTTTCAACCTATCTTCCTTCTCAACTAGGACCTGGTTATACCCTGAAAATCTATCTAGAAAAGACATCATCTTGGCCCCATTCACTACTTGTAGCACTTCATCTATGGGAGGCAAAGGATAATTATCTTTCTCAGATGCTTTGTTCAAATTCCTAAAATCTACGCATAACCTGATATCTCCACTTTTCTTTCTAATAGGTACTAAGTTAGCTACCTAGGTTGAACAGGGAAAATTATTCTAGCAGACAACAGTTTTTTTGCTTCCTCAAATATCAAATGTTCTAAAATTGCATTCACAGGCCTTTGCTTTTGCCTGAATGGTTTGATATCTGGCTTTAAAGGTATCACATGAGTGATGATGGACGTGTCATATGTCTTTAAATCCTCATACGTCCATGCTATAACATGTTTATAATCTTTCAGAACATCAATAACCTCTTTTCTAATCTTCTCAGAATAGGCCTTTCCAATTTGTACATTCTGAGGGTTCTACTATGTTCCTAAGTTATAGGGATCACATTTACCTCCCTCTATTTTAGGCAAGTCTTTCTATTTTACTACTCTGTCAAAATCAAAGATTTGTTCTAACTCAATTACCCCTTTGGGCAAGAAATTTCTCTTTAGGTTGATAATGTCTTCTTCATCCCAAGACATATCAGGCCTCTCTTGTTCATCAATAATTTGAGCCTCAAATACTTCATTGCAAGTTAGAAAATTTACAATTTGTTGATCCCCCTTGAATACTTGAAAATGAGTTACATTATCTGGTACACTGGGCATATTCACTAATTCTACAACAAATCTTTTCAACCCTGACAGTGTTAAAGGTTCTAAAGCGCTAGTAGCAACTGCTTGTGCATCTGGCCTATGGTTTAGTTCTCTAGGGATATGCTCTATATTGAAAGCATCAAATGACTCTATTAAATCCCATACCCTATGCCTGTAACAAACCATTATGTTATAATTGCAAGCATATACTTTCCTTACCTGTCTGACTACTAGTTCAGAGTCTAAAAACACTCTGATCATTTTTACCTTTTTCTTTATAGCCATGACCAGTCCATAGATTAAAGCTTTGTACTCTACAACATTGTTAGTATAAGCAAACTGTAACCTATATGCTACTAAATATGATTTTCCACGAGGATCTATGAGCTCTACCCCACCACCTGCACTTTGTTTAGATTTGGAACCATCACACTTTAATGTCCACATGCCATCCCTATTCTTTTGATGTTTTGCTTTAGCATGTTTTACCTTTTCTATCACCTGTGTAGTTCTATTTTGTTTATTCAATGGCAATTCATTTTGACTTGCTTGTACACTGATCTCTTCATTTTGTAACTCAGAATGACAAACACCTTTACCTTTTGCCTCTTTTCTTAAATCTGGAGTTAATCCATCTATGTTGTTCTAAAAATAACTCTCTGGTTGATTAACCTTTCCTTCTTGGGATTCCCTCCCCTTTGTGCATTTTATGTACTGATATTCAACAATATCCTTGCACATTCCACAATTCTCTTTAGAATGTGGCTTATCATGAACTCTACACTTACTTTTGTATAACTTGCATTGAACTGGAATGTTTTGTTCTATGCACTTTTCCATTTCTTGTCCGATGACCTGACTAAAATTATTCAATGCATTATTGTCTTCATCAAAATAATTTCCATCAGACTCTATAAATAATTTTGTCTCCTTATTGACAGACTTTTCTCCAAAATTCAGCATTAAGATTTCCTCAATCTATACCCCTTTGTTAGTAACCCTGTAAACACCAGGCTCAATGGAAGCATACAATATTTCGTTTTTTCTATTGTACTCTATGATCATATGTTTCATCCTGGGTTTAGCTTCTATTCTAATCTAATTTGGCACACCTCTCCGAGGCAACCACATATGTGAGAAATCGGTGCCCATATATCCATTCAAAGTCTTTGACCAGTCTCTACTCAATAGCATCCCATAATTTACAAGTATATCTGCTACTTGGATGTCAATGAACTGACTTACCCTGGGGTCTGAAGCTAACTGCATCTGCATATGTATTAATTCTCTAGTTACATTAACTTTAGTTTTGTCCAACTGTGTAACAACTTTGGCAGATTTAGCAGGGGTCAACCCTAAAGTCTTACATATCCCTAAGTGCATTACATTGGCTGATGCACCTGAATCTACCATACAATTGTGTATGTTCTTTCCACATAGTCTAATGGTTAGCAAGAAAGGAGGAGCATCCTTTTTATCTGCATACATTACAACATTGGTGTTGGATGGCTGCTCAGCTTTCTTACCTTTTTCTTTGGACTGTGTATCCTTACTAGGAACATTTACCTTAGTAGAAACCTCACCTATAACAAATGCATCCAAGGATTTAATAAAAGCATTTCTAACCCCTGGAGTTTTCAACAATTCAAATAAAGGTATACTGACCTTAATTTTCTTTATTTCCTCTGACAAATAACTCATCAGTCTCATTGTCTCTACATTCTCTGTTTTACTCATTTGAACCTTATGTTTTACTACTCCATTATTTGCATTATGATTGGCTTTCAGTAGAGCAAGGTTATTGCTAGCATTCTGGTCTGGAGGTGTATTGAAATTATTAGGAGTGGAAGTGGTGAAAGGACCTCCTGGCCTAGGGTTATTTCTTAGGTTGTAAGTATGATTCTTACTTGACTATTGGAAGGCCTGCACCTCCTTTGTCTCATACAACACCTCATTTTCAGTTTCAAATGAAAACTAAAAAGCATTTAGTACTAAGGTTGTCTCAGGATATAAATTTTCACAAAAATATGGCTCGTCCTCTAACAATTGGTCATCTTCCTCTTCTCTAAAGGTGAAAGTTTCTAAGACTAGAGTAGTATCATACCCTGAGGGTACTATCTCATTACCTTTGGGAACTAAGAACTCAGAAGTAGGAGCCTATACATCCACATTAAAAATACTTGTTGCTAGATGAAACTAAGGACAGTCTAATTCAGCATGAGCACTAGTATTATGGATCCTACACCAATTCTTCAATGCTACATTGGCCATTTGAATCCTAGTTGTTTGCTTCGTATCCTGGTTATCTACATTATCAAATGGAGAAGCTAGAGTGCCATTATTAGGCCCTGTGTTCCATGTTTTGGGTGGCCTAGGCTGATTTTGATTCCTGTTATTGTTATTCTAGGCAGTGTTATCTATAGTTGGTCCTCTATTTTGCATCTATTGCCCCTGATGATGACTCTGATGTTGACTGTGATTTTGACCCTGATTAAAACCTTGACCCTAGTTATAACTCTGATTCTAATTTTGGTTATGGTTCAGGTTGTAATTTTGGTTCTGACTCTGATTATAGTTCTGAATATATCCCTGGTTATTTCTACCGTAGAAGTTTTCATTTCTCAATTGTGTCATCTCAGTGGTCAATCTTCTCAGATGTGTAGTGATTTCTTTGATATCCTCCCTTTCCTCTTGTACTTTTGCTATAAATGATTCTTGAGGTGGTTGGAAGAAGGATTGGCCATTATTCTAATTCAGATTGGTAGTATTACTAGTGTAAGGTACTATAGCCTGAATTGGGGCTGGATTATACACAGGTGTGTATGTAGGGACTGGATTTAGCATTGGAGCATTCTGTAAAGGAACTCCATTCCAAGGTTGTACCTAATTTTGCATTCCAGGATTTCCTCCATTGCTAAATGGATTATAGGTTATCTGTCTCATTTCCTGATTTACAGAAGCTGCCTCTTTATAGGCTTTGGATACATTATCTATGTTAGGCTTTCTCTTGACAAACATGATAGTTAATGGATCTAAAGCAACATAATACATAGCTAACAATGTATTAGGAGCTACTGTGTATGGTGCTACCAACCTAGAATAAGCCTTTTGAAATGTATCATGAAATTATCAATTAATTCCCCTTCACCTCTTTTGATTGTAGCCAGTTTATGATATAAGATAGAAGGATCTACTGGTCCCCTAAATCTAGATAGAAATGCTTCTTCCATAAGTGTCCAAGAAGAAATGTAGCCATTAGGAAAATTCACATACCAGTTAGATGCTTGTTCATTGAAAGTGTAAGGGAATAATCTACACATGATGTCTTCATGTTCCAATCTGGTTCTAAAGCATGCCTCCTTAAATATCCTAATATGATCCTCTAGATCCTGATGTAACTGGTATTTAGGACATATTGTCTCAGGGTTCTTTGGCATCTCATGATAATCCACAAAATATATGGGAGAGTTGACATTGAAATAAGCCATTGCAGGTACCTATGCTTGACCTGGACCTACAGGAATACCTGGATTTATACGTGGACTTGGATTTCTGGGAGGACTGGGGCCTCTGGGAGGACTAGGACCTCTAGGAGGACCTAAACCAAGATTCAAGAATCTATATGAAGAATTGTCAGGACTTACAATATTGTGGATGTTAAAAGGTGATCCAGGAGGCATTCCAGATGAACTTCGTGTATGTGATATTTTAGGATTCCACACTAAAGGACTTTTACTCGGTCTCCTATCAGGTAATTGTACAAATATGTCCTCTGAATTAGATCTAGACCTAGTCACTCTACTGCTATTATGATCTAGCTTTACTTAAATTCAACCTTAACTCTAATCAGGCCCTCCTTCTAGCGCCAAAAACTATTGATGATTGGTTTTACACATTCATAACAAAAGTTAAAATTCATAAAAATGAACCTAACTATCTTGAAAGATATGGAGAAATCAATTAAGATTACTCAATCCTAAGTTTCCATAGGGTTAGGTCTTGACCTGTTGGACAGTTCAGTAGGTTACTACATGAAGCTGTAATATGCAAGGGGCCTTACGTAATTTAAGGTGATTGCTGACTTACTAGACTCTATTTATGCAAATTGCTACAAATATCCATAAATTATCTACTCCTTTGCATAAATCTGTTACTGTATATAAAAGATTTAAATGATTTATGTTAAAACATGCTTTTCCTTTCAAATATGTATAAAGATTTCCAAATATCAACTCAATTGGTTTCAATTCCTTCAAGTTTTAGACAATCTCCTTTAGATTTCTGTGTTTCAGCTAATTATTTGAAAGTTTGGGAAAAGTTAAAGAAAACTCAAATTCAACATCACTTGCTACAGGACCTAAATGCTCTGTTATGCACATGGTAAAGATTATAGAAAATTCAATTAAATCAGTAGACTAAATTGTTAAATGCAAATGCCTTAAACATTTTCACAAACATGCATTCAAGATTGCAAGCTTTAAGAGAAACTGTTTCAAATATAACGAAGAGCCGGAAGACACTCAGAAAATAGACGCAGACTTCCAGAATCACTTATATTCAAAACACAAAGCCATATATGGTTTACAATGTAAGAATGACTCTTAGCTTCATTAATCAAATTCACAAAATCTTACAATGCTTTACAGATACAGTAAGAAAGCTAGACATTTCCACGCATTCCTTAATGTAGACACAAGCGACCTCCTTTAAACTAAAATACTTCTTCTATTCAAAGTTTCAGACAAATTACAATTGCTATACTATTTTCTATAAATCCCTATGTAAGTAATATACAAATAGCAATGTCCTTTATATAGAATTTGAACTTTCAAATTGCTATGGCTACAACTTTCATCTATGGCTGAGCTTTCTCCATTCTTGATCAATGGTGCATCTTTGTCTCATAACCGTCTGCCCAAAATATCTATTTGGCATCTTTTCTTGCGCACAAAGGATGCTGTTGGAATCTTTACAAAATAAGATTCCCCTTTCTCTTCGTTGACTCTTTCCCGCCAAGGCTCTTTATTTGACCCTTTTTCAAAAGCTTTACACTTGCTTTTCACTTTTTCAAATATTTTCTGTAATTGCCAATTACTCCTTCCAGAAAGGTACGGTCCCGTTCTAGACTCTTTGTCAAAATATACTATTGCATCACAACTCCCTCCTTCAAATTCTTTTCTTTAATCTTTGAGCCTTCTCTTTTCTTCTGATATTTCTTCATTTTAACCTTTTCCTCCATTATAGTATCAATCATTTGCTTGCTCAGGTTGGCATCAGGATTTTCTATGTAGGGTGCAAATATGGCATTCAACTCTATCAATGCCCTCTCTAAGTTATACACTGGCACCTCCATACATTCATGTTGTAGTAATCTCTCTATTATTCTCTTATGTATCTTGATCATTTCATCTGTCTTTTCTTCTAAACTCTGTATGACTGCTGCACATTTAATGAGTTTATTTTCCTCAAACTTGAGCTCTAATATTATTTGTGGCACTTGATTTGCCAATGTGACAGTAAGTGCTCCTTCATTAATCAGTTCTTCTGCTCTTTCTTCCACTTTTGTCAACTGTTCAATTTCAGACCTGCATTCTTCTTTTCTATTATGGCATTTATGTGTAAGCATCAGACATTTATTCTTTTCTTCTGCACTTACTTTCCAACTTCTTATAGCTTGCCTTATTGTTTGTTCCCCTTCTTGCATGAAATCACTAAACCATTCATTAAAGATATTAGCCTTTAACCTTTTATTTTTCATGTCTTGTATTTCTTCCTTTGACACCACCACTATGTTATCAGGCAGTTCTAGTACTGTAGCACTAGGATCAAATATCCCTTTAATAAATGGTTGGAGTTGGACAATGTGTCCTTTTAAATTATCATGTTTATCCTTATCTTTCTTTAGCATCTCTGCTGTCACTTGGTGCATATCTTCCCATTTAGCAATGTGATGTTCTCTTGTAGAGTGCCCAAGGTCAAGATTTAATATCTTGTACTCCTCCAATGTAGTCTCACCTTTTGCCTTTTCTTTCTGTGGTATAGCTAGTTTTAATGTTGTAGATCCACTTGGACCTCTTTGAATAGCAGACATGGTTCTAGCTTTCCTCTTCTCTTTGCTTGGAGTAGTCTTATCTCCTAGCAGACTTTTTATATCAATAGGTACTACTTGTACCTCTTTCCTCTCCTTTCTTATTTCTTTTTCTAACCATGCAGGAACCTCTTTTGTACCTTCTACAACCTTATCTTCATCAATCACCTCTTCATGAGGTTTCTTTGTTTCAACTTATTCCTGTTGTTGTTGTTGTTCTTGTTGGTGCTCTTTTTGTTCTTCTTCTTGCTGTTGTGGTTCTTGCTCTTTGGGATTATTCAGCTATTCTTTTGATTCCACCTCTTCTTCTTCTTCTTCTTCTTTTTCAGTATCTCCTTCAGCATCACTCTCCTTTTCATGATCTTCTCCTTCTGATGATCCTTTCTCTTGATCATCTTCTGCCTATTTATCAGGTTCATTCTCATCTGTCTTTTTTGTTTCTTCTCTATTTTTAGGCCTTTCTATTTCATCTTGTGTTTTGCTTATTCCCTCTATTTGTACCTGCTCTATATGTATAGGGGAATCCTCCTTTGTGCTATCTTCCTTTTCTTCTTTTCCTTGATCTTGTACATCCTCTGTATTTTTCTCTTCCTCCCCTGGTTCCCCATACATGTTCAACATATTCAAGGCATCTATTTCTGATGTATCTTCTTTTTTTTCTCCTTCTACTGAAGTATGCCTTTCTGTAGCTGTCTCTTCAGATGTAACTTCTTTATCAACTTCCTCAATTTTATGTGCCTCCTCTTGCACATCCTTAATAATTTCAGGTGGCACCAAGGTATCGAATGGATCCACTGATCTTGTTTCTTCTTGTACTTGTTCTTCTTCATGTTTTGTGTTGTGCTCCATTTCCACTTCAACTTGAGTGCTTGGATCATCTTCTCCACTCAGGAAATCACTTTAATCCTCTTCTATGTCAATTGTCTTTCCTTCATACATTGTTTCTTCCTCACTATCACTGCTCTCGATATGCACAATTTCTATAGTAGTTTGCTTGGCTTTATAGGTTCTTGACTCTTGTAGCTTTTCTCCAGCCAACTTTGCTTTTACCTATCTAAATGCTTGTCCTGGTTCCAAAGATGTGGAGGCACTAGCTATATTTTTTAGCTTTTCACCTACTTCCTGCGCTCCAATCACATCAACTAGTTTAGAAGTTTCCCCTTTTGATAAACTTATGGGAATTGCCCTTCTTACTGTTTGTCTTGCTACTTCTTTTGCAGCTTGTGCTTCCTCTACACTTACTTCATGGCTTATAGACTTTGCATCAACAAAGTATCAGATGCCACCACTATTGTTATGCCTAAGGCATATGGATCCATTAATGTGGCATTTGTGTCCTTTTCCACAATTTTAGCTTCCACAATTTTTCTCTTCTTTTCATAAAAACACCTGCAAATCTTCACTGGGGTCTACTTTTCTTTTCCTTCCCTTCTTGGAATATGTGACTTCCTTTCCTTCAACTTTTAGCTCTTCAATTTTGTCTTTCAGCAATGTTTTTGAAAACAATATTACAAGTTTAGATAATACATCCAATGATGTATTCCAAGGCTTTGACCAATAGGCTCTGTAATAGGAGCCAACCTTGCTTCTGCATAACTCTGATGTAATAATTGATCATCCTCCTGAACCTCTAGAGGAACATATATATTACCAATAGATTTCATTTGTTCAACAGTTAATCTTTTGTGAGCTCTTTTCCTCACCTCCCTGTCGTTTTGGCAATCAGCCCAGAAATCTTCAATGTGTACTTGATGCTTGTACTTTTTATCTACAAAGTTTTGAATTCTATGAAAAGGATCAAACTTTCTGACTAGATCAAATTCCTCAAATCCATAAAACCTCAACTCCTGCTCTGAATATGTTGCAACCTCTTCACTGTAATATGAATACCTGCCAATAGCCCAAGGCAATCTCACATTTCCCCTATTATTAAATTTCCTTTTGTACATCTTGAAAACATTCAAGTTTTGTCTTGAAAACTCCAAAACAATTAGCTTATCAGATGGATATCTGGGCAGCATAAATGGTTTCCCTTCAAAGCCCTCAGTCCTTTTATAAGTAAAGTGTTAAAACTGTATGAACCAAGAACTGTGCAATCCAATTGCATTTTCTGCATCCTTAGATAACCTCTTGTCAGGTTCTTCTCTCAATATTCTTACCAGGTATGTATAAAAAACATCATTGACCAAAGCAAAAATTTTCAAAGCATTTTCCTCCTGTAGAAGAGGGTAATGTTCATATACTAATTTCTGGTCTGGACCATTCCCTAAGGCACCTACCCTTTCTATTCCATGAATGTGAGGTCTAATTTTCAAAGCACACGAGTATAGCACATAAGAAGACATATAGAATGGAAACATCTTCTATTGTCTCTGCATAGATTGCCTCCAAATAGATGTGCTAATGGCCTTGGCCCAATGTATTTGTCCCTGATCCTTTTCTCCTTTTCCTATGAATTCTATGACAGTGAACATCTAAGGTTCACATTTAGTGCCATCCCTTAATCCAACTAATATGCTTAGCATAGTGATCATCAAATGGATCTCCTCCTTCAAATGTATCCTCATCAGATTCTTAGGTATCCTGGCTATAGCCTTGGGTTTATTTTCTGGGTTGTACCAGTTACAGAATATTTTACCCTTACATTCTCCTTCATTTGTATAGAAATTCTCATTATATCGATCAATTTCAATATCCTTCATTTTTTCCTTAATCTCTAAACCAAATGTTTTTGCAATCCCCTCCAGAGTTAGATCAACAATTAGTCTGTTATGTAACATTATCTTTCTTGTAGTAGGGTCATACAAAATTATATAGTCCAAACATAACTCTCTAGCCTCCATTGCTAGAGGAAATCCTGTAGCTTTGTATATTCTGCTATCCCAAATACATTTCATATCCGGCGAGGCATCCGTAGCAGTGATTTTATTTAATACATCTTCTACATCATAATTGCCTATGTTTGTATCCGTGCCTACCCCACCTATGGTTATCAAGGACAGACAACCTCTATGTAGCGGCAACACTTCTTTCTCTATCTCCTTCTAAGGTTTTCTTTTTTTTACATCTTCCCTTGTATCTTTCTTCAGTTTACAGGCCATCCTGTAGAAGCATACATCTTTTAACTTCTCATTTTACTTCATGTTTTAGGGTTTTTACTGCGAATACCTACTTTTACCATTTACCCTAGCTAGTTTGTCTTTTCTGTCTTTTACCCTTTGAATTTATTAAGTTCTACTCAGCTAATTAACAATTAAAACAGTAATTTGACCAATGCTTATGTTTTGCAATGAAATTATTGAAATTAACAGTTCCTTTAAAAATAAAAAATAAACAACATTTTGGGTAAATACCTATTTTTAGTGACCATTTACCGGTTGACTTACTTTTACTATCCAACTACTGTAACTCTTTCGCCTCTAGTAAATTCTACTTATTGATTGCTACAGTTCTCTTTTCTACAAGTTTTACTCTTAACAATATATCTTAAAAGAAAAATAACATTAAAATTGTTCTAACCCTCATTAAATTTCCTTTTGTTTGAGTGTTAAATTTGCATTAATTACAGCAATTAATGCACTACGTCCTTCATCTTTCATTACAATGTTTATGTTTTTCAAAAAAAAATTCCCGTTAGTTTATTTCAACATGCATACTTTTCCTTTGTACATTTCTTTGTATGTTTCTTTTGTATATTTTCATTGTATCTCTAAACATACAATCATTTTATGCATATAACTAACACTTTTACCCTTTTTGCTTTTCCGTACACATTTGTACCTTCAGTTTTGTATATCTCACTTGTACATTATGTTGTATAAATGTACATACAAACACCATATACATTCATTTCCTTACCCTTTTCTTTCCGTGATGCCTTCGTTTCTTTGTATCTCGGCATTGTATATCGTAAACATACAAACATTGAAACACAAAGAATTTACCATTTTTAACTTCTGTGACAAATCCGCTTTGTACCTCTACCTTGCATCTTTTAAATGTACAACTACTTGTATATCGCAAAATATACATGGTTATTATACAAGCAATAATGTACATACAGTGGGGTCCACCCTACCTCTCCATATTGCCTTTCTGCAATGCTTTTGTTTTTTTATTGAACTTTCAGACCTCAAACTGTTATAAATCGTATTGTATTTACCTTCGCATTAGCAATGTATATAAAACTTTGTATATTTCACCCTGTACATTCTGAAACATACAAAGACAAAAACATACAACAGTTTAATGTTATTCTATAATGATTTTGGTTCTGGTTTCTATAAAGTGCAATGTATATCGGCGTTGTATATAAGAAATATACAAGACACAATGTACATCGACTTAATTACCTTTGATAACTCTTCGGTTCTGCTTTGTATATAAACATAATGTATAACTGAACATACATATACAAAGTGCAAAATATACAACTTTTCCAGTTTTAATATCTTTTCAATTCTGCATTGTGTATAAGTTGTATATTTTGTTTGTATGTCTTCCATTTGCCAAATATTCAAACCAAAATATACATAACGGACTTCAACGTTTATTCATTCCAATTTTGACAATTTTTGGGCCCAACTTGTATATAAAGATAAAGTGATTAGCAACAAATGTATACAAGCATAACAACATACAAAATTTGATAACCTCATTTTTGCAACTAACAAAAAAGCATGATATACAAACACATTTGTATATGAAATGACACTTGTATATACAAACAGCTTTGTATATACAAACCACAAACCTTTGATTACATTTAGCAAAATGCTTATAACTTACAAAATACAGGGAATTTTGAGATGGTTCAAAAACAACCCCTGTTCATTTCTGACAAGGAATTCGCCTATACTCTGCAGTGGTACTCAATGTGATTTTTTCATTATTTTCACTCAGGTTTGTATTTCAGTTACCCTTTTTCCCTTTACCACCAAGCAAACCCACACACAAAAGCGACAAAAGCTAGCTACAACAGGGGTCCTCATTTTACTAAGAAGTAAAATGGGGCGTGTTGTGAGCATCACAACAATACCTTGTAAGAAGACAACTGATGAAGTGCATGTAGCTGACCTATTTTTCAAGGAGATTATGAGATTACATGGATTACCTAAGAGCATAATTTTAGACAAAGACACCAGATTTCTAGGATGCTTTTGGAATCTAGAATTTGGAATAAGATGAAGACAAATTTGAAGTTCAGTTCAACATTTCATCCACACACTGATGGACAGACAGAGGTAGTGAATAGGAGTTTGGGAAACTTGTTGAGATGCTTGGTTGGAAAGAAGGCGAGAACTTGGGACTTGATTCTTTCACAAGTAGCATTTGCATACACTAATTCAGTGAATAGGAGTACCAAAAGAACACCTTTTGAGATTGTTACCAGAGTAAACCCTAGAGGAGTTGCAGATTTGAGAGATATTAGCATGGAGGAAAAGTGAAGTGTAAAAGCATAAGAATTTGTAGGACACATGGAGACAATGCATAATCAGGTGAAGAAGTATTTGGAAAAGATAAATAATAAGTACAAGGAGCAAGCAGATAGGAAGAGAAGACATACAGAGTTTGTATTTGGAGATGAAGTGATGGTATACTTGAGAAAAGAAAATTTCCAATTGGGACTTATAACAAGTTGAAGATGAAGAAGTGTGGACAATCTAGGATACACAAAAAATTTGATTCAGGAAATGCATATGAAGTAGAGTTACCAGACACATTGGGCATATCACCTATTTTCAACATTGCAGACCTATATCAGTATCATGAAGCAGATATCATTGACAACATAGAAGGAGACTTGAAGAAGCAGTTACCAAAACAAGCACTAGAGTAGATTGAAGAAATTTTGGATAGCAGAGTTGGACACAACACCAGAGGGAGACAATACAAAGAATATCTCATGAAGTGGAAAGGTAGACCAGGAGAAGATTCATCATGGATTTCTTAGGCCTAGGTTGACCATCTTGGTTTTCCTCTAGCCCTAGCAAAGTGAGGGACTCACTTTCTTAATAACCTGATATGTCTAATGTAGGAGCATCCCTAGTTCAAGAGAAATCTTGCATCAACCAAAAATATTTGCATTTAATTTTGTTTCTTTTCATTTCCTAGTTTAGTTCAAGCAGCTCAGTTAGTAGTAGTTTCTATATTTTGGTCCACATTCTACCGCAGTTGCATTCCAGATCTTATAGAGCTAGACTTAGCATTTAGACACATTCTTGCACATCATATCCAAACTTCAGAGCATTTGGATCAAGTACCGATAAGATATTGCTATCAGAAGATTAACTATTTTTTTCAAAATAGAGCATCCTGATAGTCTCAGATAATTAGCTAAAGGAGAAGACTTATGGAGCATTTTACAACTTGCGAAGCCAAATTACACATCATTCAATGTTCTTTGCATTCGTGGCTGACCTTCCTTGATATCTGCACATCATTCCATTCATTTGTGGAGTTCTTCATGTTTAGGTCTAACCTATCTGTGTACACACATTACATCTCTTCATCAAAGATTGTAATCTTCCTTGGTTGACACGAAGGAATCTTATGTCATGGAGATGATATATATTGATTTACTAGATGCCTAGGAAAGTAGAATTCAATAGCGAAATCCATAGAGATAGTTGATAGTGTGAATGCACCCAAGAGGAGATTCACACCCTTGGTTGAACCTATCAAGGATGTTTTGAGAAATTGCATCTTGAGGCAGATCTAATCATGTTGCCACCCATTCACCCCTATGATGAGAACTAATTTAAACCCTCTTGGTTTATGAAAATTCCTATTGTGAATACCATCATGTGAAAGGGCATAAAACATCTAACTATATGAGGTTAAAACATTGCATCCAAGATCTTGTAGATAGAGGTGATATAACCATTAATGAACCTCCTAAGAAATCACCTAATGCCAATTTGGGAGCATACAAGGATCCACTTCCAGATCACAACAAGGAAAAATCCTCTTCCTTGAATCAATCCTACAACGTTATGCCACCTCCCTCTTCTTTCAACTTCGTTGTGGGTTGAATAGAAGATTATTCCAAATATGTCAATATCATCACCATTAGAACAAAGACACCCCATTGTGCTATTACCACTCATTATAGATGCATCTCCATATGTGGAACCCCCACCAATGATCAACCTTCTACATCCACACCTACCAATCCTCCATCCACTCATAAGTATAACCTCCTTGATCACCTCAGAAAGACCCTCGCTCAAATTTCCATCCTTGAGTTTCTTTGTACATCTCCCCTCCATAAAGATGTCCTTGAAAAATCCTTGATGGAAACCCAAGTCCCTACCAATTTGAATGTTGATCAATTCCAAGCCATGGTGGGACACATCACCTCATCTCATCATCTCACCTTCTCTAAGAAAGACCTACACACCTCTAATGCCTCACATAATACAACCCTTCACATTGAAGCCCTAATCCACAAACAAACCATCAAATGAGTCTTAACAGATGGTGGCTCTGACCTAAATCTTTGCACTCTAAAACTATTAAAACACTTGGGATACTCCGATGTGGTTGTGGATTCTAGTGAGTGTATAACCATCAAAGGATATGATGATACTGAAAGATTGTTCAAAGGCACCATTAGACTTCCCATTCAAGTGGGATAAAAGATTTTAGAAACCAAATGTCAAGTTCTTGATCTTGACCTCACATAAAACATTCTCCTTGGCCGACCATGGACCCATACCATGCAAGCCATTCCATCCACTTTTCATCAATGCCTAACATTCCCATATAATGGTACGAAAGTCACTATCTATGCCAATCCCCATCCTTTCCAATACTATAGCTTTTTGGAAGGACATGACCAAACTTTTTATCCTTACAACACCAAAGAATCCACTGCTAACACCAATCCAAAATCTTCCATCTCATACATTGATCCTTCCAAAATTGCATCCACATCACAAAACTCCACCCATCCTGAGGTAAAGATCAATATAAGTGACATGTGATGTGGATAATATGATCTACATAGTACATTATGCTTAGGCTTACTCCCACCTTCCCCTAAGATATTTGGTGCTCCTAAGGATGATGAAGGTTCCATGGTAATCATCAAATGCAAACCATCTCCCATATTCAAGAACAAACACTTCATGGAACAAGATGTCCCCAAAGACATATCCTCTTGGTTATAATAAGATGAAGATGAACAACAAGAATATCCTATCTTCCCAATCGAGATCTATGGAAAGGGTCTTGAGATTGTCAAATACATGGGTTACAAAGGACAAGGTAGAGCGGGCCTTCATGAACAAGGAATTATTGAACCTATTGAAGCAACAAGGAATCCTTACCACTGTGGGCTAGGATACAAAAAACAAGAGTCTACCCCCACTAAACTTGGGTGTATCTTGAGTGGGGATGCTAGGTCTTGTTGATGATGATTGTTAGTCATATACAAACATAGAATAAAAGTTACACAACAACCTTTACTCATCTTGAAAGATACGATGAATTCAGAGAATTCATGATCCCAACTCTCCGTTGATTAGGTCTTAATCTACTGACGTTACTCAGTGGTTGATGTGTGTTGCTGTTTTCCATTCAGGGGCCTTACGTATTTCTGCAAAGTTCATCATTGTTCCTCCAAATATCCTGCTCTATATGTCTGCTCTGCATAAATCTCCAATAATTCTACCTCTGCACTGTGAATTTAGTCAAATAATGTGCCTACAGGCTGATATTTGCATGATTTCTACCATTATTTGCAATTCTTTGCATGATATTTTCAATACTGCATGCATTTAACTCAAATATGCTAATGATTTTCAGTTACCTACGGGATTTCAGCATATTTCTCTATTTCTGCTTATTATTTATCATGACTTGCAGTTATGGTGATGAATTTATGAAATTAAAAAAAGGAAAAGGGTTAAAGAATAAGATTCCCAAAACTACTTGACTAAGATCACTGATCCACATACAAGCTCCCATACATGCAATGAAAAGAAGGAAACTAGAATCATACTTCACCAGGACATTCCACAAATCCGCATGATCCAGTGCAAATCTTCAAAGGAAAAGTTGATAACAACATGTAATGAAATGAAAGCACTTCCAGTTGAACACTGCATTCACCAGTACATATCCAGAAATCAACAGGAAGATTACGTAAAATTTACAATCAGGATGTAATCTGAAACTTCATATCCATTCAGTATGCTCAAGAACAGGTACATTTACAGTGATCTGAAGAAAGAACCTTGACATTTCAACAATTCTATCCTCATTAGTCTCAGTAATCCGATCTCCTAATTGATTCTACCGTAATTGGCCTTAATGTGCCAGATGTGTCTGTGTATCTCTTTCTCTTCTTTCTAATGTATTATTAGCCTTATTGCCAGATATATCTATCTATCTCCTCTTTTATTTTTGACAAGCTCTGGCTCTTATATAGAGCAAATGCCAGAAAACAGTTACAATGATCCAAGGATCATGATCTTCTCATAACAATCAACGGTCCAGATGAAAAGCACATGCTTTACCAGTTGGCAAATGTATAGCTGGCACAAAATATTCCAGCATCTTTGATTCGATTCGGTCTCCAGCTGGCAAACAGCATATTTGACAATATCCTCCTCATTTCTGGTTCATGTTGCCTCCATGTGCAACTTTGTAATTATCAGCTTCAAACAGCTCCGGGACTTCCTGCAATAAACAGACAAACATTAAGTTCATCATCATGTGGATAAACAACAGGAATTTAAACGTTTTATTAAACAGGCCTCAAAATGTGCAGCTACAGGCAATCGGGCTTCAAATCAGTGAAAATTATGCACTAAATGCCTAAACAGCGTTAAAAAACACTCGGGTCAACCATTGTTGACTAGAAAAAATACACTCGGGCCTTCAAATTTCCATCGCTCTGTTTTCCCGCCCATTTCCTTGTATATCGGGTTCAAAATAGTGCATATACATCGCAAAATATACAAAAGAAAAAACTACCTTTAACTTTCCTTCGAATCCAGCTCTGTATATGATGCATGTATGTATCGGCGTGACTACACACTGTCGGAATGACAATTTTACATTAGGCCGACGGTTAAACTTATACCGACGCCAAAAATCATGATGATGTCCTTCCATCGGGAAGACATGTTCTATCGGCATGATAACTCAAGATAAGGCCAACAGCAAGACTTAAAACTTTCGTCTGCATGATATTTTGGAAATATGATGCTCCCCCTTCTCGAATGTCCTGATGACGTCACCGTCACGTTTCGCTTCTATATATTGGGGAAAAGAATGACATCATCATCATCATCATGTCGAAGGAAAATAGGAGGATATGAAATATGATCCTGCTGCTGAGGAATGGAATATGATGGTGACATCATCATCATATCTGGGATTCATTAAAATGCAAAAGATGACGTCACCATCATGTTTAGTTAAGATCAGGGGATAAATGTAATATCGGGTCACCTAAGGAAGATGATCAGGTGGTGAATGTAATATGACCCCTTTGCGGCCAAGGTAACCCTCTCGAAAGATCAGGATGATGATGATCATCAGGATATCCGGGGCTTTTGTTTAAACTTAGAACATGACATCATCGTCATATTCGCGAACTGGATCATGTTTTGGAAAATATCCTGCCGAAGGGAAATGTGATGATGATGTCCTCCTAATATTTGCTTCTTTGTTTATCAGATTGGGATGACGTCATCAGGATATTTGCAAAAGGTCATATTTCTCGGCAGGAGGACATTACGAAATATCGGGTAGACAAACAAGATCATGATGATCTTGACAACATGACTAAGGATAAAAATATGATGATCCTCCTCATCGAATATCATGATGACGTCACCATCATTTTCATCTTCGAAGCATGAGGATGAGTTGAGGTCATCATCAGGTTAACGCTAGGGTGATATTTAAAATATGATCATGCTGCTGAGAGTATCACCCCCCTAAAAGATAGGGTGATCATCATGATCATGCAAAAGGAGATCAGGAGGATATGATGATGTCATCATCATATTAGCGAATATCAGCAAATATGACCCTCCCTTGAAAGATCAGGATGATGACCCTCCGATAGGATTTTGACATGCGCATGCAAATATGCAGATAGTGGATTTTCTAAGTAGGGTGATATTATAATATCATGATGGTCGTTGTTATGAAATATAACCCTCCTAAAATCATGTTTGACCAGACCTTTGACCTATCATAACTCCCTCATATGGACGAATTTTAGGGTGATGTAAAAGGCAAACCTGCCTAGAATTTCAAGCTCTTTCTAAATATGAGGTCATAGAAACAAAATATGAACTTTGACAAAATGACCTCATGATGATGACCAACCTCATCGAATATCATGATGATGATGCACCTGACTCATTTTTACCAAACCGCCAGAAAGCAGACAACACAAGCCAAGCCAAAAAGTTGGGTCCCTGTTTTGCCAAGTTAAAATGGGGCGTGTTGTGTAACCACACAACAACTTGCCACCAAAGAAAACAACAAAATTCAAATAATTCAAAAGGTGAGGATAAATTAAAACATAAATTTCCAACTCCTATTAAGCATGAGCATCCTAATCCTTTCTAACTGGTATCATGTTCATCAATGTAACAGTGAATTGATAAGGGATCAATTGTGTGCATGTGATTCATATACTTATCTTGAAAGTGAGTTGAATAAGTCAGTGACTGGTGTTAAGCTACATAGTTTGGTTCATCCCTCATAGCCAACCGGATAGAGCCTTGCTGCCAGCAGGCATCCATAGCCCCGACAAGGTTATCGTTGCAATTCCCCTAAGTAGAGCCCCACTGCCAGCAAGCGTCTATAGATCCGGTAGAGTTACTTAGATGACTTAATCTGGATTTCAGAAAATCCATTTTATTATTTTATTTATTTTATATTTTGAATTTAATTCTTAAGATATAACAGTTGTAGCCCCATGATACAAGGAATGGTCACTTGTTGAAATTAAGTTGAGAATTGCAATGGTAGCAAGGGCAACCTTTAGATTTTTCACTTAACCCCTACACTGATATGTTCAATAAACCCAAGGCTGTTAGGTGTGTCATTGTGAGGATCACCTTGACTCAAGAAAAGTAGTACTGATGAATATGATACCACAGACCTGATCAAGAATACCTATACTGATATGAATTACAACCTATGTAAAAACTTATATTCAACTTTTGAATTCTAACAATTTATGCAGTGTTCTTAAGTCATAAGGTGCACCAGTTTTGCCCAACCAAAACAAAGACTCAACAACACAAAGCAAAAAGCAACCTGTACAAACAGCTAACCTACGAAAGGAAACAAAAGAAACAGAACAAGAAAGCAAAACAAGCAAACTGTACAAACAACTAACCTACAAAATTATATACAAACCACTACTAGGCAAACAAAAACCAGCAAACGACCCAAAGACACCTGTATTTGCATACTTCTTTTGATTGTGCAGGAGCATTAGGGTATTAGTTATGGTTCTCAACCTAGCAAATTTATCTTTATATTCTAAAAAATATTCTGATATTCTAAATTCATTGTATTCAACAAAATAACTCTTGATGATCAGCAACTGAGGCAGCTCATCATGTTCATGATTAATCCATATGCATGTCTTATCTCCTGAATTTCCATAATCAAAATAGTATTCAACATCATTTACTATGGAAAGGAGAAATACAACCTGGTGTATTTCTAATTTTGTTGGACATGCTTCTTCATTGGCAGTTGGTCTTCCATTTGTCATTATATTTTCACTGCTTGGCTCAGTGTCTGGTCTCTCTTCAAATTGAAGGATGTATGACTCTTGATGTATTAATTCTCCATCTTTATCCAACTTTATCCCTTCATTCTGGATGTTCAGTTTATCTTCCAGTTCAGGAAACTTCTCAATATTTTCTTCAATTTCCTGCACATCAGCATCTAAATAAGTATCTTTATTATCACAACCTGATATACAGAAATTTATCATTTCTAAATCATTTGACTGTAAAGGAGAAACAACTTTCACTTGATAAGGACACTCCCCTGTTTCATTCTCAAAATATTTCTGGAGTAACGTCTGATTATGCACAACAACTCCAAAGTCTTCTACATCTTCATCTTTCAGGAATTGTTCATTAAATAATTCACATCTTCTATCTATTAGAGGATCTGGTTCCATTAACCTGCAACATTCTTGTATTTGATCATTTAATTCAAAGAAGTCAGGTAATAAATCAGCATTTATTTTCTTTTCTATGACTCCCTGAGTTACCACCATAGGAACTTCATCATCAGGAGTGCATTTAAATTGCTCTACTATCTGTTTACACTTCTCTTTACCATAGAATGACTCCAGGAAAGATGTTTCATCTTCTTTATCAAAAGTATTAGGATCAGAATCAAAAATATTATCCTGATGAGTGGTTTCTTCTCTAAAATTTTCACAAGATTCATACCTGCATACTGACTGGTCCTTACTTGTATTAGGAAGTAGAGAACTCCTATCAATCCCACCATAGAATGAATCCAGGAAAGATGTTTCCTCTTCATTACCTTTTATAACTGATTCAGCTATTGTATTTTCTAGAGTCTTTTTCAACATGACCAAGCAAGGGTAGCAATCTCTCTCTGAATGCTCTTCATCATGTAATCTGCACCAGCTTTCAATCAGAACATCATCAGTGGATAAACCTAATATTTGACTACATTGTATATTTCTGGACAAGTATAATTCAAAATCTTCAGAGCGATCCACTTCAGTGTTTGGACAATTAATAACTTCTGGTGCTGCATCTGCTTGTTGCTCCAGAATTTCCTCATTTTCCTGGCAAATTTCAACCCTGAACACATCTGGAAAGAATATTAGTCCTTTCAAATATAAATCCAACCTTGTAAGGAAAGTTAAACAATTTATTTCGCTGTGTTCCACAGTCTGGTGTATCCTGCAACAGGTGGATAAACCAAAGTTAGACAAACTGTGAGGGTAAAGCTGCCCACTCAAAGTTTCCTGAAATAAAAGAATGTTAACTTGACAATTGCCTTCATATACATCCATCAAAATGAGACTCTATTTTTCAATTTTTTAGTATTTTGAAATTTTAATGAGATCTATCATATCTCAGAATAAAACTTGAAAGTTCAGAAAATCAAACTAATCTTTGATTCTTTGGGCTAGATCTTTGCAAAGGTGCAACCAAAACATCTCAGATAAGAGATATTTGCAGACATTAACCTCAAATAATGAAATATTTATGTAATATTTGTAGAAATCCAGAAATTCACAGCTCAGGCCCTCCTTCTAGCGCCAATTTATGTTGGTCAGAAGCGAGGGGCCTACATAAATTGAATGATGACTGAAGCAGTAGTGTCCTTTCCCGTTCGGCCCTCCTTCTAGCGCCAATTTATGTTGATGATGATTGTTAGTCATATACAAACATAGAATAAAAGTTACACAACAACCTTTACTCATCTTGAAAGATACGATGAATTCAGAGAATTCATGATCCCAAGTCTCCGTTGATTAGGTCTTAATCTACTGACGTTACTCAGTGGTTGATGTGTGTTGCTATTTTCCATTTAGGGGCCTTACGTATTTCTACAAAGTTCATCATTGTTCCTCCAAATATCTTGCTCTATATGTCTGCTCTGCATAAATCTCCAATAATTCTACCTCTGCACTGTGAATTTAGTCAAATAATGTGCCTACAGGCTGATATTTGCATGATTTCTACCATTATTTGCAATTCTTTGCATGATATTTTCAATATTGCATGCATTTAACTCAAATATGCTAATGATTTTCAGTTACCTACGGGATTTCAGCATATTTCTCTATTTCTGCTTATTATTTGTCATCACTTGCAGTTATGGTGATGAATTTATGAAATTAAAAAAAGGAAAAGGGTTAAAGAATGAGATTCCCAAAACTACTTGACTAAGATCACTGATCCACATACAAGCTCCCATACATGCAATGAAAAGAAGGAAACTAGAATCATACTTCACCAAGACATTCCACAAATCCACATGATCCAGTGCAAATCTTCAAAGGAAAATTTGATAACAACATGTAATGAAATGAAAGCGCTTCCAGTTGAACACAGCATTCACCAGTACATATCCAGAAATCAACAGGAAGATTACGTAAAATTTACAATCAGGATGTAATCTGAAACTTCATATCCATTCAGTATGCTCAAGAATAGGTACATTTACAGTGATCTGAAGAAAGAACCTTGACATTTCAACAATTCTATCCTCATTAGTCTCAGTAATCCGATCTCCTAATTGATTCTACCGTAATTGGCCTTAATGTGCCAGATGTGTCTGTGTATCTCTTTCTCTTCTTTCTAATGTATTATTAGCCTTATTGCCAGATATATCTATCTATCTCCTCTTTTATTTTTGACAAGCTCTGGCTCTTATATAGAGCAAATGCCAGAAAATAGTTACAATGATCCAAGGATCATGATCTTCTCATAACAATCAACAGTCCAGATGAAAAGCACATGCTTTGCCAGTTGGCAAATGTATAGCTGGCATAGAATATTCCAGCATCTTTGATTCGATTCGGTCTCCAGCTGGCAAACAGCATATTTGACAATATCCTCCTCATTTCTGGTTCATGTTGCCTCCATGTGCAACTTTGTAATTATCAGCTTCAAACAGCTCCGGGACTTCCTGCAATAAACAGACAAACATTAAGTTCATCATCATGTGGATAAACAACAAGAATTTAAACGTTTTATTAAATAGGCCTCAAAATGTGCAGCTATAGGCAATCGGGCTTCAAATCAGTGAAAATTATGCACTAAATGCCTAAACAGCGTTAAAAAACACTCGAGTCAACCATTGTTGACTAGAAAAAATACACTCGGGCCTTCAAATTTCCATCGCTCTGTTTTCCCGCCCATTTCCTTGTATATCGGGTTCAAAATAGTGCATATACATCGCAAAATATACAAAATAAAAAACTACCTTTAACTTTCCTTCGAATCTGGCTCTGTATATGATGCATGTATGTATCGGCGTGACTACACACTGTCGGAATGACAATTTTACATTAGGCCGACGGTTAAACTTATACCGACGCCAAAAATCATGATGATGTCCTTCCATCGGGAAGACGTGTTCTATCGGCATGATAACTCAAGATAAGGCCGACAGCAAGACTTAAAACTTTCGTCTGCATGATATTTTGGAAATATGATGCTCCCCCTTCTCGAATGTCCTGATGACGTCACCGTCACGTTTCGCTTCTGTATATTGGGGAAAAGAATGACATCATCATCATCATCATGTCGAAGGAAAATAGGAGGATATGAAATATGATCCTGCTGCTGAGGAATGGAATATGATGGTGACGTCATCGTCATATCTGGGCTTCATTAAAATGCAAAAGATGACGTCACCGTCATGTTTAGTTAAGATCAGGGGATAAATGTAATATCGGGTCACCTAAGGAAGATGATCAGGTGGTGAATGTAATATGACCCCTTTGCGGCCAAGGTAACCCTCTCGAAAGATTAGGATGATGATGATCATCAGGATATCCGGGGCTTTTGTTTAAACTTAGAACATGACGTCATCGTCATATTCGTGAACCGGATCATGTTTTGGAAAATATCCTACCGAAGGGAAATGTGATGATGATGTCCTCCTAATATTTGCTTCTTCGTTTATCAGATCAGGATGACGTCATCAGGATATTTGCAAAAGGTCATATTTCTCGGCAGGAGGACATTACAAAATATCGGGTAGACAAACAAGATCATGATGATCTTGACAACATGACTGAGGATAAAAATATGATGATCCTCCTCATCGAATATCATGATGACGTCACCATCATTTTCATCTTTGAAGCATGAGGATGAGTTGAGGTCATCATCAGGTTAACGCTAGGGTGATATTTAAAATATGATCATGCTGCTGAGAGTATCACCCCCCTAAAAGATAGGGTGATCATCATGATCATGCAAAAGGAGATCAGGAGGATATGATGACGTCATCATCATATTAGCGAATATCAGCAAATATGACCCTCCCTTGAAAGATCAGGATGATGACCCTCCGATAGGATTTTGACATGCGCATGCAAATATGTAGCTAGTGGATTTTCTAAGCAAGGTGATATTATAATATTAGCATGATATTATAATATCAGGTGATGTTATAATATCATGATGCTCGTTGTTATGAAATATAACCCTCCTAAAATCATGTTTGACCAGACCTTTGACCTGTCATAACTCCCTCCTATGGACAAATTTTAGGGTGATGTAAAAGGCAAACCTGCCTAGAATTTCAAGCTCTTTCTAAATATGAGGTCATAGAAACAAAATATGAACTTCGACAAACTGACCTCATGATGATGACCAACCTCATCGAATATCATGATGATGATGCACCTGACTCATTTTTACCAAACCGCCAGAAAGCAGACAACACAAGCCAAGCCAAAAAGTTGGGTCCCTGTTTTGCCAAGTTAAAATGGGGTGTGTTGTGTAACCACACAACAGGTCTTTCCCTATGATCGATAACATCCATGAAGAGGACCATCAAGACTCCTTCGCCGATTTTGCCGAGCTTTTTGAATCATCCATATGCACCATCTAGACCCTAATAACCATACCATTAACATCAGATGACTTACCTCTTGTCTACCCCCCACTCATAGATTGCGACCAACAAGGACCTCCCATCCTTGATGTTACACAAAATGATGAAGATATTGCAAATTTCTAGGGGTTAGGGACCATATAGAAGCTAAGAAAAATGAATCCACAAGTGGCACTCCTCATCAAAGGACAACTCAAGAAGCTCCTAGATGTGGGATTCATTTGTCCTATAGACTATCCTGAATGGATATCAAACATTGTAGCCATAGAAAAAGTCACTGGGCGAATTCGTTGTTGCACAGACTTCAGAGATCTTAACAAGGCATGCCGTAAAGATGACATTTTGCTACCCAACATAGATATCATTATTGATCTCACTGTTGGGCATGAAATGTTGACCTTAATTGATGGGTTTTCCAGTTATAAGAAAATCAGGATAGAAGAAGAAGACCAACATAAGACCTATTTCATATGTCCATGGGGAACCTACTATTGGGTTGTGATGCCCTTTGGGTTGAAAAACATAGGAGCCACATATCAGAGAGCCATGATAGTCATCTTCCATGACCGTTTCCATAGCATAATGGAAGATTACCTAGATGATTTGCTGGGAAAATCAAAGACTAGAGAAGATCATTTGAATGTGTTAGCAAAGATCTTTGACAGATTAGAGTAATACAAGGTGTAGCTAAATCCTAAGAAATGTGTCTTTAGAGTCATCTCTGGAAAGGTCCTAGTGTACTTTGTGTCAAGAAGAGGAATAAAAGTTGACCCTACTAAGGTTAAGGCTATAGTGGACATACCTCCACCTAAAACACTCAAAAAATGATGAGGCCTTCAAGGGAAGCTTCAATCTATCCACCACTTCATAGCACAACTTGTAGATAAGTGTCATCCATTCCAACATCTTCTCTGGAAAAATACAACATTTGTATGGGATGAAAAGTGTCATAAAGCCTTTGAACACCTAAAGTAATATCTTGCTATGCCACCTATCCTTATTCCGCTAAAACAAGGGTAAACCCACCTGCTATACATCTCAACAACATAAACAACAATAGGGGCTTTGCTAGAACATCATGATGAATAAGGAAAAGAGAGAGCCATATATTATATTAGCTACATTTTGGTAACCTATGAGCTGAATTATACCCCTATTGAATGATCATGTCTCACAGTTGTCTTTACCTCACAGAAGCTAAGACATTATATGCCCAACCATAAGACAAAGCTCATTGCCAAAATTGACCTGCTACAAAATCTATTGACTATAGTAGCTCTCATGAGATGAATGGCTAAGTGGGTTATGATCCTAAGTGAGTTTGACATTGAGTACATAGAACAAAAAAGCTATCAAAGGACAAGTGATTGCTAATCAATTGGTTGATGTACCTATCATGACAGAACAACCATTACTTTCAAAGTTCCTGGATGAGTCAATACTTGTAGTAGCACCAACGACAGATACATGGAAAATGTATTTTGACAGATCCTACACACATCATGGCTTGAGGGCAAGTATTTTGTTTGTTATTCCTCAAGGAGACACTATTCCAAAATCCTACAAAATAACATTTCCATGCATAAACAATGTAGTATAATATAGGCCCTCATCATAGGACTTCACATGGCCATCCAATGGAAGATTGAAAAGATTATAGTTTATGGTGATTCCCAACTAGTTATTAGACAAGTCAACAATGAATACAAAACAAAATACAAAAAACTCTTGCCATATAAAAGAATGGTTGATGATTTCAAGGACTACTTTCACAACATCCATTTTGAGAAAATACCAAGGTTGAATAACAAAGCAACGGATGCCATAGCTACTATAGGATCTTTGGTTGACATGAAAAAAGGACAATAAAAAATGTGAGTTCATGATTGAAGAGCTTCCAATGCCGTCTTATGATGTTCCACAATCTAAGCTAGTATGCGACATTGTTGGCCCCCTATCTCCATGGTACCAAGAGACCTGCATGTACCTCCATGACAACATCATTCCACCCAACCTTATATCCACACAAAGCCATACTTTCATCCATTGAACCTCTCTCTTCACCATCATAGGTGACACCCTCTACCAAAAAAGTCTTGATGGTACTTGTTATCTCCTAATAGTGCACCCTTGCTAAGTAAACTCAGCCTATTGGTGAAACAATGGAAAGCCTCCTTGATTGTGGGATCAGATAATGGAAGCTAACCTCTAGAGTAAGTTGGCTCTTATGGTATTCACCTAAAAACTTAACTAAACTAATGCTTTTGCTAGGAAAGAGTAAGGAAGAAACATGAAAATGAAATTATCTCCTAAGGTGATGCACCAAAATGTTTGTCTGAAACTTACACAACTACTTTTACACATAGTTTTAATCAACAAAAAGCTTCTACATACACAACTCAAGACTTATATTCTTTTGCATCAATGCTTCATAAGAAGGTTATAACACTTGAACAATCCTAGAAGGAAGACATACACTCTTTACAACTTGAACTACTTGCATTCCAACACAACTTACAACCCACAAACATACATATTTCTTCTACATAAAGGTGCTAATAATGAGACACAATAACAAGGATGAGATACTTCACATGAAATTGTATCAATTACTTAAATGCACACAATGAAATAGAATTTGAGAAGGTAAAACTTGCTTAACTTTATTGATCTCCCAAGGTGTAATACTGCTATATATGTCTGCAAAAGTGAGTTATAGATACAATCTCCTGTTGAAAGAACTCCAAAATGAGTTACAATACCTACTTGAGAATGAAAAGAAATAACTCCAAAAATGAACAATGAAGTTACTATATGCCTCTTCCAATAGTTGCACAAAAGTAGGAATCTCAAACCTTCTTGGTCGTGCATAACTAAAAAGACTAAAATCTAGCCCCTAAACTCCCTCCAAAATGAGTCCAAAGTGAAGAAAAAGTCAAGGCATGACTTCTCCTATCATAAAGGCATCATAAACTACCCCTAAATGTTCTCCAAGGCCTTTAAAACCAAGTCAAAACCACCCTTATATTCTTGGCACATGTTTGCCAACTCCTTCCAACCTCCCCTATATGCCTGGCATGAACATAAAAACTCAACCATATCCCCTCTACATACTTACATGACACAAATACACTTCATTTTGCATTTAAATAACATTAACTAGATGGTTTATAATCACACCACTTAGCTTAATGTTTTACATTTCAAAACAAATGCAAAATAAAAGGCCATGGTTGACCATATTTGAAGTCAATGCAAATAACAAATAAGGGGACACACCCTTATTGCTAGGCATATACACATGAGGTTGAGGGTATTAATGTTATTGCAATGTTTTAAATAAAAGGAAAAAAATGCCTTAAAGTTGTCGGCATTCATTTAGGGTTGAAACCCTAATGACAAAAGGCTCAAACTTGTGCAATGCATATCATTTTGCATCTTCACTTCATTGTTTTGGTGAGCGCCACCATGGTAGGGTTTTCTTGAGCTTCTGCAGGTTTCAACTAGAGTTTTAGACTACATTTTTATGAGAAATCAATAGAACAAGCTTGGGTAAGCTCTCTGTCACTCAAAATATGCATTTTCTTTTCATTTTCTGTCAATAGAATGCCCATTTCGAGCTCTCCTGTGTTGAAAATGAAGGTGCTTTCCTGGAGCTCAATATGAAAAAATGATGAATATATTTGTTTTCTGTGAATTTTTCTATGCTTGCATACTTGGTCTATATCTTAGAATGAAATTCCTTTCTATGTGTTCATCTTAGCATGAAGAAAAATACTTTATGTGCTTTGCTTTCTTTTGTGTCCTCATACTTATGTCCTTGATACTATGCCAACAATCACTCTACTATTCATGCAATTTTTAAGATCTTCATACTGTCACAGTGTTCACAGTCCCCATTTCAAGATTTTTGATGGACTTACAAGTATCTTAGTAGTCTTGAAATGTTCATAGTTTGAAGGAAAATACTAGGCACTACCCTATTTGGTCTCACCTCTCCATGGACTAGTATGTCACATTGTAACAACCATTTATCACTACACACTATCCTCATAGATCTATAAAGAGTCCATCACTCTCTTGGCATACTCAAATGCATGATTGAATAATAGTTTTACTGGTAGGTTTTCTTAACTTTTTCACCATTATCTTGTGATTCCTCTGTCATAAGTCAATATGCCTTTGTCCTATCATATAATGCCAACATATCTTTGCATACTATCCTTTCAAAAGCATTACTTCTTTACATTTATAGAGGTGTAGGCTTTCTACGTTTTCTAACACATCCTAACCTTTTTGACAGTCCCCTTAAAATTACTACTCTTTTGATGTAATATTACTATCACAGTCATGCTTGAATGACTTTTATGATAGTCATCCTACCTTATCTTGAAACCTTTGAGAATGCTTTTGACTCTGCGTTATTAAACAAGTCTACATTCACTATTCCTTCACCTAGGAAGACCCTATATTATAGTCATTCTTGACTTTTCTCTTGAGACTATTCCTTAACACTTTATGAAGACTTTAACAATCTATAGAGTGATTACTCATTAGCCTATAGGGCAGACTATTACATAAATTCATCAAACATATTTATTGTTCTTAGGCACTATTGATAGGGATATTGATGAGTGTCCTCTCTTTGACTGATGCTACTGTTTTATTTGCACCATCACAGTCACCTCTATTACTATAGTCATTCCTAATTGTCATCTCATTAGTCTTTGTGACTTTAACTTCCCATAACATGGACATGAGGATCTCTACATAGAACTATCTTGTCATTCCACTTAGGACTATCTTCTTAAGCCTCGGTGACTGTCCTACAACCTCTGGTGTGGTTGTCTTCACTATAGGTGATCAGACCTGCTCACTTTGATGTCATCTTGACTAGGATAACTATTGTTCACTATTTTCTTCATTTGATAATAGTTGTGACAATTTTTTAGGCATGACTGTTATTGACGTTGATTCTTGACAATGTATGGTGCTTTTACACTGCTGCAAGCTTCACACTCTCTCCCTCTGTCGCCGTATCTACTCCTTTTAGTTTTTGTATGCATTGTTATGACTATAACAACCTTTGATGATTGACTGCTTGTTGTTCCTATTCACTTTCCTATGTCATTTTCTATGTGACTTGACTGTTATGCAAGTCTCTATCTCCTAGGAGGATCTAGTCATGATGACCCTAGCACCCTAAGACCTTTGCAGGTTTGGGACTCTTATAAAGATCATATTTTGAATGTTGTGATATCTACACCTTTCTAACTGATATATATCTCTTTTCTATTCCAAATGAATATTATTTGACATAATAAGAAAGATCAAGAACAAAACTCATACACTGCCCTCTTCTAAGTTAGAACTACACCTATCACTACTTTTTCTATGATAGTCAACATGACTATCTTCACTGATGACTACTCTTGTTTGTGTTGGCCTCATGAAGATCATGAATTTCTATTTGTTTTTCTATTTCTACTATAACCTTGACAACATTTGTCATGTTGCATGGAGCCTTTTAAACTGATCTTCCTTGTCTCTACAACTGCAAACACTCACTTTGCTAGGTTTGTTGAAGATTGCTTTCTTTCTCACAACCCTTGCATGATCTTTGACCTCTTTGCAAGCATGCATACTCTCATTGAAAACCTCTTGTGTTTGCAAGTTTTGAGACCATCTTCTTTCATCTGATAAGCCTGATTATGTCAGGAAAATGTATATTAATCCTAATGAAAGCTTGATTGCTCCCTACATGTGTCACTATGCATTGTTTCCTCATTCATGACTAAGGATCACTATCTTTTTATATCTTCCATGATCTTTGTGACTTTATGATCCAATGATACACTCACTTTAACTCTGCTCTACTATCCAATCATGGTGGCTACCTTCTCTTATTGGGTTCCAATTGAGCAAATATTTTGTCATTTATGATAGTGATGTCAACCAATTCACCGTTATAGGTGATGAGATATATGCTCAAAGTTGATAAATGTAATACTTTTACACTCTCATCCCTATCAAAACAAGAGGGTAGCATGTTGGGCTAAACCCTTGTGGGAGCCTATTTTACTCCACATGCTGTGACATTGAACAATGTAATCCAACAATGAAAGTTTCACCTATACCTACACAGTGAACAAACATGTCAGATAAAACAATGAAGCCAAAAGCTTCCAATGATGCTCATGATGATTGATGATACTCTTTTGCTTCTCCTGACATCTGTGATATTGTAAAACTATTTCAATGCCTTAGGAGAATAAACTATATATTTGTTGATATGGTATATGCAAGGAATATGGATCCTGAGCTCTAACACAATTTTGTCATCCCTTATAGGCATTCAAGAAGCAGGAGCACAACTTCTGGAGCACCCAAGCGATAGGAACTGAAGCAAGGATGTAGCAGTTCAACTTGGGATTCGTCATTAGTAACAAGGCAATGACGGATCCCTACTCTTTCCATATGCTCTTTCTTTTCTTTTTCATTCAAATGTATAGTTTATTTTCATATTGCATTGAAAAAGTTACTCCCACCGCTTGTGTGGGACACCATGCATTTATGATTATCAATAAAAGACAACAGTTATACAAATTTATGTAATCTTCGCTTGTATACATTTGCAAATTGAACTATAATTTATTTGATAATACTTCTGTGCATACAAATGAAACCTTTAGCAGAAGTCAATGTATACCTTTCTCTTTATTTTGTAAACAAACTATCTCAGCTCTACCTAATTGAGCTGGAAGCTAAATTAGGTAATAGTACTCTTTTGCGATGCCTCGATTCTAGGTAAGCCGAAGTGGCCTTACAAAAGGTACATGAAGGTATTTGTGGGGCACACTCTAGTGGACCTACTCTTGCAAAGAAGATTCTAAGGACAGGATACTACTGGCCCACCATGGAACAAGATGCTCATCAGTTTGTAAAGAAATGTTTTCCATGTCAGTAACATGGTGATCTTATCCATGCACCATCACTGTAGCTGATCACAACTCCCTAGCCCTTCTCACAATGGGGCTCAATCTCATAGGAAAAATTCACCCACCTTCATCCAATGGCCATAAATTCATTATCACCACTACTAAATATTTCACCAAGTGGGTAGAAGCCATTCCACTCACTTACACCACTGGCATCCAAATTGCAAAATTCATCCTCCACTACATAATATGTTATTATGGCATCCCCCTTTCCATCATCACCGACAATGAGAAATTGTTCAAGAACCAAGAATTTTGCACCCTTTGTGAAAAATTCCACATCTAACATCACTTCTCTACACCGTATTACCCTCAAGGTAATGATCAAGTTGAAGCTTCCAATAAAACCATCTTATGCATCCTGAAAAAGATAGTTAATGAAGTCGGTCATGACTGGCACCTTTAACTTAATCCTGACCTATGGGCTTATCCCACAAGCATTCATACCCCCACAAGAGCTACTCTCTACTCTCTAGTATTTGGTTCTGAATCCATCTTGCCTATCGAGGTGGAGTTCCCCTCTCTTATAATTTAATTATAGAATATAATTACTGAGGAGGAGTACCAAGTTGCATGCCTGAATGAGCTAGAACTTCTAGATGAAAAGCATCTAAGTGGTCTAAATCATCTACGAAGAAGTTATAACAAGAAGATTAAGAATTGTTAGTTTGAGATAGGTGACCTTGTCCTTATGGAAAATCAGAGGAATCTACAAGAGCACCATAAGAAAGGAAAATTTGAGCCTAATTGGTTAGGACCCTATGTCATCACAGCTAGCTATGGATCAGGAGCCTATCAGCTGGTAACACTTGAGGGGCAGCTTCTAGATGAGCTGATGAACACCATGCACCTAAAAAAGTTCCATGCCTAACTTATCAAGTATCCCAAGTCAAAAAATAGAAAAAAATTAAAAAAAAAAAATCCAAAAAAAAGAAATCAAGAAAAAAACTTGAGTGCAATAAAGCCATCTAATGGTGAAAATCACTTCTATGACACCTTGGATAAGTACCATGGTGAAAACCTATCTCAGGCACCATGTGTAGTGGCTAGTCCTACCATCTAATAAGTCCTCATATCCATCACATCACTACCATATCTCCTCCATCCATGGCTTGGAATTCTAAAAAAATTCAATATCCCCCATCCCTTCATTACCCCACCTGAGGCAAATTCCTAAGTTAGTGGATTCTTGTATGCCTTCCCTATACAACATAAAATTTGAAAAATCCAAAAACATTAGAAAATTCAAAAACCCCCCAAAAATGAAAAAATCATAAAATCCCAAAAAATAATCCCAATCATTACCACAATCATCTAACTCATCTAACATCTACCCCGAACCATCCCTAAATCATTAGTACAAACCAGAAATACATATGCATCATCACCCGCATCTTAATGTGCCTTGACCCCGTGGATACATGGTATGTAGGTAGTCTGGAATATGAAGGAAGTATCCAGTATATAGGTAAAAAAGATGCACCCATCCAACCTGCTTGGATGGTCCCTATTCCCTAAGATTACTAAATCTAAGAGTAATACATTGGCTAAGCATACTCTTAAAAGAATCATATCTCATGCAAAAATCATGAATCAACAAACCAACTACAATCATGACACATAGCCTACTATCTTTGTACCCATCCTTTGAATTGTATCCAACATCATCCAACCAATTCTTGCCTTAATGGATATATCATTCCTACAATAGGTAGAATCCATTATCCTATCAACACTTATCTTGGCAAGAGATACAATGGTTGTTTGTATGATTCATTGGTCTTTTTGATTATTGATTTTTATCTTTTTCCTCCTTCTAAGGATCATTCCAAAGCTACCTGTTGGTTATGATGTTATGCATAAACAAACATAGATAAAGAAATGCAAATAAAATTTTTATCATCTTGAAAGATACGATGAATTCAGAGAATTCATGATCCCAAGTCTCCTTGGATTAGTTCATAATCTACTGATGTTGCTCACTGGTTTGATGTGCCTTGTTTTCCATTCAAGGGGCCTTACTTTTCTAATTCCAAGAATTGATGTCTGGACATCTTGAATTTCACCTCCTTTTTGTGAATCCTTCAACAAACAAGGTTAATCCAACTATATCTAAACAAATGATGCAGATATTTTCTAAGTTTGATCAATTCTTCTGTTCATCAACTGATATAAGCTAAATTTCACCTCTGCACTATTGATTTATCTAAATGATGTGCCTATAGGTAGATATTTAGGTGATTATTGTCATTATTTATGCTTACTTGCATGATATTTATCATTTCAACATGTTGTTTAGCTCAAATATGCTATTAATATTCAATTATCTATGTGATATCAACATATTTTATTGTGTTTGCTTGAGATTTTCTATGAATTTGCAATTGTGATAATGATTTTAAATGAAATCAAACAAATTTGAATGAATTCTTGCTAAATTTTACTAAAATGAGTGAATCTTTAGCTATTGATCCATATACATTCTTGATACTATCATGAAGAGAAGGAAATCAAACCATATGTTTACCAAGATGTTCCACAGCTAGATATGATTGATGCTAACTTCGATGGAAAAGGAATGAAAGCAACATGCACAATATGAAATGCACTCCAAGGGACACAACAAATCAAAGTACAAGTCAAGAATCCATTCACATATTACTCAAAGTTTACGATTGTATGTAATCAGAGCTTCTTCTTCATTAAGTATGCAAAAGACATGTACATTTACAATTAGCTTTGAGAATTAGTCCTGATGCTTCAACAATCTAATCTCAATTAAGTTTCAAATGGTTACAAAGTGCATTCCATCTCCCTTTTATAAAACAAGGGGAGGAATTGGTTACAAAATGATCCTATGATCAAGATTTAACAATTAAGATCAATGGTCCATATCATTCCTTGACCAATTCAATGGGTAGACACATGGCATAGGTCACCAACTAGCAACCATCTGGTAGCATATTATGTTCATGATCATGTCCCGTTGCATCATGCTTGTTCTTTATCTTCTTCGTCAGTGGATAAGTCTTCAAGATGCACCTAATGCATCGATTTCTTATATAGTGCCTGCATCCTATCATACGGGTCATATTGCCTGGATAGTGAAAAAGGCTACAAGGACATCAACTGCAATCACCCAGTTTCTTCTTTGGCACTTTCCTTTTTGGGGCACATATACCACCCAATCATGACTAGGAATAGGACATTGGGTATCTTATTTCTCTCAATAAAGGCTTCAAATGAAGGCAATATTTTCCTGGCCATCTCCATTAGGATGACCCTCTCATATTGCCAAGCTAGTGAAACCTTCTATTCTTATGTATGTAAAAGTGGGGAATTGGATGAACCAAGCCCCATGCTTGTATATCATGGCTTCAGCTTCCATGCTCAGCCTCTTTTCTCTATCTTCTTCCATGGTCCTCACTAAATGCATGAAAAATGAATCATTCACTCTTTGGTAATGTTGGAGGGATTCTCTCTATTTCAATTGTGGGTAATGATCCCATATGTTCACATCTCCAAGGTTACTACCAACCCTGCCAACTGTTTGGAAACCACTAAATGTCCCTATGAATGCACATGCATAAACAACATAAGAGGTCATATGAAACATATTGGTCTTTCCTCCTAGATTCCTCATGCCTTCATCTAGATTGTCACTTATAATCTTTGCCCACTAGGGTTTTTCATCAATAGCCTCTACAATTCTTATGAGACCATACATCCAATCTTCAAATTATCTAGCATTTGGTCTTCCCTTCTAAGCATCACCATCATGTACTGATATTCAGGGGCAAAATCAAATTTATATAAATGCACAGATAAGTTTGCAAAAGCTTTATATGTGCTATCGCTAGCCCTCCATGCGAACATGATTCTTCTGCAGTCTTTTGGGTGCTGTTGTATTTCTTTTCCAACTTCTCCAAGTTTATTTTGCATGTATGAGTTCATCTTAGTAGATTGAAAGCTGAAGTGATAACCTTAATTGAGAAGTCTACATATACCTAGCCGTGCTTTTCTACCTTCCTGTTGTTAACATTGTAATTATGAGCACATTCAACTACTAGCTCGGTTGCCTCTACTGCATAAGGCAATCCTATGGCATGCCACATGCCTGAATTATATATGTTAATGAGCATGGATTATCGACTGCCCTTTTCTAATAGTGTCATCCATGCATCCAGATCAGTGTTCCCTAAATGAGTGTCATTTATCTGGCCATATTTGAATGATATTCGTTCGGGTTGTACACCCATAGGCTTTAGGAATTTTGTATCTGATCTATTTTTACGAACTGCCATTGTATCCTGCGATCAAAACATATGTATGTCTTACCCTAACATGTCATGTGTGCATGGAGATTAACGATTATATGAATATCATGATGTTTTGGTTCTTATTTAACACAATTCACACATCATCATATTGATTTACCTTGGTAAATATAAAATTTACCTGTTTATTTATGCAGAAACAACAAAAGAGGCTTTTGTCATTACATACCTAATATTTGCTACCTTTTAACTATTTGATTGATATCCAGCTATGTACATTCACCTTGCAATTACCCTCCTTCATTTCTTGTTTGAATATGCACCCTGTTCCATTGTGTTCATAGGTTGTTGTAATGTTGCCTTAATCACATAGTAGCTTTGTAATTTCTTATCTTGAATGCGTAATTGTTAGGGTTAGCCGGCAGAAGATATCAATTAAATGCAAATAAAGATTAAACAAAGGAATGGAAATACACAGAAATAATAACAGCGAGAGACAAGTTTTAATGTGGTTCACCCAAACTCGCGCTACATCCACCAAACAGAGAGTCCAATATTATTATCCAGTAAATCAAACCGATTACAATCAGTAATCCCTGCAACTAAATACCACTGCAAATTCTACAATACCATCCCCAAACCCTAACCCTTGGCCGCTTTTTCTTAAGCTTTTTGTCGGTTACAAAAAATAGGGTTTTCTTATGTCGGTCAATGAAAAAATAGGATTTTTTAAGTCGGCCCTAAGGAATTTTTAAGTCGGCCGTAAAAAAAATTTCCCCCGATGAGGATACATGGCTAGTGTACAGTACTTTCCTAATCAGTCGCCACCTACCAACAATCTCCCACTTGGAGACTGATCAGGCTCCACACCAAACAATCTCCCATTTGGAGACTGAGCCTAGACGACACTGACCCTGTAGCTCCCACTGGAAATAAGCACCCTGGACACTGCTGTTCTATTTTTGTTATTTTTAGTCTAGAAGACCAACTGAAGCTGAAGAGGAACTCAACTTCTCCCTTGTCACTACCTTTGTAAACATATCTGCTAGATTGTCATCTGTATGTATCTTGGCTAGCTGTAACTGTCCATTATCCAACACCGACCGAATGAAGTGATACCTCAACTGTATGTGTTTGGTCTTTGAATGCAAGGTAGAATTCTTTACAAGATGTATGACACTCTGGCTGTCTGTAAACAAATAACTATTAACCTGTTGTGTGCCCAAATCATTCATGAAAGATTGCAGCCATATCATCTCCTTGCTTGCCTTTGTTGCAGCTACATATTCTGCCTCTGTGGTGGATAAAGCAACCACCTTTTGTAACCTAGAAATCCAACTCACCGTTGTTCCACCTACAGTAAAGACATAACCGGTAGTACTCCGCCTGGTATCAATATCCCCTACCAAATCTGAGTCTACATAACCTGCTAAATCAGTAGTAGAGCCCCCAAAACATAAGTGTTTATGAGATGTACCTCTCAAATATTTGAGAATCCATTTTACCGCATTCCAATGCTCTAATCCAAGATGACTCATATACCTGCTAACGACTCCTACAGCATGTGCAATATCCGGTCTCGTGCATACCATGGCATACATTAAACTTCCTACAGCTGAAGCATATGGTACCTTGGACATTTTTTCTTCCTCCTCTTGTGTCTTTGGACACATCTCCTTAGTCAATTTCAAATGACTAGGCAAAGGTGTGCTGACAGCTTTTGCATTCTCCATATGGAATCTTTGCAACACCTTTTCAACATAAGCAGCCTGAGATAGAGTCAATTTTTTGTTCTTCCTATCTCTGCAAATTTTCATACCAAGGATTTGTTTTACTGCCCCCAAATCCTTCATATCAAATGACTGTGCTAATTGATGTTTTAACTCTCTGATGTGATCCATGTTAGACCTAGCTACAAGCATGTCATCAACATATAAACATAAAATAATGTAGCTGTCATTATCCAACCTCTTAAAATAAACACAATGGTCAGAATTACACCTACTGTAGCCTTGCTCAGCCATTAAACTATCAAATTTCAGATACCATTGCCGAGGTGCTTGTTTCAGGCCATACAAACTCTTCTTCAATCTGCAAACTTGTTTCTCCTTACCTTTGATCTCAAATCCTTAGGGCTGTTCCATATATATCTCCTCCTCCAAATCACCATGGAGAAAGGCAGTTTTCACATCTAGTTGTTCCAAATGCAAATCTTCAGTAGCCACAATACTTAAAACAGTACGAATGGAAGTCATCTTGACAACCGGAGAAAATATCTCATCAAAATCAATGCCCTTTTTATGTGCAAATCCTTTTACAACTAACCTGGCCTTAAATCTTTTCTTACCTCCATCTTCCTCTTTCAGCCAATAAACCCATTTATTTGGTAAAGCTTTTTTACCTATAGGGAACTTACATAATTCCCAAGTCTGATTTTTTAGCAAGGAGTCCATTTCTTTTTTCATAGCAAGCTCCCACTGAACTTGTGTATCCACCTGCATAGCTTCATCATACCCTTCTGGTTCACCAGCATCTGTTAACAAAATAGAATACAAAGAGGGAGAAAACCTTTTAGGAGGTCTACTTATCCTTGTCGACCGTCTAACATTCACTGGAGTTTGTGGTATTTCTGGTTGCTGTTGCGGAGCATGAGGAGCCACTAAAACATCACTATTTGGAGTATCATCCAGCACCACATAATCCTTTTCTTTCTTCTCATGCTGCTACAACTGATCTTTGTACAACACCTTCTCATTGAATATAACATCCCTACTTCTCACAATTTTCTAATTTTCAAAATCCCAAAGCCTATAACCAAATTCATCAATGCCATATCCAGCGAAGGTACATTTTTTTGATTTCGCATCCAACTTGGTTCTATTTTCAAAATCTATATATGCAAATGCTTCACAGCCGAAGGTTTTCAGAAAAGAATAACTCACCTTCTTGCCGGTCCATGCTTCCTTTAGAATACCACAGCCCAAAGGAACTGAAGGACCTCTGTTAATTAAATATATAGCAGTGTTTACAACCTCTGACCACATGTTTAAAGGCAGTCCAGCGTGCAATCTCATGGTCCTTGCACGCTCCATTATTATCCTATTCATGTGTTCAGCCACTCCATTTTCCTATGGAGTCCTTGGAACCATTTTCTGCCTATGAATTCCATTAAAGGAACAATAATATTCAAATTCTTTGCTACAATACTCACCGCCATTATCAGATCTGAGACATTTTAATCTTTTACCTGTCTCATTTTCAACCAAGCTTCTCCATTTCTTAAATGTTTCAAATACATCAGATTTCTGTCTAAGGAAATAAATCCAGACCTTCCTAGTTGCATCATCTATGAATGTAACATAATACCGAGAGCCACCGAGAGAAGATACCTGAGCTGGTCCCCATACATCTGTATGCACAAGCTCCAATGTTTCATTTTTCTTTTGCTTCCCATCCTTGAGAAAACTAACTCTCTTTTGTTTGCCATACACAGAACTTTCACAGAAATCCATATTAATACATTTCAGACCTAGTAAAACTTTCTTAGAATGAAGTACCTTCATACCTTTTTCACTCATATGCCCAAGTCTGTTATGCCACAGTGTTGTTTCAGAACCTGCAGCAACTTTTCTAGTCTCTTCCTGCAAACCTGCAGCAACTGTTCCTGAACCTGTTTGTTTTTCCTCTGTAACATTTAAAGTAGAAGGAACAGTATGACCTGTACAAAGATATAAGGTGCCTACTTTCACACCTTTTACTACTACTAAGGTATCTTTTGAAACCTTCTAATTTTTATCAGTAAATGTAATAGTGCAACCTTGTTCAGTTAGCTACCCTGTTGAAATTAAATTTCTACTGAGCCTTGGAACATGCCTTACCTCTTGTAGTAGCTAATGATTCCCATTCTTCAACTTAATCTTGATTCTTCCCTTTCCAACAATCTGACAGGGTTCGTTATCTCCCAAATAAACCAACCCAAAATCCCCTTGGACATAATCAAGAAAATAACTTCTATGGGGAGTAGCATGAAATGAGGCCCCTGAATCTAAAACCCATGAATCATCAGCATTATCTAGGGAAAGAATCAAAGCATCATCTTCAAACTTATTGCTTACCACATTTGCTTCCTTATTGCCTTCTTGTTTGTCTCCTTTGTTCTTCTGAGACCAGCAATCTTTCTTCAGATGACCTAGTTTTCCACAGTACTAGCAATCCTTCTGTCCTCTGGTTTAGGATCTTTTGTCCTTTGATTTTCCTCGTGACTTCCCATGACCTCCAGAACCTTTTCCTCTCTCCTTTGATCTGCCCCTGCTTTCTGTATTCAAGACACTGCCTGATTTGGATCCACCTGAGCCTTTCTTACGAATTTCCTCACTCAGAATAACACCAACAACATCATCAAATTTCAGGGTATTTGAACCAGAAACAGAGTTACTAACTGCCATTACCAAACTATCCTAGCTTTCAAGCAATGAACATAATATCAAGAGAGCTCTAACTTCTTCATCAAATTTTACATTTACAGAAGTCAATTGACTGACAATCGTATTAAATTCATTTAAATGATCTGTCACAGATCCACTTTCAACCATTTTCAGATTAAACAAACGCTTCATAAGAAATACCTTATTTGAGGCTGAGGGTTTTTCATACAATTTAGCCAAAGCTTTCATCAGACCATCTGTTGTCTTCGCTTCTGTTATATTGAATGCCACCGATGGTGCCAGGCACAACCAAATGGTTCCCAGTGCCTTTCTATCAAGAAGATTTCAATCCTCATCAGACATTGTTGCCAGTTTCTTGGCTACTCCTTCCAACGGCATCCATAAATCCTTTTGATAGAGGTAATCCTCCATCTACATCTTCCATAACTAATAGTTCTACCCATTGAATTTATCGACCTTCAATCTACCCTCGTCCACCATTGCTCCCACTCAACCGTGAGACTTTCTTGTAGACGATAATCGAACACAACCCACTCTGATACCACTTGTTAGGGTTAGCCAGAAAAAGATATCAATTAAATGCAAATAAAGATTAAACAGAGGAATGGAAATACACAGAAATAATAACAGCGAGAGACAAGTTTTAACGTGGTTCACCCAAACTTGGGCTACATCCACTAAACAGAGAGTCCAATATTATTATCCAGAACATCAAACCGATTACAATCAGCAATCCCTGCAACTCAATACCGCTACAAATGCTACAATACCATCCCCAAACCCTAATCCTTGGCTGCTTTTTATTAAGCTTTTTGTCGGTTACAAAAAATAGGGTTTTCTTATGTCGGTCAATGAAAAAATAGGATTTTTTAAGTCGGCCCTAAGGATTTTTTAAGTCAGCCCTAAAAAAATTTAAAATGAGTTCAAATCCTTGTTTTTAATCAAAAACATTGTTGAATTAGGTTGTGATTAATGCTAATTTGTTGATATCCGTTGATTGACACCTAAGCATTGGAGATGTTACCAGGTGACACAATATTATTTGAAATTTTGAATGTTCACCTATCGTTAGAATAGCATTTATCACAGGGTCATCACATTCACAAATGTTAGGGATATTAAGAAATATGCATGTTCTTTTGAAAATGCCCATGACGTCAGCATGATAATGGTCACTCGTTGACCAGCAGTCAAAAGATTGGGTCATTTTAGTTTGGTTTACTACCATGACATTAGGATATGCTGACATGGTTCATTTAGTTTGCCACGTGGCAACACCCTATTGGCTCACAAAAATCTACGTGTTATATGTCCCAAGAGTGGATAAGGGGATGCTTAGAAATATCTAGATGTTCAATTATGTAGAATATCCCCTTCCCAGGTGAAGATGAGGATGACGTCAGCTCTGTTATTAATGTTTCAAATCTATTTAGGAGGCGATTTCGTCATCATATTGACAAAGATTAGGGATCTTAGCCAATGTGCAGGATATTGAGATTATCCTTCATATTGCATTGGATTAGGATATTTAGCAAATATCTAGGATATTAAGAAATAGATGACCCTTTTGATGTCCCAGATATGATGACATCATCATCACATTAACGAAGATCGGCGATCTTACTGATATGACAAAAATTAAGGATTATGCCGATATTGGGTATTTACATTATATCTGAGGTAAGACTGCACATTAGTGAATATCACGGATATTAAGAAATGTGACCCTCCAGGAATGTGCGCAGGTATCGACAGGTAGATTCTTCCTGAGCTTGAATTTGATGTCTGCATATTAGCGAATATTTAGATATCAAGTTTTTCCATGTTAAAACATACATCTAGGATATAGGCAAATATCAAGGATCTTAGTGAATGTGATGATCATCCTTGAGCAACTAGTTTGACCAAACATAACTTCTTATCCTTAAAGAATTTTAGGGTGATCCAAAAGGAAAACTTGCTTGAAATTTTGCAACCTTTCACTTGATGGGGTTTATGACAATAGAATCTAACTTTGGCATTTAACCCTCCTCTAATGAGGTCTATACCTACATAGGTTGATATCTTATCACTACATCTAAAACTTAACTTTTACCATACCACTCAAAGAAAGAAAAGCAGGGAAGAAACCAAAAAATTTAGGTCCTTATTTTGCTAAGGTAAAATAGGGCATGTTGTTTAACCACACAACACAACCTTGATCTCAATATATCATAGTATGTGGTAGATAACACCTGGAAGGGGGCATTGGCATTGTTTTATATGTTGTGCTTGTGGGTTGGTCTCATTATTCTAAGACTAGTATTCATATCTTGTAAACAAAGGGTTAGTTCTAGCATATTGTTCCCCATTTGCATCTAAGGTTCATCATACCTTTTATGTATGAAGGACTTATGCTATGAGTCCCCTTCCCTCATCTGGGTAAGATTGTACTACCTTGGGTATGCATGGGATCATCCTATTGTCCATGGGTCTAGTCCATACAAAGAAGGATATATATCATCACCTTGGTCTTTCATACCTTGGTGAAAATATAGCCTTTTTCTATAGTAAATCTAGGAATGCTCTAAAAAATATCAACACAATACCCCATCCCAACCCATCATCCTTAATCTAACCTCATCTATCAAATCATTACCTAGGTTTTGCATTTAACCAATCCAATCCCTTAATCAATACCATCCCACCCCAATCCCTCTAACAACATGGCATATAATGACCTAGTACCAACCAATCCCAACCATACCTAAACCATTCCTAAATCTATCCTAACAATCCTTAAGCCAATTCTAACCATCCCTAAACCAACCCCAACCATCCCTAAACCATTCCTAAACCTATCCTAGCAATCCCTAAACCAATCCCAACCATCCCTAAACCATTCCTAAACCTATCCTAACAATCCATAAACCAATCCCAACCATCCCAACCACTCCTAAACCTATACCAGCCATTTCCCAAACTTATCCTAACTATCTCCCCTGGTTCTAAGGACCACAATGTATCATGAAAATATCCATACCATCATATCATTAATCATTCCATCATACCATTAACCATTGCATTTTCATTAGCCATTTGCATAATATATGTTTATTAATCTGAGCATATATTTCTGTTATATTTCATTCATCCATTTAAATAATATATGCTTATTAATCTAAGCATATACTTCCATTTACATAATATATGTTTATTAATCTGAGCATATATTTCCATTACATTTCATTCATCCATTTGCATAATATATGTTTATTAATCTCAACATATATTTCCATTTATATTTGATTCATCCATTTGAGCATATATTGCCATCTCATTTCATTATCCATAACATCTCATCAAAAACATGCATAAACCATAATCATCGCATCATATATGCATCAATACATAAACATCCATCACATCATACATCACAACATTGTAAGTCCATTAAACATCATATAACCATATAGAAACATACATCAATGCATCTATCAATAACCATCATCATAAATGCATCCATAACATCATAATAATACAAAGCAATCGTTGCCAAAATCATATATATATCGCTCAAAAAACTGAATGTCATGATACAACAATGCCTTGAAGACTAAAGTAAATTAAAATACAAAGCTTGAAGGCATATAAAATAGTTAAGAACCTGTTGATGTATGTAAAGTACATAAGCAACATGAGATAAAATTCACAATGAACTCAGTCTCTCTTGAAAAGCATGGAGAATTATACAAAGATAATTCTCAACCCCAAGGCTTCGGTAGTCAGTTCTTAACTGTGTTGGATAGTTTAGTGGTTCATTGTGAGTTGTAATGTTCAAGGGGACTTACACAAAATAAAGTAATATGTGACTCACTGGACTTGTTCTATTTGTGCAAATAATTACAAATTACCCTAGAATTAGTGATCCTTTGCATGTATTTACTATTTAACTACAAAGCCTTACATGAATTTTTTTGATAAAACAAACTTTGCATCTCAGATTTATATGAAAATTGTCAAAGATCTTTATGATTCATCATTATTTATTCAAATATATGACAATTTCCTTTAGATTTCTACGTGCATGATAATTATTTGTGATTTTTTTGGAGAAAAGTTAGAAAACTCAATTCTGTAGGAATTATTTCTCTGTTACAAATGTATATAAGTTTAATCAATTGTAATGTTTCAAAGGAGTAAATTCCATGTATACTTATCATGAGCAGTATCATGAATTAACATACAGAAATGTGATCATCAAAGGAAATACACTAAAGAATACCTAAATCTAATGCACTCTGGAATAGACACAGCAAATAGCTAATTGCATTCATTAACATATGAAAAATCTTTCAAATTTATAATGTATTTGACTTCAAATTCTTTGAAAACACTAGCAATTAATCAAAACTCACAGACACTTTATAGATACAGGGAGAAACTGGACATTCCACATTATCTCCGTTGTAGACACAGGCGCATTCCACTTCACATAAAATTCTAGTCAAAGTCTATTACTTCTCTTGCCTAAATGTAACATATGCCCTTCTCAAACTTTGTGTAACTAAAATGCCAATAGAAGGGTTCTTTATATAGATTTAAATTCCCCCTTGCTATGGTTACAAAATATGCCAATCAACGACTCTCATTCCAACTGCAACATCAACGGTGAAGAAAAAAAGCCTGCCAAAACTTGAGAAGCATATTCCCCCTTGACCGCAAAGGATGCCTTTAGAATCCTTCTAATGTCAAAATATCTTCTTAGTTAACAGCCTTTTGCATTAGTTTTCTCTTTTACCACCACGATCTCCAAATCCTGATCTGATTCAATCTTCACAAGCCTTTCTTTTACGCTTCACAAACCCTCTTTGTATATCCTGATACCAATTTAATCCAGCCTTGTAATATCCTCTTTGCCTTTGTTCACTTTGTACCTTGATATACCTGATGCAACAAAAATGGAACCAGTTAGTTTATAAAATGGACCATCATTATTCCAAATTTGATCTTGTACTTCCCTCATATATAACCTTCTTTATATTACCAAATACAAACATTAAAGCACAAAAACAGACTCCCATCAGTTTACAAAATGAATTTGAATTGCTTCAGTTCCACCCTTATATAGTTTCCACGCACAACACTTTTAGTATATCATTTCCTTGTATATCAGATACAAATTTTAAAGCACAATATAGATCCAGACTCCTCTGATTTATGCATTAAACTAAATCGCTTTTAGTTCTGGCTCTGCACATTTCACCTTTGCATACATATACAAATTACATGTATATCACATACAATATAAACCATATAAATCTGGATCCAACAAGTCCATACATTACATCGAAACCTCCTTCAGTTTCATCTCTGCATGACACTATTTGTATATATCTTTTATACATATCAGATGCAAAACATAAACATACAAAATGGACACTATCAACATATAAAATGAATTAAAATTTCTCTTAGTTCCACGTACAACACCCTTTGTACATCATATACAAACCCAACATACAAAATGAATCCATGCCTCACCTTTCTTGTTAACTAAAATGGAATTAAACTCATTTCAAACATTGTATGTAAACCATACCATCCTTTTTGTATATTTGATACATACAAATCCTGATACATGCAACAGATCTTTCCATTTGACCTTCTTTTCTCCTTTTGTGTATGCATCAACGTACCTTATAAGTCTGATTTAACCTTATTGAAATATGGGATTGTATCGTTCACCTTTTGTTCTTTATACACGCATTTCTCACACATTCCCCTTATTATACCCCTACGGGCCCACCCACTATTTCATCAAGTTTGAATTTGTTTTGAAGTCCAACCTTGCATCTTGTCAATTTTGTATACTAAATACGTGCACCATATATACGTGCATTCATTTATGCCCTCTAGGTTCAATTGAAATAAGTCCCTTGGGTCCAAATATGCATATTGTGAAAATACAAACTTGATGTATACAATTTTGAATCTCAACTATTATAAAATGCACCACAAAAAATATTGGATTTGGCATGTATACATGGAAATGTATAGGGGAAAACAATGTATATCCCATACAAATGCATATAAACTGAATTGAATATGCCCTTACATCTATACATGTATACTCATGATTTATATATTTTATATCTACATGTAGATATATGCAAAACGACTGCAGATTTGAAATGTTTATACACCATAACACAAAATGTTGTCAAGATGGGAATAAAACCTTTAAGTATACCACAGCGAATACAAAATCATGCACTCCACAACAATGCCGATAAAATTTGTACATGAAATACAATTTCACTCGACATTGCACTTTCACAAAAATTGCATAACCTTCAAAATATAAGAACTTTTTAAATGATTCAAAAGGCAACCCCATCTCACTTTTCAAGCTCATTTTACTGACCAAATCCATTCACCACCAAGCATTATGCAACCTATACCTCAAGTACCTAAGACTTTTACCAATACCGCCCAGCCACATAGAACCACACCAAAAGTAAAAGCAAAATAGGGGGATCCTCATTTTATCTCCAGGTAAAATGGGGCATGTTGTGAACATCACAATAGAACCATGTGCTGATGATCCCCTGGTAGAGTCAGTAGGAGAACTAGGAGGAGATCTATGTGGTCAAGGTGGAGGTGGCCCCATAGGCTGCTGCTATTGAGACAGTGGCTGCTATAGAGGCAGTGTCTACTGCACAGACTACTGAGACTATCTAGATCTTTGTGAACCTGATATCTTAGACTAGCTACGCTAGCTGTAACTAGGCACTCTCTACCCCTTGAGAACTATTGGGCAATAGGCCCCATAATAATACTTATCTCTATCTCTCTGATTGGCTAACTATCGTTGCACCTACTGTAGCTACTGCTACGCTGCAGTATAGTCCCCCCACATCCTTGCCATGTTGTTGCCATCTATCACACCCTGCATATGTGTAACTTACTACTGCAACTAAGCCACCTATACCTTAGCCTATTGTGCCCTGGTATTAGCCCTTTGCATTAAAACCTCTCTACTCTGGTGCTGCACCTTCTGAACATCTCTCTCAGTTGCCACTTGCACTAGCTACACTTGCATCTGGCTATGGAGATGTCCTATATATGCTTGTAGAATTTGAATCTGTGTTACCACCACTTAATCCATCCACAAGGGCCTGTACACCCTATAAGGTTTGTGGCTATACCAGAGTGCTATCTCACTCTGCTATCACCTATGCTAGATCCTATTATTACCTCACCACCTAGTCCTCCAAACTAGCTATTTGGGCATGCAATATTGCCACATCCTCCTCCTCATCTCCCTAGGACTGAACCCATCGATGGCTAGCACGTGCAATAGGATTAGGTCCTGGTCCTGATGGTCCTATTCCTAAGGGTCCCACACCTGATGTCCCGATACCTGAGGTTCCTACCTATAATGGTACATGTCCTATAGGTGCCTAAATAGCTAACACCTATCCCATCTGACCCTGTCCCCCAAGAGCCTAAACCTAGAGAATCTTCCTTGCTAGTACCAATGGCCCTACTTATGCCTAGTATTGAGGAACCTAGCCTACCTATGCCTATGCCTAAACCTGAGGGTCCTGTCCACTAGGTACTTGGCCTACCTAGCCCCCTCGTACTGCCTACCCTATAGCTTCTGCTACCAACACATTAATCCCATCCCCCTCCTCAATAGGTACATCCTCATACACATACTCCACCTCCACCTCACTCCCCTCCTCCCTCTCCTCCCCCTCCTTCTCTTCCTCCTCCTCAGAGTTAGCCTTTGGATTTGTAAGATGAATAGGCCTCACCTGCTACCACCACAAATCATAAGCCAAGGTCATCCTTGCATCAACTATTTGATCCACCAGTCCCACTGCACTGGCTATAGTGTTGCCCAATCTAGCAAAGCCACCTGCAATGAAAACTATGCAGGCCACACTGGTACATCTATAGGCCCTCACGCATATATAGCCATGACTTTTGGTAGGTCCTATACTAGACCAAATTATCGCATCACCCAAGATAGAATATACCTCTTAATCGTATTGTCTCCTTGCCCCATCATATACTGAGGCTAGAATGTGTAGGGCATATGAATGTGGTCATCCAATCACATATCCACACCTATATACAATTGCTAGATGACTATATCTATGTCGTTTATCTGCTACTGCCAATACCTCAGATGTCCCATGTGTGTGTGCTGGATAGGTAATCGGTATAAAAATACATAGGCCTCAAACCGAGCCCTATGGTAGGCACACTTTGGCTGCATGATGCGGATATGCTCCTATTTCCACACATGGAGAAGTGTTACACATACCCCTAAACTAATATCCAAATGATAAACTACCAGATGCATCTCATGATATAACTGGGCTAGCAAACATGGGCCCCATGCAAATAGTACATCCTGAGTGATCATCACCTCAATCACTCTCCCCTAGCCAATGGAAAATTCTTACAACTACCAATCAAGAATCAATATGCCTCCAACCAATCCATAGACATATAATGTAAATGGATCAACCCTAGCCGCTCGAGTCCACATATATCTCATCTCCCGTTAGTCCCTAGTGAAAACTAGATGGACTGGTGCAAATACTCAATCCAAAGAAGTAGCTCCTGAGGTTACCTCATAAATCACCCTCTCTCCTCATATGGGGATCCTAAGGATCCTCCATACATCCTCTAGGGTGATCATAATCTCACCCATAGTAAGGAAACATGAGCATGTCTCACTCCTCTACCTCTCCACTAGGGTCGACATCATTGCCCTATGTGTCCATATCTAAGGCATCTCAGAAATTATCTGTAGCCCTATCCTCCCAAGATGAGCTATATCCATCAGAGTAAACTGTGACCTCAACGCCATCACCAATGGAATGTGGCACTCTCATGACTACAATATCCTACCTGGAATCTACATCCAAAAAATACCAAAATCAGATCATTTTCAAAATAGCACTATAGCACTAATTTAGAGCCCTATAGTACTAAACTAGAGAGAAATGATAATTCACATTCCTATAGCACCAACCCAGAGGATTGCACTAATCCTTGACCTTTTCATGCTAATCCATGACTTTATGGCGCTAATCCACCATTTGACCTAAAAACCCTAATTTTTTTGGTACTAATCTAGAGGATAGCACTAAATGCCCCCCATATAGTGCTAAATGAGAAGATAGTGATAAAGTGCTAACAAATAGTGCTAAACCAGAAAACCCCCAAATTTTGGTGCTAAACTAGACATTAGTGCTAAACCCTAAATGTATGGCACTAAACCATCCGAAATTACTCTTTTTCCTATGGCGCTAATCTAAAGGATCATGCTAAACTTTCCCTAATAGTGCTACATGGCTGCGTGATGGTGCTAGTCTACCTAACTACCCATTTCCTGAACCTGTAACCTAACCCAAATCCCAAAATCACAAAGTTAGGTTTGGCTGACATACCTGTGGATCTGCCTCTATCGATCGGTCATAGTCTTGCACCCTCTCAGATCGGAGTCAGTATCGTGGGAATGTAGGTTGTGCCATGTCTCCTTCTCCTCTTCTCTCATCCAATAAGCTTAGAGTATGCAAATGTGACACTTTGGGCCCACACTTTCTATATATAGCTTCCATATCATCACCCATGCACCTTTTTCTCTCCCCAGGCCATAAAACTTAAACTTTTTCCTCCATTTTTCTTCGTGTCAAAACCGTTTTCCATCCTACATCCTTTTTCCACCACCGTTCCTTCCTTTTTGAGAGCTCACCTGAAAAATCATTTTTTTTACATGACCTCGTGAAGTGGCATTCCTCATCCATTTTCACTCCTTCCCAATAGTGGGGGCAAAATTCTTTGACTTGATGTCATTTCCCTACTAGGTCACGATGCCTCATCAATGAGGGGCAAATGTAGACACCTAAAAATGTCTTAACCCTTTAACCATCCTTTGACATCATCCACATCACTAATTTCTCATCCAATTAATTAAATAAATTCCTATTTAATTAATCAACCTACCGCATCCCTGATCATTCATCCATTCTTCATCAATTTACCCTCAACCCTGAATTAATTAAATTAATTCTACATTTTTCCTTACTAACACTATCCCAATTAATTAAATAAATCTTACTTATTTAATTAATCTATCCTACTAGTGTATATGCACAAAGATGAGGGACCAAAACTTTGCCACATGACTTTTTGGTCCCATACATGTTATAACGTGAGTGCGTTAAAATGCACTCGCGTTATAATACTCTCACATTATGGCTCAGTGTTACTGAGCCTATAACATGATCACGTTATAATGCGAGCATGTTTTGCAAAAGTAAAACTCTCTATCTCTTTGTCTCTGTCTCCCTCTCCCTCTCCCTCTCCCTCTTCCTCACTCTCCTCCCTCGCTCTTGCTCTCACTCTCCCCCACTCACCCTCTTGATCTCTGTCTCTCTCTATCTCTTGAAAATGACATGGGTGATTTAAACTCCAATGCGAGAGAGAGAGGGAGAGAGAGTTTAGGGTCATGGGCATTATTTAGGGTTTATGAGTTTAAGGTTTAGGGGAATTATTTAGGGTTTAGGGGATTAAGGTTTCTCATGATTAGGGTTTAGGGGTTAAAGGTTAGGGTTTAGGGTTTAGAAATAGATAGAGAGAGGAGACCAATAGAGATTGGGAGAGATAGGGAGATATAGAGTGAGGGACATGTCTAGAGACACAGGGAGTGAGATTAAGAGGTAGCAGGATGATAGAGATAGAAAAATAGGGGAGTGATATGGAGATAGAGGTTTAGGGTTTAGGTTTTAGGGGTTTGGGGTTTAGAGTTAGGGGTTAGGGTTTAGTGACATTATTTAGGTTTTATAGTTTAGGGGTTAGGTGTTAAGGTTTAGAGGTTTAGGGTTTAGGGGATAGAGAGAGAGGATCAATAGGGAGATATAGAGATAGAAAGTGAGGGACATGGCCAGAGACATAGGGAGAGATATTGAGAGGTAGAGGGATGATAAAGATAGGGAGATTAGGGAGAGATAGGGAGATAGAGGTTTAGAGTTTAGGGGTTAGCATTTAGAGGCATTATTTAGGGTTTAGGGGTAGAGAGAGAGAGGGGTTTAGGGTTTAGGGGTTAGGGGTTAGGGTTTAGGAGAATTAATTAGGGTTAATAAGTTTACAGTTTCTCAAGTTTAGGGTTTAGGGTTTATGGGTTAGGGGTTGGGGTTTAGGGTTGCTCGAGTTTAGGGTTGCATGTCAAAAACAATCTCTCTATCTTTATCTCTCTCTTCCATCTTTATCTCATCTCCTTTGTCTCTATATCTCCTAGGGTTGCTTAGGTTTAGGGTTTAGGGTTTAGGGTTTAGAGGTTAGGGGTTAAGGTTTAGAGGTTTAGTGTTTAGGGTTTAGAGAGAGAGGACTGATGCAGAGATATAGAGGAGACCGAGGGGAGAGATAGGGAGATAGAGAGTGAAGGACATGGCTAGACATAGGGAAAGAGATTGAGAGGTAGAGGGATGATAGAGATAGGGATATAGGGGAGAGATAGGGAGATAAAGGTTTAGGGTTTCTTGGGTTTAGGATTGCTCGAGTTTAGGGTTTAGTACTTAGGGGTTAAGGTTTAGGGGCATTATTTAGGGTCTAGGATTTATGGTTTTATGGGTTAAGGATTAGAGGTATAGGGTTTAGGTTTTAGAGAGAAAGGACCGATTGGGAGATATAGAGGAGACTGAGGGGAGAGATAGGGAGATAGAGAGTGAGGGACATGGCCAAAGACAAAGGAAGAAAGATTGAGAGTTAGAGGGATGATAGAGATAGAGAGATAGAGGTTTAGGGTTTCTTGGGTTTAGAGTTTAGGGGCATTATTTAGGGTTTAGAGGTTTAGGGTTGCATGTCAAAAGTAGTCTCTCTCTCTCTCCCTCTCCCTCTCTAAGTCAAAGAGAGATAGCAAGATAGGGAGAAAGTGATATAGGGAGAGAGAGAGAGAGAGAGAGAGAGAGAGAGAGAGACAGTCATACTTTTCTTTTTTCCATTTCCTTCATCGATAAGGGAGAGGGAGAGAGGGAAATAGAGGAATGATAGGAGAGAAGGAGGTAAGAGATATGGAGATAGAGAGAGATAGATACATAGAAAGAGAGAGGAGACATATAGGGAGAGATAGAGGAGAAAGAGGGGAGAGATAGGGTGATAGAGAGTGAGTGAGATGTCCAGAGAGATAGGGAGATAAGTAAGAGATATGGAGATAGAGGTTTGGGTTTTCTCAGGTTTAAGGTTTAGGGGTTAGGGGTTATGATTTACGGGCATTATTTAGGGTTTAGGGGTTTAGAGAGAAACTACTTTTGACATGCAACTGTAAGCCCAAGCAACCCTAAACCCCTAAATCCTAAATAATGCCCCTAAACCCAAGCAACCCTAAGCCTCTAAACCCTAAATAATTCCCCTAAACCCAAGAATCCCTAAATCTCTATCTCTCTATCTTTATCATCCCTCTACCTCTTAACCTCTCAATAATTCCCCTAAACCCTAAACCTAAAAAACCCTAAACATAGGTTTCTCTCTCTCTAAACTCCTAAACTCAATCAACCCTAAACCTTTATCTCCCTATCTCTATCATCTCGCTACCTCTCAATCTCTCTACCTATGTCTCTGGCCATGTGCATTAGTCTCTATCTCCCTATCTCTCATCCCGGTGTCCTCTATATCTCCCAATTAGTCCTCTCTCCCTAAACCCTAAACCTCCAAACCTTAACACCTAAATAATTCCCCTAAGCTCTAAACACTAAGCCCTAAACTTGAGCAACCCTAAACCCCCAAACACAAAACTCCAAACACCTAAACTCTAAACCCAAGAAACCCTAAACCTCTATCTCCCTATCTCTCCCCTATCTCCCTATCTCTATCATCCCTCTACCTCTTAGTCTTTCTCCCTGTCTTTGGACATGTCCCTCACTCTCTATCTAGAGAGAGAGAGGGGTGTTTAGGGTTTCTTAGGTTTATGGTTTTGGGGTATTATTTAGGGTTTCTAAGTTTAGGGTTGCTCAAGTTTAGGGAGAGAGATTGAGAGGTAGAGGGATGATAAAGATAGAGAGATAGAGATTTAGGGTTTCTTGGGTTTAGGGGTTAGGTTTTAGAGGAATTATTTATGGTTTAGAGGCTTAGGGTTTCTCAGGTTTAGGATTTAGGGGCATTATTTAGGGTTGCTTGGGTTAAGGGTTGCATGTCAAAAGCAGTCTCTCTCTCTCTAAACCCCTAAACCCTAAATAATGCCCCTAAATCTGAGCAACCCCAAACCTCAATATCCCTATATCTCCCTTATCTCTGTAGACATCTCACTCACTCTCTCACCCTATCTCTCCCCTCTTTCTCCTCTACCTCTCCCTACCCATCTCCTCTCTCTCTACCTATCTATCTCTCACTATCTCCATATCTCTTATCTCCTCCCCTATCATTCCTCTTTTTCCTATCTCTCCCTCCCTTATCAATGAAGGAAATGGAAAAAAGAAAACTATGACTCTCTTTCTATCTCTCTCCCTATATATCACTTTCTCCCTATCTCTCTCTTCCTCTCAAAGAGAGAGAGGGAGAGTGAGAGGGAGGGAGAGGGAGAGGGACAGTTCCTGTATATCACTTTCTCCCTATCTCCCTATCTCTCTGCCTCTCAGAGAGAGAGGGAGAGCGAGAGCAAGGGGGAGAGAGAGAGAGAGAGAGTTTTACTTTTACAAAATGCACTCGCATTTTGTGCATTCACATAATGCACTCGCGTTATAATATGAGTCGCGTTATAACGTGCTCATGTTTTGTGCATTTACATTATGTGAATGTACAAAATGCGAGTGTGTTATAGCGTACTCGCGTTATGCATTTCCTTGGTTATTTCCAAGCCTAAGGCTTGGATTTGTCTTGGGCTTCCAACCTAAAGTCTTTGACTATGTTTAGGACATCCAAAGATGTGTTTTTTCAGATTGAATAAAAAACTACATAATCTGCAGTGTGCTCCCCATCAGGTTTGCACTTATTTCAATGAAAACTCAAAAAAATACCACCATAATCTTAATCTCTCTGTTAGCTATCTAACCATATAATTTTTTTCACATTTTGATTACGTTAAGGGTTTCATCTTGAATTTCTTTTGTTAGTGTGTCCATTTTTTGTCAAAAACTAGTGTCTAGTTTTTTTGACTTTGTTTTTTTACTGTTCATCAAAATTTGAAATAAGTTACATTTTTAGAAAGTAGACTCCATTCTATACATATTAAAAAAAAAAGATTTTCGGTTAGTTTTCAAACATTTCAGGGGGGAGCATGCTCAAATTTCTATTTTTCAGGATGTGTCCACTTTAAAAATTACTAAAAAATCAATTATTCATGAAAAAATTATCATAAAAATTAGGGATAAACTACATGGTGTTAGCTAATTTCTCATTGGAGCGATTATTGAAATACTAAAAAAAATTAACATTGTAGGGGGAGCACACCAGATGCTATGTTATATTTTTTTGAGAAGAATAGGACCAATTTGTGTGCTCCCCCTTTTTGAACCCCTTAATCTCAACCATTTTTGGAAAAAATTAGTAGTTTAGAAACTAGATTCAGAGCACTAACTCTTGTTTTTGTTCCATCTTCAAATTTTGAGTGTATATCTTCAATTTCTTATCCAACATCAATGTTTCTTGATCTTAGAAAAAAAGTGGCATCTTAAGACCCCAGTTTGGTCCCTCATCTTTGTGCACTTACCCACTAATCAGCCTAAACCTAGCATAGTTGATTAAATAGATATATTATTTAATTAGCTACCCTAGACTTGAATTAATTAATTAAATCATTATTTAATTAATCCTAAACTCTGTTTAGCCCATTCACTATTTTTTTCCAGCCACATTAATTAAGTTAATCACCCTAATTAAGTTGGTCAGAGCATCATTAACTCATTCTCCCACAACCCACAAATTAAAAATTCCAAAATAATCCCATGGGTCACATGACCCTTCCACCTCACCTTACTATGTCCATGCTCAGCTCTTCTCTATCTCATGAGCTCACACATGTGAGTTCTAAAATTGTCCATGTGTCACTTGACCTTCACATTCCCACATAAAAGGGAATTTTTAATTCCAGATCCTCCCAAAAAATGAATATGGAATTCATCACTTGTCTTAGTCCTCATTAAATGCAAAGTCTTCCCTAAAAATTAATAAAAGATTCATTTTTATTCTCCACCCTTTAATTTTCATGCTCAAATCTCATCCATCCATCTTGTCTTTTATCCTCCACCATTGATCTCAACTCTCAATCTCCACCATTGGATCAAAATCCCTCCAAAAAGCCTATAAATATGAGTTCCCACAAGTCATTTTATCATCTCATTTTCAAGTAGTGTTATCATGCCAAAATAGCCTCCAATCCTCTCCATTGAGCTTATTTTGTGTTGTGTTGTGAGCATTCCACATTCAATTCTATATCACTTGGGTAAAGCTAGGAGTTTAACGGTGCAAGCTCCTCAACCTTATCAAGGAGTAAGGGAGATCTTAAAGGTATATCATTTGTTTTCTTGCATTTGATAGTGTTATTTTGTTAGATTTAGGATAGACAATTGATAGGGGGGTGAATCAGTTGTCCAAAACTTTCTTAAATCCTTTTCTTAAGTCAACAACATAATAATAAATCAATCATGGAAACATAATGCAACAATTCAAGAGTAGAAAAATATTAACACATATGACACCAAGATTTTTGACATGGAAGACCCAGTTAAGGCAAAAACCATGGGGCGACTAACCCAAGATTGTATTCTCTGTTAAAAGAATAAGAAGAAAAAATGGCACATGCCAATTGCGGCTCACTACCCGAGCACACTGCTCAAAAGAGGCCCACTGCCTACAGGAGACACACTGTTTACAGAATGATAAGTATTACATACTTGAACTGAAGAATAGCATCTTTACCATGCTTGAGTCAGTTCCATTTAAGCCCAATACTTCTGCTCTACCTTTCGCTTCTCTGCTTTCTACCACACACTCATCTCCACCAAGATACATTTGAAATGACTTCACAACTCCTTATTTATACAAGACATCAACTTAGGGATAATCATCCAAGTCGACATATATTATAGAGAAAATACATAAATACAACATGACTAATTACAAAAAGACTTCATGGGGATCAACACACTATCGGCAACATAGATCTGGGACTTCAATCTTCTTTTAGGAACACACCATGCTTCACAAAACATCTTCAAGATCATCCGTGTGATGTGTAATTCATCTGGTTGGCTAGACTTAGGAAGAATATCATCATCCGGAAGTAATTCTTCAATTACGAGCTCAATATTCAATGCGGACCACTAACACGAACTGGACACAATCCAGAGACCTCCACAAACTTTCCTAAATCACCAGGAACATCCACACTACTTCTGCTTGCTGAAATCATTCTCTCCTTCATTTGGAACATTAAGAACATAGTCAGTCATCACTATTATATTGGAATAGATGCTTATGGACCTCCAGACCACAAACTAGTTGAGTTGTCATTTCACATTGACTTCCTAAACACTCCACCAAATCTGCAGAACAAGATATTGCATTTTCAGATCTCACTGGACTTATCTGAGTCACTCTATCACCTCTGAACATCTACTAGAACTGGTTTTACTCAAGTGGCTATAACTCCTTCAGATCTTTATGTGGACCTCTCAAATCTTTATTGGATCATCTTGAGACATATATCTACAAACCCTTTGAAGCGCATCCTCTGATCTTCATCTTAGCTGGGATTCTTCATCTTACTGACTTCACTGTCCTTCTCTATTCCTGAAAGGACTAATTTTCTCAATATCCTCAGCATACAATTTATCCAATCCTTATCATCAATGCAATAGGAGTATGTTGACATCAATGACAACACCGATTAGGCCCATACTTGCAACAATCTCCCCTTTGTCATTGATGGCTACATATGATGTGAAAAATTGTTTTAACCATCAAGACAAGAAATTTTCCTCACTAACATAACTTCCCCTATCAATAACAACCATTCACATGACTTCTCTTCCTTTACTACTCCCCCTTTGATCAGTAACTACTTATTTTTCACATGTCCTCTCTCCCCCTTTGACATCAATGGCAAAGGGCACATACTTGCAACACTTCAGAATCATATCAGCTGCTCCCCCTGAGTAGCAGCTTTCCATCATCAATCCGGACCACAAGATATGACTGTGAGATCCACCAGACTAATGCACATCAGGGCACCTTAATTCATAATCGGAGGGGTAATAACCCCTAACTTCTCCCTAAGATACTCAAAAGAGTCCTTAGGTAGAGGTTTAGTAAAAATATCTGCAATCTGATCCTTGGAAGGCACAAACTTTAATCTGACTTCATTTTTGTTCACTTGTTCTCTCAAAAAGTGAAACTTGATGGATATATGTTTAGTTTTTGAATGTAACACCATATTTTTTGATATGTTAATTGCACTTAAATTATCATAGGATATTGTGATAGGTTCTTCATACTCCACTCTGATATCTCTTAGCATTTGCTTCATCCACAATACTTGAGTGCAACTACCTGCTATTGCAATATATTCTGCTTCTGCAGTGGACAAAGATATTGCCTCTTGTTTCTTGCTCAGCCAAGAAACTAATCTCTTCCCCAAAAAGAATGCTCAACCACTAGTACTCTTCCAGTCATCCACATCTCCTACCCAATCCGCATCTGTATATGCATGAAGAGAAAAATCATGATCTCTAGGATACTTCAATCCATACTCAACTATCCCTTTTAGATATCTAAAAATCCTCTTGATTGCCATGACATAAGATTCTCTAGGACCAGCTTGGAATCTAACAACAAGACCAACATCATTCATAATGTCAGGTCTAGTTTGAGTGAGATACAATAATCCTCCAATCATTGACCTGTACTTTTTTTTATCAGCCTTAGGAGAGTCCTCATCTTTGCTCAATTTACATCTGGTTGCTATGGGAGTATTCATTGGTTTTGAGTCTTCCATCCCAAATTTCTTCAACAATTCTTTCACATAATTAGTCTGAGAAATGAAGATTCCTTTCTTTGTTTAAATGATTTGTAGACCCAAGAAGAAATTCATTTCCCCAAACATGGACATTTCAAATTCACTTTTCATTTGATTTGCAAAAGTTTTGCACATACTATCTCTTCCTCCAAAAATGATATCATCAACAAATACTTCAACAATCAAGATATTTTCATGATCAATTTTGAAGTACAAGTTATTGTTAACAGTACCTTTGTTGAAACCAATCTTCAAAAGATGCTTATCCAATATTTCATACCAAGCTCTTGGGGCTTGCTTGAGTCCATACAGTGCTTTCTTCAACTTACAGACCATATCACCATGATCAGACAATTGAAATCCATCCGGTTGCTCAATGTAAACTTCTTCTTCCAAGTCACCATTCAGGAAGGTAGACTTGACATCCATCTAATATACTTTGAAATCCTTGAAGGCATCAAAGGCAAGAAATAACCTGATTGCTTCAATTCTTTCCACTGGTGCAAAAGTTTCTTCAAAATCGACTCCTACTTGGGAGTAACCCTTGCAGACCAATTTGGTTTTGTTTCTGACAACTTCACCATCTTCATTTAGTTTATTCTAGAAGACCCATTTGGTTCCAATCACATTCTTGTTTTTAGGTCTGGGAACAAGATCCCAAGTGTGATTTTTCTCAATTTGCATCAGCTCTTCCTCCATTGCTTTAGTCTAGTTTTCATCATTGCATGCTTCATTCACTGTCTTAGGTTCAATCTTTGAAATTAGACAATACTCTTCTGAATCTTAAGCAATCCTTCTTCTTGTTTGAACACCTTTTATTTTATCACCTATGATCTAGTCTTCAGAGTGATTTAGTTTTAGATACCTAGGAATTTTGGGACTTTCTTGCACCTCTATTTCTTGCACAGGTTCATTCAAACTTATCTCTTCTTCCTGATTCACCAAATCAGTTTGAATCTAAATTTCAGAAGGGGCTTGGACTCCTTAGATCAAAACATCATTCTAATCATCTTCATCATATTCATAAAACCTTGAGGGTTTTTCAATACCTTCATCAACCTTCACATTTGTACTTTCTATGATCTTTCTCAATCTCTTGTTATAACATCGGTATGCTTTGCTTTGAGTAGAATAACCCAGGAATATTCCTTCATCACTTCTATCATCAAATTTGCCTATATCTTCATCTCTTTTAATGTAACATTTGCTACCAAAACTCTAAAATATTTCATAGTGGGAGTGATGCCAAACCAGAGTTCATAAGGAGTCTTACCAGTATTGCTTCTAATTTGTACTCGATTAAGAGTGTAGACTGTAGTTTTTACAGCTTCTCTCCAGTAGATCTGAGGAACATTTACTTCCATCATCATTGTTCTAGATGCCTCCTGGATGTTCTGGTTCTTTCTCTCCACTACTCCATTCTGCTGTGGTGTCCTTGGAGTAGACAACTATCTTTTTATCCCATCTTTCTCACATAATTCTATGAACTCACCGGATGTGAATTCTCCACCTCTGTCAGACCTTAGACATTTTATGTTCAATCTGGTTTCATTTTCTACCATATCCTTGAATGTTTTGAATTTCTCAAGGGCCTCAGATTTCTCTTTCAGAAAGGTTACCCACATCATCTGGGAGTGATCATCAATTAATAACATGAAGTATCTATCACCTTGCTAGCGAGGATACATGGCTAGCGTACAGTACTTTCCTGATCAGTAGCCACCTACCAACAATCTCCCACTTGGAGACTGATCAGGCTCCACACCAACATAATCTCCCACTTGGAGATTGATCCTGGATGACACCGCTACGCATGCAGCTCCTACTAGAAATAAGCACCCTGGACTCTACTGTTCTATTTTTGTTGTTTTCAGTCTAGAAGACCAACCGAAGCTGAAGAGGAGCTCAGCTTCTCCCTTGTCACTACCTTTGTAAACATATCCGCTAGATTTTCATCTGTATGTATCTTTTCCAACCTTAACTGTCCATTATCGAACACCAACCGAATGAAGTGATACCTCAACTATATGTGTTTGGTCTTTGAATGCAAGGTAGAATTCTTTGCAAGATGTATGGCACTCTGACTGTCTGTATACAAAGAACTATTAGCTTGATGTTTACCCAATTCTTCCATGAAAGATTGCAGCCATATCATCTCCTTGCTTGCCTCTATTGCAGCTACATATTCTACCTCTATGGTGGATAAAGCAACCACCTTTTGCAACTTGGAAATCCAACTCACCGATGTTCCACCTACAGTAAAGACATAACCTATAGTACTCCGCCTGGTATCAATATCCCCTACCAAATCTGAGTCTACATAACCTGCTAAATCAGTATTAGAGCCCCCAAAACATAAGTGTTTATTAGATGTACCTCTCAAATATCTGAGAATCCATTTGACAACATTCCAATGCTCAAATCCGGAATGACTCATATACCTACTAACAACTCTGACAGCATGTGCAATATCCGGTCTCGTGCATACCATGGCATACATTAAACTTCCTACAGCTGAAGCATATGGAACCTTGGACATTTTTTCTTCCTCCCCTTGTGTCTTTGGACACATCTCTGTAGTCAATTTCAAATGACTAGGCAAAGGTGTGCTGACAGCTTTTGCATTCTCCATATGGAATCTCTGCAACACCTTTTCAACATAAGCAGCCTGAGATAGAGTCAATCTTCTGTTCAGCCTATCTCTGCAAATTTTCATACCAAGGATTTGTTTTGCTGCCCCCAAATCCTTCATATCAAATGACTATGCTAACTGATGTTTTAACTCTCTAATGTGATCCATGTTAGACCCAGCTACAAGCATGTCATCAACATATAAACATAAAATAATGTAGCTGTCATTATCTAACCTCTTAAAATAAACACAATGGTCAGAATTACACCTATTGTAGCCTTGCTCAGCCATAAAACTATCAAATTTCAAATACCATTGTCGAGGTGCTTGTTTCAGGCCATACAAACTCTTCTTCAATCTGCACACTTGTTTCTCCTTACCTTTGATCTCAAATCCCTGTGGTTGTGCCATGTATATCTCCTCCTCCAAATCACCATGGAGAAAGGCAGTTTTCACATCTAGCTGTTCCAAATGTAAATCTTCAGTAGCCACAATACTTAAAACAGCACGAATAGAAGTCATCTTGACAACCAGAGAAAAGATCTCATCAAAATCAATGCCCTATTTTTGTGCAAATCCTTTTACAACTAACCTGGCCTTAAATCTTTTCTTACCTCCATCTTCCTCTTTCAACCTGTAAACCCATTTGTTTGGTAAAGCCTTTTTACCTACAGGTAACTTACATAATTCCAAGTCTGATTTTTCAGCAAGGAGTCCATTTCTTCTTTCATGGCAAGCTCCCACTGAACTTGTGTATTCACCTACATAGCTTCATCATACCCTTCTGGTTCACCAGCATCTGTTAACAAAATAGAATACAAAGAGGGAGAAAACCTTTCAGGAGGTCTACTTATCCTTGGTGATTGTCTAACATTCACTGGAGTTTGTGGTATTTCTGGTTGCTGTTGCAGAGCATGAGGAGCCACTAGAACATCACTATTTGGAGTATCATCCAGCACACATAATCCTTTTCTTTCTTCTCATGCTGCTGCAACTGATCTTTGTACAACACCTTCTCATTGAATATAACATCCTTGCTTCTCACAATTTTTTGATTTTCAAAATCCCAAAGCCTATAACCAAATTCATCAATGCCATATCCAACGAAGGTACATTTTTTTGATTTCGCATCCAGCTTGGTTCTATTTTCAGAATCTATATGTTCAAATGCTTCACAGCCGAAGGTTTTCAGAAAAGAATAACTCACCTTCTTACCTGTCCATGCTTCCTCTGGAATACCACAACCCATAGGAACTGAAGGACCTCTATTAATTAAATATATAGCAGTGTTGATAGCCTCTGCCCACATGTTTAAAGGCAGCCCAACATGCAATCTCATGGTCCTTTTATTGTTCTATTCATGCGTTCAGCCACTCCATTTTCCTGTGGAGTCCCTGGAACTATTTTTTGCCTACGAATTCCATTAAAGGAACAATAATCTTCAAATTCTTTGCTACAATACTCACCGCCATTATCAGATCTGAGACATTTTAATCTTTTACCTATCTCATTCTCAACCAACCTTCTCCATTTTTTAAATGTTTCAAATACATCAGATTTCTATCAAAGGAAATAAATCCAGACCTTCCTAGTTGCATCATCTATGAATGTAACATAATACCGAGAGCCACCGAAAGAAGATACTTGAGCTGGTCCCCATACATCTGTATGCACAAGCTCTAATTTTTCATTTTTCTTTTGCTTCCCATCTCTGAGAAAACTGACTCTCTTTTGTTTTCCATACACACAACTTTCACAGAAATCCATATTAATACATTTCAGACCTGGTAAAACTTTCTTAGAATGAAGTACCTTCATACCTTTTTCACTCATATGCCCAAGTCTATTATGCCATAGTGTTGTTTCAGAACCTGTAGCAACTTTTCCAGTCTCTTCCTACAAACCTGCAGCAACTATTCCTGAACCTATTTATTTTTCCTCTATAACATCTAAAGTAGAAGGAACAGTATGACCTGTACAAAGATATAAGGTGCCTACTTTCACACCTTTTGCTACTACTAAGGCACCTTTTGAAACCTTCCAATTTTTATCAGTAAATATAATAGTGCAACCTTGTTCAGTTAGCTGCCCTGCTGAAATTAAATTCCTACTGAGCCTTGGAACATGCCTTACCTCTTGTAGTAGCCAATGATTCCCATTCTATAACTTAATCTTGATTCTTCTTTTCCAAGAATCTGACAGGGTTCGTTATCTCCCAAATAAACTAGCCCAAAATCCCCTTGGACATAATCAAGAAAATAACTTCTATGGGGCGTAGCATGAAATGAGGCCCCTAAATCTAAAACCCATGAATCATCAGCATTATCTAGGGAAAGAATCAAAGTGTCATCTTCAGATTTATTACTTACCACATTTGCTTCCTTATTGCCTTCTTGTTTGTCTCCTTTATTTTTCTGAGACTAGCCATCTTTCTTTAGATGACCTGGTTTTCCATAGTACCAGCAATCCTTCTGTCCTCTGGTTTGGGATCTTTTGTCCTTTGATTTTCCTCGTGACTTCCCATGACCTCTAGAACCTTTTCCTCTCTTCTTTGATCTGCCCCTGCTTTCTGCATTCAAAACACTGCCTGATTTGGATCCACCTGAGCTTTTCTTATGAATTTCCTCACTCAGAATAACACCAACAACATCATCAAATTTTAGGGTATTTGAACTAGAAACAGAGTTACTAACTGCCATTACCAAACTATCCCAGCTTTTAGGCGATGAACATAATATCAAGAGAGCTCTAACTTCTTCATCAAATTTTACATTTATAGAAGTCAATTGACTGAAAATTGTATTAAATTCATTTAAATGATCTGTCACAGATCCACCTTCAACCATTTTTAGATTAAACAAACACTTCATAAGAAATACCTTATTTGAAGCTAAGGGTTTTTCATACAATTTTGCCAAAGCTTTCATCAGACCATCTGTTGTCTTCGCTTCCATTATATTGAATGCCACCGACGGTGCCAGGCACAACTGAATGGTTCCCAGTGCCTTTCTGTCAAGAAGATTCCAATCCTCATCAGACATTGTTGCTAGTTTCTTGGCTACTCCTTCCAACGACATCCATAAATCCTTTTGATAGAGGTAATCCTCCATCTGCATCTTCCATAACTGATAGTTCTGCCCATTGAATTTATCGACCTTCAATCTTCCCTCGTCTGCCATTGCTCCCACTCAACTGTGAGACTTTCCTGTAGATGATAATCGAACACAACTTGCTCTAATACCACTTGTTAGGGTTAGCCGGTAGAAGATATCAATTAAATGCAAATAAAGATTAAATAGAGAAATGGAAATACACAGAATTAATAATAGCGAGAGACAAGATTTAACGTGGTTCACCCAAACTCGGGCTACATCCACCAAACAGAGAGTCCAATATTATTATCCAGTAAATCAAAATGATTACAATCAGCAATCCTTGCAACTCAATACTGTTGCAAATGCTACAATACAATGCCCAAACCCTAACCCTTGGCTGCCTTTTATCAAGCCTTTTTGTCGGTTACAAAAATTAGGGTTTTCTTATGGTGGTCATAAAAAATAGTATTTTTTTAAGTCGGCCCTAGGATTTTTTAAGTCGGCCCTAAAAAATTTTTTCCTGGGGGCTGCCGCCCCTGAATCCCCGCTTCTTGGGGGCTGCCACCCCCAAACCCCCGCTCGGGGCCCAGCCTGGCCTTGAACCCTGATGAGGATACATGGCTAGTGTACAGTACTTTCTTGATCAGTTGCCACCTACCAACATTTCGGACCACATAGATCAGTATGAACTAAGTCCAATAATCTAGTAAAAGACTATTCTTTAGTTTTGAATGAGACTCTACTTTGCTTACCCAATTGACATTCTTTGCACAAACTATTGGTAGGTTTCACCAGTCTTGGAAGATCTCTTACAACCTGAGTGTTGCTTATCTTGATGATATTGTCAAAATTTACATGACACATTCTCCTATGCCATAACCAACTCTGATCAATTTGAACAAATAAACAACTTTTTCTAGTATCAACCAAGTGGAAGATATTACCTTTTGTTTGAGTATCAGATGCAATCTCTGTTCCAGAGCTTTCAAAGATCTTACATTTTCCATTTTTGAATCAGAGATCATAGCCTTTGTCCACCAACTGTCCAACACTGAGAAGATTATGCTTTAGACCTTCAACATACAGTACATTACTAGTTTTGTTCTTTCCATCAAAAGAAATGGTTCCTCTACCTCTAATTCTGCTAGCAGAATTATCACCAAATTTTACCACTCCTCCTTCATACCTTTCCAAATCTATGAACTTATTTTTGTCACCTGTCATATGGTGGGAGCATCCACTATCAATGACCCAATCATCATTTTCTTCAACTTGGGCAGCCAGAGCTCTTTCTACAATTTTATGATTGATAGATTCAGAGGGCATTGGATCTTCTTCCTTGATGGCAATAAACACCCAGTCACTTCTGGATTTGTTTCCTGTCTCTGATTCATCATCTGTTAATCCCTCATCATCATCATCTTCATGAACATAGTAATATTTCTTTTGGAATCTAGATCTGTTAGGATTTGGCCTTGAAAATTTTTCTAGACACCTTGAGGCAAAATGACCAATCTTATTGTAGTTAAAATATTTAAAAGCTAATTTCCCTTCATACTTACTAGATCCTCTTAACAGTCTTTTTGCAATAAGGGCTTCAAGTTGAGCAGTTTCTGCTTCATCTTCTTCCAGATCTTTTCTTTCTTTTTCATACCATGATAGTTTCTTTGAAGAGTTCTCTCTCGGATCAAACTTTTGTTTACCTTTTACAGAGGCATTAGCTTTGAATATAGATTCAGTCTTGGGGGGTGCATCTCCAAACTTGAATAATTCAAATGCAGCTAATTTACCAACCAATTGATCTCTTGTGATACTTGAAAAGGATCTGAATTCATCAATAGCAACAACCTTGTATTTGTAAGAATCAGGAAGGGATCTGAGAACTTTAGCAACAATCTCATCTTCATCTAAGATTCCACCAACACATCTAATGCCACAAACAAGCTCATTTACTCTTGGCATAAATGTAGTGATATTTTCATCTTCTCTCATCTTCAGGTTTTTGAATTTTCCTTTCAGACTCTGTATCTTGGCACATTTAACATACTTGTCCCCTTCATGCAGAAGTTCTAGTTTTTGGCAAATCTCATATGCAATTTTTAGATCAATAACATTTGTCAGATCTGAGTCAGCTATGGCACTTAGAAGAGCTTCTTTAGTCTGTAGATTATTTTTAGCATCTCTGATTTCATCTATGGTACTTGAACCATTTTGTGCAGGAACATATTTCTTTGAAGCCATGATCCAATACTGCATTCCCATACATTGCAAGTGAAATTCCATGTGACTTTTCCAAAGAGTGAAATTGGTTCCATCAAACCTTAGACTATCCTTCTTGTAGGATGACATCCTAGATCTCCTCAAGCAATTAAGCTCTTTTAGAGCAACTTAGCTCTGATACCAATTGTTAGATTTAGGATAGACAACTAAGAGGGGGGGATGAATCAGTTGTCCAAAACTTTATTAAATCCTTTTCTTAAGTTAGTAGCATAATAATAAATCAATCATGGAAACATAATGCAACAATTCAAGAGCAGAAACACATTAACACATATGACACCAAGGTTTTTGATGTGGAAAACCTGGTTAAGGGAAAAACCACCGGGTGACTAACCCAAGATTGTATTCTCTGTTAAAACAATAAGAAGAACAAATGGCACATGCCAATTGGGGCTCACTGCCTAAGCACATTGCTCACAAGAGGCCCACTGCCTACAAGAGACACACTGTCTACAGAATGATAACTATTACATAATTGAACTGAAGAATAGCATCTTCACCATGCTTGAGTCAGTTCCATTTAAGTCCAATACTTCTGCTCTACCTTTCACTTCTCTACTTTCTACCACACACTCATCTCCACCAAGATACATTTGAAATGACTTCACAACTCCTTATTTATACAAGACATCGACTTAGGGATAATCATCCAAGTTGACATACATTACAGAGAAAATACATAAATACAACATGACTAATTACAAAATGACTTTACACAGATCAACACACTGTTGGCCACACAGATATGGGACTTCAATCTTCTTTTAGGAACACACCATGCTTCACAAAACATCTTCAAGATCATCCACATGATGTGTAATTCATCCAGTCGGCTAGACTTAGGAAGAATATCATCATCTGGAAGTAATTTTTCAATTATGAGATCAATCTTTAATGCGGACCACTAACACAAATTAGACACAATCGAAAGACCTCCACAAACTTGCCTGAATCACCAGGAACATCCACACTACTTCTGCTTGTTGAAATCATTCTCTCCTTCAACCGAAACTTCAAGAACACAGTCTATCATCACTGTTATATTGGAATAGATGCTTGCGGACCTCCAGACCATGAACCAATTAGGTTGTCATTTCACATTGACTTCCTAAACACTCCACCAAATCCATAGAACAAGATATTGCATTTCCAGATCTCACTAGACTTATCTGAGTCACTCTGTCACCTCTGAACATCTGCCAGAACTGGTTTTACTCAAGTGGCTGTAACTCCTTCAGGTCTTTATGGGGACCTCTAAAATCTTTATTAGATCATCTTGAGACATATATCTACAAACCCTTTGAAGCATATCCTCTAATCTTCATCTTAGCTGGGATTCTTCATCTTACTGACTTCACTATTCTTCTTTGTTCCTGATAGGACTAATTTTCTCAATATCCTTGGCATACAACTCATCCAATCCTTATCATCAATGCAACAAGAGTATATTGACATCAATGACATCACTGGTTAGGCCCATACTTGCAACATAATTTCCTTTGATCATTTCCTTCATCTTCACTAAGTTTTATCTTTGTTTGTAAAAAATAACATCAATTAGTATAGTTAGTATAGATGTCTTTATGTTAGTTATTTCTGTTGGAGAAAGATTTTATAGGATTGCATATTGGATCAAGTATTGGGCCCAATTTGTTCTTTTGGTTGTAAAATAGCATTTTCCTCCCCCTTGTACTTATAGTAAAAAAGAATAGTTGATTGCTAAGAATTGTAAAAATAGTTGCATAAAATGTTTAGGAAAGTAAATGACACCAAGCATGAGAAGAGGAAAATAATAAGAGAAATTTACTTTTCACAACTAAATGTGGTAAATTTTTTTAAAGAGAATATATGTGCATCTACATCTTGTTGGTCATGATGTTAGTCACAAACAAGCATAGAATAAAAAGTACACATTAACCTTTATTCATCTTGAAAGATATGATGAATTTAGAGAATTCATGATCCCAAGTCTCCGGTGATTAGGTCTTAATTGTCTAATGTTACTCAGAGGTTGATGTGTGTTGCTGTTTCCATTTTGGGGCCTTACATAGAATTCATCATCATGACACTATTTCTGCAAAGATTCTTCACAAAAAGGTCATTTTACACAGTTACTTGATTAAATGATACAGTTACACTCAAATATTTGCATGATATTCATCAATAATACATGCTTCAGCTTCAAATATGTGAAATATTTTCACTTATCTACGAGATGTCCACATATTTGTATTGTTTGCTTAAGATGTTCAGTTATTTGCAATTATGATAGTGAAATGTTCTAAAATTTAAAGAAATTGAAAGAAATGCTTTAAATGAATGTTGAACCTTCAGCTATTGAATCACATTTACATCTGATACAGTCATGAGGAGAAGAAAACCAAACCATATGTTCACCAGGACATTCCACAGCTAGATACAGTAGGTGCTAACTCCAAAGGAATCATATGAAAACAACATATGTAAGTAGACATGCACTCCAAGGGACACAACAAATCACCACATAAATTCAGAATTCACACACTGATTACTCAAGATTTACTATAAATTGTAACCAAAATAGTCTTCTCATTCATGAAGTATGCAAAGATATAAATGTATACAAAAAGCTTTGAAATGAGCCCTGAATATTTCAGCAGACAGATTTCAATTAAGTTTCCAATAATAGAAAAGAGGCATTCTAGCACCTTTTATAGAACAAGGTGAGGAATCCATTACAAAAAGATCAACGATCTTGATTTGTCTATGAACATCTACGATCAAAATTTCCTTTGACTATGTCAACCCTATCAAAATGGCACAAGTTGCCAGCTGGCAACTATCTAGAAATATTTATTTTCGCTAAGTGTCTGATGCTGATATTTACTTTATGGTGCATCATCATCTACCTTATCTGACTCATGTGCATCACTTCCTGAACTTTCATCATCTTGATGATGACGACCCCGCATATGAGGCTGCATGCTGCTCCGGACCTGTTCATACAACTGCACAACTTTATCTATCTCTCCACCATCTTGAGTCTTTCCCTTGACGATGGCGTGCTTGTGTGCTTGGTATTTATCCCTAATGCTATCCAGCTTATTTTTCCTATTTTGCAGCATCTCATTATACTGTTCTATTTTCGTCTTCATCCTTACCAGTTTATCCATGACTTCTTTAGTTAGCTGGCCTAGTGGATCATTTACAACAAATTGGAAGTTTTTATGTAGAGCTTCAATTGCAAACTCTTCATCCTGATTATCTATCTTCCCTTCTACCTTTCCTTCTAAGGTCTCCAAAATCTCTGCCTCGAAGGACATCATGTCATGCAGTTTTATGCTAATCTCCCTTAGCTTATTGTTACATCTCTTGAGAGCATCACATTCAAATTCAATGTCTTTATACCATATGTCAACCAATAAAGCAGTGTTATTATTCAGTACTTGCCGGTTGATGAGCAGTTGAGGATTTATCCTCCTTATTTCTCCCAGGATCTCAAATATCTTTTCCAATTGGAAAGATCTTTTACCAGCCTACATGTACAACTTGTCTACCTTTTGTCTGGAGTCACTGAGAGTACTCCACCTTTTCAACGAGGCTTTTACCACTTCTTCTGTAGTGTCAAATGTGGCAGACATCCACTTCCTCAAAATAGAGGACTCATGTTTCATGAGATCCAACTTATTCACCTCATCCTGGGAAATAGCAATCAATGGGATTGCGTTATCAGTGGAACTACTTTCAGGATTAAAAAAATCTACTTATGTATGCATGCAACTGAGAAATGTGCTCTTTATGTTGCTTCTTCTTCTCTTTCTCCTTCTTTACCTTTTGAATTAAAGAATCTATGATATCTTTACCCTCTTGACCCTCCTGGTCTTCATTTGCAAATCCCAGGTCAATAGTATTAATCTGGAACTCTTCCAGAGTAATCTTACCATTTTCTTTTTCTACAGTGGGGATTGCAATTTGTGTTGTCCTCCTTCCAGTTGAGGGGTCTTATTGTGTGGTTACACAACATGCCCCATTTTGACTTGGCAAAATAGGGACCCAACTTTTCGTCTTGGCTTGTGTTGTCTGCTTTGTGGTGGTTTGGTAAAAGTAAGTCATGTGCATCATCATGTAGATCTAGGATGAGGTAAGTCATCATCATGAGGTCAGTTTGTCAAAGTTCATATTCGCATTTCTTTTCTATGACCTCATATTTTGGAAAGAGCATTAAATTCCCTGCAGGTTTGCCTTTTACATCACCCTGATATTCCTTAGGATGTGAAATTTATGAACAGTCAAAGTTTTGGTCAAACCTGATATTCGCAAGAGAAGGATCATATTTTTATAACCTCAGTCATGTTGTCGAAGATCATCCTGATCTTGGTGCATCACCCGATAAGTCATGCGGTCTAGATATCTGGACGTCAATTTTAAGTGGTAATGAGTTTTCCCCGTCAAATAGTCCTATATATCGCGAGCGTCATATTCCCAAAGGTAACCCGATATTTCGTAATATCCTCCTACCATGAAATATCACCCTAAGCCAATATCCTGATGACATCATCCAAGTTGGATAAATGAAGAAACGAACATGACAATGACATCATCATCATATTTGCATTTCGACAGGATATTTTCTAAACATGATCATGTTCGCGGAATATGACGATGACGTCATGATGCCTTTCTGATACAAAGAACGAATATCAGGATGATGTCATCCCAATATTCCAAAAGAGAGACATGTAAGTTTGTCCCGTCATCATCATATTTGGAACATCACTCGATACATCGAAATATCCTCCTGATGTACTAAACATAACCAAAGGGCACTTTTGTCACTTGAATCTTGTCGCTATAACTATTCTAACTCTAGGGAGGAGGATGATATTGAAAAGCAACCCGATATTTGTGAATATCATCCTGCCTTCATGATATCCTGTCATATGGATATCCCCCCGCTCCCGTTGCCGCCATTAACATTTAATGCACGCAGACATGGTAGGTGGTTCCCGCCAACCTCGGAACCCAATGAAACACCTGGCGAGATCTTGCGTTTTCACACGAATAATCAATGAATACAATCTAATTTGTCAGAGTTACCCTAAATTTACCCTAGTTGCAAGGTTAAAAGGTAATTCAACCATCATTTTTACGTTTACCTTGCGATAAAATTGTTTTACAAAGCACCAGCTTCCATATCCGCATATAAGCAATTACTGCATGATTTGAGCTCACAGACAGAAGGAAGTAAGTGATCATCAGCTGAATTAAGAGCATTGTCAACAGTCTACTGGTATAAAAGAAAAGGTCTGCAAAACCAGGTAAGTAAATGAAACCCTCATCATGTTATTTTTGTTCAGGTATGATGATGTAAATTCTGGTTTATGCATCCATATGATTAAGTAATGTTGAAAAGATACAGTAGGCATGGTGATTTTAATCGCAATATGCATGCATGTGTATACCCATTGTGAGATAGGATTTTGTTAATTACAGATAGCCATGGCTGACAAGCGGTTTGTTAAGTGTCAAGAGGAATTCAGTAGGCCCATGTTCTCTTCTCAAAAAGGGGTCCTGTTTAAATATGGAGCAATTACAGATACCCATCAGGGGAGCACCAATTTGGAAGCCTGGTCAGCTAGGCTGAACGATGGGAATGATAAAAGTGCTGTGCTGGACGCAGTGTTCGTATCAGAAATGTGGAATGCTGCCAATTTTCCATACTCCATGGAATCTCCAGAGCTAGTCATTGAATGTGCCCGGAATTATAACCCTGAGACAAGGCAAGTGATGAAGCATGGGAGGATATATGTAGACCCCTCCATCAAGGGTCTCTCCGAAAAGGAGTATGAAGCCAACAAGAAATCAGCCAGGAAGAACATGTATCAATGGCGGGCTGAGAACAACACATATCTTGCAGCAACCAAACTTCCTGTGCACCTGTTCAAATATGATTTCAGTGAGGAATACCAATACATGATTGCACTCCTGAACAGAGTAACAGGCCAGCCTAATGCTGGTAGTTTCAGGGATTGGATGTACGGAATAATCATGATGTGTCTATATTCAAACATCAAGCCACTATGGGGCCAGATAATAAGTGATGCTTTGCATGAGCAGCTGATGAACCTAGGAGGTTCAAATTGTGTATTCTATATGACATCTTACATTGTTTATTCTTGTGCTTACAAAGGCACTTTTGATGCTTTAGTTACAGATGGAAAGCTTATAGGCACAAATGCTGCATATATTTGGGATCATCATCCCTAGCTGCAGAGAACCAATTACCTTAAAGATTACAAACTGGTCAATGATGCATTCTCCATGCATCTGGTGAGGATAATGGAAGAAGTTAGAACAAAGAGATTGAGCATGAAGGCTCAAGAGATGGTTTACAGGCATGGGGCCGGGTACATACAGTTTGCAACCTTTTCATACATAAGGGTTGAAGGTTTTGAGGGACATCCCCTGATGCTGCCGAGGTATCCTACTGATGCAGTGATATTAATGGAAGTTATCCGGTAGGCATCCACTATGATAAAAATGTACAAGGATGCCAAGAAGCTGCCACCAATTTTGTTCCCAGTCAGCATTGGATGCTATATGTGCCCTGACTCAGACAATATAAAGAAGGTGATGGTCACCCTCAATAAAATGAATTCGCAGCCTTTTCCACTAACAAGACCATATGATCCTTACGGCAGGATGCAGAAAATACTAGGAAAGCCTATTCATCATAGGCACCTAGAGGATTTTTGGGCCAACTGCGAAGATGAGGCAGAGGCCAAAAGAAGAAGGTATCAGAGGTTAACTCTGAACCAAATTAGAACTTTTGATTGCATCTCCCTTCCCCAACAATTGAAGAAGGATGATGGCAGGATAATTGCAAATGAATATGAAGAGAAGAAGATATATAATGACACCATCTCTGCACCTGACCCCACCATGTAGGAAGACATATCTTTGGACCCTTTCATTGCCAGGACCATACATCTAACTCAAGCTTGGGTTGATGAGCAAGTGGAGGCATTGAAGAAAAAAGTTGTTACCATTACGGTGGACAACAAGAAGAAGGGACAAGATATTCCTGGGGATGAATATGATGACTTCCTGAATGAAAAAAGGAAGACCAAGGGAGATAGAATCCCTCAACCACAACAATAGACCAAAAGACCCCTAAGGGGCAAGAAGGTGGATAAAGAACCCAAAGAGGTTATAATTGAAAGGGCAGTATTTGTAGCTGAGGAGGCAGCAGCATCAAGATCAGGATCAGAATCAGCATCCCCTCCAAAGAAAGAAAAGCCCAAGAAGAGTAAGATAGCAGAGGCTAGAATCACTGAGACCCTAGAAGAAGGTCAATCCTCAAGAAAACCTGGAGTGGAGGATATCCTCATGGAGGAAGAGCCTGAAGAAGAAGAGGCTCCATTAATTATAAAGAGGAAGAGAAAAGCTCCACAGGTGCTGGTATCCACCCCACCTAAGAAACAAAGAATCTCTATGAGAGGTGAAATAAAACAAACCCCTACACTATTACAAGGGGCAGGTAGTCAAGTACCTAAGGCACTTCAACATAATGTTCCACTTCCTACCATCGTCAAGTTCAAAACTAAACTTGCAGAAGAACAAATGAAAGAAACTGATCAGATACAAGTGGAAGGTCATGTCTCGCTAGACGAGACAATAAACTTGTCTGATGATGAGGTCGTGCAGAATGTGGCTGCACAAAAGATGGAGACACTTGCTGCTGGAATAAGCATGACCCCTCACAAGCCTCCACTAGTTCAAACAGTACTAGAAGAAATGAAGCAAATGGAAGGAGAATAGGAAAAGAGCCCAGAGAAAGTAGCTTAGGAAATAGGGCTAGATACATTAATCACAGAGGTGACAAGCCCTGTAGTGGTAGACCTGACAGAGAAGCAGGATGCAAGTCCTGAACAGCCAACAGGATCACCTGACAAAGGGCACCCAATAGAAGAAATAGAGATGGCAAAGTCAGAAGGCCATGCTCTTGAATTAGGCCAACAAAGCCCACAGGATACATCAGTGGAGCTTGTTATAGTTGAGGTTCAAGAAATGAAGGCTGATGAAAAGGAGGAAACAATAGAGGATCCAGCTGCCAAAATACAAGAAGTTGATAGTGCAGGCTCAGAACAAATAGTGGCTGCAGAACAACCGCCAGCACTCCAGGCAGAATCCATAGGATCTAGTGCAGTGGATAAACAACAAGGGGAAGAGTTGAAAATAGATGAAGTAATGATGGAGAAAGATCATGATCATCATGATCAACATACGGATGCACCACAGGATTCCCCACACCAAGAGGATGCTCCTCTGGAGAAAGAAATTCCTTAATAGGAGGATGTACCGCAGGATCAACAACAAGGTGAGCATCAAGAAGAAGAAATGGGAAAATCACCGTCTCCACAACATTTGTTGACAGAAATGGGAGATATGGGTGAACATCATGATGATGCTGAAAAACATGATCAGGTGCTTACATGGTTGTCCAAAGAAGTAAATATAGAGGAAGAACTTGAAATTTAGTAATTTGACATCTCCACCTTGTTCTCCGCAGATATAATGAAGCCAAGAGGAAGGCCAGAGTGACATCGGCCATTAGGAGAGATCCAGCAACCGGGAGAAGGACCACACAAATTGCAATACCTACGGTGGAGAAAGAAAAAGGTAAAATTACTGTAGATGAATTTCAAATTAGCACAATAGATCTGGGTTTTGCCAATGAAGACCAAGAGGGTCAAGAGGGCAAAGATATTATTGATTCTTTGATCCAAAAGGTGAAAAAAGAGAAGGAGAAGAATAAGCAACACAAAGAGCACATTGCTCAGTTGCATGCCTACATAAGGAGGCTGACCAGTCCTAATGATACTACAACTGAACATGCAGTCCCATTGACTGCCATTTCTCAAGAAGAGGTAAATAAACTAGACCTCATGAAACATGAGGCATATGTAATAAGGAAATGGATGTCATCCACATTGGATGATGCTGTAGAAATAGTGAAGGCCTCGTTGAAGAGGTAGAGCATTCTAGGTGACTCCAGGACCAAGGTGGATAAATTGCAAATGCAGACCGGGAAAAGGTCTTACAAACTGGAAAGGGTCCTAAGCCTTTTGGGAGAAATAAAGAGGATAAATCCTCAACTGCTTATCAGTAAGCAGGTATTGAATAGTAATACCGCATTGTTGGTAGACATCTGGTACAAAGACATTCAGTTTGAAGGCGGAGTCCTCAAAAGATGCAATAATAAGCTGAGAGATATCAGTATGAGGCTACACGATTTGATGGCCGAAGAGGCAGAGATATTAGAAACATTGGAAGGCAAGGTGGAAGGGAAAATAGAAAATCAAGATGAAGAGTATGCTATCAAAGCTCTACACAGTAACTTCCAATCAGAAGCAGATGGTCCACCTATCCACTTGACAGAGGAACTTATAGATAAAATAATGAGGATCAAGGTCAAGATGGAAAGATACAATGAAACACTGCAGGACAGGAAAAACAAGCTGGATAAAAGTAGAGATAAGTATGAAGCACATAAGCACACCATCATCAAAGCAAAGACTCAAGATGGCGGAGGAATAGATCAAGTTGTGCATTCATATGAGTAGATCCAGAACAGCATGCAGCCCCATATGCGGCATCATCATCATCAGGATAGCAAAAGTTCAGGAAGTGATGCAAATGATGATGATCCACATGAATCAGCTGAGGAACATGATGAAGATACATCATAAAGGGGATATAAGCATAAGTAATATAAATAGTTGCCAGCTGGTGACTTGTGCCATTTTTGTAAAGATTGACAAAGTCAAAATAATTGATGACCGTAGATTTGCATTGATAAATCAAGATTGTAGATCTTTTGTAATGGATTCCTCACTTTATTCTATAAAAGTTGATGGAATGCCTTATTGTAAACATTCAAAACTTAATTGAAATCCATCTTCTGAAACATTCAGAACTCATTTCAAAGTTTCTATATACATTTATATTTTTGCATGCTTAATGAATGAGAAGACAGCGTTGATTACAATTCATAGTAAATCTTGAGTAATCAGTGTATGAGATCTAGATATATGTGGTGATCTACTGCATCCCTTGGAGCGCATGTCTACTTACATGTATTTTTTTCATACAAGTTCCTTTGAAGTTAGCATCAACTATATCTAGCTGTGGAATGTCCTGGTGAAAATATGGTTTGGTTTTCTTCTCTTCATGACAGTATCTAATATACATGTGGTTCAAAAGCTAAAGGTTCACTTTAATTAGAAGTATTTCTTCAATTTCTTTTAAATTTTAGAGCATTTCATCTCCATAATTGCAAATAATTGATGATCTTAAGCAAATAACACATATATGCAGACATCTCATAGATAATGGCAAATATTTAGCATATTTGAATATGAAGAATGCACAATTGAAAATATCATGCAAAGATTGAGGTATATCTGTATCTTTTCACCAAATAACTGTATAATATGACTTCTCTGTAAAGAATTTATGCTGGAATGTCATGATGATGTTAAACTTTCACGTAAGGCCCCAAAATGGAAACAACAACTCACATTAACCTCTGAGTAACTTCAGACGATTAAGACCTAATCACCGGAGACTTGGGATCATGAATTCTTGGAATTCATAGTATCTTTCAAGATGAATAAAGGTTAATGTGTACTTTTATTCTATGCTTGTTTGTGACTAACATCATAACCAACATAAATTAGCGCTAGAAGGAGGGCCCGATCTAGAAGACTATGCTCATCACCCTTATTTTCAAGTTTGATGATACAGAGAGTAAGGTAACCTCGAACCGTCTGTGAATTTCAAATATTACGCAAATATTTACTATAAGAAGCTCAAATATACTCATTCTATGTAAAGATTTCCAAGTCTCACATAAATATTGCAAGCTTTACAGTAGATTATTCTGAATTCACAAATATTGGCCAAAGATACCTAAATTTGTTCAAGCTTTGAAGAACTTAGGCCTTAGAAACTTGAGATCTCGTGCTAGGCATCGTTATACTTCAAATATCCTTGCGTATTTGCAGTATCTTTGTAAATATTTCATAAATATCCAGTCTGATCAGCTGTCTGACCGCAAATATCACCTTATCCAGTGAAATTCAGTCAATATTTGCAAAGTTTCAGCCAAATTACCTCAAACTTGAGAAATCCTGGCTCACAGGATAAATACTAGGTCTAGACCTAGTGGAATTTTCAGAGAATTGCCTATTAGAGGTTTCAGACCTAGAACTGTAGACATCCATCATACTCCAGGGTCTAGTGTGTCAAGGGCTTCACCAGAACCTCACCCTGTAACTCCTGTTGGTTTACAAATACCTTCTGGGATATCGGTGACACCTCCTTTTCAACCTCAGAGTGTGCCTTTAGTCCAACCTCAGCCAGCTACACCACCAGCTCAACCTCCTCTAGTTGCAATGTCTTTCTTCACAACAGAGTCACCTTTGACCTTTACTGCATATCGTGAGTTACCAAAGAATCCAGATAAACTTTGTCCAAAATATCATCCTTACCAAGATGCTGAAGATCATATCAGGACATTTAAGGAAGCTTGCTGCAGAGCTAGAATAGAACATCAAGATGTGGTGTGCAGATTATTTCCTTTTTCCTTAGGAGAAGAAGCCTATAATTGGTTCATCAGTCTTGGTCAGGGTTCTGTTGATTCCTGGGCCTTATTAGAGAAAGCTTTTCTTGATAGATTTAAGGTTCCAGTCGATCTCTCAATAAACTATCACTTATTTGCTACTATTAAGAGGTTTGAGAATGAGCCTATTGCCAATTTCAATGCTAGGTTTCAGAAAATGTTGTCCAGAGTGGTCACTCCTTATACTGTGTCTGACGAAGCTATGAGGAGCATTTACTATTTAGCTTTGGATCCTTTGACTTCCATGTTCATAAGGAGGACACATCCCCGAATCACAACTTTAGCCTTAGCTTTTCAAGAAGCTATACAGGTAAATCAACAGTTAATACCTACCCCTACTCCAAATATGGTATTTCCTACCTTGCCTGGCATGCATTCACAATATCCTGCATCATATTCTGCACAATATCCTACACAATATCCTAATGGAGCAGTGATACCCCCAGCAGTCATGCCCGCACCTTTGCAAGTACCTCCACTAAGCATTATGCCCCCTCCTAATGGAAATGGCCAATTGTCACAATATCCTGTATAGGCTCAGACACCTCAGGGTGCTGACCTATCCAATAATAACCATGGATCCTCTTTCTTTAAGCCCCATAATTAAAATGTGGTGGCCAAAGCTCAAGAAGAAAAGGAGGAGATTAAAGAAATTTCTGCTCAACTGAGAAAGCTCACCACAGAAGTAACACACTTGAGAAATCAGGGTTACTATTCCCAGTCAAACCAGAATAGAAATTATTCCAATAATAGACCAAATTATCCTGATAGAGGGTATAACACCAATAATTTCAACAATAATGGTGGTGGGAACAATAATAATCCCCAAAGACAGCCCAAAGTATGGAACTCTAGGCCAAATAATGGCTCATTACCATCACCCCTGGACAATCAACCACCTAGTGAAGCCAAACAGACTACTAGAGTCAATCTTGCTGAGGTAGCCCTTACTAATTGGTGTAGGATCCACAATACAAATGCACATACAGAATTAGACTATCCACAATTTATAATTGCTGCTAGCATCTTTCAGACTGAAGTGTCTAACACTTCCAGAAATCTACCTCAAGCGGAAGGAAATGAGATTGTCCCTTGTGGATATGACTCGGCTTTTGTGCTAGGAGCCTATACTAATCAACCTCATCAGAGTTATAACCAAACATGTGAAGAATCTACCTTAACTTTTGAAACAAATTACGTTTTCCCCTTTGAGGATGAAAATGAGCCTGCAAGAGAACATGAGGAAGTACATGCATACTAGCAGCAATATCCTAGTAAGCATAATTATAACTTGAGGAGTAATGCTAACAGACCTGCTGGTCCACTGACATCATCCTTACCCCCAAATAACTTCAATACACCTCCTGATCCTAAAGCTAGCAATAACCCTGGGTTCCCCAAGGTAAATGCTCAATACTTGTCGCCTCAGAACACAGGATCAAAGGGTGTAAATGCACCTCATGAATCTGACAAGTTGGTCAATTATCTCGCTGATGAAATGAAGAAAATTAAGATCAGCCTGTCCCTGTCTAAGTTACTGAAAACTCCTGCCATCAAAAAAGCATTCATGAAGTCACTAGATGATCCTGCTCCTAAAGAGGATGGCCATCTTTCAAGTCAATCCAGTGGCAAAGATCATGCTGCCAGAGATAATACTATCAAGCCTAAAGTGTCAGCTACAGTCCAAGTTGCAGAAACCTCCCACATGACCTTGTATAGGGATAAAACTGAGTCACCTCCATTCCTCCTCACCATAAGAATGTTCAGCAAGAACCTGCACAACTGTCTGGTTGATTCAGGGGCCTCCACAAATGTTATGCCTTTGTGAATATGTAATGCTTTAGGACTACATCCTGCTAAATCTCTAAAGAAGGTCACACAGCTAGACAAAACAAAAGTAAGTGTAGTAGGAGAGTTAACTCATATCCACATGCAACTAGCATCTGATCCTAGAATCCAGTACTACATTGACATTCAAGTAGTCGACATACCTAATACTTATGGGATGTTGCTTAGCCAAGACTAGTCCAAAATGCTCAATGGATATATGTCCACAGATTTTAGTCACATGTGGTTACCATGGAAGGGTATACCTAATCAGATCAGGATTGATTGCAAGCTGAGAATGAAGCATATGATCACCGAGTACAACAGAATAAATGAGATCATGTACATAGACGTAGAACCTAGAGTTTACCGCATCAGGCCATAGACTATCAAAATAGAAGAGATCCTGATGCTTGACTTTCATTATCATCATGATGATGATCATCAGGAGGATATGCCAGTTGTAGAACATGATAATAATTCTGATAATGAGAATGAAATAGATCGCTTCAGAGACTTCGAGATGCATCTGTCTAACTGGGTAAAGCATTGTCAATTGTTAAATATACCTGCTAATGATATTTTGATTGATGGATGGTGCAGATTACACGATGAAGCACATTCATAAAGGACTTGTGAAACTTGCTTAGATATGATGATGCTGGAGCAGACATGCAGTGAGGCATCATCATCATATTCTGAGGTAAATACTACATCAGATGATGATGATGATACTGATTCTTATTTGTCTTCTGTAGGAACAGAGGAGCCGACAGATCATGATGAAGATCATATCCTGAAAGTAGAAGAAATTCTAGTGTCTGACCAGGTTAGTGACGTGAGGAAGGAAAAGATCACCCCTGGGAGTGATTGTTTTATGGAACTAGACTATGAATTGTCTGATGAAGACAAAGGTAGTGACCTGACTAAGTTCGAAGAATTTCTAGTAAAAGAAATAGAGAAGATGACACAATAGTATAAATCTCCCCAGGAGGTTTTAATTAAAGGTTGGTGTAGGTTGCACGAGGCACCTCACTCAGAAACAACTTGTTCTCTATGTTTACACATTTTGAAAAAGCATGCAGCTGCAGATCCGGAAGATCATCCTCATGCTGAAGTGAAAGAGAGAGTAGAAACCATCAGACTCACAAAAGAAAGGAAAGAAGAAATTGGAAAAGGATAACGTCCCTAAGTTAAAGTGGATATCAGGCGGAGCAGTAGCCAGAGCTGCGAAGAAGAAAGAAAGTTCACCTAAATATCCTGCTGAAGATAAACCCTGGATCCTGAGGTTTGATGGATCTAAGTCCAAGCAGGGCGCTGGGGTAGGAATTGATCTGATTGATCCAACTGGAAAATCCTACTTAGCAGCTTACAGATTACAGTTCCCCTGCACCAACAATGTAACAGAGTATGAGGCTCTGATTCATGGGATACTGTTTGCTCATAAGAAGAAAGTAAAGATCCAGCATGTCTTCAGAGATTCAGAACTAGTTGTGAGGCAAGTAAGAGGAATCTACTCATGTAACTACAGAAAGCTATCCAACTATAGACATCGAGTGTGGGACCTGATTGAGGATTTTGATGCCTTTAACATCACCCATGTACCAAGAGAACAAAACCATAGGGCAGACACACTTGCCCAAGCTGCCAGTACATTGGAGCCACTATCTATATCTGGTCTGAAGAGATTTTTAGTAGAGTTGGTGTCAGTACCTTCAGTACCTGATAATGTGACCAACCTCTAGGTGTTTGATGATGATCAACATATTCTGGACTTCATCTCAAATAGAGACATATTTGAAGCTCAGATTATAGATGAGAATGGTATGAAAGATCATGTCTGGGAAGAAGATGAGATATTAGAATTACCTAGCAACAGGATTCCCAAAGGTATGATTGAATTAGAAAGAGCCTTTGATTTGGATAATATGCTTAAACAAAAGGATCTACCCAAGGCAGATGGAGGTCAGTATTCACAAGTGAATATTGGACAGGATGAAGACAAGAAAAATGTACTGATAGGTAAGTTTTGCACATCAGAAGAGTTAGAAGGAATAACTCAGGCACTCAAGGACTACATACATGTAATTGCATGGACTTATGATGAACTGAAGACATATGACACCTCTGTCATAACTCATACTATTCCTCTCAAGCCAGATGCAAAACCTTTCAGACAGAAGCAAAGGCCAGTCAATGCTCTACTTGAACCAATAATTCTTGAAGAAGTCAAGAAATTGTTAAATGCTAGGATAATATTTCCTATCAGGCACTCCACTTGGGTGGCAAATCTCGTGCCAGTTAGAAAGAAGAATGGAGACATCAAGTTATGTGTAGATTTCAAGAATCTAAATAGAGCATCCGAAAAGGACATTTATCCTTTACCCTCATTGGATGAAGTTTTGCAGATTGTAAATGGAGCTAAAATGATGTCCTTCCTGGATGGCTTTTCAGGATATAACCAAGTGATGGTTGATAAAATTGACAGATTGAAAACTGCCTTCACCACAAAGTGGGGGATATTTGCATATAGACGTATGCCATTCGGCCTCATAAATGTTGGAGCTACATTCTAGCGAGCAATGGACATAGCCTTCAGAGGCTTAATAGGAAAATGTATAGTCATCTACATGGACGACTTGACCGTATTCTCCAAGGAAAGGGGAAATCATGTCGCTAATCTCAGAAGTGTCCTGAAGAAGTACGAAGAGTACGGAATATCTTTGAATCCCAAGAAGTGCATATTTGGGGTGACAATAGAAAAGTTACTAGGTCACCTGATCACAGAAGATGGAATTATCATTGATCCTGACAGGGTGGAGTCTATCATGAAGTTACAACTTCCAGGAAGTAAAAAGGAACTCAAGTCTTACTTTGGTAAGATAAACTTTGTGAGGAAGTTCATCACCGGCTTTACTGAGATTGTCAGACCATTAAATGCCATGTTGAAAAAAGATGCACAAATTGAGTGGACACCAGAGGCCAAAGCTGCATTTGAAGATATAAAGAAAGCCATTTCTGATGCTCCAGTCCTTATCAGTCTAGACTACACAAAAGATTTCTACATCTATTCATTTGCTTCAGAACATACTTCTGTAGCAGTGTTAACTCAGAGAAATGAAGAAAAAGAAGAGAAACCAATTGCTTTCATGAGCTGTCCTTTCAGGGATGCTGAATTGAGATATGTAGATGTTGAGAGACAGGCACTTGCATTAGTTAGAGCAGTAAAGAAATTCAGACATTACATACTAAGAAGCAAAGTAATTGTAGTAGTACCAGATGCATCAGTGAAGATGTTGCTGATGCAAAGTGAGCCTGGTGAGAAAAGAGCTAAATGGATTACTGTATTGCAAGAGTATGATATGGAAATTACACCAATGAAACTGGTAAGAGGACAAGCTCTAAGCAAGATGATATCTGAAATTAACCCAAACATTACTAGTTAGTAGTATGTGATCAACGAGAAAGACAATAAAGAGTGGTATTCGGATATTAGGCACATCCTAATCACTGGAAGATGCCCATCAAGAATGCAAGCTTCACAGAGAAGAGCCTTAAAGATAAGATCCCAAAAATACATGATGAAGGGAGGAACACTATCTAAGAGGAATTATGAAGGAATATACCTGAGATGTTTAGAAAAGCCAGAAGCAAATGAGGTCCTGTCAGAACTACATGACAAGTTCGGAACAACACATGTATCAGCTTTGGCCACAACACATGCCATCCTCAGAGCAGGATATTACTGGCCTACAATTTTTAAAGACACAGATGATCATGATAAATGTTGTCATGTTTGCCAGGTTATTGCCAACAGAGAGAAGTATGCTACACAACCCTTACAGCCAGTGATGGAAGAGCGCCCATTTGCACAATGGGGCATGGATTTCATAGGACCAATCAATCCTCCGTCCTCCTCAGGCCATAGGTATGTCTTAACAATTACTAACTATTGTACTAGATGGACTGAGGCTTTAGGCAGTAAAACTTGTACTGCAGATGATGTCATTAAATTTCTGGAGAGCAATATTGTCACCAGGTATGGAACTCCTTATGCGTTGGTAAGTGATAATGGTTCTGCCTTTACTTCCACCAAGTTATCAAGTTGGGATTTTGATCATGGGATTATACTTAAGTTTTCATCCAATTATTATCCCCAAGGGAATGGATTAGCAAAATCCACCAATAAAAATTTGTTGAGTATCATAAGAAAATTAATAGAAAAGAACCCTAGAGAATGGAACTCATTTCTAAAGTATGCCTTATGGGTTGACAGAACTCGAATGAAAACTGCATTAGGGAACTCACCTTTCCAACTAGTATATGGGGTGGATCCCATCCTCCCTGTAAACTTAAAAATTCCTACTCTGTAGTTTGCCCAAGAATACCTAGGCATAGACAATAAGTAAGAAGTCAGGTTGCTTCAGTTGATGCACCTGGAAGAAAAAAGGAGTCAAGGAATTGACCAATTTGTAAAACATCAGGCTGTTGTCAAATGCTGGTTTGACAAGAGAGCCAGAGTTAAAGCTTTCAGGATATCAGATTTGGTCTTGATGTGGGATAAAGCCCATGAAAAGAAAGGTGACCATGGTAAGTTTGACAAATTATGGATAGGTCCCTTCCAAATTTCTGAAATACTAGGAGACAACACTTATAGGCTTAAGAACCTGACAGGTGAGGATGTCCCATTGCCAGTCAATGGACAATTCCTCAAGCATTATTTCCAGGCTTAAATGGCTTTATGACAGTCATATGTATCATATTGTATAGTTGTTTGTACAGTTTGTTTTGTTTTGCTTGTTTTGTTTTATTTGTTGAGACGTTGTTCTGGTAAGTCAAGATGATGCACTTCGTCACCCTAGAAAATAACTAAATTGTTAGGATTCAAGTGATGAGAACACATTTAGACATAGGTTATGATTCATTCTAAGAAGTATTCATGATTAGGTTTGTGATATCCATTCATCAGGGTGCCTTTTCTTGGTCAAAGTGAATCAATCACAATGAAACACCTAATAGCCTTGGGTTTGTTGAACACAAAAGTATAGGTGTTAAGTGAAAAATCTAAAGGGACTCCCTTGCTACCAATACAATCTCCAACCTAAAGCTGCAAGTGACTGTACCTTGTACAAATGAGCTGACATAATATATCAGATACAAATTTTAAAGAGAAAATTAGAAAAGAAATAAAATTAGGCCATCTAAGTAACTCTACCGGGGCTATAGACGTCTGCTGGCAGTGGGGCTCTACTTAGGGAGATTGTATAGATAACCTTGCCGGGGCTATGAATGCCTTCTGGCAACAAGGCTCTATCTAGGTTGGCTATGAGGGATGATCTCCAACTATGTAGTTTAACACCAGTTACTTATGTTTTCAACTTGCTTTCAAGATGAGGATAATTAATCATATGCACACACCTGATCCTTTGTTAAGCATTGTTACCATGATGAAATTTTATCATTCAAAAGATCCTGATGCTTATGCTTAGATGGAATTAAAATACTATAGATGAATGGGATCACATCACTTGAATCATTGGAATTTGTTTATTTTCTTTGGTGGCAAGTTGTTGTGTGGTTACACAATACGCCCCATTTTGACTTGGCAAAACAGGGACCCAACTTTTCGGCTTGGCTTGTGTTGTCTGCTTTGTGGCGGTTTGGTAAAAGTAAGTCATGTGCATCATCATGTAGAACCAGGATGAGGTAAGTCATCATCATGAGGTCAGTTTGTCAAAGTTCATATTCACATTTCTTTTCTATGACCTCATATTTTGGAAAGAGCGTTAAATTCCATGCAGGTTTGCCTTTTACATCACCCTGATATTCCTCAAGATGTGAAAGTTATGAACAGTCAAAGTTTTGGTCAAACCTGATATTCGCAAGAGAAGGATCATATTTTTATAACCTCAGTCGTGTTGTCGAAGATCATCCTGATCTTGGTGCATCACCCGATAAGTCATGCGGTCTAGATATCCAGACGTCAATTTTAAGTGGTAATGAGTTTTCCCCATCAAACAGTCCTACATATCGCGAGCGTCATATTCCCAAAGGTAACCCAATATTTCTTAATATCCTCCTGCTGTGAAATATCACCCTAAGCCAATATCTTGGTGACGTCATACAAGTCAGATAAATGAAGAAACGAACATGACGATGACATCATCATCATATTTACATTTCGACAGGATATTTTCTAAACATGATCATGTTCGTGGAATATGACGATGATGTCATGATGCCTTTCCGATACAAAGAATGAATATCAGGATGACATCATCCTGATATTCCAAAAGAGAGACATGTAAGTTTGTCCCGTCATCATCATATTTGGAACATCACCCGATACATCGAAATATCCTCCTGATGTACTAAACATAACCAAAGGGCGCTTTTGTCACTTGAATCTTGTCGCGATAACTATTCTAACTCTAGGGAGGAGGATGATATTGAAAAGCAACCCGATATTTGTGAATATCATCCTACCTTCATGATATCCTATCATATGGATATCCCCCTGCTCCTGTTGCCGCCATTATCATTTAATGCACGCAGACATGGTAGGTGGTTCCCGCCGACCCTGAAACCCAATGAAACACCTGGCGAGATCTTGCATTTTCGCACGAATAATCAATGAATACAATCTAATTTGTCAAAGTTACCCTAAATTTACCCTAGTTGCAAGGTTAAAAGGTAATTCAACCATCATTTTTACGTTTACCTTGCGATAAAATTGTTTTACAGAGCACCAGCTTCCATATCCGCATATAAGTGATTATTACACGATTTGAGCTCACAAACAGAAGGAAGTAAGTGATCATCAGCTGAATTAAGAGCGTTGTCAATAGTCTACTGGTATAAAAGAAAAGGTCTGCATAACCAGATAAGTAAATGAAACCCTCATCATATTATTTTTGTTCAGGTATGATGATGTAAGTTCTGGTTTATGCATCCATATGATTAAGTAATGTTGAAAAGATACAGTAGGCATGGTGATTTTAATTGCAATATGCATGCATGTGTATACCCGTTGTGAGATAGGATTTTGTTAATTGCAGATAGCCATGGCTGACAAGCGGTTCATTAAGTGTCAAGAGGAATTCAGTAGGCCCATGTTCTCTTCTCAAAAAGGGGTCCTGTTTAAATATGGAGCAATTACAGATACCCATCAAGGGAGCACCAATTTGGAAGCCTGGTCAGCTAGGCTAAACGATGGGAATGATAAAAGTCCTGTGCTGGACGCAGTGTTCGTATCAAGAATGTGGAACGCTGCCAGTTTTCTGTACTCCATGGAATCTTCGGAGCTAGTCATCGAATGTGCCCAGAATTATAAGCCTGAGACAAGGCAAGTGATGAAGCATGGGAGGATATATGTAGACCTCTCCATCAAGGTTCTCTCCTGGACATTTGGATTGCCACTGGGCAATAAAGTTAAGAGCGTGGACCTGAGGAAGTCCGAAAAGGAGTATGGAGCCAACAAGAAATCAGCCAGGAAGAACATGTATCAATGGCGGGCTGAGAATAGCACATATCCTGCAGCAGCCAAACTTCCTGTGCACCTATTCAAATATGATTTCAGTGAGGAATACCAATACATGATTGCACTCCTAAACAGAGTAACAGGCCAGCCTGATGCTGGTAGTTTCAGGGATTGGATGTACGGAATAATCATGATGTGTCTATATTCAAACATCAAGCCACTATAGGGCCAGATAATAAGTGATGCTCTGCATGAGCAGCTGATGAACCTAGGAGGTTCAAATTGTGTATTCTATATGACATCTTACATTGTTTATTCTTGTGCTTACAAAGGCACTTTTGATGCTTTAGTTACAGATGGAAAGCTTACAGGCACAAATGCTGCATATATCTGGGATCATCATCCCCAACTGCAGAGAACCAATTACCTTAAAGATTACAAACTGGTCAATGATGCATTCTCCATGCATCTGGTGAGGACAATGGAAGAAGTTAGAAAAAAGAGATTGAGCATGGAGGCTCAAGAGATGGTTTACAAGCATGGGGCCTGGTACATACAGTTTGCAACCTTTTCATACATAAGGGTTGAAGGTTTTGAGAGACATCCCTTGATGCTGCCGAGGTATCCTACTGATGCAGTGATATTAATGGAATTTATCTGGCAGGCATCCACTATGACAAAAATGTACAAGGATGCCAAGAAGCTGCCACCAATTTTGTTCCCAGTCAGCATTGGATGCCATATGTGCCCTGACTCAGACAATATAAAGAAGGTGATGGTCACCCTCAATAAAATGAATTTGTAGCCTTTTCCACTAACAAGACCATATGATCCTTACGACAGGATGCAGAAAATACTAGGAAAGCCTATTCATCAGAGGCACCTAGAGGATTTTTGGGCCGACTGCGAAGATGAGGCAGAGGCCAAAAGAAGAAGGTATCAGAGGTTAACTCTGATCCAAATTAGAACTTTTGATTGCATCTCCCTTCCCCAACAATTGAAGAAGGATGATGGCAGGATAATTGCAGATGAATATGAAGAGAAGAAGATATATAATGACACCATCTCTGCACCTGACCTCACCATGCAGGAAGACATATCTTTGGACCCTTTCATTGCCAGGACCATACAACTAACTCAAGCTTGGGTTAATGAGCAGGTGGAGGCATTGAAGAAAAAAGGTGTTGCCATTATGGTGGACAACAAGAAGAAGGGACAAGATATTCCTGGGGATGAATATGATGACTTCCTGAATGAAAAAAGGAAGACCAAGGGAGATAGAATCCCTCAACCACAACAACAGAGCAAAAGACCCCCAAGGGGCAAGAAGGTGGATAAAGAGCCCAAAGGAGTTATAATTGAAAGCACAGTATTTGTAGCTGAGGAGGTAGCAGCATCAGGATCAGGAGCAGGATCAGCATCCCCTCCAAAGAAAGAAAAGCCCAAGAAGAGTAAGACAGCAGAGGCTGGAATCACTGAGACCCTAGAAGAAGGTCAATCCTCAAGAAAACCTGGAGAAGAGGATATCCTCATGGAGGAAGAGCCTGAAGAAGAAGAGGCTCCATTAATTATAAAGAGGAAGAGAAAAGCTCCACAGGTGCTGGTGTCCACCCCACCTAAGAAACAAAGAACCTCTATGAGAGGTGAAATAAAACAAACCCCTACACTATTACAAGGGGCAGGTAGTGAAGTACCTAAGGAACTTCAACATAATGTTCCACTTCCTACCATCATCAAGTTCAAAATTGAACTTGCAGAAGAACAAATGAAAGGAACTGATCAGATACAAGTGGAAGGCTATGTCTTGCTAGACGAGACAATAAACTTGTCTGATGATGAGCTCGTGCAGGATGTGGCTGCACAAAAGATGGAGACACTTGCTGCCGGAATAAGCATGACCCCTCACAAGCCTCCACCAGTTCAAACAGTACTGGAAGAAATGAAGCAAGTGGAAGGAGAATAGGAAAAGAGCCCAGAGCAAGTATCTCATGAAATAGGGCTAGATACATTAATCACAGAGGTGACAAGCCCTATAGTGGTAGACCTGACAGAGAAGCAGGATGCAAGTCCTGAACAGCTAGCAGGATCACCTGACAAAGGGCACCCAATAGAAGAAATAGAGATGGCAAAGTCAGAAGGCCATGCTCTTGAATTAGGCCAACAAAGCCCACAGGATACATCGGTGGAACCTGTTATAGTTGAGGTTCAAGAAATGAAGGTTGATGAAAAGGAGGAAACAATAGAGGATCCAACTGCCAAAATACAAGAAGTTGATAGTGCAGGCTCAGAACAAATAGTGGCTGCAGAACAATCGCCAACACTCCAGGCAGAATCCATAGTATCTAGTGCAGTGGATAAACAACAAGGGGAAGAGTTGAAAATAGATGAAGTAATGACGGAGAAAGATCATGATCATCATGATCAACATACGGATGCACCACAGGATTCCCCATACCAAGAGGATGCTCCTCTGGAGAAAGAAATTCCTCAATAGGAGGATGTACCGTAGGATCAACAACAAGGTGAGCATCAGGAAGAAGAAATGGGAAAATCACCATCTCCACAACATTTACTGACAGAAACAGGAGATATGGGTGAACATCATGATGATGCTGAAAAGCATGATCAGGTGCCTCCATGGTTGGCAAAAGAAGTAAATATAGAGGAAGAACTTGAAATTTAGGAATTTGACATCTCCACCTTGTTCTCCACAAATATAATGAAGCCCAGGAGGAAGGCCAGAATGACATTGGCCATCAGGAGAGATCTAGCAACTAGGAGAAGGACCGCACAAATTGAAATACCTATGGTGGAGAAAGAAAAAGGTAAAATTATTGTAGATGAATTTCAAATTAGCACAATAGATCTAGGTTTTGCCAATGAAGACCAAGAGGGTCAAGAGGGCAAAGACATTATTGATTCTTTGATCCAAAAGGTGAAAAAAGAGAAGGAGAAGAATAAGCAACACAAAGAGCACATTTCTCAGTTGCATGCCTACATAAGGAGGCTGACCAGTCCTGACGATACTACAACTGAACATGCAATCCCATTGACTGCCATTTCTCAAGAAGAGGTAAATAAACTAGACCTCATGAAACATGAGGCATATGTAATAAGGAAATGGATGTCATCCACATTGGATGATGCTATAGAAATAGTGAAGGCCTCGTTAAAGAGGTGGAGCATTCTAGGTGACTCCAGGACCAAGGTGGATAAATTGCAAATGCAGATCGGGAAAAGGTCTTACAAACTGGAAAGGGTCCTAAGCCTTTTGGGAGAAATAAAGAGGATTAATCCTCAACTTCTTATTAGTAAGCAGGTATTGAACAGTAATACCACATTGTTGGTAGACATCTGGTACAAATACATTCAGTTTGAATGCAGAGTCCTCAAAAGATGCAAAAATAAGCTGAGAGATATCAGTATGAGGCTACACGATTTAATGGCCGAAGAGGTAGAGATATTAGAAACATTGGAAGGCAAGGTGGAAGGGAGAATAGAAAATCAAGATGAAGAATCTACTATCAAAGCTCTACAAAGTAACTTCCAATCAGAAGCAGATGGTCCACCTGTCCACTTGACAGAGGAACTTATAGATAAAATAATGAGGATCAAGGTCAAGATGGAAAGATACAATGAAACACTGCAGGATAGGAAAAACAAGCTGGATAATAGCAGAGATAAGTATGAAGCACATAAGCACGCCATCATTAAAGCAAAGACTCAAGATGGTGGAGGAATAGATCAAGTTGTGCATTCATATGAGCAGATCCGGAACAGCATGCAGCCCCATATGCGGCATCATCATCATCAGGATAGCGAAAGTTCAGGAAGTGATGCACATGATGATGATCCACATGAATCAGCTGAGGAACATGATGAAGATACATCATAAAGGGGATATAAGCATAAGTAATATAGATAGTTGCCAGCTGGCGACTTGTGCCATTTTTGTAAAGATTGACAAAGTCAAAATAATTGATGACCGTAGATTTGCATTGATAAATCAAGATCGTAGATCTTTTGTAATGGATTCCTCACTTTATTCTATAAAAGGTGATGGAACGCCTTATTGTAAACATTCAAAACTTAATTGAAATCTATCTGCTGAAACATTCAGAGCTCATTTCAAAGTTTTTGTATACATTTACATTTTTACATGCTTAATGAATGAGAAGACTATGTTGATTACAATTCATAGTAAATCTTGAGTAATCAGTGTATGAGTTCTGGATATATGTTTTGATCTGCTGCGTCCCTTGGAGCACATGTGTACTTACATGTATTGTTTTCATACAAGTTCCTTTGAAGTTAGCATCAACTATATCTAGCTGTGGAATGTCCTGGTGAAAATATGGTTTGGTTTTCTTCTCTTCATGACAGTATCTAATATACATGTGGTTCAAAAGCTAAAGGTTCACTTTAATTAGAAGTATTTCTTCAATTTCTTTTAAATTTTAGAGCATTTCATCTCCATAATTGCAAATAATTGATGATCTTAAGCAAATAACACAGATATGTAGACATCTCGTAGATAATTGCAAATATTTAGCATATTTGAATACGAAGCATGCACAATTGAAAATATCATGCAAAGATTGAGGTATATCTGCATCTTTTCACCAAATAACTATATAATATGACTTCTCTGTAAAGAATTTCTACAAAAATGTCATGATGACATTAAACTTTCACGTAAGGCCCCAAAATGGAAACAACAACTCACATTAACCTCTGAGTAACTTCAGACGATTAAGACCTAATCACCGGAGACTTGGGATCATGAATTCTTGGAATTCATAGTATCTTTCAAGATGAATAAAAGTTAATGTGTACTTTTATTCTATGCTTGTTTGTGACTAACATCATAAGCAACAGGTCTCTTTTAATGGGTGAAGTCATTCTGGCCTTCCTCTTTGGTTTTATTATGTCCTCAGAAAATAATGTAGATACATCAAATTCTTGAATTACAAAATCTACTTCTGCATTTACTTCCTTTTCTAACCATGGAGGTACCTGATCATGTTTTTTAGCATCCTCATGACGTTCACCTTGATCTCCTGTATCTGTAAGTATTTGTGATGGAGATGGTGATTTCCTCATTTCTTCTTCCTGATGCTCAGCCTGATGTTGATCCTGCAGTATATCCTCCTGTTGAGGCACTTCTTTTTCTAGAGGAGCATCATCTTGAGGTGCAGGATCTTGTGATCTATCCATATGATGATCATGATGATCATGATCCTTCTCTGTTATCACCTCATCCACTTTTGACTTTTCCTCCTATTGAGGCATATTTATATCAGTGGATATTGCAGAATCCTCCTTAGATGCTGGTGCTTGTTCTGTAATCATAGTTTGTTCTGCACCTTCACCACTTACTTCTTGAACTTTGGAAGAGAGATCTTCTGTCATATTCTCCTTCTCATCAGCCTTCTTTTCTTGAACCTCTACTATAGTACGTTATGCTGATGTGTCCAGTGGACTTTGTTGGCTCAGTTCTGAAGTATGGCCCTCTGGTTCTACCATCTTCACTTCCTCTATATCTTGCCTTTTATTAGGTGTTCCTACTGAATGTTTGGGATTCACATCCTATTTATCTGTTAAGTCTACCACTGCAGGACTTGTTACCTGTGCAATTAATGTATCTAGCCCTATATCTTGGGCTATCCTTTCTGGGCTCTTTTCCTTTTCTACTTCCCCTTGCTTCATCTCCTCCAGTATTGTTTGAATTACTGGAGTCTTCTGACGAGTCATAGGTGTGCCTGCAGCAAGGGTCTCCATCTTTTGTGAAGCCACTTCCTTCACAACCTCATCATCTGATAAGTTAATCATCTCCTCTAGTGAGATATGACCTCCTTCAAATACCTTGGAGGTTTCTTTCATCTGCTCTTCTGTAAGTTCAGTTTTGAACTTCACAATGGTAGGAAGTGGAACAATGTGTTGAAGTTCCTTATGCACAACTTCACTACCAGCCCCTTGCAAGAGTGTAGGGGATTGCTTTATTTCACCTCTCATGGAGGTTCTCAATTTCTTAGGTGGGGTAGATACTACCACCTGTGGAGCTCTTCTCTTTCTTTTGAACAGTAGAGGGGTCTCCTCTTCTTCAAGCTCTTCTTCTACAAGGATATCCTCTTCAGTTGGTCTTCGCGAGGATTGACCCTCTTCTAGGGTCTCAGCAGGTTTTACCTCTGCAGTCCTAGCTTTCTTAGACTTTTTCTTCCTTGTCCGTTGGGGTGACGCCGATCCTGATCTAGATCCTGATCCTGATGCTGCCTCCTGTTCAGCTGGAAATATTGCCTTTTCATTGATCACCCCCTTGGGTTCACTGTCAATCTTCTTACCCTTAGGGGGTCTTTTGCTTCTTTGTTGTTGTGGAGGCAACCTGTCTCCCTTAGATTTTCTCTTTTCATTTATAAAGTCATCATATTCCTCATCAGGAATATCTTGTCCTTTCTTCTTGTTGTCCACCGTAATGGCAACACCCTTCTTCTTCAATGCCTCTATTTGTTCATCAACCCAAACTTGGGTCAGCTGTAAGGTCCTGGCAATGAAAGGATCTAAAGATATATCTTCTTGCAGGGTAAGGTCAGGTGCAGATATGGTATCATTGTATATTTTCTTCTCCTCATATTCATCTGCAATTAGCCTGCCATCATCTTTCTTCAACTACTGAGGAAGGGGGATACAATCAAAGGTTCTGATTTGACCCAGTGTCAACCTTTGGTATCTTCTCCTTCTGGCTTCTGCTTCATATTCACAATCAGCCCAGAAGTCATCTAGGTGCATTCTATGCAGAGGTTTCCCTGTTACTTTCTATATCCTTCCATAAGGATCATATGGTCTTATTAGTGGGAAAGGCTGTAAATGCATTTTATTCAAACTGACCATCACCTTTTTGATTTTTTCTGAGTCAGGGCACATATACCAGCTAATGATGACTGGAAACAAAATTGGTGACAACTTCTGTGTATCCTTGTATGTCTTTAGCATGGTGGAACTCTACCTTATGAATTCCATCAGTATCACTGCATCAGTGGGATACCTTGGCAGCATGAGAGGTTGCCCTTCAAAACCCTCAATCCTCATATAGGAAAATGTAGCAAATTGAATATACCAGGCTCCATGCCTATAGATTATCTCTTGAACTTCCAAGCTCAATCTCTTTGTCCTATCCTCCTCCATGGTTCTTACCAGATGCATAGAGAATGCATCATTTACCAATTTATAGTCCTAGAGATAGTTAGTTCTCTATAATTGGGGATAATGATCCCATATATGGGCATCATTGGTGGTTCCTCCAATCTTCCCAACTATTGTCAATGCATCAAATGTGCCTTTGTAAGCATAGGAGTAGACAATATATGATGTCATGTAAAAAGCATAATTTGAACCTCCTAGGTTTGTTAGCTGCTCATGTAGAGCGTCACTTATCAACTGGCCCCATAGTGGCTTGATGTCTGCATACAGGTACATCATGATTATACCATACATCCAATCCTTAAAACTACCAGCATCAGGCTGGCCTGTTACTCTACTCAGCAATGCAATCATGTACTAATATTCATCATCAAAATCATATTTGAACAAATGCATAGGAAGTTTGGCAGCTGCAGGATATGTGCTATTCTTGGCCCTCCATTGGTACATGTTCTTCCTGGATTGTTTCTTATTGTTCTCATACTCACGTTCAGACTTCTTCAAGTCCACACTTTTAACCTTCTTGCCCAATGGTAGTCCAAATGTCCTAGAAAGTCCTTTAATGGATAGGTCTACATATACTCTTCCATGTTTGACCACCTACCTTGTTTTTGGATTGTAATTCCGTGCACATTCAACCACCAGCTCTGGAGACTCGATGGAGTATGGAAAACCAGCCGCATTCCACAATCTGGACATGAACACTGCATCTAGCACTGGGCTTCTGTTCTTATCATCATTCATCCTGGCAGACCAGGCCTCCAAATTGGTATCCCCCTGATGTGTATCTGTTATGGCTCCATATTTAAACAGGACCCCCCTAGGAGATGAGAACATGGGCTTGCTGAACTCAGCCTCACACTTAGCCAACCTCTTGTCAGCCATGGATACCTACAATTAACACAATTGATCTTACAATGGATACTCACATGCATGCATATAACATTTTATCTCTATTTACATCATGCCTATAGTATTTATTCAACATTTTCCTATCTTGGGATGCATAAACTAGAACCTCAAACCAACATCACCATACCTGACTATACAGAAACAGCAGGATGTGGGTTTCAATTACTTACCTAGTTATGCAGATCTCTTTTATACTAGTGGATTTCTGAAAGTGCTCTTAATTTTGCTGATAATCACGTGCTTCTTCTTGCCTGCAAGCTTTGTTCGTACAAGTGTCGCTGGGATGAGGGTTTGGAAGCTAGTGCTCTGTAAAATTGATTTTTATCGTAAGGTAAGTTTGAAATGACAATGAATTTACCTTTTAACCTTGCAATTAGGGTAAAATTAGGGCAACCTCTAACACATTACATTTTATTCGTTGATCATTAGCATGGAAACTCAAGATCTTGCCAGGTGTTCCATCAGGCTTTGTGGTCGGCGGGAACCACCTACCACCTCTGCGCGCATTACATGTTAATGGCGGCAACGGGAGCATGGTGATATCCATATGACAGGATATCATGAAAGTATGATATTTAGATATCGGGTGATATTTCAAAATATCACCCTGAGTGTAATATGATCCTCCTCCTGGAGAGGAAAAAACTATCATCGACAAGATCGGGTGGCGTTCGCACCCTTTGGTCATGTTTGGTACATCAGGAGGATATTTCGATATATCAGGTGATGTTTCAAAAGTGATGATGATGACTGGATAAATTGTTACCTCTTCTCTCAGAATATCAAGATGATGTCACCCAGATATCCACTTTTTGTATTGGTAAGGCATCATGATGTCTTCGTCATGTTATACGAGCAGGATCATGTTCAGGAAATATACCATGAGAGGTAAAATGATGAAGATGTCATCGTCATGTTTGTTTCTTCTTTTTTCGGACCTGAATGACATCATCAGGATATTGGCTTAGGGGGATATTTCATGGTAGGAGGATATTACGAAATATTGGGTTACATTGAAAAATATGATCCTCCCGAAATGCATAAGGCTGTTGACGGGTAAAGGTTACTATCACCTAAAATTAACGTCCGGATATTTGGACCGCATGATTTATCTAGTGATAAATTAGATCGGGGCGACCTTCTATAATATGATTAATTATATTGAAACTGATAGGAGTCACAGGAGGAAGTTCTGCTAGTGTTCCTGATGCACTAGAACCAAGAGTATGATGAATGTCAATAGTCCTAGGTCTGAAACCTCTAACAGGTAGTTCTTCAAAAGGTCCGGTGGATCTTGACCTGGTATTTATCCTGTGAGCCAGGATTTCTCAATTTTAAGGCAAATTGGCTGGATGATTGTAAACATTAGTTGTATTTCACCAGTTGACGTGATATTTATGATCGGATGACTGATCTGACTAGATATTTACAAAATATTTGCAAAGATAGTGCAAATATGAGGTGATATTTGAGGTATAGTGACTCCTATCATGAGATATCAGGTTTGTAAGGCCAAACTCTTCAAAGCTTGAACAAATTTACATAGCATTGGCCGATATTTGTGAATTCATGATGATCTACTATAAAGCTTGCAATATTTACATTAGATTTGGAAATCTTTACACAAAATGAGCATATACAAGCTAGCTATAGTAAATATTTGAACAATATTTGAAATTCACGAATGCATCCAAGGTTACCTTACTCTCTGCATCATCAAACCTGAAAATAATGATGATGAGCATCTTCTTTTAGATATGGCCCTCCTTCTAGCGCCAATTTATGTTGGTCATGATGTTAGTCACAAACAAGCATAGAATAAAAGTACACATTAACCTTTATTCATCTTGAAAGATATGATGAATTCAGAGAATTCATGATCCCAAGTCTCTAGTGATTAAGTCTTAATCGTCTGACGTTACTCAGAGGTTGATGTGTGTTGTTGTTTCCATTTTGGGGCCTTACATAGAATTCATCATCATGACACTATTTCTGCAAAGTTCTTCACATAAAGGTCATTTTACATAGTTGTTTGATTAAATGATATAGATACACTCAAATATTTGCATGATATTCATCAATAATACATGCTTTAGCTTCAAATATGCTAAATATTTTCACTTATCTATGAGATGTCCACATAGTTGTATTGTTTGCTTAAGATGTTCAGTTATTTGCAATTATGATAGTGAAATGTTCTGAAATTTAAAGAAATTGAAAGAAATGCTTTAAATGAATGTTGAACCTTTAGCTATTGAATCACATTTACATTAGATACAGTCATGAGGAGAAGAAAACCAAACCATATGTTCACTAGGACATTCCACAGCTAGATACAGTAGGTGCTAACTTCAAAGGAATCATATGAAAACAACATATGTAAGTAGACATGCACTCCAAGGGACGCAGCAAATCACCACATAAATTCAGAATTCACACACTGATTACTGAAGATTTACTATGAATTGTAACCAAAATAGTCTTCTCATTCACTAAGTATGCAAAGATATAAATGTATACAAAAAGCTTTGGAATGAGCCCTGAATATTTTAGCAGATAGATTTCAATTAAGTTTCCAATAATAGAAAAGAGGCATTCCAGCACCTTTTATAGAACAAGGTGAGGAATCCATTACAAAAAGATCAATGATCTTGATTTGTTTATGAACATCTACGGTCAAAATTTCCTTTGACTATGTCAACCCTATCAAAATGGCACAAGTTGCCAGCTGGCAACTATCTAGAAATATTTATTTTCGCTAAGTGCCCGATGCTGATATTTACTTTATGGTGCATCATCATCTACCTTATCTGACTCATGTGCGTCACTTCCTGAACTTTCATCATCCTGATGATGATGACCCTGCATATGAGGCTGCATGCTGCTCCGGACCTGTTCATACAACTGCACAACTTTATCTATCTCTCCACCATCTTGAGTCTTTGCCTTGATGATGGCGTGCTTGTGTGCCTGGTATTTATCCCTGATGCTATCTAGCTTATTTTTCCTATTTTGCAGTGTCTCATTATACTGTTTTATTTTCATCTTCATCTTTACCAGTTTATCCATGACTTCTTCAGTTAGCTGGCCTAGTGGATCATCTACAACAAATTGGAAGTTTTTATGTAGAGCTTGGATTGCAAACTCTTCATCCTGATTATCTATCTTCCCTTCTACCTTTCCTTCTAAGGTCTCCAAAATCTCTGCCTCGAAGGACATCATGTCATGCAGTTTTATGCTGATCTCCCTCAGCTTATTGTTACATCTCTTGAGAACATCACATTCAAATTGAATGTCTTTATACCATATGTCAACCAATAAAGCAGTGTTATTATTTAGTACCTGCTGGTTGATGAGCAGTTGAGGATTTATCCTCCTTATTTCTCCCAGGATCTCTAATATCTTTTCCAATTGGAAAGATCTTTTGCCAGCCTGCATCTGCAACTTGTCTACCTTTTGTCTAGAGTCACTGAGAGTACTCCACCTCTTCAACGAGGATTTTACCACTTCTTCTGCAGTGTCAAATGTGGTAGACATCCACTTCCTCAAAATGGAGGACTCATGTTTCATGAGATCCAACTTATTCACCTCATCCTAGGAAATAGCAGTCAATGGGACTGCATTATCAGTGGAACTACCTTCAGGATTAATTAATTTGCTTATGTATGCATGCAACTAAGCAATGTGCTCTTTATGTTGCTTATTCTTCTCTTTCTCCTTCTTCACCTTTTGAATTAAAGAATCTATGATATCTTTACCCTCTTGACCCTCCTGGTCTTCATTTGCAAATCCCAAGTCAATAGTATTAATCTGGAATTCTTCCAGAGTAATCTTACCTTTTTCTTTTTCTACAGTGGGGATTGCAATTTGTGTAGTCCTCCTTCCAGTTGAGGGGTCTCTTTTAATGGCCGAAGTCATTCTGGCCTTCCTCTTTGGTTTTATTATGTCCTCAGAAAACAATGTAGATCCATCAAATTCTTGAATTACAAAATCTACTTTTGCATTTACTTCCTTTTCTAACAATGGAGGTACCTGATCATGTTTTTTGGCATCCTCATGATGTTCACCTTGATCTCCTGTATCTATAAGCATTTGTGATGGAGATGGTGATTTCCTCATTTCTTCTTCTTGATGCTCAACTTGATGTTGATCCTGCAGTATATCCTCCTGTTGAGGCACTTCTTTTTCTGGAGGAGCATCATCTTGAGGTGGAGGATCTTGTGATGTATCCATATGATGATCATGATGATCATGATCCATCTCCATTATCACCTCATCCACTCTCAACTTTTCCTCCTATTGAGGCATATTTATATTGGTGGATATTGTAGAATCCTCCTTAGGTGCTAGTGCTTGTTCTGTAATCATAGTTTGTTCTGTACCTTCACCACTTACTTCCTGAACTTTGGAAGCAGGATCTTCTGTCATATTCTCCTTCTCATCAGCCTTCTTTTCTTGAACCTCTACTATAGCAGGTTCTGCTGATGTGTCCTATGGACTTTGTTGGCTCAGTTTTGAAGTATGGCCCTCTGGTTCTGCCATCTTCACTTCCTCTATATCTTGCCTTTTATCAGGTGTTATTGCTAAATGTTCAGGATTCACATCCTGTTTATCTGTTAAGTCTACCACTGTAGGACTTGTTACCTGTGCAATTAATGTATCTAGCCCTATATCTTGGGCTATCCTTTCTGGGCTCTTTTCCTTTTCTGCTTCCACTTGCTTCATCTTCTCCAGTATTGTTTTAACTGCTGGAGTCTTCTGAGGAGTCATGCGTGTGCCTGCAGCAAGGGTCTCCATCTTTTGTGAAGCCACTTCCTTCACAACCTCATCATCTGATAAGTTAATCATATCCTATAGTGAGATATGACCTCCTTCAAATACCTTGGAGGTTTCTTTCATCTGCTCTTCTGTAAGTTCAGTTTTGAACTTCACAATGGTAGGAAGTGGAACATTGTGTTGAAGTTCCTTATGCACAACTTCACTACCAACCCCTTGCAAGAGTGTAGGGGGTTGCTTTATTTCACCTCTCATGGAGGTTCTCAATTTCTTAGGTGGGGTAGATACTACCACCTGTGGAGCTCTTCTCTTTCTTTTGAACAGTAGAGGGGCCTCCTCTTCTTTAGGCTCTTCTTCTACAAGGATATCCTCTTCAGTTGGTCTTCGCGAGGATTGACCCTCTTCTAGGGTCTCAACAAGTTTTACCTCTGCAATCCTAGCTTTCTTGGACTTTTGCTTCCTTGTCCATGGGGGTGACGCTGATCCTAATCCTAATGCTGCCTCCTGTTCAGCTGGAAATACTGCCTTTTCAATGATCACCCCCTTGGGTTCACTGTCAATCTTCTTACCCTTAGGGGGTCTTTTGCTTCGTTGTTGTTGTGGAGGCAACCTGTCTCCCTTAGATTTTCTCTTTTCATTTATAAAGTCATCATATTCCTCATCAGGAATATTTTGTCCTTTCTTCTTGTTGTCCACCGTAATGGCAACACCCTTCGTCTTCAATGCCTCTATTTGTTCATCAACCCAAACTTGGGTTAGCTGTAAGGTCCTAGCAATGAAAGGATCTAAAGATATATCTTCTTGCAGGGTAAGGTCAGGTGCAGTTATGGTATCATTGTATATTTTCTTCTCCTCATATTCATCTGCAATTAGCCTGCCATCATCTTTCTTCAACTGCTGAGGAAGGGGGATATAGCCAAAGGTTCTAATTTGACCCAGTGTCAACCTTTGGTATCTTCTCCTTTTGGCTTCTGCTTCATCTTCATAATCAGCCCAGAAGTCCTCTAGATGCATTCTATGCAGAGGTTTCCCTATTACTTTTTATATCCTTCCATAAGGATGATATGGTCTTATCAGTGGGAAAGGCTGTAAATGCATTTTATTCAAACTGACCATCACCTTTTTGATTTTTTCTAAGTCAGGGGACATATACCAGCCAATGATGACTGGAAACAAAATTGGTGACAACTTCTGTGCATCCTTGTATGTCTTCATCATGGTGGAACTCTGCCTTATGAATTCCATCAATATCACTGCATCAGTGGGATACCTTGGCAGCATGAGAGGTTGCCCTTCAAAACCCTCAATCCTCATATAGGAAAATGTAGCAAATTGAATATGCCAGGCTCCATGCCTATAGATTATCTCTTGAGCTTCCAAGCTTAATCTCTTTGTCCTATCCTCCTCCATGGTTCTTACCAGATGCATAGAGAATGCATCATTTACCAATTTATAGTCCTGGAGGTAGTTAGTTCTCTGTAATTGGGGATAATGATCCCATATATGGGCATCATTGGTGGTTCCTCCAATCTTCCCAACTGTTGTCAATGCATCAAATGTGCCTTTGTAAGCACAGGAGTAGACAATATATGATGTCATGTAAAAAGCATAATTTGAACCTCCCAGGTTCGTTAGCTACTCATGTAGAGCGTCACTTATCAACTGGCCCCATAGTGGCTTGATGTCTACATATAGGCACATCATGATTATACCATACATCCAATCCTTAAAACTACCAATATCAGGCTGGCCTATTACTATGATCAGTAATGCAATCATGTACTAATATTCATCATCAAAATCATATTTGAACAAATGCACATGAAGTTTGGTAGCTGCAGGATATGTGCTATTTTTGGCCCTCCATTGGTACATGTTCTTCTTGGATTGCTTCTTATTGTTCTCATACTCACGTTCAGACTTCTTCAGGTCCACACTTTTAACCTTGTTGCCCAATGGTAGTCCAAATGTCCTGGAAAGACCTTTAATGGATAGCTCTACATATAATCTTCCATGTTTGACCACCTGCCTTGTCTCTGGATTGTAATTCCGTGCACATTCAACCACCAGCTCTAGAGACTCCATGGAGTATGAAAAACTAGCCGCATTCCACAATCCAGACATGAACACTGCATCTAGTACTGGGCTTCTGTTCTTATCATCGTTCATCCTGGTAGACCAGGCCTCCAAATTGGTATCCCCCTGATGTGTATCTGTTATTGCTTCATATTTAAACAGGATCCCCCTAGGAGATGAGAACATGGGCTTGCTGAACTCAGCCTCACACTTAGCCAACCTCTTGTTAGCCATGGATACCTGCAATTAACACAATTGATCTTACAATGGATACTCACATGCATGCATATAACATTTTATCTCTATTTACATCATGCCTACAGTAGTTATTCAACATTTTCCTATCCTGGGATGCATAAACTAGAACCTCAAACCAACATCACCATAACTGACTATACAGAAACAGTAGGATGTGGGTTTCAATTACTTACCTGGTTATGCAGATCTCTTTTATACTAGTGGATTTCTAAAAGTGCTCTTAATTCTGTTGATAATCACGTGCTTCTTCTTGCCTGCAAGCTCTGTTCGTACAAGTGTCACCGGGATGAGGGTTTGGAAGCTGGTGCTCTGTAAAAATGATTTTTATTGCAAGGTAAGTTTGAAATGATGATGAATTTACCTTTTAACCTTGAAATTAGGGTAAAATTAGGGCAACCTCTGACACATTACATTTTATTCATTGATCATTAGCACAGAAACTCAAGATCTTGCCAGGTGTTCCATCGAGCTTTGTGGTCAGTGGGAACCACCTACCACCTCTGCGCGCATTAAATGTTAATGGTGGCAATGGGAGCGAGGTGATATCCATATGACAGGATATCACGAAAGCATGATATTTGGATATCGGGTGATATTTCAAAATATCACCCCGAGTGTAGTATGATCCTCCTCCTAGAGAGGAAAAAACTATCATCGACAAGATCGGGTCGCGTTCGCACCTTTTGGTCATGTTTGGCACATCAGGAGGATATTTCGATATATCAGGTGATGTTTCAAAAGTGATGATGATGACTGGATAAACGGTTACCTCTTCTCTTAGAATATTGGGATGACGTCACCCAGATATCCGCTTTTTGTATCGCTAAGGCATCATGACATCATCGTCATGTTATACGAGCAGGATCATGTTCAGGAAATATACCCCGAGAGATAAAATGATGATGATGATGTCATCATCATGTTTGTTTCTTCTTTTATCAAACCTGAATGACATCATCAGGATATTGGCTTAGGGGGATATTTCGTGGCAGGAGGATATTATGAAATATCAGGGTACATTGAAAAATATGATCCTCCCGAAATGCATAAGGCCGTTGACGGGTAAAGGTTACTATCACCTAAAATTGACATCCAGATATTTGGACCGCATGATTTATTGGGTGATAAATTAGATCGGGGCGACCTTCTATAATATGACTGATGTTACGAAATAGGATCTTCCCCCTGGGAATATCAGGTTTGACCCAAACTTTGACCATTCATAACTTTCACATCCTGATGAATATCAGTGTGATGTAAAAGGCAAACCTGCATGAAATTTGATGCTTTTTCTAAATATGAGGTCACTGGAATAAAATATGAAATTTGACAATACTGACCTCATGATGATGACTTACCCATCCTTTCAATGCATGATGATCTGCATGACTTACTTTTACCAAACCGCTAGGAAGCAGAAAACAAGACAAAAAGTTGGGTCCCTGTTTTGTCAAGTCAAAATGGGGCATGTTGTGTAACCACACAACACATCTCTTCTAAAATAAAGTAATAATTTCAAGCCAAATTGCTCAACTTGAGGCTTCAAGAGTACTATGATATTTTTGTGGCAATTCTACCATGCTTGACAAGATTTCTTTCTTGGAAACAACTTGCTTGAATAAACATGAACATTGTTAGATAATATGTGCACTTCAATATAAAGTGTATGTATTTCAAAAACATGCTTATGAAATTCAAAAAGTCTTTACACTCCATTAACATGCCTATGCATTTAAATAGTAATATTATGCTATTGTACAACAAGAATGTTCATTTGTGTACCAATAGTTGTTTACTTCTAAATCAACTATTGTTTACTTCTACAACTTCTATTGTTCACTTCTAGATCCATTATTATTGATTCTACAACCATTATTGTTTATGTTACAAGAAATATTGTCAAAGTATTAAACTCAATCATTAAACCAATAATCTCAATAGAAATTACAAGTAACAAAGAACAAACCATGCAAAACCTTGTTACTTTGCTACTTCCATTGTTCGCCTAGTCTCAATCGATCTTTTGTATGAATGAAGCCCTCAAAAAGCGTACTTCCTTGCTTTGTTTTTCAAGATGACAATGCAGAGATGGCTATGATACTTTTTGTAATGAACATGAGCTTCAATACAATAAAAGGGTGATCGCAAGCAATGGAGGAACTTGGGTGTCAAAGGCACACTATAATTCCTGTAGAGTAAGGGTACTAAAAGCTTGGATGAATGAAATGGAGGAATAGGGTTCAATTTATAGACTTACGAGGGAGAGGATCAATGGTATAGAAAGAATGAGAAGATCAATGGTATAGAAGACTTGAGAGGATGTGTGTGAATAGAAAGAAGACAAGTGTCACACAAAAGATGTTTTGTTTGAGTTAACTACTTTCTTTTATAAAGATAAGATTTTTATTTCATAAATTAGAAAGCTTTCTTCTAATTTAAGAGTTGATAAAAACAAGATTGATTGAATTAATTAACTCAACTTGAGATTTGCTTTTGCATGATTTTAGAGGAATTAGATAACAAATTATTTAATTTTGTGTACATGAAGAAGAAGATTTATTTTTAGAAGATTTTTGAGGAATTAGAAGATAAGAAAGCTAATTAAATAAATAGATTTATTTAATTGTTTGTGCATGCTTTGGAAGAATAAATAAAATATTTGATTATATTTTATTTTTAGAGATTGAGATGATGTAAATAAATTCGATTGATTTATTTAAATTTGGAAGAAGAAATGACTTAATTAAATAATTTAAGAATTATTTAATTTGTTTGGAAAAATTAAATAAAATAAAGGATTTTATTTAATTTTGACTTTAGAAGAGGTAATTAAATATTTTGATATTTAATTAATTTAGAGGTATATGAATCAAATAAATAAATTTGTTTATTTATTTATTGATAGAAGAATTAGAATGAAATAAATATTAAGAATATTTATTTAGACCGAATCATGTCATTTTTCAGGCGTATACATTTTGACCCTCTTTGATGCAATGTGTTTTATCACGTTGCTTCAAAGAATAGATTTTATAATAATGATACATACCCCAGATTGCCTCTGGTACAGGTTTAATGATGGTAGGATGCCTCCTCAGGAGATTGGATGGGAAGGAAGGCAGAAGGATGTGAGATAGACAATCTCACAAAGAAGGCAAAAAATAGGTTATAGTGAAGAAAGACAGGTGACGATTCAGAGAAATAGGAAGAAACAGGCTTGGGAAGTAGTCACGGTTGCCACATAGCTAGTTAGGGTACACTTTCTATATAAGGAGCTTGGTCCATAATCCTAGTCATTTGCACACTTGGCTTTTTTTGATAGGTCCTTGAGAGCTTAGGAGAGCACAGAAGCATAGAGCAGTCGGCATAGAGATGGATATTCCACATGAGGAGCACTGCTTTGAGCAAGTCTGACAATTTGATCGGCCAGCTGACACTTAAAAAAAACTCACCTAGGGTCATTTATTAGTGCAATAAATGCTAGGGAAAATTAGCTAGGATAGATTCACCGATCTGTGCTTTGGCGCAAAGATGCTCTGAAACTGCACATATATAAAGATTCAGTACATTTGCGTTATAGAGTGGTGAATATGACAAAGCTACACATGCATGATGAGTTGGCGCATACATTAGGAACTTGCGCATATAGTATGGGGATCTACACATATGTAGAAGTTGCACATGGGACACTTGTTCCGATGCATTCATTGTGAAGTTGCGCTTATGATATTGAACTGTGCTTTTATGAAATGTTGCAACGCATCTACCAGAAGTGGCGCATTTACTACAAAATGGCACATGTACCTTCTATTTTGGCACATTTATTTTAGATAGTCAGTTCACTTAACGAAATTGACTCAATTGGCATTGTGCTTGATGCGTCAATCAATAAGCGATCTCTAAGATTGCAAGAATCTAGTTAAGAGATGTCGTATGCTATTTTGATCAATTTGATATGTTAAGTAAGTGATAAGATAGTTTGATACTTTGAGTAGTTCTACAGATTTGGTTGACGCGTTGCTTTGCTTGATTGCAGGAGGACATTTGTGACATACTTATGTCGAGGGAGTAGTTTCCCTTACCGTTGTTGTAGCGGTACATGCTCACAGAGATGGATCGAGAGGCTCTTGGTGCTATGGGACTTGACTATGTTTGCTTCATGCCTAAGGTTCGTGCGAACCTCAGTTTGTTGACTGCACTAGTGGAGTGATTCCACAGTGAGGATGGGACCTTTCACTTTCCTACTGGTGAGATGGTGATTACCTTGGAGGACATCTACAGGATTATGCATCTACCAATCTAGGGTGAGCTTGTAGAGTATGAGGCATAGTGTGATGCTGGATTGATAGAGTGCAGGCAAGTTTTTAATGACCCAGAGTTAGAGGGTCAGGTTATCTCGTGGAAGGATATTTATGATTACTATGACTACTTCCTAGGTATAGTGGCTGGATTGATCGGGGGTATTGTATGCCTCGATAGGAGGTTGCATGGATTTCCTATTGGTTGGGGTAGGACCATGGAGAGGATGACTATAGAGGGAACCTGATTTGCATGGGGTGTCTGTGTTTTGGCACATTTGTATCAGGATATGCATTAGGTGGTCTACCACAAAGGAGCCAATTTTCCAAAGGTGACTCCAAACATACACTTCTTCGGGTTCAACCTAACTTTGAAGTGTTCTAGTATCTGAAAGACCTTCTCTAGTACATCTAGATGGGATTCTCTTATTAGTGATTTTGCAAGAATGTCATCTACATAGTCCTCCATTGTGACATGCATCATATCATGGAAGATAGTGGTCATAACACATTGATATGTTGCCCCCATGTTCTTTAACCCAAATGGCATGATGTTCTAGTAGAAGGTATCCCATGGACAAGTGAAAGCCATTTTATCCTAGTCTTTTGGTGCTATCCTGATTTGATTATATCCGGAGAAGCCATCCATAAGAGATAACATGGTATGTCCTGCTGTCAAGTCGAGTATGATATCAACATTAGGTAATGGGAAATCATCCTTGCGACAAGCCTTGTTTAGATCTCAGAAATCATTGCACAGCTAGACTCTTCCATCAAGTTTTGATACTAGCACTATGTTGGATACCCACTCTGGATAGTCGATTGCCCTGATGAACCCTACATCTAGCAGTTTCTTGAGTTCCTCTTTTACTAATAATGCAATGTGTGGATGCATCTTCCTGAGCTTCTGCTTGATTGGTTTGACCCCTGGATCTAGTGGAAGATGATGTAGAATCAAATCTAGATCTAAACCAGGCATATATGTGTATGACCAAGCAAAGTTGACTTGCTTTTTCTTAAAGAATGGTACAAATTTGGTCTTTTTTAGTGGAGATAGAGACTTTGCAAAGTGAATGATCTTAGGATTATTCTATGTTCCGAGGTTGATAGGTTCTGTAGGTTCCACAACAATCTGAGACTTCTTCTGATACATGTCGATGGGGAGAGTGTCAAGCCTTCCATCATCTGGCATCTCAGAGAGGTTTTCACCATTCGATGCATCCTTTCTTTTTACTATTTTAGGATCTGATACTGCTACAGAGTAGTTTTCACAATCAGATCCAGTCTTTATTTTTATGTTTTTGTGATTGGAAGGCTTGGCACCCTCTCCAAAATAAGCCATGGAGTTGAGTTCAATGGCAAAGCCAGCTTTATGATCTCCTATAGGTAGGTGGTCCCTAAGTTCCATGTAGTCAATATAGGCATCATCATTTTGGAACATGTCTAGTTGTGGGGTTTCTCATAAATCCCAATTGATAAGTTCAAGATGCACAAGGGGAAGGGAGTCAGAAGATAAATATGATTCATTGGGGGTGATAGTTTGAATGGATATATGGTCAAGATTTAGATTGGTAGGGATAAGATCTGGGATGGTACTTTCCTCCAATATTTATTACGATGGAACTCCAACCTTCCTCGAAAGTTGTACTCTCAGGAGTTGGTAATCACACTCTAATGGTCTATGCATTAGCGTTTGTCCCTTATGGTAGGGGCTATAGGTTTGAATGGTGTCAACTCCTTTGTCCTCATAGGATTTCTTAGTGAGTTCATCCAACTCATATTTGTTAGAATCTGTGTCACTGTCTTCTTGTAGGGCATGGATCTATTCCATAAAAAAAGCATTGGCCTTATCTTTGCCTTTGTCCTTGTATCCTAACCCTTTTGTATTTGTTGCCAATGAGGATGAAGAGGGTTGGATGGGTTTTATTATTCCTTCTTTTCTTAGGTCAATGGGACCTTGTCCTTCATAACCCATTCTATGTAGGATAGACTCACCCCGCCCATAGATTTCTGTTGGGAGCTTAGGTGGTTCTTGTTATGTGTTATCTTCCTCTGTGTAGAGCCATTGCAAGATGTCTCTTTCTTCACTCTCATCTGGTAGGGTCCCCCATTTTACAAAGGGAGCTATGGGAGGTTTGGGAGAAGTAGAAGGTTTTGGAATGTACTTAGATTAGGTCACCCAAAGGATCTTGAACATTTTGGCTAAGTTGAGACTATGCTCGATGGAGTATTCCCCTACCCTTGTTTCTTTGATTGTGATTTTCTGCTCTTTAGGCTTGGATGAGGAAGCTTTAGAGGTAGAATCATGCTGTGAGATGGGGCATGTGGAAACTCTATTGTTGGGAATGACACAATTAGGCTTTGAGCGGATAGTGTTACAATGCTGAAAAGGGTCAGGATCACCTTGGATGGTGATTTGTTTGCCATTATGAGGAAATTTGATGCATTGGTGGTAGGTAGAAGGCACAAATTTCATGGCATGAATCCAGGGTCTACCTAAGAGAATGTTATATGCTAGCTCCCTGTCGAGGACTTGGCAAACAACTTCCTTTATCACTGGTCCAACTTGTATCAGTAACACCACTGTTCCCTTAGTAGTTCTTTCTTCTTCATCATAGGCCTTAATAGTGATCTTTTTCCTAGGATCCACTATAGTTTTAGAGAACCCCAATCTAAGGACTAGCTTGAGCATGCAAATATTTAAACCGGCTTCTCCATCAATAAGAACTATTTTGATATGGTGTTTATGAATGAAGGCGATGATATGCAAAGGTGTGTTATGGGGCTGAGACGCTGAAAGGTCATCCTATTCAGTAAATGATATGGTGTTAGAGGAGGTTAGATTTCCTACCATGGCTTGGAACTTTTCTTGGGCTAGGTTTGTGGGCACAGTTGTTTCTACTAAGGATTTATCAAGGATTTCCTTGTGGGAGGGAGACAGATGCAACAACTCTAAGATAGATATGTGTGCAAGAGTTTTTTGAAGATGGTCTATGACACTGTACTAATGGGAGTTAGATAGAGAAGGTGGTGACCTTGGAGGAAGCATGTTTAATGTGACCTTACCACTGTGGGTGATGATGTTGCAATCAATTTTGTTGGGTCCTGATTGTTGGTTGAATGTGACCACATTGACTTGTGGGATGTTCTTTGATATGTTGTTGATGGTATAATCGAATGGCACACTCACATAGTTAGCATTGTTGTGTCTGCTGTTTTGATTCTGCTTGTTACAGTTGTTATTGTTATTGTTATTGTTGTATGCCTTGTCGTGGTTGAGGAGTGGATCCTTGTATGCCACATGTGTCTCGTGAGAGGTATGTTATTTAGTGCCTACCTAATTTTGGTCAAGTCTTGAATGATGTGTTTGAGATAGATACAGTCATTGGTCTTATGGCCTCTTCCTCTGTGATATTCACAGAAATCAGTATCTTTCCAATAATGAGGTTTTACTTGAGGTTCATAGTCGCTATTGGGGGGAAGAGTGATCTCATTTTTGGCTAATAGATTTCTTAATGCAGACTCCTGAGACTCCCCTAGTGGTGTGAATTTTTGTCTAAGGTTGGAGGTGAACCATGGCTTTGGCTCACGAGAGAAGGTTTTGTATGGTGTAGCATTGTGTGCTTCTCCTTTAAGAGTGAAGATTGGTTGTTGTTTGGGAGCCACCACTTTGGCATCAACTACTCCATCATTGATGACATTTTTGTTCTTTGTCCAAAACTTTGACTTGTCCATGGTGTAGTTAGAGTTAGGGGTGTCCTTGTATAACTTTATTTGACCCTTGGTGATCATAGCTTTCTCGATAAATAATCCCATCTCAATGACTTTCGTAAATGAGGTTGGGCATTGAATTTGGATTTGGTAACTTAGATTGGGGTTAAGCTTGTGGACAAACATCTTTGCCATTTACTTCTCATAAATGTCATATGAGAATTTGCTCGTGAGTTGTCTCCACCTTTGTAAGAAAGAGACGAAGGATTCACCACCCTTTTGCTTTGTATTGCATAGGTCAAGCATGGAGACTTCATGTTCAATGTTATATGAGAAGTGTGCGATGAACTTGTTTACTAACTCATCAAAATTTTTGATACCTAGGGGAATTTGTGAGAACCATTCCATGGCTTGTCCACCTAGAGATCTAGAGAATAGTCTCATTAGGAAAGTCTCATTATGAGCTACTTCTAGGCATACAATGCTAAATTCCCTAATGTGATCTCTTGGGTCTCCTTTCCCTTTGTATTTGTCAAACTTAGGAACTTCAAACTGAAAGGGGAAGGGTACCATGTTTAAGCTTTTGTCAATGAGATACGGTGCGATGTCTTCCAAGGAATAATGTTTAGCAGGCATCCCTATTTTGAGTTCCAGTAATTGTTGTGTTAGGCCTTCAACTTGTTTCTGCAATGTTTCCATAGGTATGTTTGGGCCTATGACTTTCTTTCCTTTGTCTTTGTCAAGGGAGTTTTCCTCATTTGTGCTCTTTTCATGAGTTCTTTACTCTCTTGGTTCTTTTAATGCCTCGACGTCAAAGTTAGTGGGGAGTTTAAGTCCTTGGTTTGCAAGATGAAGAAAGTACTTTTGAGGGTCCTCATTAAGCACTTTGGCTAGCATGTGTTGAAATTTTTGATCTTGGAGGGCTCCATGGTATTGCTCATGGGAGATTTCCTCATCAATGTTGTGAGGGGATACAATGTGGTCATATGTTCCAGCTATTTCAAGTTGCTTTTGGTATTGGGATCTAGTTAAAACCATGCAAGGCGATGTGGGAAGAAGTGGGGTGAAACTAGAGATTTTGGTAAGGTGTTGGTGTAGGTTGGTGAGAAGGGGATACTTGCGGTTATGAGATTTGAACAAGGGACTCTTTTAATCAATGATTCCAAGTAAGTTGGTCGACACAAGATGATATCCACAAGTAAGGATAACCAGTACCCATTTACTATGTAGAGACTAGTCTTGTACCACGACCACTAGTGAAGTTCTATGACCTACTAGGGTTACTTGAATCCGAAATGATTTGAAAAAGGTCTTGCACTAATCTGATATAGGAACTTTGACTTGTTTATGGGAAGACGTGGTAAAAGGTGGACAAGATGACTGATGAAAGAGAAGGTAAGCTATGGAAATGAATGGAAGAGGTGACTGCATGATAAATCTGATCTCAGAAACTAGAATAAGACTGAAATGGGTATCCAGAAAGGTTGATAAATTTTTCTCAAAAGATAAGGAAATGCTCACTGTTGTGGATGTGCAGCAATAAATGCACTGAAATAGAGGATAAATGTGCAGTAGGTCAATGCAAATGCATAGCTCTGGCAAATGATAAAAGCATAGTAATAGATGACAAATGCGTAGGAAGTCACATTAAGTGTGCAGTAGGTCGAAATGGATGCGCAACTTCAGAGGGTATATGTGCAGCTCTAGTTTTCTGATTATTTTTGCAATTTTCTCAGCACATTTTTTGATGTTTTTTGGTTTCTTTGGCTGCAAGTTGGTCTTTTTGATCTGATTTTCTCAATTATGGCAAGTAAAACATAGCAAACATAAATAAGTTTTCATGATTTTTGTGATCTTTTTTTGTAATTTTTGGACTCTTTTTGACTCAAAAGCAAGTACAAATTCTAGGCTGGCTGGGACAATATAAACCAAATTCTCACTATTTCTAAATGAGGCATCTTCGGGAGGTGATAATCGCCCTTCCTTGCACCGGTTTATATGGGTTTTTGGCTACTAAAAACAAAGGATGATTAGTTAGTGCAACCGTTCAAGTGGTTATACATGCGGCAACACTACTCTCTATTATGCAGTCTCCTAGCCTTCAAGGGTTGCACCTTGGAGGGTTTTGGGGGAGGTTGGCTATCGGTATAACACAACAACACTCGTTGCTTGAAGATTTCACTCCAAGCACAATTTATTTATAGTGGCTTGTTAGAGCTTGGCTTTAGCTTGTTACCACTTAAGGTTGTTCCCACTTGGACAGAAGGATATCTAAGGGCAGGCCTCTCTAAAGGTTTAACACATGCAAAAATGATATGTCTGGTATTTTGGTCACCCAAGATAGGGGGAGCATAGGCCTAGTATCATTCCCAAAAATATGAAAGATAGTGGTTCTTTTCCCCTAATTAAAATGAAAAAGACTAAATGTGTTAAGATACTTGGGCACACACGCAAGTTGTTAACTTTGAAAGCAAGATAGCAATGGTTCAATTTTATCCTCCTAGCATTGGAACTATATTCAATTTGTTGATGCAACGATATCAAATTAAAATCCTTCCTAGTTAGATCTAGATGTGATTTTGCATGAACATCTAATTACTATCGTTTAGATCAAGAGATGAGTTAACAAATGTAGCTATATGACTAAACCAGCCCCTAACCTGCAAGTAGATCAGAGAAAATTCTTGCGAGAAGTGTCAACATTAGAAAAATCACAAGAAAACCAAAAAAGCAACTGTCAGAATCAAATGTGTAGGTACAGAGATTATATGCATAGAGACAGAGGTCATATGCGCAGCTATTACAAAAGCATTGAGACAGAGGTCAAAAGTGCAGAAATAGAGAGCATATGCATCGTATCAGAACATAGATGCACAACTTTAGGAGGTAAATGTGCCAAAAGATCAGATGCACTGAAACAGAACTCAGATGTGTGTTAGAATTGATTAGATGTGCTAAATTCTCCTGTGTACGGAACCTTAGCACAAAAAACTCAATTTTTTGGGTTAAATCAAGGCAAGGCCCCACTGTGGGTGCTAAAAATGTTACTAGTAATATTGTCAAAGTGTTAGACTCAATCAATAAACCAATAATCTCAATAGAAATTGAAAGTAATAAAGATCAAATAACAAAGAACAAATTGTGCAAAACCTTGTTACTTTACTGCTTCCATTGTTCGCCTAGTCTCAATTGATCTTTTGTATGAATGAAGCCCTCATAAAGCATACTTCCTTGCTTTGTTTTTCAAGATGACGATGGAGAGATGACTATGGTACTTTTTGTAATAAAGATGAGCTTCAATACAATAAAAGGGTGATTGCAAGCAATGGAGGAACTTGGGTGCCAAAGGTGCACTGTAATTCCTGTAGTGTAAGGGTACTAAAAGCTTGGATGAATGAAATGGAGGAATAGGGTTCAATTTATAGACTTACGAGAGAGAGGATCAACGGTATAGAAAGAATGAGAAGATCAACGGTATAGAAGAATTGAGAGGATGTGCACGAATAGAAAGAAGACAAGTGTCACACAAAAGGTGTTTTGTTTGAGTTAACTACTTTCTTTTATAAAGATAAGATTTTGATTTCATAAATTAGAAATCTTTCTTCTAATTTAAGAGTTGTTGATAAAAACAAGATTGATTGAATCAATTAACTCAACTTGAGATTTGCTTTTGCATGATTTGAGAGGAATTAAATAATAAATTATTTAATTTTGTGTACAAGAAGAAGAAGATTTATTTTTAGAAGATTTTTGAGGAATTAGAAGATAAGAAAACTAATTAAATAAATAGATTTATTTAATTGTTTGTGCATGCTTTGGAAGAATAAATAAAATATTTGATTATATTTTATTTTTAGAGATTGAGATGATTTAAATAAATTGGATTGATTTATTTAAATTTCAAAGAAGAATTGACTTAATTAAATAATTTAAGAATTATTTAATTTGTTTGGAAGAATTAAATTAAATAAAGGATTTTATTTAATTTTGACTTTAGTAGAGGTAATTATATATTTTGATATTTAATTAATTTAGAGGAATATGAATCGAATAAATAAATTTGTTTATTTATTTTTTGATAGAAGAATAAGAATGAAATAAATGTTAAGAATATTTATTTAGACCGAGTCATGTCATTTTTAGGTGTATACAGTTTACTTCTATAGCAATTATTCATTTATGTAACCATTGTTATTCACTTTTGTGCAAACTATAACTTCTATAGAATTTTGGAACACTACAACATCTTTTGAAACCACTTATGTGCACTTTATCATCCACTATTATAGATTTTTGTTACCATTCATATGCACTTCATTATTCACTACTATGCACTTCTATAACCACTAATATACACTTTTGTAGCCACTATTATACACTTCATTAGCCATTGTGACTAGCACTTGAGTGGTAAACTTCTTAGGGCCATAACTTCTTCATATGAACTTAAAATGTGATGCATTTTTTGAAATTGAATAGCTTTATGAGATTAAGGGTGCATGCACAAAGATGAGTCCACTTAAGGTGGAAGTTTCAGAGTTGGAAAAAATTCTGAAATTGGGTAACTAAAAATGGGATCTTGTTTCTACAAAACGAGATCCCATTATAGATTGAGATCCCGAGCTTAAAATCTAGGATGGGATCCCATTTCTTAGTGAGATCCCGTTTAGAACGGGATCCCATTTTTTGAAAGTATTAAATTTAAAAAAAATGCCTGCAACCCCATTTTTCCCAGCGATAAGCGACAAATAGAATGGGATCCCAAGTGCAAGGAGAGCACTTTTGGCCATCAAAAGCTCAGGTAAGTGGATTTTTCCACTTTTTTATTTTCTCAATCATCTCTGATGAATTTCTTTTATGTTTTTCTTTCTTTTTTAGTGTAAAATACAATCAAAATTTTAAACCTAGACTATTACTAGGGTTTGAATTTATGAGTTCAATAGTTGTATTTAGACATTTTAGTTGTAAATTGAAATTTTGAAAGAGTGTATCATATAAAAGGATAGATTTTGAACAAACTGTCAAAATTTTGTTTAAATTTGAGAATTGAATAGCTGTATTTAGACATTTTAGCTGTAAAATAGAATTGAAAATTTGAAAATATTATATCATATGAAAGGAGAGATTTTGAACAAACTGTCAAAATTTGATTTCAATTTGAGAGTTGAATAGCTGTATTTAGACATTTTAACTATAAAATACAATTGAAATTTTGAAACGACTGTACCATATGAAAGAAGATATTTTGAATAAACTGTCAAAATCTGTATAGCATTGGCATGATATATATATATATATATATATATATATATATATATATATGGTTTTTATAAAATTTACTTATACTAATGTATGTCATTGTATTTAAAAGGCATTATTGAATAGATAATTGTCATGTAAAAAAATTACAACAAACCATAATCAAACCTTTATCAATCCATCTCCATGGTTTCCCAATTCTAAATCAGGAAATAAGGGCTCTTGGAATGTTGTAGCAATAATGTCTAAGGTTGCAAATTAGGTATCTAATAGGAAAATCCATCTCATTTAAGCTTAGGACCTCTTTCCCTTCATTTTTGATCATTTTTTGCTTCAAATGTGTACCTGTACAACTCAAAATCATGATTTTTCCATGGATGGAACAACAACATATCTCCATTCCATCAACTAATATCTTTCTCTAGCTAGATCATCCCTATAATCACAAGTTAAACAAAGCATCAAATTCTTCATTTTTTAAATCACAAATCATCATAATATATTCATCTTCATACTCAGATTAGTCCTAGGCATCTAGTAGTCAATCCTATCTCCATTATCAAATTTGGTTGCCATAGGCAACTTCACCAAATTTAAGATTTCATCATGTTTCCATGCATAAGAGATCCACCTCAAGGTAGTTTTCCAAGTCTAGTTATAGTCTTGCAGATGTTCATTATGATTCTAGGGTGGTATGATAGTCGATTTCTTTCTATGACATCATGATAGAATAGATGCATCTGAACATTCACCCTTCATGGATATATTGATAGTAAAATAGAGTTTTAAATTGTTCTTAAGGTTTGGGACAATCATAGTGATCAATAGTGTATGCAATTTCTCATTTTCATTCATGACTGCCTTCCACCTTATGATAGTATCCTAACCTTCTTACCTCATCAACTATGTTAAAAGTGGAAGATTTAATCATTACCACATGGTTATGTCTTTTTGATTATGAAGATAATGCAATTTAATCTCTAGAGTAGTCTTACATCTTAACAACAATTTCACTGTGCCTTTGTAGTTCATTATGTGAATGTGACAGTCTTCACATGTTTCCTTGATGGACTTTTGATAACAAGGGAAGATGACAATCTTATGATCAATGACTAATCCTAGAGAAATTTCATGATGTAACAACTCAACTGAACTCCTCATGACAAGTCTATTATTGGTTTAAGGCTATCTTAAAGGTCCATAACAATCTAGGAATTTAATAACAATTAACAGTTCTTAATGGTCATGACAAAATTATACAAGATACTAAAGTTCATGCTAAGATAATGATTTCCTATTTCCTATCAAATGGTAAGGATCAACACAATTGTTCCTATCATATCATGATTGAAATAGGACCGATCAAGAAACCTAGTACTGTACATGGTGCGTAAATGATAATCTTCTTATTGTTTTCTTGGTACGTATAATGAAACCCACTTAGTTAGGGTTTGATGGATTGCCCTCTAGGCAATCAAATCCTTGTCTCTTAGAACTCCATTTAGATTAGGATCATGACATTCAATTCTAAAACAACACTCTAAGAAATGGATGCTTACAAATTAGTTTTGATTCACTCAAATCTTCACATACTCAAACACATATCCAACTTATAAATTCATGATTGATCCAATGCTCAAACCAATGCAAGAATGACTATTGTATTTGTTGACCAATCTTATTGATAGTCATAAAGTTAGAGAAATTCATCCAAAACCATTACAAACTAGTTCTAGCTTTAACATAGGAAATGTTGGATCTTCTAGAATGAGTACTTAGCATTAAAACCAATAGCCAACTCCATAGAAAAATTAACAAAATTAAAACCTTGGACCTAACATATGATGACAAACCTTGACAACAAATTCATTATGGTAGTCCTAATAGCCCTACTACTATACTCTAACTATTGTGACAATACAATGCTTGGCTAATGATATCTCTCTGAGTCCTTAAGAGGCATCTTTTGATATGAAAGTCCTTCAGGTGGTATAGACATGAAGGAATGTCTACCAATTTTTTGCACAGATGGTGGATGGTGTTAGATTATCCAACTCATGCTAATTGTGAGGTTCCTTTATATTTTTTGAGAAAATTATATGTAGAGTTTATTATGAATTAGAAACCCAACTATTTTGATTTTAGATCATTCCAGGGTATTGGTGGCAGCATGCCACCATAGAGGTTGGGGCATGGGTAAATCCCCAATGACTCATGCCTATTCAACCTCTTATTGACCCTCCTGTTGCTTCCATTCCTGTGCCCTTCAAGCATCATGTGGTGGTATCTACACTAGGCACATTGAGTACACTCTTAGGTAGCCTAGATGAGTAGACTTCTATGATGGTAGCTCAGGTTAAAGACCATGGAGGAGCTGATGGTGGAAGTGGTCCTAGTACCACTCTACATGTGTCAATGCCTCATACATGTACGAGTTGCAATCAGTTGTGTTATGGACCTTATCAGGCAGCTGCACCCACTTCAGCTACACATGCAACATCTGATAATATGGGTGAATCATTTGTTGAGGATCATCCCACTGATCATTTAACACACATATATATATGCATTACACACATGTTAAATTTAGAACAATTTTAAGAACGTGTTTTTAATGAACATATATATCAATTAAATTGTAATATTTTAACAATCGAATTGTTTGGTGTAGATGATGGCAATAGGGACCATTGATCAATTTAATTTTTCATTGACACCTGTTCATCTCGGGCACCCATTTGGGGTATTTTGAATGATTTATCTTTTAAAGAATTTTATTTACTTGATTTTAATTTGTAATTCAGTCTTGAACATGTACATTAAATATTTATGCTGGTTCAGGGTTCTTCCACATTGAATCCTTCATTTGAGGGTGTCTCGAGTGCTCCTCAATCATTGGGCATCTCACATGACCCTTTTGTATGCATATTGTTTTAAAAAACTATATATATACTTAGATTTTTCTATTTTGAAATCACTCTATCTGAAAACATGCATGTACTATTTAATATATATTAAAAATATATGTCTATGTAGGTTGACATAGCAATGAGGATGGGCATTGCAGCACACTTGGATGATCCAAGTTTATATCAGGAGTCGACTGCATTTTAGGTTTTAAAAAATGTATCTATGTCTACGTGCAATATATGTTTTAACCTAATTTGTACACATGTGCTAAGTTATAAATGACCTTGTAGGAGCTTGTCAGTGACATGTTTCATCATGTTCATTCCATTCCACCTACAACACATCTAGAGCATGAGGACAGAGGAGATGGGCAGCCTAATACAATATAATTTAAAATTTAGATTATATTTAAAGTTAATTAAAATATACATTGTGAAATTAAAGTAAATTTAAATAGAACATATATGTTGACATGTGTTAAATATTCTTTTTCTTTATATCTTGAGACATGCCATGTAGCTAAGCCTATAGAGACAGGTCCTGAAATAGAGGATACACAACAACCTTTTATGGTATAATAATTTAAGTATGATAAATTATAAATTAAATTGAATTAAATCATTTTTAAAATCATCTTACATCTAATTTCAACTTTCTTTCTCTTGTACATGTAGATTGATTCAGAGCATGTAGAGACAGGTCAAGGTGCACTAGAGCATGCCTCTCAACCTCACACAGTAATTTAATGTTATGATAAATTATAAATTAAATTGTCATTAAATCATTTTTAATCATCTTACATCTGATTTCATCTAAATCTTTCTCTTCTATAGAGTGATTCAGGTCATCTGAGTAGTTCGCATGGTGTGAAGAGGTCTCTTGATTACAGAGACAATATGAGTTAGGTTATTTCATGGGCTATATAATTTGACTATTTCATGAACTACATATATACTGTTTCTCATGGACTTTATATATATTGTGTCATGGACTTTATATATGTTTCATCTAGACTTTATTTCATTTTAGTATTTTATGTCCACAAACATTTAAGTGAAATAGAAATGACACTAGATATCTTATTCAATATCATTTTTATATTTAAATATATATAGAAATTAGGGTTAGATAATAAAAAATAATAAAAAATAATTGGTTTTTATAGTGAGAAAACAATTGAACATCTTATAATTGTATATATCTACTTAGCTTCCAATGCCCTTTATAAATGGAATTTTAGATAGTAAGATTTTCACAAAGTGGTTTCAAGTATTCTATAGTAATATGTCTCATCAAGGTTATGGGAAATTTTTTACTTCATTTATATTATTGTTGGAAATTTTTATATATCATGCCTTTAGAAATTAAATAATGAACATTATCAAAATTTTGTATTAATAGAACGAGCTAACTAATGTATAGATAAAAAGAGTTGGCTTTTATCTTAATATCATGTTGTTTTGGTTATGGAAGTGTACCACATTTTTGATATTAAATAAGTAATGGTCAATATGAAAGACTTCCACTATTTTAACTAGTAATGTGTTTTACTTGTAAAAGTTCTTTATAAAGGGAAAAGATAGAGAGAAAGTAAGTAGGACCAATAGGATATGTTTTTTCGATTGAATCATTCAATATAATAACAATGGTAATAGGTGTCATATATGAACTAATGAAAGTAGTTACTTCACTTTCTTGATTCTTGATATCAGAAAAATTGAAAGGAGAACTTTTTAATAGATTCACAAACATTTTACTAGAATGCAAGCTAGTCTTGGAATGTAATTTTAGAATGCTAGTGTGCGAGAAAAATTATTCTTCAATGATCTAACAATATTTTACAATGTATTAAGCACACAAAAGAATTTAAAATCAATATTATAACAATATAATATAAAGAAACTATCCGAATGTGTAATTAAGGCAAAGGATGTTGATAAATAATAAGGATGTACATAGTAAAGTAAGAGAAATAAATAGTGACTAAATGCTCAATTTTGAGCTTATACAAAGTTACAAGTCTATTTGAATCTTTTCAAACATAAGGATAGTAGTTCATAAACCTCTAAAATATTGAAAATATGGTGAAATAACATGTTTTATGGACCTTAGTAAGTTGACAATTGCATGCATAGTGAATGTCAATCATCTATGTCGTTGTAGCAATGTGCTTCAACAATGGTTTGGAGACCAACAATACTAGAAGGGCAATGAAAAGGAAATTATTTTGAGACCATAGACCATAGACTAGTAACAATATGAATTTGTGTTGGGTGCATATAGTCTTCATTATGGGTCAAAATGTTTAGGGAAATGATTATGTGGTTACATTGTTGGGTTGTTCTTTTGCATTAGAGTCATGATAGTTCATTTTCCACTTTGGCAACTAATTATCCTTTCCTCCTAGAAAGTTGTTATGATTTGGATGGTGGTTGTTTAGGTTGTCTACATGGGATGTTGGAGAAACCTCTTATTTAAAATAGTTTCTTGGTGGTCACATGGATGATCATTGGCATCCAAGATAACTATCCATATTCCAAACAAGGGTAGTTGTTAGGGCAACAATGACTATGCTAAGTACTAGTTCATCTTCATTATTGAGCACAAAATAAAGAAGAATTAAGGATAGAATGAAGATGATAGTGTAATGGTTGGATTGAGAGAGGACTCTAATACTAGTTTGAGGAGAATAAAGAGAGAGATATATGGTTATTGAAGCATAAAAGTAACATAACTGTGTAGGATACTATGGATTAACAACTTCAAATTGGCCATTTTTAGAATTGAACCTCTATGTAATAGTAGTAAAATTGTTATGGGATAGTAGTTGTATACACTTCTTGGAATTTTTCACTTGATTGGCCTTTTCTCTAGAGGAATACTGATGTTGTGTGATATGTGCTTTGTTTATATGTTTAATTTCCTTTATGTTATTCAAATAATCCATACTAGTATCTGTTGATAGAATAATGGGGAAACGTATGGTGAGAGTAGAATGAGTAGAGATAGCTTATGATTACATTTTTATTACAACACTATGGTATTAACCTAAAGGTTTATCAATCAAGTGATATAATTTGGGTTTGAATAACTTGAGATTGTCATTTTATAAGATTATTGGTTTATGTCTAACATGAGATCAAATGAAAATAGGATTCTAGTACCTTTTGAGCCTAAGGTTGAATCAAGGGATTGGAAAAGAAAAGTGAGATATGAAAGAATGGAAATAGATGAAGATGTAGAAGTAATATTTTAGGAATTATACGCAAAAGTGGCTAGGATAGCCATGGTTGATGGAAAGTTAGATAGGCTAGAAAGTATCACACTCACCCTAATAGCAAGAATAGATGGAAATAGGGTGCACCAAGATGGAGGTAAACATGAGGTTGGTGTTTCACAAAAAGACACTCCAAAATCTAATAAGGTTTTCAACATGAGGCCAAAACTGATATCTAATCATATGATGGAGAAATTAGTGTAGAGAAATTAGGCCAATGGTTGTCTTACATGGAAGTGTATTTCAGTTTGTACTAGGAAAATATATCCAAATGAGGAAAACTAGTGCTCACTTACTATATTAATTCAATTGTTGAGAGTAGAATAATATATTTTACACTTGTTAGTTAATCACTAGTCTATGTGTAAGCATTTATAAACACTAACTTAAGAAACCACTATGTTATATTTCATCCAAATCTTGTCTATGTTACTTTGTATGTCATAATATGATGTTGTCATGCCCACATTTCCCATGTGGTCACAACACACAAACACGCGTGTTGTATCCACATACGACCAGTGGTCATGATACAAACTATCAAAAAATTTTCCCCTTACTACTCTAAATCCCCCCTCGCATGCGTAAGTGTGTTCAGTTGCGTACGTTAAAGGTGTTAATGATAATGTTGTTTACAGAATATTTCACAAACGTGTGCATTCACTATGCTGGACTTGCTAGTTGCTTGATGATGTTCACTACATTTACATTGGTTTTTAATTTCAGCGTTTAAATTTACTTGATAATTAGTTGGCCTCTAATTTGGTTTTCTCAATCTATTTCAATACTGCCTCACATTATTTATTTCCTCCTCTATCAAATTGTTTTAATCAATTTCTTGTTCACTTGTTTACTTATTTCTTTATTTACTTTTTTTTAAAAATAATTTATTAAGTTAATTTATTTTTCAATACCTTGGTAATTCATTTGGAAATTACTAATCCTGAAGTCACAATTCCTTTACAAATGAATTAATATAAATATTTATTAGTGTAAATTACAATTGCCCCATTAATATTGTTTTATTATATATATATATATATATATATATATATATATATATATATATATATATATATATATATATATATATATATTTTCTGTATTTTTTTTTAATTTTAAAATCTCCCCCTCGATTTATGAAGAGAACATATATATAAATATATATATATATATATATATATATTTATATATGCAATAACCTTTAAGAGCAATCTTATTTATTAACAATTAATATATATATATATATCATTGTTTATTTTATCATGTTAATGGAAACTCCACTCATAAATTAATAGAGTATTGTTATAAAATCCAACTCATAGTAATGGAGTTGAAATAACCCTAACCCTTATTTTTGTTTGTGCTTGTTGTGTTTTGCAGGAGGAAAAGGCTTCAGCAGCGGTGAAGGGCATGGCGTTGGCCGCAGGGGAGGCCGAAGGAGGTGGGCGAGGTGGAGCGACGGAGATGGTGGTCACAGGCGGCGGTTGGGAAAGGTGGTTGTAGTGGAGGCTTGGCCGCGTAGGAGCGGCGGTGGGGAGGAGAGCTGCGGGGAGATGTGGGGGCCTGTGTGTAGGTTGCGGAGCTTGAGGTGAGGCGGGGGTGTGGGGAGGGGCAGAGCACCACCCACATCCCACTTCGTGGGGTGTGGGTGGGGCTCTGCCCCTCCCCACACCCTCTTGTTATTAAGTTTCGGTGGGGGTTTAAACCCCCACCATTATATATGAGTTTCGACTGTGATTACCATGTAAACTGCGAACTTCTTCCTTCGATGCATTTGTTATTTCTTAATTTTAAATATAATTAATTAAATATATATGTATATATATATATTTAGCATAAGATCATAATCATAAATTAACATATATATATATATATATATTTAGCATAAGATGATCACAATGTGTATTTTCTTAGATTCACAGTTTATTTAAATGTACCCATATATATATATATATATATATATATATATATATATATATATATATGTATGTATGTATAATTATAATTTTTTTATAAGTCATAGGAACTTTACAAATCCATAATTTCTCCAGCATTTCAGTTTATAAATTTTACAAATACTTGAATAAAAGTAGAAATAAATATAAATATAAATTTATATTTGTCTATTAAAATTTATCTTTTCTAATGTTCTTTCCAAAGCAAAATAAAACTAAGGATTACGGTTGAGAGTAAATATAGATAACTAATAAATCCTCCACTTCAAAGACCAATAAAACAGACATGTAATTCTTTCTAGATTAATTTCTATTATATACTTAAACCCAATTTTAATTCTTTTCTAAAAGACAAATTTACCTCATATTAATTTATCAAATGTAGCCTTTCCACTAACCAATACAATGGATAAATTTTTAACAACTTGTCTAACACAACAACTAATTTCACAACTTTACAAATTTGATAAAAAAGAATAAACAACTATAAAATTCACCACTAACAAACACTTTAAGGGAGGAATTACTCTTTTCTCCCAAATACAATTTTTTTACAATTTTAGAGGGAGAAAATCTCTCATCTTTAAAAGAAACTTATCCATGAAGAAACCTTAAGAGACCAAGCTCTCATTACAAGGGAGATAGAACATTTTCTCTAAACAAGGAAAAACTTCTCCAATCCTCTCAACATGCTCCAAGATAAACTTGCATGACAAACAAGGAAAGAATACACCACAAAACAAGCTCTCCTCCCTACCGTAGACCCACAAGAGGGTCACCCCCGAGCTAGGGAGATCATCCACACACCCAGGAAGAATAGTCCAATAACACTTCACAACATTGAATAACAACAATCAAAGCAAACAACACACAAACACCCATGGTTTTACTCACAACACAAAAACTCAACTAAAGTGAGTTTAAAGAGGGTAGGGAAGTAGACTCACTCAACTCAAGGGTGTCATTCTTCTCAACATTTTATCACAGCTTTTATCATGGCCTCAAGCCAACAAAATTAACTTTTCTCATGGCCTCAAGCCAACAAAATAATCAGAATCCCAGGGATATCACAATTAGGCTCTCAAGCCTTATAACCATTTGCTCAAAAATCACAAAAATGCCCTCAAAGCTTCCATTTTATGAGAACAAGAATGTACCCAAGGAGGTTCACACCTCCCCTACCCCATACATGATAAGCATTGTCTTCCAAGTGGAAGAAGCTCTTTCAACACCCAATAAATTCCCCACAATAATAGAAATACCACATAGACAACATTTGCATAACAACATTCATCAAACAAGTAACAGAAAATACAAGGGGTGAGAAAACTTGCTCACTAACCTTAACAAGCCCTATTATGGATGTAGTTGAAGAAGAGCTCCACCCTTAGTCTCCTCCTCCAAGTTCTCCTTCTTTCCACAATAATCCAACCCCCCTACACTCTCCCTCCTCTCCTTTTTAACTAATTCCCTAATTTTTCTTATCCCCAAGTGGCATTAGAAAAATTAACCCCACTTATGAGGTCCCCCACCATAGTCCTTTTCCAACACATGGAGGAATAAAATAAAATAAGTAAAATAGAAATAAAGAGGGAGTGGATGAAACACCACCCTCTTTGTGGGGAACTCCCACCAAAAGTGAGATACAAGAGACAAAACACTCCATTATTGGTGGATCATGGAGTCATTCCATGACTTGGAAGTGAGCCTGAGTGTGGATTCCACTTATCCTATTTTCCCCATACCTCCAAATTCGTCACTTAACTTCACTGTGAAGTTAAAGTGATCATATGGAGGTCATCCCAAGGTTATCCTAGTCAAAAGGGTCCTTAGACCCATGGGGTATAACCTAGGGTTGATTTTAACCTAGTTAGGACTCCCAGAGTCAATTAAAAACACAAGAAGAGGGTCTAAAAGAAATAAAGTTAAACAAGATTCATAACAACATTTCTTACAACACATATCACAATACAAGTTAATCAGAGGGTAGACTTAACCCTTTAACCTCATGAAAGAATACAGTACAACATTACACATTGCATCAAACATGGAGTTGATCTTAGTTCCTCGTGGAACTAGATCGGCTTCACAAGGGATACAACATAGGGTGTGGAATGATCTCCTGTATTTGTGGTTTTGTTAGCAATACCTGCACACTCAATCTCGAAGTTAATAACACATAAAGATATCATAGCTGAAGCAATTTAAATACATGCATTCCTAAACATTCTACCATATAAACATACTGAAATCACATTAAAGTTCCCTTTCTAATATTATCCACTCATTATTCTCTTAAAAGAAAACATCTATCTATCATTGCACAATTTGTTTTCTTAAAAACAATTAGGTTTAATAAACAAGATTCCAAGATCAACAGTCCCTCAACAATAAAGTAATAGCAATAGTACTACAAATAGTTTCATGAATAGAAGTGAAAAAGGTAGGCCTCATAGATGTCTTAAGGGGTCCTAATAGGACTTCTTAAGGGGATCAAAGAATTCAAACTACATGTCTCATGTTGGATTACAATTGATATAATTAAGTATTCTAGACCGGTTAGGTGACTTGACATCATAACAAATGATATAATTAAGTAGTAGAAATTAGGATGACTCATCATTTAACAATCACAAAAGTTATACAAATATAATTTTAATGTTAATATAATTTATGTCATAATATGATGTCTTAAGGGGTCCTAATAGGACATCTTAAGGGGATCAGATAATTCAAACTACATGTCTCATATTTAATCACAATTGATGTAATTTAGGATGACTCATCATAAAAATCCAATGTCTTAATTTATGTCATAATGGGATGTCTTAAGGGGTCCTAATATGATATCTTAAGGGGATGTCTTAAGTTCTCAAAATTTGGTGAAGTTTCCCAAGGCAACCAAATTTAACAATAATACAATCAAATTTAAAGTAAATTCAAAGTAGAAAAACATGTGCATTTAACAAACAAAATATATAGAATAATAATTTTGATATATAAAGTGTAGAGCATAATTGTGTACATACACATGTATACAAATTTGTGTACATTGAAATGTGTAATAATGTAATTGTGTATGTACATATATGCCAACTCAAAATAATGTTCACAAAATGTTGTCCTTCCACCTCAAGAAAATCCAAAACTTGTGGGGAATGTAGTAGGTCTTCATGCCACCTAATTTAAAAATAATACAAGCAATATCAATATATCATCAAAACATGTATTTTAATTTATATAAAACTATCTATATACACAACTTGTACCTGTATTTACAAGTGCCTCACACATGTACATATAGGTTTAATCTGCATCCTCTCAGGTTTTTGTTTCAAAGTATGTAATGAACTTGTGATGATGGCCTAAGGAAATAAAAGGACAATTTAAATCAATTTCAACTAATAACGCACAAGAAATATAAAAACATGTATTTAATGTATTTAAAATAATGATATAAAACTATTTAACTATATTTGCTTTTATTTACTTATTCCATTGTGCCATCTCCATCCTCTTTTTTCCAACGCATCGATGATTGTCTCATGCTCTTCCATAGAAATTGTCCATAGCTCTTTATTTGTAGGTTTTCCACGATACCTCTCTAGTTTTATATTTGTTGCCAACACCAAATGTGAGTAGTGTATAATCTTCTTATGTGCTTCATAATCTTTGAATGCAGGCAAACCATTCTTCCTTATTAGATATTTTTGTAGCCAAGTGCCAACAACCACCACCGAACCTATTGGATAATGATAGCCATCATCAAAGAAATTCTCAAAATTTTCTTAAGGGGATCAAAAAAGTTCTCAAAATTTGATTAAGGGGATCAAAGACTTGTTATCAAAATTTGCTTAAGAGGATGTCTTAAGGGGATCACCAAACCTGTTGGATAAGGAAAGCCATCATCATCTTCTCGAGGTGCTGTTAACTTATGTTTAGTCTCCATACAATGAGCCAACCAATATTCTATTTCCTCTTCATCCTCCTCAGGTGCAACAATAGCATACACATATCCTGCAAACAAATTTTGATTCAATAACTTGCACATGTCCATAGAATTTGACCAATCTACATACATGCATTCAGATGTACACATAAATAAATAAAAGCACTACAAAATAGTAATGAAGTGAAATAAAATGAAATAATTTGAATTAAATTACCTTCTTGTACAAGGTCTGAAACACGGTCATAATCATCTGATGCAAATAGTTGATCATTGTCTTCAATTGTTGTTTCATATTGATCATGTGCTTGTGCAGGTGTCAATGGTCTTTGCTTCCAATCTTCAACCCATTATGTATTCTCACATGCTTCCCAATCTCTTGAAATACAAAACTGACAAAAAAATGCAAGATCCCTTGTCCAAATAGTCCATGTACTTCCATTCGAACTCCTAAATGAATGTCATTTAGTAGATCCATTGATTGTCTTACAATCAAGTCTAGGTAGAATGTTTTCTTTTTCAACCAACCAAAAGAATTGGAGAACTGTAGAGTACTCACTTGATCCAGGTGTACATAATCTTGTATTGCACCAATCCACAATCCCATGTGCATCTTTAAATTTTATTGCATCCTCAAATTTCAATTATTGTCTAGTAAGAATTTTTTTTACACATACCAGATCCATCATGTTCTTCTTTACCATGTCCAGCTTCAAAAAAATTCTACATATGTTGGACATTATGTTCCTTGTGAACCCTACTTAACCAACCGAAAATTCAAGCATTCTTGAACTACCTCGTACAATTATCTGACCATATGAGATATTTTATCATCTAGATTCCTCTTTCTCTTAAATTTGTATAAAATATATTGAAACAATATTGAACAAACTCTGACGAGTGTAACCGGTTATCACTCAAATAGAAATGATACTCCCTCAAAATATTTCTATCATCCTCTGTGCTATCATCTGCATGTCTATAAACAATATGAACAAACATAGCCACCTACACTGAATTGTAATATTATGATTGGATTTCCTCTTGCGGAGCTAGAGTATAGTTTTCTACAAAATCAACCATTGATAGTATAGTACCAACTTGAAATGTGTTTCTACATGTATGAAACTATCCATCAAGCCATCAAGATTGTTGAGAGTGCTTGACATATTTTGGTACAATCTTACTCTTAAACTTTGATTTGAATGCATGTACACTAACCTTTTCTGTAATTAAATCACAAAGCTTTACAATTTTTCCATCTTTTAAAGAATATTCAATATTCTTAAATCTTTTAACATCCAATAATTGTTGTCCAAAATCATTTTCAACACTTTCATGCATACAAACTCTTAAGAAAGAAAAATTTCCACAACTAGTGCATTGTCCAAAAATACATGAACTTAAATAAAATAATTTTCTATTAGATCTTTCACAAAACAAACTTGATAATAAATCTATTATTGTTTTAGGTGGCATATTAATATCACATTCCTATATAATCATGTTAGTATGTAAAGTACAACATATATATCGAAACACATCATAATAATAACACAATTGAACATGCGTTTTACAACAACAAGATATTCATTGCTTATTAATCTTTACATACCATGGTTTGCATTTTTCAAAAGATCTTTGACTTATTCTAATATTACCAGGTAACACTAATTCACCACAAAATTTTTTATTAAATTTAGTTTACGTTGTATCTAATAGGTGTTTTGGATGAGGATCGCGAACTTTGGACCCCACTCTTAATTTTAAAACATCTCTAGCATTAGATGATACCCTAGTATTATCATGCCAATATTTTTCGATCAAAAATTTGATTTCAACATTCAGTTTCATGTCAGATCTTGGGAGTCGACCACTAAAGCTCCAACATTGGTTGATTGGATCATTTTCTATACTTTCTCTTCTTTTTGCCGCTCTTACCAATGTTTTAGGATGTATTTTTAGAATTCCACTAATATTGCTTATCATTCTTCTATTCAAAGTTGTTTTATTAACTATAGCAGTTGTTATAGCTCGTCTTGCTGTATTATTATCTTTAGATTGACTATTCTTTCCAATAGATTCAATGGCACTAGCAATAGTAGAGATAGCATGTTTTAGTGATTGATCTTTTCTTCTTGGTTTAACAAAAATGCCTAACATTTTCATTATTTTTCTCATTTTCCACATTCTCATTAATTGCATCATTAGTTGACATTAAAATGATAGTTTTTTACGATAAAAAAATTCTTTGTATAATCAATTGGTATGTGTTCTTATTTGTCTCCAAGAAATCTTACTAGGAAGATTATCCAAAACATCTCTTTAAATATTTAAAAAAATTCTTATTTTCAACATCACATCTTGGATTTTCATTTTCATTTTCAACTTCAAAATGATTTTCATTTTCAACAACAAAATGGTTTTCATTTTCATTTTCAACAAAAGGATTTTCATTTTCATTTTCAACAACAAAATAGTTTTTATTTTCATTTTCAACAACAAAACAATTTTCATTTTCATTTTCAACAAAAGGATTTCAACAACAAAATAGTTTTGATCTTCATTTTCAACATAAAGATTTTCATTTTCATTTTCAACAACATTTTGTCTCAAATCTTGATTTCTATGAATATTATCGATCTCAACATTGTTATATCTAGATTCTTTTAAATCTCCTATCAAAACCATTTCCATTTCATTCAAAGGTTGATTTGAAGGCATACCTAGATTTGTGCCTATTGAAACATTCTCCATAGCATTGAAATGAGGATTTGAAGACATACCAAGTGTAGTTTGTATAATTGTATTAGTTTCCACATTCACCTCTTGCAAATTTGCATCATCTACATCCATGGTCTCCTAATAGTTGTAGAATTGGATGCTTCAGAATTATTCATTGATAGAATCTTTATTCTTCTATCTCTTTGTCTTTTTGCCTCCTTCTCTCTCTTTGCTTCAATTTTTTCAGGGCTCAATAGCTTCCTATCTTTCCTCTTATTACGAGTTTGTGATCCCATGATTGAAAAATTTTGAAGTATGTACAAATGAATGTCAAAAACTTGAAAGCCTTCCTTCTTTGTTCAAGTCCTTCAAACAAGTAGCAATTCAACAAAAATTCACTCAAACAGTGTCTCAATGATGGCTCCTTTAAAAATTCAAACAAAATCCCAAGTTGATGGACATGCAGAAGACAAAAGATGGTAGAGAATGTTGCAAATGTCGCTGTCAGCCGTACAGAACAAGTTGTAGGGCCAACAGTGATAGTCTTATTAAAAAAATGGTCAAATAGTAAATGGGAACCCGTTTACTAAATGGGATCTTGTTATATATGGGATCCCATTTACTAAATGGGATCCCATTTTGTTCTGTACCGACAGAGTAAGAAATGGGATCCCATTATTTAAAATTTGAATTTTAGGCTCCAATTTTATTTTGTAACCCGATTCGGGAAAAGCTTTGGGGACCTGAACCTAACCTCTAGACCTGGTTTGACTTGCAACTTGAAGGTCTTGTCAATGTCACAACAAAATAGTGACTTTTGGCATATGTCTGATGGCCTTTTTTGTAGAATTTTTTGATGAAATTAAAACCCATTATAGATGAGACAATGTAGATTCCAAATATGTAATTTTTTTTACAATTGGATTATTTTTTCTATTTTTCAATTAATTTCTGATGAAACAGGTCCATAAACTTGAATTATTAGGGTTTTTTAGTATTTTAATAACTTTTTATTAAAATATTTTTTTGTAAAAAAAATTGTACAAAAACATACTTTAGACAATTCTTTTCTATTAAATTTTTTTTTTTTTTAAATTATGTTTAGTCATCTTATGCGTGACGTACATGACGATTTTTTTAAAACACCAGATTTGGCCAATAAAAATTTAACCAAAAAAATTCAAAATTACGAAAAAAAATGGAAAACGTGCTTCAGTGAGTTACAAATCTTTTCCCAAAAGGATTTAGAAAAGTATGATTATTTAGGTCAAAATATGGATGATGTACATGTGCATGGTATTATAAAAAAAGTGACTTTTAAACAGTGGTTTTTAGAAACACCTATTGAAAATCAATTTCTATCATCTGGGTATTAAAACAAATTACATATTTAGAAACCAGATTTTGAGTACATTTCATATTTATTGACTTTTTGCAAGATTCCACCTTTAAGTGCTTCAAAATTTTAGGTCAAATGTGACAAATTCTAAAAATCAAGGAAAACACTTCCACTTTTTGGCCAAAAAGTGGACTCAACTTCTTGCACACACCATAATGTGAATATTTGGGTGGGATTTACACAACAACAAATATCACTTTAGTTACAATTATGGTAATGCTTGAGTAACAACCTTCACAAGGCTATTACTTCTTCATATAGACTTGAAAAATGATGCATTTTACAAAAAAATACTGAACTTTTTGAGAATGTGAATATATGGGTGGATTGTCTCTCCTTCTATTGTGATATGGAATTTATGATTAGAGAGAAATCAGAGGATATTTAGAAAAGAATTCCAAACTTGTGAAATTATTTTGTCAAAAATTGAGAAGTCTATATCAGAAGTGGTCATGAGTAATTTGCAAAGGAGGGGTTCTTCAAATTTAAATTTTTCCTCCTGGGATGATCAGCTTTTGAAATCTTGGAAGTCTTTAAAGCCTTTGCCAGACTTGGGATTTTCTTCAAACTTTAAAATTGATAAAAGTACCATTAGATGGATGTTTCCTGTTCAAGGTTTTGTAAAACTTAATTTTGATGGTGCTTCGTGAGGTAACGCAGGTCCTACCTCAATTGGGGGGCTTTAAGAGCGGATTCGGGTGAACTTTTAGTGGCCTTTTCTTTAAAAATATCAGAAACCACTAATAATATAGCTGAGGTTATGGCTCTAGTTGAAGGTTTGAAATTAGCTAAGCAGGTGAATATTGTTAACATTCACATAGAAGGGGATTCTTTGGTAATTATCAATGCTTTGAAGAAAAATGTTGCTTTAAATTGGAAGATTAATTATCTTTTACAAGAGGCACGGGATTTGTTGAAATTTTTTGATAAATTTATTATCTCTCATTGCTATAGAGAAGGTAATCTTTTGGCGGATGCTTTAGCTAATTTAGTATTTGATTTGGAGGTAGACTGTTTGATTTTGGATAGTGGGAAGATTGGAGGTTTTCCTAATATTTTAAGTTTAATTGAAAAAGAATCTAGTACTTGTGTAATTTAATTACATGTGAAGCACACTCCTCATTATACCTCCTGCTTATCCTTTCTTAGCTTTAAATTTGTTATTTCGTGTGTATTAATTGTCTCATAATGTCATAAGCTTGTGCTCTCCTTTCATAGCAAGGAAATCTACACTGATTCCAATTCTTCAGTACTTCACTTCAGATTGTTGGAATGTGGCATCATTTGAGAGGACTTGTAATGATGTTGTGCCTTAATATTCGAAGCCCCTCATTTTATTTAATCTCAATCAATGTTTGGTTCATTCATCCCATGTTTCTAAGCTTAAAGATGGAGTTCCAATTGAATCACAGACTTCACTTCCCTGTGCAGAAATGGGCAATGACCTTTTTTTGGGAATGTAAATGTAGAGGGTTTAGCTTCTGTGTTTGCAATTGATAATCAAGAAATTGAAGAAGTGGTGCATGAGGTGGTAGGGAATGATTTGTTGGACTCCCGTGTGCATTCTCTTTACCCTTCTTAGATTTTATCAATGTTTGCTTCTAATGTGATGGATTTGGTCTAGGACTGTGGTAAGGCAGTTAATTTCAAAGTTTGTTCATTTTTTTATGTATTCAGAGGATGTGTTACTTGAAGCTTTTCAGAATTATGATCTGTTTAAATTAGGTTCTCTAATTGATGGCTTGTTTTCTAAATGCAATATTCTTCATTCTCCTACTTACAATTGCACTTTCAATGCCTTTGGTTCAGCCATCCAACTCAAGAATGAGGATCTGTTGAGCATCTCTCTTCATGCTCATAGAGCTAAGTTGCGTGAATCACTGGTGAATCAGGTGGAAGAGAAGTTTCATGCTCTGCTCTTTTTGATTCAGTTCCATCCTCAGATTTCTCCTCCTCCTGGGTCACTAGTTGAACCGGATGCTACCGAGGGTAATGTTATGTTGCAAGATCTTAATGCACCAATTGATTGTTAGAATGTTTGCTTGTTTTTAGTCACTGGTTTTACAAATTTTTTGGCAAAGGCTTCTCCTTTAAAGCTTTGTATAGTTCTGTGGAGACATTTACTACATCAATTTTGCTCTCTTTCAGCTATTGTTCCGAGGGATATTTTCAAATCCTTATCTTTTTTGTGAGGATTTTTTTGGGGGCAAAGACTATAACTCTTTTTTGTATTATTCTATTTCCCCCCATTGTTGTAATCCCTATAAGGGAAATTGTAAATTCTAAGCTACAACTGGAGGTTTTCTTGTTGGCTCTTTCCTGCCGATATGCTCTATTAAACCAGTTTTTTGTAACTTTTTAATATTAATATATATAATTATAGTGGCTCGCCACTTTTGTTTAAAAAAAAAACACATTTGATTTAGTTGATAATATGTAGAAACAAGTGAAATCAGAACTGCAACTTGCCCAAATTACCAAAAAAATAAAACACCTCTATATCTAGTTCCCAAGTAATATTTTATGTCAAAAAATATTGTGATATAAAATACATCATTTAATATTTCTCATGTTCTTCTTGTATTATTCCTTCCATTTCTAATGAACTATTGAAAACATGTAGCATAAAAAACTATTGTACAAGATGACAAGTTTACTTTTAAGGTCTATTGGAATGAAATGACACATTTTATACTACTGTATAATTGTTAAAAAATTAAAAGTAGGGTGATCCTAGAATAGTGTGTCCTACTTGTGGGACATCTTATTTTTTCTTTAAATCACATATTATTTATAAAATGTATGATTTAAGCCTAGAGGGGTTCCATCTAGGGGGTTTGGTTGAAGGATGTTAGATCAAACCCCCTTAAGTCAAACCTTCTTGAATAGTATTAAGGGAAAATTAGAGTAAACATGAATAATCAATATATCAATATCAATAATACCCAAAACTCAACAAAAAGGGAAATAATTAAGATCAAACAAACAAAGATAAAAAACCTTTGCAAACCTCAATACTTCATAGCTTCTGTTGATTGCCTATCTCAATCGATCTTGCATGTATGTATAAGGCTCTCAGAGAGTGCACTTCCTTGCTATTCCAAGATTGTCAATGGAGAATTGCTATGATAATGCTTTGTAATGAAGATGAGCTTCACAACAATGGTAGTGATATGGTAACAAGTTGATCTCAAACAAAAGGAATGACATGGGTGCCAAAGGCATGCTGAAATTCCTGCAAAGTAACAATACTAAAGGTTTTGATGAATGAAATGGAGGAATAGGGTTCAATTTATAGACTCATGAGAGAAGAGATCAACAGTATAGAAAGAATGAGAAGATCAATGGTATAGAATGGTTGAGAGAACATGCACGAATAGAAAGAAGACAAGTGTCACATAAAAAGTTGTTTTGTTTGAGTTAACTACTTTCTTTTATAAAGATAAGATTAGATTTCATAAATTAGAAAATCTTTTTTCTAATTTAAGAGTTATTGATAAAAACAAATTGATTGAGTCAGTTAACTCAACTTGTGATTTGCTTTTGCATGATTTGAGAGAAATTAAATAATAAATTATTTAATTTTGTGTGCATGAAGAAGAAGACTTATTTTTAGAAGATTTGGAAGATATTTGAGAAATTTAGAAGATAAGAAAGCAAATTAAATAAATTGCTTTATTTAATTGTTTGTGCATGATTTGGAAGAATACATAAAATATTTGATTGTATTTTATTTTGAGAGATTGAGAGGATTTAAATAAATTTGATTTGATTTATTTAAATTTGGAAGAAGAAGTGACTTAATTAAATAATTAAGAATTATTTAATTGTTTGGAAGAATTTAATTAAATAAAGGATTTTATTTAATTTTGACTTTAGAAGAGGTAATTAAATATTTTGATATTTAATTAATTTAGAGGAATATGAATCAAATAAATAAATTTGTTTATTTATTTACTGATAGAAGAAATTAGAATGAAATAAATCTTAGGAATATTTATTTAGACTAAGTTGTGTCATTTTTAGGCATATACAAATAGAACCTCTCAAGCTTAAATCAAACCCACAACAAAGTCTCCTCTACACCTATCAAAATGCTAACAAAAAAAAGTAATTTTGCTTCACCTTTTTGGGGATCAAATGAAATCATTTAGAAATTTTAATATGTAAGTATGTAGCCCTTCATATTATCCTTTTGAATATTATAATATTTATTATGCTTTTCAAATTACATATATTTTTTATTTTATAATGAATGTGGGTACATTACAAAAAATAATGACCCCTATTGAAGACATTAGAAAAAATAACATTGTTAGGAAAATCTCAAAGAAATGCACTGCACTCCACATGGATGTCCTTTTTTCAATGAGAAAAGAAAAAAATATTTTGATATATATGCTAAGATAAATATGTTATAGAAAAAATATAGGTCTACAATTTTTGTTAGTACTAATTCAAAAATTAATAATAAATTAGCAAAAAAATTATATGCACTAGACATTGGCATTAATGATATAATTTTAAGAAATTTTGGGAAGTTTTTATTTATAGTGAAAGTTATGTGATATGGAAAAATGTCACTCAATAAAAAATAGGAAAAAAAAGAATGAAAAATAAAAAACAAAATGATAGAAACAATTATTTTAATAAAAAATTACAACTTGAATCTATATAGAAAATGCCACAACTCATTACTTTACATAATTCTTAAATTCTTGACTATTTATTTGGTATAATTGACATAGATTAAAAATTCTAAAAATATTGACCTTGAGTGTTCCATTTAGGTGAAAAAGTGGCTCACACTATTGTGGGATCCCTGACTAATTTTTGTACTAGATAGCATGTATGCAATCCATGTTTTCTGAAATGCATTCCAAACTCAATGTAGATGAATCTACATTTGTTCAAAAAAAAAATTGAAGGATTTTTCAATAAAATAAATTTGGGCATATCCAACAATGACAATGGTCCATGGGATTATATCTTGAGGCATTTTGTCAAATAATTATTGTGTATCCTTTAGATGCTCATTTTTGGCATAAGTTGTGACTTAATTTTTATTTTTATTTTTTAACTAAGATGGGCCCTCCTTTTCATTCACCAATCTTTCAATCTTTACAATCTTCATAAGACAATTAAAAAATTGGGATTTTAAAGTTAATGGGTGGCCAATTTTATTATTCTCCTTTGTTGGATCATGGTCTATTTGAGTCTCACTTTGGGCAAGGTAGTTCACTCTTTTTAAAATCATACTAGATATTACTACTAGGTCTCATTTTATATTTGAAAAATAATGATTAGATTCTAGGATGGTTTAGTTTCAAAATGAAGGAAGTTCCTAGAATTTGGAATGAAAATTTTAGATTGGTGATAACTTGTACTCACTATTAAACTACTACACCATCTTTTATATCACTCTTCTTTATAGTCATTGCCAAACTTTTATCTTGTCTCATTACTATTCTTTCCTTTTGTGCACTCATCTTCTATTAACAACTCTAAATTGCTATTATCATCCTTACACCTCTAACCTATATCACAACATAATGTGTTATCATGTATCCAATTCTACTCCATCCACATTAAATATACATATCTACTTCAATAAATGAATACTCTAAACCTAACATCAACTCTACTCTATTTATGTTACCCTTACATGGGTTACCTCTACCTTTGTGGTGTGTATTATCCACTTCATCATTTCTTACCACAAGAGTGAATCTCCCATTTCTCAACTAGAACATCACATCTTCATTCTTACTAACATCCAAGTTGTTTGGACTTGTATATTGGCTTATGCATTCCCATTGTGCTTCATTCTCCTATTTTTCTTTTTTGTACTCTTAAAGTACTCATTTGTCATTACTAGCCATATGTGATCTTCTTAAAACATTCTTTAGTTTATTTAGGCTTTCCATGTATACTATCTATAGAACATAAGATAGCAACTCAGCCTAGGGAGTCACACCCACTAGATGAAGTGATCTTACGAGGTACTAATATGGAATGTCTAACTTTAAGAGAAGTAGTAATCCGCAAATGAATGGAATGATGAGAGGATCTCGGGGAAGGTCGGGCACAAACCACTAAACATTGATTGATGTGTCCTTTAGCTCCACAAGTTGAAGAATGCTCTATATCTCCTTTAGATGATTGCTTGAGACTGTCAGGATGCTCTATTCTGAGAAAATAGTTGATCTTCTGATAGTGATAGCTTTCTAGTACTTGATCCAAATGTTCTAAATTTTGGATATGTTTTGCATAAATAAATGTAGATGCTAAGTCCAGCTTTGCAAGATCTGAAATACAACTATGGTAGAATGCAGACCATAATACAGAAACTGCTACTGAATAAACTGCACTAGAAAATGAAAAGAAACAAACTGAAATGAAAACTAACTGAAATACAAATGTTTTTGGTTGATGCAAGATTGATCTTGAACCAGGGATGCTCCTGCATCAGACATCTGGGGTTATTGAAAAAGTGAGTCCCTCACTTTGCTAGGTCTAGAGAAAAACCAAGACGGTCTACCTCAACCAGAGAAATCCATGATGAATCTTCTTCTAGTCTGCCTTTCCACTTTACCATATATTCTTTTTATTGTCCTCCTCTAGTACTGCATCCAACTCTGTTGTCCAAAATCTCTTCAATTTGCTCTGGTACGTATTGTGGTAATTGCTTCTTCAAGTCTTCTTTGAGGTGGTCACTAAACTCTGCTTCATGATACTGATATAGGTCTACAATGTTGAAAATAGGTGATATACCCAATGTCTCTGGTAATTCCACTTTATATGCATTTCCTGAATCAAACTTCCTGAGTATCCTACAAGGTCCAAACTTCTTCATCTTTAACTTGTTATATGTCCCAACTGGAAATCTTTCTTTTCTCAAGTATACCATCACTTCATCTCCAACTGCAAATTCCTTATGTCTCTTCTTCTCATCTTCTTGCTTCTTATACTTTATGTTTATATCCTTCATATGCTTCTTCACTTGATTATGCACTGTCTTCATATGTTCTACAAATACTTTTGCTACTTTATTTCTCTTATCTGCCATAATGATATCTCTCAATTAAGCTTTTCCTCTGGGGTTCACTCTAGTAACAATTTCAAAAGGTGTTCTTCTAGTACTTTGATTCACTAAATTATTGTATGCAAACTCTGCTTGTGAAAGAATTAAATTCCAACTTCCTACTTTCTCTCCAACCAAACATCTCAACAAGTTGCCCAAACTCCTATTCACTAAATCTGTCTATCCATCAGTCTGTGGATGAAATGCTGAATTAAACTTCAATTATGTCTTCATATTCTTCCAAAGTGTCTTCCAAAAGTATCCAAAAAACTTTGTATCTACTATGCTCTTAGGTAATCCATGCAATCTTACAATCTCCTTGAAAAATAGGTCAACTACATGCACTGCATCATTTGTCTTCTTACAAGGTATGAAATGTGCCATCTTTGAAAATCTATCTACCACTACAAATATTGAATCATGTCCTCTCTATGTCTTAGGCAATCCCATTACAAAATCCATGCTTATGTCTTCCCAAGGTCTCTCCAGTACTGTCAAAGGTTTATACAATCCAGTATTCTGACCACTCGCTTTTGCAACTTGACAAACACTACAACTCTACACAAACTTCCTAACATCCTTATGTATTTGAGGCCAAAATTAATTTGTACTCACCAAAGCCATTGTTTTATCAATGCCAAAATATCCTACCAATCCACATTTGTGTTTCTCCTTGATCAAATTATCTCTTATGGAACTTCTAGGTATGCACAACTGATTTCCCTTGAACAACATTTCTTCTTGAATGAAATAATCTAACCACTTACTCCTATCTATCACAACAAGTTCCTTACATGCTTTCCAAGGTTTTGCAAAATCAATATCTTTCTCATATAGGTTCTTCAATTAATCAAATCCCAACACTTCAACTCTTATCTTTGTCAACAAATTTCTTCTCCTACTCAAGGCATCAAGAACTTTGTTTGATTTTCCACTCCTATGCTTCAACACAAAAGTATAACTCTGCATGAACTCTACCCATCTCATATGTCTCTGATTCAACTTACCTTGACTATTCAAATATTACAAAGCTTAATGATATGTATACAACACAAACTCCTTAGGCAACAAGTAATGTTTCCACTTCTTCAAGGCTTGAATTATGGCATAGAACTCTTGATCATAAATTGAATATATTCTCCTTGCATCATTCAACTTTTCACTGAAATATGCTATAGATCTACCTTCTTGACTTAACACTGCTTCAATTGCATTCCCACTTGCATCACAATCTACTTGAAATAACTTATTGAAATCCAGTGATGTCAAAATAGGTTGCTTTGTCACCTTCTACTTCAACAACTCAAAACTTTTATCTGCTCCTGATGTCCACTTGAAATCTTTTCTGTCACCTCTCATGGTCTTTGTCATAGGGTTATAAACTGAACTAAATTTTTTGATGAACTTCTGGTAGAAACTAGCTAATCCATGAAATGATCTGACTTCTCCAATGCTCTCTAGTGTAGGCCATTCAACAATTGCTCTCACTTTCTTAGGGCCCATCTTTAATCCTTCCATAGAAATCACAAATCCCAAATATACCAATTCTTCCTTCATGAAAGTACATTTCATGATATTTATCAACAATTTCTCTTCTCTCAATCTCTGCAATACTTGTCTAAGGTGCTGCAAATGTTTCTCCTTTGTCTTACTGAAAATCAAAATATCATACAAATATACGATAACAAACTTACCCAAGAATTTCTTTAAGACTTCATTTATCAATCTTATGAAAGTACTTGGTGCATTTGTCAATCCAAAAGGCATTTCTAACCACTCATACAATCCTTCATTTGTCTTAAAAGTAGTCTTCCATTCATCACCTTCTCTGATTCTGATCTGATGGTATCCACTCTTCAAATCTATCTTTGTAAAATATTTTGCTCCACTCAAACAATCCATGATATCATCCATCCTAGGTAAAGGAAATCTATACTTAACTATGATATTGTTTATTTCTCTAGAGTCTGTACACATTATCCATTCTTCATCTATCTTAGGTGCTAACACTAAAGGTATTGCACAAGGGCTCAAACTTTCTCTGATCAAACCTTTCCTCAACAATTCTTGTATCTATCTATTCAGTTCTTCATTTTCTATTGGTGTCATTCTGTGTGCTACTTTGTAAGGCAAACTAGCTCCAGGTATAAGATCCATGTGATGATTGATACTCTTGATTGGTGGCAATCCTTCTAGTACATTGTCTAATATGATGTCTTCATACTCTGTCAGCAACTTAGTTATCTCCTCTGGTTGTGATTCTTTATTTTCCTTCAATGTTTCAGGCTTCTTAGGGATCAAAGCATAACACATATTCTCATGTCTCAAATCATCTAGAAATTTCTTTCCATCTACTAAATAGATTCTAGCATTCCCAAATACTTCACTCTTAGGATCATCTTCCAAAGGAATCAAAGTAATTCTCTTTCCATTTGATGTTATAGTGTATGTATTCTTTCTCCCATCATGTATAGCTTTTCTATCATACTGCCAAGGTCTACCCAACAAAATATGACAAACATCCATAGGCATAATATCACACAATACTTCATCATGATATGATCCAATATGAAATTTCACCAAACATTGCTCAATCACCGGTACCTTATGATCATCTTGAATCCATGTTATCTAATAGGGTTTAGGGTGTTCCAATCTCTCCAACTTCATCTTAGTCATCATTTCCTCTACAACTAGGTTATCAGAATTACCACCATCAATTATAACTTTACAACATTTACATCTTGATTTGCATCTGGTTCTGAACAAACTTTTCCTCTGTGGTGGTTCCTCATTTATCTCTACTTGAAATAGTGCTCTCCTCATCACAAGTGATTCTCCTTTCTCAGGTTTACCAACTGAACTTAGTGATCCAACAAATTCTTCTTCCACATAATCTGCTCTTCTGTTGTTCTCTGTCCTCTTGCTTGTACTCCCCTGATTACGTTCAAATGCTCTATGTCCTTCACCTCCACACTTAAAATAGGTTCCTCTGAATGTCCTCCTATCAGGTCCTCTTCCTTCTCTTATGTATCCTTCACTCTGATATACACTAGGGTTTCCTCTGCAGTAAAAAAATTTGTCATCTCTCTAGTATGCATTGTTATCTCTATCCTCCTTCTTGAATGTATTCTCTTATCTATTCTACTCTATAAATGATCTCTCCCCTCTAGAAAATATTCTAGCTCTCTAAAATTTACCTCCTCTGCCTCTTTGTCTTTGGCCATGCCTCTTATTCATGTTCTCTTCAACCTTCAGGGCAAACTAATATGCTTCTTCTAGTGTTGTCATCCTCACCAAACTTGGTTCTTCTTGAATGTTCAATCTCAGTCCATTGATGTATCTAGCCACTTTCTCCTTGCTTGCTTCACTATGTCCTTTCCTTATGATCATCTTATGAAATTCTTCAGTGTACTCCTTTATAGATTTCTCCTTTTGTCTTAGGTTCTGCAATCTCTTCAATAATTCCAACTCATAGTCAACAGGTACAAATTGATTTTGTAATTTTAGCACCATCCTTTCCCATTTTGTGATCTTTTCTTTTCCTCTTCTATTTCTATCCAAATGAACTTCTTTCCACCATATAGCAACATGTTCTTTCAACTTTGTCTTTGCAAATTTTATCTTCTCTGGATCTTCAATTTCTTCATACTCAAAGTACTCTTCCATGTCATTTATCCAGTCAATCAACTCTTCAGGGTTCAAATTGCCAGTATAGTTCGGGACATCAACTCTAGGTCTTTTCCCAATCTTTGAAATAGCTCGCAACATCTTCACTTGATATGATTCTTCTTCTTCATTACCTCTTAGGGTTTCACCAATTTGTTCAATAGATTGAAATTCCTCTTCGTCATCACTTTCAACATTAGGTCTAGGTGTCAATCGTCTTCGCCAGTCTTCCTCAACATAATCCAACAAAATTCTTATTATTTTCATCATTTCCATCATCTCAACCATTCTTCTAGCCATTGTTCCAACAACAAGGACTCTCCTTGGTGGCATCTTACTAGGATCAAGTGTAAAATGCCTTGATTCAAAGATCAGGCTACAAGGTGACAACTGCCTCACAATCAGTGATTAGTTGCGACACAAGTAACTTGCCTCAGATTCATAGATCTAACCACAACAACATATTATGGAATTCCTTCACCAACTTCTCTCAATTCGCTCCCAAAGAGTCAAACTTTTACTCTGATACCACTTGGTGCAGTCACAATTAGGAGGGTCCTCAAAGAGAACAATCCAGACTGTGCAACTAGAGTAAACACAATGAAAACAACTCAAGGATGTAAAGCAAATGTAGATTCAGTCATTCAGTAAATCATAGAATTCAAATATAGGTTGGCCAGCAACATGCAGGCTTGTAATTAGGGTTCACAGGCCTAATTACAAAATATCAGAATATACACAAGATATAGCTTTGAAGCTCCTTCAAATTATCAATCTTCTGAATTATGAGAACTATCTAAAACTACTTTCCTAAGGATCCATTACATCAATATATATTATCTCTGGTACAAAAGATTCCTCCGTGTCAGCCAAGGAAGATCACAAACTTTGATGAAGAGCTATAACGTGTGTACACGAATAGGTTGGACCTAAATGAATAGAATTCCTTTGCAAATGAATGGAATAATGAGTGGATCTTGGGAAATGTCGGCCACAAACCACTAAACATTGATTGATGTGTATTTTAGCTCCACAAGTTGAGGAATGCTCCACAAGTCTTCTCCCTTAGCTGATTATCTGAGACTGTCAGGATGCTCTATTATGAGAAAACAGTTGATCTTCTGATAGTGATAGCTTTCTAGTACTTGATCTAAATATTGTAAATTTTAGATATGTTGTGCATGAATGAATGTAGATGCTAAGTCCATATCTGCAAGATCTGAAATGCAACTATGGTAGAATGCAGACCAAAATACAAAAACTACTACTGATTGAACTGCACTGGAAAATGAAAAAAATAAACTGAAATGTAAACGTTTTTGGTTGATGCAAGATTTCTCTTGAACCAGGGATGCTCCTACATCAAAAATAAAACATAATACCCAATTAGAAAGATAAATCAGATAAAATAGAAATGATAGAATCTACTAAGAATAATAAGATTAACACCATAAATCCTCCATGTGACTACTATCCCTTGAATAAGATGTTTTTGATAATCTTAGAAGAAATTTTGGGACTGCTAAGTGTTGGGATTAAGGTGCTATCAACCTTGTAAATCCTATTGCATGGTTCCCATTGTTCTTGGAAAGTTCTAAGGTTCTTGGAGAGTTCCAATATCCTTGGAGATAGGGTGTTAATTTTGTAAATTTATTCATAAGGGATGAAGGTTTCATCATCAACAATAAATTATTTTTTACTAGTAGAGTAAATAATTATTTACTGGCCTCACTAGTTAATTGGTTATTGGCAAGTTGTTACGAAGTTACTTTTACCGCTCAAGGAATATTGGTAAATAGTAAATGAAGTAAGGTGGAGAATCTTGGTGCCCATCTTTGGGAGGTGTATATTTGGACTGTTATGATGCATGTAATAAGTTTGTAAGAGCATGACAACTTACAAGTATCATAAGGTGTAAGAGATTCTATGACAATAATCATTGTCATGTAAGTGCCTATTCTTGGTTCTAGGTGCCCATATTAGGAAGCTAGCTATGACAGGTGTAACAAAATCTATAAGAAGATGGTTTTGGTGTTTCCCAAGATAGGAATTTTAGATTTTGTCCATCTCTGATGTAGGAGCATCTAGGTCCACGAGTGATCCATATCACCAGAAAATATTTTGATTGCTTTTCTGTGTGTTTTCTTTTGTTTTTTCTTATATTCTAATAATTCCAGTTGGAATAATGCCAAAGTAAGGAGTGTATCTTGAAGAAAATCCAAATGGGTATCCATAGTTTAAATTTGGTGAAGATATGATGAAAATTGATGAATTTATGCTCATTTCTCCATCTAGACATCTAGACATCAAGACATCTAGACATGTAGTTGTATTTCACATCCAGATTGGGTTACACTTATTTGTGTCTCAACCAAACATATTATCCAGATCATGTTGTCTTATCACATCTAGATCCTATTGTATTTCACGTCTAAATTTGGTTGCATCACTTTACATTCTCAACTGGACATCCAGTTACACTTCAACATTCAGCTGCATTTTGGAATCATGTTGCATTTCTTTATGTCCAACTAGACATCTCCATCTGGATGTCTTGTTGAAATTGCTTTGTTCCTAACTAGATATTTTCTATACAAAAATCTTGTTGTATTTCCATATCCAAATCCAATTACATGTCTATATTTGATTGCATGACCTAACTTCCAACTAGACATTTTTCCAATCGGATGTCATGTTGTCTTCTCATATCCAGATCCTATTGAATATCCACATCTAGTTACTTTGATTATTAACCAACTAGATATTTTCATCTAGATATCCAGTTATAAGGTACTATTCCTAACTAGACATTCCAAGTGGACATTTTCTAACCAAACATTATAAGCAGACATTTTCCAATTGTACACTTCCATTTCCAGTTGTTTTGCCTAAATCCCAACCATACATTTTTCATCTGGATATCCTATTGCATGACTCATTTCCATATGGACCTTTTTCAATCGGATATCTTGTTATATGCATGTCTTGATGAACTTAACCTAAAATTTGACTTGTATGGAACTTCCATCAGGAACTGGACACATCTAGATGCCCTAACTGCATCCAAACCTGACATATCATTCCAGTTGAACAAAACCTGATCGGATATATCCTGTTGACTTGCAGAACCGTCTAGATACTTCCAGAAGCATAAAAATCATTTTTCTACTACTATTTTTGGCTAGTTTTAGTGTCATGCCAAACAAATGGACCAATAAAATGATGCTGATTTGAGGAACCAATCAAAGGAAGATGGCAGATGGATTTCACGTGATGATGGTGGCCACCAACTAGCATATTGAATACTTTGGAGATGTAGTTACAAATATTAACTACTTTTGTTTAACCGCCTCTATGCTTTTAGCTACCTCAATCGCCCATAAAAGGAATATTTTATGTTTTCAAAGGTAGACTCCATAAGTTCTAGTGTAATTCTTTTAGTGTGTTTGGTAGATCATCTCGATCGGGCATTTTGGGGCTACCTTTTCTGAAGTATTTTCAATATCTAAAACTACAGGTTGTGGGCATTAGTTTGATTATAAGGCTTGATGCCGGGGCATGTGTGCATATAATTCTATAATGTCATTGGATTCCTGTTGTAATGTGTGACTCCAGATAAATAAATAAAGTTTCAAATTATTGTTTATGAGTTTTGGCTACCTAGTTCAGTAGTCTGACAAGATCCCTGGACCTTGATCTACATCAAATGGTATCAAAGCTAGAGATCTTGAGTGTGTGGATAGAGTGCCAAATACGAGGCAGTCTACATGAGGACCTAAGGGTGGATTCATGTAACTAGATTGCCAACCGTGGGGAAATTTACACTTGCATGTGTAGTAGTGAAAGTTGTATTTTGAGAAGATGCCCCTGAGAAGAAGAGCTCCCCTAATGGAGGAGATGTTTGAATAGTTTCAAGTTGAGATGTAGAATGAACTGTGAAACTTGGTTGCTAGATTGAGAGAAAACCCAGATCATGTGGAAGATCATATGGATGATGATGAGGAAGAGATTGTAGATAATGGATGAGAGAGAGAAAATGGATATCCAAAAGATACTAGAGAAGAACAATTTCTAAGAGAACTAGCAAGAATTGGAGGTAATAAAACTAAACTTTCTACTTTTTCTAAAACATTAGACCCTAAAGAATTGATCATTTGGCTAGGAGAATTAAAGGACCACTTCAAATATGAAAATATTTGTGACCCTTAGAGGATGAGGTTGGCACAAAAAATATGAGAGGACATGTTGCCCTTTGGTGGAGAGCATTACAGAGGGAAAGAGTAGTAAATGGTGACATAAGAATAATCCGATGGAATTAGATGGTTACTTAGTTGAAAGAAAAATTTATTCCTGGGGATTATGAGTTGGAGATGTACAGAAAACTTTAAATTTGAGGTAGAAGGAGATGAGTGTCAAAGACTATACTGAGTAATTGTATAAGATGGTTATCAAATTTGTACATCATCAAATGGATAGGAAGAAGGTAGTGTAATATATCAATGGGTTGAGACTTAACATACAAGATAAGATGAGTATGCTAATGATTTTGATAGTGGAAGAGGCATACCAATATGCTTTGGAAGAAAAGGAGAAGATAGAAAGAAAGAAGTAGAGTAATTTAAGGGGGATCTAGGAAAGTACTCAGTCAAAAGAGGATAAGAAAGTAGTAGTGAAGGAAAACAAGTTCAAGAAGAAGAGACAAGTAACAAATGGAATAAGGAGTCAAGACAGGGAATTGGGGAAAGAGAATACTCTAGAAGAGGACGTGGTAGTAGTGGCAAGGGATTCATTGGGAAATTCTTTTAGTGTGGAGAGACTAGACATAAAGCCTATGAATGTCCACAAATACAACAGGGGAGTAGAAAGTGAGGTGCAACTAGAAATCACATGGTACAAGAAGATGAGGAGAGTGTGGCATCACCAAAGGCCAAAGAGCCCGAAGAAGGGGAGTCTCTTATGTTCAAGAGAATATTGATGAAACCAGAGGTGAAAGTGCATGGATTATCTCAAAGGAGAAGTTTGGAGGTAAGTATTGCAAAGTCATTGTTGATAGTGGTAGTACTGATACTCTAGTTTCAGAGAAAATGGTAAACAAGCTAGCTTTGAAAAAAAGGAAACATCCTAGTCCTTATAAGGTTACTTGGTTGCAAAAGGATCATAACTTAGTGGTGAATGAGCAATTCTTTGTTAGTTTTTAGATTGAGTCATATAAGGATGAAGTCTTGTGTGATGGTATGTCAATGATTGTCTATCATGTGTTGTTGGGGAGACCTCGGTAGTTTTATTGGGAACCTATCTTTGATGGTAGGGGAATTTGTACACCATTGTGAAAGGTGGGTAGAAGTATGTATTGAGTTTTGTGAAAGAGAAGGTACAACAGGTGAAGGACAGTATTTCTATAGTTTGTTGTAGTTCTGAAAAATAGTTGCTAAAGATAAAAACAAAGGTTGAGAGTAGTCTTATTAAGGTCCCTATAAAGAGGGATGTAGTTGGAAGAAAAATTAATGACACTGGTTGTGCACAACCACAATAGAAAGGAATGAAGACGAATCTAACGAATGTGTGTGAGTAGTGGTAGGATCATGGAGGTTTTGAGTGGCAACTATTGATCATAAAGAATACTAAGAGGGGGGGGGACGTGAATCAATATTTTGTAAAAATTTTCTTTCACATATTCATTTATCCATTTAGCAAATTCAATAACATAAAAGCAAAACAAACATAAGAAGAGCAACCACAAAGTCATAACACACAGACACCAGGATTTTTTACGTGGAAAACCCAAAAAGGGAAAAACCATGGTGAGTGTTAGCTCATAATATATTATGATATCTGTGATCTATGAAGTCAAAATGAAATCCAAAAACACAAATCAAATGCAAACACAAACAATATACCTTCATATGTGACCCACAAATCCAAGATAGGGAGGAAGGAGTTGCACCCAACACTCTTTAGATTTACCCAAGTAGATGAAGAATGGAATGTGGATTTTCTCTTTGAGATTCAACACAATAGGATGAGGGATTTGGGTTTAGATAGAAATTGAGATGGGGATGAGGAATGCTTTTGGCATTATGATGGTATGATGAAGAGATTTGAGAGAAATTTGGGAATGGTAAGGATGCAAGAAGAAGTTGTTGTAAATGGCTTAGGTGAGGGTTTCATTTATAGATTTTTGGAAAGAGGATGGAGGGTGAGGATCAAAATTTGAGATCAAGGGCTAGAAATGATTGAGAGTTAGGGTTAGGATTGAAGTCATAGCCTTGTGACAAGTGTCACAAGTGGAGTGGATGAGAGAGATCAATGGTTGAGGTTTAGTCAATGGGATTGGAGGGCTCTCATTATTTGTGAATTAAAAATTCACATGGGGAAAGGTGTTGAGGATAAAAATGAATTAAAAATTCATTCTTGGGAAGAGTGGATATGACAAGTGAATTAAAAATTCAACTCATGGGGGAGTGTGAATTAAAAATTCACTTTTTATGTGGAGATGTGAAGGTTGAAGGACACATGTACACTTACATGTGTAAGAGGGTGATAAATGAGTTGTAAGGGAGATTTGACTCTTTGAATAAAAAAATGATTTTTATTCAAAGGTGTGTGGGAGGATGGGCTAAGCAAGGTTAATTAAGTGTTTAGCTTAATTAATTTAGGTCTAGGGGATAGGTAAACTAGGGTAGCTAATTAAATAATTGATATTTAATTAAATAGGATAGGGATAGGTTGATTAATAGGGTAGATTAATTAGATAAGCTTGATTTATCTAATTAATAGGGATTAGGGAGATGGACAAATTAGCTAAACAAATATTAGGAATATTTATTTAATCAATGAGGATATAGTTATAAGGTATAGTGATAAATTAAGTGAATTAATTGATCACAAAGGATAGATGATAGATGGTTAGGGATAAATTAATTAAATAAAATGAATTTATTTAATTAATAGGAGGGATAATTGTTGTAGGGGTACGGGAAATTGGTTTGCGGAGCAAGTCAATTTTAGGTGTCTACAATATCAAAACCAGATTACATGAAGGCTCACTGCCTTAGGGCTCACTGCCCAAGGACTCACTATCCAAGAAATGCTCACTATAATAGGCTTGCTGCCAAGAAAAGATAAGAGATGATAGAAGAAGGATTGGCTCACTGCCAAAAGAAGACTGCTACAAATGTATCTATAGAATGCTATAATGCAGTTACATTGATTGGTTAATACACAGACTCAAAAGTCTTCATCATATCTGCCCTGCTTTTCTGCTCTACTACATTAACTCTATTCTTCTGCCCTTACTATTCCTCTCTGATCACAAGATTCAAATTTGCACTATATTCACACATCTTCAATGACCAATACCGAAATCCATCAAGTATATATATATATATATATATATATATATATATATATATATATATATATATATATCTGCAATATGATTTATCTTACAACTAGGTCGGCAAGCTAAGTATGAAGTGTGCACACAAATATTATACCTTGTCAGCTTGATCTAGGCACAGTAATGCAGACCCAAACAAACATTCAAGAATCTTCTTATAGGTCAAGACTTATAGTAGAGCCATTTATAATGACAATTCAAAGATTATGTCTTCACCACCTATTGATTTCTCATGAGTGTCAGCTTCAACTTTAAGTGCATACTCAACTAGCTTGATTGTCATTCCATAACTTTCAATGTGAACTATATGAGACTTTGAAATTCATAACCAACATTCATTAAAATATGATACTAGAGAACTACTGTCAACCTGAAAGCTGATACTGGAGAACTTATAAAATATGATACAATGAACTTCAAGCTCTACAACTCTAGATTTAGATGCTTATGCCATGTATCTACATTGCCTCAAAAATGCAAATCAAAAGATTCACCAGTGGAGAAATGTAGATCAATTTACTCATATACTCTGCACTATTTCTGACTCATCTATGTTTATCTGGACTTAGATAAATCATTGTTGAATTCTGGAGGAAGTTAGGACTTGATAACTGGAACATAACATATTCAAACAACTATGAATTACATATGAGAATCGCAGACTGTGATCTTCAACTATAGAGGCATACCATCAGTCACTCTTTGCCCTGTATACTATCCAATACTTAGTCATTTTGACTAGGTTAGTCTTCCGGACCAAGAGTCCCTTTACCTGTCTTGACTCAAGAGTAGACTTAACAAATTCCATAACATCCCTATCTATTATCAATCCTTGTTGCCATGAATTACAACATTCTACCTTAACCATCAAAGCAACGTCTCTTGCCAACAATCTCCCCCTTTGGCATTGATGGCAACACTTAGTGAAAAATGATTATGTTGCTTCCCCTTACTCTGATTTCTTCTCTTTAGATGTTTGGACATTTTTCACTAGTTATTCTTATCCCCCTTTGACATCAATGGCAAAGGTGTATGTAAAAAAGTTAAAATTATGTTAAAATTACAAAAACTGCAAAAATTGTCATACTCTACCGCTTATGTACAAATACAATCTTTCAAGTCAGTTAGTTGTAGGAGAAAGGATATCATTGTAGACAATCTTTAATTGTGCTAATTCTCCATCCCACCTATTCTTAGCATTGTTCAAAACTTGAATGTTAATATTAATCTGAAAAATTAAGTCTTCTGCCTTTTGCACAATTGTAGGTATGTCAGTTATTGCCTTAACCTTTAAGGCTTCAACAACTAGACTTGACATTGAATAAATTTTAGGGCTTATTAACCCTCTCAATTGGTACATTTTGTTTTTTATTCTTCCCTTTTGTTTAGTAGACTTCTTATGTTATTATGAGTATTTTCAACTTGTATTTCCATACTGCTTATGGAGTCAATTGCCGGATCATAGGATTTAGAAATATTTACTATTTGAAGCTCCATAGCTTTGACCTTTCCTTCTATTTCCTTAGTGGTCTCAGGCCATGACAAACAAAATTTGTATGTCACATGCTTCCTTAATAGCACTCTTTATATTCTTGATGCTATTATCTAACAAAATTTTGTCACTGTCTACCTTAGTTTTCAACTCTACTAATCTTTTATCATCAAATTCTTTTCTAACCTTTCTATCATCAGACTTCTCGAAAGACTCAAAATGAGTACTTACTAATTTTATCAGGCCTTTGAGTTTCTTGGGTGGTGGCAATGAGGTGTCCTTTTGGTATGAAGACATAAATTTCTCCAAAATGCTGGATGCCTCACCAATGAGTTCACTATCCTATACATGTGACTTTAGAATTTCTTCCTAAGCTTTTGCTTGAACAATTAATACCAGTTTAAATTTCTGCATAGGAGACATTGAGGCCAAATTTATTGGTCCTTGTAGAAACTCAGACTCATCCAAAACTTGTGTTTCTTGTTGTTTTTCCAAAAATTCTTTGACATAATCAACTGGATCCTGTGAGACATCGATGTCTCTTTCCATGTCAGACACTTCTTCTTCTTGATTCTATTTTGGCAGTTCTAGATCCATCTCCTTTTGTTCACCAATGTTTTGTTCTGGTGAAGGGCTCTTCTCCACTTGTTCATTTTCTTGATCATTATCTTTATTTTGCTTTGTAGCCTTTTCCTAGTTTTCTTGATTACTAGTTTGCTTATTTGGAGGAGGACTTGTCCTTGGTTGATCCTTGTCAGCTTTGTCTTGACCATTAGTAGCAGGGACTTGATTAGATTATTTCTTTTTTGAGGCTACTTCCTCAAGATCTTCCTTAGTTTTCTTAGGACTTTTCTTTTCCTCTTGTTCTTCCATTTCTTTGTCTTTTCCAAGGCTCAAAGAAGGATTTACCTTAGTTTTCTCTAAGCCTTGATCCATGTTGACTTTAGGTACAGAGGTGCCATCACCAACATTTGTTTCTTCCTTATCATCTGTAGTTGGGATGTTAAGATCTTTTAGGATTTCAAGAATTATTTACTCTATGTCCTTTATATATTTCTCTATGTTTCCTACCATTAGAGTGTTGACTCTCCTTTTTATTTCAATTTTATCTCCAAGGATCTTGAAGATCTTGGTTCTTTCCTCTGGAGTCACATTTGGACAAAATTTTAGCAATGAATTTTCTCTTACCTCCACATCTTTGGTCATGGCTGCTTCCTTCTTGGTAGACATATTGCTTGCCAAGATGTCTAGGAGGTCACTAGCTATCTCAATGAGAGCTCTATTGTATATCTCCAAGTATTGAATGATAGCAGTCTCAATGATGTTTTTGTCTACATCATCATACTCATCATACAGTTGGGCTATAGGTTTTAAATTTCCATCCACTGTTATGGCCTTTAGTGCATCTTCAAGACTTATTGTAGCCTCTGCTTCTTTGGGCTCTACTTTCTTCTCCCTCTTCCCTCCTTTTCCCTTTCCAAAGGGCTTGTCTTGCTTGGTACCTGAGGCTACAGTAGATTTTTCTTTCATCTTTTTAACCTCTTAATCTGATTATGTTTCTTCATCATCAACACTTATGATCACATGCATCCTTTTAGCTTTGGTTTTCACTCTTTTGTGTCCTTTTTCAGTAGGTTTCTTAGCAGGTGCTTCCATAGAGGGTGTGGGACTAGAGGATGCAGATGCAATTTTTGAAGTAGTTGCTCTTGTTCTCTTCTTTGTTACTGTAAGATCCTTCTATTTCCTTTCAGACTCCTCTGGAGGCTTTTTAGGTTCACTATCCTTCATTCTTTCAGCTGCCCTAGCTACTTCAAATATTTCTCTTGTTTTAGCAATCTCCTCTTTAGTAAGCCCTATTTTCTGGGCATACTCCTCTACCAATTTCTACATCTTTTTTAAGTTTTTGGTTTTCTTAGGTCAACATGCACCTTCACAGTTAACTCCTCATAAGTGCCAAATCTTGGCTCATTGGGATCCCTATGTTTCTTCAACATAAGGTCAGCATAACCATCCAATATGTTTCTTGCCACTTCATACCCCATTGGGAGGACCCAAACTATCCTAGGATCAACAGCTTCCATCATGCATTGATCTTTGGTTACAATGAAACATATGTCATTCTTATATTTCTCAACAATTGACTTAGGGATACTTTCCCTAGACTACATGACCTTTTGGAAATTCTTAAAATAACCCCATAGGGCTATACTCTATATGTCATAACTTCTTATACTTCTTAGTTGATTTCTTATTTGTACTGCAACCGGTTTGTCACTAGACCAGAACAAGTTTTTCATCCCTAGTAACTCTTGCATGAAATCAAAAAATAAGCAAATGATTAACTTACCAAACTTGAATGGGTATTTTGATTCCTTTGTCTTCTTAAGGTTCTCCATTACTGTTGTTAGAGCAACTCACAAAGGTCATAATCATCATTTTTCTTCACCATCTCATATGCTATGTATATGGTAGTACCAAAGATAGAGTTGTCCCGATTGGTGAAGTAAATCTTATACCCAATCACCATTGATGCAAACCTTACTGCATGATCTTCAATATCATCTACTATCAATGCTCTTTTATTGAATTTAGCTCAGGTAGTATCCATCACCATGTCATTCTTCATAGCCTTTAATATAGGCACTTTTCTGGTAGAGTTTAATCCTATAACTACCCTTATAGCATCCCTAGTGATCATGAAGGTTTTCTCAAGCCACATGAATTCATCATGGATCTCACTTAACACATACTAGACCCATTCATATTTAGTGAATGTTGGGAAATCTATATACTGAATAAATTTATTCTCTTCCAATTCCTTTTATTCTTCCTTCAGATCAAAATTATCACCACTTAGATGTTTTAGATACAAATCTATAAATTCACTATTGCCATGTTCTTCTAGGGAAACATGAATGTAAGCCCTAATATCCTCTACATGCATTACACCATATGACACTCCTGAAAATGCACCATTTGGATTGACTTATGTTGATTTGAAAGGGTGTTTCTTGAATTTTTGTCCTTCTCTCTCAGTGATATCAATAACTTGCAGTGTCGCTATTTCTAGAATTCAAACAAGTTCACAGTAGGGTTTTAAACTGTAAATAGCTCTTTTTGCCAAAATAGGGTTTTCTCTGAGTTTCTTTGAATCACTAGAAATTATTGCAGTCTCTTAGAATCTTGCTTCAACTCTTCTTGAACTCTTTATAGCTCAAATGTAAAGTGATTAATCTTTTGGATACAACCTTGTTATCCTTTGTTTACCAAAACCTAATTGTCATTTAATGTTATTTTCAAAAAGTTGTTAAACACTTTACTGATAACCACAGTCGATCAAGATTGCTCTGCAACATGCCACAAGTCTTTTCCTATTGGTTTCTTCTCCAAATGATCCATTCAATATTTCTTTAGCTTATACCTTAGTGCTAGATCTTAGCACTAGTTATCTACCCAGGGGATCAAGATTTTCAATAAGAGCTCCCCCTGAGCCAGAGCACCCAATTCACTTTTCTGGAGGAAGTGTCTACACTAGAAGCTGGTGCGGATCCATCCTTGACCTCATTTACATCCTTCTTAACCCAGACCTTGCTCATTTCCATCTTGATTTCTATCAGATCAACCTTGTTCTTACCTTTGTCTTCTCCCTTCTTTGTTTTCCTCTTTTCTACAAGTTGATCTCTTTTCTCATTCTTTCTTCTACAGAATTTTGCAATATGTCCAAGCCTATTGCAATTGTAGCATACCACATTTCTCTAACCTTGATTCCTTCCATTTGTTTGATTTATTCTTGATCTGCATTGGTTAGCCATATGTCCAAATCTATTGCAAGCAAAGTACTTTCCAAAAGATTGAGTATTTCTTGCATTGTTTAAACCATTCCTTATCATACTTCTACATTCATTTGCTTTATGACTAATTTTCTTGCAATTAAAGCATTGACCAAAGAAAGATGAAGCATTTTGATTCATTCTACTCCTACACTGAGTAGCCCTATGAACATACTTATTGCATTTAAAACAATAGCCATTGAAAGATGGGTACCTTTGAGCATTTGGCTGCCTGACCAGAGGTCTTCTAGGTCAGAACTGGTTGTTTTTGGTTTTCTTCATCTCAATGTTTGCTTGACCTGATTTAGAACTTTCTCCTCTTTCAAATCCCAAACCTTTCTTTTTATTTAGGTTTTTCTAACTATCAAGAAGTTCATCAAGCTTTACAGAGCTTATTTTGATTTTTTCTTTGTAACTATTTACAACCTCCAAGTCAAACTTTAGAAGCACATCTTTTGCCAACTTTTCACATTCTTCAGACTTGTCTTTCAAAACTTGATTCAAAAGCTTCTCAACTTATTCTTTCTCTTAAATCAACATTGTTAAATCACTTAAGGGTTTCATTTGTTACTTTCAACTATTCACTTAGCTCTCTGCTTCTATCTTTTGATCTCTTGACTTGCTCTCTTAGTTTAAGGATGCATTCATTGACTTCTTTGACATTTTCCCTCAAGTCTTGAATATCTGCTTCATACTTATCAAGATCTTCAAGAGCTATTTTTAATTATTGATTACTAACATATGAACAATTATCAATTGTAACATTGCCTAGAGTAGGATACCTTCTAGCTGCCATGAGTAAACTTTCCTAGATCTTCCTTAAGTTGTTAAACTTCTTCCAAGGAACCTTGTTCTGATACCAATTGTTGATCACAAAGAATACTAAGAGGGGGGGTGAATCAATATTTTGTCAAACTTTTATTTCACATATTTATTTACCCATTTAGCAAATTCAATAACATGAAAGAAAAACAAACATAAGAAGAGTAGCCACAAAGTCATAACACATAGACACTAGGATTTTTACATGGAAAACCCATAAAGGGAAAACCATGGTGAGTGTTAGCTCACAATATATTATGATATCAAAACCAGATTACTCGAAGACTCACTGTCCAAGAAGTGCTCACTACCAAGAAAAGATAAGAGATAATAGAAGAAGGATTGGCTCACTGCCAAAAGAAGACTACTACATATGCATCTACAAAATGCTGGAATGTAGTTACATTGATTGCTTAATACATAGACTCAAAAGTCTTCATCATATCTACCCTACTTTTCTGCTCTACTACATTAACTCTGTTCTTCTACCCTTATTGTTCCTCTGATCACAAGATTTAAATTCACACTATATTCGCACATCTTCAATGACCAATACTGAAATCCATCATATATATATATATATATATCCGCAATATGATTTATCTTACAACTAGGTTGACATGCCAAGCATGAAGCATGTACACAAATATTATACCTTGTCAGCTTGATCTTAGGCACAAACAGTAATGCAGACCCAAAAAAACATTCAGGAATATTCATATAGGTTAGGACTTATAGTAGAGCCACTTAGAATGACAATTCAAACATTATGTCTTCACTGCATATTGATTTCTCACGAGTGTTAGCTTCAACTTTAAGTGCATACTCAACTAGCTTGACTGTCATACCATAACTTTCAATGCGAACCATATGAGACTTTGAAATTCATAACCAACATTCATTATGGGCCTCTTATCATACATATAGAACTGTAGAGCATAATAATCTTTCATAGAAAAATGCGGATCTCAGAACTATTGTTCAATCATAGAGAAATATTGTCAACCTAAAAGCTGATACTGGAGAACTTGTAAAATGTGATCTAATGAACTTCAAGCTCTACAACTCTAGATTTAGATGCTTATGCCATGTATATACATTGCCTTAAAATTACAAACTAAATAATCACTAGTGGAGAAATGTGGACCAATTTACTCATATACTCTGCACTATTTCTGACTCATCTCTATTTATCTAGACTTAGACAAATCATTGTATGAATTCTAGAGGAAGTTAGGACTTGAACACTGGAACATAACATCATCAAACAACTATGAATAACATACCAGAACTGTAGACTGTGATCTTCAACTTCAAAGGCATACCATCACTCACTCCTTTCCCTGTATAATGTCCATACTTAGTCATTCTAACTAGGTTAGTCTTTTGAACCAAGAGTCCCTTTACATGTCTTGACTCAAGAGTAGACTTAATAGCTTCCATAATATCCATGTCTGTTATCAATCCTTGTAACTATCAATGACAACATTCTACCTTAACCATCAGAGCAGTGTCTCTTGCCAATAACAACCACAACCTCGGTATTTGACACCATAATGTGGAAGATATGGACCAAAGATGAATAGTGGTAATCATCTAGTTGAAGAACAAGGATCAGGGAGACAGCAAGGAATAGAAAGAGTAAGTGGAGTGAGAGACATCCTGTATGAATAAAGGGAAAGAATCCAACTAGATGAAGAGGAGATTGGGATAAGGAATAAACATGGGATCACCATCCCAAAAAATTTAAATGTTCATGAGTTTTCCTAACTCATGGAAAACCTAACTTACCTAGAGTGTCTGATGTAGGATCATCCAGGTCCATGAGTGATCCGCATCACCAAAAAATATTTTGATTGTTTTTCTATGTTTTCTTTTATTTTTACTCATAGGAGTAGATTAACATATTTTGATCATTCCAATTGGAATCATATCTAAGTGAGTGTATCTTGAAAAGGAGCCAAATGGGTATTCATAGTTCAAATTTGATAAAGATCTGATGAAAATTGATGAAGTTATGCTCATCACTCCATTCAGACATCCAGACATCTCAACATCCAATTGTATTTCACATTTAGATTAGGTTACACTTCTTTGTGTTTCAATTGGACATCTTATCCAAATCATGTTGTCTTATCGCATCCAGATCCTATTGTATTTCATGGCCAAATCTGGTTGCATCACTTTACATTCTCAACCAGACATCTAGTTACACTTCAACATCTTGATGGAATTCGACATCCTATTGCATCACTTTATGTCCAACCAAACGTCTTCATCTAGATGTCCTGTTGAAATGCTTTGTTCCAAATCAGATATTTTCTATCTAGAAATATTGTTGCATTTCCATATCCAGATCTAGTTACATGTCTATATTTGGTTGTGTGGCCTAACTTCCAACTGAACATTTTTCCATATGGATGTCATGATGTCTTCTCATATCTAAATCTTGTTGCATATCCAAATCTGGTTACTTTACTTATCAAATAACTAGATATTTTCATCTAGATATCCAATTACATTGTCTTGTTCCTAACCAGACATTCCAAGTGGACATTTTCTAAGTAAACATTCTAAGCAGACATTTTCCAATAGAACATTTTCATATGTGGTTGCTTTGCCTTAATCCCGATTAGACATTTTTTATCTAGATATCTTGTTGCGTGACTCATTTCCATTTGGACCTTTTCAACTGGATATCTTGTTATATGCATGTTTTAGTGAACTTTACCTGACATTTGACTTGTATGGAACTTCCATCTGGAAATAGACATATCCAAATGCCCTGACTATATTTGAGCCTAAAATCTCATATATAGTTGAAGAAAAACTGAGTGGATATATCCTGTTGACTTACATAACCATCCAAATACTTCTAGAAGTGGAAAAATCAATTTATTACTTCCATTGTTGGCCAGTCTAAGAACCATGCCAATCAAATAGACCAACAAAATGATGTCGATTTGAGGAGCCAATCAAAGGAAGATGACAGATGGATTTCACAATATAATGGTGGCTACCAATTAGCATATTGAATACTTTAGAGATGTAGTTGCAAGTATTAACTACTTCTGTTGAACCACCTCTGTGCTATTAGCCAACTTTGTTGGCCATAAAAGGAATTTTTTATGCTTTTGAAGGTAGACTCCAAACATTCTAGAGTAATTCTAGTAGTGTGTTTGATAAATCATCTTGATCAGTTGTTTTGGGGTTGTCTTTTGTGAAGTATTTTCAGATTTTGAAGACAGAGGTTGTGGGCATTGGTTTGATTGTAAGGCTTGATGCCAAGGCATGTGTGCATGTAATTCTATAATGTCATTGGGCTCCTATTATAATGTGTGACTCCAAATAAATAAATAAAGTTTCAGATTATTGTTTATGAGTTTGTTTGATCCAGTAGTCTAACAAGACCCTTGGACCTTGATCTGCATCAATCTCCCATGAATTTGTTTGATGGGTACTCATTTTGTATAAATATGAGACTTGAGAGTGAAGGTTGTGAATAATCATAAAAGTTGTTTTGTACACAAGTGTTGTTTGATTGAAGACTGAAGAGGAGATTGGAAGGATTGTATTGTAGTCTTTGTTTTGAAGGATAATACAACTTGGGCCTCTCTTCTTGGTGGAGCTTTTTGCTATAAGGGTTTCTCCATGTAAACACTATGTTATGCGTTTGGTCTTCTACTCCATTGTTACCTTGTGTTGTGAGATCTTGCATTCTTATGTTGTACTTATTTGTGCCTCTTTGTTGCCGCTATCTTATGGTGATGTTATTATTGTTTTAAGTTCATCTAAGGTGGTTATATCAAGCATGTTAAAGTGACTAATTTTAGCATCATAAAGATGTTGAATCTCTTCATGGCAATTCTATATTAAGGCAAACTTAATTTTTAGATCTGCATACAATTTTTAGATTTCTATTTTGTAGTAGTTAAAGCCTTGTATCTCACCAATTGGTATCATATCTTGGTGTTTTGATGATTAATAATTGGATTAGAGATTGTTCATTTATTCCAACACTAAGGAGTTTTCCAATAATAGTCAAACCCCTATTTTGGTCTTTTTACCTCCACAAGTAGTTAGATGATAAAGAGATGTTGTAATGTGTGTGCACCTATCTTAAGTATGTTTAGGAATTGTTGATGTGTTTGTTAGTCACATGCATGAGAATAAAAGTTATCAAAACAAACCTTTACTCATCTTGAAAGATATAATAAATTTAGAGTGAACTTTTTATCCCAAGGCTCCGTTGGTCAGGTCTTGACCTTCTGATAGTCACTCAGGGTTCATTGTGATATGTTGTTTCATTTTGGGGACTTACACTTATTCAATTATGTTCTTTCTTAGATTCGATCAAATTCCACAAATGTCCTACATAGTGTACCTGATCTACATATATCCTTGACAAACATATTAAATCCTACAATATCTAGTTGAGATTCAAGCATACAAACATGAATTGAAAACAACTTTGATCAATTCTTCTGAAACTATCTCAACTATGATCCGGTATTCAGAGATTTTCTAACTGTGATTAGTTCTTCTAAAACTATCTCTGTCTAGACTAATCTTTGCACTTACTCCAAGAATTTACCTAAAGATATTCTTTAGAACCTACAATTCACTAACATTTATGATTATCTACATGATATTTTCTATTATGTGCAGCCTTTTATTGTATATGCTCTAGATATATCACTATTTATAGCAATTCAGTATGTATTTCTTCAGATATGTCAATATTTGCAATTATCCACTATGTTTACGAAATAAAGAGTTAAAATCTTGAGTTAAAGAATTAAGATCCTAAACTAATTAAGTTTTACCAATGATCCATATGTATACTCTGACATAGTAATGAAATGAAGAAAAACCAAACCATACTTCACTAGGAAATCCACAATTACATATGATCAGTACAAATCTTCAAAGGTAGGTTGATGAAAACATGCAATTAGTTGAATGCACTTCAATCGAACGTAGAAATTCATAATCACAAGACATAAATCAACAAAAGATTACTTGATATATACAATTAGACATTAGTCTGCACTTCATTTTTAATTATGTATGCAAAGAATTTACACATATACATTGATCTGAGAAAGAACCTTGAGAAGAGATCAAATAGTTGCACAATTATGAACTTAGTGCTCAAAGTTTCAACAATTTAGTTTCTCTTAATACAAGATGATCCAGGCCCTTTTATAGAAGAAGGACCTGAGATCAATTACAATGATCCAATGGTCAGGATATCCCTAAAAATAATCAACGGTCAAGAATTGTGGCACATGATCACCAATTGCCAATCATTGGTGGAGGGCAACTGGAAAAATGGAATATTCCTTGATATATTTACTCTGGCCTCTTCAAGAATATTCTATTCCTCTACTTTTGATGAATCTTCACCAACCATTATACCTCTAGAATCTAACTTCACAAAAATATCATATGCCCTAATGGCTGCATCCATTTACATTTGATCAAATTGATGTGCTTTGAGTTTGGCATATCCCCGCACTTGCAATTGATTGGTTATTGTCACCCACTAATTGGTCTTGTTCTCCAATTTTTGCTTATATGCCTTCATCTTCATAGATACCTCCATTACCTTATCTATTGCTACCTCTAAGAAATGCTAGAAATGATCTTTCAACATAGGATCAAACTGAGCCTTGAACGTCTCCACAGAGACTTGCTCATCATAATTTTCCTTCTCACTCACTTGGTTTCCTAGAAGCTCCTCAAGGATATCTACCTCATTTGTTAGCAAATCATGAGCCTTTGTACTTATGTCTACTACCTGGATCCCACACCCCTTGAGAATATCTTCTTTGAAATTTAAATCCTTTATCCACGTGGATATTTTATTCAATGTTTATGGGGTCAAAATGTGGTGTTTCAGCAACACCTTATCCTTCAACTTTCTGGCATTGACCAACTTTTTAAGGTCTTGATAATTTTGATCAAGCCTTGATGCACACTCCCTTTTTAGTTGATTATTTTTGGTCCAGATGTGGGCCAAGGTGTCCCAATTAGATAATGCTATCCTAATCATTTCTTCACCTTCGGTCATGAATATAGAAAACCATTTCTGCATAACCTAAGCTTGATGCTTTGTAGCATCCAACCTAATTATTTCATCCTAACTCACAAAGGCTAATGTAGTTGGTGCCTCTATTATTTGAGTGCTTGGGGTGACCAATCCCCTAATGAATGATTAGAGTTGGGCATTGTGCCCCTTCAACTCCTTATTCTTCAACATCTGGATAGCCACGACTTCAATACTTCTCTTAAGTTCTTCTATCTCATGCTCTACGGCAGCATGCCCCAAATCAATGGTCATCACCTGATATTCATTAGTCACTATCTCTCCCTTGGCCTTATTAATGGTGGGCACAACCAATTGTGTTTTTATTCACCCGATTGTGGTGTCATTCTTTATTGTAGATACAACCCTAACCTTTTTCCTGGGCTTTGTATCTTTAATGGAAAATAATGATTTAAAATCAAATGGGTGGCACTAATAGAAGGTTGCATGACCTTAGATGAAAGCCACTATGGCACACCATGTGTTGGCACTTCTTGACCTTCCCGCTCAATTTGAGCATCCTTAGCTGCAATGTTATCACCTTTGTCCTGTGACACCTCTTCTTATTGTTTAGGCACAACCTTTTCCTATGGTGCCTCTTGGTGAGAAATCTCTAGGGATTCCTACTAGTGCACCTCCTTTTGATGAGGCATCTCTTCTTCTTGATGTTCTTGTCATTGTTGATCCTTAGGATCCCTTGCTTCCTGATGCACATTTATGTCATGTACATCCTATGGAGATTCCATTTTAGGAACTTCTATTTGTTGCTCTTCTTCATGAAGGACCTTTTGTTGATGCCCTTGTTGAGGATATTCATGATTCCCATATCTGTCTACCATCTCCTCAACTCCTTTGTTTACTTGAGCCTATTTCTCAAATACTTTTGTTTGGTTCCCAGCCAACTACTCTGATTCTTCCTCTATGTGCTCTTTAGCCTGCTAGTTTACTCAATCCACATGGACATCTTGAGATGACTCTCCCATGTTAGTATCTTATGTAGTATCTTCTAATCTTGATCTATCCTGAGTAGTATCCTTTTCTTCTGTGCTTACTCCTACAGGATATGACAAGTCCATGGCCTCAAGACTTGTAATTGTGTTGACTAGGATGTCCAATTGGTCATGTTGGATTGGCACTTGAAGTGATCCTGCCCCCTCTATATCTGATATCTCTTGTATCTCAAGATCTTTTACTATCCCAGGATTTTCTATTTCTTCAAAATCATGTTCCTCTTGGCCTTCCACCTCAGCCTCTTGGAGAACTTCTTGATGTGTATTCCTAGGAAGTGTGGAGGGTGAGCCTACTAGGATTTTGGTTACATCCCTTGTAACCTCATCATCTGAAAATTTAATGATTTGACTTAAGGGAAAGGGTTTATCTTGATAACTTACTTGTTCTACTACTTTAGCTTGCTCAGTCATTTCTTTCTTCACATGTATAATCTAGGGAACAGGGACATTGTGATGCAACTCCTTCATCACCATAACTATAAGATCAGGGAAGATTTTGATATGCTCCACCAAATGTGTCTTCTACATGGTAGGTGATGAGGTAGGTGATGCTAACAAGGCTCCAATTGCATGCTCTTGGGCAAATAACAATTTCATTAGAGTTGGCCCTGTAGAAACCTCTATATGGACCTCCACCTGGCTTGATGTTGATCCCCTCATTAGTGTAGCACCAACCCTCTTTTTCTTAGGGATATTTATCTCTCCCAGTACATCCAATCCCCTTCTTTCTTCAGTGGATGTGGTGTTGGTAGGGATAGCTACTAAGGGTTTCTCCCATGGAGGTGATGGCATATTAGCCATAGTAATTCTATGTGAAGTAAACTGTTCTCTTGGAGCAGAGGACCTTGGGTTAGTGAGCTTTGCCTCCATAACTCTTCTCTTGTGAATGAGAAAGTCATCATACTCCAAAAATTCCCTTTCTTTTCTTTTCTCTTTCTTATCCCAAGTGAGGACTTCTCCATTGGCTTTTAGCTCAGCCAACTTCCTGTTAATCCACCTCTTGGTAATAGTCATGACCTTTGCTATTATGATTTCTATGGAGGTTTCTTTAGGCAAGGTCCAATATAGAAGAGATAATGCCTCTTTATATACCCACTTCTCTTCATATTCAAGATCAATGATATCCACTTCATCGTCCAATTTCAATTGAGGGGGAACCTGTAAGCAGCCCAATGTCTTGACTTGATTAAGAGTCAGCCGCTGGTATCCTTTTTTCCTCACCTCTTCATCATCAATACCATCTACCCAGAATTCCTCTAGGTGTGTCTCATGCTGTAGTTTTTTATTTACCCACTTTTCCATTCTATGGTATTGGCCATAGTATCTAGCCAACGGAAACAATTGTAAATGCAGCATATGTAGCTCATCTCTCAACTTCTTGGCATTGTCAGTTGTTCCACATACATACCAGTTGATTTCCTTGGGAAAATCTAACATTTCCCCTCTTATTCTTCTTTAGATAGGCTTCATAAGATGGGATAATCTATCTTGTCACCTCCAGTAGCACTATCCTATCGGCGGGGTACTATGGTAGCACAACTGGATTCCCCTCAAAACCCTCCATTATGATGTACGTATAGGTGGGAAATTGTATGAACCATGCCCCATTGCATTGTATTAACTCTTGGGTTTCCTTGTAAAATATTTTTGCCCTATCACCCTCCATCAGTCTAGTGAGATACATGATAAAACAATCACTTACAACCTTGTAGTGCTGAACATATTGTTTTCTCTCCAATTGTGGGTAATACTCCCACACAGTTTGATATGTAGGTTGTGGCCCCAATCTTTCAAAGGTGTTGCGTTTGATGGGTCATTCTTTGAAAGCACATGCATACACTATATAAGATGTCATGTAGAATATCCTTTTCCTATTCTTCCATGCTACCATGGTCTCATGCAAAGAGTCACTAATAAGTTTGGCCTAGTTGCATATGACACTTTTATCCTTGACCGGCCTAACCACCCTAAACATCCAAGGCTCAAACATTCCAACATCTACCTTACCTGCCATTCTACTTAACAAGACCATAATATACTACACCTCTAAACAAAATTCATATTTATAGAGGTGTTGCAGAATCTTGGCCATAACCTTGGCCTTGTTGGCAGGATCCCTCCATGATGCAAAGATTATCTTTCTACAATTGGAAATGCTGCTAGTGTATTCTACCTTCAATGTGGCTAGGTCGATCTAATACATGTTTTGGACTATATGCAGCTTGAATTCTTTTGCAATTCTCCTCACAGAGAGGTCAGCGTATACCCTCCCTTGGCTCTCTACTCACCTGTTGGCCACATTATACTTACTAGCACACTCTATAACCAATTCAAGTTCCTTTGTTGCATATAACAAACCATCCATTGAACATTCTTGTAGATGCTATGTTTTATAATATGGGATTATCATCCACTGATAGGATTCATGCCCTAAAGGCATCCAAATACATATTTCCACAATGTGTATTGCAAGCTTGGCTGAATTTGGTGCATATGTTGTTGGGAACTTGGAACAAATCCCACTTGGACTCTACGTCTCAGAGCTCAATCTACTTTTGATCCATTTTGTTCTATAGCATATTGAAAGGAAGCAAGGTATGTAGAAAATGCTTCCTACACTAATTTACTGAGGAAAGATTAATGCAAATTTTAACTTTTACAGTTACAAATTAAGATGCACATCAATAGAAAGATAATGACAACATTCAAATGAAAACTGACAACACAAGATATACATGGGGAAAAGCCTTTCAGGTAAATAACCCCACACTCAAAAGCTACCCAATATATTATTTAGGAATCAATAAGATTACAATATACTTGTAGAGCAAGCTTTCACAGGAGTATATCCAACCAAAGATCTAGGAAGTAACTCAACATCTATAAGACTCTTACACACAACCTCCATCTCAAGCTCCTGATATATAGGAGATACATTACAATAAACTGTCAACGGTAATTACAAAACCATGAGCTAAAGCCACCCAATAGTGGTGCCCAAATTATCTCCAATCAAAGATGTCTTGTGATGTGACAAAACACACACTAAAATGTGTAACTCTCCCCTTTATAGCTCTTTTGAGTGTCCATCATGTTTTTACATTTCCCAAAAATAGGAGGTCCAACTTCTGGAGGCCATAAATTTTGATTTGGGTATCTGATTGACAAACTATTTGATGCATTAGAAATCTCATGAAGAGATCTATACCCTTGTAACCCACTCTGTCAGTTACAACAAGTTTTGGAGCATTTAGGGAACTCTAAGTGCCTTAAAATTCAGTTCAAGACTTTTCTAGTAGTTTCAAAAAACATAAACTTTAATATCTCGTAATCCAGATATGATCTTGAGTCAAAACTCACCCAAGATGTTTACTTAGCTATTCCACACCTTCTAGGAAAATTTTAGGTCAATCTAAGGTCAAATGTAAAGGTACTAAAAATAATAAGTCCCACTATTTTTATCCCTTTTGGAAACTTTGAAAGTTCTAGATCATTCTTCAAGATAAAGGGTATTCGAAAAGACTAAAACTGGGAAGAATAGTAACCTTTCAAAGTTGCAAGGTTGAGACACTTTTATTAACATTGTCCCACTTGTTGAACACCTTGCAAGACCAAAGGGACTATCAAGACTATGATTTAATTTCTAAGGGCTAAGAGGCCCATGGACTCTGAACACCATCTGAACTTCTTTGTGCTCACAAGTTTTGTCAAGGAATCTGCAACATTCGTCAAAGTGTCAACTTTCTCCAAGTTTACCTTCCCATCCTCTACCATGTCTTGAACAAAATGGTTCTAGACATCAATATGCTTAGTCCTCACATGGAAAGTAGGATTCTTCACCGAACATATGGCACTCTGACTATCACAACAAATAGTAATCTTGCATGCATCAAACCCAACATCAGAACGTAATCTCTTAACCTAAATGGCTTCTTTACAAGCATGAGTTGCTGCCATGTACTTAGCTTTAGTAGTGGACAAAGGGACCACTGGTTGCCACTTACTCATCTGACTAATAGCACCACCAAATATAGTGAACACATAAGCACTAGTGGATTTCCTACAGTCAATGTCACTTTCCCAATCTAAATCCACAAATCCATGAATACTAAGTGAATGTCGAGGTACTATAGGATAACCATGATAACATAAGGAATACTCAAAAGTACCCCACAAATATCTGAACACTCTCTTCACTGCATCCTAATGTACCCGTCAAAGATTAGCCATAAACCGACTAAGGACTCCCACTTCTTGGGCAATGTCTAGTCTTGTACAGACCATCACATACATCAAACTGCCAACCGCACTAGCATAAGGAACTTTGCTCATATCCTCTATCTCAAAAGGAGAATTTGGAGAATTTGCAATAGATAACTTTGCCCCCATTGTAACAGGAATAGTCAAAGGTCTACAATCCACCATGTTGAATCTCTCCAACATAGTGTTAACATACTTACTCTATCTTAACCAAAGTTTTCTATTTTCTCTATCTTTTCTGATCTCCACTCCCATAATGAACTAAGTTGCTCCTAGATTTTTTATCTCAAACTGTGTTGACAACTGAGACTTTAAATTAGAAATCAAACTTTTACCATTCCCAATGAGTAACATATCATTGACATATAATGCAATAATGAGAATGCGATCATTGTCCAACTTGTAATAAACACAATGATCTGATTTTGATCTCAGAAATCCAATACTCAACACAAAGGCATCAAAATTCTAGTACCACATCCTAGGAGACTGTTTCAAACCATACAAAGACATTTTCAACTTGCAAACCAGATTTTCTTTACCCTTCACACATAGTGCTCTAGCTATGACATCTAGATTTCCTCCTCCAAGTCACCATGAAGGAATGTTGTCTTCACATCCATCTGTTCCACTTCTAGATCATATGTATCTACAAGAGATAATAGGAATGCAAACTTAGCTTCATATGAACATCAAACCATCAACAACTTAATTGCTTATAATTAGATTTAACCATGAAAGCATGAGACCATAAACTTAATCATAAACAAACATCCAACACAGTAGACACCAAATTTTTATGTGGAAAACCCTAAAAGGGAAAAACCACGGTGGGTGTTAGCCCACATAAATATATGAGTTATAACAATACCGAAAAATAGAGGTTCACTGCATATAGGGCTAACTACTCAAATTGCTCGCTACAAAGAATGGCTCACTGCCAAAGGGTGGCTCACTACCAAGAGGTGGCTCACTGCCAAGAGGTGGTTCACTGCCAAGAGGTGGGTCACTGCCAAAGAGGTGAACTGATTAAGTAGCATCTACTCCATGTTAGGATTCAGTTCCATTGAAGCACAATATAACTTCTCTACTCTACTCTTTCACACCTTCACACTTATCTCTTCATATTCACACACACCCTCATTTTCACTACTCTGTTACATGCTTTTATACAATTCATCAACCTTGGAATGTACATCAAGGTCAGCATTACATTCATCAACCATTGGAACAATCTCTAAGGTCGGCATTACAAAACATACATAGAAATAGGTCTAGACCTATTACAAAATTTAGCTAAGGAAAGATGTAGAGAAGTATGATGAACACACCACACCTTAGCTAGGACTCAAATGTAATCCTCCATGCCACAACATGCTTCAACAATCTTCAATGCATCTCTACAAATAGTGAAATCAACCAAGTTGGCAAAGACTAGAGTTAACACTAGGTTTTCGAAGAACATTCTTGTTTCACAATCCACACTTCCCTTTGCGGACCAATCCAAAGGTAGGAACACGATTAGGAGACATCCAAAAGCACATTGTAATTACCAGGAACAACCACATGATCTCTAACCACTCTGTCAAGAAGATTCTTCAAACTGGAGCACAAAAACAACACTGCCAACTGCTGTCACAAAGAAAGGATAGCTTGCGGACCACCAAATCATGAACCATTAGTGTTGAAGGCACTTAACATTATCTCAGACTTATCTCTAGAACCACTAATCAAAATACTTTAATGTGTAGGAATGTAGAGGATAACACTTTCTCCCTGTCTTTTTCCAAACATACAGAAAAAGTTGTTTTCACTCTGTTGAAAATAGCTCACTCAATTATTCATACCAGAGGCTCAAACTTAGAACAAGGCATCTTCAAATGGACTTCTAAATAACTTCCAATCTGCAAACAAAGATATTCATTCTACAGAAAATGTGGAACATTCTTTTGGACTGTTCTTCTATATGGAATACACTATTTCCACTACAACTCACTGTTTCTATCGGAGAAGCTAATTTTCTCAATATTCTCAACATCAAGATTACTTACATAAGTAAATACAAAGCATCTTACTCATTACAAGAAAAAAGTGAGATAGGAGCATAGTTGACACCAATGACAACACAGATATGTTTACATCAATGACAACACCGATTAGGCACATACTTGTAACAATGTCCCCCTTTGTCATTGATGGCAACATATGATGTGAAAAACTGTAAAGGCCATCAAGACATGATTCTCCCCCTTTCTCTTTACACATCTACATTTATTTATTTTTTCTTCTGAGTTTTTCACATGATTTCTCTCCCCCTTTGACATTAATGGCAAAGTACACATACTTGCACTCTACTGCTCTGAACAAATTTGAACTTCTGCAACCAACTCTTTTGACATCATTCAACTACTCCCCCTAAGAGTTAGCTCTTAGAACATCAATCCAGATCAAAGAATGAATCTTTGGGCACCACTGGACTGATGCAATCCTTTACATCTTAGTTCAGAGCTAGAGGGGTAATGACCCCTAATTTTTCCTTGAGATACTCAAAAGTATCTTTAGGCAGAGGCTTAGTGAAAATATTTGCAATCTGATCCTTTGTGGACACATATTCCAACTTAACTTCATTTTCTATCACCTTTTCCCTCAAAAAGTGATACCTTATAGATATATTCTTTGTTCTTGAGTGCATCACTAGATTCTTGGAAATATTTATGGCACTTGTGTTGTCACACAAGATTGCAATTGGATCTTCATAAACAACTCTTATATCCTTCAAAGTCTTCTTCATCCATAACACTTGAGTACAACAACATGCTGCTGCAATATACTCTACTTCTGTAGTTGACAATGAGATTGAATCTTGTTTCTTGCTTAGCCATGAAACCAATCTATTTCCCAAGAAGAAAGCACCTCCACTTGTACTTTTTCTGTCATCAACATTTGTATAAGCACTAAGAGTAAAATAATTAGCCTTTGGATACCATAAGCCATGATTTGGAGTGCCTTTTAAATACCTTAGAATTCTCTTTACTACCATCAAATGTGATTCTCTTGGATCAACTTGAAATGTTACAACAAGACACACTGCATGCATAATAGCAGGTCTAGTTTGAGTTAGATAAAGTAATCCTCCAATCATGGATTTGTAGTTTTTCTGATCAGTCTTGGTTGATTCATTAGTTTTCCTCAATTTGTAGCCAGTCACCATGGAAGTACATACCGATTTAGAGTCTTCCATCCCAAACTTCTTTGACAACTCTTTTACATACTTAAACTGAGATATGAAGATTCCTTTATTTGATTGATTAATTTGTAGACCCAGAAAGAAATTCATCTCACCAAACATAGACATCTCAAACTCTTTCTACATTTCACTAGTAAATTTCATACACATACCTTCATTTCCACCAAAGATGATATCATCAACAAAGACTTCAACAATCAAAATTTGATTGAACCATGAATCTTGAAGTAAAGATTACTATCAGTAGTGCCTTTATTGAATCCTAACTACAATAAGTACTTATCCAACCTTGCATACCATGCCCTGGGAGATTTCTTGAGTCCATATAATGATTTCTTCAACCTGTATACCAAATCACCTTGATTTTATAATTGGAATCCTTCTAGTTGCTCAATGTAGACTTCCTCTTCTAACTCCCCATTTAGGAATGCAGACTTCACATCCATCTGATACACTTTGAAATATTTGTGAGCTGCAAATGCTAGAAACATTCTGATTGCTTCAATTCAAGCTATTGGAGAAAAAGTCTCTTCAAAATCTATCCCTTCAGTTTCAGAATATTCTTTGCAAACAAGCCTTGCTTTATTCCTTAAAACTTCTCCATTTTCATTTAGCTTATTCCTCAAGACCCATTTGGTTCCAATGATATTTTTGTTAGTAGGTCTAGGAACTAATTCCCAAGTTTCATTCTTCTCTACCTACATTAGTTCTTCTTCCATTACCTTAACCCAATTTTCATCATTACAGGATTCATTCACAATTTTTAGTTCAACTGTAGAGAGTAGACAGTAATTCACTTGTTCTTCTCCATCTCTTTTCCTTGTCAGCACTCCTTTCTCTTTGTCTCCAATAATTTGATCTTCAGAGTGATTTATTCTTACATACCTGGGACTTTTAGCAATTTTTGAAGCCCTTTCTTCTTCACTTTGATTGTCTTCTTGTTCAACTTTTTCTTCATGAGTTATATTAGCAGGTCCATTTGACTCATAGCCACTCTGAACTGATGTTTTTCCTTTGCCTTCATCTACTTTCACATTTGCACTCTCCACAATCTTCTTCAACCTTTTGTTGTAGCACTAGTAGGCCTTACTCTTGGTAGAGTATCCAAGGAATATTCCTTCATCACATCTTGCATCAAATTTCCCTAGGTCTTCATCTCTTCTGATATCATTGTAGCGGCAGAGTTGATGAATAGAATTTTTGTTATTTTTCAGCTTCCAAATTTTTGTCTCTCATGTTTAATGGCACAATTCTGTTGAGTGTATGTTGAGTGCTGCATCACTTAAGGTGGTTGATATCATGTGATGATATCAAGCACATTAAGGTAGGAAGAAAACACATGAGGGAACACAAGCTCTCACAAAGTCCATGCCCCCCGAAGGTGACATGTACTTGATGATCACCAAATGTTCCCACAAACATATTCCTGCAAGAAAAGTGTTAGCATCCATATAATCATGATAAACATCAATGCATATAATCATTCACATAGAGAGCTGAGGTTATACTACGGATTTGAAGACCGAGTATAACCATGGGGCTATACCGCAGAAATCTCAAAATTGAGTGTAACCAAGGAAAGATTCAAAGATAAACAAAGTGCACGGAGCAACAGTATTGTTATGGTTTTTTAGTGCGATAAGACAATATCAAGATCACATGGAGTGATTCTACTAGCCAAGCATCAAATAATATATATTCCAATCCCATCATCATGTATGGACTTGGTCCATTTTTTGATTTCTTACGGAAGGGACACTATGTCCGTATTAGTATAATATGTTTTTCATCATCCGCCTGCTAGATAGAAACACTAGAGGAAGGGAAACAATAAATCAAGAGAGGAGAAACAAGTGCCTTAGGGACAATCACATAGGAGGGTGCCCCCAAGTCACCAACTACAATGTTATGTCCTTAAGATGCAACACACAACAATGAAAATAGAGCAGAAGCACTATAGAAGAATGATGATACAAATAGAAGAATGGCACAACAGAGGTGGTCTCCTAGTATCCTTGACCTTATAAGAGAATCAAGGGTCGTCCCAGGAGGCCTGAACAACACATAACACATCATGGGGGAAACACAACATGGAGGTAAAGGGTTAGAAATATTTACCTGATAGAACCCAATGTTAAGAACATGCATATCTAGGAAAAGGATGCTCTTGGGAGAAACTATAATAGTTTCTACAATGAGTGTGGCTTACTATCTCAGGATATCTCACATGTTGGTTTGGTCTTGTTGATATTGCATTAACATTGAGTTTAGGATGATGAGAGGCTTTCTTTTCTTTAAAAGGATTATATCCAATGCCGCTTGAGTAATGTCTTGAAGTGGATTCTATAGGTACTTGAATCGCTTGTAGATTTACACCGCATCCCTTACCTACATATTCACAGTTGTTATAAAGGATTTTAAATCCTCAACCATAGAGGGATGTCATTTGTTTAGGGGATAGTGAAGCCTCATAGGTCTCATAATTTGTAGTATAAGTGTGTTGTTCTCAAAATCAACTATGCTCATTTTTGTAGACAACCCCTACGAAATTTATTTGTTTCGTAGCCTACATTCTAAGTTCACAAATCAAGACAAGTCCTCTTGGCCTCTTGTGAATTCATTTGACATCTTAGAATGCTTTATGACATTTCCCTAAGTTGATTCCTTGATATTCACAAAAATTGATTAAGTTATGAGCCTATTGAAATATCAATTTTGACTGTTTTTAAGTGTTAGAAAATTTCTGTGTTTACATGCAAAGGCAGTATTTTTGACCTCCAATGCATGTTACTTATGTTTTTCTTCTTAGATGCAGGAGTGGTCATTTTGACTGCCCATGCATGTAAGTTCTCCCTTGTAAAGATGTAAGAGCGATGAAAATACATGCCCTTACATCCTCTTCCTTCTTTCGTGCAAGAGTGGCATTTCTGGTTGACGGTACATCTTTTTCCTTGCATTTATATTAACTCATGTGTATTTATTACGCCTTTAATTTTTGGATTTGGGAAAACTTTGAGTTACTTTAAATTGTTTTCAATTAGTATCTTGTTTTATTTTTGATTGTCCATCTTACCTAAGCTTTGAAGCTGACGCTTTCTAGATTCCATGGATTTAATCTTACTGAAGTTCTCGTGTTTCTTCTTTGTGTTTAGACTGGTAAGTTTGTTTTATTTCTTCTTTATGTTTGAGGTTTTATTAATGGCAAATAGTATTTGTACCATTTTGTTCATTGTTTTTCTCAAATCTGTCTTCTATAGATCATTTTTAAAACCCTAGTTTGTTTTTCAACAAAAAGTCGTATCTTTTTACTAAACCCTAGATTTTCGTAGGCCTTGGGTTCTTAGTATGTTTTCGTTTTGTTGAAGATTTTAGGTTATCTTTTTGCTTATGTGTAGTTGGTATTTTTCGCCGACGGTGTCTTAGGAATTTGTCGCTGTATGTATGGTGGGTTAAATGACCAATACATACATGCGTGCTTTTGGACTACCCTATATGCAGGGGCAGTTAAAAACACCACCCCTACATAAAAAACCTTAAGTGTTTTTCCCTAACATGCACAAGGGGTATAAATCCCCACTTTCGCATACTAATTTAGGGTTTTCAATAAACATCTACATTAGCGCTCATTTTGACCGATTATACATCAAAATTTTTCCTTTCAACATCCATTAGCATACCTTTTCACCACCTTTGCATGTGCCACATAAACTTGTTGTTTTACCCACATATGTAAGAGCGGTCGAAACTCCCACCCTTACATCATGAATATTATATTACCTCTAACATGCATTAGCGATCATTTTGACTAATTTTACATGGTAAGAGAATGGTCCCTTTTACAGGAGTGGTCATTTTGAATGCCCGTGCAAATTTTCCTAAATTTTTCTAACACTAGGGAAAAATTGCCTTTTAAAGCTTGTTAACCTGCTTTCACCTTTTACCTCAATTTATGTGCATTCAAGCCCTTCAATGCATACTTCCCTATTCATGATCATCAAATCACAGTAATCCCAATTTACCCATTTTTCCCCTAACTACAAGATCATGGCTTTTGCAGTTTTCGACAAACATCTGTGGTAGACGTTGTTTCCAGTTCTCTCTTCAAAATTGATGTCAGAGCCGTCTCCATCCAAAGCTAAAATTATGAAGTACAAATACCAAGGGGTCTTCCTTGTCACTTCAGTATAGTCTAATGTTGATGAAATCAAAGATAGGGCATGTACATATGATAGAGTTTGTGGATAGAATTAGATAAACAAATCCTTCCAGACACATTCAGAAGATCATTCACAACAACATTCACTTGGTTGCCTCTTTTCTAGTTGTTGCCCATAACCCTGAGTTTGTTCATGTGGCAAGCCATTACAATAGGGATACTAGGGCTATGATAGATTCCCACAGGAATGTGATTATGAGATTGGATGCAGAATTTCTTGACAAGATCTTCATGTGTCCTCCTATTGAAAATATTGGACAACAAATTGATTTTGCTCAAGGGCAAAGAGACTATGACAGAGATGTGGAAGCTACAAGGAAGTATATAAATAGTAAGTTGTTGAATATTCCTTGGAGCAATTTGGCCAGATGGCTGAAGGATCTCCTGAGGAGTGACTTTGTTGAGGAGGTTTGTGACTTGATCATACTTTTGAGTCATATCAGAGGACTCCCTTCTTCCTCCAAGTTTTAGGAATGGATGTATACATACATCAAGGTGATTCTCTGGGGCACATAGAAAATCTTCTGGGGATAACAGATTAGTAATGCTTTGCATGAGCAATTGGTGAGAGTCAACATAACATTCAAATTTTATAAGACCTCATATCTTGTATATGTTGCTGCAAGCATGCAAAGTTTTTCTGGTCTTACTCAGGTTGGTGACAGGAGGTTGGTTCCCATGTATGAGTATTATCCTCAAATTACTCTAAAAAGATCAATCCATCATTTCCGTAGGGCTAATGATGCTTTCTTTTCAGTGTTTATGTTCTTATGGGATAATGAGCTTGTTCAAAAGAGGGTTTCAGATGAAGCTTGGGAAGTTGTAAATTCTTTTGGCTACTTATTCTTACAGTTTCCTACTTTCACATATCTCAGAGTAGGGTATTATCCTAGTTACCCTTATATACTTCCATGATATCCAAGTGACCGGATTGTTCTAATGGAATTATGTAGGCAGTTGACTGTGGTACATAATAAACAAATGGAGCTGAAAAAGTCAAGGATAAAGTTTCCTGTAGAAATTGGAAGGTACTCAGTTCAGTCAGCTACCAAGGAAAAAATAATTATTTTTGAATTGCAACTGGTCACCATGAAAACTTTCAAGAAAAGGGACCGTTTTGACTTCAGGAGGGTACAAGATAAAATCAAAAGAAAGTCAACTTTCCACATGCCAATGGTGGAAGATATTTGGGCTGACCTCAGGACACAAAATGAGATAAGGAAGTTAGACTTTTGCAGACTTCATTTGAGTTAGATAGAAGAGCTAGACCTTGCAGATATTCCAGATGGAATGGAAGATGATGGGGATGCTCTAGATCCCAAATATAATACTAAAAATGTTGAAGCCTCACCTCTTCCAGAGGTCTAATGGTCAGTCAAAGAGGAGACTTCTATAAGGAAAAGATTCTAGACAATCTTGGCTAACACAAACATATGGTTGGAAAGCAAAGGGATCAGCTTGAAATATTTTCTTAAAGGATCAGAAACTGAAACTCAGGAACAAACAGGTAAGAAAGTGGAAAACTGAACCAAGAACAAGAGTGATACTCCTTCTTCCTCCAAAACACGTAAGCCAAAAATCAAGTTTGTATCTAAAGGAGGGAAGAAGAAGGAGGTTACAGGGACCTATAATGTTACTAAATCTGGTATTGAAGACACTGATGTTGAGCAAATGGAGGTTGAGGATGTTGAAACTGAACAACAAAATATTGAGAAATCTAAGGATGCCCAACAAGCAAAAATGTCTAAAAAGCCTGCTGAGGAAGATGAAATAGAACAAGGTCAAGATGAGAATGTAGAATAGGAATAACTTGGTGATTCACAACTTTCCCCACAAAAGGACCTTCCATCAAAATCCCAAGTTTCTAAATCTTAGCTTCATATTCTTGTTTCTAATGTTTTTCCTACAGTTTCAAATACTCCTATTTCTCCTATTTTGGTTGTTTCCTGTAATAATACTCCCCCTTCATTAAGAATGAGTTTTGGAAAGAGTGTTTGATTCATCTAGGTCCATTCCTAGTTTGTCTTCCCCATCTTTTGATATTAGTGAACAAACTGTGTTAGAACATTTTCTAGATAGTTCTTAAAAGGTTGTTAATACTACTATTGTTTTTAATCCTACCAGTCCCATTGTTACAATAACAGGGATAAGCATGGACCCGACAAAGCAAGTGATTGATTCTTCTCCTAATGTGGGTGCTTCTGTACTTCCTCCTTGGTTGTTTGCATATACCTTGAAGACGAAAAAGCAAGCAATTTCACCAAATGAAATTTATATAGAGAAGTTGTTGCCTTTGAATTCAAAAACTCTAAAGAAAAAGCCTAAGACTATTTCTAGGCTTATCAATGAGAAAGGAATCAGATATGCAGAAATTACCAAGCGACCAGAGGATGCTACTATTGATAATTTTGATATGAATGATTATGTTGTCTCAAGGGTTGAGTTAGGTAAGCTAACTCATGAAGGCATTAAGGTAGATTTTCAAACTACTGCCAGCATCTTGCTCAAGAAATATGATGAAGTCAAGAAGGAGAAAGAGCAGTATAAAGTTAAAGTAGAACAACTTGTTGTTCTTCAAAAAATAGTAAAGTCATATGAAATTGTGGAACCCATGGCAGTAACTGTAGAAGATCCTCTGATTCAGAAAGTGGAAAAAGCTCAGGCTAGATGAAGAGTGGTAGGCGATATTGTGGAGCGGTTGCTAGCACAGGGAAGAGTTCTATTGAAAACTACTGTAGAAAGAAAAGAAAAGATGGATAAAGCAAAAGTTGAGCTTGATAACATGGTTGACTTACTTTCTCAAGAACTGCAAGATTAGGAAGAGAGCTTGGAGGAATGGATAGAGATGAAAAAGATTAAGATAAAGAATTTGATTACCATTGGGGTCATCTCAAATCAAGAATCATATCTTAAAACTAAGTTGCCTCTTTCTCATCGTGTCAATATAATAAAAGGCTTACTTGATGACTTATGCCAAGATCATGAAAACTGTGAAGACAATGATCTCATACTTCTACATAGGTTGGAAGATCTCCCATGCACTCTCATAGGTGGAGGTCATATGTTCCTTTCAACAGATGAAATGATAAGGTCCTTTGAGAAGATAGTTCCACATAAATTTGAAGATGAAGTGCCCTCAATACTTTCTATGGACAGCCTCTATGATCAACATTCAACTATTGAAAACCTAAAGGACAACCTTGACAAGCATGAAAAGGTGATAAAGGTAGTGAAAGATGCAGTTCTCTGGGCTCGCACTATCTCAGAAAACATAGCAAAGACAAATGCATGTAAAATGGCAGCTATACAGGCCATGTATCAAAACTTTCTAAAGAAAAATGATGAAGGAAGTTGAAGTTCCTTTTTGATACCTTAGTTTATTTTATTCTTGTATATGTAATTTGAATTTTGTTATGGACATACTCATGTGTAATTTTCTAAAATGTAATTACATATGAGACAAAAGAAGTCATAAGTCAAATATGACTCTTTTGTTTGAATAAGTCAAAGTAGTTAGGATTTTCCTATTTTTGCTCTTGGTTTCTCCTATAAATAAAGAGGACCCCCATTGTAATTATCATCTTTTAGTTATTGAAGCGAAACTCTACCAAATTGAAGAGCATTTTGAGACTTTGTGTTCAAATTGTAAATCATATTTTATCAAGTGAATAGAAAAGCAAGTGATCATTCAATCTTTGCATTGGAATAACTTGTTGTGTATTGGAAATTGTTCTTATGGCCTTTTCCTTATACTATCTTATCTACTTGATCAAATTGTAGTGTGAGTGTGAATAATCTGGGAGATATTCTAAAGCTGATTTTGGAGAGTTTGTGCTACAACAATTATCTTTAGCTTGTGATTTTATGTTTTGAAGTAAAAGATATTAGAAAGACTTTGAACTACTATTATCTTTTGTGATCGTATGTTTTGTCATAGTATTCAGTGAAGACTTTGACCTGCACCTTGTCCTACTTGATTCCAAATTGTAAATCAGCAAAAGGAGCAACGATAGACTTTGTGCTCTCGTGAGTTTCTTGGTTATTTTGATTTGTATTGTAAAAGTGCTCTTTTATATTGTAAACATCATTTCTAAAAAAAAGAGAAATGGATGACATGGTTTCACCCTGAAATTAGTTTTAGTGTAAATAAGTTTGTAATAGTTAATAGGGAACCTCCCCTTGTTGAGAGGAGAGATTTATCGCATTACACTATGGTTGATATAACCATTTTGCCTTTAGTTAGTTGAAGAAAAAATATTTACCCAACAATATTTTGGCAACTCCGCTGGGGAAGGAATGTGTAACTTGAAGCCTCGCGCTCTGAGTTGAAGCACTACAGTTCTTTTCCATTATTTCAAGATTTTTCAAAATTTTGAGCACATTGTATTCTAGCAGACTCACGGTATACAAGAAGCAAGAGAGCTCAAGGTATTATCGATCCTGTATTTGAGTTGATGTAGCAAAATAACTTTGGTCTTTTGCCTCCATGACCTCAACTTCAGTGAACTAGAACTTTTCCTCCTACTAACGCCAAGTCTCCAATACTAGATGAAGCTTCCAGTTCTAGTACTAACAAAGTTTTGTTTGTTCATATTCCACAGATGTTTTTTATCACACCCTTTAATTAGTACACCATGGTAGCTCAAGGTCCTTGGGGTAACACTTTTGGTCCTTTGAACTTAACTCCACCATTGCATGAACTGCCTCATAGTTCAAGGAAGAATCTTCCTAAGTTCTATGGTGATGGGAAAGTCCACCCAGATGAACACATTACATCTTTTTGCATAGCTTGCAGTATAATAGGTGGTAGTAAGACTTTTTGTGGAAACATTACAAGGTGCTACTGCAGATTGGTTCTACCATCTCCAAGTCCAAACTATAACTGATTGGAACACCTTCAAAACCAAGTTTGAGGCTAGGTTCAAACCTATAGAAGATGCACATGCCTTATTGGCTTAGCTCACACAGATGAAGAAAGAGCCTCATGAACCCATGCGACACTTCATCGCTAAGTTCAATAAGCTGAGAAATAGGATTCTAACATCCACTCAACCAATCATAGAGAATCTCAAATGCTTTTTCATCAATACTCAGCTCCCTGAGGTAAGTTTTCTGCTAAGACGAGCTGGTCCTGCCAATCTTCCCGCAGCCCAAACTTTGGCTACAGAGGTGGAAGATGATCTTATCCTTGTAGGTAAGATTAGAATAGATTCTAACAGAAATAAAGGTCAGTCCTCTGTTGATAATTCTTCCATGATCACCACGGATCCTATGGTGCAAAAGCTAGCAAATGAATTGCTATCTCTGAAGAAACAAATGTATCAAGGTATATCCACTCCTTCCTATAGGGATATATGAAGGAGAACATTTCCCAATCATTCATACCAAAGCAACGTTTCCAAAAATCAAGGGCAACCAAATCATCTTCCTCATACTCAGGGGAAGCTCACCATTGAAGCAACACCAGTCAACTCAGTAGTTGGCTATTATGAAGTGAAAAATGACAATTCCTACCAACCTGATTTAGATTAGGAGAATAATGCTAACCTCTTTATAGAAGAAGAAGAAGAGTTAGTTGGAGACTCTACTATTGGTTTTCTGAATTACCAAGATAAAGCAGAAAGAGAAGGAGAAGTGTATGATGAAGAGAGGAAAGACAAGAGAGGAACCTCAGCTAGTTATCCCCATTGCCAAATGGGGAACTCCGTTGCCTTTTCAATCAAAGGACCTAGTTGCTAATAAACAAGTAAGTTCACCTAACCATCTTATCTCTCCTGCTTCTATTCCTCAGACCAATACTACCCCAAATAAAGCCCAGAATGATGGATTTTCTTCCTCTGTATCTAGTTCATTTCAGATTTTTGATATTATAGATCATGCTAGGAAAACCAAGATCCAAATGTCTGAGGTGGAGTACTTACAAGCTAACCCTGAACAGTTTATAGGTTAGCTAAATATGTGAAAAATAAGGCTGCCCCTCTGGGGCAAGATTCTTCCAAAAACACCCATGACTCCTCTAAAAACAAATCTACCCAAAATAATTTAGTCACTACTCCCCTTATTGCTTTAGGGAAAATAGAACCTTTCTATGTTTCTCTATTGGTCAATGGTCAGAAGTTAACCAATTGTATAATAGACTCTAGGGCTTCTGATAACGTCATCCCTGCTAAGGTGGCAGATGCCCTTGGTCTCACCTTAACCAAGACCTTTGGGAGATGTTTCTCCATAGAAAATAAACAAGTTCCATCATTAGGTCAAATCAAGGATGCCCAATTTGCATTTGTAGCCTTTCCAAACAAAAGGATCAAGATGATTGTCCTATTGGTTGATGTTCTAGCTTCTTATGGAATTTTGCTTGGGCTTAACTTCTGTAAAGATGTAGGTAGAGAATTAAACATGGATCTGTCCGAAGCTAGGATACTTGTTAAAGGAGTCATGCAAAAGTTACTTCTTGAGAAGGAAGTGAAATACATATTCACCCAAACTGAAAACCTGAAAGCTTAGATTTTGTTTGAGTCTTTAGGTATGGGTAACTATTTCTTATCCATAGAAAATCTTTCCAGTTCATCTGATGAAGATTCAGACAATTCAGATGGAGAATCAGAAGAGTATTTAGATGAAAGTATAGATGAAATTATAGTGATTCCAGATTCTTCCTTCACTGTGAAGAGGAATCTTTTGGTCAAAGAAATTCCAAAAAATCAAATTCTAATGAGGTTTGGGTTTTAGAATTTGATGGTAGTTGTTCTTCGACCAGGTTTGGAGCCAGAATTGTTTTGATATCTCCACAAGGTGATATCTTCCCTTTCTCATACAAGCTACAATTCGACAATACCAATAATACTACGGAGTATGAATCATTATTACTCGACATGGAAGTTGCTCGAGTTAAAGGTATTAAAAATCTTCATGCTTAAGGAGATGCAGAACTAGTTGTTTGCCAAGTCATAAATTTATATCAGGCCAAAAATGAAAGGTTGAAGCATTATCTCAATCGCATATGGGATTGCATTGAAAGTTTTGACGCTTTTGATATTTCAGCGGTGCCTAGAGAGTTTAATGATCGTGCAGATTCATTAGCTGTCTCCGCCACCCTCATGGTTCCTCATAAGGACTTCAAAGATAACAAGTACACAATTGAGTTGGTTTTCTGACCAAGTGTACCAAATGATACTGACCATTGGCAGGTGTTCAATGGTGATAATCAAATCATAGCTTTCTTGGAAAAGATGGATAGCTTTGATGAGCTCTATTTTGAAGGTAGTGAATCTCTACCACGGGAATACATTTCTGTAATAGATTCACAAACTGGTGAAGAGTTTCTTCAACTAAAAGGGAATAAGATTCCAAAAGGTTTGGTTTCCCTAGAAAAGTTATTTGATAAGCATGACAGATACATTAATCTACAATAACACAACTTGATTCAAGTTCATCTATGGAATTTGAACAAGTAAATTTGAGTTTTGGGGCAGATCCACAAAATGGTCAACATTGGGAAGTGTTGCACTACTGACGAGAAATTCAAATTCACTACACTCCTTCACCATTACATTGATGTTTTGGCATAGTCTTATGATGATCTAAAGTCCTTTAGGCCTAAGGAGATTCAACATGAAATTCCTCTCAAATTTGGGTCATTACCTCACAAGCAGAAACAAAGGCAATATAATCCCAAAATATTAGGTACTATTCTTTCTGAGATTCAAAAAATGTTGAATGCAAGAATAATCTTTCCTATTCATCACTCTACCTAGATCGCGAATATTGTTCTTGTAAGAAAGAAGAATGGAGAAATCTGTATTTGCGTTGATTCAGGAATCTCAACCAGTCTTCTCTAAAAGATAACTACCCCTACCCATAATGGACCAAGTGTTGCAAACTGTAACTAGTTCGGAGATGCTGTCTATGTTAGAGAATCTTTCAGGATATAATCAAGTAGAGGTCAGTGAAGTAGATCAGTACAAGACTACTTTCACAATGCCTTGGGGCACGTTTACATATCGTAGGATGCCATTTGGTTTAATCAATGCTAGCGCTACTTTCCAGAGAGCAATGGACCTGGCTTTCAAAGATGAGATGGGGAAATTCATTGTGGTATATCTTGATGACTTGACTGTTTTCTCCAAACAACATCAAGATCATGTGTATGATTTGCGACAGGTGCTGGAAAGATGTCGACAAAATGGTATTTCTCTTAACCCTAAGAAATTAGTTTTCAGGGTTACAGAAGGTAAGCTTCTTGGTCACATTGTGTCCCGAGAAGGCACTAAAATTGACTCAGAAAGAGTCAAGTCCATCCAAAGTCTTACTTTTCCTACTAGTAAGACTATAGTTCACTCTTTCTTTGGAAAGGTAAATTTTCTGCAGAGATTCATTCGAGAATTCGTAGAGAAAACCCGTCACATTGTCAACATGATGAAGGGTAAGACTACTTTATATTGGAGTGCGGAAGGTAAAGCAACATTTGAGGACATCAAGAGAGCTATAGCTCATGCTCTGGTTCTAGTTTGTCCTGATTATACCAAGGGTTTCATAGTATATAGTTATGCTTCTGAGCATACGCTTTCAGCCATTCTTGTTCAACATAATGAAGAAGGTGTGGAATCTCCCATTTCATTTATGAGTTGTCCTCTGAAGGCTCATGAATTGAAATATTCAAATATGGAGAAACATGCTTATGTTGTGGTCAAGGTAGTAAAGCATTTTCAGTTTTATATTTTGAATTCACATACTGTTGTTTTGGTGCCCGATACAACAGTGAAGTCAATCCTGACTCAACAGGAGTTTGGAACCAAAACAGGCAATTAGATTGCCAAGATTCAAGAGTTTGATCTTGATATCAAACCTACCAAGCTAGTGCATGGTAGAGGTTTGTGTTACTTGATTGCTGATAATGTACCAAAAGAGATAGGAGATGAAGAAGTTGAGGATATGCCAACTGTTCTTTTTGTCGCTACTATAGATGAGTGGTATTCAAATATTGTTCATTTTCTTACCTATGGTGAGTGTCCTTCTCATCTATCCTATAAGGAGAAAAGAACTATCAAATTGAAGGTTGCTAACTATGTCCTATGGGACAATGGTTTTTATAAAAGAAGCCTTGATGGAGTTTTTCTCCGTTGTGTGCATAAAACACAACAAAACAGATTCTGGAGTCTTTTCACAATTTAGCTTGTGGAGGACATTTTTCTGCGCCTGTGATGGCTCATAAGATTCTATGAGCTAGGTACTATTGGCCCACATTGTTTCAGGATGCGTACAATTGGGTACGTAGGTGTGAGTTATGTCAGCAGTTAATTGGAAGGCCTAAGTTGGCTGCATTACCTCTCAAGCCAGTTGTAATTGAAGAACCTTTTTAGCAATGGGGCATTGACTTCATTGGTGTTGTTAACCCACCGTCAAGTGCAGGACACAACTTTGGTCTCACCACAACTGATTATTTTACCAAGTGGGTGGAATCCATCCCAGTAAAGAATGCTACTTCTGAAGTGGTATGTAATTTTCTTAAGGAAAATATTATTTCCCGGTTTGGAGTTCCAAACAAAGTTGTAGCAGATAATGCTACTTGTTTCTCTTCCAATGAGATCACTAGCTTTTGTTATGAACATGGCATCATTCTTTCTCACTCTTTAGACTATTATCAGTAAGGAAATGGTCAAGTGGAATCTAGTAACAAAAATCTGGTTACTATTATCAGGAAACTGGTGGAAGATAATCAGAGAACTTGGCATAAAGCATTGATTGATGCTTTATGGGCAGATAGGATTACCCCCAAAAGGGTGATATGTATGTCACCATTTCATCTTCTATATGGTTTGAATGTAGAGATACCTATTACTTTGGATTTTTCAGCATTGGAGTTGGCAAAGGTAGTAGAAGATAGAACTTTTGAAAGTTCTATTGACAAAAGAATCATGTACCTCACTGAACTTGAAGAACAATGAGCTATGGTAGTAGATTGTATTGCTGGACATAAAAGTCAAGTGAAGAAACTTTTTGACAAGAAGGCAAGAGCTCGTGATTTTCAAATTAGAGATCAAGTCTTGTTATGGGACACGAGGATAGAGCCAAAAGGAATGCATGGGAAGTTTGATTCCCTATGGAGAGGCATGTTCATCATTCATCAACTTTGTGGTGAAAATAGCTTCTTGATGGAACACCATTCTTTCTACCTCATAGTGGACAACATCTGAAGCACTTCAATCCTTGAAGTATTAGATAAGTTCATTTGTACATTTGTATAGTCTTGTGTTTTTATTTTTCATTTTTGTTTAGTCTTTTGTGTCTTTTTCTTTATGGTAGCTTGACTCTATAGCCCAATGGCATGGATGAAGGCACTTAGAGACTGGATTCTTCTCCCTTTGATCATTTCAAAGTTTGATCGATGGAATCTCCCCAGTTAGAACTAGCTGTTGTTCTCAAAATTAGCTATGCTCATTTTTGTAGACAACCCCTATGAAATTTACCCATTTCGTAGCCTACACTCTAAGTTCGCAAATCAAGACAAGTCCTCTTGGCCTCTTGCGAATTCATCTAACATCTTAGAATGGTTTATGACATTCCCCTAAGTTGATTCCTTGATATTTGCAAAAATTGATTAAGTTATGAGCCTATCAAAATATCAATTTTGACTATTTTTAAGTGTTAGAAAATTTCTGTGTTTACATGCAAAGGCAGTATTTTTGACCACCAATGCATGTTACTTATGTTTTTCTTCTTAGATGCAGGAGCAGTCATTTGACCGCCCATGCATGTCATTTCTCCCTTGTAAAGATGTAAGAGCGGTGAAAATACCCACCCTTACATCCTCTTCCTTCTTTCATGTGAGAGTGGTGTTTTTGGCTGACGGTGCATCTTTTTCCTTGCATTTATATTAACTCATGTGAATTTATTACACTTTAATTTTTGGATTTGGGCAATCTTTGAATTAATTTAAATTGTTTTCAATTAGTATCTTGTTTTATTTTCGATTGTCCATCTTACCTAAGCCTTGAAGAGAACCTGAAGTTGACGCTTTCTAGCTTCCACAGATTCAATCTTACTGAAGCTCTCGTGTTTCTTCTTCACATTTATATAGGTAACTCTGTTTTATTTCTTCTTTATGTTTGAGGTTTTATTAATGGTAAATAGTATTTGTACCATTTTGTTCATTATTTTTCTCAAATCCATCTTCTGTAGATCATTTTTAAAACCCTAGTTTTTTTTTTAAAAGTCATATCTTTTTACTAAACCCTAGATTGTCGTAGGTTTTGGGTTCTTAGTCTGTTTTCATTTTGTTGAAGATTTTAGGTTTTCTTTTTGCTTTTGTAGTTAGTAATTTTTGCCGACGGTGTCTTAGGAATTTTTTGCCGTATGTATGGTGGGTTAAATGACCAATACATACATACGTGCTTTCAGACTACCCTATATGCAGGGGTGGTTAAAACAACCACCCCTGCATAAAAAACCTTGAGTGTTTTTCCCTAACATGCACAAGTGGTATAAATCCTCACTTTAGCATACTAATTTAGGGTTTTCAACAAACATCTACATTAGAGGTCATTTTGACTAATTATACATAAAAAATTTTCCTTTCAATGTGCATTAGCATACCTTTTCATCGCCTTTGCATGTGCCACATAAACTTGTTGTTTTACCCACATATGTAAGAGTGGTCGAAACTCCCGCCCTTACATAATGAATATTATCTTACCTCTAACATGCATTAGCGGTCATTTTGACTGACTTTACATGGTAAGAGAATGGTCCCTTGTGCAAGAGCAATCATTTTGACCACCAATGCACATTTTCCTAAATTTTTCTAACACTGGGGAAAATTTGCCTTTCAAAGCCTATTAACCCGCTTTCGCCTTTTACCTCAATTTGCGCACACTCAAGCCCTTCAACACATACTTCCCTATTCATGATCATTGAATCACAGTAATCCCAATTTACCCATTTTCCCCCTAACTGCAAGATCATGGCTTTTCCAGTTTTCAACAAACATCTATGGTAGACATTTCTAGTTCTCTCTTCAAAACTGAGGTCGGAGCTGTCTCCATCCAAAGCTAAAATTATGAAGTACAAATACCAAGGGGTCTTCCCTGTCACTTTAGTATAGTCTAATGTTGATGAAATCAAAGATACAGAGATAGGGCATGTAGATATGACAGAGTTTGTGGATAGAACTAGACAAACAAATCCTTCCAGACACATGCAGAAGATCATTGACAGCAACATTCACTTGGTTGCCTCTTTTCTAGTTGATGTCCATAACCCTAAGTTTGTTCTTCAGGTGGCAATCCATTACAACAGGGATACTAGGGCTATGATAGATTCCCAAGGGAATGTGATTATGAGATTGGATGCAGAATTTCTTGACAAGATCTTCATGTGTCCTCCTATTGAAAATATTGGACAAATTGATTTTGCTCGAGGGCAAAGAGACTATGACAGAGATGTGGAAGCCACAAGGAAGTATATAAATATTAAGTGGTTGAAAATTCCTTAGAGTAATCTAACCAGATGGCCGAAGGATCTCCTGAGGAGTGACTTTGTTGAGGAGGTCTATGACTTGATCACACTTTTGAGTCGTATCAAAGGACTCCCTTCTTCCTCCAAGTTTTAGGAATGGATGTATACATACATCAAGGTGATTCTTTAGGGCACACAGAAAATCTTCTAGGGAGAATAGATTAGCAATTGCATGAGTAATTGGTGAGAGTCAACAGAACATTCAAATGTATATGACCTCATATCTTATATATGCTTCTGCAAGCATGAGAAGTTTTCCTGGTCTTATTCAAGTTGGTGACAGGAGTTTGGTTCCCGTGTATGAGTATTATCCTCAAATCACTCTAAAAGGATCAATCCATCATTTCCATAGGGTTAATGATGCTTTATTTTCAGTGTTTATGTGCTTATGGGATAATGAGCTTGTTCAAAAGAGGGTTTCAGATGAAGATTGGGAAGTTGTAAATTTTTTTGGCTACTTATTCTTACAGGTTCCTACTTTCGCATATCTCAGAGTAGGGTATTATCCTGGTTAACCTTATATACTTCCATGATATCCCAGTGACCAGATTGTTCTCATGGAATTATGTAGGCAACTGATTGTGGTACATAATAAACAAATGGAGCTAAAAAAGTCAGGGATAAAGTTTCCTGTAGAAATTAGAAGGTACTCAGTTTAGTTAGCTACCAAGGAAAAACTAGTTGATTTTGAATTGCAACTGGTCACCATGAAAACTTTGAAGAAAAGGGACCGTTTTGACTTCAGAAGGGTACAAGATAAAATCAAAAGAAAGTCAACTTTCTACATGCCAATGGTGGAAGATATTTGGGCTCACCTCAAGACACAAAATGAGATGAGGAAATTAGACTTTTGCAGACTTCATTTGAGTTAGATAGAAGAGCTAGGCCTTGCGGATATTCTGGATGGAATGGAAGATGATGGGGATGTTCTAGATCCCAAATATAATACTGAAAATGTTGAAGCCTCACCTCTTCCAGAGGTCAAATGGTCAGTCAAAGAGGAGACTTCTATAAGGAAAAGATTCCAGACAATCTTGGCTAACACAAACATATGGTTGGAAAGCAAAGGGATTGGCTTGAAAGAATTTCTTACAGGGTTAGAAACTGAAACTCAGGAACAAACAGGTAAGAAAGTGGAAAACTGAACCAAGAACAAGAGTGATACTCCTTCTTCCTCCAAAACATGTAAGCCAAAAATCAAGTTTGTATCTAAGGGAGGGAAGAAGAAGGAGGTTACAGGGACCTCTAATGTTACTAAATCTAGTATTGAAGACACTAATGTTGAGCAGATGGAGGTTGAGGATGTTGAAACTAATCAACAAAATATTGAGAAATCTAAGGATGCCCAACAAGCAGAAATGTCTGAAAAGCCTGCTGAGGAAGATGAAATAGAACAAGGTCAAGATGAGAATTTAGAACAGGAACAACTTGGTGATTCACAACTTTCCCCACAAAAGGACCTTCCATCAGAATCCCAAGTTTCTAAATCTCAACTTCATATTCTCATTTCTAATGTTTTTCCTATAGTTTCAAATACTCCTATTTCTCCTATTTTGATTGTTTCCTCTAATAATACTCACCCTTCATTAAGAACAAGTTTTGGAACATTGTTTGATTCATCTAGGTCTATTCCTAGTTTGTCTTCGCCATCTTTTGATATCGGTGAACAAACTATGTTAGAACATTTTCTAGATAGTTCTGAAAAGGTTGTTGATACTACTGTTGTTTTTACTCCTACCAGTCCCATTGTTACAATAACAGGAATAAGCATGGACCTGACAAAGCAAGTGATTGATTCTTCTCCTAATGTGGGTGCTTCTGTACTTCCTCCTTGGTTGTCTGCATATACCTCGAAGAGGAAAAAGCAAGCAATTTCACCAGATGAAATTAATATAGAGAAGCTATTGCCTTTCAAGTCAAAAACTTTGAAGAAAAAGCCTAAAAATGTTTCTAGGCTTATCAATGAGAAAGGAATTAGATATGCAGAAATTGCCAAGCTACCAGAGGATGCTACTATTGACAATTTTGATATGAATGATTATGTTGTCTCAAGGGTTGAGTTAGGTAAGCTAACTCATGAAGGCATTAAGGTAGATTTTCAAACTACTGCCAGCACCTTGCTCGAGAAATATGATGAAGTCAAGAAGGAGAAAGAGCAGTATAAAGCTAAAGAAGAACAACTTGTTGTTGTTCTTCAAAAAATAGTAAAGTCATCTGAAATTGTGGAACCCATGGCAGTAATTGTAGAAGACCCTCTAATTTAGAAAGTGGAAAAATCTCAGGCTAGAGGAAGAGTGGTAGGAGATATTATGGAGTGGTAGCTAGCACAGGGAAGAGTTCTATTGAAAAGTACTGTAGAAAGAAAAGAAAATATGGATAAAGCAAAAGTTGAGCTTGATAACATGGTTGACTTACATTCTCAAGAAGTGTAGGATAAGGAAGAGAGCTTGGAGGAATGGATAGAGATGAAATAGATTAAGATAAAGAATTTGATTACCATTGGGGTTATGTCAAATCAGGAATCATATCTTAAAAATAAGGAGTCTCTTGCTCATCATGTCAATATAATGAAAAGGCATTATTGATGACTTATGCCAAGCTCATGAAAACTGTGAAGACAACGATGTCATACTTCTACACAGGTTGGAAGAACTCCCATGCACTCTCATAGGTGAAGGTCATAAGTTCCTTTCAGTAGATGAAATGATAAGTTTTTTTGAGAAGATGGTTCAACAGAAATTTGAAGATGAAGTGCCCTCAGTACTTTCTATGGACAGCCTCTACGATTAGCATTCAACTTTTGAAAACCTGAAGGACAACCTTGAAAAGCATGAAAAGGTGATAAAGATAGTGAAAGATGTAGTTCTCTAGGCTCGCACTATCTTAGAAAACACAGCAAAGCCAGATACATGTGAATTGGTAGCTATATAGGCCATGTAGCAGAACTTTCTAAAGAAGAATGATGGAGGAAGCTGAAGTTCCTTTTTGATACCTTAGTTTATTTTATTCTTGTATATGTAATTTGAATTTTGTTATGGACATACTCATGTGTAATTTTCTAAAATGTAATTACATATGAGACAAAAGAAGTCATAAGTCAAATAGGACTCTTTTGTTTGAATAAGTCAAAGTAGTTAGGATTTTCCTATTTTTGCTCTCGGTTTCTCCTATAAATAAAGAGGACCCCCATTGTAATTATCATCTTTTAGTTATTGAAGCGAAACTCTGCCAAATTGAAGAGCATTTTGAGACTTTGTGTTCAAATTGTAAATTATATTTTATCAAGTGAATAGAAAAGCAAGTGATCGTTCAATCTTTGCATTGGAATAACTTGTGGTGCATTGGATATTGTTCTTATGTCCTTTTCCTTATACTATCTTATCTACTTGATCAAATTGTAGTGTGAGTGTGAATAATTTGGGAGATATTCTAAAGCTGATTTTGGAGACTTTGTGCTACAACAATTTTCTTTAGCTTGTGATTTTATGTTTTGAAGTAAAAGATATTAGAAAGACTTTGAACTACTATTATCTTTTGTGATTGTATGTTTTGTCATAGTATTCAGTGAAGACTTTGAGCTGCACCTTGTCCTACTTGATTCCAAATTGTAAATCAGCAAAAGGAGCAATGATAGACTTTGTACTCTCATGAGTTTCTTGGTTATTTTGATTTGTATTGTAAAAGTGCTCTTTTATATTGTAAACATCATTTCTAAAAAAAGAGAAATGGATGACATGGTTTCACCCTGAAATTAGTTTTAGTGTAAATAAGTTTGTAATAGTTAATAGGGAACCTCCCCTTGCCGAAAGGAGAGATTTATCTCATTACACTGTGGTTGATATAACCATTTTGCCTTCAGTTAGTTGAAGACAAAATATTCACCCAACAAAGTGAGAGTATTATCTTTATTTTCTACCACTTGGGGACTTTAGGTTTCTTAGGTGATTCAAAAGATTGCTTAGATGAGATCGATGCTACTTTTGATGTGTCAAGGCTATTAATTTTATATTCCCCTATACCGCAAGGATTAAAATATAATGAGCCCCAATCATCACCAGAGAGTGCATTTGATTGTGTAGATTCATGCACAACACTATTTGTGGTAGGAAGCATTGATGAATGAGCTCATAAATTATTTATGCTCATATGATTGTAAACTTGTTTTTGCATTTCAATATGTAAGCAGTTATCTAGTTTAGGATCAACATGAATGGTATGAAGTTTATATTTGAATATAAATTGGAGTGAACGATGTAGGGTGGAAGGAACTGCCCCCAATGCATGAATATAAGGTCTACCAAGAATCATGTTCTAAGATAAAGAACTAGGCATGACATGAACCAGGGTAGATACAATCGCAAGACCCACCTTTATAGGTAAGGTTATAGTACCTACTGATTGACTACTATGATTATCAAAGCCACGAATGCTAAGTTTATCCGGTTTGACTATTGATGTGTTGGCCTTGATTTTGTGTAGTAGGTCAATGCTACAAAAATTAGGAGTCGGTCCATTGTCAATCATAAGTCATTTTATTAATGTTTTATTTATTGTGACAAAGATCATAAGTGGATCATATTGGTTTTGAACTTCAATTGATGGTAATTCATGTGGTTGAAAGATAATATCCTTTTTTGTCGCATGCATACTATCTAATACAGCTGCTACATCATTTGGCTTAGTAGTAGGTGTGACAATCACCTTTTGTAAAGCTTCTTGGAGCATTCCATGATATGTAGGTGAAGTTTGTATTAAATCCCAAAGAGAGATCTTAGTCAGAGTAGCACGAAGCTGCTCGACAAGATCATATTCTTGACCACTTTTATGAGTAAGACAAGGTGGCGGACATAGATTGTGTGGATAGGTAAAAATCAGGTTAATAAGATCAAGCATGTAAATGAAAACCTAATCCTACCACCATCAAAGAATCGAATCCAAGTGAAACCAAAAGCATGCAATTCAACAACAAGATCACCCAGATTGTACGATTCCTTGTTTGTGATGTGGATTGCTTCTCAACAATGAACAGTCATGAAGATAAAAGCTGCCATGATGGATGGATGATAGTGATAATATGTTTAATGGATGCTAAAATGCTCAATATGATCAGGATGATAATGTAGACGCTATGAAAATGTTCGATGATTAGTATGGAATGAGAGGGTGTTTATATAGGCCTCAACCAATGATAGAGAGATTTGGTGGCTATGTGAACGGTTGAGATGAATTGATAATAATAGGTGAATGTGTAGATGACAGGTGGAATAAAAGATAAGGCACATGTGTGATCGTGTACATAAAAAGTACTACATGTGAAAGGTATTAAATGAAAAAATGTAGTACCACACATGTTTCAAAAAGATGCACACATGCCAGCTTATGATGAAAGATGAAGATAAATGATAAGGGAAATTAATTAAATAAATACAATTTATTTAATTAATTGGAAAGTAGGATTATGAAGGGATTTTAATTAAATAAATAAGACTTATTTAATTAATTGGCTAATGGATTAGGGATGGATTAGGACAAAATGCTAGATGATGTCTAAGTGATGTTTTTAACTAGGTGTTGCAAGACATGGACAATTTTGGGTGTTTACATTTTGCCTCTCTTTGATACAATGTTCATTAGAATGTTGTGTCAAAGAAGATACGATGGTTCACTCGATAAGCAACGCTATACCCCAGTGTAACTGGCAGGTGATGCCCCCTCGAGAGGTAAGCTAGGATAACCAGGAAGGACTGGGTTGGCTCACGTAAGATAAAATAGGCTTTGGTTGATCGATCTTGGTTGAGGACTATATAGGATTATGATGGAATGGATAAGTGATATGACAACTTTTAAAGTAATTCTTCAAAAGTAGAGAAATGTAATTCTTATGTTTGATATAGCATATGGATGTTATGCACCAGGGTATAAAAGACCAAGGTGTTGAGGTATACAATGCATAACTAGCATACTACAATCTTGTCTAGATGTATGAGGTCAAAATGTTAAACCAACATACACAAAATATGAATAGCAGCTTGTGTTCCGATATGGACTTTGATGCTACAAGTAATGGTTTGATCTTATCTCCACTACACATAATGACACCTTGCTAGTTATATGTATGGATCTAGTCTTAGCATAGAATAGTCTGAATGCATAAGAGACTATTTAGTTTCTCAGATGCAAAAGATATTGATATGCAAGATGCTAATCCCAACACGTACAAGATACCAATATGCATATGAAGAGAATAAGATCATCCCACAGACACAACATACGAAAGCAATATGACCATGCCCCATTCTGTACTTCATCGCAACATACCAAGATATGATAGATCAAGGTAGTTTTGATTAGGCATAGGAAAGGGACAAAAGATAAAATAAAAGATATTGTCATGTTCTCTTGCTAAATTTAAGTGCTCTTGGATGGATTAAGAGAGCTCCTTGTTGAGAGGAAAACTGTATGCTATTAAAGGATAAAGATGTTGATAAAAATCCTATAGAAAATGTTGGCTTAAGGGATGTAGACAAATAGCTTTCAGCTTATCCATGATTTGTTAAAGTGCTTGAGCTTTCTCTGATATGCATAGTCTACTTCTTGCTTGAGTTGGTCAAAGAGAAGAAGATGGAAGATGAGAGAATATGAAATGGGTTGTTTTTCTATACTTGCGTACTAGATACTTCCTTCGTATCCCAGACTGCCTACATACCCTGTATCCACGGGAACAAAGCACATTATGATGGTGATGAGACATGATAAATATGTAGTTCTGGGCTTATTGATGATGTAAGTGATGAAAGATAGATGAAAGGGAGATGAATGTTTGGAGGGTGATTAGAAGAAATATAAAAGATGGATGATGAGAAGGGTCTATTGCCTATGCCTAAATCGTAGTGCTTCCTTCGCATCTCAAATTGCCTAATACCCTGCATCCACAAGATCAAGGCTTTGAACGATAGAGATGAGATGTAGTTCTTGTTTATTGTGTTGGTGGTTGATGACAAAGGATCGACTTTATTGCTTAGATTTTTGTGATGTTTTGATATTTTTGGATTTTGTCATGTCTAATTTTTTTTTGAATTTTGCTATGTTTTTTTTTGGATTTTGCTATGTTTGGATGTTTGAGATGATATGAGCTAGAGTTTTAGATATCCACTTTCAAATAAGTCTTGACAAGCGCCCCCAGTATGGGATGGAGTTTATTAGAAAGATGTTGGGATGGGTGTGTTTATGCAAATAATATGCTAAGGTGCCAAATGATATCTTAACCCCAACAAAGTCCAAGCTACAACAACTAGCATGGCAGAGGTAAGAGTGAAAAAGGCTTTTATTATGGATGGATAAGGGATAATGGATTGCAATGTTTAAATAGGAAAGATAGTGGATTATGATGTGGATTATGGAGGCAAGATAATGGATAATGTTGTGGAAAGTTGTGATCAAACAACTAGATAAATGATGGAGGCTGATCTCTACACATAGCGCCTATTTGTTAGGTTTTCACTATGGTACTTATCCAAGCCGCTTATTTATCAGGTTTTCACTAGAGGACGAATTATTTATCTTGTACTATTTTTTCTGTCATCCAAAGTGCCACAAAGTGGTTTTCACTATTGGACTTTTTTTTTTGGATAGGATGGAAATTACACATGGCACTTGTTTGCCAGGTTTTCACCATGGTAATGGATAGGATGGACTCAAGTGTCTAGTTCTATGAGAGTGATAGTGTCCCATTAGAGATGGATGTCATCGCATGGACAATGTTAAGTGTGCTCATAGATGTTGGTAAAGGGGATTGCATAAGAAGGAGATGGATTAGGTGCATAGTGGATTATGATATGGATTAAGAAAGGTTTATGCAAGGATGGATGGATGGGGGATAGTGGGCTATGATGGGGATTATGTAGGGCTTAGGATGAAAGGCTTATGCAAAAGCATGGACCATAGGAAGGTGATTGGGGAGATATGTAAGATAGTGGATGAAAGGTGGGGAGATGGAGGTATGTGGGAAGGTTTGTGGAATGGAAAGGAACCATGACCAATGGTTGCACACACCATGATAAACATTGAATCTTTGGATGGGAAGGTGGTGTAGGAAGCAATGGGGATGTTTGTTTATGAGATGGGTGATGGAGTGATTTAGGTACCCACATAGACTTAGTATTTATTTTTTATTAATCTTGTTGTGCTTGTGGGATTTTTAGATGGAATGGGATTTTTTTTGAGAGGTGGATGAGGATGCCTCATTTGGCTTTCTTGCTTGTTTTCTTAGGAGACCAAACCATTTTGGTCGTGGACCTTTCTTGTGGAGTTATGGGCTCAAATAGTTTTTTAGATGTACTTGTTGTGATTCTATGCATTGGTGCCCTAAGGCATGAGAATCTTTAGAATTCTTGATAGGGGTTTTAGTTTTAGAGGTAGAGGCATCCAAATTTTTATTTTTGAATCCCATGGATTGGATGTAAATGGGGTTGGTGAAATGAGTGGAAGCTTTATATTTAGAGAACGTGTACATTTGTTGGTCATGATTGGGATTGTAAGGGTACTTATAGATAGGGGCTAATTAGGTGTTGGAAGTAATGGAGGTAAGGAAGATGGAGGGATATTTGGAGTTGGAAGGAGTGGAGGTAATTTGGATGGTGGAAGATGTATGGTCACATGCTTTTGACATTTATAATGTGATGGTGGTGGAAGTAGCGGAGGTAAATTGGATGGAGGGATTTTAGGAGTTGGAAGAAGTGGAGTCAAATCAGATGGTGGAAGGTGTACGGTCACATGTTTTTGACACTTATAGGCTGATTTAGGTGTATGATGTGGCTTGTGATGGAAAGTGGTGGGTGCAAGATGCGTGGAGGAATTACCAACATCTTTAGCTTATGGAAGCATGAGACTGACACTGGGAGTAGGGGTGTTTTGGGAACTAGACTTGAGTTCATCATTAGATGGAGAAGAAGGGGTGGTAGAAATCATGAATATGGAGGTTTCCTGAAAAGGGTCAGTGATATGAAGGGAGTCATCGATGGTATCAGAGTTAGAAGTCTCTCCAACCAAAGAAGGTCCAACTTCTCTATTAGAAATGGATGTGGATGAAGATTCTTGCAGTGTCTATTCACCCGGACCTTGTTCAGTGTACTTGATACAAAGATTTGGAATGACTTTGCTAGATGATGGCTCGAGTAAGGTGGATGGATCAACATAGGATGAAGATGGATAAGCTTTAGTGTTGATGGGGATATGATTAGGATTTTGATATTTGTCTTGAAAGGCATGGAAAAACTCAAATGGATTTGGATCGGCATGGATAGTAACTTCAACACCATTATATGGAAACTTGAGAAATTGATGGTATGTGGAAGGAATGGCTTTAAGGGTATGGAGCCATGGATGGCCAAGGATGATGTTATAGGGAAGGTCAATATCAAGAACTTGACAACAGACGTCAGTGGTGACAGGACCAACTTGGATAGGCAAATGGATGACTCCTTCAGTATCTCTCTCAGCATCATCATATGCTTTGATAGTAATGACCTTGGAAGTGTTAATGTTCTTCTCAGAATATCCCAATTGTTTTATTAGTTTTAGAGAGCATATATTGAGACCAGCTCCACCATCCACTAGTATTCGTTTGATATGGTGTTGGTTTACAAATACTTCTATGTGGAGGGCTTCGTTATGTGATGGGTTAATGGATGGTTGAAGATCTTTATCAAAGAAGGTGAGATGGCAAGGGGCTGCAATGTTGGCTATCATAGATTGAAATTGTGTGGTATCAATATCATTAGGCACCGAAGACTCTTGTAATGATTTTTCAAGGATAGCTTTATGAGCAAGGGATATGCATAGCAGCTCTAGGATGGAGATGTGTGTGGGAGTTTTGCCAAGGTGATCAAGGATATTATAATTAGAAGGTGGTCGAGGAGGATTGATAGGTGCTCCTTGAATGGTAACATGGGCTCTTCTAGTAGTTACAATGCAATCGGGTGCTTTGCCTTGGATATTGATGGTAGAAATGTGAGCATGGTCAATGCGGCCAATCATGGAGGACTCATAGTTGTAATGGATAGAATTCCTAGTATGAGGGTTGCTTGCCTTATCATGTAGTAGAAGTGGATTTTGGAAAGCATCTAGATCATAGTTCAAAGTTGGTTGATGTGCTGGTTGTGATGTTGGTGGTGTGATTTTAGCTAGACCTTGATCGATGCAATCTTGAATGACATGTTTTAAACTCATGCAACCATTTATGTTATGTCCTTTGACTCTATGGTATTCACAATATTCATTCTCTTTGTACCAAGGAGCTTTGAAAATAGGTTCTACATTGGGTGGAGCTTTAGGTAATGTGATATCTCTGGCTTGAACAAGTTTACAAAAGATTACCTCCATGGGTTCCCCCAAAGGAGTGAATTGTCGTCTAGGTGTCAAATTTTCTCTTGGTCAATTTCATTGAAAAGGTGGATTAGCTATAGATGTGTCTTGAATGTTAATGGGAGCTTTCACTATTTGTATGTTTTTCGCATCCACAATGCCGTCATTAATCACATTTTTGTTTATGTTCCAAAAGCAGGATTTGTCATTTGAAGATTGAGGATTGTCCTTGTTATATTTGAAAATTTTGATGGTGCCCTTAGCAATTAAAGCTCGCTCAATGGTGGTTCCTTTGGAGATGAGTTCATCAAAGGTGCTAGCACTTTGCAATTTGAATTGGAATGAGAGCTCGAGATGAAGATTTTGGACAAAGATGTCAAGTTGTTGTTTCTCAGGTATTTGCCATGATAATTTGCTAGCCATGTTATGCCATCATTGGGTAAATGATGAGAAAGTTTTACCATTGTGTTGTTTGTTATTGACAAGATCATTTAGATTCACCTCATGTTCAATGTTAAAAGAGAAATGGGATCAAATTTTTTTCACTAATTCCTCAAAAGTCTTGATTCCCAGAGGTAAATGAGAGAACCATTCAAGAGCTTGTCCCGCTAAACTTTGGGGGAATAGTCTCAAGAGATATGTGTCATCCTGAGCAACATCGAGACATGCAACATAGAATGCTCTAAGATGGTCATCCGGATTACCTTTCCCTTTGTATTTGTCAAATTGTGGGATTTTGAAATGTGGCAGAAAAGGTGTCATGTGAAGTGACTTGTCAAATAGATAAGGGCATATATCTCCCAAGGAAAATGTCTTCTTGTTTTGTCCTATTTCCTTGTTAACCATTTGTTCAATATCTTCTTGAGATAGTTGATGTTGTTGCAAAGAGGGTTGATGGTTTGGAGGTGGAATGTAATATGGTGTATATTGTTGTTGTTGTTGTAAAATGTATGACGATATGACCATTTTTTGAGGTTGAGTGCTCACATTATGCAACACATATGTATTTGATGATTATTGTCCTTGAGACACAAGTGGTGGTTGGGTATACTGCGAGGGATTAACTCCAAGATTTTGCATCACATGGGAACTGGAAGATGGATTGATGTTGATCAATGATTGTGGATTGGAGGTTGGATCTGGATTAGGATAACTAATGGAAGGATTGGTGGATGAAGAAGGATGAACATTTGGGTTTATATTTTGGACAACATGAGTACCTTGAGATGGATTGGTATATATCATATGTTGGGTGACAATGGGTAATGCTTGGGTTGCATAAGACTGATTGACATTTTGTGATGGATTATAGGGAGGTGGAGTGAGTGATGTAAGTTGATCAACATACGGGAGACTGGTACTAGGATTGGCTTGTGATACAATAGGTTGGTCACTCATGTCAATGAGACTAACATTGGGGTTATATGGTGTGTTGGATGTATTCGTGGAAATCATGGAGACCATATTAGAGGTGATAGGAGTATTAGTTTGGGGTGTGGTTTCCACATGTGATGCAATAGGAGTAGAAACTTGTAATGGCTATGAGACTTGTGTGGCTTGTGATGTTTGGATAGCTTGTGAAACTTGCAGAGTTTGCACTTGTGAAACATGGACAACTTGTGATACTTGAGGAGTTTGTGAGACTTGAGGCATGGATACGGTCATGGTAGGAGCAAGGGTATGTTGTGAGACATGGAAAGGTGGAAAGCTCAAATTTTGTGAAAGGTAAGGAAGTACCTTAGTTGGAGTTATCAAAGGTTCTAAAGTGTACTCTGTACGTGGTGGACTTCATGGTGTAGCAATAGGCAATGAGGGAGATGGATTGGAAGGTGGATTTTGTAGCATGGATATGGTATGAGATGGTGTGGCTATAGTGGATGGTCCCTTTGCAACAACAGTGGGAGTGTTAGGATCTTGTTTACGAATGGAGGATATGTTAAAGTTGCTTGGTAACTTGCCTCCCATATGGGCTAGTTGCAAGTAATAGCGATCAAGATCAGATAAAATAAGCTTGTCAACTTGGTCCCATATGTGTGTGTCTCAAAATTCAGAGAAATCATCTTGGGATTTCTCTTCATAAGTTGCTGTAAATGGTTGAGGTTGCACTTGTTGTGAAGATGATGTGACAATGGTGTATCCTTCATGTACAAACATGTAAGAAGGCATACCGGTTGTGAATTGAGTTGCATCTTTGAGGGGAGTTGATCGAGATTGTTGTAATTTAGCTTCCATTTCAGCTCACAATTGGCTCCTAGTTTGAGGCATGATGGTTGATGATGGAGATTGGACTAGTTTGTTAAGGTTGAGACCCAAAAGTTGTTGGTTTGCTGATTGGTTGTTGATGGTTTGCTGATGGATTATTTTTGGTTGTTAGTTGGATTGCTTTTGGTTGCTGGTTGTTGTTTGATAGGATTTCTTTGCTAGTTGTTTGTTTGGATAAACCTCCCTAGAGAATAGCTCACAAACTCAAGGGAAAAGCTGGTTGATGATGTTGCTTGCTAAGGTTACTAAGGCTGGATAAAAGCCAAAGGGATGATGTTTTCTATTGCTGGGTTGATTGTTTTAATGATTGGTTGCTAGTTGAGGGTCTCAAGAAGATGGAAAGCTCAAAAAGTCCAATGGTTTTGTAGGCTCAAAATAGGAGATGATGTTCAAATGGTTGTAGATGATCAGAGGAATGTCTGGAAGCTAATGACAGAGCTAAGCAGTCTAAAAATGCAACTGATTGGGCTAGGTTGATATAGATTGCTGGTGTTTGACTAGAAGCGACAAGTAATAGCTCAAAAGTAACTCAGAAAAGGCCAAAAGTAATGGGTAATATCTCAAAAGTGATCTAGATAGTTTTAGGTGATAGATTGTAGTGTTAACCATAAGCGACAGGTTTCAGTTCAAAAGTGATCTACTACTGTTTAAAAGTGATGTGATTTTTCTTGAAGTGATTGTCTATTGTTTAAAAGTGATATGGTTTGGACAGAAGCGAACAATTTCAGTTCAAAGGTGATTTGTGTCTGACAGAGGGTGTGTTTTGATATTTTTGATAAGAAAACAATGATTTCAATCACTCACACTCACAACATTCACAAGCTTGTACAACCTAGGCTAGGAAAGGACTGTATTTGTTGAATCCCCTTGCCATTCCTATTCAAAGCAGATAGCTTTAGGATCTTGGTAGCACTGGCTCCCCTCCATGACACTCACTTCTCACGTATACCAAGTTCTGAGTTTCCCAAGGCTTGCAAACCTTAGGATTGTCCCTGGTATCTCTACTAAGAACCACGACAATTGGGGTGGATTCAAAGGCTCCACTTTTTGTGTCAACAAATAGAGGGATTTTGGCTACTAGACAAGGTTGCTAGTAAGGGCATCCATTTGGGTGGCTACATGTGCAGAGATTCACTCCATTAATGGAGGATTCCTAGCCTAAAGAGGTTATGCTCTAAGGGGTTTTGGGGGAAACATTTGTCAGTGTAACACAATAGCAACCATTGTTTGTGGCTTTCAACACAAACAATTTTCTTATATAGTGGCTTGGAAGAGCTTGGCTTTAGCTTATTATCGCTTGGATCGTACCCCTTCTCGCACCAGGAAGGAAGGCCCTCTAAAGATAATAACAAGTTCTCATGCACCCAAGATCCATTTGATAGGCAAGGGGAGAGGATACTTTTGTCATTAAATTTGGGTTACACACATACATAGCAAGCAATTAGGAAAGATAAAATAAACACAGAGTAAACAATGATTCCTTTTAAGCACCAAATCCAAATGTTCCTAAATTAGTGATAAAAATGAAATGTCTTGGACCGATCAAAGTTGCAACAGATATGTTAGTAGTTTCACAACCTCCTTTTCTTGGACAAACAATAAGATGCTGCACAAATAGATGATTAGTAACCAAGAAAACCAAACTATGAATGACAGAATTGGAAGTGAAACACAATTACTAGAGGCGATCAATTGTTGTTCAAAAGTGATTTGATATCTACTAAAAATGAACTATTACTGCTCATAAGCTATGCAAAAAAACTAGATGTGAACTGTTACTACTTAGAAGCAACTCGAATCTGTCGGATGTGTGAAAAATCCTTGTTTCTGCAAAACTAGGGTTAGGATCATGAAAGAAATGATTATTAAAGATTGAAAACCCTAGAGTGACAAATCTAGTGGATGATATATGATTAGATAAACACCCTGCAACCATAGATTGATCAAGTGGAAACCCTAGAATGATAATTTGACAAGATCTTGCAAAACTAAGGGTGTTAGACCAAGAATAAAAAACCCTAATCAAATTGATTGGGAAATGATAGTATGATGATCAGGATTCTATAAAACATAGATTAGAAACCTTGATTGATCAATAAAAATCTAGAAAAACACCTTGAAAAACCAAATGTTAACAGAAAACCCCAAATTATAGAAAGCGACAAAAAAAAACTAGAAGCGGCTGGTTTCTGATTAAAAGTGATCCACTGAGAGCCGAAAGTGATCTCTATTAGCTCAAAAGTGATGCACAAAAGGCTGAAAGTGGTGGATTGTAGCTCAAAAGTGATGCAAAGATTCCAAAAGCGACTGGTTTCTTCTTAGAAGTGACTGAAAATTGCCGTAAGCACTCTGAAAAATCTAAACTTCACAAAAACAACTTCAAACAACAAGTTACTCAAGGACGTGAGTCCCACTAGGTGTGCCATAATGTGGATAGGTTGTGGTGTGGTTGTTGTGACACATTTTGAACACCTAGATTTCCTTGAGTGATTTGTCTTGCATAGTTTAAAAAGTAATCCAGGGGTCGAGGTGCTTGTTGAGCACCTTGAACTGTAATCACCAGTTTTAAGTAAGAAGGTGCACTAGGTGCCCCCTGCACAATCATCTTAGGTGTTAGCACAGTAAAAATTTGAAATTTTTACTATCTCCTTACTCCATCATATTTGAATAAACCCTGAAGAATATCCAAAAAAAGACCATAATAAAAAAATTTTCTCACAAGGTGTCTATGGATAAGCGGTGCCAAATTTCATCAAAATCAATCCATCGGCAAGAGATTGTGTTGCTTACACCGATACATAAGGATCGTTTGAAAACAACCATCGGCGTGAGAATAGAGATCGGAAGAAGAATTATGGAAGTCACCGATGGAGTGAATAATGCCGATGACATTACATCGGCAAGAAAGGCAAGTGGTCATACCGATCGGTATGACAAATACCTATCGGATAAATTTTTAAAAGTTGCCCCGACGGTATATATCACACCGATGAAGCATTTCGGCAGGAGTCTCACCGAACATCCTGTGGGGGTAACGAAGCAAATAGTCATCGGTGAGAAATAAACTATCGGGATAGCAAACAAGTAAGTCTCTGATGATTAGAGTCTTAGCGATAAGAAAGCTTTCAACGAGACTCACAGCGATACACATCTATCAGGATGACTCTGCATATCGGGATAAGAGAATTAGGTCTGGCCGATTCATGAGTCACGGCGATCAAAAGGCATCGGTAACACTTCAACATATTCTGTCCGATGAAGGATATGAAAAAGGCCATCGGGGAGATGATTTGAATTGGGATATCTTGATTTAGCTATCCCGATAGTGTACGTCATTCTGATAAAGATAAAGTCCATATATGAAAATGACTATCGGCGAGACAATAAAGATCGGGAGAACATAATTTTATTACCCCGATAGTATTAATCACCCCGATCAGCAAATCATGTCAGTGGGACTTGCTATATTGCAGAGAGATCTAAAATACTTGGCGATGAGAGAAGTCATGCCGATGGCCGCACCCACTTAAAACATGACATTACATAGCGTCGGGAATACAACCAAGGGGTCACGCCGATTGACTGTTCGCGCCATAAAAAATGTTGAGGTCGCCCAGACATTTCAAAAATCACGCCGACAAGCAGAGTTATGGCGATGTGACACTTCACAGCGATGAACATTGAATTGATCAGGTGATTAATAACAAAACGACTACAAAATTCATACGATCATTATAATTGCAAAAAACTGTCTGAAAGGAGAATACAGAGGAATTCTTAGGGTAAAAGCAAGGGCTTCCAACTCCAGCCACCGAACGGTAGGTACACCTACACAAACCATTATATTGCCTGTATTTGAATTTCCTGCCAAAGTTTTAAAATGGAAACTCCGGGGAAGGGAAAAGGAAGAAAGTCACAAGGGGAAACCAGTAAGCCTAAAAAACAAAAAACTGATCAAACCCTTGAAGAGAAAGTGAAAGATAGAAAACTGAATCAGGACCTGATTGATCAATTGCCTGGGTCAACTCCCAAGGCCAGGAGGTCTGCCCAACTCAGAGCAGAGGTAGAAAAATTGGAAGATAAAGATAAACGTCTAGGAGATATCTGGACCCCAATTCGGGGGTATGAGCTTTTCAAATTTCACCATAATAAACGGTTTAGAAATGCTCCTGTGTCAAACCCATCGCACATGAATTTAGGCAAACTGGTTGTACCTAATGTATTCTTGAATGTAGAACTCCTTCAACTGCTAGCCAGACATTACAACCCAGGCCTAAAAGCTATCTGCAACCCTCAAGGAGAACCAATTGTACACCTGTCCAAAAATGCTATTTGTGAGGTGTATGATTTAGATGATTTGTGCATAGTCCCTATTGTTTATGAAGATTTGGATAAAGAATATTGGAGAATGGATACAACTTACAATGGATGGAGGTTACCCATTCATAGGCCCAGGATTGAAGGAGAAGTGATACCCTTGACTGAGAATGATGGCCCTCCCTTTCATGTGGCCATTTTTGAACCATACATACAATATACTTACTATTCTGTAGGCCAAGTCCTTGGCTCAGAGGTCCCTGAGTTCATAACTATTCCTCTGATGGTCATAGCCTCTGATATTCAATGTCACAATGCCAGGCAATTTGATTATGCCTCCTATGTTGCAACTAGAATAGACTCTGGTCTATCTACAATAAAAAACAATGCTCCAGCATGCTCTTTTGAGCATTACTTGATGCTTATGCATATGGTGTTATACTATGGCCAGGAAGTAGGATTGTGGCCAAATGAGTTTCAAGTTGTTGCTGCAGATAAAAAAGGGGAAAAGATACCTGTACAAATGTGGACCAGAATCTGGGATAGCAGGTATGCCAACTCCAGCTATGCTCAATTTGAAGAGCATTGTGTTAAAGTGCTATATAGGTATTTCAGCTATCCCTGTGAATATTCAATTTCGAATGAAATAAAAAGGTTCCTCAGACCTAAAGATTTTGGTGGTCCCCCTACTGTCACTCATAATTGGGGAGACTGGTACTGCTTTGAGGATGCCACTATGATCAGAGTTTATGGATTTGAGGATACTCCATTTATATTGCCTAAAACTGTCCCTGACAGACTTGCATATTTAGAAATAATTAGGCAAATGCATTGTTCGAATGTGATGCATCTAAGTTCACATGATAAACAATCATTCATGCCCAGCACTTTCTGTTTTGGTGATTTTACTGTGGTTTCAAAAGAAGGATACAATCTCATTTTGGACAAACTAATGCATTATAACATGGTGACTGCTGAGGTGAGGAAAGGGTTTGACCCTGAAGGTTTCATTGACTCTGCAAGAAGAAAACAAAATCTCAGTGGATACATGCACATACATTATCCACATGATGATGTCATTAGAAATCTGGAAGAGGCTGAAGTCGATTTAGTGGTAGAAAAATATAACAGAGATTTGAATGAAAAGAAAAAGTAGTTGGCAGAAGTTGAAGTGGTATCCTCTAAAGAGGAAGAATTGACTGAACAAGAGCAGCCACAAGATAAAACAATAGAAATGTCTAAAAGAAAAATGCAACAATATCAGCCTCCAGTTGTGCTACATGACGAGGAGGGGTCTGCTGATGAAGATCCACGACAAAAGGCTTATGATTCTTTCGTTTCAGATGATACATTCATTCAGTCAAAGGAATTTAAATCATTCCTGTATAAATATAAAGGAAAAGAAATTAGAGAATCAGTAGATGATGTTTCTACTGATAATGAAAAACAGTTATTAGATATGTTGAAGCAAACAGTAGATAAAAAAATGCAAGACATGACACCTAGCAAGGGTAGACAGTTACTCAAAGATGCAGGGGTTATGATTTTTCCTGGCTTGGATTTAAATTCTGCTCTTGTTTTTGACAGCTTTTTGAATAGTACTAATGACAAGTATAAGCTTACTCCAGAAGGAGTTAATGAAGTATATATGGGGACTAGATACAATAATGATGAAAATTCTCTAATGATATGGGCGTTGTATCCTCCCCATAAGAAGACGGCCATCATAGACACTGAAAAAACTTTTGGCCATGTTATGACTTTCAGAGCAGGTGAAACTGACCCTATAATTACTGCAGACATTGGTATCAATGTTGCAAAGTTAAATAAAGCACAAGCTCAGATGCTGATCAAAGAAAGAGATTCTTATAAACTGAATTGTGAGAGATTAACAAAAGAAAATGATTATTTGAAGGATGCTGTTAAGAGTACCTTTGGCCAATCCACAAAAAGAATAACTCAGGGTGAGAGCTCACAAGGTAGTCAAGTAATATCCCCTGATCAGGCTGCACAAATTCAGATAGACGCATTTGTTACAGTACTGCAGAGCAGGTATGCAAATATGGTACGGTGGTTAAACCAGTTTTGGGATAACTACTCAGAAAATCATAAAGCAGTCAAAGAACATGAGAGGCTTGATAAGAGGATACAGGAGAAGATGATTGAGTTACAAAACAGAAGTGCCACTGATGGTACAGATATCTCTGATGCAAGAGCATTGATCAAACAGCACCAGAATTATTATGACAAACTTAAAGCTGATGCTAAGGAAGGGACTGATGCCTCAAACGCAAGAGTTCCCAGGATATTCAAAGATAATGGAGAGGTGAAGAGCAAAGAAGAATGGACTGTTGATTGTCAGGTTATATTGCACAAAGCCACAGGAGCTCTGAAAGATAAAGCCTCTGCATCTAAAGAGGCTTGCAAACAATTAGAGGAGATGGTTACTCTTGATGTAATTACCAGAAGTGCTATTGAGCTTACTGATTCTCACCGTGATCAAGAGTACCTAGATCATCTGGCTAAAGTTTATTTATGGCTGAATAGAGCCTAATTACGCTTATGTAATTATTGTTAATACTTGTTAAGTTCCCAAGAGACTTATTGAAGAGTTGTATCTCTTCATAGAAATATCTATATAAGTTTAAACAATCGATGCTGAAAAGACCATCAGTAGTAGAAGATTTCATATATACATAATATACAATGTCTCAAATTGACTATGTTGCATATTTTGTTTGAAGAAGAAATTTGAAGTTCTCTGATTCAGTATTTCTATTTTGGTATCAGTTGCTTGTTGAAAATATTCAATTGTGTGGCTGTCTCCATTTCTGCATTTCCTGGTTATTCAGATTAAGATATCAAGTATATAGTTAATCTGTCATTACACACTTGCTGTATCTGTGTGATTAATTTGGTTGGTGTCCATCTGAGGAATTAAACCCTTCTAATTTAGTCGCAGTAGCCTGGAAGTAGTAAGTTAGGATTACTAAGTAGAGCCATACAATTAGGATTACTATTCTGTCTCCAGTAAAATATTATCTGTTAATCTTGCCTCATTCATTTCATTTGGTTCCTTCAAGTAAGGATTAAAATACCTTCTGGTGAATTATAAGATAATTGATTATATTAGTTACTAAGAAGAGTTTGTCAATCACTTCCTTGCACGTTTATACAAGCTATAAACCAAAACTGTGCCAAGCAATTAGAATTATTACCACTAAGAAACTACTGGTCTAGGTCCTTCAAATTGACTTTGTTACCCAACAAGGCACTAGTCTCATTCAACTCATTATTTAAAACCTTGATATTGCTTATACAATTTCTGCCAATCATTTATTAAACATTATACATAGAATTAAGTAGTCAGCTTCTTTTTCATCTATCTTACATCCTATGCCATCATAGATAGATCTAGTTAGTCCACTCATCCACTGCTTTAATATTTCAAGGTTCACCCACCTAGGTGTAGCAGGACCTAAAGTGTAGGAAATCATCAAACCTTGAAGGTTGATTTCGTCAAGTTAGTTCAAAAACGTTGCAAATCCAAACATAGAGCCTGGCATCCTCTTAGGATTAGCAACTTGCATTTTTGAGACCTAACAAATTGGCGACTCTACTGGGGACTAGTAAAAGACCTTAGAAAGTAATTCTTTCCTTCATAGAGTCAATTCAGAAAATTTAAGTTGGTAATTCTGCTGGTGACAATAACCCTACAGATAAACTATAAACTTTTCCTATTTAATAGGTGGCGACTCTAGTTACAATTATAGCAAAAAACTTCAATATCAAATGGATGGTAGGAGATCCAAGATGGAAGGCAGAAATTTGCAGTCATCTCCACCACTTAGAAACATTTCCAAAAGAAATGTGAATCCAAAGTATTCCCACCGAGATAATAATCTAGACATCCAAGAAAATGATTCAGAACAAAATATTGCAATTCACAACAAATTCACACCTCTGCATGATTCAAACGAGAACCTCAGTGGAGCAACTGATGATATTTTAGCAAGGTACAGACCCACTCCTCAAGAACAACGAGATCATGATGCAAAGGTCATGAGGGATATTGATAGGAACCAAGCTGAACATGATTTCAAGATCTCATTTGACCAGGGAGAAGAGATAGAATATGAATTTTCAAATCAGGGAATGAATGACAATCCAAAACATCAGGAAATAAATAATCAAGACATGAGTGATGAGCAACAGGAAATACTCATGCTCAAGAAAGAACTTGAAAGATACAAGATACAAGAGGAGAAGGAGTTGTTGCAGCAAGAAATTCAACAGAGAAAAAATAAAGCCAAAATAGCTCCCCCAAAATATGTACCTCCGCATAGAGGGAATATTTCAAGAAATACACAGCAAAATATAGGTGGTTTTCAAAATTCACATGCTTCTGGAAGTCATCAGAACATTATTCCCCAAAACCCTAGACCACCTCCCATACGTAATACATCTCAACATATGGCAAATAATTACCCACCCCCTGGTCAACAATATTATAGGCCACAAAATCAACACATAAATCCCCATATGAACCAACATCAACAATATGCATATCATCAGCCACTAGGTGGATATAATTATTATCCCAATCCACCACCTCTCAATTTCCCTCCCCAAAACCTTGCTAATATATGCAGTCAATTTGATTTAACTAGATATCAGTTATATCCATATCCTATGGATAGTACTTGGAGAAACATGGTTCCCAAGTTTACTGGAAACAATGCAGTATCTGCAGAAGATCATATCAGAAGTTTTAACGCTTTTGTACAGGATATAGGTATGGATTGGGAAGACATTAGAATGAGGTTATTTATGATGTCCCTCACTGAAGATGCCAGAGATTGGTTTAATAGCTTGCCCGATGCATCGATCAATTCAATAATTGATTTTCATAACCAGTTTAAGGATCAGTATGGTAACCAATACACTCCTGAGTTTGCACTACATGAACTAATAAGTATACAGAAGTATCAAAATGAATCAGTATTTGATTTCAACCTGAAGTTTTCCAAGCTACATAATAAGGTACCACATGGAGCCAAGTTATCTGACCAGGCAGCACTGAGTATCTATATGAAAGCATTTGACCCCAAAATAGGATATGAACTCAGAAACCAGTGTCCTGCAACATTGGCCGAAGCACAGAAAGTAGCCATAAATATTGAAAATAATAGGAAGGCTGCAGGAATGGTCAGTAAAAGGGAAAATCATAGAAATCTTCAGAATCCAAATGCTCAACAGATTAAACCAGAGGGTCAGCATAGGCATGATAGACCTAGGTTACATGATATGCCTTACAATACAAATTGGAAGGATGGAAGACCTATTGACAACAACAGAAAGCAGCCATATGGAAAGGATACTCCTGATCCCTTGAAGAGAAACATGGCACATATGGCAGAAAATAAACCTTGGTGTTTTGTATGTAACTTGCCACATTCACCTGAATACTATGAGGTAGCTAAATCAATACAGCAAGAGGAAATGCTATACAGCTACAATAGGGATAATCACACCATCAATATGATGCAGGATACACCATGTGTAGTAACAGAAGATTATTCTTCTTCGGAAGAAGAAGGATATGAGTATGATGTAGGGAACCAAAAATATCATATTAACATGGGGGAACAGCAGGTATTCTCAGACCAGGAAGATAGTTGTAACAACAAGTCATGTGGTCAATGGAGAAAACCTACTGAGGATGAAAGAGAAGCTCTCACAGTGGCTGCAGTGGCTCAAGCTCGAAACACTTATAACTTAAGGAATAGAACAACAAATGTTGGGCAGGGAACTCCTAGAAGTGTATTTATAAAAGACCAGAATAACAAAGAAAATAATACAAAATCATCACCTAAAGAACCAGAAAAGGGGGATAAAAATAAAATGAAAGGAAATCAAGAAAAAGAAAACACAAAAATAGAAAAGAATGACCAGATCATAACCCCTTCTTTTGACATTGCACAGGCAGTGTCTCAGGTGAAGATATCAGTCCCACTCCTAGAGATGATGAAAATAGATAAATATAGGAGTACAGTTGTCAAGATGATTTCTGATACACCAAATTCAAAACATAAAGGGTTTGAAAAAACAACAAATAATGTGCATCAAGAAAATTTTAAGATGCCTGAGGTATACCTTGGTGACACACTTACAAAAAATCCCTCACAGGTAGATCCATTCTATACTACACTAGTAATCAAGAACAGAATAGTCAGGAATTGTATGATTGATTCAGGTGCTGCTATGAATATCATGCCTATAGTAGTGATGAAAGAATTGGGGATGTGGGTTGATACTACGTATGGCCAGTGTTATGCAATGGATAACAGATCTATTCCAGTAGTTGGTATTATGAAAGATGTAGAGATAAAACTTGCTTCACATCCTGAAGCAACATATAACATTGACATCACTGTGGTTGATATTCCACCGTATTATGGAATGCTGTTATCAAGGCAGTGGGCTGCAATGGCAGGAGGCAATGTTCAATTAGATCTATCATATGCCACCATACCAGTAGGTGACAAGGAAATTAAGTTGTGCAGAGAACCAAGGTATGACAATATTATAGAAAGAATGGACCGGCATCAGGTGAATTTCTTTTGTGACACAGATTTAGGAGTTTTCAAAGTTGGAGAAACTACCCCAGAATTGCATAACACTGACCCAATACACACTGAATCTATGAAAAGAGAAAATGATTTGTGGAAAATGTATTTCGATGGTGCATGCAGCAAGATAGGAAATGGGGCCGGAGTAGTTTGTATCTCACCAGGAGGTAAAACGTTCAAATACTCTTTCTTATTGACATTTGAATGCACCAATAACGTAGCTGAGTATGAAGCCCTACTCATTGGCCTAAACATAGCCACCAAATACAAAATAACAAAGTTGGCTATCTATGGTGATTCTGAATTGGTCATCTCCCAAGTAAGAGAAAAATATTTATCTAAGAATAAAAGATTAAGACAGTACAGAAATGCAGTTTGGGATAGTGTTGATTTATTTGATGCTTTTTCAATTAGCTGGGTTGATAGGTCTAAAAACATCATGGCAGACTTTTTAGCAAACATTGCATTAAAGAGAGATGATGTAACATTAGGAGGGATCACAGAAGTAGAATTTAAAACTAGACCTACCATCCCTGATAATATACAGAACTGGCAAGTGTTTGATAGCGATGCTGATATAATCAATTTCTTACATTGTGCTGATTATTATGAAAATCAAGAAATTGATTTCAGTGCATTTGTGGAGGAACATGATGGGAAAGAAACCCTTTTTGGCCAAGAAGTGGTTCAACTGAAGACAAATAAGATACCCAAAGGGCTTATTGCATTAGAAAAAGCATTTGATGGGCATGATAGATACAAAAAGAAAGAAACACCAGTGATACCTGAGAACCTTGAGGAAGTGAATTTGGGGAATCAGACAACCCCAAAAAATGTATATATTGGAAGGAATCTTGACCAGAAAATCAGAAATAGAATCATCAATCTACTTAGGAAGTACAGGCATGTGTTTGCTTGGTCATATGATGACTTAAAGGCATATAGAGAGGATTTATTTCAACATGAGATACCACTCAAGCTAGATGCAAAACCATTTAGACAGAAATAAAGGCCGATTAATCCTACATTGGCTCCGAAAATGCTGGAGGAACTTACAAAGTTAAGGGATGGAGCTATAATCAAACCTATTAGACATTCTTCCTGGGTCTCAAACTTAGTACTTGTCAGGAAAAAGAATGGTGACATTAGACTATGTGTGGATTTCAGAAACCTAAATAAATCTTCCCTCAAAGATAATTATCCTCTTCCCAATATGGAGGCGATATTGCAGAAAGTTACTGGATGTGAATTGCTATCCATGATGGATGGTTTCTCCGGCTACAATCAGGTAAATGTTAAGGAGTCTGAACAGTTTAAGACGGCATTCACCACCCCGTGGGGAACATATGTATACTTGAGAATGCTATTTGGATTAACTAATGTTGGGGCAACATTTCAAAGAGCAATGGATGTAGCTTTTGCTGAATTGATCAATAAGATTATGATAGTATATCAAGACGACTTAACAACATATTCAAAAAGGGCCGAAGATCATTGCACACAACTAGAACAAATATTTGTCAAAGCCCTAGAATATGGAATATCATTGAATCCTAAAAAATGCCATTTTGCAGTAACAGAAGGAAAATTGCTTGGCCATATAGTCTCGAAGGAAGGAGTTAAAATAGATCCTGAAAGGGTGAAAGCAATTGATCAGGTCCCTATTCCAAAAAATGTAAAAGCTATACAATCATTTTTTGGCCAGATAAATTTTGTCAGAAGATTTATACCAAATTTCGCAGAGATTGTTTGTCCTATATCAAGAATGCTGAAGAAGAACTCAGATATGAAATGGACAACAGAAACAATGGAAGCATTTGGTAACATTAAGGAGGCCATCAAGCAAGCTCCAGTCTTAATATCCCCTGACTTCGGGAAACCTTTCCAACTCTTTTCATTTGCTTCTTATCATATAGTAGCAGCAGTGTTGTTGCAGAAAAACAATGATGGATATGAACAGCCTATCTCTTTCTTTAGCAAGTCCCTTCAGAATGCAGAGTTGAAGTATGACATTATTGAAAAACAGGCATATGCATTGGTAAAAGCAGTAAAAAATTTTAGACCATATTTGGTGGGGGCTAAAATCATAGCATATGTTCCTAATGCTGCAGTGAAGGATGTACTGATCCAAACTAAGGTCACCGGTAGGAGATGTAGGTGGATCAATAGGATTCAGGAATTCAACATTGAAATCCAAATCACTAAATTAGTAAGAGGATAGGGTCTTGCCAAATTGATGGCTGAAAGTAATCTAGAAGCTTCCCAGATATGTAATGTTGATGCAAGTACCAGTATTGAACACACTCCGTGGTATACTGATATAGTATATTATCTAAAACATATGAAGTGTCCTGAAGGATATGATGATAATAAAAGGACACTCAAACTACAAGCTTCAAAATATGTACTCATTGGTGGGGATCTCTATTGGAAAAATAGAGATGGTGTTCTACTATTATGCTTGGATGAATATCAATCAAAACATATTATGAAGGAGTTGCATGAAGGCATGTGCGGAGGACATTTCTCAGCAAAAACCACAGCCCACAAGATCCTGAGGGCAGGGTACTATTGGCCTAAAGTCTTTAACGATTCATACCAGTACACTAGAAAGTGTGAAGCATGCCAAAAGTTCTCAGGGAAGTTAAAGTATCAGGGGGCACTACCCTTAAAACCTATGCAAGTTGAGGCTCCATTTTATCAGTGGGGTATTGATTTTATAGGTGAAATTTCAGAGAAATCAAGTGGGGGACACCGATGGATTTTAGTGGCTACTGATTACTTTACAAAATGGGTGGAAGCAATCCCAACTAGACAGGCTACAAGTAAAGTTGTGATAAATTTTCTAATGGATAACATTATATGTAGATTTGGTACTCCTGTAAGACTGATTACCGATAATGGGATGTGCTTTAGATCTGATGAATTCAAAGGTTTTTGCAGCACACATGGTATCACTGTTTCTTATGCTGCTCCTTACCATCCACAGGCCAATGGACAAGCTGAATCAAGTAATAAGAGCCTGTTGAAAATCATAAAAAGAATGTTGGATAGAAATAAGAAGGCTTGGGATTCAAAATTAAGAATGGCAGTGTGGGCTGACAGGATTACTATAAAAAGGGCAATTGGGAGATCCCCTTATGAATTGGTATATGGAACCCAAGCAAGGTTACCATTAGAAAATCTTATACCAGTATACAAATTCATTCTTCAGGAAGACTTGAATATCCCTGAACCAATGGAGGAAAGGTTGGAACAATTGGTAGAGCTTGATGAAACAAGAAGAATAGCTCAGAGACAGAATATTAAATTACAATCATAGGTAAAATATCTCTTTGACAAGAAGGCCAGAGAAAGAAAGTTTGAAATAAATGATCTGGTACTAATGTGGAATGCAAGATGTCAGGACAAAGGAAAACATGGAAAATTTGAAGCCCTGTGGTTGGGTCCTTTTGTTATCACTGGCAAGGGAGGTGATGATTCTTACTATGTACAGAATATGTCAGGAGAGGAGCAGGAATTGCCTGTACATGGGCAATACTTGAAGCAGTTCTTTTCATAAACATGTACAAAGAGAATTGAGTGTTGCCAGTGCATGGACAACATTCAAATAATTCTCAAAAATATCTTATTCCATGCACAGTAGTCTAGGAATCATTCCTGCTCCCCATCATTTGTTCCTTTCCTTTTCCTAGTTTCATAAAAACCTCACCCCAAAATAATAAAATATGTGGTCTACTTCCCCAGGAGATCTGGATCCTTGTTATACTCACAGGGAGTATACATCCCAGACAGAGCCACTGTTAGCACAGTAAAAATTTGAAATTTTTACTATCTCCTTACTCCATCATATTTGAATAAACCCTGAAGAATATCCAAAAAAAGACCATAATAAAAAAAATTTCTCACAAAGTGTCTATGGATAAGCGGTGCCAAATTTCATCAAAATCAATCCATCGGCAAGAGATTGTGTTGCTTACACCGATACATAAGGATCGTTTGAAAACAACCATCGGCGTGAGAATAGAGATCAGAAGAAGAATTATGGAAGTCACCGATGGAGTGAATAATGCCGATGACATTACATCGGCAAGAAAGGCAAGTGGTCATACCGATCGGTATGACAAATACCTATCAGATAAATTTTTAAAAGTTGCCCCGATGGTATATATCACACCGATGAAGCATTTCGGCAGGAGTCTCACCGAACATCCTGTGGGGGTAACGAAGCAAATAGTCATCGGCGAGAAATAAACTATCAGGATAGCAAACAAGTAAGTCTTTGATGATTAGAGTCTTAGTGATAAGAAAGCTTTCGGCGAGACTCACAGCGATACACATCTATCGGGATGACTCTGCATACCTGGATAAGAGAATTAGGTCTGGCCGATTCACGAGTCACGGCGATCAAAAGGCATCGGTAACACTTCAACATATTCTGTCCGATGAAGGATATGAAAAAGGCCATTGGGGAGATGATTTGAATTGGGATATCTTGATTTAGCTATCCCGATAGTGTACGTCATTCCGATAAAGATAAAGTCCATATATGAAAATGACTATCGGCGAGACAATAAAGATCAGGAGAACATAATTTTATTACCCCGATAGTATTAATCACCCCGGTAAGCAAATCATGTCGGTGGGACTTGCTATATCGCAGAGAGATCTAAAATACTTGGCGATGAGAGAAGTCATGCCGATGGCCGCGCCCACTTAAAACATGACATTACATAGCGTCAGGAATACAACCAAGGGGTCACGCCGATTGACTGTTCGCGCCATAAAAAATGTTGAGGTCGCCCAGACATTTCAAAAATCACGCCGACAAGCAGAGTTATGGCGATGTGACACTTCACAGCGATGAACATTGAATTGATCAGGTGATTAATAACAAAACGACTACAAAATTCATACGATCATTATAATTGCAAAAAATTGTCCGAAAGGAGAATACAGAGGAATTCTTAGGGCAAAAGCAAGGGCTTCCAACTCCAGCCACCGAATGGCAGGTACACCTACACAAACCATTATATTGCCTGTATTTGAATTTCCTGCCAAAGTTTTAAAATGGAAACTCCGGGGAAGGGAAAAGGAAGAAAGTCACAAGGGGAAACCAGTAAGCCTAAAAAACAAAAACTGATCAAACCCTTGAAGAGAAAGTGAAAGATAGAAAACTGAATCAGGACCTGATTGATCAATTGCTTGGGTCAACTCCCAAGGCCAGGAGGTCTGCCCAACTCAGAGCAGAGGTAGAAAAATTGGAAGATAAACATAAATGCCTAGGAGATATCTGGACCCCAATTCGGGGGTATGAGCTTTTCAAATTTCACCATAATAGACGGTTTAAAAATGCTCCTGTGTCAAACACATGGCACATGAATTTAGGCAAACTGGTTGTACCTAATGTATTCTTGAATGTAGAGCTCCTTCAACTGCTAGCCAGACATTACAACCCAGGCCTAAAAGCTATCTGCAACCCTCAAGGAGAACCAATTGTACACCTGTCCAAAAATGCTATTTGTGAGGTGTATGATTTAGATGATTTGTGCACAGTCCCTATTGTTTATGAAGATTTGGATAAAGAATATTGGAGAATGGATACAACTTACAATGGATGGAGGTTACCCATTCATAGGCCCAGGATTGAAGGAGAAGTGATACCCTTGACTGAGAATGATGGCCCTCCCTTTCATGTGGCCATTTTTGAACCATACATACAATATACTTACTATTCTGTAGGCCAAGTCCTTGGCTCAGAGGTCCCTGAGTTCATAACTATTCCTCTGATGGTCATAGCCTCTGATATTCAATGTCACAATGCCAGGCAATTTGATTATGCCTCCTATGTTGCAACTAGAATAGACTCTGGTCTATCTACAATAAAAAACAATGCTCCAGCATGCTCTTTTGAGCATTACTCGATGCTTATGCATATGGTGTTATACTATGGCCAGGAAGTAGGATTGTGGCCAAATGAGTTTCAAGTTGTTGCTGCGGATAAAAAAGGGGAAAAGATACCTGTACAAATGTGGACCAAAATCTGGGATAGCAGGTATGCCAACTCCAGCTATGCTCAATTTGAAGAGCATTGTGTTAAAGTGCTATATAGGTATTTCAGCCATCCCTGTGAATATTCAATTTCGAATGAAATAAAAAGGTTCCTCAGACCTAAAGATTTTGGTGGTCCCCCTACTGTCACTCATAATTGGGGAGACTGGTACTGCTTTGAGGATGCCACTATGATCAGAGTTTATGGATTTGAGGATACTCCATTTATATTGCCTAAAACTGTCCCTGACAGACTTGCATATTTAGAAATAATTAGGCAAATGCATTGTTCGAATGTGATGCATCTAAGTTCGCATGATAAACAATCGTTCATGCCCAGCACTTTGTGTTTTGGTGATTTTACTGTGGTTTCAAAAGAAGGATACAATCTCATTTTGGACAAACTAATGCATTATAACATGGTGACTGCTGAGGTGAGGAAAGGGTTTGACCCTGAAGGTTTCATTGACTCTGCAAGAAGAAAACAAAATCTCAGTGGATACATGCACATACATTATCCACATGATGATGTCATTAGAAATCTGGAAGAGGCTGAAGTCGATTTAGTGGTAGAAAAATATAACAAAGATTTGAATGAAAAGAAAAAGCAGTTGGCAGAAGTTGAAGTGGTATCCTCTGAAGAGGAAGAATTGACTGAACAAGAGCAGCCACAAGATAAAACAATAGAAATGTCTAAAAGAAAAATGCAACAATATCAGCCTCCAGTTGTGCTACATGACGAGGAGGGGTCTGCTGATGAAGATCCATGACAAAAGGCTTATGATTCTTTCGTTTCAGATGATACATTCATTCAGTCAAAGGAATTTAAATCATTCCTGTATAAATATAAAGGAAAAGAAATTAGAGAATCAGTAGATGATGTTTCTGCTGATAATGAAAAACAGTTATTAGATATGTTGAAGCAAACAGTAGATAAAAAAATGCAGGACATGACACCTAGCAAGGGTAGACAGTTACTCAAAGATGCAGGGGTTATGATTTTTCCTGGCTTGGATTTAAATTCTGCTCTTGTTTTTGATAGCTTTTTGAATAGAACTAATGACAAGTATAAGCTTACTCCAGAAGGAGTTAATGAAGTATATATGGGGACTAGATACAATAATGATGAAAATTCTCTGATGATATGGGCGTTGTATCCTCCCCATAAGAAGACGGCCATCATAGACACTGAAAAAACTTTTGGCCATGTTATGACTTTCAGAGCAGGTGAAACTAACCCTATAATTACTGCAGACATTGGTATCAATGTTGCAAAGTTAAATAAAGCACAAGCTCAGATGCTGATCAAAGAAAGAGATTCTTATAAACTGAATTGTGAGAGATTAACAAAAGAAAATGATTATTTGAAGGATGCTGTTAAGAGTACCTTTGGCCAATCCACAAAAAGAATAACTCAGGGTGAGAGCTCACAAGGTAGTCAAGTAATATCCCCTGATCAGGCTGCATAAATTCAGATAGATGCATTTGTTACAGTACTGCAGAGCAGGTATGCAAATATGGTACGGTGGTTAAACCAGTTTTGGGATAACTACTCAGAAAATCATAAAGCAGTCAAAGAACATGAGAGGCTTGATAAGAGGATACAGGAGAAGATGATTGAGTTACAAAACAGAAGTGCCACTGATGGTACAGATATCTCTGATGCAAGAGCATTGATCAAACAACACCAGAATTATTATGACAAACTTAAAGCTGATGCTAAGGAAGGGACTGATGCCTCAAACGCAAGAGTTCCCAGGATATTCAAAGATAATGGAGAGGTGAAGAGCAAAGAAGAATGGACTGTTGATTGTCAGGTTATATTGCACAAAGCCACAGGAGCTCTGAAAGATAAAGCCTCTGCATCTAAAGAAGCTTGCAAACAATTAGAGGAGATGGTTACTCTTGATGTAATTACCAGAAGTGCTATTGAGCTTACTGATTCTCACCGTGATCAAGAGTACCTAGATCATCTGGCCAAAGTTTATTTATGGTTGAATAGAGCCTAATTACGCTTATGTAATTATTGTTAATACTTGTTAAGTTCCCAAGAGACTTATTGAAGAGTTGTATCTCTTCATAGAAATATCTATATAAGTTTAAACAATCGATGCTGAAAAGACCATCAGCAGTAGAAGATTTCATATATACATAATATACAATGTCTCAAATTGACTATGTTGCATATTTTGTTTGAAGAAGAAATTTGAAGTTCTCTGATTCAGTATTTCTATTTTGGTATCAGTTGCTTGTTGAAAATATTCAATTGTGTGGCTGTCTCCATTTCTGCATTCTTGGTTATTCAGATTAAGATATCAAGTATATAGTTAATCTGTCATTACACACTTGCTGTATCTGTGTGATTAATTTGGTTGGTGTCCATCTGAGGAATTAAACCCTTCTAATTTAGTCGCAGTAGCCTGGAAGTAGTAAGTTAGGATTATTAATTAGAGCCATACAATTAGGATTACTATTCTGTCTCCAGTAAAATATTATCCGTTAATCTTGCCTCATTCATTTCATTTGGTTCCTTCGAGTAAGGATTAAAATACCTTCTGGTGAATTATAAGATAATTGATTATATTGGTTACTAAGAAGAGTTTGTCAATCACTTCCTTGCACGTTTATACAAGCTATAAACCAAAACTGTGCCAAGCAATTAGAATTATTACCACTAAGAAACTACTGGTCTAGGTCCTTCAAATTGACTCTGTTACCCAACAAGGCACTAGTCTCATTCAACTCATTATTTAAAACCTTGATATTGCTTATACAATTTCTGCCAATCATTTATTAAACATTATACATAGAATTAAGTAGTCAGCTTCTTTTTCATCTATCTTACATCCTATGCCATCATAAATAGATCTAGTTAGTCCACTCATCCACTGCTTTAATATTTCAAGGTTCACCCACCTAGGTGTAGCAGGACCTAAAGTGTAGGAAATCATCAAACCTTGAAGGTTGATTTCGTCAAGTTAGTTCAAAAACGTTGCAAATCCAAACATAGAGCCTGGCATCCTCTTAGGATTAGTAACTTGCATTTTTGAGACCTAACATTAGGAATATTACTACAAAGTCTATTAATGAAGATTGAATTAAAATTGTTTTCCTCTTGATTATACCCAACATCTATCCCTAAAGTATTTAATGTGAGAGACCTTTTCTCATCCACTAATGCTACATCTTGGCCAGGGAGAGCATTGGAATGAGAGGAAGGTACAATATTTTTAGGAAGGTTAGGTGTTGTATCATTAATAGAGTTATCCATAGTTTTCTCATCTAAGTTTTTTGGACATTCAACTATAGGAGAAGTAGGATAACTTATGGAATCATCATCATCATCATATGTTTTAGCTATTATTTCCAAAGCATTAAGAGAATTTTCACACTCATCATTCACAATGTGTTTTGTTAAATATTCTACTACCCAAGGGTATGTATTCATGAGAGATGTAGAGTTGTCAAAATTAGATACATAATCAAGGATTTCAAATGAAGAGCATTTTAATATATCCTTGTGATACATAGCTTGTATATAAGTGAGAACATGAGGATTCATATTAAGAAATTTGTAGAAATTCTCAAAGTTTTTGATATATGCATGTAAAGATACCAAATAGAAATGAGATGAATATTCCATGGAGAAATGTATTGTAACATGAATGTAAAATCAGATTTTAAAATCTTTTCAAAAGCTATGCAAGAGACAAGTGCAAAACTATGTATGAAAATGACCTAAAATGCTTGATTTTTCAACTTTTTTCAATTTAAATAAGTGAAATAAGAGGTGTTGTAAGGAAATTGATGAAGTGAAGCAAGTAATATGTCTCATATTAGTCCAATAAATCAATAATATCCTTCACAACATACCTTTGATGCAAACCTAGAGTGATGACAAGTCAAAACCTAGTGAAAATACACTAAAATATGCAATTTTTCACAAATTTTCAATGCAAAGACCCAATGAAAAGGGTGTTGTAAAAAAATTTAGGAGGGGAAGAATAAAATAATAGTAATATCAGTCACCTAAAGCCATAAAATCCATCACAACATGCTTATAGTGCAAATCTAAGTCAAACCCTAGGGAAAATATAGGCAAAATATGCAAATTTTCACCAATTTTCAATGCAAGGGCCCAATAAAATGGGTGTTGTACAGAATTTGATGAGGGATAGAAGATAATAACCCTAAAAATAGCTGATTAGTTTAGAAAAATCCTTTACAATAGCCTATGATGCAAATCTAGAGAGACGATAAGGCCAAAATCTAGTGAAAAAGCAAGGTTTTCATACCCTAGGCATGAAATTTTGCAAGAAAACCACTATGATGCAACACTACAGTTAGAAATAAGTCTTAATGAGTGTTCTAAAAGGGTAGTAAAATCTGAAACAAGATTTTGACTACAAACCCTATCTAATGGAAAACTAGGTTATATGGAAAAATGCACAATTTCAAACATTTTTTTCAATTTGATCATGAAAATGCAATGTAAATGAATGATGAATGAAAAATTTATTTATTTTAAATCAGATCTGATTATAATGACAGAAATTTATTGAAATTCAATGCCAACTAATTCAAATTATTTGAACATGCAAGCTAAAAATGCCAATTTTTTCAAATTTTCCAAAATTTTCAATTTTTTTTTGTAATTTTTCGAATGCAGTAAGATGAACAATGATATGAATGAATGAGATGAATGTAAATCTGAATTACAAAACTATAAAAGGCACAAAAAGTCCAAAAACATAGGTTCACCAAAATGTTTAGTGTGAAAATGAAGAGGGTTTGATTTTAATGGTTTGTGTTGATCCTCCTTTCACCACAAAACATTCAAGGACATTCAACCAAGTAGAGAACTCTACTACAGATCTCCTATCACTTGGAACATAGGGGAAGATTAGAATCATGTGAATTTGTTTTTTAATTAAGCCCAATTATGCTTAAGACCCTAATTTCATAAATTCATGAAGAAACAGACAAAATACGGAAAATGATGGCACACAGAGATATCAAATGACAATCAAATGCATACTAGATTTCAAAGTTTGGTGTACAAAAAAGTTGGGGACTAATGAGTGGGCACCCTAGTCCAGTGCCATAGTTTTTGTTGAGATCTGGAAATGTTGTCTGCAACCTGTTCCTATTCTTCTGGAGGTTTTGTAGTTGCGGGATCTAGAGGACTAATGAGTGGGCGCCGAGTCTAGGTCCCTGTTTTCTTCTTTGATTTGCAATTTTGATAGTCTACACTTCTCTCTTGCAACTTCACTTCTTTCTCTTTTGCAACTTGTAACCTACAATCATAGAAAAGTGGGTTGGCATTGTGGTGTTTAGAGGCTTGCCTCAGTCAAGCCTTGGAGAGACATTCAAGTCTTCCAAATATCGTTGTCAGATAAAGAGTGCATATCCTTGTGGGATATAGGAAAAATCCAAATGATAAATGATAGAAAACACAATTGATATCACTTTGTAGTGAAGATCTCATGGAAGGAAGATGCTCTTCATGCCATGAGGAGATGAATGCCAAATCTACAAATACAAACACAAGAACAAAACAAATTCTACTCTACCACACAATGAGTGCCTTTAAATCACTTTTACATAAGCCACAAATTCATAATATCCATATAGTTTACAAATGAATCACTAATCATGCTTATATATGCAACTACAAACATTCCCGCTAAGAATTTCATAATTCAAACTTATCGTGTCGGCGTAGGACCTAAATAACGGTCATAAATTGACACTTTGAAATTGGTCTTGATCTAAAATAGGGCAAGACTAGGGCGCGGGCGCCCAAGTCCTCCCCCCTATTTCAAGTAGGATTTATGTTAAGTGCATCCCCTGAGTCCCATTTGTCATGAAATTTTAGGATTTTCTCATCGGGAATCATCAAAATCATGCAAGATGCTCTAAATGCATTCTAAAGGACCCAAGAGCTAAACCTTAAGAGGAAAAAGCCCCCAATGTTACTTTTTCTGACATAACAGATGGGTGGCCTAAGGATGTGATACACATCCTCTAACATAAATGGCATCTCCCTAGTGGGTAGGTCGATGATATACTTATCAACATCCTACTACAACATGAGTGACATGAGCATGTAGCCTTGAATTTACATCTCTGGCATAGTATATGCCTAGTAGATGCCTACCCAACATAGTAGACTAATTTTTTTAAGTGTAAGAATTGCATGTTGGCCCTATAATATTGATGTAGGAGCATCTAGTGGTGTAAGGGAAATCTTCCATCACCCAAAAAATGATGATTTTATTTTTTGTTCTTTTTAGTTTTAGTATTTTCATATACCCAATTGCTTGAATAATGATGTAGAACCTTGAGTTTTTACAACCTACTAAAAATATAAAAAAACTATTTTTAGAAAATTTGTATCTGAGCACATATGGAAGCAGAAATTTAATCAAATCTTCATAATTGAAAAATATAAGCTTTGGTGAAATGATTGGCCAAAGATCACTTATGGGATAAAAAGATATTAAAGTTTTCATTTCTTGAAAAACTCCTAAAAAAGTTTCAAAGCCAAATATGAGGCACTTAGAGGCCCCGTACAACCCTGAAAATGAGAGTAATTGGAAAAGAAAATTTTAATGGAGTAGAGCACATCACAATATTTCCAATGCATCAAATGGTTTGTCAATTGGACACCCAGATCAAAATTTATGGCTCCCAAAAGTTGACCTATTTTTTGAGGGAGTTACAAATTTCAAAAATTTGGTTGGAAGGCGCCAAAAAGGGCTATTTATGACCATTTTTGGGAATCCTTTGGGAAATAGAGAAAGGGGGAAGGTGGTGAGTTAGGAAAAGGAGGAAAAATAGAAACCCTAGCATATTTTAAGCTACAAAAGGTAGAAGAGTCCAGAATCCAAAGGAAGGAAGTTGTAATGTGTTGCAGCCTGTTGAGAATTCATTCTCTGATTTGATTCTAGTTTCTGTAATGTAATGTGTTGTTTAGTTTAATAAAATAACATACCTATTCTATGTTCTTGGTTTAAGCCACTTGTCAAGTGATATTAGAGCAAGGGTTCTTGAGTGTATAGATAGGTCGCCAACTATGAGATAGTTTGCATCAGAATCTGAGGTTGTGGGTTTGCTGTAGGGATCAAAATTGCTCCATGAAGAAACCATGGTGGGAGAAATGCTTTGACAGAAGAGGGTTTTAAATCCCTACAAAAGAAAATTGATGCATTGCAAGAGGATCTGTAAAGAGGGTTTGAGCCAAGAATAAGAGAGGAAAGAAAAGATGAAGCTAAAGAAGAAGAGCTATCTGAGGAAGAACAAGATGTTATAGGAGATCTTGTGCAAGTTAGGTTATTGAGGGCCATTTCAAATATTGGAAAGATGCCTAGGATTGAAGTTTCTACCTATTTTAGGGATCTGAACCTTGAAGAGCTTAATTATTGGGTAAACAATATGGAGAAATAATTTTAGTATGAAAATGTGGAGGATCCAGAATGGATCAAGTTTGCAAAAATGAAGTTGAAGGGCCATGCCAGTATTTGGTGGAAGGAGGTCTAGTTAGAGAGAAATAGATGTGGAAAAAGAAAGATTACTAGATGGGATTAGATGGTGGACAAACCAAAGAAGTTGTTCATTCTTGTGGACTATGAGTTGGAGTTGTTGAAGAAGCTACAAGGATTGAGGCAAGGTAACAAGTCTGCTAAGGAGTATACAAAAGAGTTTTATGAGATTATTAGTAGAACAGGGAATGCAAAGGCCAACAAGGAGAAGGTAGCCCATTATATTAATGGGTTGAGGCCAAGTATCCAAAAGGAGTATCCTAGTCATAATGACCATCATAGAAGATGCATACCAATTTTCCCTGAAGGTGGAAGAGAAGTTGAATACACTATTCAAAAGAAAGAAAAGAGGAAGAGGTCATGGTGGAAGGAATGGTGGAAGATCCTATGGAGGCCTAAATGAAGATCAAAAGAAAATTGAAGAAGCAGGCACTAGTCAAAATTAGAAAGGAGATAATGTCTAATGCCCTCATGACCAAACTAATGGTGAGCAAAGAGGAAATGGGAGAGGAAGACCTAGGCATGGACCTAGAAGAGGAGGTTTAAGAGGAACATGTTTCCAATGTGGAGAAGGACTTCAAGCCTATGAGTGTCCCCAACATCAAGGAAGGACAAATACAAGACTTGAAGGTAATGCACAAGTTACACATGTAGATGAATATGTGCAGTTTGAGCATTCTGATGATGCTGAAAGGAGAGAAACCCTAGTTTTTAGAAGAACCTTGTTAAATGAGGAGAAAGAACCAGATCAAAGGAAGAGTTTATTCAGTACAAGGTGCAAGTGTGAAGGTAAGTGTTGTGATATTATTATTGATAGTGGAAGCCTTGATAATCTTTTCTTAGGGGAGATTCTTAACAAGTTGAAGTTGACAATGAGAAGGCATCCACATCCATATTGGATTGCATGGTTGTAGAAGGACCATAGAGCTTTAGTCAATGAGTAGTGTTTAGTCAAGTTCAAGATTGGAGATTACCATGATGAGGTCCTATGTGAAATCATACCGATGGATGCATGTCATATGCTATTGGGAAGGTTATGGTAGTATGATAGTTGTGTTGTCCATGATGGCCATGCAAACACCTATTCCTTACTCCATCATAAGTTGAAGACCTTGAAGGAGGTGGAAAAAAAGTATGTAGTACTGCCAGAATTTTCTTTGTAGATGGTAGGAAATTTTTTGATGGTATGAAACATGAGCATCATTTCTTTGTGTTGATTCCTAGGATCAACAAAGATAAATGTGAAGATATACCAACAAAATTCTCAGACCTATTGGATGAATTGTAGGACATTGTCTCTGATAGTGTACCAGAAGATTTACCACCAGTGAGGAAGATAAGTCACCAAATGGATTTGATAGGTCAGGAGCTAGTTTGCTAAATAAGGAAGCCCATAGAATGACTCTTGCAGAGAATGAAGAGCTGAACAAATAAGTTCATGAGTTGTTAAGGAAATTAGTGATAAGGGAGTGCCTAAGTCCATGTGCAATACCTGCATTACTAGCACCGAAGAAAGATGGAGAGTGGCAAATGTGTACAAATTCTAGAGCCATCAACAAAATTACAATCAAGTACAAATTTCTATTTCCATGGATGGATGATATTATGGATTGCCTGAGTGAAGCCAAGTACTTTACGAAGATTGATCTGAAGATTGGATATCACCAAATCTGAATTAGAGAAGTAGATAAATGCAAGACAACCTTCAAGACTAAGAAGGGCCTATACGAATAGTTAGTCATGCCATTTGGGTTAACCAATGCACCCAGCACATTTATACGGCTCATGAACAAGGTATTAAAAGAGTTTTTGGATAAATTTGTACTTGTTTATTTAGATGATATTTTGATTTTCAGTAAGACTTTGGTGGAGCACTTGATGCATGTTCAAAAAAGTTTTGAGAAGATGAGGGAAGAAAATTTGCTGATTAATCTGAAGAAATCTAGTTTCGTGAAGAAGGAATTGGTGTACTTGGGATTTTTTTAATCTAACTGAGGGACATAAAATGGACCTAGAGAAGGTTAGGGCTATCATTGAATGGGATACCCCAAGGAGTGTTACAGTGGTACGATCTTTTCATGGTTTGGAAAGTTTTTATGGAAAATTTATCAAGAATTTTAGTAGCATTTGTGCACCCCTAACTGAGACAAACAGAGGGGATAGAAAAGCGTTTAAATGGACTACAGGAGAAGCCAAGATTTTTGATACATTGAAACAGAAAGTTAGAGAGACACCTTTTTTGGCACTTCTATATTTCAATAAGGTATTTTAGGTAGATTACAATGCTAGTGGCAATGATATAGGAGTTGTTTTGAGTCAAGAAGGTAAGCCCATTACCTATTTCAATGAGAAGCTTAATGATGCCAAAAAATTCTTATGTTTATGATCAAGAGTTTTATGTTATAGTTCAGGGTTTGAAGAAATAGAGACATTATTTGTTTCTAAAAGAGTTTGTTTTATATACTGATCATCGAGCTTTGCAGTATTTTAATAATCCAGGAAAGTTAAATCAAAGGCACTTAAAATGGGCTAAGTTTTTGTAGAGTTATACTTTTCTTTTGAAGCACAGGAGTGGGAAGTCAAATAGATTTGTAGATGCCTTAAGAAGAAGGCAAAATTTGTTGACAGAGATGAAGATAGAGGTTGCTGGGTTCAAAGAACTCAAGAATTTGTACCCTAAAGATCTATATTTTATAGAGGCATGGAAAGCTTGTTTGGAGCTTGTTACCCTAGATAGGATGAGATGGTTGGATTACATAATCCAAGATGGTATGTTTTTTATGTTGGAAATATGTGTTGTCATTGATGTCAACATAGTAAATGGAAATGTATAGGTAGACTTGTATAGAGGAAGAGTCAACATGGGCAAGACAAATCAGTTAGGGAGAAGAGAAAATAGTCTAAGTATGGTAAGGTGATTAGTTTTTGTATTTGAGCATGATGAAAAGGTAAATACTCATGTCCTTGCATGTTTCTAGTATCCCCACATGTATATCTCATCAGTTGAGAATACCGCATTTAATGATAAAAACTAGAAATCTGACTAAGGCATGCACAGTACATATCCTATGATAGAGTCTCCTTGTTTTGGTCGGTATTTCTTTGCAGAAAAGGATTTGATCATGTGGTTCTTAGGAAAGGCTAATAGATATATAAGGAATGCTATGATGAAGTATCAAGTGGTTTGGTGGTTCGCAAAGTTAGTACTCAAGTGACAGAGGCAATTCAATTAGTTCCTGAGCCTAATTACACAAGTTTGAGTTTTGTAGAGGATGACATATATACAGCTCAATCATACAAGCTTGTGTAGAGATCCTACATGTTCCAAGGTATCTCAAGGTTGATTTGCATGCAGATAAATTCATTTTTCTAGTACTACATCAAGTAGTTAAGTCTGTAAGTGAAGATTTGAGTATAACTATTCTCTGGACTCTTGGTTACCCTTGTGAAGCCCTTGTATTCCTCCAGAATCATTAAGATAAAAATGTGTGGATCTAGTAAGAAACATATAATGATGTTTAAGTTCATTCCTAAAAGGTTTCAGGTCTTGTATTGCACTATAACATTATAGCTTGAGTTATGAAGTATCATATGTGGTTCGGAATGCTCTGTTTCCTACAGTTTGGCATGTTTCTTATTTCATAGATGTATAGATTGATATGATTCTTTAGAAGTAAGGTGTATGACTGATGTTGAGATCATTTATGATTGAATTCTTGGTCTGCATTAAGATTTGGCTTCTCTTCAACAATATGAAGATGACTAGTTAGCAATCTTGAGGAGTTTCAACTGACTGGTTATGTACCTAATATATGCAGAAGATCTTGATTAGTTTCCTTAACTCTGGAAGGTATGGAAAGATGTGCCTTGATCCCTTTAATAAGTTCCTGAGGTCTACAACAAGTTTTCCTATCATATTATATGTATTGATGCCGACTTGTGAAGAGTTACACGTTTCATCCAATGTTGTTTATGATGCCAACCAAATCAATGTTTTGAAGTGATACAGAGGTTATTTATAAAAGATCAAGTTCATTTGTGAAGTGTGTATGTGAGTATGAAAATAAGAAGAGCAAAATGCAAGATATGAAGTGTGAAGAATCAGTATGAAGGCAAGTTTTGAGCAGAAAAGGAAGACTACATTATCAACATGAGTTAGATGTTTACTCCACAACAATCCTTGTATTTATTATCTTTGTAAGTCCTATTGCAATGAGTAGAAGACTTAGGGAGTAGTAGCTTCCTTGGTTGTAGCCCTAAAACAAATTTGTACTTTTGCAGTGAGCATAATATATTGTGAGCTAATACTCACCATGGTTTTTCCCTATTTTAGGGTTTTCCATGTAAAAATATTAGTGTTATGTGTGTTGCATGATTTTCTTTCTGTTCTCTAAGTTATTCATTTTTATTTGTAAACAACTCATTAATTTTTTGTGTATGTTGATTCACCCCCCTCTCAACACCTCATTATGTTCAATAATTGGTATTAGAGCTAAGTGCCTTTGAGAAGCCTAACAACTGAGGTAGATCCTTCACTTGAACACAAGGAATCTGAAGTTATGGACAATGATGTATTTGTACCAAAACTTGTTAGAATAAGGTTCCATTAACCTTGTAAATTCCAATATTGTATTTATTCCATTTATTATTTGTAATTTGTAATTACCCATAAGGGAATGAGTTAGTTTCACCTATAGTGGTAATTCTAGAGTCATTGGAGGTAATTAAGGAGTGACATTTATGATTGGCAATTGTAAACCTCATGTGTAAATGAGCATAGGTGCCACCTTGGGAGAATCTACTATTTTTAGCATATATGACACATGTCATAATGTTTGGTAGGTGCATGTAAAGAATCTATGATAGCTACAAGTTCTCATAAGATTCTATGACACTATGACGCATATGACAAATATTCATTAGTTGTAAGTTGCTAAGTTTATCCCAACCCTTCCATCTTGGGAAGATACTCTATGGTAGAAGCTATGAGAGTTATGATGTGTCATAAGATGTTGTAAGAGGCCAGATTTAGTCTTGGACACCCAACCTTGCATGGTTGTTTTTGGACAAGTGGAAGGTGCTTGTAAGATGGCATTTAATGTTTACAGGTTGGAGATTCTCCGAAGAGAGAAAGGGAATGCCTATGGAGGTGTGAGAGCACTTCTATATGTATCTTCCATTGTATTTGTTTCTACAATATAGATTTATAGGTACTTAGGTGTTGTCAGATTAAAGATTGGTGGAGAGAGTTACAAAGTTGTTGTATTGTACAATCATTTTTAGATTAATACAAACATGGGCCTCTTTCCTATGTGGATTATTTTTACCTGAAAGGGTTTTCTCCATGTTAAAAATTGTGTTATGTGTTCAATTTTCTAATTTTATATTTATGTGTTGCATAGTTTCTTTTCTATGTTACAATCTCCATTAATAATTCAATGATAAAATATAATTAAACATATTTGAAATAAAATTTCTGTTGAGTAGTTGTGCTTTCATTTCTAACATTTGGTATCAGAGCCTAGCTAGATTTGACTCTTAGGTGGTAGTGTGGAAACTGTAGCTACAGTGGGAGATTTGGTTGCATTTGTTTTGTAGATCTTGAGTTGATATTATGGTTGCATCCACCATTACATCAACCTCTTGATTGGACATTGAGAAGTCCAATGGAACGAGGTATGAGTTATGGAAGCTAAAAATGGAAGACTTGTTGGAAGAAAGAAACCAGTGGTTGGTTGTTCAAAATGAGAAGAAACCCGATGATGTCTCTCTAGATGAATGAGCAAGGTTGGATAAAAAGGCATGGGGAACCATTTGTTTATGTCTTGCAGATTCTATCCTACTTAATGTCACAAAGGAAGAGACTGCACATAGTTTGTGGAAATGGTTGGGTGAGATCTACCAAGCCAAGAGTATGGTAAATAAAATTTATTTAAAATGAAAATTATTTTCCATGAAAATGAGAGAGGGTGATTCAGTTGCAAAGCATTTAAATTTATTTAATTTGTTGTTGAGTTGGCTTGCATCCATAGATGTTGATGTTAATGAGGAAGATAAATGTATCTTACTTCTTTGTTCTTTACCTAAATCTTAGGAGAATGTCATACTGGCTATCACTACTAACCTCACAGATCCAAAGTTGGATGCACTTGTTTCAGTTATGTTGTCACAGGAATTGAGGAAGAAGAGTTTGGATAGTTCAGGGGATGCTCTCAATGTCAAGGGAAGGCCTAAAGAAAGAGGACCAAAACAAGATTAGAAAGGGGCTAAGGACAAGTCTAAGGGTTGATCTAAGACTCTTAGGAAGAAGAACAGAGTTAAGTGTTGGAACTATGGTAAAAGGGGATGTGTGAAGAAGGAGTACAGAAACCCAAAGAAACAGTGGGAGAATGCTTCTAATAAGTCCTCAAATGTAGGTGAATATGTTTTACTTTCTACATGTAATGTTGTTGCTAATGATCATTGGTTGGTTGACTCAGGATGCTCGTTTCATATGACCCTACATAAGGAATAGTTTTCCACATATGAAGAGTATGATGGAGGTAATATCTACCTTGGAGAGAACTCTACATATCTGATAGTTGGGAAAGGCAAGGTATTGCTGTGTTTCAGTGATGGGAGGATTAAAACCCTTCCTGGTGTTTTGCATGTTCCTATATTAGCTAGAAATCTGATTTCAGTTTCAAAGTTGAATTATTCGGGAATGCATGTAACATTTGACAAGCATGGTTGTAGATTGGGAAACTTGTTTAGGATAGAAGCCACTACAGTTTGTAATGCCTCTTATGTTTCTAAGGTTTCTAAAAACACTTGTATGTTGTGGCAGTATGGATTGGGTCACACAAGTAATAATGTTTTGAAAACTATTAAGAATAAAGATTTGTTGGATGGTTTTTCTTATTCTGATGAGCACTTTGATTTCTGTGAGCATTGTATGTTTGGTAAACAAAACAGAAAATCATTTCCTTTAGGAAGCAATAGAGAAAAAGAGAAGTTAGAGATTATTCATACAGATGTCTTTGGACCTGTTGATAATTATTCTATCAGAAAATCTCATTATTATGCTACCTTCATTGATGATGTATCCATATTTACTTGGATTTATTTTATGAAACACAAATATGAAGTTTTCACTAAGTTTAAGGATTTTAAAGTCTTAGTTGAAAACCAATTAGGATTAAGGATAAAAATATTAAGATCTGACAATGGAGGGGAATATTTCTCTAAGGAATTTGATTAGTTTTGCAAGCATGCAAGTATCATCAGACAAAAGACAACTTTGTATATGCCATAGCAGAATGGTGTTGCAGAAAGGATGAACTGAACAATTATGGAAAGAGCCAGAACTATATTGAGTGATGCACAGTTGGATAAATATTTTTGGGTAGAGGATGTGTGTACTTCTTGCTACTTGATTAACAGATCTCCTTGTAAGGCTCTTGATTTGACACCTTATGAAGTGTGGACAGGTAAGCAACCTTCTATTTCACATTTAAGGGTTTTTGGCTATGTGGATTTTGTTCATGTGCCTAAGGAAAAGTAATCTAAGTTGGATCCAAAAGTTGAAAAGTGTACATTAATTGGATATGGTGATAATGTCAAAGATTATAAGCTTTGGAATCCACCAACCTGTAAGATTATCTTTTCTCGAGATGTCATTTTTAGGGAGCTTAGAGCTATTTCTAAACCTGAGCAGCTAAAAGAAAAAGATGAAAAGGTAAAGAGATTGCACTTTGATTTAGAGCAGCAAGATGCACCTCAAGAAGAACCGAATGATGGATTGGAGGGTGAAGAAGAAGAAGAAGATTTGAGTAGTTCTGATGAAGATGAATCTATTGTTACAAAAGAAGTTGGTACAAATGATCATGCAAAAGAACAAGTTGAGACTCTTACTCCTCCCTTGAGGAGATCCACAAGACAACAGAATCTAGTTGATAGGTATGGCCCACTAGATTTCTGTTGTATATTTTCTTTATTGAGTACTGCGATGAGCCTATATCCTACAGGGAAGCTATTCTTGCAGATGATAGTGAGTCTTGGCAGTTAACCATGCAAGAGGAGGTGATGGCTTTAGACTCTTGTAACACCTAGGATCTTGTTCATTTTCCCAAAGGAAGAAAGGCCATAGGTTGTAAGTGGGTCTTCAAGAAGAAGTTTGGAGCAGATGGTTCATTGGAGAAGTACAAGGCTAGACTGATAGCCAAGGGCTACTCCTAAAGAGAGGGAGTTGATTTTGGTGAGATATTCTCTCCTATTGCTAAATTGACTTCTATTAGATTTATTTTATCCATTGCTACAACCTTTGATTGGGAGATTGAGAAAATGGATGTTAAGACTACATTCTTGCATGGGGATCTTGAGGAAGAAATTTATATGCAAAAACCTACAGGTTTTGAGGTAAAAGGAAAAGAACATTGGGTTTGCAAGTTAAAGAGGTCTCTATATGGTTTGAAATAGTCTCCTAGAATGTGGTATCAAAAGTTTGATTCATTTGTATTAAAATTGGGTTTTGTTAGGAGTGAGGAGGATCACTGATACTGATCATTGATTTGTATGTTGATGACATGTTATTTTTCAGCAACACTAAGGGTATGATTAGTGAGTTAAAGCTCAACTTTCAGGTGCATTTTATATGAAGGATCTTGGAGCTGCTAGGTATATTCTAGGAATGGAGATTAGGAGGGACAGAGGTAATAGAAAGCTTTGGTTTTCACAAAGTAAGTATGTGAATACTATTTTGCAGAGATTTAGTTTGCAGGACTATAACCCAGTTAGAGTTCCATTACCCATTGGTACTAACCTCTCTTTAGATATGTGTCCAAAGAATGAGGATTCTTTTGAGGATATGTCTAGTGTGCCATATACTAGTGTTGTATGGAGTTTGATGAATTCAATGGTTTACACTAGACCAGATATTGCCCAAGTAGTGGGTGTTTTAAGCAAATATATGTCTAACCCTAGTAGACAACATTGGAATTTTGTGAAGAGGGTGTTTAAATATGTTGTAGGTACTCCTAACCATTGTTTGGTTTATTCTGGTACTGATAGTGCTGATAAATCTTTTGCAATATAGGGATTTGTTGATTTAGATTTGGCAGGTGACTTGGATAGTCGAAGGTCCACTAGTGGCTATGTGTTTACTCTGTTTAGAGTAGTGAATTGGATGAGTAAGAGGCAGCCCATAGTTACTTTGTCCACCATAGAAGTAGAGTATATGGCTACTACTCCTGTCTCTAAGGAGACAGTTTGGTTGAGGAGACTATACATAGGTATTGGATTTGATTACAAGATCATTTAGATTGGTTGTGATAGCCAGAGTGCTATTTGTTTGGCCAAGATTCCTATGTAGCATGGTCAGACCACTAGTAGAGAAATAACAATATATGATTAAAAAACTACTAAAAACTTCTTATAAATGACTAAACATGGTCACATGACCATTAGTAGTTTATTGCCAGTCATTTATAACGTGACCAAATCGATGACTAAACCATTTTTATTCATTTATTGGTTGTTTTGATTGATCGATTTGGTAGTATATTTAGTCATTAATTTAGTCATTGATTGTTGTTAATTGGTGATTTATTTAGTCATGGTAGTCATTTATTTAGTCATTGTAATCATTAATTATTATCAATTGGTAGTAGATTTAGTCATTTTTATTCACTGATTTCTATCCATTGGTAGTGTATTTAGTCATTTTAATCATTATTTTTCCGTCAAGTGGTCATATATTTAGTCATATTTATTCACTAATTTATGTCAATTAGTAGTGTATTTAGTCAATTTAATTACTAATTAATGTCAATTAGTAGTATATTTAGTCATTTTAATCAAGGGGAAGAAGCATCACCACAAGATCACATCAACCATTTTGAAGCTTGAATAATGAAACAACTTTGAGAAGGTAAAAACAATTTGTTTTATTGATAAAAAATGCTTACAAACAACATATAGATCTGAAAATAAGTTACAATTCTTTCTCTTTGCTAAAAAACCCTCATGGTTACAATACATAGCTCAAAGAATGAGCAAGAAACCAATTTTCTAAGTTACAATGCACAAAAAGATAAAAAGAAGCTTGTTTCAACTTACAATGTTTTTCCAAAAGTGAAAAGAACTTAGGAAAAATTAAAGCAAATTCTGCTTTTGACTATCCTACGCTAGAGGAAAAGTAGGATAGGTTTAAAATTCATTAAATGTTTCCTTTATGACTATTGCTGACTACTTCCTTGAACCTTGGTCGCTTGAAACTGCCTTTGTCTCATGCTTTGAATGCTTGGAAACTTCTTGGTGGCGTTGGAAAAAGACAAGTTGATCTTTTCAACTATTATCTACTCCTAGATGATTACACATGACATCTTTCGAATCAAACTACCTTTATAAATGCTCCAACTGTTGCTATATTCCTTCAAACTAGTCATACAACTTGAAAAAAAAAAAAGAAAAAAGAGGACATAAACAAACAATTATGATATAATACCACTTCAAATACTGGACATACATAAATAATTTCAGCCTACAATAGCTGATGTGAAAAAACTTGAGTAAACTCGAGAAGAAAAACAAGAAAGTAATAAATTGAATACAAGAACCATCAAAGCCTTGTCCCAAGGAGTTACCATCATTGCGAAATTCCCAAAATGCACCAAAACATAGTAAATTATTTTTTCAGCCATAGTAAATTAATTTCTAACCCTTGACAATGTCATTGTGGAAGACGTAGACCAAATAACACTGCACATTTTCCACAATCATAAAATACCATTGCCATCCAGTTGAAGGAGATGCTGCACATTATGCTTACTAAACACAACCCCCTTTAAACTCCTCTGCATATCTTCAATTATTGCAGACCTGCATTCCCAAGAACACACTTTCATAAGGGAAAAGAGTACACTCTTTCATCGCTCACAGGTGATTTGCATATCCTAATGCACAACTTTTCATAATAAACTTATTTACATGTATGTCAAGTGTAGAAATTTAGTGGATTCTCGAAAAGTGTTTAATGCTCATGGAATATGATTATTGCAGCATTTAGAAGATGTTGGTATCCTTAGGAGGCAGTCACACTATTTCACCAAATGCAACAAATAGGTGTCCAACTTGATTAGTTCACATTTACCAGTGTACTCCTAGCCTTTGCTAAAATGGGAGTTTTGGAAGAGGGTTTAGACATCTGATGCAGCACACAACATACACTCAACAGAATTGTGCCATTAAACATGAGAGACAAAAATTTGGAAGCTGAAACATAACAAAATTTCTATTCCTCAACTCTGCTGCTACAATGAGAGAAAACTCTCTTATATCTAAGAAAACAAAAAAAAACAAAAAATTACCTTTTTTGGCAGATTTCGACAATTGTTAGATTTTGCCATTTTAGGTAATTTTACAATCATATCTTAAGAATCCAGTTTTTTCCCAAAAAGCTCATAAAGCTAAGGTAGGACGAAAAACCAACTAACACCCTAAATTTGAAACATGAGTTTTGAGTTATTAAAAAAAGCAACTTTTAAAAAACTAGAAAAAAACACTAATTTGCCATTTTGAGGGCCAAGATGAAAGTTTGAAGCCCTAAAAAAGTGCCAAGACAAGGTCCAACCCGCTACGGCTGGTTGGGAAACCACTGGCCACCTCATAACGCATCCACCTGTAAAATTTCGTAGAAAACCCACATCCGAGTCAAAAGTTATGACCTCCGGAAGTCCCTGCATCATTCTCCTCTAGTTGAAAAGAACGTAGCTCCTGCAAGTGAGTGTCTTCAGACTGCTGCCATTGGACGGGATCCAACCTCTGCATTTCCCACTCTGTAATCCATGTGCTATCTGTTGGTGGCAATCCTTCCCACTGTACTAAATACTTGTTGTAACGCCCGTGCCGAGTGGAGATAGTGTTCTTATCAAGAATCTGTGCAATCTTGTCCTTCTTCTTATGGGGAATGTGGTTGTGCCATGACACCTCTGGTTGACTATCTTCAGCATCATCCTCACCATGGAATGCATATAAATCAGAAATATTAAACACGGGAGAAATAGCGAGATCATCTAGTAAACTGACCTCATATGCATTATCATTGATCTTCTTTGTAATTCTGCAAGGACCAATTTTCTTGTACTTCAACTTGTGATATGTTCCAATAGGAAACCACTCTTTTCTCAAATATACCATCACTAAGTCACCTTCACTGAATGTCTGATGTCGCCGACTAGGATCCACTGAATTCTTATACCTCTCATTACTGTCCTGCAACTTCTGTCTCACTTCTTGCTGCAACTATTGAAGGTGTTCTGCAAATGCTTCCCCATCATCACTGACCCGATTTTTCATTGGTAGCTGTACCAAATCTAGAACACCCTAAGGATTCCTGCCATACACAATCTGGAAAAGGGGACTTTCCTGTTGATCGGTTAACAGAACTATTATAGGCAAATTCGGCCTAGGGTAATGCCAAATCCCATTGTTTTGCCTTTTCTCCAACAATACACCTCAGCAAATTTCCCAGACTCCGATTAACTACCTCTGTTTGCCCATCTATTTGAGGATGATAGGCACTACTAAACTATAACTTGGTCCCCATTTTCTTCCATAAAGTCCTCCAGAAATGACTGAGGAATTTGGTATCCCTGTCAGAGGTAATAGTCTTTGGAACACCATGTAGTCTAACAACTTCTGAGAAAAATAACTCTGCTACCCTCGTTGCATCATTAGTCTTCTTACAGGCAATAAAATAAACCATCTTGGAGAACCTATCAACAACTACAAAAATGGAATCATTACCTCGTTGAGTATGTGGAAGTCCCAACACAAGGTCCATGCTCAAATCTGTCCATGGTGTAGCTAGTACTGGTAAGGGCATATACAATCCTGTATTCTGTGAATGTCCCTTAGCCACTTGGCAGATTCTACACCTTGTTACATACTTAGTTATATCCCTTTTCATCTTTGGCCAGTAATATTTATCTTCTATCAAGGCTATTGTCTTGTCCTTGCCAAAATGTCCAGCCAACCCACTACTATGAAATTCTCTGATAATGTTGTCCCTCATAGAGCCAGCCGGTATGCATAGTTGTTTTCCTTTAAATAGATACCCATCTTGCATAAAATATTCACCCCTAAAGTGATCCAAGTTACCAGATATTGGTGCCTTCAATTGTTCCACAATCTCCCAAAAATCATCATCAGACTCATACAAATTTTTGGTGGCATCAAAACCAATCACCTCAGCTTCCATTGTGGTCAAAAGTGCAACACGCCTACTTAACGCATCTGCAACCTGATTTTGTTTTCCAGACTTATGCTTCAACACAAAGTTGTAACCCTGCAAGAAAGAGACCCACTTCGCATGCCTACTATTCAACTTTTTCTGTGTGTTCAAGTACCTCAGTGCAATATGATCTGTAAACAATACAAACTCCTGGGGAACTAGATAATGTCTCCAATGCCTCAATGCTTGGACAATTGCATAAAATTCCAAATCATAAGTAGAATAATTCTTTCTCACTACATTTATCTTTTCACTAAAGAAAGCTATAGGTTTGCTAGCTTGGCTAAGTACATCACCTATTCCTACATGGGAGGCATCACATTCTACTTCAAATACTTTATCAAAATTTGGCAATGTAAGTATAGGTGCTTCTGTTACCTTTTTCTTCAAGTACTTAAAGCTCTCCTCAGCATCCTTGGTCCATACAAACTCCCGCCCTTTGGTGCAATCTGTTATAGGAGCTACAATACTACTGAAATTGTGAATGAACTTTCAATAGAAAGTGGCCAAGCCACGAAAACTTTTTACAGCCGTGATGTTGCTTGGACTAGGCCATTCTAGGATTGCCCTGACCTTTTCTGGATCCATTCTGACACCATCTTTATAAATGACTAAGCCTAAAAAGACCAAACTGTCCTGCATGAACCTACACTTTTTCAAATTGGCTTAGAGCTTCTCCTTCCTTAACACACCAAAGATGATCCTCAAGTGTTGTAGATGCTCTTCTCTGCTGTTACTAAATACCAAAATATCATCAAAATAAACTACCACAAACTTACCAATGTAAGGGCGTAGTATAGTGTTCATCAATCTCATAAATGTGCTAGGTGCATTTGATAACCCGAATGGCATAACCATCCACTCATATAATCCATCTCCAGTCGTAAAGGCTGTCTTCCACTCATCCCCTTCTCGAATCCAGATTTGGTGGTAGCCACTTCGTAGGTCGATCTTGCTGAAATATTTAGCCCCTGCAAGGACATCCATCATGTCCTCCATACGAGGTATAGGAAACCGATACTTGATGGTAATCTTATTAATTGCTCTGCTATCAGTGCACATCCTCCATGTTCCATCTTTTTTTGGGGTTAACAATGCAGGTATAGCACATGGGCTCATGCTCTCTCTCACCACACCTTTACTTAGGAGTTCTGTTACTTGCTTATTCATCTCTACATGTTTTGTTGGATTCATCCTATAAGCTGCTTGGTTGGGTAGAGTTGCTCCTAGATTCAAATCAATATGATGCTGAATATCTCTCTTTGGTGGTAGACCATCAGGCAATTCATTAGGTAAAACATCAACAAATTCTTTCAACAGCTCGGCTACTTCTGGGGGAACTAAAATGTCTTCCTCTTCACCTTTTTTCACTACTAATGCATAGCAACACCCTGTCACCTTCATTTCTTTAACAAGATCTTTTTCAGACAACATGGTCTCACCTTTTCCTTCATCCTTGAGAGGCAATAAAATCACCTTAGCGCCATCTTTCCAAAAGGTGTATGTGTTTTTCTCTCCATCATGCATAACTTTTCTATCATACTGCCATGGCCTTCCCAATAACACATGACAGGCATCCATTGGGACAACATCACACCATATCTCATCCTGATAGATCTTCCCTATGCTAAACTTAATTAGGCATCTTTTATCAACAGTGACTTCATTTCCCTTTTCAAACCATGCAATGCGATATGGATGAGGATGTTTTTCACAGTGTAAATTCAATTTGTCTACCATTTCTTTAGAAACCATATTTTCACAACTACCTCCATCAACAATGACTTGACATACCTTGCCACCCGAAGTGCATTTGGTTCTGAAGATATTGGTTCGAAGCCATGAACCATCAGAGCTTTTGGCTTGTGTTTTCTCCTTCTCTGGAATCACCATTGCTCTTCTCATCATGAGACTTTCTCCCACATCTGGTGGAACCTCCAGTTCTGTCCCTTCCACTTCATGCTGCATTTGAATCATGTTCACCCTAGGTTGTCCTCCTTGATTTCTTTCTTGCATGTTATAATTGGAGCATTCAAATGCCCTATGACCTTCTTCTCCACATCTGAAACAAGTGAAAGGCCTTCTCTAGTTTTCCCATCCTCTACCACTACCATAACCTCTACCTCTTTGAAATCCCCTTCCTCGTTCTTGATTCAGAGGATCTTGCCGAGTGTCTACTTGTTTTTCCACATCATGGGATGGCTCTCCCCTGCCATAATTTGAACCTCCTTGAAATGGGGTTGATGTACCCCTTCTTCCTTCTCTATTCCTCTGATGATACTGTCTGTTTTGTTTTTCTTCAGCCTTTAGAGCCAATTGGTAAGCCTCTTCCATATTGTTGAGTCGATGCATGCTCAATTCATCTTGAATAGAAAATTTCAGGCCATTCACATATCTAGCAGCCATTTGTGCATCAGTTTCTTGATGCTCTATATGTATAGACAGTGTATAAAACTCATTTGTATAATCTTGCATAGAAGAGAGGTTCTGCTTTAAATTTTGAAACCTACGAAAAAGGGTTTGCGCATAATCTATGGGCAAAAATTTTTCTCTCAACTTCTTCTCCATTTTATTCCATGTCCTGATCTTATCCTTACCTTTCCTTGTTCGTTCCTTTTGAAGATGATCCCACCAAATCATTGCCTGACCCTTTAATTTGGTGCATGCAAATTTTACCTTCTTCTCCTCTGTCATGGATTTCCATTCAAAAAATTTTCTCATGCCATTCAACCAGTCTATCAACTCCTCTGGTTTAAGACTACCTGCATAATCTGAAACATCTACCTTGATCCCTTCATTTTTCCCTTCTAAGGCCCTGAGCATCCTCTCTTCAAAACTCATGCTTTCTAATTCTTCTTCTTCATGTTCTGTATCTTGATTTGCACCTCCTTGACCTATCTCTTCATCAGATTCGTCTCCTCCTCTACCCAGTCTTTGGGTTTCCATCCGTGTTGTAAGTTCTGCTATTTGCCTTTGCAGATTTTGCATTTCTCTATGCATCTGGGCAAGACCGCCTCTTCCTCTTCCTCTCCCAGCCATCTTCCTGCTCTGATACCAAATGATGCAGCACACAACATACACTCAACAGAATTGTGCCATTAAACATGAGAGACAAAAATTTGGAAGCTGAAACATAACAAAATTTCTATTCCTCAACTCTGCTGCTATAATGAGAGAAAACTCTCTTATATCTAAGAAAACAGAAAAAAACAAAAAATTACCTTTTTTGGCAGATTTCGATAATTGTCAGATTTTGCCATTTTAGGTAATTTTACAATCATATCTTGAGAATCTAGTTTTTTCCCAAAAAGCTCATAAAGCTAAGGTAGGACGAAAAACCAACTAACACCCTAAATTCAAAACATGAGTTTCGAGTTATTAAAAAAAGCAACTTTTAAAAAACTAGAAAAAAACACTAATTTGCCATTTTGAGGGCCAAGATGAAAGTTTGAAGCCCCGAAAAAGTGCCAAGACGAGGTCCAACCTGCTACGACTGGTTGGGAAACCACTGGCCACCTCATAACGCATCCACCTATAAAATTTCGTAGAAAACCCACATCCGAGTCAAAACTTATGACCTCTGGAAGTCCCTGCATCATTCTCCTCTAGTTGAAAAGAACGCAGCTCCTGCAAGTGAGTGTCTTCAAACTGCTGCCATTGGATGGGATCTAACCTCTGCATTTCCCACTCTATAATCCATGTGCTATCTGTTGGTGGCAATCCTTCCCACTGTACTAAATACTTGTTGTAACGCCCGTGTCGAGTGGAGATAGTGTTCTTATCAAGAATCTGTGCAATCTTGTCCTTCTTCTTATGGGGAATGTGGTTGTGCCATGACACCTCTGGTTGACTATCTTTAACATCATCCTCACCATGGAATGCATATAAATTAGAAATATTAAACACAGGAGAAATAGCGAGATCATCTGGTAAACTGACCTCATATGCATTATCATTGATCTTCTTTGTAATTCTGCAAGGACCAATTTTCTTATACTTCAACTTGTGATATGTTCCAGTAAGAAACTGCTCTTTTCTCAAATATACCATCACTAAGTCACCTTCACTGAATGTCTGATGTCGCCGACTAGGATCCACTGAATTCTTATACCTCTCATTACTGTCCTGCAACTTCTGTCTCACTTCTTGCTGCAACTGTTGAAGGTGTTCTGCAAATGCTTCCCCATCATCACTGACCTGATCTTTCATTGGTAGCTGTACCAAATCTAGAACACCCTGAGGATTCCTGCCATACACAATCTGGAAAGGGGACTTTCCTGTTGATCGGTTAATAGAACTATTATAGGCAAATTCGGCCTGGGGTAATGCCAAATCCCATTGTTTTGGCTTTTCTCCAACAATACACCTCAGCAAATTTCCCAGACTCCGATTAACTACCTCTGTTTGCCCATTTGTTTGAGGATGATAGGCACTACTAAACTGTAACTTGGTCCCCATTTTCTTCCATAAAGTCCTCCAGAAATGACTGAGGAATTTGGTATCCCTGTCAGAGGTAATAGTCTTTGGAACACCATGTAGTCTAACAACTTCTGAGAAAAATAACTTTGCTACCCTCGTTGCATCATTAGTCTTCTTACAGGCAATAAAATGAACCATCTTGGAGAACCTATCAACAACTACAAAAATGGAATCATTACCTCGTTGAGTATGTGGAAGTCCCAACACAAAGTCCATGCTCAAATCTGTCCATGGTGCAGCTGGTACTGGTAAGGGCATATACAATCCTGTATTCTGTGAATGTCCCTTAGCCACTTGGCAGATTCTACACCTTGTTACATACTCAGTTATATCCCTTTTCATCTTTGGCCAGTAATATTTATCTTCTATCAAGGCTATTGTCTTGTCCTTGCCAAAATGTCCAGCCAACCCACTACTATGAAATTCTCTGATAATGTTGTCCCTCATAGAGCCAGCCGGTATGCATAGTTGTTTTCCTTTAAATAGATACCCATCTTGCATAAAATATTCACCCCTAAAGTGATCCAAGTTACCAGATATTGGTGCCTTCAATTGTTCCACAATCTCCCAAAAATCATCATCAGACTCATACAAATTTTTGATGGCATCAAAACCAATCACCTCAGCTTCCATTGTGGTCAAAAGTGCAACATGCCTACTTAACGCATCTACAACCTGATTTTGTTTTCCAGACTTATGCTTCAACACAAAGTTGTAACCCTGCAAGAAAGAGACCCACTTGGCATGCCTACTATTCAACTTTTTCTGTGTGTTCAAGTACCTCAGTTCAATATGATCTGTAAACAATACAAACTCCTAGGGAACTAGATAATGTCTCCAATGCCTCAATGCTTGGACAATTGCATAAAATTCCAAATCATAAGTAGAATAATTCTTTCTCACTGCATTCAGCTTTTCACTAAAGAAAGTTATAGGTTTGCTAGCTTGGCTAGGTACAGTACCTATTCCTACATGGGAGGCATTACATTCTACTTCAAATACTTTATCAAAATTTGGCAATGCAAGTATAGGTTCTTCTGTTACCTTTTTCTTCAAGTACTTAAAGCTCTCCTCAGCATCCTTGGTCCATACAAACTCCCGCCCTTTGGTGCAATCTGTTATAGGAGCTACAATACTACTGAAATTGCGAATGAACTTTCGATAGAAAGTGGCCAAGCCATGAAAACTTTTTACCGCTGTGATGCTGCTTGGACTAGGCCATTCTAGGATTGCCCTGACCTTTTCTGGATCCATTCTGACACCATCTTTAGAAATGACAAAGCCTAAAAAAACCAAACTGTCCTGCATGAACCTACACTTTTTCAAATTGGCATAGAGCTTCTCCTTCCTTAACACACCAAAGATGATCCTCAAGTGTTGTAGATGCTCTTCTCTGCTGTTACTAAATACCAAAATATCATCAAAATAAACTACCACAAACTTACCAATGTAAGGGCGTAGTATAGTGTTCATCAATCTCATAAATGTGCTAGGTGCATTTGATAACCCGAATGGCATAACCATCCACTCATATAATCCATCTCCAGTCGTAAAGGCTGTCTTCCACTCATCCCCTTCTCGAATCCGGATTTGGTGGTAGCCACTTCGTAGGTCGATCTTGCTGAAATATTTAGCCCCTGCAAGGACATCCATCATGTCCTCCATACGAGGTATAGGAAACCGATACTTGATGGTAATCTTATTAATTGCTCTGCTATCAGTGCACATCCTCCATGTTCCATCTTTTTTTGGGGTTAACAATGCAGGTATAGCACATGGGCTCATGCTCTCTCTCACCACACCTTTACTTAGGAGTTCTGTTACTTGCTTATTCATCTCTGCATGTTGTGTTGGATTCATCCTATAAGCTGCTTGGTTGGGTAGAGTTGCTTCTGGATTCAAATCAATATGATGCTGAATATCTCTCTTTGGCGGTAGACCATCAGGCAATTCATTAGGTAAAACATCAACAAATTCTTTCAACAGCTCGGCTACTTCTGTGGGAACTGAAATGTCTTCCTCTTCACCTTTTTTCACTACTAATGCATAGCAACACCCTGTCACCTTCATTTCTTTAACAAGATCTCTTTCAGACAACATGGTCTCACCTTTTCCTTCATCCTTGAGAGGCAATAAAATCACCTTAGCGCCATCTTTCCAAAAGGTGTATGTGTTTTTCTCTCCATCATGCATAACTTTTCTATCATACTGCCATGGCCTTCCCAATAACACATGACAGGCATCCATTGGGACAACATCACACCATATCTCATCCTGATAGATCTTCCCTATGCTAAACTTAATTAGGCATCTTTTATCAACAGTGACTTCATTTCCCTTTTCAAACCATGCAATGCGATACGGATGAGGATGTTTTTCACAGTGTAAATTCAATTTGTCTACCATTTCTTTAGAAACCATATTTTCACAACTACCTCCATCAACAATGACTTGACATACCTTGCCACCTGAAGTGCATCTGGTTCTGAAGATATTGGTTCAAAGCCATGAACCATCAGAGCTTTTGGCTTGTGTTTTCTCCTTCTCTGGAATCACCATTGCTCTTCTCATCATGAGACTTTCTCCCACATCTGGTGGAACCTCCAGTTCTGTCCCTTCCACTTCATGCTGCATTTGAATCATGTTCACCCTAGGTTGTCCTCCTTGATTTTTTTCTTGCATGTTACAATTGGAGCATTCAAATGCCCTATGACCTTCTTCTCCACATCTGAAACAAGTGAAAGGCCTTCTCTGGTTTTCCCATCCTCTACCACTACCATAACCTCTACCTCTTTGAAATCCCCTTCCTCGTTCTTGATTCGGAGGATCTTGCCGAGTGTCTACTTGTTTTTCCACACCATGGGATGGCTCTCCCCTGCCATAATTTGAACCTCCTCGAAATGGGGTTGATGTACCCCTTCTTCCTCCTCTATTCCTCTGATGATACTGTCTGTTTTGTTTTTCTTCAGCCTTTAGAGCCAATTGGTAAGCCTCTTCCATATTGTTGAGTCGATGCATGCTCAATTCATCTTGAATAGAAAATTTCAGGCCATTCACATATCTAGCAGCCATTTGTGCATCAGTTTCTTGATGCTCTATACGTATAGACAGTGTATAAAAATCATTTGTATAATCTTGCATAGAAGAGAGGTTCTGCTTTAAATTTTGAAACCTACGAAAAAGGGTTTGCGCATAATCTATGGGCAAAAATTTTTCTCTCAACTTCTTCTCCATTTTATTCCATGTCCTGATCTTATCCTTACCTTTCCTTGTTCATTCCTTTTGAAGATGATCCCACCAAATCATTGCCTGACCCTTTAATTTGGTGCATGCAAATTTTACCTTCTTCTCCTCTGTCATGGATTTCCATTCAAAAAATTTTCTCATGCCATTCAACCAGTCTATCAACTCCTCTGGTTTAAGACTATCTGCATAATCTGAAACATCTACCTTGATCCCTTCATTTTTCCCTTCTAAGGCCCTGAGCATCCTGTCTTCAAAACTCATGCCTTCTAATTCTTCTTCTTCATGTTCTGTATCTTGATTTGCACCTCCTTGACCTATCTCTTCATCAGATTCGTCTCCTCCTCTACCCGGTCTTTGGGTTTCCATCCGTGTTGTAAGTTCTGCTATTTGCCTTTGCAGATTTTGCATTTCTCTATGCATCTGGGCAAGACCACCTCTTCCTCTTCCTCTCCCAGCGATCTTCCTGCTCTGATACCAAATGATGCAGCACACAACATACACTCAACAGAATTGTGCCATTAAACATGAGAGACAAAAATTTGGAAGCTGAAACATAACAAAATTTCTATTCCTCAACTCTGCTGCTACAATGAGAGAAAACTCTCTTATATCTAAGAAAACAAAAAAAAACAAAAAATTACCTTTTTTGGCAGATTTCGACAATTGTCAGATTTTGCCATTTTAGGTAATTTTACAATCATATCTTGAGAATCCAGTTTTTTCCCAAAAAGCTCATAAATCTAAGGTAGGACGAAAAACCAACTAACACCCTAAATTCAAAACATGAGTTTCGAGTTATTAAAAAAAGCAACTTTTAAAAAACTAGAAAAAAACACTAATTTGCCATTTTGAGGGCTAAGATGAAAGTTTGAAGCCCCGAAAAAGTACCAAGATGAGGTCCAACCCGCTACGGCTGGTTGGGAAACCATTGGCCACCTCATAACGCATCCACCTGTAAAATTTCGTAGAAAACCCACATCCGAGTCAAAAGTTATGACCTCCGGAAGTCCCTGCATCAACATCCATCAAAGCATAAAAGAGAGGAATTTTGATAGATGTAGTTGCAATAGACCTACTAAACATGTATACAAAATGTGGAAGCAGAGAGAAGGCATGTGAGCTATTTGACAAAATGTCTTAAAGAACTGTAGGATATGCACAAAATGGATTTGTTGAAAAAGCTTTAGAAATTTTCAAGTAAATGCAAATGGGATGTGTAAATCCAAACTCCACAACCTTTGCTAGCATCCTCCCTATCTATGCCAAAATGGGAACATTGGAACAAGGTATGGACCTCTATCAAAGCATAATGAAATGGTGATTTTTGTCCAATACTGTAGTTGGAAATACTCTGGTAGACACGTATGCAAAATGTGGAAGCATAGAAAAAACTCATGAACTATTTGACAGAATGCCTCAAAGAGATGTAATCTCATGGAATGCAATAATTGTAGGATATTCACAAAATGGATTTGTTGAAAGGGCTTTCAAAAATTTCAAACAAATTCAATTGGCAGTTCTAAAGCCAAATTCTACAACCTTTTCTAGTATCCTCCCAGCCTGTGACAAAATGGGAGCTTTTCAACAGGGTATAGAAATCCATCAAAGCATAAAGGATAGAGAAATTTTGTCAGATGTAGTGGTAATTGCCCTGGTAGACATGTATACAAAACGTGGAAACATAGACAAAGCATGTGAACTGTTTAACAAAATGCCTCAAAGAAATGTGGTCTCACAGACTGTAATGATTGTGGGATATGCACAAATTGAACTTTTTGAGAAAACTTTAGAAACTTTCAAGCAAATGAAATTGGCGGGTGTAAAGCTAGACTCCACAACCTTTGCCAGCGTCCTCCCTACCTATGCCAAAATGGGAGCTTTGGAATAGGGTATGGACATCCATCAAAGCATGAAGGATAGAGGAATTTTGTCAGATGTTGTAGTTGCAACTGCCCTAGTAGACATGTATGCAAAATGTGGAAGCATGGACAAGGAATATGAACTGATTGATAGAATGCCTAAAAAAAAATGTGGTCTCATGGACTGCATATTTGCAGAACTAGGCTAGAATTTTCCAAGTTGTTGGCCCCCTTGATGGTCTACCAAGTCCAGGTGGCATAGTAAGGCTAGCCCAAAAGAGACTCAATAACACTCATGATATTTTTCCTCACTTGTTCTAGGAATTCATTTTGCAAGGGAGGGGATTTTGACTAACAAAAACTGTAACAAAAAACAAATTCAAAATGGTTTAAACTTTAAACTTTAATACAAATCCATATTTTTCAGCTTTGTTTGTAAATTTTTATCAAGCAACTATTAAACTATCTATTTCAAACACATTTAATTGTGACTTGCACAGACATGTCCTAGCTCCTCATTTAGATTTGATGTCCATGCCAAAGCAGGAGTGTTGCTTTCCTTATGATACATAAGTATATCTTTATTGATGAATTGAGTAGAGTGGATAAACTTTATCATCTAGATGCCATTAAAAAAAGTAGCAAGTCAAAGACAGAAATGCATTTAAAAAAAAATTAGAAGTAGTTTCCATGTTAAGCATATTTGAATATCAAATAGAATTTCAAACTTCATTAAACAAGAATTCTTACCTCAATTGACACATACAGTGAAATAGGAATAATGGTTGAATATAATGTCACAAGGGTGAATAGTGTAAGAGCATCAACCTGTGTAATGATGAAAGATGAGAGAAATGAGAAATTTACATAGAAAGAAATTACCCATTAGCTAAAAGAAGAAAACTCAGTAGCCTTTAAAATTTCTAAATATCTAAATTGTCCTTGTGGCTTTAGTTTTAGTTGACATTGTGCCAATATATTAAATTCTAGAGTATTGCTTTAGAACAAGGTATGGACATCCATCAAAGCATGAAGGATAGAGGAATTTTGTCAAGTGTTGTAGTTGTAATTGCCCTGGTAGACATTGTTGCAAGTATGAGTAGTAAGTATTGTCATTGATGTCAACACCTAAAGTCAGCATCTAAGAAAATTATTTGAATGCGTTTGAGAAAGTATCTGAGAAGAACAGTACAGTGTTTTGCTCTGCATATCCTATAGATTGAATATCTTTGCCCGCGGTTTAGAATTTATGTTAAGAGATGTTTGTAGTTGCTATGTTTCAAGTTTGAGCCTCTGGTGTGAAGATTTGAATGAGTTATGTTCACCAGAGTAAAAACTATTTTTCTGTGTATTTAATGGTGACAGAGAGAATGTATTTTGCTCCACATTTCTCCACATTTAGGTTTTACAGTTTGCAGTTTTGGAATTAAGTTTGTAATGATATTATGTGCCTTTGGTTCAAATGGTTTATGATTTGGTGCTCCACAAGCAATCTTTCCTTCATGACAGTGGCTTATAGTAATGTTCAAGTGCTCAAGTTTGAAGAATCTTATAGATAAAGTGTTTAGAGGTTGTACAGATGTTCTTGGTGATTCTAACATGTTTGTGGATGTATCTAGATCATGGTCCTGCCTTTTGATTGGTCCGTAAACTGTAATCTGATTCCTGCATGAAGCGTGTTCCTAAAGGTCTTAGTGTTGACACCAGTTTTAGCCAACTTGGTTGTTTCCACTACTTGCGGCTATGCTTCAAAGTTTGTAAAGCATGTTGTTGCGTGGAAGATTATATTTGAGTCCCAGCTAAGGATTGGTGTGGTCGGCATTCATTTCTCTTCTTCCCCAATCCATTTAGGTCTAGACCTAATTTGAATATTGGCTAAATATGTATGCATGCCAACCTTGGAGATTGTTCCAATGGTTGATGATTGTAATGCTGACCTTGATGTTCATTTCAAGGTTGATAATGCAGACACCCAAAATTGTCCCATTTCATTCCTTATGCATTAAACACATATTGCATCCCATACCTTCATGTCATCTAACACAAATCCCATTTTCTTCTATATCTCCATAATTAATTAAATAAATTTAATTTATTTAATTAACTTTCTTATTTCTTCTATTTTAATAATTAAATAATCTTAAATTATTTAATTATGCCACTTTTCTTCTAAAAAATAAATAAAATCTATATTTTATTTGTTTGTCCATCATACAAATAAATTAAATAAATTTTAATTTATGCTTTTATCTGTCCAACATTAATAATAAATTAAATAAACATATTTATTTAATTTATTATCCACTTTCCCACTTTTTATTATCATTATCTAAATAATAAATTAAATAAACACATTTATATAATTTATTTGCCCACCTTCTATTTTCCTCTCAATGTGCACATGACTTTCAAATTGGCAACAAATCAAAAAGCAAGCTATGGGAAACTTTCAAAATAGAAAAATCTTTTATCTCCACCAAAAATATAGAAATATCTTATTTCCGAAAAGGCAATCTTATCTCTAATAAGTAACTTCCCTAAAATCTCTAAATAGATGTCTTTTTCAAGGACACTTGTCACATGCACATTCATCCATGTCTTTCAACCATCGATCTTTCCTTTTATCCTCCACCATTGATTATTTATCTGGAAAGTCTATAAAAACCATCTTTTTTCTCTCATTTGGGGGGTTCAAATCCATTAACACTTGCATCATCTTTTATTGGAATCCATTATCTCTCTCATCATCTTTTTCCTGCATATCATCTCTTGAGCATTTTAGCACATCATGGAAGCATCATTTAACATGGTTGTGAACTTGGAGAACCAATCCACATTTGAACCAAGGAATTAAAGCATCTGGGTGAACTTATTTTGATTTGCATGTCATTTTAATCACTTAGATTCAATTTATTGAAGGTGTTATGGTTTAATCTTGTTTTCATTGTTTGATCTCTTAATAATGGATTTTTCCTTGGTACACATTCTGGCATGCTCGATGGGACCCACTTCGCTTGATCATTTTTGCAGATTTTTGGTATAAAATTTGTGCTTTTTAACCCTCGCTTACAAGTTTTTGCATGTGATTTGTCACAGAGAGTCTCTGTGACAAAAACAAACATCACCATCATGTTCAGGTGGTTGATTCTATGCTTTTTGACTATAAATTTGCTGAGGTTTCATCGCTGTGAAATTTTTGGAAAAAAATTGAATTTTATTTTTATTTTTATAGGCTGTACCATATGGCCTGTGCAGCATAGTTGAGGGTATTGGGTATCTTGGTTTAATCTCTATTTGGGGTTTACAAACATTTATATCATCTGATCCATTGCAGGGTTAAATGTGATGCTTGTATTGTTAAAGATTTTGTAGGTTTTATTTTAATCAACTGGTTGAAACCCCACTGTCGACTTTAAATCCCTAAGCCCTTGCCATCTATCTAGTTTGAATACCTATCACCACCATCAAATTTTTTATCCTTCATGGGTTTGAATTTACATTGCAGGTCTTATTGTATTTTACAATCTTGGTCGACTTTAAAAAGCACCTTCTGTCGACTTCCCTGTCACCACTATTTTTTCTTATAGTTGCCACTGACTATTAGTTTTACCACCTCTACCACCGAGCATTACCTCTACCTAGTCACCTCTCTAAATCCCATCCTCGCCCTCAAGAAGTCAACTAAACATCATCACCATCCCTTTATTATCCAAACTGACCTTAGTCACTGGCCGTCTTTGACATTTGCCCTTTGTGAACACGTCGGTTGTGCCTTTGATAAAAAAAAGTGTCAACCTTTGTTATCCTATCCATCGGTCAACCCTATTCAAAACATTTGGTCACCATCACACTTAATCTTGGTTGATATCCCTCCTTCTTTCGGCATCGATCTTATATTCCTCTACCATTTGCCAGCCCTACTCGGCCTTAAATCATACCGTCACCACCCATATTTGGTCGCCACCACCAAATCACCGCCACATGCAAGATCACCATCATTTCTTTAGTCTCTTTCATCTATTAAAACCACTAACCATAAAGACTTAAATGTTGAGTATTAGTGTCTATTGACAGTCTTTGGTTTGCAGTCCAAGTCATCTACCCATGAAGCCCCAATCACCATTCAAACCATCGATCAAAACCCTAAATCTGTGACTTAAATCTTATGTCGCCTTATCTCAAAGCCTATCACTATTAAGCCTTTTCTATCAACCTTAGTCCCTCATCTATACTTTATCCATTATAAACACTTTTGTTTCCCTTTGACAGTCTTTGGTCTGCAAGGCTTGGCCCTTTACAACTTTGACTTGTGATTCAAACATTTCACTTTAAACATCTATCATTTGGGATTTAAATTTATCATTTAGGGTTTTATGCTATAGTTAGCATTATAAAGTGGTTTAATATTTTAGTTTTGTGGGCTTTTGAATAAACTTAAACTACCAACACAAAACTATCTTCAAACATAAACATGCACGTGTAACTAGAAGTTTTTGCAAATCATCAAAAAAATCAAAAAGTCAAATAAGGTCAACCGGTCAACCTATTTTCTTCTAACATGCTAAAGGAGGTAATTTGTTTCTCTTGGCTATAACTTTGTCATACGAACTCAAAAATTCATGTAGGAGGACTCATGAGAAAGATAAGAAGGAGAACTTCGTAGTTGTGTAGCTTGCATCAGGTAATTTTTTCATTTCATCAAGTAATTTATCTGTCTAACATCAGCTTCATCTTAAACTTCAATTGATCATATTTTTAGCAAAACACATCCAAATTTAATAAATGTTTTTTTAAAAAGTGCATAGAATTTCATGTATTTTCTATTTATGCACTCTATTTTTCTATATCAAATCATTTGTTTCAGATTTTTAATAGATTACTTCTTCTTATCTATGTTTTCTAGAAACTAATAATTTATTTGCGCAGCTTGTCACATACGCTTGTCAAAGAATGGAGGATGAAAACATACTAACATATTTGATGCAGGAGCATCTAGAGGTGTAAGGGCAATCTTGCATCACCCAAAAAGAAGTTAATTCAAAACCATTGTAGTTGTTCTCATTTCTTCCCATAATTAGTGTATTTGGTTCCATAATATCCAGAATAATAATGTAGGACTTTCAGTTTTTTCCAAAACTGCTAAAAATAGCGACCTACCTATTTAGGAAAGTGTACCTGCTACTTTTAGAAAGTTTGCATTTGGGCATGTAATGAAGCAAAAACTTCTAGAAAGTTACATAATAGAAATATAAGACCTTTGGCGAAGGAATCAGGAAAAGATCATTTGTGAGTTGAAAGATATTAAAGTTTTTGTTTTCTGAAAAGCCCCTGAAAATTTACGGAATGAGATATGAGGCACTAAAACTACTCATAACATCTCGAAAAGTTGATGGAAATCTGTTTATGAATTCCCAGCGTGATAGTTCACATCACGATATTTTCAGCACTTAAAACAGTTCATCAATCGGACACCCGGATCAAAAGTTATGCTTCCTGGAAGTTGACCTGCTTTTGGAGGGAGTTGCAAATTTTGAAATTAGCTGGAGGCCACCAAAAAGTGCTTTTTATGACTATTTTGGGAACCCTGGGTAGTGGTAGAGTTAAGGGGGGGCCAGTGTAGAGTCCAGAATAGGGGGGAAAATAGAAACCCTAGCTGATTTGGGGTTATAGAAGACTGAAGATTCTAGAGTCTTGAGGTTGGGAAAGCTGTAATGTGTTGCAGCCAGTAGGGGATTCATCCTCTGATTGTAATTGAGCTTCTGTTATGTAATGAGTTGCCCAGTTCAATAAAAGAATGTTCTATTTGCTATGTTTAATATTTTTTATTGTGTGTTTTGTGATTTACCCCCTTCATCAAGTGGTATCAGAGCAAGGGTTCCTGAGTGTGTAGACAGATCGCCGACCATGAGGCAGTTTGCACTAGGACCTAAGGTTGTGGGTTTGCTGCAGAGACCAAGATGCCTCCACAAAGAAATCATGTTGGGAGGAATGCTTTGACAGAAGAGGGTTTTAGAGCCCTACAAAGGCAAATTGATGCATTACAAGAGGAGTTGTGAAGAGGGTTTGATCCGAGAACAAGAGAAGAAAGTGAAGATGAAGCCGAAGAGGAGCTATCTGAGGAAGAACAAGAAGTTGTAGGAGATCCTGCAGAGGTTAGGTTGTTGAGGGCCATTTTGAAGATTAGAAAGAGGCCCAGAATCAAAGTTTCTACATATTTTGGAGATTTGAATCTGAAACAACTCATTGATTGGATCAATGACATGGAGGAGTATTTCAAGTATGAAGATGTGGAGGACCTAGATCGGGTCAAGTTTGCAAAAGCAAAGTTGAAGGGCCATGCTAGTATTTGGTGGAAGGAGGTCCAATTAGAGAGGAATAGAAGAGGAAAAGGAAAGATCACCAGATGGGATCAGATGGTGGAGAAACTGAAGAAGCAGTTCATTCCTGTGGACTATGAGATGGAGTTGTTGAAGAAGCTGCAAGGACTAAAGCAAGGTAACAAGTCTGTTAAGGAGTATACAGAAGAGTTTTATAAGATTACTATTAGGACAGGCCATGCAGAGCCCAACAAGGAAAAGGTAGCCCGTTACATTAATGGGTTGAGGCCAAGTATTCAGGAGGAGCTGAGCCTAGTCAGAATGACCACCATAGAAGATGCATACCAGTTTTCTTTGTAGGTGGAAGAGAAACTGAATAAAAGATTTGACAGCATGCAAAGGGGAAGAGGTCAAGGCGGAAGGACTAGTGGAAGACCCTATGGGGGCCGAAATGAAGATGCAAAGAAAAGTGAAGAAGTTGGCACTAGTCAAAATCAGAGAGGAGATAACACCTACCGTCCTTGTGACCAGAACAATGGTGAGCAAAGAGGAAGAGGAAGAGGTAGACCTAGAAGAGGAGGTTTCAAAGGAACCTATTTCCAATGTGGAGAAGAAGGGCATCGAGCATATGAGTGTCCACAACATCAAGGAAGGACAAATAGGAGACCTAAAGGTAATGCACGAGTTGCACATGTAGATGAAGATGCACAGTCTGAGCATTCTGAAGATGCTGAAAGGGGAGAAACTGGTGTAGGAGCACCTACCTGACATCTGGCCTCCATGAGGCAGTTAGTTAGTTTAGGTCTTGTTAATGTTTACAAGAAGGTTCGATAAGACCAATGCATGTAATAAGGTCATGTTGACCATACTTTACTATTTTTAGATAGGTTGTTAGGATAGTTGTTATGCTGTATGTTCGGTTGGAAGCTCCCAGCCGCTTGGAGTCGGGTCGGTAGTACTCGCAAGAGATCCTATTTATGCATGAGGATCGGTTGATTTTAGATATTTTGCATTGAAGAGGAGAGACAGAGTGAAACAGAGGGAGAGACTGAGTATTGTATTTGCATCTTTTGAAATCAATAAAGAGATCCTGTTTGTGTCCATTCTCTGTTTTGGATTCCATTGTGTGATCGATTTGCTGTTCTGGTGGTTTCATGGATTTGCTGATCCATTCCACCGGTTGATTCGTCGAATCGGTGGAATGGCTATGTACAGTAGTTTAGGATTTAGTCTGCATTTTGTGTTTGTTTGCATGTATGTTTGCAGGATCGCAGTCGAGAGGTGTTGAGAACCCTAGCATGGGTATGTGCTAGGTCGTGCTGATAGTTTGAGTCTAGAAGATCGCCCTGAAAGTAGATCAGGTCACCTCAGGAGGTTTGGCAGATTGAAAATTCGCCAAGGTTGGAAAATCCATCGCAACGGCATCATCAGGATATTTCTGTGTATATCCTGTAGTTACTTCAGGCGTCATCCGAGTAGATGGAGGTGAGCATGATGCAATCATTTGCATAAGGTGAATGTGCATTGGGGTGATCATCATCAGGTGTTGCCGAGGAGGAGCGTATCGGCATAAGGTAGAAGATCGGGTTGGTAAAACCATCGCGGGCTGATAATGTTAAGTTTGGCTGACAGTAGGATATTGAAGGAACTGCATGTGACGTCATCGTTATCAGGATAATCGTCATCAGGATATCGGGGTGACGTAAGCATCGAAGGAAAGGTGCATGAGGTTGTCGTCATAAGGATATATGGAGGGAACATGATATTTTATATCCTGCTGATGAACATGATGTTGAACATCATGATGCTGCAGATAGAGGTTGGCGGTAAGATGAACAGTGAACATCAGGAGGATGTTTGCGCTTGCCGAATGTGATGATGCTGCTGATAGCCGGATATGATGATGCTGCTGACAGGCGAAAGGTCAAAGGTTTGTCTGCAGGAGGATATCGGTCGGCAGAGAAAATATGATGATGCTGACAGTGTTAAGGGAAATATGATGATGATGATGATGGGTTGTGGACATACATGCTGTATGTCAAGGTTTTAGTGTGGATGCCTCTACATCATAGTGGTATCAGAGCTCAGCAAAAGGTCTGGGCTGTTGTGTGTTGATTCTGTCACCGAAAGGGCAGAGGTAGAGTTGACTCTGTCACTGAAAGGACAGAGGTAGAGGAGTAAGAGGTTGACAAAATGCCTCCGAAAGGTAATGGTACTGCAAGGGAGTTGCAGGAGATGAAGGAAAAACATGCCAGAGAGATGAGGAAGATGAAGGAGCTTGCTGAAGCACTTCAAGCCAGGCTTGTAGCCCTGGAGAAGAACAAAAAGAGGGAAGTGGAAGACAGTGAATCAGAAGAAGATGAAGATGCTGTTGAAGAGTATGAAGAGGTAGCTGAAGATCTGGATGCTGAAGACCAGAGATTTGCAAAACTGTTAAAGGCAGTGCAGAGTGATAAACCTAAGGTAAAGGTTGATGTTTCCAAGTATAATGGAAGTTTGAATGAAGATGAGTTACTGGATTGGATTGCTGCACTTGATAATCACTTTGAATGTGAAGATGTTGCTGAGGATCAGAAGGTAAAGATTGCAAAGACCAAGTTAGGAGGTCATGCTTTGGTATGGTGGGATTATGTACAATCCGAGGGAAGGAAACAAGGAAAGTCAAAGATCACTTCATGGGATAAGATGGTAGCAAGGATAAAAGGTAAATTCTTGCCCAAGGATTATGAGATTCAGATGTTTAAGAAGCTGCAATTTTTAAGGCAGAAGGAAATGGATGTGAAGGCATATACTGAGGAGTTTTATAAGTTGAGTATGAGATCTGGTCATCATGAGAATGAGGTAGAAAAGGTGGCTAGGTACTTGGCTGGTTTGAGATTGAACATACAGGATGAGTTAGTTTTAGTTAACCCTAAGAGTGTGGAGGATTGTTACCAAATGGCAATCAGGATTGAAGAAAAGATGAATAGGAGACAAGATAAGTCCATGAGAGGAAGAGGCAGCAATATGAGGGGAAGAGGATTAGCCCCTACAACAAGGCAAACCCATGAGGGTCCAGAAGACACTGGTAAAGGATAGGGACAGTCTGATTTCAGAGGTGGATGGAAAGGTAACAGAGGCAAATTTGGAAGTGGTAGAGGTTCTACTACATTTTCAGGAAAGTGTTACACCTATGGTGAGTTTGGTCATCCATTTTTCAAATGTCCAGAAAGCAAAGGTTCATCATCCAGAAATGATAGAACGAATGACAAGAGAGTACAACTTGTGCAAGAAGAGAAAGTAGAGCAAAGTGTGCAAAGTCCAAACACTTATCAAGGAGATAGAGTTCCTGACAATTATGGATATCCTGAGGAGGGAGAAGCATTGATGCTAAGGAGAACTAGTTTGCAGGCATCAAAGGATATGATGCAAAGAAGAGCTCTTTTCAAGACCACATGCAAGAGCAAAGGTAAGGTATGTAAGGTTGTCATTGATACTAGTTCAACAGACAACATGGTATCTCAGGAAATGGTGGATAAACTAAATTTGGAGAGGATTCCACACCATCACCCTTACAAGGCATCTTGGGTGAGTGATAGTCAATCACTTTTTGTCTATGAACAGGCATATGTGGATTTTCAGATTGGAGCATATCAGGATAGAGTTTTGTGTGACATTTTGCCCATGGAATGTTGTCACCTACTGTTGGGTAGACCATGGCAATTTGATAGAAGGGTACTGTATGATGGGTATGCTAATACCTACACCATCAAGAAAGATGGGAAGACTATTATGTTGATGCCATTGCAGGCAAATGCTGCAGCACAGGGGGCAGCCCAAATCATTTTAGTGGGAAAGAAGGAGTTTGTGCAGATGCCTATAGGAGCAGGCATAAAGGCAGTTGAGGACACTGCAGGGAAAGAAGTTGTTAAGGAAAACAGGTTGAAGAAAGTTTCAGTTTTGACTGACAGAGGTCAGCAGCAGGTTCAGAAACAGGTTTGCAAACAACCACCAGTTGAGAGGAGTGACAAGGATGTTGTCATAGTGGGGACTATTGTTTGTCCTATAAAGGTTGAAAGAAAGACAGAGTTGAACATTATAGAAGTTCAAGAGGCAGTTCAGACAGAGGTTCTGGTCAGACAACCTGACAAGCACAAGGTATGTGTGAGAAGGGCCTATATTGACAGGCATGAGGATTTACTTGCAAGAAAGCAAGTTACAGTTTAGAAGTCTTGGCGCAGCCAAGAGCCAGTAGAGGATAAAGCTGGAACAGGTCAGAACACTGACATGACAAAGTGTAAAGGTGGAGGACTTCCACATCCTAACTCATGGGACATGAGTTCTTTTCTGTTGGGGAGTATGGTGTAGGAGCACCTACCTGACATCTGGCCTCCATGAGGTAGTTAGTTAGTTTAGGTCTTGTTAATGTTTACAAGAAGGTCCGATAAGACCAATGCATGTAATAAGGTCATGTTGACCATACTTTACTATTTTTAGATAGGTTGTTAGGACAGCTATTATGCTGTATGTTCAGTTGGAAGCTCCCAGCTGCTTGGAGTCGGGTCGGTAGTACTCGCAAGAGATCCTATTTATGCATGAGGATCGGTTGATTTTAGATATTTTGTATTGAAGAGGAGAGACAGAGTGAGACAGAGGGAGAGACTAAGTATTGTATTTGCTTCTTTTGAAATCAATAAAGAGATCCTGTTTGTGTCCATTCTCTATTTTGGATTCCATTGTGTGATCGATTTGCTGTTCTGGTGGTTTCATGGATTTGTTGATCCATTCCACCGGTTGATTCGTCAAATCGGTGGAATGGCTATGTACAGTAGTTTAGGATTTAGTCTGCATTTTGTGTTTGTTTGCATGTATGTTTGCAGGATCGCAGTCGAGAGGTGTTGAGAACCCTAGCATGGGTATGTGCTAGGTCATGCTGATAGTTTGAGTCTGGAAGATCACCCTGAAAGTAGATCGGGTCACCTCAGGAGGTTCGGCGGATTGAAAATTCGCTAAGGTTGGAAAATCCATCGCAACGGCATCATCAGGATATTTCTGTGTATATCCTGCAGTTACTTCGGGCGTCATCCGAGTAGATGGAGGTGAGCATGATGCAATCGTTTGCATAAGGTGAATGTGCATTGGGGTGATCATCATCAGGTGTTGCCGAGGAGGAGCGTATCGGCATAAGGTAGAAGATCGGGTTGGTAAAACCATCGCGGGCCGATAATGTTAAGTTTGGCCGACAGTAGGATATTGAAGGAACTGCATGTGACATCATCGTCATCAGGATATCGGGGTGATGTAAGCATCGAAGGAAAGGTGCATGAGGTTGTCGTCATCAGGATATATGGAGGGAACAGGATATTTTATATCCTGCTGATGAACATGATGTTGAACATCATGATGCTGCAGATAGAGGTTGGTGGTAAGATGAACAGTGAACATCAGGAGGATGTTTGCGCTTGCCGAATCTGATGATGCTACCGATAGCCGGATATGATGATGCTGCTGACAGGCGAAAGGTCAAAGGTTTGTCTGCAGGAGGATATCGGTCGGCAGAGAAAATATGATGATGCTGACAGTGTTAAGGGAAATATGATGATGATGATGATGGGTTGTGGACATACATGCTGTATGTCAAGGTTTTAGTGTGGATGCCTCTGCATCAGAAACCCTAGTTGTCAGAAGAACCTTGTTGAATGAGGAGAAAGAACCAAATCAGAGGAAGAGTTTATTTCGCACAAGGTGCAAATGTGAAGGTAAGTGTTGTGAAATTATTATTGATAGTGGAAGCACTGATAATCTAGTTTCAGAAGAGATGGTTGACAAGTTGAAGTTGGCAAGAAGAAAGCATCCGCATCCATATCGGATTGCATGGTTGCAGAAAGACCATAGAGCTTTGGTCAATGAGCAGTGTTTAGTGAAGTTCAAGATTGGGGACTACCATGATGAGGTACTGTGTGATATCATACCGATGGATGCATGTCATATGCTATTGGGAAGGCTGTGGCAGTATGATAGGAGCGCTGTCCATGATGGTTGTGCAAACAAATATTCCTAACAAAAGATGGAGTTTGTCATAAATTGAAACCTTTGAAGGAGGTGGAAGAAAAGGTATGTAGTACTGCCAGAATTTGCTTGGTAGATGGTAGGAAAATTTTGGAGGGTATGAAGCATGAGCGTCATTGCTTTGCATTGATTCCTAAGATTAGCCAAGAGAACTGTGAAGATGTACCAGCAGAAGTTTTAGATATGTTGGAAGAGTTCCAGGACATTATCTCTAATAATGTACCAGAAGGTTTACCACCAGTAAGGAAGATAAGTCATCAAATGGATTTGATACCAAGAGCCAGTTTGCCAAACAAGGCAACCCATAGAATGACCCCTAAAGAGAATGAAGAATTGAACAGACAAGTTTAGGAGTTGTTGAGGAAGGGACTGATAAGGGAGAGCCTAAGCCCATGTGTGGTACTTGCAGTACTAGCACCAAAGAAGGATGGAGAATGGAGGATGTGTACAGACTCTCAAGCCATCAATAAGATAATGATCAAGTATAGATTTCCATTGCCAAGAATGGATGACATCATGGATTGTTTGAGTGGAGCCAAGTACTTCACGAAAATTGACCTAAAGAGTGGATATCACCAGATCCATATTAGAGAAGGAGATGAATGGAAGACAGCCTTCAAGACAAAGGAAGGTTTGTATGAGTGGTTAGTCATGCCATTTGGGCTAACCAATGCACCGAGCACATTCATGCGGATCATGAACGAGGTATTGAAGGAATTTTTGGGAAGTTTTGTTATTGTTTATTTGGATGATATTTTAATTTTCAGTAAGACCTGGGATGACCATCTGATGCATATCAGAAGAATTCTAGAGAAGCTAAGGGAGGAGAAGTTGTTGATTAATATGAAGAAATGTAGTTTTGCAAAGAAGGAGTTGGTGTACCTGGGATTTGTTGTCTCAAAAGAAGGTCTTAAGATGGACCCAGAAAAAGTAAGGGCTATCATTGAATGGCCTACGCCAAGGAGTGTCACAGAGGTAAGATCTTTTCATGGTTTGGCAAGTTTTTATAGAAAGTTTATTAGGAGTTTCAGTAGCATTTGTGCACCCCTAACTGAGACAATGAGGGGATAGAAAAGAGTTTAGATGGACTAAAGGAGTAGACAAGAGCTTTGATACATTGAAACAGAAAGTGGTAGAACAACCTATTTTGGCACTTCCGGATTTTAATAAGGTATTTTAGGTAGATTGTGATGCTAGTGGTAGTTGTATAGGAGCTGTTTTGAGCCAAGAAGGTAAGCCCATTGCCTATTTTAGTGAGAAGCTTAATGATGCCAAGAAAAAGTATTCTATTTATGATCAGGAGTTTTATGCAATAGTTCAAGCTTTGAAGAAATGGAGACATTATTTGTTGCCAAAGGAGTTTGTTTTATATACTGATCATTAGGCTTTGCAGTATCTTAATAGTCAAGGAAAGTTAAATCAAAGGCACTTAAAATGGGTTGAGTTTTTGCAGAGCTATACTTTTGTTTTGAAGCATAGGAGTGGGAAGTCCAACAGAGTTGCAGATGCCTTGAGCAAAAGGCAAAATTTGTTGACAGAAATGAAGATAGAGGTTGTTGGGTTCCATGAGCTCAAAAGTTTGTATCCTGAAGATCCAGATTTTGTAGAGGCCTGGAAAGCTTGTTTGGAACCTGTTACTTTAGACAGTGTTGGTCATGCTGTTGGTCATAAACAAGCATAGAATAAAAGTACACGTTAACCTTTATTCATCTTGAAAGATACGGTGAATTCAGAGAATTCATGATCCCAAGTCTCCGGTGATTAGATCTTAATCTTCTGATGTTACTCAGAGGTTAATGTGAGTTGTTGTTTCCATTTTGGGGCCTTACGTGAAAGTTTATCATCATCATGATATTCCTGTAGAAATTCTTTATAGAGAGGTCATATTGTACCATTATTTGATGAAATGATGCAGAAATACTTCAATCTTTGCATGATTTTCTTAATTATGCATGTTCTGTATTCAAATATGCTAAATATTTGCAATTATCTACGAGATGTCCACATATTTGTGTTATTTGCTTAAGATCATCAATTGTTTGCAATTATGAGGATGAAATACTTTGAAATTTAAAAGAAATTAAAAAAATGCTTCAAATTAAAGTTGAACCTTTAGCTTTTGAACCACATGTATATTAGATACTATCATGAAGAGAAGAAAACCAAACCATATTTTCACCAGGCCATTCCACAGCTAGATATAGTTGATGCTAACTTCAAAGGAATTTGTATGAAGACAACACATGTAAGCAGACATGCACTCCAAGGGACGCAGCAAATCACCACATATGTCCTGAATTCATACACTGATTACTCAAGATTTACTATGAATTGTAATCAACACAGTCTTCTCATTCATTAAGCATGCACAAATATAGATGTTTACAAAAACTTTGAAATGAGCTCTGAATGTTTCAGCAGACGAATTTCAATTAAGTTTCGAATATTTACAATAAGGCATTCCATCACCTTTTATAGATCAAGGTGAGGAATCCATTACAAAAAGATCCACGATCTTGATTTATCAATGCATATCTATAGTCACCATTCTCTTTGACTTTGTCAAACTTATCAAAAGTGGCACAAGTTGCCAGCTAGCAACTATCTGGATTATTTACGCAGTCCCCTTATGGAGTATCCTCATCATGCCCCATGTCTGATTCATGTGGATCATCATCATGTGCATCACTTCCTGAACTTTCAATATCCTGATGATGATGACCCCGCATATGAGGCTGCACGCTGCTCCGGATCTGCTCATATGACTACACAATTAGGTCTATTGCTCTGCCATCCTGAGTTTTTGCTTTGATGATGGCGTGCTTGTGTGCCTCATATTTGTTTCTACTGCTATCTAGTTTGTCTTTCCTGTCCTGTAGTGTCTCATTGTATTTCTCCATCTTGACTTTGATTCTCATTATTTTATTTACAACTTCTTTTGTCAAGTGGACAAGTGGACCATCTGCCTCTGATTGGAAGTTGTTGTGTAAAGCTTTGATGGCAGATTCTTCATCTTGATTTTCTATTTTTCCTTCTACTTTTCCTTCTAATGTTTCTAATATTTCTGCCTCAACAACCATTAAATCGTGCAACTTCATGCTAACCTCTCTCAGCTTATTATTACATCTTCTGAGCACTCCACATTCAAATTGAATGTCTTTATACCAGATGTCCACCAACAATGCGGTATGGTTGTTCAGTACCTGCTTACTGATAAGTAGTTGAGAATTTATCCTCTTTATTTCTCCCAGGAGATTTAGTACCTTTTCCAGTTTGTAGGACCTTTTCCCTGTCTGCATTTGCAATTTATCTACTTTAGTCCTGGAATCACTGAGAGTGCTCCACCTCTTCAAAGAGGCCTTTACCATTTCCTCTACATCATCCAATGTGGATGACATCCATTTTCTTATCACAGATGCCTCATGTTTCATGAGGTCTAACTTATTTACCTCCTCTTGAGAAATAATAGTCAATGGGATTGCATGTTCAGTTGTAGTATCATCAGGATTAATTAGCCTCCTTATGTAGGCATGCAACTAAGCAATGTGCTCTTTGTGTTGCTTATTTTTCACCTTTTCTCTTTTTACCTTTTGAATCAAAGAATCAATAATGTCTTTGCCCTCTTGACCTTGTTGGTCCTCATTGGCAAAACCCAGATCCACTGTGCTAATTTGCAATTCATCTAAGGTAATTTAACCTTTTTCTTTCTCCACAGTAGGAACTGCAATTTGTGCAGTCCTTCTCCCAATTGCTGGATCTCTCTTGATGGCTGAAGTCATTCTGGCCTTCCTCTTAGGTTTTATTATATCCTCGGAGAATAATGTGGAGACATCAAATTCTTGAATTTCCAATTCTTCTTCTTCATTTATCTCTTTCTCTAACCATGGAGGCACCTGATCATGTTTTTCCACATCATCATGATGTCCACCTGTGTCTCCTATTTCTATCAGCAGATGTGGTGGAGATGGTGATTTTCTCATTTCTTCTTCCTGATGCTCACTTCGTTGTTCATCCTGTGGCACATTTTCTTGTTCTGGAACTTCCTTCTCCGGAGGAGCATCTTCTTGGGGTGGGGGATCTTGTGGTGCATCTCTATGTTGATCATGATGATCATGATCCTTCTCTGTCATTATTTCATCTAGTTTCAACTCTTCCCCTTGTTGTATATCCCCTGCACTAGATACTGTGGATTCTACCTAAGGTGCTGGCGTTTGTTCTGAAGCCATTATTTGTTCCGCACCTGTACTATCAACCTCCTGGGCTTTGGTAGAAAGATCTTCAGTTACATCCTCATCATCTACCTTCTCTTGAACTTCTATTATGACAGGCTCTGTGGATGCACCTTGTGCAATTGGTGGGCTTACTTCTGAAGTATGGCTCTCTGGTTTTGCCACCTTTATTTCTTCTACAGGGTGTCCCCTATCAGGTGATCTTGCTGGATGTTCAGGACTTGCATCCTATTTCCCTGTTAAGTCCACTACTGCAGGACTTGTCACCTCTGTAATTAATGTATCCAATCCCATTTCTTGGGCTATCTGCTCTGGGCTCTTTTCTTGTTCTGCCTCCACTTGCTTCATCTCCTCCAGTATAGTTTGAATTGGTGGAGGCTTTTGAGGGGTCATGCTTGTACCAGCAGCAAGTGTTTCCATATTTTGTGTAGCTACCTCTTGTACAACTTCATCATCAGACAAATTTATTGTCTCGTCTAGCGAGACATGCCCTGCTTGTGTCTGAGAAGTTTCTTTCATCTGTTCCTCTGCAAGTTTAGTTTTGAACTTGACAATGGTAGGAAGTGGAACATTATGCTGAAGTTCCTTAGGTACTTCACTACCTTCCCCTTGTAACAATGTTGGGGGGTGTCTTATTTCACCTCTCATAGAGGTTCTTTGTTTCTTAGGTGGGGTGGACACCACCACCTCTGGGGCTCTTCTTTTCCTCTTTATTATCAATGGAGCCTCCTCTTCTTCAGGCTCTTCCTCCATGAGGATATCCTCTTCTCCTGGTTTTCTTGAGGATTGACCCTCTTCTAGGGTCTCAGTGATTCCATCCTCTGCTATCTGACTCTTCTTGGATTTTCCTTTCCTTGGAGGGGATGCTGATTCTGATCCAAGTCCTGATGCTGCTGCCTCCTCAGCTACAAATACTGCCCTTTCAATAATAACCCCTTTGGGTTCTTTATCTACCTGCTTGCCCCTTGGGGGTCTTTTGCTCTGTTGTTGTGGTGGAGGGAGTCTATCTCCCTTAGTCTTCCTCTTTTCATCTAGGAAGTCATCAAACTCATCCCCAGGAATATCCTGCCCCTTCTTCTTGTTGTCCACCGTAATGACAACACCTTTCTTCTTCAGTGCCTCTACTTGCTCATCAACCCAAGCTTGGGTTAGTTGCATGGTCCTACCAATGAAGGGGTCTAAGGATATGTCCTCCTGTATAGTGAGGTCAGGTGCAGAGATAGTATCATTATAAATTTTCTTCTGCTCATACTCATCTACAATTATCCTACCATCATCCTTCTTCAGTTGTTGGGGAATGGGGATGCAATCAAAGGTTCTGATTTGATTCAGAGTTAACCTTTGATATCTCCTTCTTCTTGCTTCTGCTTCATCCTCATAATCGGCCTAGAAATCCTCTAGGTGCCTCTGATGAATAGGCTTTCCTATTATTTTTTGCATCCTGCCGTAAGGATCATATGGTCTTGTTAGTGGAAAAGGCTGCAAATTCATTTTATTCAAAGTGACCATCACCTTCTTTATGTGCTCTGAATCTGGGCACATGTAGCAGCCAATGCTGACTGGAAACAAAATCGGTGGCAGTTTCTTGGCATCCTTGTATGTCTTTATCATTGTGGAGCCCTGCCTGATGAACTCCATAAGTACCACTGCATCAGTGGGATACCTGGGCAGCATGAGGGGATGTCCCTCAAAACCTTCAATTCTTATGTATAAAAAGGTGGTAAATTGTATGTACCAGGCTCCATGCTTGTAAATTATTTCTTGAGCCTCCATGCTCAATCTCTTTGTTCTATCTTCCTCCATGGTCCTCACCAGATGCATAGAGAATGCATCATTGACCAATTTGTAGTCTTGGAGGTAATTGGCTCTTTGTAGCTGGGGATGATGATCCTAGATATGCACAGCATTTGTGCCTGTAAGCTTTCCATTGGTAATTAATGCATCAAATGTGCCTTGGTATGCACAAGAATAGACAATATAGGATGTCATATAGAAAGCACAATTTGAACCTCCTAGGTTCGTCAGCTGCTCATGTAGAGCATCACCTATTAATTGGCCCCACAATGGCTTGATGTCAGAGTATATACACATCATTATTATACCATACATCCAATCCTTAAAGCTACCAGCATCAGGCTGGCCTGTGGCTCTGCTAAGTAGTGTCATCATGTACTGGTATTCTTCACTAAAATCATACTTGAACAAGTGCATCGGAAGTTTGGCGGCTGCCGAATATGTGCTGTTCTCAGCCCTCCAGTGGTACATATTTTTCCTAGCTTGTTTTTTGTTATTCTCATACTCTTTCTCTGATTTCTTAAGGTCTACACTCTTCACCTTCTTGGCCAATGGCAGTCCAAATGTTCTGGAAAGACCTTTGATGGACAGGTCTGCATATATTCTCCCATGCTTCATTACCTGCCTGGTCTCTGGATTATAATTCTTGGCACACTCGATGACCATCTCTGGAGACTCCACGGAGTACAGGAAACTAACGGCATTCCACATCCCGGATATGAAAACTGCATCCAGCATAGGACTTCTATTTTTCTCGTCATTCAGTTTAGCTGACCAGGCCTCCAGATTGGTATCCCCTTGATGGGTATCTGTAATGGTGCCATATTTGAACAGGACGCCCCTCTGAGATGAGAACATAGGATTGCTGAATTTAGCCTCACACTTAGCCAACCTCTTGTCAGCCATGACCGCCTACAATTAACAACATCTTGTCTTACAATGGGTATATACATGCATACCTATAACAATTTATCTTTAGTTTCATCATGCATATTACATTCATTCAGCATAAGTCCATCATGGGGATACGTAAACTAGACCTACAACATCATACCTGACTGTTACAGAAACAACATGATGAGGGTTTCATTCACTTACCTAGTTATGCTGATTTCTTTTTTATACCAATAGAATTCTGAAAGTGTTCTCAATTCTTGTTGATGATCACGCACCTTCAGCTTCCTGCAAACTTCACTCGTCGTAATATCGCCTGTAGGAGGATATGGAAGCTGTGCACTGTAAAAAATAATTTCTTCACAAGGTAAATGTGAAAATGGCGTTAGATTTACTTTTTCACCTTGTAATTAGGGTAAATTTAAGGCAAATCCTGACAGATTAGATTTTATTCATTGATTTTCTGCACGGCAAGTCAGGATTTTGCCAGGTGTTGCATCGGGTTTACTGATCGGTGGGAACCACCTACCATGTCTGCGTGCATTCAATGCTAATGGCAGCAATGGGAGCAGGGTGATATCTAAATGGTAGGATGATATTTGAAAACGTCAGGTTATGCTTAGATATCGGGTGATGTTCGCGCCATCAGGCTGTGCTTTAAACGTCAGGAAGATATTTGAAAATATCGGGCTATGTTTTTGGATGATGATGATGACCGAAGTCATACTTCTTTAGCTCTCGGGATATTGGGGTGACGTCATCTAGATATTCGTTCATTATATTAGAAAGGCATCATGACGTCATCGTCATGTTATGCGTACATGATCATGTTTAGAAAATATCCTACCGAGAGGTAAATAAGATGATCATGTCATCGTCATGTTTGTTTCTTGGTTCATTGGACTCGGATGATGTCATCAGGATATTGGCTTAGAGTGATATTTCACGGCAGGAGGATATTAAGAAATATCAGGTTACATTCGAAAATATGATGCTCGCAATATATAAGACTATTTGACGGGGAAGATTTACTACCACTTAAAGTTGACGTCTGGATATTTGGACCGCATGACTTATCGGGTGATGAACTAAGATCAGGGTGATCTTCGATAACATGACTGAGGTTATAAAATATGATCCTCCTCCTGTGAATATCAAGTTTGACCAAAACTTTGACTATTCACAACTCTCACATCCTAATGAATATCAGGGTGACGTAAAGGACAAACCTGCATGGATTTTAATGCTCTTTCTAAATACGAGGTCATAGAAATGAAATACGAATTTTGATAAACTGACCTCATAATGATGACTTACGTCATCTTGATTCCACATGATGATGCATAGGACTTACTTTTACCAATCCACCAGAAAGTAGACAAACCAGCCAAGCCAAAAAGTTGGGTCCCTGTTTTGCCGAGTCAAAATGGGGCGTGTTGTGTAACCACACAACAACTTGCCACCAAAGAAAACAAATAAATTCCAATGATTCAAGTGATGTGATCACATTCATCTATAGTATTTTAATTCTATCTAAGCATAATCATCATGATCTTTTGAATGATAAAATTTCATCATGGTAACAATGCTAACAAAGGATCAGGTGTGTGCATATGATTAATTATCCTCATCTTGAAAGCAGGTTGAAAACATGAGTAACTAGTGTTAAACTACATAGTTGGAGATCATCCCTCATAGCCAACCTGGATAGAGCCTTGCTACCAGCAAGTGTTCATAGCCCCGGCAAGGTTATCTATACAATCTCCCTAAGTAGAGCCCCACTGCCAGCAGGTGTCTATAGCCCCGGTAGGGTTACTTAGATGGCCTAATATAATTGTTATTATTTTTTTTTATATCTGATATCATCATGTCAGCTCATTTGTATAAGGTATAGTCACTTATAGCTTTAGGTTGGAGATTGTATTGGTAGCAAGGGAGTCCCTTTAGATTTTTCACTTAACACCTATACTTGTGTGTTCAACAGACCCAAGGCTGTTAGGTGTTTCATTGTGATTGATTCACTTTGACCAAGAAAAGGCACCCTGATGAAAGGATATCACAAACCTGATCATGATGATTCCTTAGGATGAATCATAACCTATATCCAAATTTGATCTCATTACTTGAATCCTAACAATTTAGTCATTTTCTGGGGTGATGAGTTGCATCATCTTGACTAACCAAAACAAAACTCAACAAACAAACAAAACAGGACAAAAGAACACTGTACAAACAACTATACAAATGTACAATATGATACACATGATTGTTATGAAGTCACTCAGGCCTAGAAAAAATGTTTGAAGAATTGTCCATTGACTGGCAACGGGACATCCTCACCTGTCAGGTTCTTAAGCCTATAAGTGCTGTCTCCTAGTATCTCAGAAATTTGAAAGGGACCTATCCATAATCTATCAAACTTACCATGGTCACCTTTCCTTTCATGGGCTTTATCCCACATCAAGACTAAATTAGATACCCTGAAAGCTTTAACTTTGTCTCTCTTGTCAAACCAGCGTTTGACAACAGCCTGATGTTTTGCAAATTGGTCAATTGCTTGACTCCTTTTTTCTTCCAAGTGCATCAACTGAAGCAACCTGACTTCTTGCTTATTATCAATGCCTAGGTATTCTTGGGTGAACTGTAGAGTAGGAATCTTCAATTTTACAGGGGGGATAGGATCCACCCCATATACTAATTAGAAAGGTGAGTTTCCTAATGCAGTTTTCATTCTAGTTCTGTCTACCCATAAGGCATATTTCAAAAATGAATTCCATTCTCTAGGGTTCTTCTCTATCAGTTTTCTTATGATATTCAGTAAATTCTTGTTGGTGGATTATGCTAAACCATTCCCTTGGGGATAGTAGTTGGATGAAAACTTAAGTATAATCCCATAATCAAAAGCCCAACTTGACAATTTAGTTGAAGTGAAGGCAGAACCATTATCACTTACCAAAGCATAAGGAATTTCATACCTGGTAATAATGTTACTCTCCAGAAATCTAATAACATCCTCTGCAGTACAAGTCTTGCTACTAACAGCCTCAGTCCATCTGGTACAATAGTCAGTAATTGTTAGGACATACTGGTGCAGGAGCACCTACCTGACAGCTGGCCTCCTTGAGGCAGTTAGTTAGTTTGAGTCTTGGTTATGTTTTCAAGAAGGTCTGATAAGACCAAATGCATGTAATAAGGTCATGTTGATCATGATAAGATCACGCTGACCATGCTTTTACTATTTTTAGTTAGTTTGTTAGAACAGCTGTCATGCTGTAGGATCGGTTGGATCTCCCAGCCGCCTGGAGAGTTCCCAGCCGCTTGGAGTCGGGTCAGTAGTACTCGTAGGAAAATCTATTTAAGCATGAGGATCGGTTGATATTGCATACAGATAGAGATATCATCGATCATAGTATTGTATCGCATTGAGAAGTCAGATTGCAGAGAGAGATTGAGCATTGTAATTGCATCTTTTGGAAATCAATAAAGATCCTGTTTGTGTTCATTTCCTGTTTGCCCTCCATTGTGATCGATTTGCTGTTTTGGTGGTTATATGGATTCGCTGATCCATTCCACCGGTTGATTCGTCGAATCGGTGGAATGGCTGTGTACAGTAGGTTAGGAGGTAGTTTGTGTTTTCTGTTTGTTCGCATGCAGGTGTGCAGGATCGCGGTCGAGAGGTGTTGAGAAGCCTAGCATCCTCATGTGCTAGGTCGAGCTGATAGAGTTTGGAAGATCACCCTGGAAGTGGATTGAGTCATCCCAGGAGGTTCGGCGGATCAGAACAGTGAAAATCTGCTAAGGTTGAAAGTTCGTCAAAACGGCATCATCAGGATATTTTGGTGAATATCCTGCGGTCGCTTTGGACATCGTCATCCGGATAAGCGAAGATGAGCATGATGCAGTTAAGTGCATGAAGTGAATGTGCGTCGGGGTGATCATCATCAGGAGTTGCCAAAGAGGAGTGCATCGGCACAAGGTAGAAGATCGGGTTATGAAACTGTTGAAGTTTGCATGTTGCAAGTGCATCAGGATGTTTTAAGTCAGATATATACTCAGTGTATATATCGCTGTCAGGATCATCTCTCGGGGGTGCCCATCATCCGCATATCGCTAGCAGACGCGGGAGTGAAAGTTTGGGTTTTTTGGCTAAGTGTTGAAGAGGTCATCAGGATATTGTGTGACGTCATCGTCATCCGTAGATGACGTCATCGTCATCAGGATATTGAGATATCCCCCTATGCATGTTGATCCTGTCGTCACTAAGGGTTTAGGTATCGGCGTAGGCTCTCGGTAGAAAGTTGTGTTAACATCATCAGGAGGTTTCGAGGGAACCGGATAAATCATATCATGATGCTGTTGCTTGTATCGTCGGCTATCGGGGCATCGAAGGGAAGGTGCTAAAGTTGTCATCATCAGGATATTTGGAGCAACCAGATATTTGGATATCCTGCTGACGAAGGTGGTGTTGCATATCATGATGATGCCGATAGTGTTTGGCGCCCGATGAACAGTACAACCGGAGGATGTTTGCGCCCGTTGAGTATCATGATGATGATGATAGGCGACAGGCGGAGGAGGTGAACAGTAGTCGGCAGGAGGATAATTGTGATCGTCCGAAATATGATGATGCTGTTGGTGTTTACAGGAAATATGATGATGATGCTGAGCCGATAGGGATTTTTATCATGCTGTTTGTATTATTGGCTCCTCCTTCCTGTTAGCAAGCTTCCGTCGCTTTTCACTCTGCATCATAGTGGTATCAGAGCAAAGGTTAGGATCTTCTGGAAAAGATAAGCAGGATGTCAGACGAAGAAGGAACATCAGAGGTTCCAGCAAGGATGACCAACGCTGAGTTGGCAGTTCTGGTGAAGAAACAGATTGCAGAAAGCAAGGCCGTGAAGGCTCAGAATCAGGAGTTGAAAGATGAATTAGCAAAGTTGAGGAGCAGAGTAGGTTCTGGTAGAGAAGATGATAGGGAAGAAGAAGAGATCCCTAATTAGAGCGAGGAGGTCGTTCCTGCAGACCAGAGACCACTGTTGAACGCCCTCAAAGCCATGGAGAGGAGAACCATGGATGTGAAACTGGATTTGCCAGTGTTTACAGGTAAGATGGACCCTGATTCAGTGATGGAGTGGATAGACTGTTTGAACAATTTCTTTGTAACAGAGGAGATACCAGAACAACAGAGAGTGAAGATAGCACAGTCAAAGATGAAAGAAGCTGCCTTGACATGGTGGAATTTTGTCCAGGATGACAGAGTACAGGAAGGAAAACGTAGAGTTGCCACATGGAAGAAGATGATGGCATTAGTAAAAGAAGCTTATATCCCATTGGATTACAGTATCCAGTTACACAAGAGGAAGCAAAACCTGAAGCAGAAGGAGCTAGATGTCAGCTCATATACAGAAGAATTCATGAAACTCTGTATGAAGACAAAGGTAAAAGAAAGTGAGGAAGAGAAGGTAGCCAGATACCTTAATGGATTGAGGTTTAATATTCAGGAAGATCTTAGTCTGCATAATCCAGATACAATGCAGAAAAGCTTTCAGTTGGCATTGAAAGTGGAAGAAAAGTTGAAGAGAAAACAAGAACAAAACAATAGAGGAAGAGGAAGACAACAAAGAGGTGGAAGAGGTCCTTTTAGAGGCAGAGGACATGGACAGGGATATCAAGGAGAATCCAGTCATGACAATAGTAAGGGCAACAATAGTCAGAATCAGAGAGAGAATTACAGTCAGCAAGGAAACTTCAGAGGTAGAAGACCTTTCAGAGGAAGATCCCAGGGCAGAGGATCCATCAGATGTTATAACTGTAACAAAGAAGGCCATATAGCCAGCAGATGTCCAGACAAGGCCACAAGCTCAGCAGGAGAAAGGAGAACAAATCTGGTCCAAGAACCTGATAATCAAAGTAGGACAAGCTCTAATGATTTCCAGAGCGTGAATGCTCCTGATAATTGTGGATACCCAGAAAGTGGAGAATCTCTGCTGATGAGAAAAATAGTGACTACCATGAAGGTACCTGACAAAGAATCCCCACAAAGAAGAGCTCTTTTCAAGACCACATGCAAGAGTAAAGGTAAAGTATGTAAGGTTGTCATTGATACTGGTTCAACAGACAACATGGTATCTCAGGAGATGGTGGATAAACTGAATTTGGAAAGGATTCCACATCCACACCCTTACAAGGCATCTTGGGTGAGTGATAGTCATTCACTTTTTGTCTCTGAATAGGCATATGTGGATTTTCAGATTGGAGCATATCAGGATAGAATTTTGTGTGATATTTTGCCCATGGAATGTTGTCACCTACTGTTGGGTAGACCATGGCAATTTGATAGGAGGGTACTGTATGATGGGTATGCTAATACCTATACCATCCAGAAAGATGGAAAGACTATTAAGTTGATGCCATTGCAGGCAAATGCTGCAGTACAGAGGGCAGCCCAAGTCATTTTAATGGGAAAGAAGGAATTTGTGCAGAAGCCTATAGGAGCAGGCATGCAGGTAGTTGAGAACACTGCAGGGAAAGGAGTTGTTCAAGACAACAAGCTGAAGAAAGTTTCAGTTGTGACTGACAGAGGTCAGCAGCAGGTTCAGAAACAGGATGGTAAACAACAACCAGTTGAGAGGAATGACAAGGATGTTGTCATAGTTGGGACTATTGTTTGTCCTATAAGAGTTGAAAGAAAGATAGAGTTGAACATTTCAGAAGTTCAAGAGGCAGTTCAGAAAGAGGTTCTGGTCAGGCAACCTGACAAACACAAGGTATGTGAGAGAAAAGCCTACATTGACAGGCATGAGGATTTACTTGCCAGAAAGCAAGTTACAGTTCAGAAGTCTTGGAGCAGCCAAGAGACAGCAGCAGACAAAGCTGGAACAGGGCAGAACATTGCACAGGCAACGTGTAGAGGTGGAGGACTTCCACATACTAAACTCATGGGACATGAGTTCTTTTCTGTTGGGGAGTATGGTGCAGGAGCACCTACCTGACAGCTGGCCTCCTTGAGGTAGTTAGTTAGTTTGAGTCTTGGTTATGTTTTCAAGAAGGTCTGATAAGACCAAATGCATGTAATAAGGTCATGTTGATCATGATAAGATCACGCTGACCATGCTTTTACTATTTTTAGTTAGTTTGTTAGAACAGCTGTCATGCTGTAGGATCGGTTGGATCTCCCAGCCGCCTGGAGAGTTCCCAGCCGCTTGGAGTCGGGTCAGTAGTACTCGTAGGAAAATCTATTTAAGCATAAGGATCGGTTGATATTGCATACAGATAGAGATATCATCGATCATAGTATTGTATCGCATTGAGAAGTCAGATTGCAGAGAGAGATTGAGCATTGTAATTGCATCTTTTGGAAATCAATAAAGATCCTGTTTGTGTTCATTTCCTATTTACCCTCCATTGTGATCAATTTGCTGTTTTGGTGGTTATATGGATTCGCTGATCCATTCCACCGGTTGATTCGTCGAATCGGTGGAATGGCTGTGTACAGTAGGTTAGGAGGTAGTTTGTGTTTTCTGTTTGTTTGCATGCAGGTGTGCAGGATCGCGGTCGAGAGGTGTTGAGAAGCCTAGCATCCTCATGTGCTAGGTCGAGCTGATAGAGTTTGGAAGATCACCCTGGAAGTGGATTGAGTCATCCCAGGAGGTTCGGCGGATCAGAACAGTGAAAATCCACTAAGGTTGAAAGTTCGTCAAAACGGCATCATCAGGATATTTTGGTGAATATCCTGCGGTCGCTTTGGACATCGTCATCTGGATAAGCGAAGATGAGCATGATGCAGTTAAGTGCATGAAGTGAATGTGCGTCGGGGTGATCATCATCAGGAGTTGCCAAAGAGGAGTGCATCGGCACAAGGTAGAAGATCGGGTTATGAAACTGTTGAAGTTTGCATGTTGCAAGTGCATCAGGATGTTTTAAGTCGGATGTATACTCAGTGTATATATCGCTGTCAGGATCATCTCTCGGGGGTGCCCATCATCCGCATATCGCTAGCAGACGCGGGAGTGAAAGTTCGGGTTTTTTGGCTAAGTGTTGAAGAGGTCATTAGGATATTGTGTGACGTCATCGTCATCCGTATATGACGTCATCGTCATCAGGATATTGAGATATCCCCCTATGCATGTTGATCCTGTCGTCGCTAAGGGTTTAGGTATCGGCGTAGGCTCTCGGTAGAAAGTTGTGTTAACATCATCAGGAGGTTTCGAGGGAACCGGATAAATCATATCATGATGCTGTTGCTTGTATTGTCGGCTATCAGGGCATCGAAGGGAAGGTGCTGAAGTTGTCATCATCAGGATATTTGGAGCAACCGGATATTTGGATATCCTGCTGACGAAGGTGGTGTTGCATATCATGATGATGCCGATAGTGTTTGGTGCCTGATGAACAGTACAACCGGAGGATGTTTGCGCCCGTTGAGTATCATGATGATGATGATAGGTGACAGGCGGAGGAGGTGAACAGTAGTCGGCAGGAGGATAATTGTGATCGTCCGAAATATGATGATGCTGTTGGTGTTTACAGGAAATATGATGATGATGCTGAGCCGATAGGGATTTTTATCATGCTATTTGTATTATTGGCTCCTCCTTCCTGTTAGCAAGCTTCCGTCGCGTTTCACTCTGCATCACATACCTATGGCTTGAGGAGGATGGGGGGTTGATTGGTCCTATAAAGTCCATGCCCCATTGTGCAAATGGGCGTTCTTCCATCACTAGCTGCAAGGGCTGTGCAGCATACTTCTGTCTGTTAGCGGCAACCTGACATACATATCAACATTTAACATGATCAGCGATATCTTTAAAAATTGTAGGCCAGTAATATCCTGATCTGAGGATAGCATGTGTTGTGGCTAAGGCTGATCCATGTGCCATTCTGAACTTGTCATGTAACTTTGACAGGACCTTATTTGCTTTGGGCTTTTCTAAGCACCTTAAGTATATTCCTTCATAATTCTCCTTGAATAGGGTTCCTCCCTTCATCATATACTTTTGGGATCTTATTTTCAAGGCTCTTCTCTGTGAAGCTTGCATTCTTGATGGACATCTTCCAATGATCAGGATGTGCCTAATATCCAAATACCATTCTCTATATCTTTCTCATTAATAATGTACTGCTGACTAGTGATGTTGGGGTCAATCTCAGATATCATTTGACTCAGAGCTTGTCCTCTTACCAGCTTCATTGGTGTAATTTCCATGTCATACTCTTGTAATACAGTAATCCATTTGGCTCTTTTCTCACCAGGCTCACTTTGCATCAGCAGCATCGTCACTGCTGCATCTGGTACTACGACAATTACTTTGCTTCTCAGTATGTAGTGTCTGAATTTCTTTACTGCTTTGAGTAATGCAAGTGCCTGTCTCTCAACATCTACATATCTCAATTCAGCATCCCTGAAAGGACAACTCATGAAAGCAATTGGTTTCTCTTCTTTCTCTTCATTTCTCTGAGTAAGCACTATTGCAGAGGTATGTTCTGAAGCAAATGAATAGATGTAGAAATCATTTGTGTAATCTAGACTAATGAGGACTAGAGCATCAGAAATGGCTTTCTTTATATCTTCAAATGTATCTTTGGCCTCTAGTGTCCACTCAATTTGTGCATCTTTTTTCAACATGGCATTTAATGGTCTGACAATCTCAGCAAAGCCTGTGATGAACTTCCTCACAAAGTTAATCTTACCAAAGTAAGACTTTAGTTCCTTCTTGCTCCCTGGAAGTTGTAACTTCATAATAGACTCCACCCTATCAGGATCAATGATAATTCCATCTTCTGTGATCAGGTGGCCTAGTAACTTTCCTGTTGTCACCCCAAATATGCACTTCTTGGGGTTCAGTGATATTCCGTACTCTTCACATTTCTTTAATACATTTCTGAGATTAGTTACATGGTCGCTCCTCTTCTTGGAGAACACTGTTAAGTCATCCATGTATATGACTATACATTTCCCTATTAAGCCTCTGAAGGCTATGTCCATTGCTTGCTGGAATGTAGCTCCAGCATTTATAAGCCCAAATGGCATACGTCTATATGCAAATATCCCCCACTTTGTGGTAAAGGTAGTTTTCAATCTGTCAACTTTATCAACCATCACTTGGTTGTATCCTAAAAATCCATCCGGGAAGGACATCATTTTGGCTCCATTTACAATCTACAGAACTTCATCTAATGAGGGTAAAGGATAATTATCTTTTTCTAATGCTCTGTTCAGATTCCTGAAATCTACGCATAACCTGATAGCTCCATTCTTCTTTCTGACTGGGACTAGATTAGCAACCCAGGTGGAGTGCCTCATAGGAAAAATTATCCGGGCACTTAACAACTTCTTAACTTCTTCAAGAATTATTGGTTCAAGCAAAGCATTGACTGGCCTCTGCTTCTGTCTGAAAGGTTTAGCATCTGGCTTAAGAGGTATAGTATGAGTTATGACAGAGATGTCATATGTCTTTAGCTCATCATAAGTCCATGCAATTACATGTATGTAATCCTTGAGGGCCTGAGTTATTCCTTCTAACTCTTCTGATGTGCAAACCTTACCTATCAAGATATTTCTCTTGTCGTCATCCTGTCCAATATTCACTTGTGAATATTGACCTCCATCTACCTTCGGCAGATCCTTCTGTTTAAGCATATTATCCAAATCAAAGGCTCTTTCTAATTCAATCATACCTTTGGGAATCCTATTGCTAGGCAACTCTAATATCTCATCTTCCTCCTAGACATGATCTTCTATACCATTCTCATCTATAATTTGGGCATCAAATACATCTCTATTTGAGATGAAATCCAAAATGTGCTAATCATCATCAAACACCTGGAGGTTGGTCACATTATCAGGTACTAAAGGTACTGACACCAGTTCTACTAAAAATCTCTTTAAACCTGATATAGATAGTGGCTCCAATGTACTGGCAACTTGGGCAAGTGCATCTGCCCTATGGTTTTGTTCTCTTGGCATGTGGGTGATATTAAAGGTGTCAAAGTCCTCAATTAGGTCCCACACATGATGTCTGTAGTTGTATAGCTTTCTGTAGTTACATGAGTAGATTCCTCTTACTTGCCTCACAACTAGCTTTGAATCTCCAAAGACATGCAAAATCTTTACTTTTTTCTTATGAGCAAATAGTATCCCGTGAATCAGAGCCTCATACTCTGCTACATTGTTAGTATAGGGGAATTGTAATCTGTAGGCTGCTAGATAGGATTTTCTTGATGGATCAATGAGATCAATTCCTACCCCATCACCTTGCTTGGATTTGGATCCATCAAACCTTAGGATCTAGGGTTTGTCTTCAGTAGGATATTTAGCTGACGCTTCTTTTTTCTTTGCAGCTCTGGCTGCTACTCCGCCTGATATCCACTTTAATTTAGGGATGTCATCATTCTCAAGTTTCTTCTTTCCTCTCATTTGTGAGCCTGATGGCTCTTCTACTTTTTCTTTCACGTCAGCAGGAGGATGATCCTCTGGATCTGCAGCTGTATGCTTTTTCAAAATGTGTAAACATAGGGAGCAAGTTGTTTCTGAATGAGGTGCCTCGTGCAACCTATACCAGCCTTTAATTAAGACCTCCTGGGGAGATCTATGCTGTCATGTCATTTTTTCTATTTCTTTTACTAGAAATTCTTCGAACTTAGTCAGATTACTACCTTTGTCTTCATCGGACAATTCATAGTCTGGCTCCATAAAACAATCACTTCCAGGGGTGATCTTTTCTTTCCTCACATCATTTATCTGATCATACACCAGAACTTCTTCTATTTTCAGGATATGATCCTCATCATGATCTGTCAGCTCCTCTGTTCCTACAGAAAATAGATAAGAATTAGTATCATCATCATCATCAGATGTAGTATTTACCTCAGAATATGATGATGATGCCTCACTGCATGTCTGCTCCAGCATCATCATATCTAAACATGTCTCACAAGTCTTTTCTGAATGTGCTTCATCGTGTAATCTACACCATCCATCAATCAAAATATCATTAGCAGGTATATTTAACAATTGACAACGCCTTACCTAATTAGACAGATACATCTCAAAGTCTCTGAAGCAATCTATTTCATTCTCATTATCAAGATTATTATTAGGTTCTACGACTGGTACATCCTCCTGATGATTATCATCATGATGAAGACAGAAGTCAAGCATCAGGATCTCTTCTATTTTGACAATCTATGGCCTGATGCAGTAAACTCCAGGTTCTACATCTACGTACATGATGTCATTTGTTCTGTTGTACTCAGTGATCATATGCTTCATTCTAGGCTCAGCATCAATCCTGATCTGGTTTGGTATACCCTTCCATGGTAACCACATGTGATTGAAATATGTGGACATATATCCGTTAAGCGTTTTGGACCAGTCTCGGCTAAGTAACATCCCATAAGTATCAGGTATGTTGACTACCTGAATATCAATGTAATACTAGATCCTAGGATTAGATGCTAGTTGCATGTGGATATGAGTTAACTCTCCTACTACACTTACTTCTATTTTCTCTAGTTGTGTCACCTTTTTTAGGGATTTAGCAGGATGCAGTCCTAAGGCATTGCATATTGACAAGGGCATGACATTCGTGGAGGCCCTTGAATCCACCGAACAGTTGTGCATGTTCTTGCTGAACATTCTTATGGTGAGGAGGAATGGAGGTGATTCAGTTTTGTCCTTATATAAGGTCATGTGGGAGGTTTCTATAGCTTGGACTGTAGCTAACACTTTAGGCTTGATAGTGTTATCTCTGGCAGCATGATCTTTGCCACTGGATTGACTTGAAAAATGGTCATCCTCCTTAGGAGCAGGATCATCTAGTGACTTCATAAATGCCCTTTTGATGGCAGGAGTTTTCAGTAACTTAGATAAGGACAGGGTGATCTTAATTTTCTTCATTTCATCAGCCAGATAGCTGACTAACTTGTCAGATTCATGAGGTGTATTTACAATCTTTGATCCTGTGTTTTGAGGCAACAAGTATTGAGCATTTACCTTGGGGAACCCAGGGTTATTACTAGCTTTAGGATCGGGAGGTGTATTGAAGTTATTTGGAGGTAGAGATGATGTCAATGGACCAACAGGTCTGTTGGCATTACTCCTCAAGTTATAATTATGCTTACCAGGTTATTACTACTGGTACGCATGCACTTCCTCATGTTCTCTTGTAGGCTCATTTTCATCCTCAAAGGGGAATATGTAGTTTGTTTCAAAGGTTAAAGTAGATTCTTCACATGCCTGGTTATAACTCTAATGAGGTTGATTTGTATAAGTTTCCAACACAAAGGCTGAGTCATATCCACAAGGAACAATCTCATTTCCTTCTACTTGAGGTGGATTTCTGGAAGTGTTAGACACTTCAGTCTGAAAGATGCTAGCAGCAATTCTAAATTGTGGACAGTCCAATTCTGCATGTGCATTTGTATTGTGGATCCTTCACCAATTAGTAAGGGCTGCTTTAGCAAGATTGACTCTAGTAGTCTGTTTGGCTTCACCTGGAGGCTGATTGTCCAGGGGTGATGGTAATGAGCCATTATTTGGCCTAGAGTTCCATACTCTGGGCTGCCTCTGAGGATTATTGTTATTTCCACCACTATTATTGAAATTATTGGTGTTATATCCTCTGTCAGGATAATTTGGTCTATCATTGGAATAATTTCTATTCTGACTTGACTGTGAATAGAAACCTTGATTTCTCAAATGTGTTACTTCTGTGGTGAGTTTTCTCAATTGAGCAGAGATTTATTTGATTTCCTCCTTTTCTTCTTGAGCTTTAGCCACCACATTTTCAATTTGGGGCTTGAAGAAAGAAGATCCATGGTTATTGTTCAATAGATCAGTACCTTGAGGTGTCTGAGCTTGTGTAGGATATTGTGGCAACTGGCCATTTCCATTAGGAGGCATAATGCTCAGTGGAGGTACTTGCAAAGGTGCAGGCATGACTACTAGAGGTATCACTGCTCCGTTAGGATATTGTGTAGGATGCTATGTAGAATATGATGCAGGATATTGTGAATGCATGCTAGGCAAGGTAGGGAATACTATATTTGGAGTAGGAGTAGGTATCAACTTCTGATTTACCGTATGGCTTCTTGAAAAGCTAAGGCTAAAGTTGTGATTTGGGGGTGCGTTCTCCTTATGAACATGGAGGTCAAAGGATCTAAGGCCGAATAATAAATGCTCCTCACAGCGTCGTCAGACACAGTATAAGGAGTGACCACTCTGGACAACATTTTCTGAAACCTAGCATTGAAATTTGCAATAGGCTCATTCTCAAATCTCTTAATAGTGTCAAATAAATGATAGTTTATTGAGGGGTCAACAGGAACCTTGAATCTATCAAGAAAAGCTTTTTCTAGTAAGGCCCATGAATCAACAGAACCCTGACCAAGACTAATGAACCAATTATAGGCTTCTTCCCCTAAAGAAAAAGGAAATAATCTGCACACCACATCTTGATGTTCTATTCTGGCTCTGCAGCAAGCTTCCTTAAAGGTCCTGATATGATCTTCAGCATCTTGGTAAGGATGATATTTTGGACAAAGTTTGTCTGGATTCTTTGGTAACTCATGATATGCAGTAAAGGTCAAAGGTGACTTTGCTGTAAAGAAAGACATTGCAACCAGAAGAGGTTGAGCTGGTGATACAACTGGCTGAGGTTGGACTAAAGGTACACCCTGAGGTTGAACCGGAGGTGTCATAGATATCCCATAAGGTATTTGCAAACTAACAGGAGTTATAGGGGGAGGTTCTGGTGAAGATCTTAGTGCACTGGACCCAGAAGTATGATGAATGTCCACAGTTCTAGGCCTGAAACCCCTAACAGGCAATTCTTCAAAAATTCCACTAGGTCTAGACCTGGTATTTATCCCGTGAGCTAGGATTTCTCAATTTTGAGGCAAATTGGCTGAAGCTTTGCAAATATTGGCTGGATTTCACTAGCTAAAGTGATATTTGCGGTCATATGGCTGATCAGACTGGATGTTTACGAAAATATTTGCAACGATACTACAAATATGAAAGGATATTTGAGGTATAATGACCCCTAGCACGAGATATCAAGTTTCTAAGGCTGAAATTCGTCAAAGCTTGAACAAATTTATGTAGCTTTGGCTGATATTTGCGAATTTAGAATGATCTACTGTAAAGCTTGCACTATTTATGTTAGGTTTGGAGACCTTTACATAGAATGAGCATCTACGAGCTTGCTACAGTAAATATTTGCGTAATATTTGAAATTCACAGATGGTTCGAGGTTACCTTACTCTCTACATCATCAAACCTAAAAATAATGATGATGAGCGTAGTCTTCTAGATTAGGCCCTCCTTCTAGTGCAAATTTATGTTGGTCATGATGTTGGTCACAAACAAGCATAGAATAAAAGTACACATTAACCTTTATTCATCTTGAAAGATACGGTGAATTTAGAGAATTCATGATCCCAAGTCTCCGGTGATTAGATCTTAATCTTCTGATGTTACTCAGAGGTTAATGTGAGTTGCTGTTTCCATTTTGGGGCCTTATGTGAAAGTTTATCATCATCATGATATTCCTGCAGAAATTCTTTATAGAGAGGTCATATTGTACCATTATTTGACGAAATGATGCAGAAATACTTCAATCTTTGCATGATTTTCTTAATTATGCATGTTCTGTATTCAAATATGCTAAATATTTGCAATTATCTACGAGATGTCCACATATTTGTGTTATTTGCTTAAGATCATCAATTGTTTGCAATTATGAGGATGAAATACTTTAAAATTTGAAAGAAATTAAAAAAATGCTTCAAATTAAAGTTGAACCTTTAGCTTTTGAACCACATGTATATTAGATATTGTCATGAAGAGAAGAAAACCAAACCATATTTTCACCAGGACATTCCACAGCTAGATATAGTTGATGCTAACTTCAAAGGAATTTGTATGAAGACAACACATGTAAGCAGACATGCACTCCAAGGGACGCAACAAATCACCACATATGTCCTGAATTCATACACTGATTACTCAAGATTTACTATGAATTGTAATCAACACAGTCTTCTCATTCATTAAGCATGCACAAATATAGATGTTTACAAAAACTTTGAAATGAGCTCTGAATGTTTCAGCAGACGAATTTCAATTAAGTTTCAAATATTTACAATAAGGCATTCCATCACCTAAGGTGAAGAATCCGTTACAAAAAGATCCATGATCTTGATTTATCAATGCATATCTACAGTCACCATTTTCTTTGACTTTGTCAAAATTATCAGAAGTGGCACAAGTTGCCAGCTGGCAACTATCTGGATTATTTACGCAGTCCCCTTATGGAGTATCCTCATCATGCCCCATGTCTGATTCATGTGGATCATCATCATGTGCATCACTTCCTAAACTTTCACTATCATGATGATGATGACCCCACATATGAGGCTGCATGCTGCTCTAGATCTGCTCATATGACTGCACAATTGGGTCTATTGCTCCGCCATCCTAAGTTTTTGCTTTGATGATGGCGTGCTTGTGTGCCTCATATTTGTTTCTACTGCTATCTAATTTGTCTTTCCTGTCCTACAGTGTCTCATTGTATTTCTCCATCTTGACTTTGATTCTCATTATTTTATTTACAACTTCTTTTGTCAAGTGGACAAGTGGACCATCTGCCTCTGATTGGAAGTTGCTGTGTAAAGCTTTGATGGCGGATTCTTCATCTTAATTTTCTATGTTTCCTTCTACTTTTCCTTCTAATGTTTCTAATATTTCCACCTCAACAGCCATTAAATCGTGCAACTTCATGCTCACCTCTCTCAGCTTATTATTGTATCTTATGAGCACTCCACATTCAAACTGAATGTCTTTATACCAGATGTCCACCAATAATGGAGTATGGTTGTTCAGTACCTGCTTACTGATAAGCAGTTGAGGATTTATCCTCTGTATTTCTCCCAGGAGATTAAGTACCTTTTCCCTGTCTGCATTTGCAATTTATCTACTTTAGTCCTAGAATCGCTAAGAGTGCTCCACCTCTTCAAAGAGGCCTTTACCATTTCCTCTGCATCATCGAATGTGGATGACATCCATTTTCTTATCACAGATGCCTCATGTTTCATGAGGTCTAACTTATTTACCTCCTCTTGAGAAATAACAGTCAATGGGACTGCATGTTCAGTTGTAGTATCATCAGGATTAATCAGCCTCCTTATGTAGGCATGCAACTGAGCAATGTGCTCTTTGTGTTGCTTATTTTTCTCCTTTTCTCTTTTTACCTTTTGAATCAAAGAATCAATAATGTCTTTGCCCTCTTGACCTTGTTGGTCCTCATTGGCAAAACCCAGATCCACTGTGCTAATTTGGAATTCATCTAAGGTAATTTTACCTTTTTCATTCTCCATAGTAGGAATTGCAATCTGTGCAGTCCTTCTCCCAGTTGCTGGATCTCTCTTGATGGCTGAAGTCATTCTGACCTTCCTCTTAGGTTTTATTATATCCCCGGAGAATAATGTGGAGACATCAAATTCTTGAATTTCCAATTCTTCTTCTTCATTTATCTCTTTCTCCAACCACGGAGGCACCTGATCATGTTTTTCCACATCATCATGATGTCTACCTGTGTCTCCTATTTCTATCAGCAGATGTGGTGGAGATGGTGATTTTCTCATTTCTTCTTCCTGATGCTCACTTCCTTGTTCATCCTATGGCACATTTTCCTGTTCTAGAACTTCCTTCTCCGGAGGAGCATCTTCTTGGGGTGGGGGATCTTGTGGTGCATCTATATGTTGATCATGATGATCATGATCCTTCTCTGTCATTATTTCATCTAGTTTCAACTCTTCCCCTTGTATATCCATTGCACTGGATACTGTGGATTCTACCTGAGGTGCTGGCATTTGTTCTGAAGCCATTATTTGTTCCACACCTGTACTATCAACCTCCTAGGCTTTGGTAGCAGGATCTTCAGTTACATCCTCATCAGCTGCCTTCTCTTGAACTTCTATTATGACAGGCTCTGTGGATGCACTTTGTGCAATTGGTGGGCTTACTTTCGAAGTATGGCTCTCTGGTTATGCCACCTTTATTTCTTCTGCAAGGTGTCCCCTATCAGGTGATCCTGCTGGATGTTCAAGACTTGCATCCTGTTTCCCTGTTAAGTCCACTACTACAGGACTTGTCACCTTTGTAATTAATGTATCCAATCCCATTTCTTGGGCTATCTGCTCTGGGCTCTTTTCTTGTTCTACCTCCACTTGCTTCATCTCCTCCAGTATAGTTTGAATTGGTGGAGGCTTGTGAGGGGTCATGCTTGTACCAGCAACAAGTGTTTCCATCTTTTGTGCAGCTACCTCTTGTACAACTTCATCATCAGACAAATTTATTGTCTCGTCTAGCGAGACATGCCCTTCTTGTGTCTGAGAAGTTTCTTTCATCTGTTTCTCTGCAAGTTTAGTTTTGAACTTGACAATGGTAGGAAGTGGAACATTATGCTGAAGTTCCTTAGGTACTTCACTACCTACCCCTTGTAACAATGTTGGGGGGTGTCTTACTTCACCTCTCATAGAGGTTCTTTGTTTCTTAGGTGGGGTGGACACCACCACCTCTGGGGCTCTTCTTTTCCTCTTTATTATCAATGGAGCCTCCGATTCTTTAGACTCTTCCTCCATGAGGATATCCTCTTCTCCTGGTTTTCTTGAGGATTGACCCTCCTCTAAGGTCTCAGTGATTCCAGCCTTTGCTGTCTGACTCTTTTTGGATTTTCCTTTCCTTGGAGGGGATGCTGATTCTGATCCAGATCCTGATGCTGCTGCCTCCTCAGCTACAAATACTGCCCTTTCAATAATAACCCCTTTGGGTTCTTTATCTACCTTCTTGCCCCTTGGGGGTCTTTTGCTCAGTTGTTTTGGTGGAGGGAGTCTATCTCCCTTAGTCTTCCTCTTTTCATTCAAGAAGTCATCAAACTCATCCCCGAGAATATCCTGCCCCTTCTTCTTATTGTCCACCGTAATGGCAACACCTTTCTTCTTTAGTGCCTCTACCTGCTCATCAACCCAAGCTTGGGTTAGTTGCATGGTCCTACCAATGAAGGGGTCTAAGGATATGTCCTCCTGTATAGTGAGGTCAGGTGCAGAGATAGTATCGTTATAAATTTTCTTCTGCTCATACTCATCTACAATTATTCTACCATCATCCTTCTTCAATTGTTGGGGAATGGGGATGCAATCAAAGGTTCTGATTTGATTCAGAGTTAACCTTTGATATCTCCTTCTTGCTTCTGCTTCATCCTCACAATCAGCCCAGAAATCCTCTAGGTGCCTCTGATGAATAGGCTTTCCTATTATTTTATGCATCCTGCCGTAAGGATCATATGGTCTTGTTAGTGGAAAAGGCTGCAGATTCATTTTATTCAAAGTGACCATCACCTTCTTTATGTGCTCTAAATCTGGGCACATGTAGCAGCCAATGCTGATTGGAAACAAAATCGGTGGCAGTTTCTTGGCATCCTTGTATGTCTATCATTGTGGAGCCCTGCCTAATGAACTCCATAAGTACCACTGCATCAGTGGGATACCTAGGCAGCATGAGGGGATGTCCCTCAAAACCTTCAATTCTTATGTATGAAAAGGTAGCAAATTGTATGTACTAGGCTCCATGCCTCTAAATTATTTCTTGAGCCTCCATGCTCAATCTCTTTGTTCTGTCTTCCTCCATGGTCCTCACCAGATGCATAGAGAATGCATCATTGACCAATTTGTAGTCTTGGAGGTAATTGGCTCTTTGCAGCTAGGGATGATGATCCTAGATATGCACAGCATTTGTGCCTGTAAGCTTTCCATCGGTAATTAATGCATCAAATGTGCCTTGGTATGCACAGGAATAGACAATATATGATGTCATATAGAAAGCACAATTTGAACCTCCTAGGTTCATCAGCTGTTCATGCAGAGCATCACCTATTAATTGGCCCCATAATGGCTTGATGTCAGAGTATATGCACATCATTATTATACCATACATCTAATCCTTAAAGCTACCAGCATCAGGCTGGCCTGTGGCTCTGCTAAGTAGTGTCATCATGTACTAGTATTCTTCACTAAAATCATACTTGAACAAGTGCACCGGAAGTTTGGCAGCTGCTGGATATGTGCTGTTCTCAGGCCTCCAGTGGTACATGTTTTTCCTGGCTTGTTTTTTGTTATTCTCATACTCTTTCTTTGATTTCTTCAGGTCTACACTCTTGACCTTCTTGCCCAATGGCAGTCCAAATGTTCTGGAAAGACCTTTGATGGACAGGTTTGCATATATTCTCCCATGCTTCATTACCTGCCTGGTCTCTGGATTATAATTCTTGGCACACTCGATGACCAGCTCCGGAGACTCCATGGAATACAGGAAACCAGCGGCATTCCACATCCTGGATACAAAAACTGCATCTAGCACAGGACTTCTATTTTTCTCGTCATTCAATTTAGCTGACCAGGCCTCCAGATTGGTATCCCCTTGATGGGTATCTGTAATGGTGCCGTATTTGAACAGGATGCCCCTCTGAGATGAGAACATAGGCTTACTGAATTCAACCTCACACTTAGCCAACCTCTTGTCAGCCATGACCGCCTGCAATTAACAACATCTTGTCTTACAATGGGTATATACATGCATACCTATAACAATTTATCTTTAGTCTCATCATGCATATTACATTCATTCAGCATAAGTCCATCATGGGGATACGTAAACTGGACCTACAACATCATACCTGACTGTTACAAAAACAACATGATGAGGGTTTCATTCACTTACCTGGTTATGCTGATTTCTTTTTTATTCCAATAGAATTCTGAAAGTGTTCTCAATTCTTGCTGATGATCAGGCACCTTCAGCTTCCTGCAAACTTCACTCGTCGTAATATCGCCTGTAGGAGGATATGGAAGCTATGCACTGTAAAAAATAATTTCTTCGCAAGGTAAATGTGAAAATGGCTTTAGATTTGCTTTTTCACCTTGCAATTAGGGTAAATTTAGGGCAAATCTTGACAGATTAGATTTTATTCATTGATTTTCTACACGGCAAGTCAGGATTTCGCCAGGTGTTCCATCGGGTTTACTGATCGGTGGGAACCACCTACCATGTCTGTGCACATTCAATGCTAATGGCAGCAACGGGAGCGGGGTGATATCTAAATGGCAGGATGATATTTGAAAACGTTGAGTTATGCTTAGATATCAGGTGATGTTCGCGCCATCAGGCTGTGCTTTAAATGTCAGGAAGATATTTTAAAATATCGGGCTATGCTTTTGGATGATGATGATGCCCAAAGTCATACGTCTTTAACTCTCGGGATGTCAGGGTGATGTCATCCAGATATTCATTCATTATATCAAAAAGGCATCATGACGTCATTGTCATGTTATGTGTACATGATCATGTTTAGAAAATATCCTGCCGAGAGGTAAGTATGATGATGATGTCATCGTCATGTTTGTTTCTTCGTTCATCGAACTCGGATGATGTCATCAGGATATTGGCTTAGAGTGATATTTTGCGGCAGGAGGATATTAAGAAATATCGGGTTACATTTAGAAATATGACGCTCGCGATATATAAGACTGTTTGACGGGGAAGATTTACTACACTTAAAGTTGATGTCCGGATATTTGGACCGCATGACTTATCAAGTGATGAACTAAGATCAGGGTGATCTTCGATAACATGACTGAGGTTATAAAATATGATCCTCCTCCTACGAATATCAGGTTTGACCAAAACTTTGACTGTTCATAACTCTCACATCCTGATGAATATCAGGGTGACGTAAAGGACAAACCTGCATGGATTTTAATGCTCTTTCTAAATACGAGGTCATAGAAATGAAATACAAATTTTGATAAACTAACCTCATAATGATGACTTACCTCATCTTGATTCCACATGATGATGCACAGGACTTACTTTTACCAAACCGCCAGAACGCAGACAAACTAGCCAAGCCAAAAAGTTGGGTCCCTGTTTTGCCGAGTCAAAATGAGGCGTGTTGTGTAACCACACAACAGATAGGACAAAATGGTTGGATTTCATTATCCAAGATGGCATGTTGTTTAGAGGAAGCCAGTTGTGCATTCCAAGGAGTTCCATGAGAGAGAACCTGATTAAGGAGAAGCATAGTGGGGGATTGGCTAGAAACTTTGGTCAAGATAAGACCATTTCTATTATTGGTGAAAATTATTATTGGCCACAGTTGCAACAGGATGTGAGGAAATTTGTACAGAGTTGCAGAGTGTGTCAGATGGCAAAAGGAACAAGTTAGAATACAGGGTTGTATCAACCATTACCTGTACCGGAGAAGCCATGGGATGATATTAGCATGTATTTTGTTCTTGGTTTACCAAGGACACAGAGAGGACATGATTCTATTTTTGTGGTGGTGGACAGATTCTCAAAAATGGCACATTTTATTCCTTGTAAGAAGACTAATGATGTTGTTCATATTGTAGAGTTATTTTTCAGGGAAGTGGTGAGACTACATGGTCTACCAAAAAGCATAGTTTCAGACCAAGATACCATGTTTGTTGGTTATTTCTGGAGGACATTGTGGAAGAAGTTTAAGACAGACTTGAAGTTCAGTTCTACACACCATCCATAGACTGATGGACAAACTGAAGTGGTGAATAGGAGTTTGGGTAACCTACTATGATGCTTGGTAGGAGATAACCCCAAGGGATGGGATTTGATTTTACCACAAGAAGAATTTGCTTACAACAATTCTGTCAATAGGAGTACTGGTAAATCACCATTCCATATTGTATATGGCAATAGCCCAAGAAATGCTTCTGAGTTAAGGAAGCTGGACAATGGAGGAAAGACAAGTGTCGAAGCTGAAGACTTTGCTAAACATCTGAAGAATTTGCATGAAGAGGTGAGAAAGCACATTAATAAAATAAATATTCAGTATAAGGCTAAGGCAGATCAGAAGAGGAGATATAAGGAATTCCAGGTAGGAGATGAAGTCATGGTTCACCTGAGAAAAGAAAGGTTCCCAATTGGAACATACAATAAGTTGAAAATGAAGAAATTTGGACCATGTAGAATCATGAAGAAGCATGATTCAGGAAATGCATGAGGTAGAGCTACTGAGTGGGATCAATATTTCTCCTATTTTCAACATTGCTGATTTATCAGAATATCATGAAGGTGGAACAGAGGATGGACCAACAGAAGTGCAGTGGAGTATTTCGGCATCTACTTCAATAGAGGAGATAGAAGAGATCTTGGATAGCCATGTGGGAAGGAGCACTCGAAATAGGCAATATGAAGAATATCTATTGAACTGGAAAGGAAGGCCTATTGAAGATTCTTCTTGGTTGTCTAAGGAAGATGTTGACCGTTTGGGTTTTCTTCACACCAACACATGAGATGTGACAGGGTCACTTCTCAAAGTACCCTGGGTGTCTGATGCAGGAGCATCTAGAGGCGTAAGGGCAATCTTGCATCACCCAAAAAGAAGTTAATTCAAAACCATTGTAGTTGTTCTCATTTCTTCCCATAATTAGTGTATTTGGTTCCATAATATCCAGAATAATAATGTAGGACTTTCAGTTTTTTCCAAAACTGCTAAAAATAGCGACCTACCTATTTAGGAAAGTGTACCTGCTATTTTTAGAAAGTTTACATTTGGGCACGTAATGAAGCAAAAACTTCTAGAAAGTTACATAATGGAAATATAAGACCTTTGGTGAAGGAATCAGGTAAAGATCATTTGTGAGCTGAAAGATATTAAAGTTTTTGTTTTCTGAAAAGCCCCTGAAAATTTATGGAATGAGATATGAGGCACTAAAACTTCTCATAACATCTTGAAAAGTTGATGGAAATCCATTTACAAATTTCTGGTGTGATAGTTCACATCGTGAGCTTTTCGGCACTTAAAACGGTTCATCAATCGGACACCCGGATCAAAAGTTATGCTTCCCGGAAGTTGACCTACTTTTGGAGGGAGTTGCAAATTTCAAAATTTAGCTGGAGGCTACCAAAAAGTGCTATTTATGACTATTTTGGGAACCCTGGGTAGTGGTAGAGTTAAGGGGGGGCCAGTGTAGAGTCTAGAATAGGGAGGAAAATAGAAACCCTAGCTAATTTGGGGCTATAGAAGGCTGAAGATTCTAGAGTCTTGAGGTTGGGAAAGCTATAATGTGTTGCAACCAGTAGGGGATTCATCCTCTGATTGTAATTGAGCTTTTGTAATGTAATGAGTTGCCCAGTTCAATAAAAGAAAGTTCTATTTGCTGTGTTCAATATTTGTTATTGTGTGTTTTGTGATTTACCCCCTTCATCAATATCTTTTGCAACCTTGGTCAGTCCAAGACATAAACAATTTTCCTACTAAAGTAGGCACATTTAGTTTTGGTGCTTTAAAATGAACAATCTGTTTGCAATGTGTCTGCTTTTGATTTCTTAGGTTTGCTTGCTTTGATTATGTGTAACCCAACTTAGAAATAAGAGTATCATCTCCCCCTTCCTATCCAATGGATTTGGGGTGCATGAGAAACTGTTGCTAACTCTAGAGGCCCTACCTTCCCATTGTGAGAAGGGGTACGACCCAAGTAGAAATAGGTTAAATCTAAACCCTTCCAAGCCTCTATATAAATAATGCATTTGTGCCAAAAAGTCACAAACGACATGTATTGTTCCGCTATACTAATGAATGTTTCCCCCAAAACCCTACTGAGTGTAACCTTGGCAAGCTGGGAAGCCTCCATTAATGGAGTGAATTGCTGCATGTATAGCCACCTAAATAGGAGCCCTTACTATAAGCTGTGTTTAGAAGCCAATAACCCTCTATCTGTTGGCACAGGAGGTCAGACCACTGAAGTCATCCCACACTTTCATGGTTCTTAGCAGAGATAGAAAAGTACCTTAAGATCTACGCATCTTGAGGACTTGGAACTTGGTGTACCTGAGAAGTGAGTGCACTGTAAGGGGGAGCTTGTGCCCCAAGTTTCTAGAGCTATTCACTTTGAATAGGTGCGACTGGAGAAATCCAAGTGGGAACCCAATAGGTATAGTCCTAGCTAGCCTAGGTGGTAAATGTTTGTGAATTACTTGTGTATGAGTGTTTGCTATCTTGTTTTATTGCCATAAAATTATCAAAAAGATGTCAAAAACAAACTCCCTATCATGAGACAATTTCATCCTAATCACTTCCCAATCAACTTTATCCTTTCATATCCAAATCATATCTTGATCACTCCACATCCTCATACGATAATCTACCACTTGTAATCATGGACATGACATTCCCTAACAAGACCTATGAGAATGATCCTTATGGCACTAATAAAATGCTTGATAGACTTGAGTGGTTGTATAGAAAGGAACAAGTCCCTACGCCACCACAACATCAACAATTTGCACAATATCAAGTTCATGCCACATCATCATACCCCTCTTCTTCCAATTCCAACTACCAAGCACATCAATGGTCTCCACAACAAGACTATCAAGTACCGTTGATAGACCTAAGTCCACCTTTGCAACAAGACCTAATATCCTTTGATACTCATGATACCTTTGACAAGGAAGAAACCAATCTAGAGTATGTATCTTATGAGTCACCTTCACCATCCAATCATGTGCCAACACATGAGCCAACTATTCCCCTCCCAACACCTTCATGTCATCCAAATCATAATCCTTTGATCCATGAACCTTCTAATCTATCAATCTCTCCACTAAAGGATCCCTTAGAGATGACCCTACAAAAATTGGTAACACCTTTTAAAGAAATCTACTCCAATCCCCATTGGTCTAAAGATGATGAATATTGTGCATACCATAGGTGTAAGGGCCATCCCATATCCACTTGTACACAATTTAAAACATTGATCAAGAACCTGGAAGATTGTGGTAAGGTTGGGTTAGATAAAACCAATCCCTCTAATCCCTTTATCCTTCCATCTAGCCCATGTCCTATCCCATCTAATCCCATTGTCTATCTCACAAGCCCTAATCCAATTAGTCTTCCACCTAATCCCAATCATGAGCCTTTAGCTTCCATCACCCCTTCACCTGCAAAGGATGTGATTCAAGGACTACTATCAAGGGATAAACCATCCCCATGTCAAACACCCATTGATGGGCCTACCAAAGAACCTTTGAATGCCATGTCCACTTCTTCAACCCCATCATGTGTTCCTCAACCCCTCTAGCCTATTGAAAATTTTCCTCCCATGAGTCCATCGTGCCTTCATGTTCTTGAAGAGGCATCCCCTTCCATTCAAGCAACCCAAGAGCTATGTCAAGACCATAACCCAACACATGTGGAAACATCAAGCCCTTGTCTAAATCAAGATCAAAGCACCTCTAAGTTAAATTCATTCAAAACCTATGTATATTCTTTCATCAAGATATTATTTATGATAATGACCCTATTCATGAGCAAATGTATCCCATTCATAGCCAAATTAATCTTTTTTATGCTCACATTTATGATCAAGATTCTATATATGATCATGAAAACCATGGTGACCATCTTAGCTAAGCTCATGAAAACTATGATGATCCTCTTAGCCAAACTTTATGCAATTATTGATCAAAATCCTATTATTCCACCTACACATGATCTACATGCATCTACTTGTCATGATGAGATATGTGCCTCCCAAGTACCCATTGAAGATCAAACAAATATCTTGGATCCTAATGAACATGATCAAGATCCTAATAATCCCCCATCACCCACTATCAACCCTATTCTAAATCCACCATCATATCCTATGGATCTATCCACCTTTATCCATGAGTGTTCCTCCCTAGGAACACAATAGCCATTGTCTTCCACTTCACCTCCTTCATCCAATAGGGAACTCATGTCTAGTGTTCTGCCTACACCTACTCCCACTGTCGATCGCATGCTCCAAAACATGAACTACCAAGGTAAAGGCTTAGGCCTTCATGAACAAGGTGTTTTGGAGCCCATTCATGTCAATGTCCCTCAACTCTCATATGGCCTTGGATACACAACCCAATGACAACAATCTAATGATGTTGGTAATACCTCCATCCCTCCTAAATCCACCTTCCATCACAAATCCCATCATACACCCAAAACATATGTTGTTATTCCACCTCCATCCTCTTACAAATGTCGAAAGCATGTGACCATACACCTCCCACCATCCACTTTGCCTCCGCTTCTTCTAACTCCTAACATCCCTCCATCGAATCTACCTCCACTACTTCCAATACCTTATCCATCCATCCATAAATCTGCTAGAAATCCCAATCATGACCAACAAATGCACATATTGTGTAAACATGAAGTTTTATCTCCTTCCATCCACCTCATGGGATTCAAAAGCAAAAATTTGGATGCCTCTACCTATAAAGCAAAAAATCCTAAGGGTCCTAATGCCTTAGGACACAAAAGAAAAGAATCAAATCCATCTCAAAATCTACATACACCTCAAAGAAAAAATGAAAAATGTGTGGGTCCCCAAGCAACAAGTAATTGCCTCAAAAGTTGCACAAAAGCTACATATATCCAACCCCATACCTCCACAAGAAAAGTCAAAAACTAAAATGGTATGGGTCCCTAAGCAAGAAGAAATCAAGTCAAATAAGACATCTACCTCTCAAGAATCCCAACCATCCACTTTCTCCTCTTCCATTGATTCCATCCAAAAGTCTCAAATTCTTCCATCCCACATGAAAAACAAAAGTCATAAAAATGCCAAGTCCATATGGGTCCCTAAATGCTTAAATCGACCATTTCTTAAGTGAACAACACCATTACTTCCTACACAACCATCCACTCAAAAGCTTCAACATTTATCATGGTGTGTGCAGCCATTGATCATGATTCCCTTCCATCCCACAACATTTCCACATACCTCCATCTCCCCATCCTTCCACCACTATCTTACATATTTTACCCATCACCTTCCTATGGTCCATGCTTTTGCATAAGCCTTCCATCTATCCATATAATAATACACTATCCTTCCTTACATAATTCACATCATAATCCACTATTTCCCTCCATAATCCACATCATAATCCACTATCGCACCCTCCATAATCTGATATCTACCTTCTCCATCTCACTTTCATGTAATCCACTACCAACATCTATGAGCACATTTGACATGGTCCATGTGATGACATTCATCTAGTGGGACTATCACCTTTCATTGGCACTAGACACTTGAGTCCCTTTCATCCATATCCACCTATCCCATCCAAGTATCCAAAGAAAAAAGAAAAAAAAAATAGTGAAGAGAAATCCCTTCGTCCAATGGTGAAAACCTGGTAAACAGGTGCCTTGGATAAGTACCATGATGAAAACCTGGCAAACAAGCATCATGTGTAAGCTGATCTTCTATATCACCTACACTTGGTGGCACCTTGTCACATCCTACTATCATTTTCCAACTTATCATTTCAACCTATCTTATCATACCATTTCTTGCCATCCGTATCCGTTCCACATACATGTAACTATCTTATTGAGTCCATCCATCCTCCCTTCCTCCTTTTGATCTTGATAAATATTGGGGGAAAAATGTTGAAACATGCTTTGGTTATCTCTTGATGTATTCCATCATTTCCAAATTGATCCTATCATTATCCTCTTGTCATTAGCCTAATCTTATCACTATCGTATTGTCATAAGCATTGTCATGTAAAATCCTAAGCATACTATCTAGAATGGGGCATGTTATTCCAATGCGAAATAGTCTTTGAGATCACATCCTTGCTCTCTTATGCTTACGTCCTTTCCATCCCTCATCACTCATCCTTTCCTCCATCCTATTCTACCTTCCTACCTTTCTGGCACCTAGACTTGGTTTTCTCCCTTGTCATTGGTATCTAGCACAAAGGCTACCCAAATTGCAAATCCATTGGACATCCTATAACATATCAAAATACAAAAAAATCATAAAAGTCCTGAAAAAATACAAAAAAATCATAAAAGTCCTAAAAACTACAAAAAAATCACAACATTGTCAAAAATACAAAAGAATCAAATATCCAATAAAAATACAAACAATAAAATCAAATCAATGTCATAAATGTTTCCAATTAATCAAATCAATTCTTCTAAATTCATCAAATCAATTCTTTAGCCAATTCAATCATCAGTCATCAAATCACTTTCTTCTAATCAAATCAAATCAATCACTTAATCCAATCATCAAATCCAATCATCAAATCAAATCATCAAATCCAATCATCAAATTCAATTATCAAATCCAATCATCAAATTCAATCATCAAATCCAATCATCAAATCAAATCATCAAAATCAATCCATCAAATCAATGCCAAATCAAATCCAATCAAACCTATCAAATCAAAGCAAATCAATCTAATCAATCAATCAAATCATTAATCCACTCATCACTTAATCCACCATCATCATCATCACAAATTAGAACTACATCTCATCTCTATCGTTAAGTGCCTTGATCCCAGGGATACAAGGTATGTAGGCAGTGTGGGATACGAAGGAAGTATCTAGATTCAGGCATAAGGAGATACCCCCTCTTTCATCTTCCATCCATCTTCTGATCATCTTTCTCATTTTCTTTCATCTCACTTTCTTCTTCTATAATTCATCTCTCACATCATCAATAAATACCCTGAACTACATATCATCATGTCTCATCATCATCATGTAGTGCTTTGATCTTGTGGATACAAGGTATGTAGGTAGTATGGAATATGAAGGAAGTATCCAGTACTCAAGCATCGACGATTCAATCTTCCATCCCCCTTTCACCTCTCCTATCTTCCACTTTCTTCTCTTTGACCAATGCAAGAAAAACAAGAGAACTATGCATATCTTAGAGAGCTCAAGCACTTAAAAAATTAAGGATAAACTAAAGACATTTGTCCACATGCCTTAAGCCAACATCTACTAAATCACTCCAACATCTTAGCCTTCAACAGGATATATCTTTTCTTTCAACAAGGCACTATCCAAATCCATCCAAGAGCACCCTAATTTGGCAAGAGAACATGATGGTTGTGTCTTTTGTTTTATCTTTTGATTTCTCTTTTGTCCCTTTCTAATACCTAGTCAAGATTGTCTTGATCTATCATATCTTGGTATGTTGCGATGAAGTATGGACTAGGACATGGTCATTTGCTTTTGTATGTTGTGTTTGTGGGATGATCTTATTCTCCTACTATGTTTAGTGGAAATAAGTTCAAACCTTTGTTTGTAGAGTTAAAGTCCATCTTTACAGCTAATATTCGTATCTTGTACCTTGACAAGGTTGTATTAGTCTGTAGAACATTGGATACTTGACACCTAGGTCTTTATACCCTAGTGCATAATATCTAGTGCTATATCAAACATAATGATTGCAAATCTTCAATTTTATATGCAACCATCTAAAGCTGCCTTTCACCATCAAGTCTTCACCTGATTGATCAACAGTTTCATCATCATTTTTCTGATCATCATCTTGATCTTCATCATCTTCATCTTCATCTTGTCAAACAAGTGTGTTAGACGTACATTACCCTAATTTTTCTTCTAAACCAAACCCTAATTCTTCTGTACCATCCCAACTTGACCCCACCCAAACCCTAATTCTTCGTGTCGACCTAGTTTATCACCCTTCTATCATCTTATCGCGAGTCAACCTAGCCTTTAAGGGTAGTTTGGTTTTCCTCTCAAGGGGGCATCATCCACCAGTTTCACTGGGGCATTTTGAAACAATTCCCTAATGGACATTGTCTCAAAGAGGGGCAAAATGTAGACACCCAACATTGTCCCATTTCATTCTTTATGCATTAAACTCATATTGCATCCGATACCTTCATGTTGTCTAACACAAAACCCATTTTCTTCTATATCTCCATAATTAATTAAATAAATTTAATTTATTTAATTAAATTTCTTATTTCTTCTATTTTAATAATTAAATAATCTTAAATTATTTAATTATGTCACTTTTATTCTGAAAAATAAATAAAATCTATATTTTATATGTTTTCCCATCATACAAATAAATTTAATAAATTTTAATTTATTTAACTTATGCTTTTATCTCTCCAACATTAATAATAAATTAAATAAACATATTTATTTAATTTATTATCCACTTTCCCACTTTCTATTATCATTATCTAAATAATAAATTAAATAAACACATTTATTTAATTTATTTGCCCACCTTCTATTTTCCTCTCAACGTGCACATGACTTTCAAATTGGCAACAAATCAAAAAGCAAGATATGGGAAACTTTCAAAATAGAAAAATCTTTTATCTCCACCAAAAAGATAGAAATATCTTATTTTCGAAAAGGCAATCTTATCTCTAATAAGTAACTTTCCTAAAATCTCTAAATAGATGCCTTTTTCAAGGACACTTGTCACATGCACGTTCATCCATGCCTTTCAACCATTGATATTTCCTTTTATCCTCCACCGTTGATCGGTTATCTAGAAAGTCTATAAAAACCCTCTTTTTCTCTCATTTGGGGGGTTCAAATCCATTAACACTTGCATTATCTTTTATTCAAATCCATTATATTTCTCATCATCTTTTGCCTCCATATCATTTGTTGAGCATTTTAGCACATCATGGCAGCTTCATTCAACATGGTTGTGAACTTGGAGAAGCAGTCCACATTCAAACCAAGGAATTAAAGCATCTAGGTGAACTTATTTTGATTTGCATGTCATTTTAATCACTTAGATTCAATTTCTTGAAGGTGTTAGGGTTTAATCTTGTTTTCATTGTTTGATCTCTTAATAATGGATTTTTCCCTGGTGCATAGATGAATTGTATAAATACATGTAATGAAGTCTTGAATGATTGGTGTGGATGCAAAGATGCAAAGATAAGTACAAAGTGAAAAAGTAGAGCAGTGTAGAGGAAATTTATTGCACTTCAATAGAACTGAACCTTGGCATAGTGTAGATGCTACTGTCTCAGTTCACCAACTCTGGCAGTGAGCCACCCATAGGCAGTGATCCAACCCATTGGCAGTGAGCCACTTCTTTTGCAGTGAGTATTCTGAGCAGTGACTCCCATTAGTAGTGAGCCTTCAGTAGTGAGCCTTGTTGTAAATTTTGATATATCATTTATATTGTGAGCTAACACTCACCATGGCTTTTCCCTTATTGGGTTTTCCACGTAAAAAATATGGTGTCTCATGTGTCTCATGTGTGAATGTGTTTAAGGTTTGATTTCATGCTTTCTCGATTAAATTACAATAACAATGATTGAGTGGTTGATGTGTTGATGGTTTTAATGTTTTGGTTACAACTGATTCACCCCCTCTCTTAGTTTTCTTGTGCATTTCAACAGTAGGTGTTAGAGAGAGGGTTCCTCAGAAAAGAGCCTAACAGATCGAGGTAGATCCGGGATGGCACACAAGAAGGAGCCTCCACAATTTGATGGAATAGACTACACTCTATGGAAGGTACGAATGAAAAGTCATCTCATTTCTCTTGGTTATGGTGTTTGGAAGATGGCAAAGAAAAAGTATACTACTCCTAAAAATGGTCCATCAGATGGAGATGAAGTCAAACAGTATGAGCTAAACGGAAAAGATAGAGATGCTCTGTTAAATGCCTTATCTAATACTGAGTTAGTGAAAGTTATGGATCTAGAAACTGCTCATGAGATCTAGGATAAGCTTAAAAATTTGTATGAAGGAGATGATTTTGTAAAGAGTGCAAAATTACAAAATTTGAAGGCAAAGTATGAAGCCTTGAAGATGAGTGATGATGAGAACATGACAATCTACATGTAAAAGGTTGATGAAATTGTCAATGGAATCAAAGGTATTAGAGGAACTATTAATGAGGATGAGGTTGTGTTGAAGATTCTTAGATCATTGCCTAAATCCTATAGTCACAAGGTGTCAGCAATTGAAGAAGTTATAAGTGTGAACAAGGTTACAAAAGATCAGTTGCTCAGGAATCTTATAGCTTTTGAGATGAGAGAATTTGGAGATGCTCTGCCGAAGACTGAGACTACTTTCAAAGCCAGCACTTCAGAAAAGATTTCAAGATCTTAGAAATATGTTGTGAAATCTGATGATGACCTTGATGAGGTTGAAGCCAACTTTGTGGATAGAATGCAAAGAGGTACTGTTAAGTTTAAAGGCCAATTACCATTCAAATGCTTTTCTTGTGGTAAGATTGGTCACTATGCCTCCAAGTGTCTGAAGAGAATTGACAGAGGTAAGAAGAAATTTGAAAGTAGACCTAGGATTATAAAACAATGCTATTATGTTAAAGATCTTGATGATGATGGTGTAACAGATGATGACTTTGATGATAATAGTACTAGTGTAAATGAATGCTTGTTTATTTCTATTAAAGAAGAAACTATGTCTACTAATTCCGCTAGCTGTGTGAAGGAAGAAAAGCTAGTGGAAGAAAGTGCTTTGTCTATCCAGGTTGAGAAAGATAAGGATGAATGGATTATTGACAGTGGATGTTCACATCACATGACTAATGATAAAAGTAAGTTTGTAAGTCTGGAAAAGTATGATGGAGGATTGGTTAGGTTTGGGGATAATGTAGCTAGTAAGATTTGTGGAAGAGGATCTATTTCTTTTGATGGTAAGCATAACACATATGATGTTCTATATGTGAAGGGTTTAAAGCATAATCTTTTAAGTGTGGGTCAGATGTGTGATAAAGGATATGATATGAGATTCAAGGACAATGGATACAAGATCATGGAAAGCTCTAGAATAGTGATTGCAACTCGTAAAAAGACTAAAGGTAATGTTTATCAATTGAGAGGAACTGATAATTATTGTTTGTTGGCTCAGACAGATGAGAATTGGTTGTGGCATAGAAGGATGTGTCATATCAATTTTGACAACATGGTGAAGATAAGCTCAGGACAAGTTGTGAGAGATATGCTAATCTTGTAAAGCCTACTAATACTATTTTCAAGGAATGTCAACTGGGGAAATAGACTAGGACAAGTTTCAAGAGAAAAGAATAGTTGTCTGTTGGATTGCTTGAGCTGGTGCATATAGATCTGTGTGGTCCAAGAAGAACAAGAAGTCTGCAAGGAGACAGGTACTTTATGTTTCTTATTTATGATTATTCTAGAATGACATGGGTCACTTTTTTAAAAGAAAAATCAGAAGCCCTAGACAAGTTCAAATCTTTCAAGGCAATGGTTGAGAATGAGTTAGAATTGAGGATCAAATGCTTAAGGTCTGATAGAGGAGGTGAGTTTACATCAAATGAATTCAACATCTTCTGTGAAGAGCATGGGATAAAGAGATAGTTCTCTACTCCTAGGAATTTTGAGCAAAATGGATTTATTGAAAGAAAGAATAGGACAGTTCAAGAGGTTGCTAGGTCAATGATGATGGAGGCTAACCTACCAGAAGCGTATTAGAGAGAAGCTATACATATTGTTGTCTACATTCAAAACAAAGTCCAAGTCAAAGGTAATGGTACTAAAACTTCTTATGAATTGTGGTATGGAAGAATTCCCACAGTGAAATATTTCAAAGTTTTTGGAAGAAAATGTTATATCAGAAGAGATGAAGAGTTAGGCAATTTTGATGCTAAGTGTGATGAAAGAATTTTCCTTGGATACTCTACTAAGAGTAAGCCCTATCGATGCTACAATAAGAGATTGAGGAAGGTCATTGAGAGTGCTAAAGTGAAGGTTGATGAAGAAAGGGAAATAACACCATATCTAAGTGGCTATGAATTAGATAAACCTATTGTTACAGTCAATGAAGAAAAGGTGGAACAAAAGGATAGTCAAGCTGAAGACGAAAAGACTCCAGAAAGTGTTGTTAAGACTCCCAGGTATGTAAGGATTAATCATTTTGAAAATTAGATAATTGGTGACAAAAGCAAAGGGGTATTAACAAGGAAAAGAGTTTTAGAGAAACAAGTTAACTACTATTTGCTTTCACAGATTGAACCTAAAACTGTAAATGAAGCCTATCAAGATGAAAGTTGGGTAAAAGCCATGAAAGAAGAGCTAATGCAAATAGAGAAGAATCAAACTTGAGACTTGGTCCCTAGACCTACTGATAAGAATGTGATTGGAACCAAATGGGTTTTGCAAAACAAGATGAATGAAAATGGAGAAGTTGTAAGAAATAAAGCAAGATTGTTATGCAAAGAATATTCTTAGGTTGAAGGTATAGACTTTGAGGAGACTTATGCTCCTGTGGCAATGATTGAAGCAATAAGAATGTTTCTGGCATTTGCAGCACACAAAGATTTCAAGGTGTATCAGATGGACGTAAAGTCTGCATTCTTGTATGGAGAGCTAGAAGAAGAGGTTTACATTGAACAACTGAAAGGATTTCAGTCATCAAACCAAGGTGACATGGTATACAGATTGAAGAAATCCCTGTATGGACTCAAGCAAGCTCCTAGAGCTTGGTATGAAAGGTTGGACAAGTATTTGATACAATTAGTGTTTAGTAAAGACACTGCAAATAGTAATCTCTACTTCAAAATTAATGATGATCAAATTCTAATTTTTGTGGTCTTTGTTGATGATATTATCTTTGGAGGTAATGAAGGTATGTGTAATAAATTTGTAGAGGAAATGCAAAAGGAGTTTGAGATGTGTATGTTTGGTGAAATGAATTTCTTATTAGGATTGCAAATTACTCAATCAAAAAAAAGAATTTTCATTTCTCAGTCCAAGTATGTGAAAGAGTTGTTGAAGAAGTTTGGAGTGGAGGATTCTAAGCCATTATGTACTCCTATGGTAACTGGTTGCAAGCTGAGCAAGAATCATGAATCACCTAAGACTAATTAGAAAAAGTATAGGTCTATGATTGGACGACTACTTTATCTAACCCATACCAGACCTGACATAATGCATGCAGCCTGTCTTGTGGCAAGATTTCAAGAAGATCCCAACGAGTCACATGTGATGAGGGTTAAGAGGCTCATGAGGAATTTGAAAGGGACTTTAGACTATGGATTGTGGTATCCCAAAGATACTGATTTCACTCTTAGTGCTTATACAAATGCAGATTGGGCTAGAGATGCTGATGACAGAAATAGTACAAGTGGAGGTGCTTTCTGTAGTGTCTTTACAATGCTTGGTAAACTTGGTGATAAGTACTCAATTCAAAGGAATCTCCTACTGAACAGTCAACTATAACTTATTGAAAAGACTTCATCAAATTATCAACTAGGGCTTGTAGACTTGTGATGGTACTTGCACTATTTGTGCTTTCAGGGATCAGACTATATAACTTATCTACTAAATCAAGCTACTTACGAAAAAAGGAAAGTAATACTGCTACAACTGCTATGGATACTTTATAATGTAAACTGTGACAATATATTAAGGAATGAAACTCTTATTTATTAATGACAACTATTCCTATCCTCTAGAGTATCACAAACTAAAACAACTCTAAGAATCTAAAGGATCTTATATTCATAAATTAACCGCTACAACAATTAATCATACAAGAAATAGAGTAAGGTTAGTTATCCTGAGTAGCCCTTGCTTAGGTGACTACCTCACTATTTAAACTCAAATCTAACTCTTTCAAATAAACACTCATATTAACTCCAACATCTGATTGCACAATCTTTCAAATCACATACAATCAAGCTCGATGGTAATATTCATAACTCATGATCAAATAACATTGTATAGATAATCCAAGAAAGATTCAGATAGCTAGATCTATGGTAGAACAAAAACTATTCAAAGCTAAACTAAAAAACCAACTTCTATCTCAACCACCGAACCATAATAGAGGTACGGTGGAATTATTCAAATAGGTATCTTAACTAAAAACATAAAACACCACTCTGCATGAACTAGAGTGTAATGAATGCTAACAACAATAACAAGAAAAGAAGGAAGGAAGTGTTCTAACAAAACTAGAACTCTCTGCTGAAACAAGGGGAAAATGGGTCAATTCAATCGATCCCATTAGTCTTTAAATTGTAAGAGTCCTCCAAGCTTCCAATCACCTTTATTGATCACCTATCGTGATGCACGATTCTCTCCATTGAGTGTCCTTGGCCATAGTTACTACACTTAATCAATACTGGAATCTCCCTTGCTCTGTGTCTGGAAATGCTATGGCTATGGGCTACACCCTATAGTTGCTATGGGTCACAAACCTCTCTCTCTCCTTTGGCTGCAAGGTTAGTCCATGAACATGTACAAAATACTAACAACCAAAATCAACACAAACATTCTCAATAATCCATACATTCCCACATATAACATCCAATTTCATCATATCATAATCATATCTCCATATAATAGTTAACCAAGTTCAAGTCTGCATAATGATCATAAAGGATAACATAACATAGGGATATACTTTAAACAATGTCTGGGAATGTCCTTTAACTTGCATAAAACTAGAAGAAAATAGGCTAATTAGGCTCATCACTTTCCTCTTGGGTAACATATTGGTGTCATGGCTGAGCAAGAAGCAAGAATTAGTTTTGGTCTACTGTAGAAGTAGAATATATTGCTGCAACATGTTGTTGCACTTAAATGCTTTGGATGAAGAAAACATTGAAGGACATAAGAATTGTGTATGAAGAACCAATTTCAATCTTTTGTGACAATACAAGTGCTATAAACATTTCAAAGAATCCAGTGATGCACTCAAGGACAAATCATATATCAATAAGGTATCACTTTATGAGAGAAAAGGTAGCAGAGAATGAAGTAAAGATGGACTATGTGCCTACAAAGGATCAGATTGCATATATTTTCACTAAGCCTCTACCTAAGGATACTTTTGAGTATCTTAGGGAGAAGTTAGGGGTTATTGTCCCTCTTGCTCTAAACTAAGATGCATAGGAAATGCATCAGCCCAGTGGTGCTCAAAGTCTCATTGTTTGATCTGGATTGATGTTTTGTAGGCTACCTCTCAGGGGGAGCTGGTAGATGTTGTTGATATGAGTTTCTAATTAAGAACAGTAAGTGTTGCAATGTTGATAATAGGGGGAGGTGTGCAATAAAGAGAAAGAAAAGGTATGGTACCCTTTGCCATTGATGTCAAAGGGGGAGAGAAGTTCATGTGAAAAAACTAATAAGAAAGTTGCAGTCATAGAAAGAATCAAGTAAGGGGGAGCAAAGAAGGAATGCAAGATTGTATGTATTGATGGTTTTTCACATCATGTGTTGCCATCAATGACAAAGGGGGAGATTGTTGCAAGTATGAGCAGTAAGTGTTCTCATTGATGTCAACACCTAAAGTTAGCATCTAACGAAATTATTTGAATGAGTTTGAGCAAGTATTTGAGAAGAACAATATAGTTTTTTTCTCTGCATATCTTGTAGATTGAATAACTTTGCCCTTGGTTTGGAAGTTATGTTAAGAGATGTCTGTAGTTGCTATGTTTTAAGCTTGAGCCTCCGGTGTGAAGATTTGAGTGAGTTATGTTCACCAGAGTAAAATATCTTTTTGTGTATTTAATGGTGATAGGGAGAATGTATTCTGCTAAGCATTTCTCCATATTTAAGTTTTATAGTCTGTGGTTCTAGAATTTTGTAATGATATAATGTGCCTTCAGTTCAAATGGTTCATGATTTGGTGCTCCACAAGCAATCTTTCCTTCATGACAGTGGCCGACAATAATGTTCAAGTGCTTTGGTTTGAATAATCTTATAGTTAAAGTGTTTAGAGATTGTGCGGATGTTCTTGGTGATTGTAACATGCTTGTGGATATCTCTAGATTGTGTTCCTACCTTTTGATTGGTCTGCAAAGTGTAATCCGGATCATGCATGAAGTGTGTTCCTAAAGGTCTTAGTGTTAACACCAGTTTTAGCCAACTTGGTTGTTTTCACTACTTACGGTTATGCTTCAAAGTTTGTAAAGTATGTTGTTGCATGGAAGATTACATATGATTCCCATCTAAGGATTGGTGTGATCCATATTCATTTTTCCTCTTCCCCAATCCATTTAGGTCCAGACCTGATTTGAATATTGGCTAAATATGTATGCATGTCGACCTTGGAGATTGTTCCAATGGTTGATGATTGTAATGCCGACCTTGATGTTCATTCCAAGGTTGATGAATTGTATAAATACATCTAATGAATTTGTGAATTATTGGTGTGGATGCAAAGATGCGAAGACAAGTGCGAAGTTAAAAAGTAGAGAAGAGTAGAGGAAATTTATTGCACTTCAATGGAACATAACCTTGGCATAGTGTAGATGCTACTATCTCAGCTCACCAACTTTGGGAGTGAGCCACCCATAGGCAGTGAGCCAACCCATTGGTAGTGAGCAGCTTCTTTTGCAATGAGCATTCTGGGCAGTGAGCCGCTTCTTTTGCAATGAGCCACATTGGCAGTGAGCCTTGTTGTAAATTTTGATATATCATTTATATTGTGAGCTAACACTCACCATAGTTTTTCCCTTATTGGGTTTTCCACATAAAAAATCTGGTGTCTCATGTGTTGAATGTGTGAATGTGTTTAAGTTTTGATTTCATGCTTTCATGGTTAAATTACAATAACAATGATTGAGTGGTTGATGTATTGATGGTTTTAAAGTTTTGGTTGCAATTGATTCACCCCCCCTCTCAGTTGTCTTGTGCATTTCAATAGACATGTATGCAAAATGTGGAACCATGGACAAGGCACATGAACTGTTTGATAGAATGCCTAAAAAAATGTGGTCTCATGGACTACATAGTTACAAAATTGGGCTTGAAATTTCCAAGTTGTGGGCCCCCTTCATGGTCTACCAAGTCCAGGTGGCATAGTAAGGCTAGCCCAAAATAGACACAATAACACTCATGATGTTTTTTCTCACTTGTTCCAGGAATTCATTTTGTAGGGGAGAGGGTTTTAACTAACAAAAACTATAACAAACAACACATTGGAAAATGGTTTAAACTTTAATACAAAAACATATTTTTCAGCTTTGTTTGTAAATTTTTATCAAGCAACTATTAAGCTATCTATTTCAAACACATTTAATTGTGACTTGTACAAACCTGTCCTAGCTCCTCATTTAGATTTGATGTGTGTGTCAAAGCAGGAGTGTTTCTTTCCTTATAATACATAAGTATATCTTTATTGATGAATTGAGTAGACTAGATAAACTTTCACATCTAGATACCATTAAAAAAAGAAGCAGGTCAATGATAGAAATGCAATTTTAAGAAAATTAAAGTGGTTTCCATGTTAAGCATATTTGAATATCAAATAGAATTTCAAACTTCATTAAACAAGAATTCTTACCTCAATTGACAGATATAGTGAAATAGGAATAATGGTTGAATATAATGTCACAAGGGTAAATAGTGTAAGAGTAGTAACCTGTATAATGAGAAAAGATGAGAGAAATGAGAAATTTACACAGAAAGAAATTGCCTATTAGCTAAAATGATGTAGGAGCATCCTAAAGCATTTAGAACAATTGAGATAGTTGACAACGAAGTTACAGATCGCAGAGAGAGTGACCTTGGAGAATTTTGGCATTTGAATATTAGACGCTGTTGATCTGGAATTAACATCTAGACATAGTCAGCTATAACATATCAATAATTTAGATCATTTGGCTTTGATTCCGGAGAGTTATCGCTACTGGAAGATTGACTATTTTTGCATAACAGAGCCGACTGTGTTTAGTGGAGTCTAAGGATCAAACCTGTGACTTGCTGAGAAAAAAAGGATCATTATTCGATGAAGTTTAGGACCTGGCTGACCTTCAATGGTGATCCACATGAAGTTCTATGTAATTGTGGAGAAGTGCCTTATGTTTAGGCCCAACCTATTTTGTGTACATGTTACATAAGCTAGCCGTTATAATTAGCCCAACTTTATCATGATTAGAGGACTTGTAGAGGATATAAATGAAGGATAATGATTTGTTACAAAGTAGCAAGAGGAAGTGATCGATAGAAAGAAGATATCAAGAGAGATCTAAAGTTGTTTTGATCTGGAGGAGTAGCAGAATAGAGTAGAAAGCAGAGCGGGAAGAAGAATGAGTTGCTGAGCAGAGAATTGAGTTGCATAATATTGTTGTATGAATCTTTGTAACCCCTGGGTTGTGGCCTAGCATCTATAAATCCCTTGAGGCATGTGTAATTCAATTTGAAATATAATATATGAAGAATGAGCTTTGAAGGCTAGGTTTTTCCCGGTTAGGGTTTTCCTAGGATACATCTTGTGTTATGTGTTCATGAATATCTTTATCTTTCTGTTGTTTGGTTGTTAGCTTCTGTTGCATATCTATTATGATCATGGTGTTGCTCGGATAAGGCTGCAAGGTTGGACAGTCCCTTACCGGACCCTCCTACCTTGACTACATCAAGTGGTATCAGAGCTAGTTTCAAATTTGTTGGGCTAGTTTCAAACTTGTTAGAAGTGGCGAATCTGATAAAGTGTTGTGTGAAACCCTAGAAGTAACGAGTGTCATTATTGAAGAAAGATCAATGTAAGGAATATTTGGTAAGATTTTCAATTTCAGTTATTTATCTAATTTGTTTCAGATGGGGAAGATTGGAAAGAGGATGAAGAAAGAAAATGAAACCCTAATGTACGAAAGACATATATTGGAAGAAGAATGGTGTGAGGTCAAGAAATGTAATTCAGCATTGCAGGTAAGGATGAAAGATCTAGGAGTAGACAAGTTTGATGCCCTAGAAAAAGAATTGAAAGATGTAAAGAGCAAAAATGACGACCTAGAAGTAGAGCTGAAATTGTTTGAGGATGTTGACAAGAAATTTGCAAAACTAGAAGAAGGATTTAAGTTGTTTTATAAGGTTGAACAGAGGAATAGAGATCTAGAAGATAGTTTGGAAGAATTAAAGGAGAATAGTTTGTAGAAAAGTGAAATATCAAAA